>OY728167.1:953172093-954535268 GCA_963277665.1 Viscum album
CTAATTATGATTAACTAATTACCTAATTATGATTAATTAATAACCTAATTATGATTAATTAATTACCCAATTATGATTAATTAATTACCTAATTATGATTAACTAATTACCTAATTATGATTAATTAATTACCTAATTATGATTAATTAATTACCTAATTATGATTATTTAATAACCTAATTATGATTATTTAATAACCTAATTATGATTATTTAATTACCTAATTATGATTAATTAATTACCTAATTATGATTAATTAATAACCTAATTATGATTAATTAATTATCTAATTATGATTAATTAATAACCTAATTATGATTAATTAATTACCTAATTATGATTAATTAATTACCTAATTATGATTAATTAATTACCTAATTATGATTAATTAATTACCTAATTATGATTAATTCATTACCTAATTATGATTAATTAATTAACTAATTATGATTAATTCATTACCTAATTATGATTATTTAATAGCCTAATTATGATTAATTAATTACCTAATTATGATTAATTAATTACCTAATTATGATTAATTAATTACCTAATTATGATTAATTCATTACCTAATTATGATTAATTAATTAGATAATTATGATTAATTAATTACCTAATTATGATTATTTAATAACCTAATTATGATTATTTAATAACCTAATTATGATTATTTAATAACCTAATTATGATTAATTAATTACCTAATTATGATTAACCTAATAATTATTAATTAATAACCTAATTATAATTATTTAATAACCTAATTATAATTAATTAATTACGTAATTATGATTAATTAATTACCTAATTATGATTAATCAATTAGCTAATTATGATTAATTAATAACCTAATTACAATTAATTAATTATCTACTTATTATTAATTAATAACCAAATTATAATTAATTAATTAATTAAGTAACTAATCATTTCTTTACCTAATTACATTTAAAAAAACTATACTATTTATATAATACAAATATTATATACTAATTCTATAAATTAAACAACTAAATTATTAAATCAAAATATTGAATAAATTTAAAGAAAGATTTACCTCAAATTTGTGGAGACGTAGCTACACAGGCGGAGCAACTGGAGAGGCAAGGCTATGCAGGCAGAGCAACCGGAGAGGCAAGGCGCAGAGCTGGCAGAGATTTTTAGAGAGAGAACTTTGAGAGAGGGAGAGAGGATGGGAAGTGAAGAGATGAGAAATGGGGTGGGCGAGGGGTCCTATTTATAGGAAGTGGGGATGTTTCGGCGCCACTTCAAGTGGCGCCGAATGGAGAGGGAGTAAGGAGGCAGCGCCACTTCAAGTGGCGTAGAAGGGTTCCTCCGCCGAAATGGCCAAGCGCCACTTCATGTGGTGCTCAACCTCCAATTCCTTTGAGCGCCACTTCATGTGGCGCTCAAAGACCCCATTTTCCTAAATTATTGCACTATTAACCCATTAAAATAAAAAAACTCTATCGCAAAAATTGATTTTGAAAAGGTGGGTTGGTTTCTCTCCATAAAAAGACACGCCGACCAATTATTATTTTTTATTTTCCACCCGCTGAGTAAAAGAGTAGGATTTTAAGAACCAAACAAAATACGTTTAATTTTTTTTGGGAAAAATGTTCTGGCCAAAATCAGGTCTAAACTAAATTGTCGAAATTCATGGGTTTTCCAAAAATTTCCTAAAAAGTAAAAAACCAAAAAAATATATAATTATATTGTTCGTCAATTTGAAACTAATCCATAGCAAAAATTTTAGATAACCATAACTTGGTCATCCAGAATCTGATTGATGTGCAGTCTATTTCATTTGGACCGATTTAAACCCATACACTTAATTTCATGAGAATTAATTTTTTTTCAAGACTCAGAAAATTCACACAATCCCTCTTATGACAATTGAAGGTATTAGGGTAGACAACAGAAGCTGGTAGGCTAGAGATTTTAAAATTTTCATCACCAGAGTGACGTAACTTTGTCATCTCCAACGATTTGAGCCCTGGTAGAGGTTCAAGGATCTCACATGAATATTTCAAAGCACAAAATATGGTTAACTTGTTTGATTCGGTGTGTGTTTGATTGAATCTCATTTGCAGTGACCATTGCACGAAGGATACAAATTTGAACCCCTCTAGATCATATACATTGTCATGACCCGACCCGTATCGGGGCTCGAGCCGCAACTACCCAGGCCCGACTCCATAGGCCAGGGGTTGGCGACTAGCGCTGAAGGCACAACAAACTAGGGGAGGCATTTGCCTAAGAAACTGCACACACACACACAACTAACTCAATGCAAAAGTGAAAGAAAAAAAAGAAAGCAAGATACAACACTACTACAAAAGGGAAACCAACATACATGCATCGACCAATAACCAGTAAAATTAAAGCTGGAAAGTAGACTCACAAGTGAACTGAACAGTAAAAGGGGCAATATACACGCTCAACCAGAAAGATGTCACAAACCCAACAACAAGTAAATGAAAGTAAACAGCTGGTGAGTCTCACACCCAAAAATCCTCTTATGTCCACTGAACGTAGCCCAAGCTCTTGTGTCTTCTACGCTCCTCCATAGTCTCGATCGACCTGTCCGTCGTCTGCAAGGGCACACCAAGTGCGGACAAAACCCAAGCAGGGGTGAGTATACAAATACTCAGCAGGATGCCCTGAAAGCTCGATGAAGAAAAAAGGAGATACTAAAGACGATGAGCAGTAGATGGAGCAAGAACAGTGTAAGAGTACAAAAGTGAGACACTACTAGAATTCAAGGTATTTGTGACGGGATCTCATCGCAAATAGGCTTTAGCGACGGGGCCCCGTCGCAACTAGCCCATTGCAGAAAACATCGTCGCAAATAATATTTTTTGCGACGGGAAACTTCACCGTCGCAAATAAGTTTCTGATTATATACTTTATATATATATAAGCTCTTTTGCGATGAGACCGTCGCAAATACTTTTTTGCGACGGGCCCGTAATCCCGTCGCAAATGTTTTTTGAAAATATTTTTTTAGACTATTTGCGACGGGCCTATAATCCCATCGCAAATACCTTTTTTAAGAAAAAAATATTTAAACTATTTGTGACAGGATCTCGTTGTAACAGATCCTGTCGCAAATAATAAATAAATTTTAAAGAAAATAAATTTAATAAAATTATGATTATTGAAAAATTAATTTTAATATTATTAAAATATAAAATATTAAAATTCTCAATATTCACAAAAAAATAAATAAAAAAATCATAAAATATCATTACGATTATTGAAAAATTAATTTTAATATTATTAAAATAATAAAAAAAAAATATTAAAATTCTCATTTTTCACAAAAAAATATAAAAAAATCATAAAACAACAACAACAATAATAATAATATTATTATTAGTAAAATAAACAAATATTAAGAAATATAATACTAATAAAATATATTTAATAAAATTATGATTAATGAAACAATAATATTAATATTATTAAAATAATAAAAAAATAAAAAATATTAAAATTCTCAATATTCATAAAAAAAATCATAAAATATTAAAAATTAAATTATGTAATAATCGCACCGATATAGAAGACAGAAAATTTAAATAGTTCATATTACATCAAATTTAAATTCAAATGCTTTTGACATAAAAAAATCACTGGGGGGTCATCTTTTGGAGGAGGTGAAGGAGCTGAAGGAGCTGGTGGAGGAAACTCCATCCCTAAACTACGAGTCAGACGACGCATGTACTCCATCTGCTCGTGATGTTGCTGCTGCCATCGAAGCATCTCCTCCTCGTGCTGCTGCTGCTGCTACTGCCATCGACGCATCTCCTCCTCGTGTTGCTGCTGCTACTGACGTATCTCTTCTTGCTGCTTCTGCAAACTCTCTATAAGGTCATTCTGAGCTCAGAACTGATCCTGATACTGTTGCTAGAAGATGATTCCTTTCCACGAGCTCCTCTCGAGTTGGATGCCGACATCGCAGTAGTACCATAATAAGTACCAGGAGTCACATGAGAGTCGATAACAACTACTCGGCCCTTCTCAAAGTCATACTGAGTCACCTGCATCCATGCCGCCTCGTCGAAATGGTGGGCATTGGTCTGATTAGTCACCTCGTCTTGACCCTCAACCTGTGTCTGAGAAGTCGCAGCCTCATATGACTCCTTCAATTCTAATTTGAAATTAAAATTGTGAAAATATTATATGCAGTTAATTTTCAAACTGAAAAAATAAGACTAACCACAATCTGACGCTGGCGATCACCTCTAATCTCTCTGGTGGCTGGATCACGGTACATCCTCTGATAAACATCGTACTCTGTAATATCGGGATGCTCGACTGCCTATATGATTATAAAATAAACTGTTTATATTTGAAGTTATAAAAAATATTTAAAAAAATACTTACCAGATGCTCTCTATGCGTACTGAATGTACGACTACCAGCTCGATGCGTCACCTCCTGTCTCCCCCGGTTCTGCCGACCCAATGAAGACCTCCTCTGAAATCCACCACCCAACCAATATGCACATAATCCATCCCAAAACTTAGATGAAATGTACTCTGGTTGGTGGGATTTACACGACTCATCAAATATTGCCGCTCCTGCTTTCTTAATGGTCATCTTTCTCAAATTGTGTAAAAACTGACGCAAACGCTCACGCATAGCCACCTACCATGCTGCATGGATATCTCCATGCATGCTATCATCGATGGGATACCATAAACCCTACAGATAATTTATAATATCAAGTTATTAATAAAATAAATTTCAAAATAAATATTATTTATTTACGCACCAGTTAATGATTGTACATGTCGAGTTACACATCAATGAGAATCTGTTCCCATGTGGTCCATGACTAAGAAAAATAATTGCGCAAAACAGTGATCCCCTGTCCAACAGCTACATGTGAAAAACTGTGAAAAAAGAATAAATAATCAAATAATTAGTATATATATAAATAAATTAATAAAATCTAACTAAAATATATAGGTTACCATACCTCCGTGTGCGTGGAT
This sequence comes from Viscum album, assembly GCA_963277665.1. NCBI lineage: Eukaryota > Viridiplantae > Streptophyta > Magnoliopsida > Santalales > Viscaceae > Viscum > Viscum album. The sequence goes on from OY728167.1 coordinate 953,177,103, forward strand.
CGAAACCAATATGTGAACGCCGCTTGGGGATAGGGCCCGGAATCATCAGTCGCGCAAGACCATGCCCCCTCCGCGTACCTCTTGAGACACCAGTAGGCTGAGGGTCAGATGATCTCACATCCCCCTCATCTAAAGGTAGCTCAACCTCCTCTAACTCACATCATAGATTAGAGTCCATCTGAAACACAAAATGATTGTTGTTAGCAGATAATTGAAAATAATTATTATATATATATATATATTAGTTATGATCATAACCATCATTTAACTATGCCAATGTCCACCTTCATCCTCATCTTCATATCTAACGATGTCAATGTCTTCATATTCCTGCTCGGCATCATCAATATCCATATGAGTTTCACTTTCATCATCCCTTGTCATTTCAATTTCATTTGTAACATCATTAACATCTTCATCACCATGGACCCTTAATTGTGGGGTGTCCTCATCGATATTCACGTTTCTTTGTGAAAAAGATGGATTTTGAGTAGTCTCTTGAAAAATTTCAATTTCTTCCACTTCAGCGGAACCACATTCAGTTTTAGTAAATTGATTTTCCCGAGATTTCATTTTTATTATGCTCCACCAATCACCCAGGTCTCTTGAAGTAGCACAATACTTTGCATAATAAATTTGATGTACCTGTTGAGCCAGTAAAAATGGTTCATTTACTATAAGAAGACTTTTATATTTAATATCAATGATTCCATGAGTCGTGTGAACATGCAAGTCTCTCTCAGTATCCAACCACTGACATTTAAACATCATTATGTAATTTTTTCCAAGATAACATAGCTCAATAATTTCATCTAGAATGCCATAAAAGTCAACTTCAATTTCTCTATGATGCGATCCTCTCAAACAAACTCCACTGTTCATTGTTTTTTTGATTCCCCATATGCATGTGTATGAAATCGAAAACCATTCACCACATATGCATTATAATATTTAACCATTTTGGATGGTGGGTTACTCAATATACACAGTTGCTTATCAATTTTATCAGCATATTGAGACACCTGAAATTTTTTAAAACAATTATCAATATAATAAATAGTAAACTAAATTGATATTAAACCATCAATAATTTATGTTACCATCTTTTGAAACCATTGAGAATTTTTTTTGTCTGCGTTCTCCAAGAGAAACTGATGTAATTTGTGGAACTCGTTTCTTGATATAATTTCATATAACCTACAAATAAAATAAGTTTACATACTGTAATAGAAATTATAGAATAAGTCATAGAAGCACTCATAATAAAAATGCTTTCATTTCTTCACAGTTGAGCAGAACATATGTATGAGATCTGTGATGTTCATCATCTGAAAGCCATCGTTCTTGAACTCCACCGAATCCAAGATTTGGCTGATTAAAAACTGATAAATGATTGTCCATTTCATCATTAAAATTTCCCTCATTCCGTCCCATGCAGTTTTGTTTTGAGTGATATTCAGATTCAAAATAGTGAGAGTAGAAAAAAGAAATTTCCTCTTGCAAATAAGCTTTAGCAATTGAGCCTTCAACTGATGCTTTGTTACGTACTTTTTTCTTCAATTTCTGCATGCATCTCTCGAATGGGTACATCCATCGAAACTGTACTGGACCTCCACATTTAGCTTCATGTGGAAAATGTAATATCAGATGTTCCATTGAGTCAAAGAAAGCAGGTGGAATGATTTTTTCTAGTTTACATATAATTACACCAACATCTTATTCCAGTTTTCTTAGCGCATCATAGTCAGCTGTCACTGCACAAATGTCTCGAAAAAATATAATATGTCTGTTATCAAATCCAAAATCATAGAATTCAAAAAACCTCTGAATCCAATAGACATAAGACTTTCCATTATAACATGAAAATCATGACTTTTTAATCCAGTAATATGACCATTCTTAATACATCTGCCCAAATTGGAAGCACAACTATCTGGAAATCTCAAATATGCAATCCACTGAAAAAATAATAAACGGATCTCTTTGGACAGTGTATAAGCTACTTTTGGCTTCATTAATCTCTGTGATCTGACATTTCAAATAGTTCAAGTTCTGGTTGCCTGCAAATTTGGGCAAGATCTAATCGTGCTTTTAAAGTATCTTTGTTCATACCTGGTGTATCAAAAACTGTATGAAATAAATTATAAAAATAGTTCTTCTCAATGTGCATGACATCCAACATGTGGTCGACCAACAAATCATACCAATATGGGAGATCCCAAAAAATGCTTCGTTTTATCCAATTATGATCTTTCCCAAAGCCATGAATTTTTTGTTGGTTTACTGTTGGCCCAAATGTGATGGGAGGTAATGAAAATACAAATGATTTTAACTATGTACCTGAGATCATTTTTGGAGATTCATCCCTTTCAATTATGCCTTTTCTGAAATGAGATTTGTTCCTTAAAAAATGATGATCAGTTGGAAGAAATCTACGATGAAAGTCAAAATTGAAAGGTTTTTTTCCATTGACGGGCATAAAATATTTTTTGTCTTTTATACAGTAAAGACATGATTTCGGACCATGTGTACTCCATCCAGATAACATGTCATATGCCGAAAATTCACTAATCATCCACATCAATACAACTTTTAATGTGAAATTTTGTTTCACAGCAACATCATATGTGCTAACACAATTACTCCACAATGCATTTAAATCATAAATAAATGGTTTCAAATAAACATCAATATTCTTTTTTGGATGTCCTGGGATTAATAAGGTCAAAAAGATATAGGGCTCTTTCATCAACATCCATGAAGGTAGATTGTACGGAGTTATAAAGATAGGCCAACATGAAAACCGACTACCATAAGAACCAAATGGACAGAAACCATCAGTAGAAAGACTCAATCGCACGTTTCAAGCTTATAAATCAAAAGACGGATCACTACTATAAATAAGGCCATTAGCGACCGCCATTGGCGGTCGCTAAAGGGATTTAGCGGCCGCGCAGTGACCGCCAATGGCGGTCACTGTTGCCTCGTCGCTAGAGGCCTTTAGCGACCGCCAATGGCGGTCGCTATTCTAAAAAAAAAAATTTAATTTTTTTTTTATTGAATTGAATATAAAAAAAAAAAAATATATATATATAATATATTTTAAATGTTTTAATATATATTTAATATATATTTAATATATATATAATATCAAATCATTGTGCTATAATATATATATACTATTAAATACAATATTTTAAATACAAATCATTATGCTATAATATATATATACTATTAAATACAATATTTTAAATACAAATCATTGTGCTATAAATATGTATATATATATACTATTAAATACAATATTTTAAATATATATATATATACTATTAAATACAATATTTTAAATATATATATATATATATATAATATTTTAAATGTTTTAATATATATTTAATATATATTTAATATATATATAATATCAAATCATTGTGCTATAATAATTTAAAAACTTCGATTCAAGAAATAATCTCATTTCAGGTCGTTCGGAGCACGTTTGCTTCGAATCGGACCGCCGCACGCCGTTTTGGTGTTTAACGGCGCCGGAAACGCGTTTCCGGCCGCCGCGGTCACACTGTACCTCCGAATGAGGTGCCGTCTGGCCGACCATTTCAAAATTGACGCCCCGGATGTTGTCGTACGGTTTCGTGGCATTCAGAGGTCGTTCGGGTGGTTTTGACCCCCCAACGCGCCATTTCAGCGCGCGCCGCGCTGCTGAAAACGACACAATCGGACGTGCCGCGCGCACCGCACGTCCGATGGACGTGCGGCCTCCTCCTGCATCTCAGGAATAATATTCCTATCGTTCCCGTGCGGTTTCAGGTCGTTCGGAGCACGTTTGCTCCGAATCGGACCGCCGCACGCCGTTTTGGTGTTTAACGGCGCCAGAAACGCGTTTCCGGCCGCCGCGGTCACACGGAACCTCCGAATGAGGTGCCGTCGGGCCGACCATTTCACAATTGACGCCCCGGATGTTTTCGTACGGTTTCGTGGCATTCGGAGGTCGTTCGGGTGGTTTTGACCCCCCAACGCGCCATTTCAGCGAGCGCCGCGCTGCTGAAAACGACACAATCAGACGTGCCGCGCGCACCGCACGTCCGATGGATGTGCGGCCTCCTCCTGCATCTCAGGAATAATATTCCTATCGTTCCCGTGCGGTTTCAGGTCGTTCGGAGCACGTTTGCTCCGAATCGGACCGCCGCACGCCGTTTTGGTGTTTAACGGCGCCGGAAACGCGTTTCCGGCCGCCGCGGTCACACGGCACCTCCGAATGAGGTGCCGTCTGTCCGACCAGTTCACAATTGACGCCCCGGATGTTTTCGTACGGTTTCGTGGCATTCGGAGGTCGTTCGGGTGGTTTTGACCCCCCAACGCGCCATTTCAGCGCGCGCCGCGCTGCTGAAAACGACACAATCGGACGTGCCGCGCGCACCGCACGTCCGATGGTCGTGCGGCCTCCTCCTACATCTCAGGAATAATATTCCTATCGTTATCGTGCGGTTTCAGGTCGTTCGGAGCACGTTTGCTCCGAATCGGACCGCCGCACGCCGTTTTGGTGTTTAACGGCGCCGGAAACGCGTTTCCGGCCGCCGCGGTCACACGGCACCTCCGAATGAGGTGCCGTCTGGCCGACCATTTCAAAATTGACGCCTCGGATGTTGTCGTATGGTTTCGTGGCATTCGGAGGTCGTTCGGGTGGTTTTGACCCCCCAATGCGCCATTTCAGCGCGCGCCGCGCTGCTGAAAACGACACAATCGGACGTGCCGCGCGCACCGCACGTCCGATGGACGTGCGGCCTCCTCCTGCATCTCAGGAATAATATTCCTATCGTTCCCGTGCGGTTTCAGGTCGTTCGGAGCACGTTTGCTCCGAATCGGACCGCCGCACGCCGTTTTGGTGTTTAACGGCGCCGGAAACGCGTTTCCGGCCGCCGCGGTCTCACGGCACCTCCGAATGAGGTGCCGTCTGGCCGACCATTTCACAATTGACGCCCCGGATGTTGTCGTACGGTTTCGTGGCATTCGGAGGTCGTTCGGGTGGTTTTGACCCCCCAACGCGCCATTTCAGCGCGCGCCGCGCTGCTGAAAACGACACAATCGGACGTGCCGCGCGCACCGCACGTCCGATGGACGTGCGGCCTCCTCCTGCATCTCAGAAATAATATTCCTATCGTTCCCGTGCGGTTTCAGGTCGTTCGGAGCACGTTTGCTCCGAATCGGACCGCCGCACGCCGTTTTGGTGTTTAACGGCGCCGGAAACGCGTTTCCGGCCGCCGCGGTCACACGGCACCTCCGAATGAGGTGCCGTCTGGCCGACCATTTCACAATTGACGCCCCGGATGTTGTCGTACGGTTTCGTGTCATTCGGAGGTCGTTCGGGTGGTTTTGACCCCCCAACGCGCCATTTCAGCGCGCGCCGCGCTGCTGAAAACGACACAATCGGACGTGCCGCGCGCACCGCACGTCCGATGGACGTGCGGCCTCCTCCTTCATCTCAGGAATAATATTCCTATCATTCCCGTGCGGTTTCAGGTCGTTCGGAGCACGTTTGCTCCGAATCGGACCGCCGCACGCCGTTTTGGTGTTTAACGGCGCCGGAAACGCGTTTCCGGCCGCCGCGGTCACACGGCACCTCCGAATGAGGTGCCGTCTGGCCGACCAGTTCACAATTGACGCCCCGGATGTTTTCGTACGGTTTCGTGGCATTCGGAGGTCGTTCGGGTGGTTTTGAACCCCCAACGCGCCATTTCAGCGCGCGCCGCGCTGCTGAAAACGACACAATCGGACGTGCCGCGCACACCGCATGTCCGATGGTCGTGCGGCCTCCTCCTACATCTCAGGAATAATATTTCTATCATTCCCATGCGGTTTCAGGTCGTTCGGAGCACGTTTGCTCCGAATCGGACCGCCGCACGCCGTTTTGGTGTTTAATGGCGCCGGAAACGCGTTTCCGGCCGCCGCGGTCACACGACACCTCCGAATGAGGTGCCGTCTGGCCGACCATTTCACAATTGACGCCCCAGATGTTGTCGTACGGTTTCGTGGCATTCGGAGGTCGTTCGGGTGGTTTTGACCCCCCAACGCGCCATTTCAGCGCGCGCCGCGCTGCTGAAAACGACACAATCGGACGTGCCGCGCGCACCGCACGTCCGATGGACGTGCGGCCTCCTCCTTCATCTCAGGAATAATATTCCTATCGTTCTCGTGCGGTTTCAGGTCATTCGGAGCACGTTTTCTCCGAATCGGACCGCCGCACGCCGTTTTGGTGTTTAACGGCGCCGGAAACGCGTTTCCGGCCGCCGCGGTCACACGGCACCTCCGAATGAGGTGCCGTCTGGCCGACCATTTCACAATTGACGCCCCGGATGTTGTCGTACGGTTTCGTGGCATTCGGAGGTCGTTCGGGTGGTTTTGACCCCCCAACGCGCCATTTCAGCGCGCGCCGCGCTGCTGAAAACGACACAATCGGACGTGCCGCGTGCACCGCACGTCCGATGGACGTGCGACCTCCTCCTACATCTCAGGAATAATATTCCTATCGTTCCCGTGCGGTTTCAGGTCGTTCGGAGCACGTTTGCTCCGAATCAGACCGCCGCACGCCGTTTTGGTGTTTAACGGCGCCGAAAATGCGTTTCCAGCCGCCGTGGTCACACGGCACCTTCGAATGAGGTGCCGTCTGGCCGACCATTTCACAATTGACGCCCCGGATGTTGTCGTACGGTTTCGTGGCATTCGGAGGTCGTTCGGGTGGTTTTGACCCCCCAACGCGCCATTTCAGCGCGCGCCACGCTGCTGAAAACGACACAATCGGACGTGCCGCGCGCACCGCACGTCCGATGGACGTGCGGCCTCCTCCTTCATCTCAGGAATAATATTCCTATCGTTCCCGTGCGGTTTCAGGTCGTTCGGAGCACGTTTGCTCCGAATCGGACTGCCGCACGCCGTTTTGGTGTTTAACGGCGCCGGAAACGCGTTTCCGGCTGCCGCGGTCACACGACACCTCCGAATGAGGTGCCGTCTAGCCGACCATTTCACAATTGACGCCCCAGATGTTGTCGTACGGTTTCGTGGCATTCGGAGGTCGTTCGGGTGGTTTTGACCCCCCAACGCGCCATTTCAGCGCGCGCCGCGCTGCTGAAAACGACACAATCGGACGTGCCGCGCGCACCGCACGTCCGATGGACGTGCGGCCTCCTCCTGCATCTCAGGAATAATATTCCTATCGTTCCCGTGCGGTTTCAGGTCGTTCGGAGCACGTTTACTCCGAATCGGACCGCCGCACGCCGTTTTGGTGTTTAACGGCGCCGGAAACGCGTTTCCGGACGCCGCGGTCACACGGCACCTCCGAATGAGGTGCCTTATGGCCGACCAGTTTACAATTGACGCCCCGGATGTTGTCGTACGGTTTCGTGGCATTCGGAGGTCGTTCGGGTGGTTTTGACCCCCCAACGCGCCATTTCAGCGCGCGCCGCGCTGCTGAAAACGACACAATCGGACGTGCCGCGCGCACCGCACGTCCGATGGTCGTGCGGACTCCTCCTTCATCTCAGGAATAATATTCCTATCGTTCCCGTGCGGTTTCAGGTCGTTCGGAGCACGATTGCTCCGAATCGGACCGCCGCACGCCGTTTTGGTGTTTAACGGCGCCGGAAACGCGTTTCCGGCCTCCGCGGTCACACGGCACCTCCGAATGAGGTTCCGTCTGGCCGACCATTTCACAATTGACGCCCCGGATGTTGTCGTACGGTTTCGTGGCATTCGGAGGTCGTTCGGGTGGTTTTGACCCCCCGACGCGCCATTTCAGCGCGCGCCGCGCTGCTGAAAACGACACAATCGGACGTGCCGCGCGCACCGCACGTTCGATGGACGTGCGGCCTCCTCCTTCATCTCATGAATAATATTCCTATCGTTCCCGTGCGGTTTCAGGTCGTTCGGAGCACGTTTGCTCCGAATCGGACCGCCGCACGCCGTTTTGGTGTTTAACGGCGCCGGAAACGCGTTTCCGGCCGCCGCGGTCACACGGCACCTCCGAATGAGGTGCCGTCTGGCCGACCATTTCACAATTGACGCCCCGGATGTTGTCGTACGGTTTCGTGGCATTCGGAGGTCGTTCGGGTGGTTTTGACCCCCCAACGCGTCATTTCAGCGCGCGCCGCGCTGCTGAAAACGACACAATCGGACGTGCCGCGCGCACCGCACGTCCGATGGTCGTGCGGCCTCCTCCTGCATCTCAGGAATAATATTCCTATCATTCCCGTGCGGTTTTCAGGTCGTTCGGAGCACGTTTGCTCCGAATCGGACCGCCGCACGCCGTTTTGGTGTTTAACGGCGCCGGAAACGCGTTTCCGGCCGCCGCGGTCACACGGCACCTCCGAATGAGGTGCCGTCTGGCCGACCATTTCACAATTGACGCCCCGGATGTTGTCGTACAGTTTCGTGGCATTCGGAGGTCGTTCGGGTGGTTTTGACCCCCCAACGCGCCATTTCAGCGCGCGCCGCGCTGCTGAAAACGACACAATCGGACGTGCCGCGCGCACCGCACGTCCGATGGACGTGCGGCCTCCTCTTGCATCTCAGGAATAATATTCCTATCGTTCCCGTGCGGTTTCAGGTTGTTCGGAGCACGTTTGCTCCGAATCGGACCGATGCACGCCGTTTTGGTGTTTAACGGCGCCGGAAACGCGTTTCCGGCCGCCGCGGTCACACGGCACCTCCGAATGAGGTGCCGTCTAGCCGACCATTTCACAATAGACGCCCCGGATGTTGTCGTACGGTTTCGTGGCATTCGGAGGTCGTTCGGGTGGTTTTGACCCCCCAACGCGCCATTTCAGCGCGCGCCGCGCTGCTGAAAACGACACAATCGGACGTGCCGCGCGCACCGCACGTCCGATGGTCGTGCGGCCTCCTCCTGCATCTCAGGAATAATATTCCTATCATTCCCGTGCGGTTTCAGGTCGTTCGGAGCACGTTTGCTCCGAATCGGACCGCCGCACGCCGTTTTGGTGTTTAACGGCGCCGGAAACGCGTTTCCGGCCGCCGCGGTCACACGGCACCTCCGAATGAGGTGCCGTCTGGCCGACCATTTCACAATTGACACCCCGGATGTTGTCGTACGGGGGTTCGGGGGGCTGTACGGGGGTGCGGGGGGGGGGGGGGGGGGGGCTGTACGGGGGTGCGGGGGGCTGTATGGGGGTGGCGGGGGCCTGTACGGGGGTGGCGGGGGGCAGTACGGGGGTGCGGGGGGTAGTACGGGGGTGCGGGGGGCTCTCCGGGGGTGCGGGGGGCTGTACGGGGGTGCGGGGGGGGGGGGGGGGCTGTACGGGGGTGCGGGGGGCTGTATGGGGGTGGCGGGGGCCTGTACGGGGGTGGTGGGGGGCAGTACGGGGGTGCGGGGGGTTGTACGGGGGTGCGGGGGGCTCTCCGGTGGTGCGGGGGGCAGTACGGGGGTGCGGGGGGGGGGGGGGGGGGGGGGCTGTACGGGGGTGCGGGGGGCTGTATGGGGTGGCGGGGGGCTGTACGGGGGTGGCGGGGGGCTGTACGGGGGTTCGGGGGGCTGTACGGGGGTGCGGGGGGGGGGGGGGGGGGCTGTACGGGGGTGCGGGGGGGCTGTACGGGGGTGCGGGGGGGGGGGGGGGGGGGGTGGGGGTGTATGGGGGTGCAGGGGGCTGTACGGGGTGGCGGGGGGCTGTACGGGGGTGGCGGGGGGCTGTACGGGGGTTCGGGGGGCTGTACGGGGGTGCGGGGGGCTGTACGGGGGTGGCGGGGGGGGGGGGGTACGGGGGTTCGGGGGGCTGTACGGGGGTGCGGGGGGGGGGGGGGGGGGCTGTACGGGGGTGCGGGGGGCTGTACGGGGGTGGCGGGGGCCTGTACGGGGGTGGCGGGGGGCAGTACGGGGGTGCGGGGGGTTGTACGGGGGTGCGGGGGGGCTGTACGGGGGGTGCGCGGGGCTGTACGGGGGTGCGGGGGGGGGGGGGGGGCTGTACGGGGGTGCGGGGGGGGGGGGGGGGGGGCTGTACGGGGGTTCCGGGGGTTGTACGGGGGTGCGGGGGGCTGTACGGGGGTGCGGGGGGGCTGTACGGGGGTGCGGGGGGGCTGTACGGGGGTGCGGGGGGCTGTACGGGGGTGCGGGGGTGGCTGTACGGGGGTGCGGGGGGCTGTACGGCGGTGCAGGGGGCTCTCCGGGGGTGCAAAGGTCATCCCATTGATTACAAAAGTGAAAAATAAAAGTGATAACATCTAATTAATACATATTTCTTTTATCGATACCATACAAAAATTTATAAAAAATATATTGGATAATACATAATCTATAATATCAGATTTATTGATCTGTTGGAATTAGTTCGACTTTTTCAAATGTAGAATCATTCAAGATTATCTGATCAAAAACTCAATATGTGTATAAAATATTTAAAAGACCACCATGGATGGTAATAATGCATTACTTAAATGAATAAATACAGTACATCAATGTCAACCCTACCAGTAAAAACAAAAAACATATCTCGTGAATATATGGTGCGTCACGCGTTGCCATCACTGTTACCTCCTTCTGGTGGGCCAGGAGCCTACAACAAATAAACATTATAAATATTTTAATAACAAAAATAATTTAAATTAAATAAATAAATACAGTATATTCCTGCGTCGTATGATCCCCTGTACCATCAGCTCGACGCACATATTCCCGCAGTGCTCTAACCTCAGCTGTCAATTGCGCATTTGTCTCCTCGGAAGCGCGCAGCCGTGCCTCAAAATCTGACATCTGCTGTGTCATATGAGCAACAGCAGGACCGACAACCGCAGCGCGTGACACTACAGAACGAGGAATCCCTGCTCCATAGGTCAAACTATAGCCATGCCCGTCCCGACCAATAATGCGATGAAAGATCTCATCCCGTCGCATGGGAAGCTGTCGCTGGTCCTCTGGCAGATGTTCTAACTCAGCTTCAAATTGATCCTGTGAAATATTTAAATATATATAAATATATATATGTTAATATAAAGATTTATGTAATTATTGGTAAGTACAGACACTTACTATCAATGCTGCAACCTCTGGATCATTGCGATCACGAGTCCTTATCCACACCGACATTTTATCAGTTGCTGCACCTTGCCCTCGCAACTGTATATTAAAAGAATATAAACACAAAACCATATTAATTAATAAATTAAAAAGTGAATAATATATACCTCATGTCGGATCTGAGACACGTGACGAGTCCCGAGCCTGTGAGCTGGTCCCTGCAACGCTCGATTCTCCGAATGGCGTGTTGACACCTCCTACATTCAATTCATTCAAATTTCAAACAAATCACATATTCTTGAAAATATATATACAGCAAAATAATTAATATACAAACCGCAACACCCTCAGTAGACCAATATGCAACCAAGTCATGCCACTGAGCCGGGAGGACACCTCTCGGGACTTTTTCCAAAATGTCAGGGGCACCCACATTTGGTACCCAGTGGTCCCTCTTCACTTTGCCTTTATAATCTTTCCACAGCTTACGACATTTGCTCATACACACGGGCCGAAACTCTTCAGGGCATACTTTCAAATTTTGCTATAATGAAAATAATCAAACATATTAGTATTATTTATAAATAGAAAATAAAGTAAAATTATTTTCTTACCTGAACCTCCCTCCATAGACGATCTAATGTGTCCTGAGGGATAGAAGCCCAATCACGCGTGGTCAATGGAAATCGATGTGGGTCACGTATGATATGACCCAGCTGACGAATAAATGCCGGGGCATTCGGTCCCACGGGATGAAATACCTCATCAAATGAAACATCTATCGTCGTGTCGGAATTCCATGCTAATATGCCACGACCAGGGCCTCTCCTGCGAGAGGAAGAAGCAGCCGAGTCTGATCCTGTTGAAAACAATTTTATATATAAATTGACAAATGTTATATATATATATATATGTTAATTACATAAATAATATAGATAATGACTGTCAAACATACCTCGACCCTGAGACGTAGATGCCTCAGATGGATGATGTGGATTTTCTGCCTCTTCCCCTGACATGTCTGCAATCATACAAAATATCAGTAATGAGTCCAAAGTGTTTAAAAGATAAATTGGATTGTTCTTAATAAATCAAACTTGTACAACTGTTAATCAAACAAAAAATGGATTGAATAATTAGTTGTGAATGAATTTTAAAAAATCAGAAAGTTAATCAACCTAAATATTTATGACTGAATTAACTTACAAAAGTGAGGATTAAAACTTATAAGGATTTATAAAATGATTAGATAATTTATGATATCCTAGGACATTCTACTGAATAGCGGGAAAACAATTATACCTTTCATTAAGCATGCAAATCGACCGTTTCTCCTTCAACAGCCGCTCTGACCCAATAAATATCTTCTTCACGTTGAACTACGGTATGTTGATCAAGTTGTTGGTAAACAAACGGAACAGTCTCGGGTTCATCTTCTTCAAATAAAAACACTCCTCGCCGAGACATTTTGACAACAACTTGCCAACTTGGATCCGAAGGCAAAGTAACGAAGAATACTTGTTCCGCTTGTGATGTCAAGATGAAAGGTTCATTCTCAACTCGTTCATTATTTCTGTATAACATGTAGTTAAAATTCACCAATGAAAACTGATATTGATCGACTTTACATCCATTTACATCCACGCACTGGATCAACCCAATTACACTTTAACAATATGTACTTCAAACCGTGTGTGTATACAACTTCAATGATGTCTATCAATTGACCATAGTAATAACCAGAATCGACAAAGGGACAACCGATTCCACTGTTTTGTGTTGCTCGTTTGTCGTCAACATCTTTAATGCGAAATCGAAAACCATTAGCATCAATAGCTTTATAACGACGAGCGGTTATAGATGGACCCTCAGCCAGTTGGATAAATACTTCAGGTAACGTGGGGTCCCCTAACTCCCTCAGCTTACGAACCTACATAATTTATAAAAATCAATACTGATATACGCAGAAAGAATTAGTTTAATACTTCACTCATAATGAAAATCAATTTATACATACATAATCCTTGAACCAATCATGAAATGCCCGCATAATGAGATTGTTGAATTTGCAACTCATTCGCACGATGCATCTCTTATTTTATCTCATTAATGTGTTTCCTGCAAATGATTACGCGATGTTTAAAAGATCAACTTATGCAAAGAAAAACATGTAAAAGTTATACAAGCACATTGATAAGATACTTACTGCATTAATGGTGCAACTGATGGAGTATTGAACAAGATATATCGATGTGCTTGTATCCACTCGATGTTGTCCATATCAAATGTGGTTCCTTCTCCAACTGGACCATCATGAATCCGAGAGGGCTTATCTAATTTTGTTTCAACATCCGTAAGATATTCTGCACAAAAGGTAGTACACTCGTCCATCAAATAACCATTGGCTATTGATGCCTCTGGACGAGCTCTGTTGCATACAAATATTTTCAATGTACTCAAATACCGTTCAATAGGATACATCCACCTGAATTGCACTGGGACCAGCAGCCATTACTTCATCAGTTAGGTTCACTGTTAAGTGGACCATAACATCGAAAAATGAGGGGGGGAAAAGTTTCTCAAAGTGACAAAGCGTAAGTACAATTCGGTCCTGCAAACTTTTTAAATCACTCATTCGTTGATTTCTTAAACAAAGCTGTCTAAAAAAATTACTCATCTCAATCAAGGGCTGAACAACATTGGGGGATAAACAATCACAAATTGCGATTGGAATCAACTGCTGAAGTAATATGTGATTGTCATGACTTTTCAACCCTTTCAATGTCTTGCTCGTCAGATTCACACACTTTGAAATATTAGAAGAGTAACCATCAGGCACCTTGACCATCTTCAAAATGGAAAGAAATGTCTCTTTCTCCTCTGTAGTCATCGAATACTGTGCACCAGGCATATATGCCTTGTTTCCCTCAGCTAACTGTAAATGCAACTGTTTCCTTAAACCCATTTCTTCCAAATCACGGCGTGCATTAACATGGTCCTTTGACTTTCCACTGACACCTAAAATGGTCCACAATATGTTATCACAAACATTTTTTTCAATGTGCATGACATCCAAATTATGCCTCAACATGTTAGTTTTCCAATACAGAAGACTATAAAAAATACTTTTCTTTTTCCAATTGTGACTGCGCTGCCTACCCGCAGCACGAATATTACGTACTGGAGGAGCCACCAAATCCTGAATTTCATATACCGTGCGGATGTTTTCTTCCTCAATCTGCGATAACATTTCAACTCCTGTCATGATCTTTGGTGCTGGGCTGAACTCTCTAGAACCATCAAATGCCACTCTGTCCTTTCTGAACCTGTGCTGGGGAGGGAGAAAACGCCTGTGACCCATGTATGCCCATTTTTTGGAATGTTTAAGCCATACAGATTTTTTACTTTTATTGCAACAAGGGCAAGCAAATTCCCCTTTCGTACTCCAGCCTGATAAATTTGCATAAGCTGGGAAGTCATTGATTGTCCACAATAAAGCTACATGCAGTTTGAACATTTCATTCGTTTCGCAGTCATAAGTCATCACACCATCGCCCCAAAATTCATTCAACTCATCAATCAATGGCTGAAGGTAAACATCAATCTTATCCCCCAGACTTTTAGGTACATCAATAAGAGTGGAAAGTAATATAAATTGTTGCTTCATACAAAGACACGGAGGAAGATTATATGGAACCAACACCACGGGCCATGTGCTATGAGTTGCACCAACCATAGACTTGAATGGATTGAAACCATCTGCTGCCAATCCCAATCGGACATTACGAACATCTTTAGAAAAGTCGGGATGTCTCTTATCAAAATCCTTCCATGCATGAGAGTCTGCCGGGTGGGTTAACATGTCATTTTCATGAACTCTTTCTGCATGCCATCTCATTAAATTAGAAACTTTAGATGATATAAAAAATATTTTCAACCTCGGTTTAAGGGGAAAGTAACGCATTTGCTTTACGGCAATCGGTTTCCCCTGTATCGCAATCTGACTTTGATGAGTCTTATTTCCCCTGTTCTCTTTCCACCTAGAAGCGCCACAAACCGTACAGATATCCAAATGAGCAGTTTCATTTCTAAACAACATACAGTTGTTTGCACATGCATCTATAGTCTCATATGTAAAACCTAAGTTCTCTGTCAACTTACGAGCATAGTAATACCACTCAGGAATCTCAGCGTCGACAGGAAGAACTTTTTTCAATAAAACCAAAAGCATGTCGAATGATGTGTCTGACCAATTGTTCAAAGTCTTCAAATGCAACAACTCCACGATGAACGACAGTTTATTGTAAGAAGTACATCCAGGATATAATTCTGTTTTCGCATCATCAAGTACTTCATAAAACCTCCTCGAATCACGATCTGCACCAGAGCGAAGATTTATCTCACCGGTCTCAAGATTCTGGATGTCAATGCCTTCAGGATCAAACCCACGTACCATTTCAGTAAGCATTTCATGCATTGGATCAGTCATCCTTGCATCAACATCCATCTGAGCTGCATCTGTATTTTGACAACGAACATATTCTTCTCCATGACGAGTCCAACTCTTATAATTTTTCAGAAATCCATTAAAGAAAAGGTGCTCCCTCACAGTATCTCGTGTGAATTGATATCTGTTAGCACATTTTCTACATGGACAACTAATATAGTCACTTTCAAATCCTCTCGTGAAGTCAATAAACTGCATAATGCCATTGAAATATTCTCTAGACGTTCGATTTGGAAGATCAATCCAACTCTTATCCATAATAATATATGTATAACAAACATTTACACAATACTTATTACATTTACATTTTTCAAATCAACTATATTCAAAATAAATATTAACCATTTGTTTATGAACCATTGATAAAATAATAATGTAACTGAAAGCTCATGTTACCTGATTGAGCTACAAACCTGAAAGGGAGGGGAGCCGAAGGCGGTGCTGCGAGGGAGAGGAGGCAGCGAAGGGGAGCCGGAGCCAAAGGCGGTGCGGCAAGGGAGGGGACGGGCGGCGGCGGCGGCAGGGAGCTGGAGGAGAGGAGGCGGTGAGGGGACGGGGGACGGGCAGCGAGGGTGGGGTGTCCGGGGTCGGGGGGGGGGGGGGGGGGGGGGCTGTACGAGGTGCGAGGAGGGGTGTCCGGGGTGTCGGGGGCCTGTCAGGGGTGCGGGCAGGGGTGTTCGGGGTGCGGGGGTGTCCGGGGTGTGGGGGAGGGGGGGCTGTCTGGGGTGCAGGGGGGCTGTCGGGGGTGCGGGGTGGGGTGTCCGGGGTGCGGGGGGCCTGTCCGGGGTGCGGGGGGGGGGCTGTCCGGGTTCGGAGGGGGGGTGTCCGAGTGCGGGGGGGGGGGGGGGGCTGTCCGGGGTGCGGGGGGGCTGTCCGGGTTCGGAGGGGGGTGTCCGAGTGCAGGGGGGGCTGTCCGGGGTGCGGGGAGGCGTCCGGGGTGCGGGGGGTGGTCCGGAGTGCGCGGGGGGGGGGGGGGGGGGGGCTGTCCGGGGTGCGGGGAGGCGTCCGGGGTGCGGGGGGCGGTCCGGAGTGCGCGGGGGGGTGCTGTCCGAGGTGCGGGGAGGCGTCCGGGGTGCGGGGGGCGGTCCGGAGTGTGCGTCGGGGGCTGTCCGGGGTGCGGGTGCCGTCCGGGGTGGGGGAGGAGGGCCGAGAGGCCGGAGGGCGGCGGCCGGAGGCCCGAGGGCGGAGGGCGGCGGCCGGAGGCCGGATGGTAGGCGGAGGGGGAGGCCGGGCGGCAGGGGAGGGCGGGCGGCGGGGGAGGCCGGGCGGCGGGGGAGGCCGGGCGGCGGGGGAGGCCGGGCGGCGGGGGAGGGCGTGCGGCGGGGGAGGCCGGGCGGCGGGGGAGGCCGGGCGGCGGGGGAGGCCGGGCGGCGGGGGAGGCCGGGCGGCGGGGGAGGGGAGGGCGGCGCGAGGGAGGGCGGCGAGGGAGGGTTAGGGCGAGGGAGATCGAGGGAGAGGGCGCGGGGGGGGGGGGGGGGGGGGGGCGCAGAAACCCCCCGAAATTTTTTAGGCAGCTTAGCGACCGCCATTGGCGGTCGCTAATGGTGAGCTATAGCGACCGCCAATGGCGGTCGCCCGAGTCTGGGGGGCTCCAATGCCCCCTTTTCTAGTAGTGGATGCATATGATCAAAATGTTTCCATGAATCACCATCAGATGGATGATTCAAGCTTTTACTGGTTGAAATATTGGTTTTGTGCCATGACATCATTGACGCTGTGTTATAAGACATAAATAAACATTGCAGCCTAGGTGTAAGGAAGAAATATCTCAACTGTTGTATAGGAATCGATCTAGACTTCCCTAGTTGAGCTTCTTTATACCTCGATTGTCCACATGTTGGACAACTATCCAACGACTCATTTTCACCAGAATATAAGATGCAATCATTTTCACATGCATGAATATTTCGATAACTAAGGCCTATATTACAAACCAACCACTTGATCTCATAGTAATTTGCAGGCAACACATTTCCTTCAGGTAACAGTGTTTTAACCAAAGAAAATATTTGATCAAAATAGTTGTTTGACATTGCATTATCTAATTTAATAGCCATAAATTTTGCAACCGCTTCTAATTTTCTTATCTTGTAACCAGGATATAATGCATCCTCAACAGACCTCAACAACTCATACAATTCATATGGTGCCAACTCAGGAGTTAAATCAATACCATCGTGAGTTTCAGTTTGTTGAACAGATGGACCTGCAACATCATGTACTAAATTTTGGAACTATGATGGATCCAGAATCAATTTATTAGTATCTTCTCTGGAACTACGATCACCATGTTGATACCAAAAAACATAATCTGGTTGAAAACCAAACCGTAAGAGATGTCCCACAACCTTGTCAAATGTGTAAAACATTTTCAGAGCACATTTTTTACAAGGACAGTTAATTGTGCCTTCTGAAACATATTCTAGTTTTAATGATGCAAATGCTAAGAAAGCTTCAACACCCTCAATATATATAGGATCTAAACCAGAACCATTTGTATTTCTGCACTGATTTATCCAAGCGCGATCATCTAATAATGACTGATGTTGTCTTCCTTCTTCCATATTTGTCTACAAAATATAAAATCATCACTATTTTTGAATAATTTGAAATTATAAAAATACTATCTGAAAAAGAAGATAAATAATTATTACTACTTCTTAATAATTACTATTATTTAAAGGTGACACAATTTCCAGTGGATTGACGACTACTCTTTTGTCTGACGGCTCATTTACTTGCATCTTTCTTACACTGAAATCACAATGAAGAATCTAGTCAGTGGTACGCATATTCATTCTCGTATGCATGAGAATGAATATACGTATCTCCGACCAGATTCTTCATTGTGATTTCAGTGTGAGAAATATGCAACTAAATGAGTGGTCGGACAAAAGATCCCCCTTTTCGTTGATGAATCATCTTCTCCCAACTGTCACCGCCTGCAAACATTATAAAAAATATGATCCTACGAATGCATATCCAATCTCATGTATAAAATATTGAATATGCCTATGTAGCGACACATTTTTCATATTGTTATGATTCGGTGAGAGTTGAAAGGAGAAAATTCATCGAGCAAAAGGAGTGTCGTCAATCCACTGTAAATTATGCCAGGTTCTTGGAATTTATTAAAATTTATTAAAATTTGTTTCTAACTATTCCAAACTAATTATTAATATTTATTACTATTTATTTATAATTATTACTAATTTTGAAATACTTAGCAATACTTAGCAAAATGAAAACTACTTGAATAATGAAAGGAAATTTGGTAATCATCATTGTGGAGATGATTACAATTTTCCCTTCATTATCCAAGCAGTTTTGTTTACTAATTATAATTATATCTAATTATTACTAATAAAAAAAGTATATTATCAATATTTATGAAAAACAATACTAATATTATTAAAATAATAAAAAATTTATAAAATATTAAAATTATCAATATTCGCAATAGGCTTTGCTCAATTCTTAACATGTTCAAATCTCAAAGGGTCGCCAATTATCAGGTCATGCGCAATAAAAAGTTTGTGTCAGCCATGTCCAATGTAAACTCTATAATGGATAATCACCTCTCAAGTAGTGTTGTAATAAGGCAAACAAATTAATGTCGTTCTCGTCTCTAAGAATCATTTCACTCCCTTTACATAGATCATTCTTCTTTAAAGATTTGAGGGGACATCAGTATCTTTCCCTTAAATTTTCAAGTAAGAATGGTCTATATAAAGGATCATTTGAGATAATTCTTATAGATGAGAAGTGCATGACTTGGGTTGTCCTATTGCAATGCTACTTGCAAGGTGATCAACCAAGCAAGGACAATTATATCTAATTATATGTAATTATTACTAATTATGACTAATTATTACTAATTATGACTAATTATGACTAATTATGACTAATTATTACTAATTATGACTAATTATGACTAATTATGACTAATTATGACTAATTATGACTAATTATGACTAATTATGACTAATTATGACTAATTATGACTTATTATTACTAATTATTACTAATTATTACTAATTATTACTAATTATTACTAACTATTACTAACTATTACTAATTATATCTAATTATATCTAATTATATCTAATTATATCTAATTATATCTAATTATATCTAATTATATCTAATTATATCTAATTATATCTAATTATTACTAATCATATCTAATTATTACTAATTATTATAATTATATCTAATTATTACTAATTATTACTAATTATTACAAATTATTACTAATTATATCTAATTATTACTAATTATATCTAATTATATCTAATTATATCTAATTATAACTAATTATTACTAATTATTACTAATTATTAATAATTATATCTAATTATATCTAATTATTACTATTTATTTCTAATTATTGCTAATTATTAGTATTTATTAGTAATTATTAGTATTTATTAGTAATTATTACTAATTATTGCTAATTATTCCTAATTATTGCTAATTATTCCTAATTATTGCTAATTATTACTAATTATTTCTAAATATTACTAACTATTGCTAAATATTACTAATTATTAGTACATATTCTTAATTATTAGTATTTATTCCTAATTATTACTAATTATTCTTATTTATAACTAATTATTACTAATTATTACTAATTATTACTATTTATTACTAACTATTACTATTTATTACTAACTATTACTATTTATTACTAAGTATTACTATTTATTAATATTTATTACTATTTATTACTATTTATTACTACTTATTACTATTTATTACTAATTATTACTAATTATTACAATTTATTACCAATTATTACAATTTATTACTAATTATTCCTAATTATTGCTAATTATTCCTAATTATTATTAATTATTCCTAATTATTCCTAATTATTTCTATTTATTTCTAATTATTGCTAATTAGTTCTAATTATTCCGAATTATTCATAATTATTGCTAATTGTTACAAATTATTGCTAATTATTACTTATTATAGCTAATTATTGCTAATTATTGCTAATTATTCCTAATTATTACTAATTATTGCTAATTATGTCTAATTATTCCAAATTATTAGTATTTATTAGTAATTATTACTAATTATTAGTATTTATTAGTAATTATTACTAATTATAGCTAATTATAGCTAATTATTGCTAATTATTGCTAATTATTACTAATTATTACTAATTATTACTAATTATTACTAATTATTCCTATTTATTACTAATTATTCCTATTTTTTACTATTTATTGCTATTTATTACTAATTATTGCTATTTATTGCTAATTATTGCTAATTATTGCTAATTATTCTTAATTATTGCTATTATAGCTAATTATTGCTAATTATTGCTAATTATTTCTATTTATTTCTAATTATTGCTAATTGTTTCTAATTATTTCTAATTATTCCTAATTATTAGTATTTATTGCTAATTATTAGTATTTATTATTAATTATTAGTAATTATTAGTATTTATTACTAATTATTACAATTTATTACTAATTATTACAATTCATTACTAATTATCATTAATTATTGTTATTTATTACTAATTATTTCTAATTATTACTAATTGTTGCTAATTATTCCTAATTATTGCTAATTATTCCTAATTATTACTAATTATTAATATTTATTCCTAATTATTCCTAATTATTACTAATTATTCATATTTATTACTATTTATTGATATTTATTACCAATTATTATTAATTACTACAAATTAATTATATACATTACTAATTATCGTTAATAATTACTAATTTCTATTAATTATTAAAAATTAATACTAAAAATTTCAATTTATTACTACAAATAAATACTAATGACAAAACAATTTAAATTTAATTTAATTACAACTAATCAACAATAAAAAAAATTAACATAAAAAAATGAAATAAATAATAAATTTAAAAAACATAAATACATTTAAGACTAATTTTCTATTGATGCAGACGGCTTCACAACTTCTTCGTGAACAAAAAAATTAACTTAGAAAAATTCTCTCTCTAAAATCCGAGTTTAGAGAGAAACATGATCTAAAATTTGAGAGGAATGAGAAGAAAAACGGATGGGGGTATATATATGTTAGATTATTTGCGACAGGTATCCCGTTGCAAATAGTATCTTTTGCGACGGGACCTGTCGTAAATACCTACGCCCGCATTAATTACTGTCGGCGGTTAAAAAGTTATTTGCGACGAGACCCGTCGCAAATAGTCCCTGCCGACACACCTTTTGCGATGGGACGACATCCCGTCGCAAAAGGCTATAAACCACCGCTGGTTATTTGCAACGGGCCCCGTCGCAAATACTTAACTATTTGCGATGGTGGGATCCCACCGTCGCAAATAACTTTCGCGCAGTTTGGTGCGCTATCCGCGCTAAACTATTTGCGACGGGAGACGAAATCTCGTCTCAAATAGTTGGTTATTTGCGACGGGATTTATTCCTCTTGCAAAAGGCCCGTCCCAAAAAGCCCTTTTTCCCGTAGTGAGAGTGCAGCTCAACCCGACAAGAGAAAGGAAGCAGGCTCGTCCAACCAAGAGGAGCTAGACACGGAAAGCGCGTGGCATACCCCGCACGTCTTCGCCCCTTCTAGAAGGAAAGTAACTGAACCCAAGGAGTGGGAACAAAAGTAGTATGTATATATATGTATGCTCAACAAGAAACCCAAACGAGTGTGTAAGAGGATCTCGATCTCCAAGTTCAGCCCAGGAAAAGTCACCAACAGTTCTAAGGATATCCATCACTGATGCCCAACAGTCCCGCACGCCAAAGCTGCCTCATCGCTGAACCGTGCAACCAAGGGTCCCGCTCCGGTAATCACGGAGAAAAGTCACCAACTAGCCTCATAGAAAGGGCCGAGTTTGAAAGAAGTCATCGAGTAACCCACTGCCCCAGCCCCACTAGAGGGTAAACCACAAGAGGTCGTCAGGTAACCCACTGCCCATCCCTGCTGGAGGGTAAACCACAAAAGGTCGTCAGGTAACCCACGGCCCAGCCCCGCTGGAGGGTAAGCCACAGAAGGTCGTCAGGTAACCCACCACCCATCCCCACTGGAGGGTAAACCACAAAAGGTCATCAGGTAACCCACTGCCCAGCCCCGCTGGAGGGTAAACCCTAAAGTCAACGGGTAACCCACTGCCCAGCCCCGCTGGAGGGTAAACCCTAAGGTCAACGGGTAACCCACTACCCAACCCCACTGGAGGGTAAACCCGAAACTGGTCCGATAACTCCGCACTGCCCATGCCTTCACTGGGTATCACTAACACTACTACCGTGCGTAGGTTCAGAGTGCGTCAAAGGAACCTCCGACCAATGCCCTTTCATGTTTCCACATTTAATGAGATCTTGAAGGAGGCTCCGCTCTCCCAAACAGATTACATCGTTGTAATCCTCACGGTAAAACATGCAAGATAGACTATTTACTCACTGGAAACTGGCTCTTGATGAAAAAGTTATTCAACACCGCTTTATGCCCATACGACGTCTCGTGGGGCATACACCTCGATCTCGAAAGAGATCGGGCAAACTACGCCATCATGATGCTCTCGAAAAAACACGCCAAAATGAATACTCATTCACCCCGAACATATTTCTGATGAAAAGGCCGCAAAACGCTACTCACAGCATAAAAGATGGTCCGTGGGGCCTACACGTCAACTCCGGCTTCAACGCCTAAAACCACCCAGATCAATTTCGCCTCGATGCCAGGGTCACAACGCCGCTTATGGCGCCTAAAATGGACTCCGGATGCAGAAGCTACAACTCCCCACGTTATATGCAAACGGGCCCCTGTGGGGCCCACACCTCGATCCCGAAACACGTCACGCAGATCGTACCATTGCGTTTCTTGAAGACAACCACACAGCGTAGGATATTCATTTGCCTTGAATGGACTTATGTAGCACAAGTCGTAAAAACGCAGCATACGTCCGAAAGCCGCCTCGTGGGGCCCACACCTCGGGCCCGAATTTAGGCGTGTGGGTTGCACTGTCGCAATCCCCTCGAAAAAACACTCAGAAACGAGTACTCAAACACCCCAAACGGATGTCGGGTGAAAAAGTGGTGTTTCACTGTAAAACGTGCGAACTAGGCCCTATGGGACCCGCACCTTGTCTCTAACCCGAACGCTTCGAAAAGCGTCTAAAAAAATCCGTATCAGGACTGGGGTCGCGTTGCCGCTGACAGGACATCAATCAGACATTCCAAACAGGAGTTAGGTTCGACGAAAGAATAACTAATTAATTTAAATAAATAATTAATTATTCACATTAAGCGTTTCGTGCCACCGGGCAATGAAACCAAGCCGCAAGGATTCCAAACCAACTTTGGAAGGACCGTCTCAACACCAGGGCCACATCGCCTCTGACGGCACATCAAACGGAAATCCGGCTCGCGAGTACGTCCGTTGTAAACTTTAATAATAATTTAATATTATTAAATTAAACGTTCCGGGTCACCCGTCTTCGGGTGAAGAATCCAAAATCCCTGAAACCCACTTCAAATAGTCCGCCTCGCCGACACGAACCCGCAACCGCAGACAACACGTCAAACAGACGCTCCGTTTAGAAGATACGACCCCTTGATCGCAAGGGGCCCAACCGGGCCGGTTCACCCCGGCCGGCCCGGTCTGAACTGCCGGCCCGCGGCCCAGCCGCGGGTCCAGCCTAATTGGCCGTGGCCTGATCTAGTCACACCGGACCCACCTCAGGTCTGGTTCTCCAAAGCAGACCGGCAAAAGGCCGGTCTCCGCGTCGTGCCAGGAGGACCCGCCGAATCAAAGTGTCTCATACCACTTTGAAACTTTTGAAAGTGATTAACATTTTAAAACATTCATGTTCATATAAATAAACCCGTAAAACCATTTTGAAAACATGGACATTAATGAGAAAGGTTTAGAAGAATAAATCTTTAAAACATTTAAAATTACATTTTAATAAAAGAGTCCCTTAAAAAGAATTCCTTTCAAAACTCTTTTATGAAACATGGACATGGATAATAAATATGTCCCAGTAAAAACTTACCCATAAACAATCTCAAATAATAATGAGATTGAGGAATTAACCCTCACCTTGTATCTTTCCTTGGTAGAGATTATGTTAACCTCTTGTATAATAGTTAAATCATTGTTATTATATTACACAAGAACCACATACATAAATATAATATCATATATGATCTTCTAATATTGCTTTGTTAATAATATTTTTGTAGTATCATTGTTTCAGGTGTTAACTAATCCATTTTAATTTATATGCTTGGTTACGTAAGCCATGTTTGTTATGGATAGGATGAATTTGATTCATATAAAAAAGATATTAAGTTCTTAAACATTATTTTTAATCATAAAATGAAAATTATTTTTCAACGATTATGATGAGGAATGAATCTCATCGCGTTCCTGGAGACGGTAATCCGTACGTACACACGAGTGCCAATATCATTATATTGATGGTGAAATCATATCTAATTGGATGGTATATCATATATATAGAATAATTAACATGTTATATCTATTATTTACATCAGTTATACTCATTATTATACCCATCCAAATAATGAAATGTTTGAATAACAAACTACACCAAGATGTGGAGACAGTAAGCTGTACGTACGCACGTATAGTGACTTTGTTATTTATAGGATGGATAGATTAAAGAATATGGTTGTACCATATTTATAATAACATCACAGTATGTAGTAGGTATTTGAGTTATTATTTTGGTATGTAAACAACAAATAAAGAGGTAGTGGAAGAAGAAAATAACTTGAAAGAGGGTGGTGAAATTATTACCTCTTCTTCAGGTGTTTCCTTTTGAGTTGATCAAAAGGGATCCTTAGGTTGGATTTATGATAAAATTAAGGACTCTAGGTTGATGTGAGATAAGTTGAGAGTATATTTTATCTAGGTTTGGCTGAGCCAAATGGCTTTGGAGGTGTGATTTTGAGAGAAGGGGAAGTGCCCTTTTATAAGAGGGGTGAGGGTCACTTTAGGAAATGATTAAAATATTAATTTATTATACAATAATATTAGGTTTATAATGGCTCAAAATTAATTTATTTCAAGACTTAGGTGGTTATGGGTCGAAATAATATCAATCAATAAGTTTTAGACAAGTTTAGGTTTCCATTTTAACCTTATCTTTTAGATTTAACTCTTAGTTAAATTGTTTAACTTTTACCGTGTCTTCTTGTATTCTTACACTATATGGTTAGTAAACTTACTCTAAACTTACAAGAGAACCTTAGGTGGTTAATTAATGACATATATAATTTTATTTAAGCCCTTTTTCCAAACCTTATATTTTTAGAAATATTATATCAACCAATAATATATTATTTGTTTTAAAAACTAATTTATGTCAATTTTGACACTATTTGGTATTTTGTTTTTGTGAAAGTCATAACAACCTTATCACTTTTAAAAAGAATTATATAATCAACCCTAACATGTCATATTAATCAATAAAATTAGTTTAATTCATCAAAAGTCTTAAATTATATTTATTTGGATACTTTTAATATCAATTATCTTAATATTTCATTAAGAAGGTAATTAATGCATCATCATTGTGTCATAAATAAATTTAATTATTTAATCTTTAAAAATTAAAAATAAAATACCATTGTGTTTGAAATATTTTTATCTTTATAATGAATATTTATAGTTGAATTAATCTTATGTATAACCCTATATTAAAAATGGTTTAGTCATTAAACTTTGAATTTAACACTTTGAACTCTTCTTTAAATAAAATAATAATAAATGTCCTAATCTAATCCAAGTGGACCTAAAGGATCATATTTTATTCCTAAGGTTGTTTTTTGTAGAATTACACTTATCTAATAGAATTATGACATGTTTTAGGGTAATTATAATACCATTTTTACTTTTAATTACTCTATTTACTTTTAACCGTCATAAATAAAAGTCAAAAGTTACTATTCACAAAAAAAATATTTTCATCTTATTGAACCAAATTTTACTTACCGATGTCAACCATGTCTCTTGAATTTTTAAAATTCAACTCAGATAAGCGGTAAAATTAAATTTTATGCAAATTTGCAAATGCCTCTAGAAGGTGGATAAAAGACGGTAAAAAGTTAAATAAAAATTTATACATCTAATTTTATTATAAAATGACTCTAATGAATTAAATTGAACTTATATAGGTAATATATCTAGTTTTAATTAAAATAAATTTAAATAAAATAAATTTAAATAAAATAAATAATTATTTAAATAAAAAGTCGGTTTTAAACAATAACACAGTGTTTTTCACTATTCATCAAAAATTGAATGTTTTTAGAAAAATAAAAAAAATTCACCCTAAGATAATTTTGATATTTAAGATTCAAAAATGAATTCTATTTTAGCAAATTAAAAACATATAAGTTGCATTAATTAATTTAAAATTAATTCCCATTGTCAAAACCAAAAAGCAGGTTTTTAAAAAGTAAAATCTATCAAAAGATCGACATGTGTTTATGTCAAATTTAAATGTAAAATTACTTATAATGACCTACATTGTATTAAATGATAAAAATATAATCTAATTATATTCAAAACCATTCAAATGTATAATTTAACACTATACATTATTTTGATTAAAAAAGTTGGTTTCAATTAAAATTTAGCATTTTTCACTACTCATCAAAATATGAAAGTTATAAAAAAAACACCAAAAATTTATCCAAAATAAATTTTTATGTCCCAATTCTAAATAAGAAGTTTATTTTTTAAAAATTTATTATAAAAGTGTCATATATTTCATTTAAAACAAAATCACCATTAGTAGGCGGTAAAATTTCATTTTTGAAAAATACATCCTTTATCTGAAAAATTGAATTTTTCTTATATTATGTCTAAGAAACACAAAATACGGGTGTTAAAATTATATAGAGTATATAAGATTCAAAATTCAGTTAATACTATTCATAACGACTTTTTGAACGGTTAGTTTGGTAAGTTGTGGTGTGCTCGAACTCGGTGTTGCGTATAACGCAAGCTATTGAATTAATTTAATGAGATAACGTACTATGAAATCTTGAGGTGTTATATAAGAGATAATGAAATAATACAATATATCTCTTTAAATGGAATTTTTTTTAATTTAATGAAGATGGAATCTTCTAATACATGTTTTTTGGAATTATTTCTTTTTATCATGTGTAATTTGTGGTTATTTTTGGTGGTTTATGTGGTGATGGTGGTGGATGTTTTGGATGTGGATCCTATTGGGAAGTAGGGTTGAAATTGGTTGGCATGGGATATGTTATGGGCTGGTTTGTGGTGGTTGATTGATAGTTGGTGTTGTGTGATGGTTTGGTTACTGTGATGACTTTAGCATGGGATGTGATGGTTGATATTGTGAGGAACTAGGGTTGTTTTGTGGTTATAGTTTCCCAGTTTTTATGGAATATGAATGCTAATGATATACTTGTAATGGAGTGGGATAAAAAATGGTTGTGAAATGGAAATATGTAAACTTGTGATGTGTTTGGAAATGGTTTTTTCTTTAAATATGGAATCAGATATATAAATAAATAGAACTTTTTTTTGGTAATTATTAAATCTAGAAATGTTTTAATCTATGAATAAATAAGGTATTGTAGGATATATTGTGGTTGCTTTGTGTAGTGAGTTGCATTATAGAGGTGGTGGCGGTTGGTGGTGGATATTGCAGGGTGTTATGGTAGTTTTATGAGATGTTATATGGTTGTTTAATGTGAACTCATAGGTCGGGATTATAAGTGACTATTATCCTTATATTTTCATAAGTTTTCTATATGCACACAACTTGAGTTGAGTATTTAATACCAACACCTAAAGGTTTTTTTGTTCTGGGTGCTTTCCCCAACTTCTAGTTTAGTGAGGATAGATGACTGACTACCCCTTATTCCACACTCTCCCTTTAGATATAGTTCCTTGTGATGATGTATCAGTTGGTGGTGATTCCTAGTGATGATGGATTAATTGGTGTTGATCCTTGTTGATGATGGATCATTTGGTGGTGATGCTTAAATATAATAGATAGTTAGCAACAATGACTAATGTTGAAAGCTTAGTTAGTGGTGATGACATAAGATGTCAGATTATCAGTTGGTGTTGGTACACATAGTGGAAGGGTGGTGAGGTCCATGCATGATAAGATGAGGGAACGAAGTTGATTTTCTTCATGTTAATGATACTCTACTTCCCTAGACCAATATTTGGATTATATGGAAGTTATAGAAGCACATGATGTTTGATGTTGGGATGTGAGAGTAGAAAACAAGTCCTATGATATTATTTTATTATTTTCAATGTGTTGTTTGGTGAGTGATCCCTGGTGAGGTTGAGTTCGACTAATTGACCTACTATAGGTGCATGTTAGTTTTGTTCATTTACTAGAGAATTAGAATGATCATTCCTAATTTCATGAGAGACCTTGAGTATGATTCTATTGAGTATACATTCTATGCTCATCTCTATTTTATAAACATCATTTCAAGTTTATAGGGGGTTTTGAAGACTGAGTTGGACATCACTAACATGGAGATCGAAGCTGTTACAGAGTTTCTTCCTTAGGATTTCCTTTATTAATTTTTTCTATTTTAGTTTTTTTTTATTTTTATTTCTTGACCTGAATTTTGGGATGATGGTTATTTAATATTTATATCATGGCATTGATTAGTGGTTTTTATCATGTTCCAAGATTTCTTAAGGGTAATGTTTCCCGTTTGTTGTTTTATACAATCGATGCTAGTCTCTAAACTAGGGCCTATTAAAGGTAGGCTTCTAAGGTCACTCCCACTCTTCATCACTAGCTCAATATGCATACAAGTGGAGGGGTGGTTCGTGAAAATTAGGGTATCCTTATCATCACTTCCTTGAACCAAAACATCTAATCCATACTAACCATGTCATGTTCAACACCAAATACAATGACTACACATGTCCATTGTTGGGATTGTGAAGCCTCTTCAAGGCTTCATATTCAGTTCACCAGAAAGAGGTAATAGAAGTATAATTTTAGTGGTGCTAGGTTGATTGAAAGGATGTTCTGATGGGTTTTTTAGTTTAGTGAAATATGGATCATAAAGTAATGTTGCTTGTTCGAATGATAGTGATGTGCTTGGTTTACCAAATTTTCCATTCATTTTAAATATTTATATAATATATTGGTGGTTATGGTTGAAAATGAGTGGAGGCCTATGAAAGTAGAAGTCCAGTGCAACTTGGTGACCAATTGTATCCCATTTTATATATAGGTTTGAACCACCTACTGATGTGTAACTTGATTACTTACTAAGAGTGGTCCACATGGATGAAAAGTATCCTATTTTAATCTTTTTTACTTCCAAAGTAATATAATTTTATAGTGTTATTACACGGACATAAGATGAAAATATGATTCACATAAATTCAAAAGCGTTCTTTACTTTGCCTTATTCTTTTTTCTTGTTTGTATTATTGTGTATGTGTCTTTGGAATACTTTTTAGATGGTTATTTAGGGTTCAATTTTTATTATTAAGTTCTATAAATCATAGTCTATTATATTTTTCATGTCCATTGCCCATAAATTATAGAGGATAAATATATTATAGATTCAAGATATTGGTTCTAGTGGTTTAATAGCCAAGTATTTCATGGTTTTTTACCTTTCAATTTTTCTATTTCTCCCTAACAATTTGTATTAAAGCATGGTTTGAGACATACTCATCATACTCAGGTATCATCATTTATTTTATTCTATGGTTCTATTTGATGAAGTGGGAGTTAATGAATTAATGTAATATAATTAAAAGATATCAAGATTAGGGTTGATAAGTTTAATGGAAAGGACTTCAACTTTTGGAGGATTTAGATGGAATATTATCCCATGCAAAAGGACCTCGATGTTTCATTAAATGGATTCAAATAATAGAAGATAGAGAAAAATGAATGGTAATGGATTTATCTTAATGAACTCATATTGATTCAAATATAATTGGAAGTGAATGTTTCTTTTAATATCAGGGAGAAGAAAACAATTATAAAAATGATGATTTCCCTAACAGAAATGTATAGAAATATGACAGCTTTAAAAAAAGTGTTTATGATGTGTAGGTTAGTCAGCATGAGACGGTTAGAAGAAAGACCAGTTTTATACCATTTTAATGATTTTAACATGATCTAGAGTCAATGAAAGTTAGTGAAAGTCACTTTCATATATGACACTTGGGCACTTCTTTTGTTGTCATCGCTAATAGAGAGTTAGGAGCCAATGGTTACTACTGTAAAAAATTATACTGTAAAAAACAACTTAGTGTTTGAGGATTTTAGAAACTTAATCTTCAATGAAGATATAAAATAGATTCAATTATAAGAACTTATCATAAATTTATTAAATAAAGAAGGTAGAGGATGACCACCCAACCAAAAGATGAGTCAAATTAAAGAAAAGAAGTTTGGGGATGATAGTAGGACTAAATCAACCAAAATAAGACCTACTTGTTGGAACTATGGTAAGTGGGGTTATATCAAGAAATATTTCAAAGATCATAGAGTGAGTTCCATAAGAACATCTTTCAAAAGTTTTAGTTCATTAAATTTAGTAGAAGAAAATAGCAACTTGCTATTAAGTGATAATGTTTTGATTGAATTAGAGGTGGTTGATTCCAGAGAATCATTCTATTCCACATCAAAGAAGTTCATTGATAATTATGTATCTATAATATTCATAAAGGTACACTTGGTTTAATGACCCAAACTTTTATAAATAAGGTTCCCTTTTTCAATGATTAAATATCTCATCAAGTAATGAACTTATAGAAAAAACATGCACTACTTTGGTTAATTTAGACCATTATATGGTCTGTGAAATTTAAAAGACCATTAAGAATCATAACCATTGAAAATATAACTATTTAATAGTGATCATATGATTAGTATATATAAAGATTTGTGATAAATTCTAATTTATATAGACAAAAGAAGTGATGGACTTGAGCAGTAGGATTGTACCCTATGAAGCCAATTTATCAGAGCTTTCATGGGAGATAACATCACTAGGATTTTCCCTTGATCAATCCCAAGTTAAGATTAAATAAATAAATCACGAACAAAACTTTTTATAGGATAATTTAAATCTTATAGAGATCATGGTCCAAACCATGTACATCAAACCACCCCAAGAAAATATCACCATCACACACCTTACCCGTAGGGCATTAGCTGGAGTAATAAAGGGATATATATCTAGAAAATGACAATATTAATTTTTATATTTTTATATTTAATAAAATAATGATTATATTTATCCTTTATTATTATTATTGATTTTAATGATTAGATAATGAGTTTGATAAAAATTAGATTTTGATACGATGAAACACAAATTCTATTTTTGGGAAATGTATAGTTTCAATCAAGACAATCTATTTTAATGAATTCAAGAATTTTTGAAATAAATTATATTTTAATAATATATTATTATTAAATAATTTTTATTAAATATAAATGATAATATAATTTTATGAATTTAAAAAAAATGTAAGGGTTAAAAAAATATTATTGTAAAAAACACCAGTATTTTTCAATAAATGTGGTTTTTTGATTTAAAAGTATAAATTCTCATACTTAGAGAATTATTTTGTTAATATTTAATTATTTTTGAAATTATCACACTAGAATTATCCAACGGTGATTTTTTCATAATTTTTTGTGACAGTTGGATTTTTGGGTCAAAATTAAATATGGTATAAATATATGGTGTGTATTGTGACATCATAATGACCCAAAAGTGATGTAATATATTCCATAGAAGTTATCCAATACCAAATATATATTTACCCTTTAAAATAATGCATTTTTAGGTTATTTTATTAATTTTATAAACCTGTAATGAATTCTCTAAAACCTATATTATATTTTAAGGTTTAAAAATCAATTCTTTGTAAATTTAATTAATGCTCACTTCATCAAGGGTAATATTTTAATGATTTTGGTTCCTAAACATTTAAAATTATGAAAAACACTTCACTTTGGTAGAAACCATGTGAAAAAACCATGGAAAGGTTTATATTTTTGATTACTTTATCGTATAGATTTTAAAAACTAAGTTTTGAAATTAATAAAGAATTATCCTTTCTTTTTCTATATAAAATCACCCAAACTCTCATTCATCTTCACTCAAAAATATTATCAAAATACTATACTATGACTTTTCCTCTAAATTCCTCACAAGGTACACCAACCTCTTAATAAGCTCCCCCAAGATTTTGGAAACACCTTCTCAAGCTAAGGGATCCTCTCATCCTCTTTATTCAAGCACCTCCTTTATATTATACCCTTTTTTCAAATTTTTCATGTTGTGATATGATTTATATAATGGTTCATTCCTTCCTGGTCTGTTACTTTTTTGGGTTTTGGTGTTGGAGGTGCTTGGATGAGGTCTAGAGCAGGCCTGGAGGATTTTGGTTATTAAATGTTGGAAGTAGGGTGAATACACGACGTGTAAAGATTACAAGCCATGTAAGTGTAGTTCATGGATTGTGAAGGTAGGTTCATAGGGTGTTACATGATGTGTATATTTTTGAGATTAAATAATAAAAATGCGATTCATTTTTTGGTGAAAGTTGTAATTTTTTGAAACCCATGACTTACATGTCTTGTAATTATTAGATGATGTAAAATGCCCAAATTTTAGGTTTTAAATCCTTTTCTTGGAAAAATTTTCTTTCATTATCCTACCTCCCTTATATCTCATTTTGGAATATCCCTAGGAACCCCTAGGAGTTTTTCAATCTCTCTTATTCCAACTTTGATCTATTGGTTTCAGTGGGTTTCTATTAGAAATCCATGGTAAACCCTTCCTTCTTCTTGGTTAGTTTCCTCTTGTTTTTCTTCAAAGTTTTTCTGTAGTGATAAAGTTTAATTTGGGTTGTGTTTTGGGTTGAGTTTTAATGGTCTTTGGGTGCGGTGTAGGTTGATTTATGGTTTCTCATGGTGTTGTTGTGGTTTTCAGGTGTTCTTCTTCGCCTTGCGGTGCACAACGAGTTGACAAAGCTTCTTTGAGGTAGGAAATTCCTCATTTCTATTTATTGTGTATCATGAAAGGAGGTATTTTATTTTTTTTATCAATGGGTTATGGTTGTACTACCTTAATTCAAGACAAAGAATTAGTTAAATTGAAATTGAAAGTGTAAAGGTGTTTGATTAGCATGTTTTTAAAGCTTTTTTATTATTATGATATTATAGATTGTATGAGCTTGATGCCCCACTAAAAAATGTGGCTGCTAGGAGATTTTTTTGCACTAGATGATATGTGTTGTGACTGCTATGTTTGTTGTGATTTTTTGATATCACCCTAAAATGGAAATTTACTAACCACTTATATTCAGATAATGAAATGGTTACCCTAGGATCATGGTTTGTGTGATAATGCCCTTAAAATAAAGTGTAATGTGATAAAATATCCTTTTAAATCTGTAAAATGATCTTGATGCGTTGTGGTGTGTGGTTGTGCTTGTGGGGAGGCAGTGTTCGATTGATGTGTGGTTGGGGCATGTGGACATGATGGTTTGTTTGGATGTGATTTTGGGACGGTGAGGTGGTTTTTTTGGCTATCTTTTTGGGTGGTGGGGTAATGGGTTGTTTGGTCATTATTTTAGGGAGAAGAAGTGGTGATGTGATGAGGATGATGAGATGTATGTGATATGTGTTTGCTTTGTGCTAGATTCTCAAGTAGTGATGAAATAAATGACTTATTCAATAATGATTGAAATGACACATGTTAGTTTGGTTAATGTGTTGGAAATAGATGATAAATAATTGAAGTATGGTTTGTGTAATTAGATGTGGTCTACGATAAATAATGAAAAGGGTGGGAAACTTAAATGAAATTGGTTGGAAATATAAAATGGGGCTTGTGGCTTGTTGTTTGGAATTATGGATTTAGAGGTGGAAGAAAAAGTGGAGATGTTGGTTAGTGTTTGGTTTTGAACTCATAGATATGGCTTGTGTGTGGATATATATATATATATATATATATATATTCCTTTTGATTTCTATAGGCACCCCACCCACGTCGAGCACAATGTGATGACACCCGTATAGTCACGCTGGGGTGTTTTTCCTAACAACCGGTGAGGAGGGCGGATGGATGGTTCTCCACTCTTTCTTTCTCTCTCTTCCATCTAAGGTAGGTATTGCACATGTTTTTATGTCCAGAGGTCTGTTAGTGAATTAGGTGGTGGTTGTGATAACCCATGTGTTTTTCAGGCAATATGTGATAGCCCAAGTATTTCTGGGTGAGATGTGACTATGCTTGTGGGGTAGTGACCCATTTGTCTTTGGGAAAGATGTGATATGATCATATCTATGGGGAGAATTCTAGTGGGAGGTGTTCATGGTAGAAGGATGGCACAAGTTTTATGTTCTATATGTTCATGATACCCTACCATTCTGGTTACAGAAGTGGTTGTGTTGTGGACTAGGTATTTTTGGGTGAGACATGATGTAGTTGTGCTTATGGGGCGGCGAGACCAGGTGTCTGTGGGTGAGATGTGTTGTGATCATACTTATGGGGTGGTGTGTTATACAAAAGATATGGGAGTTTCAATATGTATGATGTTGGGGTGTGAGGTAGGCATACCAGTGGAAAAGCAGTGTGGGGTACCTTTATCAATGTGATTCTTATTATATTATATTACTTAGCTTGCATTATTTGGAGAGCGTGCCTTAGTGAGGTTAGAGTGAATAATTGACCTTTTTAGGTTTCATTGATTTTTCTGTTTTCTCACAGGTTTATTAGTACGATTATTTCACATGTGCACGAGAGGCTTTTATTTTCCTACTGATTATACTTGTATGATCACCCTACATATAAAAACTATTTTTAGGTTTCTAGGAGGATTGCGTGGATTCTAATGAAAATTACTTGCTCAGACCTTTAGATTGATGTTGTGTTGTTGCTTTAGATTTGCTTTTGGGTATTTACTTTTTGAAACTTTTACTTGCATCAGATTTATTTATACATGCATGTGGGATGGTTTTGGATTTCTTTTATATTATTTCAAGGAGTTTATTGTGGAAGATTCATCTTATCTCCCTATCATATTTACATTATATAGGGTAATGCCTCCCATACATGACATTTTTATACCTTCGGTGCTAGTCACTAACCCGGAGCCTACTAGATATGGGACTCGATGGTTATTATATCTCTCCCATCATTATGGTATCTTTGGAGTTAGGAGGTCATGATAGAGTGGTGTCAAAATAGTTATTGATAGATAATATGGATTTTGGAGTTAGGCACAATGAGTATTTCATGGGTTGGTATGGAAAATGTTCTAGTTGACCTTCGTGCATGATATAGGTCCGAGAGACCATCTAGGACACAAGTTTTAGGGGGAATGATATAGTGCATAGACTCTGAGCTTATTGAATGACCAAGTGATGTGGACCTACTTTCAGGGTAGAGACCTAGGGGTGGTACATACATCATGTGACTTATGTTCTTGTTTGAATTTGGGTTGTTTTGGAAAGGTTAAAATAAATAAATTAAATTAAAATTATTCTTAATAAAATTCCATACTAACTGGGCTTAGGAAATATTTGTTTCTTCTTTCAGCTATGGATCTTGTTTGTTGTCTACGTGTGGATTAGAAAATTGAGTTTCAGTAGGATGATCTGGTTGATCTCAGTAGGGTTGATCCAATAGAGGAGGATGAGGCTTGGTAGAGAGTGCTGCATGATTTCCAGTGGTATAATTTGGGGATGTACGAGGGAAGTGTTACAGATATGGAGATAGATAGATAACTGAAGGATATCAAGATTGTTTTCAGTTTGATCTAAGAATCGGTGGGATATTGGGTTCCATTGGAAGTCTGTTAGATGCGGGGATCTACGTGTCAGTAGTGGATACTGTATCTGGGAGAGAAGAATAAGACAAATGTTTTGTGGGTTGAATTCCAGAAGAAGTTCTAGGCAGAGTTCCTTTCTTCGAATATGAAGGTAATGAATAGGCAAAAGATTATTTTTCTTCAGTAGGAGAGTAAGTCAATGTAGGAACTAGGAATCAAGTTCAAGGACCTTCTATGTTTTCCCCACATATTTTTTTAGATGAGGATTCTCATGTGAGACATCTTGAGGAGGCACTCCATCCTTCTTTCCAGTATATAGTCACTACTTTTACGTTGCCAATGTATCTAGAGGTTCATAAGATAGCAGAGGTGATCAAGTGGATGAAATCATGAGTAGGTTTACTATCAGAGGAAAAAGAGAAGGGTTCCTTAAGGGGAATAGTTTCTAGTGGTAGGGATCAGGCACC
This sequence comes from Viscum album, assembly GCA_963277665.1. Lineage (NCBI taxonomy): Eukaryota > Viridiplantae > Streptophyta > Magnoliopsida > Santalales > Viscaceae > Viscum > Viscum album. The sequence continues at coordinate 953,213,939 of OY728167.1, forward strand.
GGGACCTTCAAGGTTTCAACTAGTAGGGTTTCAGCCACAACATATTCTTTTATAGCCTTTTAGGGTTATTGGTTTTTATGCTTTTTTAAGTGATTTGTGCCGGTGTGTTTTAGTTATGGGCTTCATGTCCATTTTCAAAACAAATTCCTAGTGGTTCCCCAAGTCCAGTTTGGTGTCATTGGATACGTTTAGTTCCATCCTTAGAAAAAGTTACTATTCTGACAATTTTAGCAGCACGGGCAGCTGGCATATACTCCGCTGAAGGGAGATAGAGCAGGTAAAGGCCAACCTCAGGATTTTCTTTGTGTTCAGGGACCTCAAAAAAAGCATGGTCGTGGAGGTGGTCTTTAGCAGGAAGGTATAGGATCTAGTCATGGTCATTTTCACACAGTGGAGGCAGTAGTGCTAGAGGGTCTAGAGATCGTCAGAGGTACGATTAGTTTTCTCAGTACTCTTGTTTGTGCCTTGTTTGATTTAGGATCCTCACACTACTTTGTTACACTGACTCTAGTCCATGCTCTAGGACTAGATGTAGAGAGGATTTCTGTGCCTCTGGTGTTGACTATGCTCATTGGAGGCCAGACCAGTTTGTTTGATGTGTGCCAATGGTGTAGACTGATGATGGGGCCACATCAATCTCATGGGGATATTTTATTTCTATATATGAAACCATATAATGTTATCCTCAACATTTACTAGTTGTATTCCATATGTTCTATTATCGAATGCTTTTGGAGGATAGTCATTTTATCAGATATAGATGGCTAGTACGTGGTTTTCATTGGCGAGTAGGGTTGTCAGGTGGGAAGTAGATGTATAGAGCCCCTTCTCTCTTTGTTGGATGAGTTTTCTATTGAACCTATAGAGATGGGGATGTTAGAGGTTTCTAGGGTCATTAGGGATTTCTTGGATGTTTTCTTGAAGAAGGTTGTGATGCTACCCCCTTGACGTGATGTTGAGTTTGAGATAGACTTATAGCCTAGTGATTCTTTGATTTTGATGGCTCCCTATCAAATAAAACCTTCTGAGTTATGGGATTTGAGGATCTATATAGATGATCTAATGCAGAAGGGTTTTATCTAGCCCAATATGTCATCGTGGGGTGCTCTGGTTCTGTTCTCCAAGAAAGAAGATGGTAGTTTGAGGTTGTGTATAGACCACCGGTGGTTGAATGAGGAGATATTCAAGAACTTTTAGCCTATCCTGAGGATAGAAGATATTTGACCAACTGAGAGGGGTGATTTGGTTTTCTAAGATTGATCTATGGTATAGATATCACCAGTTGAGGGAAAGAGAGGGTGATATCCCAAAGACTAACTTCATATGTAGGTATGGTAACTTCAAGTTTTTGGTCATTCTATTTGGTTCTATGAATGAACCATCCATATTCTTGGGGCTTATTAAATCTATGTTCCATGAGTTCTTGGACTGGTTCCTCATCGTATTCATCAATGATCTGTTGATCTACTCGAAGTCAGAAGAGGAGAATACCAATCACCTCAGAACTATCTTATAGGTTCTTCGATGCCACCATCTCTATATAAATCTATACAAGTGTATGTTTTGGATATGAGAGGTTCATTTCCTTGGGCATGTGGTGTCTCATCAGGGTGTGGCCGTGTCCCCTTTAAAGGTTGAGGTAGTTGTTTCTTGGGAGACACCCAAGAAAGTGATAAAGGTTCATAGTTTTCTTGTATTTCAGGATATTATTTGAGGTTTTTACCCAATTTATCACCAGTTTTATCCCCATTTATAACTTTGACTAGGAAGAACCAAGATTTTTTATGTACTGATCAATGTCAGGCAGCGTTTGGTTACCTGAAGGGGAAGTTGTTTAGTGCTCCAGTGCTTCAATTTCCTAAGGATGGGGTAATGTTTGAGGTGTTTTGTTACACTTTCCCTCTAGGATTGGTATGTTCATTGATAAAACATTGAGAAGTGATCTATTATGGGTCTATTAATTTACTTCCCCACAAGAATAACCATGACACCCATGATCTAGAGTTAGCAGTGGTTGTATTTGTGATGAAGTTGTGACGACATTACCACATTGGGGAGCGTTTTGTGGTATTCACATGTCACAAACCCCTCCCCACAAGGTCTACCCATCCTGGGATAGAAATGTGAGAATAGATATAGTGACACACAATTCCTGCCTCCAGTAGGTCCCAGGCTGGTGACTAGAATCGATGGTATAATAAATACGCAGACATGAGGCATTACCCTCTAAGAGAACACATAAAAAGAGAGAGATAATACAGACACCAACCAAATCTTACTCAAACTCAAATATAAAATAAAATACAAAGTGAAAATATTTAATGACATGTAAGAACTAATATAAATGAAAGTAAAAACTACAAGTACCAAAATAAAAGTAAGGGTGACAGTGACCATGAAGTCAAAACAGCTCCTTCTAAACCCCAATCTAATAGTAACTAGCTTGAACTCCAACCTGCTCCAACTGACCTAAAAAACAGTTTATATATACTTAGGGTGAGTATAATAGTATACTCAGTAGGATCCTCCATAGATCCTCTTATGTAAAAAGTAAAGAAAGTACACTAAAGCATAGTGAAAAATAGGTGAAACTAACTCATCACATAAACATGTATAATAAGTTCTTAGCCTCACCATGGATACTCTCACCAAGTATCGTATACAAGAAAATATAATATAATAAAGAATATCAAGGGTACCCCACTACTGTTTCCCCATTGGTTTTCTGCTCTGCCCCAATATCGTACCTCATGAGCATATCTCTCCAAAAAGGCTATCCCTCATATACCTGGATGAAGCACCAAAACATGCACCTCGTGCAACACATCACCACATCCATGTAACCAAAAGTAAATAGGTAGTTTTTGGGTGCCACCATATCTCATATAACATGTATCATACTTTGGGTATTATACCTCAAGCCATCACAACCCATACACCTAGTAAGGAACCTCAAGACATCACATTCTATACATGTTATACCTATAGTAGTCCTTAGGAAACTATATCCAAAATACATGGGTGTGAAATAAACACAATCCATTATATCCCTCTACACACCTATATGGGGAAAACTAACCACCATGAATACCAGCACAAGTAAATACCAAGAGAAGAGATCGGGGACAACAGGGGTATCATCCATCCATCCTCCCAGTGGGATGTTGGGGAAAACAACCCCAGGCCTCAGAATCCCCAGGTTGTCAGACGTGCTAATGGATAGGGTGGAGTATCATATAAAAAAAAACTAAATGATATAATATAGATCATAAACACATTATGGGTATAACCTATTCTAAAAATCAACTACAGATAACGTCTCTCGGACTCATGACTACCACTCCTAAAACCAGATATCATAAAAGAACACAACCATTTAAAGAGATACATTAAATAATTTTATTCTTTTTCATCAGTTTTAATTTATGTTAATTAATTATTTAACAATTAATTAACTATTAAAATTTTCCACATTTCATTTCATTACCATTACAACAAAGTTTCATACCCTCCAAGCATAAGCAAACCGAGTCCACAACTTCTCAAAATTACAACCTCAACATTGCATCCCAGCAAGATCCAATCCCATGGGTTAAACATTTATTCATTTATTAACAACATTACTTTACATATTACCAGGTATTCTAGGAAAACATTCTAATCTACCAAATAGGGTATACAACCAACCAAATCCATCCACCTCAAGCAGTGGATAAAGGAAAGAAGATAAAAAAACATGGTCGTCATCCAAACAACATATTCAAACAAGAATCCAACTTTAATATCAATGGGTAAGTGAAGATTCAACCCATTATGTCACCCCTAGTGTCCTTCCTAACACCTAAATGCATATCTCAATGCATCCCACCATCACAAGCATCAAATGCTGCCATAAAAACCGAGCCTCCCCACCCCATATACCACAACAACCCTCTAGAATCATCTATGCTAGGCCCACATCACATCACATCCAACCCTCCCCACCCCATATTCTACAACAACCCTCTAGGATCACCCATCTCAGGATCACATCACATCACAAGAAACAGGAAAAAAACATAGAAACCGGGCTCTTGGCCCTAAATCAAGGCATCCAGCCTTCACACACAATGATTCCTCACGACCCCAAAGCACAAGGAACTCATCCTTTACAATAAAGTAGGCAATTCATGCCCTACAAGGTATTATATTTTATCACACAACTAATTCTTATTTCATCTTCAATTAAATGATTAATTATTTATAGGTTATAAATACGGGAAACCTAACCAGAAAGCTAGAACAGGTTGTCAAAAACTAATTAAACAATTAATTTAACATGAATTTAATTCTTTTACCAATAAAAATTAACATGATTTACACCTTTATTCAATTACATTAACTCATGTAATATCAACTAATTTAAACATGTTTTCATCATTAAGATTACAACACACCAGGTTCATTAAACATGCCTATTTAATCTTTTAGACAATTAATTGACAATTAATTACGTATTTACATTTTTTAAAAACACTACATGCTAATACAAGAATAACAAGCACAACATAGATACCACACTATATATCACAATAATAGGAAAACTGTTATCATGGTACAAAATAGCAACATTTCCATGTGAATGATACCAATTCTTTAATTTGGTTCAAGTAATTATTAGGTTAATTTTATTGGTATCCAAGGGGAAAAATTATGCTCAATTTATGATCGATCATAAATAAAAGAGAAGAAATGAATCCCCTACCTCAAAAAGGGTGTCAATATTATTTTCACAAGAATATACCAACACTATAGATCCCAATCACCTCTCCCACAAGAAATGAATCCACCCAAGGACGTTGTTCCACAATTGTGCCAACAAACAACCAAAAAAACTCCTCTAGAAACATGGAGATAAATCTCCATCACATGGAAAGAAGGAATGGAATTAAATGGATATAAGAAACCACATGAATGCGAGTAGAACATACCTTAGATCTAAGATGGATCACTACATATCAAAGGAGGGAACCTAGAGATCAATCCTTAATAAATTAATCCCTAAAACATCGAATAGGGGGTTTCTCAGTCACCCGGAATCATGGGAGAGCTGCTTTATCCATAGGGTTTGACAAACCTGAGTGGCTAAAAACGTTTAAAACATACAACATCAGGTATTTACATGACATGTAATCCCATTTCACGGCATGTAATCCCCAGGGTTTAGTTTTTTCCAAGAAAAATTTCACCTTTTTATTTTTAAAACTTTGATTCAATACATCTCGTGAAACCCACTTTCACTCTGTGTAACTTTACACAGCGTGAAATCTCCCTACTTCTAGATTTTAGAAGACAAGTCCATCTAAACTTCCTCTAAGACTCCTTCGAGCACCTATGTCTTTGGAAACATGCAAAGGGTCTATCCACATGGATTTGAGACCTTACATTAGATACCTATCAAAACATTATCATCATAAAGAATCCAAAACCAACCCAAAGAGGAAATAAAAAAGGGTTGTTCGAAAATCCACCCTGTGAGATACCTCTCAAGGCTCTCACCACCATAGGAGATCAACCACCTCACCAAGGGAGCATCATGAAACCATGAAACAAGCACAAACATCTCCTAACCACTCTCTTGGGGAAGATACCTCTCAAAGAGTAAGCAAAAAAAAAAGATAAATCCATATCATAAACCAGAAAATTTCTACCTCCACAAAATAAACAACATTATAAGAGAAGAGATAAAAATCAAAAACCTTGGGGTACTGAGTGCGTATCTGCAACTCACACTCTTGGGTACACTCCTCCATTCCATCATACCACAACAATACATAAACCAAGGAGATAGAACGCATGAAAAACACATTCTTTTGGTAGTCCTAGATCTCTATAGGCCACCCCTTAAAGGCCACATCATCGTCAACATCGATCTCACCATAATCGATGATGTGAGAGTCTCTATGAAGATAACGACAGAGATGCAACATTTGAAAAACATCATGTATCTGGCTCATGTGTTGGGGAAATGTTATTCGATATTCCATGGCTCCAATACAAGCTAAAACCTTGAAATTCCCAACAAACTAGGGAGAAATATTACTCCCACAACCAAACCTTCACTGCCCATAATGGGGATTCACCTTTAGGAACACATGATCCTCAACATCGAACTCCATAGGTCTCCTCCTATGATTGGCATAGGATTTATGACAATTCTACACTACTTTCACCCTCTCACAAATCACCTGAACCATATATGTTGTATTTTATATTAGTTCTAGCCCAAGAATTGCTGACTCTCCGACCCTGGTCTAGCATAATGGAGAAAAGAAAGGTCTTCCATACAAGGCTTCAAACAACGCCATACTGATGGTGGATTGAAAACTATTATTGTAAGATAACTCTACCAAGGTCATGTTCCTCATGTAAAAACCTCCAAAATCTATAACACAAGAGCACAACATTTTTTTGAGATTCTGGATGGTCCGCTCTATCTGATCATCCATTTGTAGATGAAAAGTAGTGTTACGGAATAACTAATAACCAAAAGCATTTTGAAGGCCTCTTCACACTCTAGAGGTAAAATAAGGATCTTGATTAGAAATGACCATCATCGAGACCCCATGGATCCTAACCATCTCCTCCATACACTACCTTGAAAAAACCTCCACCGAGTTAGACTCCTTGATCACTATAAAGTGGGATGATTTTGTCAAAAAATTTAGTACCACCCATATAGGGTCATAACCTCATTGATATTAAGGTAAACTGATAAAAAAATCTATTGATATGTTCTCACACTTACACTAAGGAATATCTAATAGTTGAATAAAACCACAAGGAACACGGTGCTCGACCTTCACCATCTTGAAGACCAAACATAGAGACACAAACTCTGAAACTGCACACTTCAACCCAGACCACAAAAACTAACCCCTGAAATCTTGGTACATCTTTTTCACACCAGGATGTACCACCAAATTTGAACTATGGAACTCTCTGAGAACCATTTCATGCATCTACAAAGGAATAAAAATCCTTCCCTAAAATAACACTCAGTGATGTTCATCTTCAGACTAACCATCAGGGGCCTCGCTACAAACAACTTAGTCTCTATGAACCTCCACCTCAAGATCCCACAACTGGGAATCTTCCACCTATTGCACCATAGATCACTACACCATCATCTAAAAAAGATAAAATCTTCCCCCAACTTCTCTCATATCTATATGAAATTATGAAAGTTCTTCTATCACTTTCTTGGAATCACTATATTCACACACTACATCACTACATGACAACCTGCTCAGTGCATCAACCATGGAATTCCCCTTTATAGGTTTATATGAAATCTCAAATTCATAATTCTATAAGAGATTAATCCACCGACACTATCACAAGTTCAATTTTTGTTGTTAGAAAACATACTTTAGGATCTTATGATCGGTGAAGAACAAAAAACACTCACTGATGAGGTAATGTCTGCAAAACTTCAAGGAAAAACCCACTACCATAAAATCAAGATAATAGGTGAAATAGTTACACTCATGGGGACATAAAATCAAAGACCCATAGAAAAAACTGATCTCTACTGCATTAGAACACAACCCAACCCAAGATGTTAATCATCATAGAAAACCTCAAAGTGAACTTATTCTATTGGAAGAAATAGAACTAGATTACTAACCAACTTCTCATTAAGATACTCAAAAGTTGTCCAGAACTGATCAATTTATGTTTGATCCTTTATAGTCAAATCTTTCATAGGATTTCCAACCTGAGAGAATCAGCTATGAACCTCCTATAATATTCTCTAAGAACAAGGAAACTTCGCACCTCTTCCACTGTCTTGGGGGATTCCCAAGACACAACTGCTTATATATTTGACAGATCCATAGCTACTCCCTATTGGGATACAAAATTCTTTAAGGAATGAACTTATAGATCCCAAAACTCACACTTTAACAACTTACCAAACAACTTATCATGGTGTAGAACTCCCAAAATGGCATGCAGATGCTCTGCATGATCCTCCTTAGATGTAGAGTACACAAGGATTTTTTTGATGAAAACCACTAAGAACTTATCTAGGAACTCATGGAACACATCATTCATTAACCCCATGAACATGACTGGAGAATTAGTTACACCAAACATCGTCACAACAAACTTGTAATGCTTATGATGATAATGAAAATTAGTCTTCGGGATATCCTCATCATTCCCACACATATGATGATATTTTGGCCACAAATTGATCTTCAAGAACTAAATTTCACCCTTTAGTTTATATAATAAATCATAAATCCATGGAAGGGGATATCAATTCTTTACTACCACTTGGTTTAATCGATGATAATCAATACACAACAACAAACTTCTATCAGCCTTCTTAATGAAAAAACTGATGTACCCCACGGTGACACAATCATCCAAACAAATCCACACTATAACAGATCATCATGCTATATAAATAGATCTCATAACTCATAAGGCACCATCCTATATGAATACATTGAGATAGGAGACACGTCTGGCTATAGTTCGATCCCGAACTCGATCTCTCATCGAGGAGGTAACACTAAAACAACCTTCAGAAAAACATCAGGGTACTCTTCTATGACCCTAGGAAACGTTGATTTATGAACCTCCTATGAAATCAACATCATATCATCCATCAAGGATGATGTAAGAAACCAGATATTCTTTTCAGGTATGTTTTTCCTTTTCTGGTCATTTTTGAGAAAAAGAGGAAATTCTGGAAATTTTCAAAGTACACGCCATGTACTTTATGAGTACATGCTGTGTAATAGGTTACCACGAGTAGCTGTGTTCTTGTAAGAACCTGAATCTTCTTTTCAGGTATGTTTTTCCTTTTTCTGGAGTTTTTAAGAAAAACGAACTTTCTGGAAATTTTCAAAGTACACGCCATGTAATTTCAGAGTACACGCCATGTACTCTTTCCCGGCTCGAAGCTGTGTGTTGGCCGTGCCCAGGCCACACACACGGTGTGTAGGGGTGACATGGAGGCCGATTTTGGCGGAGTATGGAAAAGACCCAGCACATTCTGTGTACTCTAAAAGTACATGCCGTGTACTTTTTTTTTCACTAAATGGACCGGGGTCGTGCCTGACGCACAGAAATACCTCCTTCTAGGTCCCGTTCATCCGAGAGCGACCCGTACGGCCGAATCATCGACGATCTCCTATCTCCTCGTCCATTCTCCGATTCCAGCATGGTCATTTACGATGGAATTTCAGCGGTAATATCTTCCTTCTGCTTGAGCTTCGTTTTTTGATTCCTCTTCATTTATGAGTTATCATAGGTTGAGCATTTTGTGAATTTTCTCAGATCTACGAAGTTCTAAGGGGAATAAAGCATCATGATTCACATATATCTATCTCCTAGGATCGAGGTAGGTGGTTTGTGCCTTTCTGTTGAAAGTCGATGAGTATTTTGTGCAAATTCCACAAATTCTCTTAGGCGGGGAATTGTGGGTTTCCTGTTTTTCCCCTGTTGTTTGCCTGCTTTGCTTGATTTCTGTAGTAGAGGTTTATTCTTGTAAGTAGAGTAATTTTTTTGTGCTCAGGTTACTTTTCCATGTTTGTTATGCATGTTGATGTTTTTCCAGTTGTCATGCCTAGTCGTAGGATAGTGGAACTGCTATTTTTTTTGCTGTTGAGCCTTAGACTATTAGCCAAGTAGTTCTTGAGGTTTACTTGGATGATACACGCATGCTGAGCATGTTTTATCCTTCACTCAGGACTGTGAGAACCTAGAGTAGTAGACCAAAGGGAGAATTGACTGAAGGGCTTCTCCAGAGTGTCTTTTAAATATGATTCAAGACCACATGGGGAATTGACGTTGAGTGCTTCCTCAGAGAGTCTGTAGTTCCTCAACGCGGGCTATAAGGGGAATTGAAATTGAGTGCTTCCCCAGAGATCCTTTAGTACAATACGAGACTATAAGGGGAATTGACGGTGAGTGCTTCCCCAGAGAGTCTATTAATTTTATAACTGAACCAGAGGGGTGAGACTATGTGTGCCACCAATAGGGTTGCTATTACTTATAGGTTAAACCATTGGGGTTAGGCTGTGAGAGCTACCCAGAGGGTTCCCTTTTTCCTTGTTGCTGGTTGTTTACTCGTGCACTTCTTTTGTTATAACTGTATATTGTAGCTGCTTGTGTTTATGTTTACTGCTTCTTGTTTTATTACTGCCATGTATTCATTGACTGTTAGGCATAGATATTTGGGTGACTGCCTACTAGGATTTTATTTCACACCCTATTTGGGCCATGCTTTTGGGCCCAAGCAAAATATGTTGCTGCAGGTATAGATAAGGGAAAATGCCCTTCTACTTCGGGTTCTTGATTCATTGGAGCTGGAGAGCATGGGACCAAGACGAGGCTTGCGATGCTGAGGAGTTTACTTTGTTTTCTTTTTCACTTTGTTTTCAGTTTTACTTCAGCAAGTTGGTTTGTTTACTACTTTTCATAGACATATGTACCATGTGGCATCATTATTATGTATCCATTGCTTCCTCTGTTCACTTGAATTGTTGTATGCTGTTGATTGTTTCTACTATTGTGTCTGGTTGTTTTTCTGTTGTATACTTTACTAAATGAGGGCATAGTTTCCCCACCGACTCACCAAGTCCCTCGCTGCTAGTCGGCAGCCTCTGGCATTTGGGGAAACACGCTTGAGGTTATGTGGCGAACCAGGTACGGGGCACCAGTGGAGGGGCTCCAGATTCGGGTCGTTACAAAGTGGTATCAGAGGAATTCTTTTCTCTTGCTTTACTGTTTGGAGACTTTATCCAGGGATAGGAAGAACTTGGTACTTGGTATTAAGCTGTTCCCAGGAGTAGCTAACCCATGTACAGGGAAAATCCATACTACCTCGTTAATTGCAGTTTGCTGGTTTTGAGTTTTTATGGTTGATATGTTTTCACCTAGAGTGATTTGCATGACTTGTGCGGTTATTGTTTTGATATTTCGGTTCTATTTCTGTCGCAACCCAATGAGATGAGGGTATTCCATCTCATGAATCATATAGACACTTCTAGAAATCACATTCCATGCATTCTTGCCATGCCATCTAGGGTGCATTAGTGATTGCATGTTGTTGTGATAGGCTCTGTGTAGATTATGCATGCTGTTATGATAGATGATTGATAGAATCCCTGCTGTTATGTTAGAGAGCTGTTGTTCTTCCCTTGTATGTGACTATAGGAGGTTCCAAGCTTTGATTCGCGGGGAGTATGGTCCCTCACGAATCAAAATTTGGCACCTCTTTGCCTTGTTCTTAGTGTTTCTGGGGTTCTATGCAGTTTCTGAGCTACTGCCCAGAAAAACCCAGAATACACGACATGTACCTTTTGGATACATGCCGTGTAGTTTTCAGGCCGTGTTACTGATCGTGTGAGAAGAACACGGTGTCGTGAAAGTAACTTTAGGAACACACCGTGTATGGTAGGTACACGCCATGTGAGTTCGGAGCCGTGTACCCGGCCGTGTCACTAACAACACGGGTCGGGGAAGCTCAGGTAGAACACACCGTGTCCAGAGGGAACACGCTGTGTAGTCCTATCCAGGTATTCAGCCGTGTCACGAATAACATGGGCTGACTATACCTTCATTTCCACACGCCGTGTTTTGCTCTGAACACGCCGTGTAGTCTTATCAGGTACCCGACCGTGTCACGAACAACACGGGATGGTGTCACCTTTCCTATACATGCCGTGTTTGTTCGGAACACACCGTGTAAGGTTCAACCGTGTAGACGGCCGTGTGTTTAAATAAACGGGCTGCTGAAGCCTTGTCAACTACACACCGTGTCCATAGGGAACACTCCGTGTAGTCTCAGTTAAGAAAACCATGTGGGTTGGCTGTGTAAGGGACTCGGGAAGGGGAACGGTTTTCAAGTACACGCCATGTGTGGTTGCCACATGCCGTGTAGTTTGAGGTGTACACGACTTGTAGGGAAGAAGTACACGCCCATGTTAGTGGCTTGAGAAAAACATGTCGTGTAGTTTTTATACACGCCGTGTAGTAGAGTTTTGTAAACTTGTGTGTTTTCGTCACCTGTTTCCGTTTTGTAATCTTGTGTTCTCTGTCCTTGTTTTCCAGATCTAAGGTGTGCTTTTGATCTTTCAGAGCTATGCCTCCGAGACATCCTCTGGTTGTACGTCTGTCATCAGGCAGTGATCAGATGCCAGATAGGGCTAATCAAGGACTTCCTTCCGACCCTCCATTCGAGCCAACCTTGGCACCGACTATCATACCAGTTGCGGGCGCTGATGCGTAGTTCAGGGAAGGTTTTTTGAGGATGATGCAGACCTTCCAAGGAGCATCGCCTCCTACCATGACTATGGCAGACTTGACGCGGGTTTTCTAGCAACAACATCCTACCAAGTTCTCGGGGGAAGGACGAACTTAGGCTGTAGAGTCATGACTGGAATCCATGCTGACCATTTTCGACCATATGAAGACACCTCCAGAGAGGCGGGTCAAGCTCTCCACCTACATTCTCTGAGACTCCGCCAAGAGGTGGTGGGATGTGATCTCACAGGCAGGACAACAGCAGGCTATGGCTTGGGAGGAGTTCCAGTGCGTGTTTTATGACTACTTATACCCAGAGACCTTGAGGGATGATCGAGCCTTGGAGTTCATGAGCTTAGAGCAGGGTACTCTTTCTGTTATGGAGTATTCCTCTCGATTCACCGAGCTGCATCATTTTACACCCCTCCGGGATGGAAGTGGGGTGTTCTTATAAAGGAAGTTTGAGGATGGCCTCAGTAGGGAGATCCGCTCCTAAGTGAACATCTTCCAGCTGACTTCCATCACTTCCATCGTCAACCAGGCACTGATTGCAGAGCGCAATCTAAGAGACTCTAGAGCTGCGAACCAGGGCGGTTCTATTTCCAGAGCTAGTCTTCCTCTAGATGACAGCAAGAAGCGCCGTAGAGATCCTACGTGTGGTGACCCGAGGAAGCGTGATGCATCGTCAGGCAGCCAGGTGACATGCTACCAGTGTGGCCGGTCAGGGAACACGAGGCCGCAATGCCAGAGGGACCCCGTGGAGTGCCGATCTTGCGGCAATATGGGTCACCTTTAGCGTTTCTACTAGGTTTTCACACCAGCAGCTGGTGATCGGGGTTCTTCCATGACTCCTCATTCAGAAGTAGCCCCACCAGTCTCTCACCAGTCAGGGAACTGGAGTTCTTCCGGCCGTTCGGGCTAAGGTAGAGGTCGAGGCCGTGGCGGTCAGCCACCAGCCCCTCAACACCAGCAGGGTGGATCAGCTCAGAGTGGTCAGCCAGGGGAACAGGGCCACGGTGTAGGCTAGTCTTTCACCGTGGAGCAGACCTATCAGGAGCAGGATCCCGGATCTTCTACAGTTCAAGGTATGGTTTTAGTAGCCTCAGTTTTATCTTCATCTCTTTTCGATATTGGTGCTATGCATAGTTTTATCTCTTTTTCTTCTATAGAGAGCATTGGGCTCTGTGTCTTTTCTTCTTCCGACTCGTTGACACTAGACACACCTTTGGGGACGAGGAAATCTAGTGTAGAGAGTGCCCTCTTGAGGTTGCAGGGTATTGTTTCTTATAGGATCTCTATGTCCTAGAGATGACAGGCTATGATGTCATCCTTGGGATGGACTGGTTGGTTCCCTTCCAGGCAGTCGTCGACTGTTATCGTCACAGAGTGAGTTTCGTTTCACCTGAGGGTGAATCTTTTCTTCATAGAGGCGAATGATATGTTCAGGTGAGTCGAGAAGGACTCGAGCATCGTGGGCTAGGAAGGGTGACGACCCAGATTGCTAGTCTTTATCTGGACAATCAGGGGACTTCGTAGCTGGACTTTCCCCCAGTGGTGGATCGCTTCAGGGATGTCTTTCCAGAGGACTTTTCAGGTTTTCCTCCGGAGCGTGAGGTAGACTTCTCGATTGATCTCGTGCCAGGAGTGGCACCGGTGTCCATTCCTCCTTATAGGATGGCCACACCTGAGTTGCAAGAGCTCAAGAAGTAGTTGGAGGAGTTGCAAGCAAAGGGTTTCATCCAACCCAGTACTTCTCCTTGGGGTTCGCCGGTCCTTTTTGCGAAGAAGGAATACATCACCCTTCGGATTTGTATGGATTATCAGAAGATGAACCAGTTGACGGTCAAGAACCGATATTCTTTGACGAGGATCGATAACCTCTTTGATCAGCTTCGAGGAGCCCGAGTGTTCTCAAAGATAGATTTGAGGTCCGTCTATCATCAGTTGCACGTTAGACCATCATATATACCTCTAACAGCCTTCATGAGCAGGTATGGTCTATACGAGTATATAGTTATGCCGTTCGGTCTCACGAACGCACCATCAATTTTCATGGCACTGATGAATCGAGTGTTCCATCCTTACTTGGACTCTTTCGCCCTGTTCTTTGTGGACGATATCTTGGTGTACTCTCACACTCGACACGACCATGCCACACACCTTGGGATTGTTTTGAGTACACTGAGAGAGCATCAAATTTATGCTAAACTCTCGAAGGGACACTTTTGGATGGATTATATTCACTTCTTGGGTCATTTCATATCAGAGGCATGAGTATCTGTGGACCTAGAGAAAGTGAGAGCTGTAGTTTCCTAGGAGCATCCGAAGAACGTCTTTGAGGTATGGAGTTTTCTAGGGCTGGCTGGATACTACAGACGCTTCATTCAGGACTTTTCTCATCTAGAATCACCTTTGACAGGTCTGACCAAGAAGGGGTTGAAGTTCTTATGGTCAGATTCTTGCGAGTCAGCCTTTCAGGAGCTGAAAGGGAGGTTGACGTTAGCGCCAATACTAGTCTTGCTAGATCCAGGAAAGATATACACTGTTTACTGTGAAGCTTCAAGTATCGGGCTAGGATCTATGATTATGCAGGGTGATGGAGTCGAGGCGTACAGATCTCAGCAGTTGAGGCCACATGAGAGGAACTACCCTACACACGATTTGAAGTTGGCAGCTATTGTTCATGCCTTATGCTGTTGAAGATACTATCTTCTGGGAGAGCACTTTGTGGTCTTCACCGACCACAAGAGTCTCAAGTATATCTTCACTCAACGTGATCTGAATCTGAGGCAGCGCAGGTGGGTCTAGTATCTTCAGTCTTTTGATTTCGATCTTTCCTATACGCCAGGGAAAGGCAACACAGTGGCAGATGCGTTGAGCAGAAGAACTCAGATTCAGGCAGTCCAGGGGGCCAATAGTGAGTGACAGCTCATGGATCTGTTCTCTAAGATGCATCTGGAGGTGCACGACAGACAGGGACAGAATTTCCTATCTTCTATGGCTGTTACCTCTACACTTCTCAATCGGGTACGAATGAGGCAACTATCAGACTAAGAAGGCTTAGTCTTGCGGGAGGGTGTGTCAGGCGATAACCCACTTCCTGGATGGGAAGTGGGTGAGGATGAGATCTTGCATTTCCAGGGACGCGTATGGGTGCCAGCAAACATACACGAGGAGATGATGTAGGATTTTCATTCCTCTATTTGGGCAGTTTATCCTGGCGTCACCAAGATGTATTGGGATCTTCATCGCTAGTACTAGTGGCCAGGTATGAAGAAAGATGTTGCTGGTTTTGTCATGATATGTTCTACTTGTTAGAAGGTGAAAGTAGATCATCAGTTACCAGTAGGCCTTTTACAACAATTACCCATTCCGGAGTGGAAGTGGAACGATGTTGCGATGGACTTCATGACCAGATTGCCGAGGACGCCTTGGGGAAACGATGCTGTTTGGGTTGTCGTCGATAGGCTCACGAAGGTTTCTCACTTCTTGTCGATCAAGGAGCCCTTCAGTGTTGATGATCTGGGACGAATTTACATCCGAGAGATTGTTCATCTGCATGGAGTTCCACACTATATTGTTTCAGACAGGGATGCGCGCTTTACCTCTCGGTTCTGGAAGGGACTTCAGAAGGCCTTGGGAACACATGTATTTTTGAGTACAACATATCATCCCCAGACTAATGGCCAGTCTGAGCGCACGATCCAGGTGCTTGAGGATATGCTCCGAGTCTGCATTCTAGACTTTGGCGTTTCTTGGGAAAAGCATATTCCTCTGGTGTAGTTTTCCTACAACAATAGTTTCCAGGCGACCATTCAGATGGCACCATACGAGGATTTGTACGGTAGGAAATGCCAATCACCCTTATGCTGGCTGGAGGTAGGAGTGGAAGATTTGCTGAGACCTCGTCTCGTTCAGGAGACCTCAGAGCAGATAGAGCTGATTCAGAAGCGGATGGCTACAACACAGTCTCGATAGAAGTCTTATGCTGATCAGCGGAGATGGCCTCTGGAGTTTGAGGTCGGAGATCAGGTTTTCCTGCGTGTCGCACCGAGGTTGGGACACAAGAGGATTCGGAGACAGGGCAAGCTTTCATCACGGTACGTCGGGCCGTTTGAGGTCTTGGAGAGAGTGGGGTCGGTCGCCTATCGGTTGTAGCTACCTCAGAGGTACCGGGCCATGCACAACGTCTTCCACGTCTCTCAGCTCCAACGTTACTTTTCATAATCGTCTCATGTCCTTTAGCCTGAGGAGGTTGAACTTGAAACTGATGCGTCGTTCGAGGAGCATCCTATCCGGATTGTTGATCATAGTATGAAGGTTCTCCATGGGTGATCTGTTCCTCTGGTACGGGTGCTATGGCAGCACGAATGAGTACAGGATGAGACCTGGGAAAGGAAGACCGATGTACGATTGCAGTGGTCAGAGCTTTTCGGGGATCCTTCTTCTACGCCATGTTAGGGAAATTTGGGGATGAATTTCTTTAAGGGGGGAAGTTTGTAAGAACCCTGATCTTCTTTTCAGGTATGTTTTTCCTTTTTCTAGAGTTTTTAATAAAAATGAACTTTCTGTAAATTTTCAAAGTACACGCCATGTACTTTCTGAGTACACACCGTGTACTCTTTCCCGGCTCGAAGCTGTGTGCTGGACGTGCCCGGGCCACACACACGGTGTGTACGGGTGACGTGGGGGCTGATTTTGGAGGAGTACGGAAAAGACCTAGTACACGCCGTGTACTCTAAAAGTACACGCCGTGTACTTCTTTTTTCACTAAACAGACTAGGGTCACGCCTGACGCACAGAAATACCTTTTTCTAGGTCCCGTTCGTTTGAGAGCGACCCATACGGCTGAATCTTTGATGAGCTCCCGTCTCCTTGTCCGATCTCCGATTCCAGCACGGTCATTTGCGTTGGAATCACAACGGTAAGATCTTCCTTCTTCTTGAGCTTCATTTTCTGATTCCTCTTCGTTTCTGAGTTATCGTGGGTTGAGCGTTTTGTGCGTTTTCTCATATATACGACGTTCTAAGGGGAATCAAGCATCACGATTCACATATATCGATCTCCTGGGATTGAGGTTGGTGGTTTGTGACTTTCTGTTGAATGTCAATGAGTATTTTGTGCAAATTCCACAAATTCCCTTGGGCGGGGAATTGTGGGTTTCCTGTTTTTCCCATGTTGTTTGCCTTATTTTCTTGATTGTTGTAGTAGAGGTTTATGCTTGTAAGTAGAGTAATTTATTTTGTTCTCAGGTTGCTTTTCCATGTTTGTTATTCCTATTGGTGTTTTTCCAGTTTCCATGCCTAGCCATAGGATAGTGGAACTGCTATTTTTTGTTGTTGTTGAGCCTTAGACTGTTAGCCAAGTAGTTCTTGAGGTTTACTTGGACGATACACATGCACTGAGCATGTTTTATCCTTCACTCAGGACTGTGAGAACCTAGACTAGTAGACCAAAGGGAGAATTTATGGAAGGGCTTCTCCACAGTGTCTTTTAAATACGATGCGAGACCACAGGGGGAATTGATGTTGAGTGATTCCTCAGAGAGTCTGTAGTTCCTCGACGCGGGCCACAGGGGGAATTGATATTGAGAGCTTCCCCAGAGATCCTTGATACAAGAATATAGGGGGAATTGACAGTGAGTGCTTCCCGAGAGAGTCTATTAATTTCATAACTGAACCAGAGGGGTGAGACTATGTGTGCCACCTAGAGGGTTGCTAGTACTTATAGGTTGAACCATAAGTGTTAAGTTGTGAGAGCTACCCAGAGGGTTACATTTTTCCTTGTTTCTGGTTGTTTACTCGTGCACTTATTTTGTTAGAACTGTAGATTGTAGCTGCTTGTGTTTCTATTTAATGCTTCTTGTTTTATTACTCCCATGTACTCATTGACTGTTAGGCATAGATCTTTGGGTGACTGCCTACTGGGATTGTATCTCACACCCTGTTTTGGCCATGCTTTTGGGCCCAAGCAGACTATTTTGCTGCAGGTATAGATAAGGGAAAACTCCCTTCTACTTCGGGTTCTTGATTCACTAGAGCTGGATAGCATGGGACCGAGCTGAGGCTTGTGATGCTGAGGATTTTACTTTGTTTTATTTTTCACTTTTTTTCAGTTGTACTTCAGCACGTTGGTTTGTTTACTGCTTTCCATAGACATATGTACCATGTTGCATCATTATTATGTATCCATTGCTTCCGTTGTTCACTTCAATTGTTGTATGCTGTTGACCGTTTCTGCTATTGTGTCTGGTTGTTTTTCCGCTGTATACTTTACCGAATGAGGGCATAGTTTCCCCACCAACTCACCAAGGCCCTCGCTACTAGTTGGAAGCCTCTGGTGTTTGGGGAAACGCGCTTGAGGTCATGTGGTGAACCAGGTACAGGGCACTAGTGGAGGGGCTCCAGATTCGGGTCGTTACAGTTCTGGCCGTGTAGCGGCCATCCACACAGCCATGTGGGGGTGACCTAGAGGCTACCTAAAGTAGAGTACGGAAATAGCGAGTACATGCCATGTACTTAAAAAGTGCATGCCGTGTACTTTTTTTTCATTAAATGCACCGAGGTCGCGTCTAATCACCAGAAAGCTCTTCTTCTAGGTCTTGTTCAACCGAGAGATCTTTATGGTCGCAGATCTTCGATGAACCCCAAATAAAGTGTCCGTCCTCTGAATCGAACACTGTCGGTTGCCTTGGAATCACATCGGTGAGTTCTCTCTTCTTCTTGACCCTCATTTCATGATTCCTCTTCTTTCTCAAGTTGTCCTCCATTGAACGTTTTAGATGTTTTTGTATATATTCTATGTTCTAAGGTGATTCAATCCTTGAGGTTCACATATAGTGATCTTCTAACATCGAGGTATGTGGTTTGTGCTTTTCTGTTGAAAGTCTTTGAGTTTTATATGCAAATTTTTCCAATACCCATGAACGGGGTATTGCGCGTTTACCGTTTTAGCCCTATTATTTTCCTGCTATTCTTGTATGCTTGAGTAGATGATAATTTATTGTGAATAGGGTGAATTTTTGTGATTTGGATGTGTTTCCCATGCATGTTTTGCTTGTTTTGGCCTTTGGGTATAGTTTTCCTGTTAGGCTTCTATTTACTTTCCCATGCCTAGTATTGTAGGATGGTGTGACTATTGTTTTGTTATGCTGTTATGCTGTAGAATGCTATCCAAGTAGTTCTTGAGGGTTACCTTGGCTGATATGCACTACGAAACTTGCTTGACTTACATAGGGATGTGTGAACCTGACGTATAGACCACAGGGAGAATGGACGAAAGGGCTTCTCCAGAGTGTCTTTCCTTTTTACAATGCAAGATCACAGGGGGAATTGACGTTGAGTGCTTCCTCATAGAGTCCGTAGTTCCTCGACACAGGCCACAGAGGTAATGTGACGTAATTAATTCCCTAGAGTGCCTTTAGTTACGACATGAGACTATAGGGGGAATTGATAGCGAGTTCTTCCTTAGAGATTCTATGCTTAAGCTAAACCAGAGGGGTTAGACTGAGTTTACTGTCCAGAGGTTTTCTTGTACTTGTTAGGTAGGACCAGAGGGGATAGGCTATGGGTACTTCCCATAGGGTTACCTTTGTGTTAGTTTCTTTCTTTCGTTGCTAGGTAGGACCAGAGGGGATAGGCTGTGGGTACTTCCCAGAGGGTTACCTGTTTGTGTTTATCTGCTTGGTTAGTTGTTTCCTGATATTAAAACTGTGGATTTTTTACTATTGAGTACTTTCATGTTTACTGTTTCTTGTAATTTTACCTTCCATATACTCATTGACTGTTAGGCACATATCTTGTGGTGGTTTCCTACCAGGATTTAGTCTCACACCCTGTTTGGGCCATGCTTTTGGGCCCAAACAGATTATATTGTTGCAGGTATAGACAAGGGAAAACACCCTTCTACTTCAGGTACTTGACATACTGTGGAGTTGGAGAGAATGAGACCAAGCTTAGGCTTGCGATGCTGTGGAGATGATTACTGGTTTTATTTTGTACTTGGTTTAGTACTATATTTCAGCATTGTTCTTTGTTTTGCTTCTTTCCTAGACATATATGTCATGCATCATTTTATATATGTTCTCTAGTTTATTCTATCAGTCTTCCACTGTTTATTTTTGTATGATATTATTAATTCTTACGCTCTTGTATGTATTTGTTTACTTCTGTTGTGTACTCTACCAATGAGGGCATAGTTTCCCCACTATCACACCCAAGGCCCTCACTGCTAGTTGGCAGCCTCTGGCATTCGGGGAAATGCGCTTGAGGCCATGTGACCAATCAGTTATGGGGCGCCTCTAGGTGGCTTCCAGAACCGGGACATTACAAAGTGGTATCAGAGGAATTCTTTTCTCTTGACTTAATTTTTGGAGCCATTAGCCATGGATAGGAAGGAATAGGTACTTGGTAATAAGCTGTTCCCGGGAGTAGCTAACCCGTGTACAGGGAAAAGCCAATCTACCTCGTTTATTGCAATTTTTTTTTCTGGTTTTTCAAGTTTATGGTTGATTTGATTTTCACCATTGGGTGATTCACATGTTTTGTGCTTTTATTATTGATGTTATTTAGGTTTTTTTCCTTTGCAACCTGATGAGATGAGGGTATACCATCTAATGCATCATATAGGCACTTGCTAGAAATCACATGTCATGTATTCTTGCAATGCCATTTAGGGTGCATTAGAAATTGCATGTTGTTGTGATAGATGTTGTGCTAGATATGCATGCTATTGTGATAGATGCCTTGATAGAATACCTGCTGTTTGATAGGGTATTGTTTTGTGTAAGGTTTTTCTTGAATGGATTCCAAAATTTGGTTCTTGAGGTGTTATGGGACCTCATAGACTAGAAATTGGTGGATCATTTCCTGGTTTACCTTGTTTATAACATGTATAGATGCCAATCTTTGATTCTCGGGGAGTATGGCCCCTCACGGATCAGAATTTGGCACTTCAATGTTCGTTTTAGTGTTTTTCTGGGCTCTGGAGTAGTTTCTGAGGCTTACTATCTGAAAAAACCTAGAATACACACCATGTAGTTTTGAATACACGCCATGTGTTCTTCTGTTCGGGAAGAAACTGTTTTTATTAAGTACACGCCGTGTACCATACGTACAAGCCGTGTAGTCTCTAGCCGTGTCTTAGGCTGTGTGGGTAGGGACATGGGATAGGGAGAATCTAGAGTGAACACGCCGTGTACCATCCATACATGCCGTGTTGCGTCGACCCTATGCCCACCCATGTCACTAACAACACAGATTGGCTGAGTCTTATCTTATACACATCGTGTGCCGTCTAAACATGACATATAGTCTAACCCAGGTACCCGGTCATGTCACGAACAACACGGGTTGGTGTTATCCTTTCTTGTACATGCCGTGTACATCTGGAACATGCTGTGTAGTGTGATCCGTGTGTTTGGCCGTGTCACTAACAACACGGTCCAGGTGAAATTGTCTAGTACACACCGTGTCAATCTGGAACACGCCATGTAGTCTTGTCTTAGGAGAGCCGTGTGGATTAGCCGTGTAGAAGGACTCAGTTAGTGGAAAAGTATTCAAGTACACGCTGTGTGTTAGGACAACACGCTGTGTGGTTTGGGTGTTACATGACCAGTTTTGGTAGAAGTACACGCCCATGTGAATGACTTAAGGGACACACCATGTAGGGTTTATACACACTGTGTAGTCATGTTTTGTAAAACTTGAATGTTTTATTTCTCTTGTTTATTTCTTACAATTCTTTGTTTCATTCCCTGTTAATACTTATCTAAGGTGTGGGTTTGACCTTGCAGAGTCATGCCACTTAGACGTCCTCCGACTGTATGCCAGTTTCCAGGCGGTGATCAAACAACTAATATGGTTGATCAAGGACTTCCAGTAGATCCTCTTATTGTGACAGTCTTGGCACCGACCATTATACCAGACATAGGTGCTGATGCATAGTTCAGGGAAGGCTTTATGAGGATAATGCATACCTTTCATGGGGCACCGCCTCCTGGCCCGTCGATGGTTGATTTTAAGAGGGTCTTCCAACAGCAGTATCCTACCACTTTCTCAAGGGATGGATCGACCTAGGTTGTAGAGTCATGGATAGAATCCATGCTTACTATATTCAAGCATCTAGATACGCCTCCAGACAGGAGGGTTAAGCTCGCCACCTATATGATTCAGGATTCTACCAAGAGGTGGTGGGATGCGATCTTAGAGGCGGGGTGCCAGCAGATCATGGCTTGGGATGAGTTTCAGTGCATCTTCTATGACTAATTCTATCCAGATACCTTGAGGGTCGATCAAGCCTGAGAGTTTATGAGTCTGTAGCAGGGTACTCTTTCTGTTATGGAGTATTCCTCACGCTTTACCGAGCTACAACACTTCACGCCTATTCCAAGAGTTGATCAGTTATTCCTGGTAAGGAAGTTCGATGATGGTCTAAGGAACGACATACATTCACAGGTGAAAATCTTTAGGTTGACTTCAATCACTTCTATAGTCAACCAGGTGCTGATCACAGAGCACAATATGAGGGATTCCAGAGTTGTGAGCCAGGGCGGCTCAACATCTAGGGTTAGTATTCCTCCTACTAACAGTAGGAAGCGTCGCAGAGAGTCTTCGCGTAGTGATATAAGGAGGAAAGACACTTCTTTTCATAGCCAGGTGGTGTGATACCAGTGTGGGTAGAGCAGGAATATGAGGCCACACTACACGAGAGACCTAGTGGAGTGCCGATCTGGTGGTAAGATGGGTCATATTCAGCGCTTCTGTCAGATCTTCTCACCAGCAGCTGGTGACAGGGGTTCTCCTATGACTTCGCATTCGGGAGCAGCACAACTAATTTCTCACGAGTCTGGGAACTAGAGTTCTTTAGGCCATTCAGGCTAAGGTGGAGGTCGTGGCTGTGGTGGTTAGTCACCGGTCTTTCAGCGACAGTAGAGTGGATCAGCTCAGGGTAGTCAGGTAGGGTCACAGGGCCGTGGAGCAGGCCAGACTTTTTTAGTGGAGCAGACCCAATAGGAGAAGGATCCTGTACCTTCTATAGTTTAAGGTACGATCTTAATTGACTTAGTTTTAGCTTCTGCTCTTTTCGATACAGGGGATTCCCATAGCTTTATATCTATTGTTGTTGTGGAGAGCCTTGGGCTTTGCTTTTCTTCTGCAGATATTTTGACACTAGACACTCCGTTGGGGACTAGAACGGCTAGTGTATGTTAGTGCAAGGAGTTACCTCTAGAGGTTGGTAATTGTCACTTCCTATGGGACCTCTATGTCCTAGAGATGACAGACTATGATTTCATTCTCAGAATGGACTGGTTAGTTCCTTTTCAGGCAGTCGTCAACTGTTATCGTCGCAGGGTGAGTTTCACATCCCCAGAGGGCATGTCATTTCTTTATAAGGGCGAGTGGGATGTACAAGCGAGCAGAGTGGGTCTAGAGCATCATGGGCTAGGAGGAGTTATAAACCAGATTGCTAGGTTATATCTGGATGACCAGGGGACTTCACAATTATACTTTCCTCCAGTGGTTGATCATTTTCGAGATGTATTTCCAGAATACTTTTCAGGTTTTCCTACGGAGCATGAGGTAGAATTTTCTATTGAGCTCATGCCAAGAGAGGCACTAGTGTCTATTACTCCTTATAGTATGGATACACCAGAGTTGTAGGAGCTCAAGAAGAAGTTGGAGGAGTTGTAGGCAAATGGTTTCATCCGACCCAGTACTTCTCCTTGGGGTTATCTGGTCATTTTTGTGAAGAAGGTGGATAGTACCTTTAGGCTTTTTGTGGATTATCAGAAGTTGAACCAGTTGACAGTCAAGAACCAATATCCCTTGCCTAGGATTTATGATCTCTTTGATCAGCTTCGAGGAGCCCGGGTGTTCTTGAAGATTTATTTGAGGTCCAATTATCATCAGTTGCACGTTAGACCATCTGATATACCTCTCACAACCTTCCAATGTAGGTATGGTCTATATGAGTATATGGTTATGTCGTTTGGTCTCACAAACACACTTGCAGTTTTCATGGAATTGATGAACCAAGTGTTCCATCCATACTTGGATACCTTTTTGGTGGGTTTCATGGATGATATCTTGGTGTACTCTCACACTAGAAACAACCATGATACCTATCCTGAGATTATTCTGAGTACACTGAGGGAGCATCAATTTTATGCTAAGCTCTAAAAATGTCACTTTTGGATGGATTAGATTTACTTCTTGTGTTATGTTATCTCAGAGACAAAAGTATCAGTCGACCCAGAGAAAGTGAGAGAAATAGTTTCTTAAGAGCAGCTGAAGAACGTCTTTGAGGTGCAAAGTTTTCGGGGGCTAGCTGGATACTACAGATGCTTCATACAAAACTTTTCATGCTTAGCAGCACCACTGACGAGTCTGACTAAGAAGGGTGAAAAGTTCTTGTGGTCAGATTCTTACGAGTCAGCCTTTCAGGAGCTGAAGGGGAGGTTGAATTTAGCACCAATACTAGTCTTTCCAGAGCTGGGCAAGATCTATACTGTGTATTGTGATGCTTTAGGTATCGGGCAATGAGCTGTGCTTATACAGAGATAAGGAGTCATCACGTACGGGTCTTGACAGTTGCGACCATATGAGAGGAATTACCCGACGCACGATCTTGAGTTGGCTGCTAATATTCATGCCTTACACTGTTGGAGACATTATCTGCTGGGAGATCATTTTGTGGTTTCCCCTTACCACAAGAGTCTCAAGTACATATTCACTCAATGTGATATGAATTTGAGACAGTGAAGGTGGGTTGAGTACCTTCATTCTCTTGACTTTGAGCTTGCCTACATGCCTAAGAAAGGCAATGCGATAGCTGATGCATTGAGCAGGAGGACTCAAATACAGGTAGTTCAGGAGGCCAACAGTGAGTGGAAGCTCATGGCTATATTCTCTGAGATGAATTTGGAGGTGCACAATAGGTAGGGGTAGACTTTTCTTTCTTCTGTGGCTGTTACCTCTACTCTTCTTGATCAAGTGTGAAAGAGGAAGCTATCTGATTCAGAAGTCCTAGTCCTACGGGAGAGCGTGTCAGGAAAGAACCCTATTCCGGGATGGACCATAGGTGAGGATGGGATATTTCATTTCCAAGGGCACGTTTGGGTGCCAATAGAAATACACGAGGAGCTGATGCTAGACTTTCATTCCTCATTTTGGGAAGTTCATTCTGGTGTCGCCAAGATGTATCGTGATCTACACCATCAGTATTGGTGGCCAGGTATGAATAGGGACGTTTCAGGTTTCGTCATGAGGTGTTCCACCTGTTAGCAGGTGAAGGCGGAGCATCAGCGACCAACAGGGATTTTACAGCAGTTGCCTATTCCCGAGTGGAAGTGGAATGATGTCACGATGGATTTCAGGGCAGATTTACCGAGGCTGCCTCAAGGGAATGATGTAGTATGGGTTGTCATTGACAGACTTATGAAGGTCGCTCACTTCTTACTGATCAAGGAGACCATCATTTTTGATGAGCTGGGACAGTTGTACATCCGTGAGATTGTACGTCTACATGAAGTTCTACACTGCATTGTTTCAGACAGAGATGCATGTTTTACTTCTTGGGTCTGGCAGGGGTTATAGAAATCTTTAGGTATGTAGGTGCTTTTGAGTACAACTTACCACCTCTAGACTGATGGCCAGTCCGAGCATACGATTCATGTGCTTGAGGACATGCTACGAGCATGCATCCTAGATTTTGAAGGTTCTTGGGAGAAGCATATACCTCTTGTAGATTTTTCCTTCAACAATAGTTTTCAAGAAACTATTCAGATAGAACCTTATGAGGTTTTGTATGGTAGGCCATGCGGATAAACCTTATGTTGGATGGAGGCAGGAGAGGAAGCTTTACTGGGACCTCGTCTTGTCCAAGAGACCACAGAGTAGATAGAGTTGATTCGGAAGAGGATGACTACAACACAATATCGACAGAAGTCTTTTGCTGATCAGCGAAGACGACCTCTAGAGTTTGAGGTTGGGGATCAGGTTTTCCTACGTTTCACATCGAGGTTGGGACACAAGAGGATTATGAGACAGGGTAAGCTTTCGCCTAGGTACGTCGGGCTGTTTGAGGTGTTGGAGAGAGTTTGGCCGATTGCCTATAGGTTGTAGTTACCTCAAAGGTACTGAGCTATGCACGACGTCTTCCACGTTTCTCAGCTTCAACGTTACTTTTTAGACCCGTCTCACATCTTTCAACCTGAGGAGGTTGAGCTCGTAGCAGATGCATCATTTGAAGAGCATCCTATCTAGATTGTTGATCGCAGTATAAAGGTTCTACATGGCTAGTCTGTTTCTTTGGTATGAGTGCTATGGCAACATGGGAGGGTACAGGACGAGACTTGGGAGAGGGAGGCCGATGCACGAGCATAGTGGCCAGAACTATTTGAGGTTTCTTCTTCTACGCCGCGCTAGGGAAATTCAGGGACAAATTTATTTAAGGGGGGAAGTTTGTAAGAACCTGGATCTTTTTTTCAGTTATTTTTTTTATTTTATGGTCATTTTTGAGAAAAAGAGGAAATTATAGAAAATTTTAAAGTACACACCGTGTACATTATGAGTATACGCCATGTACTTGGTTACTGCGGGTAGCCATGTGCTGGACGTGTAGTGGCCATGCACATGGCCATGTGGGGGTAACCTAGAGGCCACCTAAAGTAGAGTACAGAAACTGCGAGTACATGCCATGTACTTTAAAAGTAAACTCCGTGTACTTTCTTTTTTTTTCATTAAATGCACCGGGGTTGCGTCTAATCACCAGAAAGCTCTCCTTCTAGGTCTTGTTCGACCAAGAGCTCTGTACGACCGCAGATCTTCAATGAACCCCCGAGAGGGCATCCGCCCTTTGAATCGAACACCATTGGTTGTGTTGGAATCACATCAGTGAGTTCTCTCTTTTGCTTGAGCCTCATTTCATGATTCCTCTTCTTTCTCAAGTTGTCCTATATTGAACGTTTTAGAAAGTTTTGTAGATCTTAGGCATTCTAAGGTGATTCAAGACTCGAGGTTCACATATAGCGATCTCCTAAGGTTGAGGTAGGTGGTTTGTGCCTTTCTGTTGAAAGTCTTTGAGTTTTATGTGCAAATTTACCAAATACCCATGAATGGGGTATTGCGCATTTACCATTTTAGCCCTATTGTTTTCCTTATATGATTGTATGCTTGAGTAGATGATAATTGATCATGAATAAAATGAATTTATGTCCTCTGGCTGTGTTTCCCATGCATGTTTTTCCTGTTTTGACCTTTGGGTCTAGTTTTCCTGTCAGACTGCTGTTTACTTTCCCATGACTAGTATTGTAGGGTGGTGTGACTATTGTTCTATTATACTATTATGCCGTAGAATTCTATCCAAGTAGTTATTGAGGGTTACATTGGCCGATATGCACTGCGACACTTGCTTGATTACATAGGGCTGTGTGAACCTGATGTATAGACCACAGAGAGAATGGACGTAAGGGATTCTCCAGAGTGTCTTTCCTTTTTATGATGTGAGACCATAGGGGGAATTGACATTGAGTGCTTCCTGATAGAGTCTGTAGTTCCTCTACATGGGATACAGAGGGAATGTGATGTAAGTTCTTCCCTAGAGTACCTTTAGTTACGACACAAGACTATAGGGGGAATTGACAGTGAGTGCTTCCTCAGAGAGTATATACTTAAGCTGAACTAGAGGGGTTAGACTGAGTTCACTACCTAGAGGGTTTCTTGTACTTGTTAGGTAGGACTAGAGGGAATAGGAAGTGGGTAATTCCCAGAGGGTTACCTTTGTGTTATCTTCTTTCTTGAATTTCTAGGTAGGGTTAGAGGGGATAGGCTATGGGTACTTCCTAGAGGGTTACCTGTTTGTGTTTATCTGCTTGGTTAGTTGTTTCTTGATATTGAAACTGTGGATTTTTTTACTGTTGATTACTTTCCTGTTTACTATTTCCTGTTCTTTTACCTACCATATACTCAATTACTGTTAGGCACAGATCTCGTGGTGGTTGCCTACTGAGATTTAGTCTCACACCCTATTTGGGCCATGATTTTGGGCCCAAACAGATTCTATTATTGCAGGTATAGACAAGGGAAAGTGCCCTTCTACTTCAGGTACTTGACATGTTGTGGAGCTAGAGAGCATGGGACCAAGATTAGTCTTGCGATGCTGTAGAGCTGATTACTATTTTTCTTTATACTTGGTTTGGTACTGTATTTTAGCATTGTGCTTTGTTTCACTGCTTTCCTAGACATATGTCTCATGCATCATTTTATACATGTTCTCCAGTTTATTATATCATTCTTCCACTGTTTATTTTTGTACGATATTATTACTGCTTCCACTCTTGTATGTATTTGTTTACTTCCACTGTGTACTCTGCCAATGAGAGTATAGTTTCCCCATTATCACACCCAAGGCCCTTGCTGCTAGTCGGCAGCCTCTGGCGTTCGGGGAAATGCGCTTGAGGCCATGTGACCAACCGGTTACGGGGCACCTCTGGGTGGCTTCCAGAACTAGGAAGTTATAGATGACAAGGATGAAACATGAATCTAACCCATCTGAGGGTATTTCTTGCCAACAAACATAGATAACTCTCCATCAGCATCGAAGAATACAACCTACCTCATAAAGCAATCCATGATAGCCTGCACTGAATACAACCAATCCATGCTAAGGATGATGTCATATGGTTGTATCCAATAACATAGGAAATCTACCCAAGAAAAGTACTAACCCAAAACTATCTCATAGTCTCTAAATACATCAAATAAGTCAGCTCAACCTCCAACGGGAGTAGTCAACACTAAGGGAACTAGAAATGTCTCTACCTTAAGTCCCAAAGCATGGAAAAGGTCAGGTGATATGTGTTGGAGTTGGTGTCCTAGAACCAACTATTTTTACTTTTATTACATGAATATTTAATGTATTTAAATACTAAACATCTTATCACATTTTGTTCATTGTTCTACATGAATATAATATAGTAATGTCCTATAGTATTTGTTGCATTAATAAGGTCATAGCAGCTCCCCGCTATGATGAGAACCTTGAAGTGAAATTAGAATATTCTTAAATATAGTTATGTGGTTGGATGAAATCCTTTATGGGACACATAGTATACAGACCTTCAAGTGTGAGTAATCGTAAGCAGATGAGGCTTCTTCTCATGAAGTTCGCACTTGGTAATCTCCAAGATGGGAGATTATGAGAACATACCCGACAATAAGAATTCTATATGTTTTGGTGTCATTGGATATTTCTATCTGTGAGTGAGTGTAAAGGTCCTTAGACTTTAATATTATCATTAATACATGTCATGACTGGTGCACTTTGATTTATTGATGAAAACCACCATGCCATATGTTGGCGGGAAGTAGGGTATGTTGGGTGAGTCATGAATGACATGTTATTAATAGATAAGTCAAGGAAGGATTTCTCCTTTAAATTTATAGAAGTTTATATCTCAGCCCTTTGATTGAAATAAAACCACCTCCATAAATTCCATGTCCATGGTTTAATGATGAGTTTATTTAAGGTAGTCAAAGAATGACATATCAAGCATATAGGCTGATGACACTATCATGAATTCTTCTTTATGAGATATTGTGATAAAGGGATTATATTACACAGTGAGCGTTCGTATGTGGATGTCATCATTGCGAATTTAAGTTCTTTCTCTTGGGTTCCTTGACCCATTTTTAGACACTAATATTGGACTTTGGACAAGCACACCTAATGCCAATGAGAAATAATCCTAGAGGGTCACACACTTAGTGTTTTTGGTGGTCTCGATTAAATTCTATTTAAATTTAATTAATGGACTAAATATTATTCTCAAGACCGAGGAATAATTTTATTTAATTTAAAATGATCTCATAAATAAAATAAATATTTATTCACCAGATTTTGGATAAAATATATTTATTTATTTTATTGTACATTTAATAAATATTTATTTAGAAGTTTTTAAATAAAAATATTTATTTAATAGAATAAAATATTTTATTCCGGTGGTCAATAAATGTAAAAAGAGATTGAATGGACCAAGACTGTGTTTGTTGATAAATTAATTATTTACAAGTCGATAAATAATATTTATCCAGTAGGTGAAAGAAATAATAATAATATTGTTATCATTATGTGGCACGAGATTTCATTTATGGTTCCATTTTGTGTAATTTGGTGCACCACAAATAATGGTAATGTTATTTTTATTATGTGGCATGAGTTTTCTCTAATAGTTATAATTTCATTTAATTACTGTTTCTCAATTAAATATTGTAACTGAAACCCCATGTCAATTAATAGGTAGGTATGTTGATTATGCCAAACCCCGGGGAATTGAGAATTGTTGATCCAAACATTTTCTCTCTCAACTCATCTCATATCTCCCTCTCGAGAATGAGAGAAGTTCTTCAAGACTGAAGAACGAGCAATCAAGAACGACTGACATAAGAAATTCGCTTCACTGCGCTAGTGCCTGTAGAATGAGTGGTGTTGTTTGGGGACCATTGGAGCACATGTGGATCACTGCTATAGGGATTCTACTTTGGATCCTCATGAGCACAATGAAGATAATCTGGAAGGGTCATTTTGGATGATCAACAATCATCAATGAAGAAAGTACCAAAGACCCAGGTATTTAACTTCTTCATAAATTAATAAATTAATTATAAACATGATTTAAAAGATCTTATTTCTTGGATCTGGTACTTTTCTTCTCTTTGTATAAATCTTTGATTTTAATCCATGGATACTGGAACTCATCATCGTATTGATCTCAGATTGGTCATCAATTATGGAAAAAGAAAAGTTGGACCCTCCCAACTGCCACACTTCCGTTGTTTCTGGATCTTTCAAGTGGTATCAGAGTGGGATCATCATCATTTATAATTATTTAAACAATTCATCGATGATTTACTCTTTAATAATTTAGTTTTTCAATTCATGTTTAATCATTCATGTAATCTGAATTTTTAGATTTCTTCTTTATATTTTCTTTTCATGTAGATCTAATAGAAACAAATAATTTTTAAATTAATATTAAATCAAGGATCTCATCAGGAGGCATCAGTGATTTTGTCCAGGTAACACGACAATATATGTCATGTATTCAGAGTTACACATCGTGTAATCTTCCATACATGTCATGTAATCTGAAATATAGACTGTGTAGTTTTGTTCAGTGCATCGGGAGTAATTCAAAAATTACTCAAGCCGTGTGCATTAATGACACGTAGTCTAGTTAATTCTTACACTGCATGTTGACTAGGACATAATGGCGCACTGTTAGTTGGATTACACACCGTGTGTCCCACTGGACATGGTGTGTTTTCCCTTCGGGTCAAGGGACAAACCATGTATCCCATACATGGCTAAGCCAACCGGTAACCGTGTAACCTAGAGACAACATATGTCACGAACCAGGCCGGGTCGCCATCCGGCCCGACACCCGACCCGGTCTGCGGCAAGGCCCGAAGGGCGTTCCCGATCCCCACGGGCTTGCACAAGTGCTCGGGTATCGTGAGTAACAAGTGGGAACGATTTTACCCGAAATAAAAGACAGAAAAACGATTAGCCAGATAAATAAACTGAAACTGAAAAAAAAGGACAACCAAACATTTATTTAGACTATGAACATTTTTAAAGTCTACAACTCGAAATAAGAACTAAAAAGAAAAGATGATAGCGGAAACTAAAACTCTTACTCAAACCACCCAACAAAAGAGAGGCCACATGACACCACTCTGCATGAAAAGACCAACTGCAACCCGAACCACCATCACTGATCATGATGTCACAACCTGGAATACACAAGAAACAAAGTCTACATACACCGAAGGTGTATGCAGGGTGAGAGCGAAAGGCCCAGTAGGACGTCACCCAATAAAAAGGTTCCATGCCACAACATCAAAAAGACAATTTAATGTGCTTATTCAAGTTATACTTTCGAAATGATTTTAAAGAAAACATTGAAAAACCAAATGCTAAAGGAAAACACTAAAAAGAACTCATTTCACAAACACGATTTTAAATAGGAAGGGGAAGGTTCATTATGGGCACACACACACACACATACCCACACATACACACATGCACACACACACACACACACAAGTGGTCCTCCATATGCCTACGGAAGGCACCATGCCATCGATGGTAGAGCACTATGGGTAAATCCCCTAAGATCATCTAGCTCGAGTGGGACCCTAGAACCTCGTGTCTCGGTGAAGCGTGGATTAGAAGGCCACGACCCTCAGAAAAAGTGGCTTAGAAGGCCACGACCCTCATAACACGTGGCTTAGAAGGCCACGACCCTCAGATATCATATGTTTAGTTAGTGTTGCAATCGTCAATCCAGCTAAGTGAAACAGGGACGACACCCATCCGGTTCACTAGCGCACTAATTCTAGTTCGCCCACCTAGATACCCAGGGTTTTCCCATGTGCTCAATCAAGTTTCACATTCACATGGTATATTTCTTTCTCATATCATAGAACAAACAAGATATTGCACACAAAAGTCACCATTTGCATACCAAAGCACTATTTCAAAGACACACGCACACGACATGTCTCATTTTATAAAAAAATACACCACTTTAAAAATGAACGCGTATTCAACTCATATAAAGAACCATTTTAGCGTCATATAAATGTACCAATAAATCATTTGATTTATTATTGAAATAATTTCAAGAAAAACCAAGAAGACTTTACACCAAAAACAACTTGATTTTATATAGAGGCGTCACTT
This sequence comes from Viscum album, assembly GCA_963277665.1. Classification (NCBI taxonomy): domain Eukaryota; kingdom Viridiplantae; phylum Streptophyta; class Magnoliopsida; order Santalales; family Viscaceae; genus Viscum; species Viscum album. The sequence goes on from OY728167.1 coordinate 953,246,990, forward strand.
TAAAACTTGATACATGAGGTAACCATGTCAAAACTTGTTTTCCATTATTCAAACAATTTTGCATTCCAACTTCAAAAGTACACAACAAGGAAAACACACCAAAAGTGATTCATATACTTTGAAAATGTTTATTTAAAAAGACAAACACCTAAAGTGACTTGAAAACACCTTTCGCACCTGCCAAACAACCCTCAAAAACCTTTCAACCATGTTTCGCACTGAAAACACCACTTAAATAAACAATTCCTCAATTTATAAAACATATCGCATGAAAAGGAAACCATTACAAAATAAATTTCACAAATTGACCCTTCTAAAACCTCATTGGAACTCTATAAACAATTATTAAACACTTCTAAAATTTTCCACAACAGGATCAAAATGGAAAATAACATAACCATTTCTAAAGAGAGTGCAATTTTCATCACGCACACATGTCAAACAATTTTTAAAACACCTTTCGCACAACCTATTAAACACAAAAAATCATTTATACAACAACACGCATATAGACAACAAAAGCATACTATTTCGGAAACCCAATTTTCATCAAACGAACACGCCAAAACATTATAAACATAGATCACACAATGCAAATAATTCATAGAACATATTAAATTAAATTAACAAACAAATTAAATTATCTAAATGATGCAAAGGCATGGGACCACCTACCTCAATGCTGGAACGAAGGAAAAAATGATACGATGCAATACTCCCGCTGCGCAAAGGTCGCACTGCACGGAACCGTCAAAAAGGTCCTAAAACAGTAGACCAAAAATTATCATTGCCAACCCATCACAACATCAGCGATTTAATAATTTAACTAACAATAAAACAAATTCAATAATAATTAATTAAATTGAATAATGAATAAGAAAATTTAATAGTAATTAAACAAATAGATTAACAATTTAGCAAATCCAGTTAACTAAATTGATAAACAATTAAACAGATTAAATAAAATGATTAACCAATTTAATAATAATCAAATAATTTGATTAAAAATTTTAAACACATGCGATAATAACTAAATATATTAATTAACAACTAAAAAAATCAATAATAATTAAATAAAATAAAACCAACCCTTAACGCGGAATTGTCGGGATCCAACCGAGGGGCGCGCAACGACTATCCGGCGAGTGCAAGCCGAGTTGCGGGGGATATCCAGCAGCGCGAGCGAGAGTGCGGGATGGCGAGACCGGAAGAGGGTGGGGCTAGTCGGATTTTTGGGAGGAAGAAGGGTGAGGAGAGAAAAGAAAAGAAAAGAAAAGAAAAGAAAAAGAAAAGGGGGGGAAGATGGGGTGTGCTGGGCGTGGAAGGGAGGAGAAAGGGGAGGGTGAGGTGCGCTAGAAGGGAGAGGGGAGAGGAGAAGGAGAGAATGAGAAGAAGAAAAAAAAAGGAAGAAAAAAGATATAAAAGGGGAGGGTGAGGCGGTGTGATGCCGAACCGGGGAGAATAGGGAGGCTGATCGGGAGCTATGGGGTGCGCCGACCGACATAGGAGGAGGCACGCCAGACGGGTCCTAAGGCTGGCCGGGGGGGGGGGGGGGGGCGCTTGGACAAGGGAGCAGTGCACCAGTCTAGGTGTGGCGAGAACTGGTGTCGCCGGTCGGAGGGTCAGAGGGAAGTTGCAGGGGAGACGAGGTGTGTCTGGGGGAGATGCCAAATGGCGGAGTCCAAGGGTAGTTGTGCAGTGGCTGGCTAGGAGATGAAGGAGGGGGGTCGACAGCCACAGGGTGCGGCGGACTGAGGAGAGGCCAAGGGGGTTCGTACGATGGGAAGGGAAAGCTGGCAAGGGAGGCCTCCAGCAATGGGTTGAGCAATTCCGAGCAGGGGGGAAACAGGGTGAGAGGGAGATGGCGGCGGCCTGCTAAGGCGGAAAGGGGTTGGGGGTTGCGACGGGATACCTCTAGAAATAGGGGAGGAGGCGCAACCCTAAAGGGAACAAAAAAAATTAAAATAAAATAATAATAAAAAAGATTAAAAGGAAAAGAAAAAGATAATTAAAATAATAATAATATAACAACAACATAATAAAATAAATTGTAAACTATGCAATAATATACTTAATAAAATGCTAATAATAAAAACAATACTCACTTATATTATTATTCAAGATAATGATAATAATATTTTCAAGTGACTTTAATAATAACAATATTATTAAAACCACTCTTAATTCATCTTATTTAATCAGTTGGCCATCGAGCAGGGTCATACGCTGGACCTGGCGAAGCCGCACGACTTCACAATTATGTTTCGCTCGTGCGTCACATGATGACAAGCCCCAAAAAACTCATTTAATTTTTATTTATTTATTATTAAATCCTTTTATTTAATTAGCTTCACATCGGGCAGGCGAGCAGGGAACCGAGCGAGGTCGCGTGGTGACCTAAGAGAGGCCACACGTCTTCGACAGCGGCACGCTAAAACATTGTTGAGGTCAAACGATCATTTATCAGAGCAAAACCCCATTCGTCCTCAGCCCGTATTTCATATTAAAAGAATAATAATAATTAGAAGTAGATAAAATCATAATATAAAAATAAAAATTCGAAACATGACGCAGCGCAAGGTCTGGGTGTGACAACATAACATGTGGCCAACTGGATACACCATGTACTCTGAGATTTCTGATGTACACCTCACACACCGAGTCCCTAAGCGTGTACTTCAGATAAGACGGTGAAGGCAGTACACGCCATGTAGTTGGAACTACATGTCGTGTACTTTACCAAATTACATAGAATTAAAACATTAAGGTATTTGTAATGTTCATAATTACATATCATGTATATTCTAACGGGTGTTCATTGTGTTACCTCCAAGTTTATGGATGAAAAACTCAGGGAAATTAAAAAAAAGTATTAAGATAAAAGGATTGATTAATTAAAGTTAATAATTAATCAATTTGAGTGTGATTTATCATAATAAGAATGATTAAAGAATTGAAAGCTAGTTTTATTAAATTCATAATTCGTTGCATGTATATGGATGATCATGAGCTATACCAGACCTTTGTATGTGATTGGTTTCCTTTTATTTTATTTTAAATTAAAATTTTAGCCTGTGTGCCATCTCTCCTAATTAATATGTAGGGCTTGCATGGCCATGGTTTCTTTTATGTAAACCCCCCTTTTACCCCTCACCTGTGTGTGAGTAAAAAAGAATATGTAATGGATAGATCTCCCAATCTTGTGTAGGTAGTTTTAAGTAAGGATCCAAGGTGAAACCAATCCAAGGAGATACAAAGGTGACTATGTGGAAAGATGTAGACACAAACCATAAATGGTTCAAGGTGTTTCTCCCCTAGGTCTGTGGTTAGTTTATCAACCGCTAGATAAACTAACCATTAGAAGATATCATGATCATTTCCTTTATTTTATTTCTTTCATTTGCATGGTTTTTCATTATGGATGTATTGTCACAATTACATAATTTATGAATTAACAATCATGCAAGATGGAACTAAAATAAACTAGGCTTATGTATAAATATCATCAAGACATGGTTAATCACTTAAGTAAGTTCCACTTAATATTAAAAATCACATGATAAAGATACTAAGGCAATTAACACACAAGAGATAAAATCCATCGATAAAATTTTAAGTCATACTAAGACTTTTGTTACTTGATTAAAGGAAAGACTCAATAAAACTAAGTGTTTGACCAACCCTTTTTGGGAAACTTACTTTTATACAGGAAGCTCTTACAAAATTTTTGGGTTGACTTTACCATTTTACATCAACAGGAGAATTCATTGCTAGACTTAGTGTAAATTTGGAGGGAAGTGTTGAGAAAATCCAACTTAGGATTTCAGGATTGGGGAGTCCACTCAACAGATCAAGAAGCTGCAAGCCTGCAGTTGGCAAAGACCTACCTACCTAAATATCTTCAAATAGCTTGATGAAATCTTGTTGGGTTTATGAAAAAGGGGAATATAGATCCTTTCCACTATAATGTACTAGAAACTAGACATTCCAAGTTCAATGGTGAGGTCCATTGGCAATTGATAAAATAGTGGGAGACTTAATAAAATTGATTTATTATTTCTCATAAAATGTAATCAAGAAGGTAATAATTATCTTCTCATTTAATTATAGAATAAAAATGAAAATCTTGTCAACCACACTATCCCTGCAATAAATACTAGATAAAGAAAACATCCTCACCAGCAGTAACTTCTAGGAATTGTTTAGACGCATTTGGGTCATTCTACACCACGAACAGAAATCTTACAAGTTGGAGTCCTCATTACCTAATATGCCTTCCTAAGAGGTAATCTTGGAGAGAGAAAGATAGGAACAGTTTGAGATCTCCAAGGCACTCTTTTAGAGTAATCTTGGAGAGGATTCCCTAGTTGGGCCTCACATAGTCAAGATTATTGGCTACATTGAGCGCCTCAATGTTCTAGGGTCTAAACTCCTTGAAGAACTAGGTACCAATCTAATTGTCACATCACTCACTTAGATCTTCTATAGTTTTGTTATGAATTTTAATATGAAAAACATTGAGAAGTCTCTACCAGATATTCTTATCCTACTTTAATATGAATCATGATGTGCCTTTTTTCCTTATGGTGAACAAAAGGAAAGGGAATACAAAGAGATTTAATCCCAAAGATTCTTCACAACCTTCTAAGAAAAAGGTAGATCTAAGGATAGCTAAGGGAATGGAAAGCTGCGTGTTTCACATATGACAATCGATAACGAAGTTACTTGACATGACTCATACCACACCCAAATTTGGAATCACTAACTAGGTCATGTAAATGAGAAATGCTTTACAAAATTATACCAAGTTGAATATTTGGATTCTTTAAAACTAAAACCACTTGGTGTATGTCACGCATGTTTACAAGGTAAAATGACCAAATCCCAATTTAGTGGGAAAGGTGAAAGTGCTAAAGAGATTCTTGAATTAGTTCATGCTGATATGTGTGGACCATTTCTAGTTTAAGGAATGGGTGGGTACTCATACTTCATAACTTTTATTGATGATTTTAGTAGATATGAATATATCTAATTAATAAGGTATAAGTTGGATTCTTTTAATAAATTCAAGGAATAAAAAAATGAAGCTGAGAACCATATTGGTAAGAAGATTAAGAAACTCTGCTCAGAATGAGTTGTAGAATATCTTAATCAAGACTTCATTGATTACTTATGGGAGTTTGGGATCCTATCCCAACTCACTCCTCCTTACACTACCTAGTGTAATGGTGTAAGTAAAAGTAGAAACCAAACCTTGTTGGACATGGTGAGATAAATGACGAGTCATGGAAGTATTACGTTATCCTTTTGGGGATATGCATTATAAACAATGTAACACATACTAAACTAAGTACCCACTAAATCGATAAATGATATTCTATACATGCTTTGGAGTGGAAGAAAATCCATGTTATTGAATTTAAATGTGTGGGGAAGCAAAGCGTTTGTTAAGGCCTCTTTAGGTAACAAACTCGCACCCCCCTAGGTACAAAGTGCACCTTTATAGGATACCCTAAGGAAATAAGGGGAGATTACCTATACGACCCCTCATACAAAAAAGGTCGTAGTGGAAAGACACACCATATTCCTTGAAAGGGAGAACATATCCAAAATAGATAGTGAGAGAGAGACATACTTCAATGGATTCAAGGCCCAAGGTACACAAGAGTCGGTACAAGAGAATATTATACAAAGCCCCATGGAAGAAAGATATATTCCAGAGACACAAGTACTTTGTAAGAGTACAATAGGGGTTAGAGAACCAGAACGATATGCTTTTTTAGTTACCAAGGATGGTGACACATTATTAGTTGATAATAATGATCCTCTAACCTACAAGGAAGCAGTAAGTGGAACAGATGTTTCCAAGTGGAAAGAATCCATGAATTATGAAATGGATTCCATGTACCAAAACCAAGTTTGGATTTCGGTAGATCCTTTAGTATATGTAAATACTATTTGTTGAAAATGGGTATTCAAGAAGAAACTGGACATGGAAGGACAAATCAGTACCTATAAGGTGTGACTAATTGCAAAAGGGTTTAAACCATGTCAAGGAATTGACTACAACAAAACCTTTTCACTAGTTTCAATACTGAAATCCATCAAAATTCTACTGGACATTGCTGATTACCATGATTATGAGATTTGGAAAATTGATGTCAAAATAGCCTTCCTTAATAAGAACGTTCAAGAATATGTCTACATAACACAACCTAAAGAGTTTATGACTCCAAATGATGCCAATAAAATATGCACATTTCAAAAATCCATTTATGGATTAAATAAAGAAACCAAGTCATGAAACATTAATTTTGAAGAATCTATAATGGAAATTGATTTTATGAAGAATTAATTTGAGCCTTGTGTATAAAAATGGTTAAGTGGTAGTGCATTCATTTTCCTAATAGTATATATTGATTAAATATTACTTATTGGAAACGAAATACCATTTGTACATTCTGTTATGAAATATTTGAATAAATACTTCTCCATGAAGGACTTGGGTGAGGCAACATATATTCTTGAGATCAAGATCCATCATGATAGATCAAGAGATTTATGGGTCAAAGTCAAAGTACACACATTGACAAGATATTGAAGAGATTCAGTATAAAACAATCCAAGAGGGTATTTTTTTCCAGCATCACATGGAATTCATATTTTCAAGAAAATGTTTCCTCGGATGCATGAGAAAATAAAGATAATGGAAAGGATTCCATAAGCATCAGTGATTGGGTCAGTCATGTATGTTATGCTATGTACTAGGCTAGATGTCACATACGCATTGAGTGTGATAGGAATATATCAAGCTGATCCAGGTGACCACTATTGGATGGTAGTCAAGAATATCCTTAAGTATCTGAGGTGTACTAAGGATATGTTTTTAGTTTATGGAAGAGATGAGAAACTTGTCATCAGAGGATATGAATATACTAGTTTATAGACTGATCAAGATGACATGAATTCACAAATGAGATACATATTCACTTTGAATGGAGGTGATGTGAGATGGAAGAGATTAAATAAAGGTTTGGTCACATATTCTACAGCAGATTATGAGTATATCGCAGATTCTGAGGTAGCTAAAGAAGTAGTTTGGATGTGGAGATTTTTCCAAGAGATGGATGTGGTTACTAGTAGTAAATATCCCATCACACTCTATTTTGATAATACTACAGTGGTGAATCTCTTAAAAGATACAAGGTTATGTAAGCGGATGAAGCACATACTACATAAGTATCATCTCTTGAGTGATTTTTCTTAGAGAGGTGAAGTTCTAGTGAGCAATATCTCTATGGAAGACAACATGGAGGACCCCTTGACTAAATCCTTGACTCAGAAAAAATATGATCATCATGTGAGGTTTAGAGAACTGAAAGTTTTAAGTAGTTGGCTCTAGTCTAAGTATAAGTTTGTTGGAGTTGGTGTCCTATAACCAACTATTTGTAATTTTATTACATGAATATTTAATTTATTTAAATATTAATCATCTTATTACATATTTTTTATTGTTCTACATGACTATAATGTAATAATTTTTTAGATTATTTGTCACATTAATAAGGTAATAATAGTTCCTCTCTATGATGAGAACCTTGAAGTGCTATGAAAATATTCTTTAATATAGTTTTTTCATTTGGATGACATACTATGATGGAACATATAGTATACAGATTGTCAGGTATGAGTACTCATAAGTGTATGTGACTTCTTCTCATGAAGTTCACACTTGGTAATCTCCAAGATGGGAGATTATGAGAACAGACCCGATAGTAGGAATTCTTCATGTTTAGGTGTCATTGGATATTTATATCTACGAGCATGTGTAATAGTCCTTAGACTTTAATATAATCATTAATATGTATCACGACTCACACATTTTGATTTATTGATGAAAACTATCACTCCATATGTTGGTAGGAAGTAGGGTACATTGGGTGTGTCATGAATGAAATGTTATTAATGGATAATTCAATGAAATATTTGTCCCTTCCATTTATGGAAGTTGATATCTCATCCCTTTGATTGAAATAGAACTGTCACCCTAAATTCCATGGCCATGGTGTAACGACGAGTTTATTTTAGGTAGTCAAATAATGATGTATCAATCATATAGTTTGATGACACTATCATGAAACCTTCTTGATGATATATTGTGAAAAAAAGGATTATATTACACAATGAGAGTTCGTATGTGGATGTCATTGTTCTAACTTTAAGTTCTTTATCTCAGGTGACTTGACCCATTGCTAGACAGTAATATTATACTTTAGTCAATCATGCCTAATGCCAATGAGAAAGAATCCTAGAGGGTCACACACTAAGTGTTTCTGGTGGCCTCCATTAAATTCTATTTAAGTTTAATTAATGTAATAAATATTATTCTCAAGACCGAGGAATAATTTTATTCAAGTTAAAATGACCGTATAAATTAAATAAATATTCATTCAGTGGATTTTAAATAAAATATATTTATTTATTTTATTGAACATTTAATAAATATTTATTTACTAGTTTTTAAATAAAAATATTTATTTAAGAGAATAAAATATTTTATTTGGGTGGTCAATAAATGGAAGAAGAGTTTGAATGGACCAAGACCATGTCCATTGATAAATTAATTATTTAAAAGTTAGTAAATAATGTTTATCCATTAGGCGTAAGAAATAATAATAATATTTTTATCATTATGTGGCACAAGATTTCATTTATGGTTCCATTTTTCATAAGTTTTCACACAAAAAATAATGGTGTTGTTATTTTTATTATGTGGAATGGGTTTTTTCTAAGAGTTATAATTTCATTTAAATGTTATTTTGAGATTAAATATTTTAACTGAAACCCCATATCAATCAATAGGTAGGTACTTCTATTTTTCCAAACCCTATTGAATTGTTAATTGTTGATAGAAACATTTTATCCCTCTACTCCTCTCATCTATCCCTCTCAAGAGCACGGGAATTTCTTCAATATTGAAGAACGAGCGATCAAGAACGATTGACGCAAGACATTCGCTTCGCCATGCTAGCACTTGGAGAATGAGTGGCATTGTTCAGAGACCATTAGATCAAGTGTGGGTCACCACTAGAGGGATTATAATTTGGATCTTCGTGAGCGTAATGAAGACAATACAGAAGTTTCATTCTGGATGATCAACTACCATCAACGAAGAAAGTACCAAAGACCCGAGCATTTAATTTCTTTTGAAATAAATAAATTAAATACAAACCTGATGTAAAATATCTTTTTTCTCAGATCTGGTTCTTTTATTATCTTTGTCTGAATATTTGATTTTAATTCGTGGATACTGGCGTTCATTGCCATATTTATACCATAATGGTCATCGATTATGGAAAAAGAAAATTTGGGCCCTCCCAGCTATCATGCTTCCACTACATATGAATCCTAAAATATGAAGGAGTGTACCACTACTATATCAAACAAGGCATTAAACCAAGTAGAACAAAAATAGAAAAGGGTACCCCAAATGGTGTTCGACTCACCTGTCACTGGAAACGCTAAAGCATGAAGCTGATCACAACCTGATCAACGTCCTCTCTGACCATGCTGACGACCACCTCCATGGACATGATCTTCTCTCTATTGAAGGGTAACATCCCGATGCTATCCTCTACCTACCCCATATACTCTATGATGATCCCAAACTAGAGAAACCTAATTTTGCTACCTCAGCTAGAACTCCCTCAGTATATGAGCATAAAGCAGAACAATTGGTGCACGCTGATTGCTCGAAAAGGTTGGGAACTCTCTCTACTGATGACTTCATCCTCCACAAGATTAACATGCGTCTGGTCCCTTAGAATAGGAATGAGATACACTTACCTCAGATAAATAATACATTGAGGGTTGTGAAATAGTCTTGGTTGATCATAAGCTCTTATGTCCTAACAACTGGGTACCCCAGACCACATCTCTGATTTGTGAGGAATCATGATGACTCTCCTCTCATGGTGACCCTATTCTGGATAACGTCCTCTCAATGAACTCTTCTCTCACCAGCACCTCTAGATACATATTTAGGATAAATGGGGTGACCTAGAGTTGGATCTCTGGATACAAAGCCTCCTCTAAATTCCTCACCCTGGATTTCTGATATGGAAACAAGTCTAAAGCATATCGTATAAGGTTCCTAAAATGGATCATAAACTGTCACACACTAAATCTCCCCTACCAAAGAGTAAGTATCTTTTGATGACTAGCAGCCTTCATGGTTAAAGAAATAAAATCATCTATAAACTGGTCTCGAAACTCCTTGAATGAGACTTCCAACTCCCCACGATCTCTAAGGAACAAGAACCACCACTTCCTCACATCCTCATCCAACATAATCACATCTAATGGTACCCAATGATCCTTCTAGGCATGGGTTGAACTAAAGTCTATACAAACCTCCTCCAACCAGTCTTCTGTGAATTCATCTGAAATGGATCCATCGTACCTCTATAGACTCTAGCACAGAAACTCTCAGAGTGTCCTCCTCTAAGTGTCATCATCATCAACCTCTACTCTATGGAGATATGCTAGTGTAACATGCTAAACATATTTTATTTAAACCTAATGAGGACGTTGAACTAGATCCATACCTACAAAAGAAAAAACTATTATAGTACCTAAACCTGGAATATGGAATACCTTATCATTAATTAATTATTTTGTTTTATTCATTCTAGCTTAACCTATCACAAGGTCTACCTTTTCAAACACAGGTGCAAAGAATCATGATGCATGATCTTTTCCTAGGTCTCTACCCTACGAAAAATATCACCTCATTTAGTAGCCCCTATAATCTTAAAGTTCCATGAATTAGATCATAGGGGTCCCTAAATATCTATGTCCAATCTGGTCTCCCGTGTTTATAGTTCTTACTAAACCTAGATAACATCATTAACCTACCATCCCACTCAAACTCACATGTTCCTAACTACAAAATCTATTCTATCCCTCAACCAAACCTTTGATACCACTTTTTCAACACCACCACCCCACAAGTTGTACCCATACTAGGCTAGAAATGGGAGAAGAGAGATAGTGAAACCTAATTTTTGCCTCCAGTAGGCCCTGGGTTGGTGACTAGCACCAAGGGTATAATAAATACAAAAATGGGAGGCATTAACCTCTAAGATAACACATGTGAAAGAGAGAGATAAGATAAAAACCAACCAACTCCTACTAATACTCAAATATAAAATAAAATCCAAAGTTCACATATGTAATGACATGAAATAACTATTACAACTACAAGGAAATATTGCATGTACCAAAAGAAAAGTAAGGATGACAGTGACCACGAAGCCCAAATAGCTCCTGCTAAACCCCAAGCTAGTAGTAACCATCTTGATCTCCAACCTTCTACAACTAACCTGAAAAACATTTTATATATAGGTAGGGTAAGTATAATAGTATACTCATTAGGATCCTCCCTGGATCCTCTCATGAAAAATGTAAAGAAATCATGCTAAAGCGCAATGAACAACAAGTGAAACTAGATCTTCACCTAAATAAGTATACTAAGTTCTCATCCTCACCATGGATACTCTCACCAAATATCACATACAAGAGTATATAAAATAATAAATAATATTAAGGTTACCCTACTACCGCTTCCCCACAAGTTTTTCACTCTGTCCCAACGTTGCACATCTTGATCATCTCTCTATAAAAAGGCTATCTTGCAGACACCAGGGTGAAGTACCAAAACATGCACCTCATGAAATACACCATCATGTCCACATAACCAAAAGTAACTAGGTAGTTTCTAGGATCCACCACAACCCGTATAACGTGTATCATACTTCAAGTATTATACCTCAAGCCATCATAACCCATACACTGATTAAGGAACCTCAATCCATCACATCATATATGTGTTATACCTATAGTAGTCCTTAGGAAACTATATCTAGAATACATGTGTGTTAAATAACAACATGCCATTACATCCCTTTACATGCATATATGGGAAAAACTAACTATTGTGCATACCAACACAAGTGACTATCAAGAGAAGAGAGTAGGACCAAAGGGGGTAGTCATCCATCCATCCTCCCACAGAGATGTTGGAAAAAACACCCCCAAGGGCTCATAACCCCTGAGGTTTTAGTCACTCTAACCAAAAGGGTGGAGTATCATATGAAAACAAAAAATTACATGATATAATATAGCTCACAACCACACTATGGGCATAACCTAGTCTCAAAATCAACTGTACCTAACGTGTCTTGAACTCCCAACTGCCACTATTAAGGCCAGATATCCTATAATAAAACAATGATTTAAAGAACCACAATAAATTATTTTATTCCTTTTCATCAATTTCACTTTACATTAATTAATTCTTTAACCGTTAAAATTTTCCACATTGAATTTCATTACCATTACAACAAAGTTCAATGCCCTCCATGTATAAGCAACCTGAGTCCATGGCTTATTAGTCCTTGTATCTTAGAAAGCTCTAACCCCATGGGTTAAACATTTACTCATTTATTAACAAAATTACTTTCCATGGTACCAAGTATTCAAGTAAAACATACTAATATACCAAACAAGTTATGAAACCAAGCACATCCATCTATCACAATCAGTAGAGAAAGGAAAGAAGATAAAAAAACATGGCTGCCATCCAATCAACAGATTCAAACAAGCATCCAAATTTCATATCAATGGGTAATCCCAGCTTCAACCCATTCTATCATCCCCAATGTCCTCCCCAAAACCCACATGCATATCCCAATGCATCCCACTATCACAAGAATCAACTGATGCCACAAAAACTAGGCCTCCCTACCTCATATACCACAAAATTCCTCCAAGCTCATCCATCTCAGACTCACATCACATCCGGGACTCCCCACCCCATATACCACAATATCCTTCCAGTCTCATCCATTCCAGGATCACGTCACATCATAGGAAGCAAAAAATAAACATATAAACTAGGCTATTGGCCCTAAATCATGGCATCAAGAATTCACACACAATAATCCCACACAACCCCAAAGCACAAGGCACTCATCCTTTGAAATAAAGCTGGGAAATCAGTCCTTACAATACATTATCTTTATCACACAACCGATTCTCATTCCATCTTGAATTAATTGATTCATTATTTATAGGTTGCAACTATGGGAAAATCAACTAGTAAGCTAGCACAAGCTATCAAAAATTAATTAAAAAATTAATTTAACATTACTTTAATTCTTTTACCAACAATATTTAACATTATTTACACCTCTATCCAATTCCATTAACACAAGGAAGATCAATTCATTTAAGCATGCTTGCATCATTAAGATTACAACACACAAGATTCATTAAAAATGTATCTTTAATATTTTAGCCAATTAATTAAAAATTAATTTTGGATTTACATTCTTTAATAATTATACATGCTAATACAAGCATAAAAATCACAATAGAGATACCACACTATCTAGAAAAATAAGAGGAAAATCATTATCACGGTGCAAAATAACAACATCGCCATGAAATAGATACCAATTCATTAATCCAATTGAAGTAATTATTAGGTTGATTTCATTATAATCCAAGGGAATAAATCATTCTCAATTTATAATCCCACATAAATAAAAGATAACCAACAAATACCCTACCTCAAAAAGGGTTTCAATGTTCTTTACATGAGAATGGTCTAACATTTCGGATCCCGATTGCCTATCCCTCAATAACTGCATCCACCTAAGGACGAAATGACATAACTATGTGAATAAACAACCAAAAAAACTCCTTTAGAAACATGTATATCAAGCATCATTGCATGGAAATGAGGAATGAGATGAGACAATTCAAAGAAATTGCAAGAATGGAGGTAAAACATACCTTGGATTGAAGACTGATCGATATAGAATGAAGGAGGGAAGATAGAGATCAGTCCTTGAAAAAGGAATTCCCAAAACATTGAAGAGGGGTTTTCAGGTCACTTGGAATAGAGAGATAGTTGTTTCAGCCATAGGGTTTGAAAAACCTAAGCAGTTGAAATATTTAAAACATACAACATTGAAGATTTACATGACACACAATCCCCTTTCATGTCATGTATTCCTCAGGGTTTGGTTTTGGTTGAAAAACACATAGCCTTTTTATTTTTAAAACCTCAATTAATTACACATTGTGAAACCCACTTTCATGTCGTGTACCTTTACACAGAGTGAAATCTCCATACTCCCAAATTTTTGTAGCTGAGTCCCTCTGACCTTCCTCTGAGCCTCCTCTGAGCACCTTGGTCTTCAGAAACATAAAAAGGGTCAATCTGGATTTGGTCCCTTACACCACAGATCATAAGAGTTTGTGGTATATATTTTCTCAGCATGATATAATATTTCTTTAGTGGATGTGGATAGAGTTTCTTCAAGATTACAATTTTGAGATCTACTACACCTCAAGAAAATGGAATGTTGTGATTGAAACTTTGAGAAATAATTCATAGAAGGGTGTTGTTTAGGATTATAGGGATTCTTGGAGAGTGATGGAGGAGTTGATAGGCTTGAACATAGATACAAGGGTGGATAGTGGTATAGTATTCTTGTTTAGAATGATGGTATAGTCTTCTATGATGCGGAAGGTGGAGGAGTATCAATGGGGATACTCAGAGGTAGAGATAATGTATGGTCTTGTTGTCTATAGTGATGCTTTAGATGGATGGTTGGAGGATGGTTAGAGCTGGGTGTTGTTTAATGGGAGTTTTTTTGTTCTGGCAGTGATGTGTAGGGTATTCATTTGTGAGTTTCATACCTTACCTTTGGTGGTACACCTAGAAGTTTCCAATATGTATCGTGTCTTGAGGATGTAGTTTTGGTGGCTGAGGATGAAATGGGAAGTGGCCTAGTTTGTAAAAAAGTGATTGGTTTTCCAGTAGGTAAAGGCCGAGCATCATCTTCTTATAAGTTTGTTATAGAATTTGGATGTTTCCAAGTGTAAATGGGATGATATATTGATGGATTTTGTTATAGGGTTACCCAGCACTCAGGTATTTTTTTTATTCTATCTGGTTGATTGTGAATCAGTTGAAAAAATCATCCCACTTCTTAATGATCATGGATTCAGGCGTAGTAGATGATTTGGCTAAGAAGTATGTGGATGATGTGGTGTGGTTTTATGGAGTTACGAGGTCCATTATCTCAGATCGGGATGCACATTTTACCTTGCATGTCTAGAGGGTATTATAAAATTCTTTTGGCACTCAGTTGCACCCCATCACTACTTTACACCCTCATAAATATGGGAAAACAGAGCGGACTATCCAAATGTTGTAGGATATGTTTTGAGTATGCATCTTTAACTTTGTTAGATCTTGGGTATGACACCTACCTTTGGTTGAGTTTTCTTATAATAATATACATCACTCTTCCATTGGCATGTATCCATTTGAGGCTTTATATAGGAGATTATGTCATTCTACATTGTGTTGGATAGAGTTTGGGGAGGCATAAATTCTTGGTCCCAATGTGTTGCAGTGTAGTACAAAGAAATTTCAACTTTTTCATGATAGGATGAAAGTAATGTAGGACTGGCATAAGTCTTATGTCGATTGCAGGAGGAGTCCCTTGGTGTTTGAGGCTGGGTATCATGTGTTCTTGAAGGTTTCCCTTGATATGGGATGATGATGTTTTTTAGGGGGTAATATTTATCCTAGGTTTTTTGGGACCTTTGAGGTGTAGGGGTGAGTTGATGAGGTGTTTTATTGGTTGGAATTACCTCTGTGGCTAAAGATGACCCATGCCGTCTTCCACACCTCTTAGCTTCATCAATATCTTCACGATGACTCACATTTCATTGACCAGGGAGATTTGGACATCAAGAATGAAATGAAGTTTGTGGAGTGTCCAGTAGAGATCCAGGATATCCAAGAAAAGTCACTACATAGATAGACCATTCCTTTGGTTCATTTAATGTGGAGTCATTGTGGTCTAGGGGAGAGTACTTGGGAGTGAGAGATGCATATTCATTCCAAGTACTCAGAGTTGTTTTGGTTTTTTTCTTTTTTTCTTTGTGATGTGATGTTTGGAAATTATTTTATCTAATGAGTTGTTTCCCCTATTTTATGACGTGTGTAGTGTTATCTATGATAAAGTATCAACATATGAAAAGGAGATGACCTGATTTTGAATTGAGATTCATTATCTATGATGTGATTAAACTTGTGTGAGGGAGACAGTGCCGTTCAAAGTGGATAGTATCTTGACATAGAGAATGGAATTATCTGATTCATGTCCTTAGACTAGTGAGGTTCATTGCTTTTGTGGTGTTTGTGTGGGAGGAGACAGTTTTTGGTTGTGCATTGATGAAGTTGTGCAAGATTTTTTATGGATGTTTGGTTTGGCATGTATGGCCGGTAGATCATTTGAGGTATGATTAGATCCTTGAGAGGTATCTTGTGGTATGGTTGTTCGAACTCCTTTCCTTATAGGCTTTGTTTTTTATTCTCAAGGATGAGAATAATTTTATAGGTATCTGATATAATAGTTCATCCCTTCCCTACCCATTACTTTTCCAGGTTTTGGTGTTGGAGGTGCTTAGATGAGGTCTAGAGCGGGACTGGAGGAGTTTGGCTATTAAATGTTGGAACCAAGGTGAATACATGATGTGTAAATCTTACACATCGTGTATGTGTGGTTCATGGATTGTGAAATTAAGTTCATGTGGTGTTACACGATGTGTATATTTTTGGGGTTAAATAATAAAAAGGCAACACGTTTTTCAGTGAAAGATATAATTTTTGGAAACCCATGAATTACATGTTGTGTAAGTATTACGCAACATAAAAATTACTGAATTATAGGTTTTAAATCCTTTTCTCAGTCTAATTTTCTTTCATTCATCCACCTTCATTCTCTCTTATTTTGGAAGAGACCTAAGCTCTCATAAAAGTTCTTCAATCCCTCTTCCTCCCTCTTTGATCCATTAGTTTTGGTGGTCATTTGTTGGAAATCCATGGTAAGCCCTTACTTCTTCTTGGTCAGTTTCCTATTTTTCTTCTTCGAAGTTTCACTATAGTGGTTCAGTTTGGTTTGGTTGTGTGTTATGTTGAATTTTGATAGTCTTTGGGTGTATTGTTGGTTAATATGTGGTTTCACATGGTGCCGTTGTGGTTTGTGAGTGTTCTTCTTTGCCCTGTGGTGCACAGCGAGTCAGCAAAGCTTATTTGATGTAGGTAATCCCTTGTTTCTCTTTATTTTGTATCATTTTAGAGGTGTTTTATTTTGTTTATCTATGGTTTATGGTTTTTTAGCTTAATTCAAGATAAATAATTTTTTAACTTGAAATTAAAAGGGTAGAAGGGTTTGATTCTCATATTTTTAAAACCTTGTTATTATTGTGATATTGTGGATTGTATGGTCTTGATGTCTCACTAAAAATTGTGTCAATTGGGGGATTTTTTGCATCGGATGATATGTGCTATGACTGCTACATTTTTTTTGATTGTTTGATATCACCCTAAAATGGAAATTGACTACCCACTTATATTTGGCTAATTAAATGGTTTCCCTAGAATCATGGTTTGTGTGATAACACCCCTAAAATAAAGTGTAATGTGATAAAATCCCCTTGTAAATCTATAAAATTATCTTTATGTGTTGTGATATGTGGTCGTTCTTGTTGGGAAATGATGTGAAACTGATGTGTGGTTGGGGCCTATGAGGCTGATGGTTTGTTTGATCGTGATTTTGGGGTGGTGAGGTGGTTTGTTTGGTTGTACTTTTAGGGAGATAAGGTGATGGTGTGTTTGTTTTTATTAATTCAGGGTAGAAAGGTGGTGGTGTGATGGGGAAGATGAAATATATATGATATGTGGATACTTTGTGCTAAATGTCAGGGTAGTGCTCGAATAAATGTCTTATTCAATAATGATTGAAATGACACGGGTTGGTTTGGTTAATGGATTAGAAATGGTTGATGGATAATTAAATGATGGGTTGTATGATTAAATGTGGTTGATGCTAAATAATTAAAATAATGGTATGATTAAATGAAATTGGTTGGAAATGTGAAATGGGGCTTGTGGCTTGTTGTTTGGTGTTATGAATTTAGAGGTGGAAGCAAAAGCGGTGATGTTGGTTAGTGTTTGGTTGTGATACCATAGGTTGGGATTTTTTGTGGCTATATATATATATATAATTGTATATTCCTTGTGATTTATATACACACCTCACCCACATAGAGAACAATGTGCCGACACCCACATATTCACATGGGGGGTAATTTTCCCGACATAAGATAAAGAGGATGGATGGCTGGGTACCCACTCTTTCTCACTCTCTCTTCATGGTGAGGTTGGTATTTTACATGTTGTGATGGTTGGAGGTATTTTAGTATATTATATTGTGGTTTTGATATCCTAGATTTTTTTGGTTGAGATGTGATATCCCAAGTTTTTTCGGGTGAGATGTTACCATGCTTGTGGTGTGGTGGCCCAATTGGCTTCGGGTGAGATGTGATATGACTGTGCTTGTGGGGAGGCTTATGATGGGGTTTGTTCATAGTAAGAGGTAATGCGGTTGATGTCCTACATGTTCACGATACCCCAATCGGGTTATGGTAGTGGTTTTGTTGTGGCCTAGGTGTTTTTAGGCGAGACGTGATGTGGTCGTGCTTGTGGGGTGGTGAGCCCAAGTGTCTGTTGGTGGGATGTGTTGTTATTATTCTTGTGGGGAGGTGTGGTATACAAAAGAGATTAGAGCTCTAGGATGTAGTAAGTTGGGGTGTGTGAGTGGCATACCATTGGAAAAGCGGTGTGGGGTCCTTTATTGATGTGATTCTTATTATATTATATTACTTGTCTTGCATTATTTGGTGAGCAAGCCTTTGTGAGGTAAGGGTGGATAGTTTAACTTTTCAGGTGCTTTTTTATGCTGTTTTCTTATAGGTGCATGAGAGACTTTGGTTTTCCAATTGAGTATACTTGTATGCTCACCCTACATATATAAACTATTTTTAGGTTTCTATGAGGATTACATAGACCTTTCTAGACATTTCTATCTTGGATCTTTGGATAACCACTATGTCACTACTTTAGCTTTGCTTTTGGGTATTTACTTTTGAATACTTTTACTTGTATCAGTTTTATTTATACATGCATTTGGGGCAGTTTTGGATTTATTTTATAGTATTTCATGGAGTTTATTGTGGATGATTCATCTTATATCTCGATCATATTAACATTATCGAGGGTAATGCCTCCCATACATGAGATTTTTATACCCTCAGTGATAGTTTCTAACTCGGGGCCTATTTGAGGTGGGACTTAGGGGTCATTATCTCTCTCCCCTCATTTCAATATCTTTGGATGGAGGGAGTCATGACAATTTTACACATCCCTCTTACTAAACTTATGATTTCCAAGTTATTAGAGACCTCTTTCACTCCCATTAAGACCTCTCATGAACCTTTACATACCCTCGTTATGTTGTCATAATTATCCTGCAATTTTTGCATGCCAAACATTTTTTTCATGAATACCCATACTTATTTCCACTCAAGAGTATTCACAAATATGTACCCATCTTTCATTTATTAGGGAATTCCATGTATATAATCCACACTCCTTGACCGTGTGATTAAAATTGATGAAATTTATCTTTATGTTTGTATGATTCATGTGGCACACTTATGCATGTACATGATATGAAAATGTGGGTGCACTGAAATAGTCCTCCAATTTATTGGGTAATTTTTTATTCTCATGAGATATTTTGTATGGGATTAGGGTGTAAAACTAATACATTATGAGAATTTTTCCACCATGTTATAATTTCTTGGTGGTTAGCCCTGACCTATGTTTATGATGTCATTTTTAATGTTGTCATCATATTCCCATGTCGCCTTTATGTTATCATGTTATACTATAACACCCTAAATATTTTGTACTTATATAAAAGACTTGTTCTCACTTTAATTTTTTGTTTTTTCATATATATAAATGGTTTTACACTTGTTAAGGGATTAAAAAGATTTTTTCATGAAGTTTTGGGGGCCTAAAAGGGATTTTGGAAAACTTTCTACCAAAACCAAGGAGGCCATGTTGTATCCCTTGAGACAATTCTACAACAGTTTGGTTGCACCACAGCACCATCATCTATGTTGTAGACTAAAATTCCAAGTAATGTTGTGTTTTATCCATGGCCATGGAGGGACACATGATGGAGGTTGCATTGTGGTGTCCAAACACCTCACTGCAGAATCCTCCTGCATCAGACACATGTCTTTGGTCTTCAGTCTTCAGTGTTTAATGCTTTCAAAACATTAATATGACTGGAATATGGGTAAGGGTTTAATTAGGGCTTGTCATGTGGATGGAACCTCCCATGGTTCCTATAAATACCCAACCTAACCTCTTTATTCGACATTCCACTGAAGAACTACCAACATATGTGGTAGGGAAGAAAATGTACCCCTGACACCATAAGCATCCCCTTAAATCATAGAGGATCACAGTTTTCCCCAAACTTACACCACAATACTTTCCTCTATGTCATGGTGTTGAGCCCGAAAACCCCTTGTGTTGTAGCCTAATTCTTTTACCATGGAGATGACTCCAGCTCACCCCTTATGTCGCAACCTTCGGACTTATGTTGTAGTGTCCCTCTGGAAGCCTTCCCCAAGATTTATTGGCATGTGATCATACTTCAGCTAGTGTTTGGATATGGGTTTGGTGATGAAAACCTTGAAAACCTTGATTTTTTCTTAGACAACTATGAGGTATGAAGTTACTTATCTTCTTAGGCTCTCATCTACACTTGTTTCAAAGATGTTTATCTATGTGTTGGATTTTTGATACCATGTTTGATTGTGATCGCATGTGGGTGTGTGTAGATCATGTTATATTTTTAATTTGAAGTTTCCATGATTGATATTAGATTAGATCATTTCTATAATTATTGTATTCATATGATGTTTTTTTCTATATACTCATGATGTTATGCTATGCCTACTTGTTTGCCCACCCTGTATGTATGTTACCATTTCCTTGGAGGTTTTGATTGGTACTTGAGATAAGTGGTCCATCATTCCATGCTTATCCCTTGTAGGGGGTGATCTTTATTATGATAATGGCAATGAGGGACATACACACTGGGTGGAGGTGTGAGGTAGTCATGGTGTTGTGTCAAGGGTGTTACTAAGTTAGAATTGGTTGTCTAAGTTCCATTCACCATCAAAAATCCTGGACAATACAAGAATACTCTAGATGTGAGGATGTCAAGTGTCATGGTCCTCTAAATGGATAGATGACATCAGGTTTCATCTTCATGACACCGTGTGTATTCCATATAGGGGCTAGTTATGTTATTACTGACTTATTTTATTATATTACAGTGTGGAGCTGAATCAAGTATGACCAGGGGTTTGTGGCGGCTTGATTAGTGCTCGAACTCTCGTTTTTGTTTATATGTTTATTTATTTTACGCATTTATTATCATTATTGGCATACACTTGTTATATTTTAGAACATCAGGTAATGAAACATTGGTGTTGTCTTATCGAGTCTTGTAATCACACCCTACTCAAAAAATTTGGTGTGCTTGTAGATTTTATGAGGATCTAGTGATTGGTAAGGTCCCAATGGTGGATGGCTGAGCAGGTGGATCATAGAGTTGGACCAAATCAGGATAGGAATTAGAGGAACCTGTTATTCTTTTATTAATTTATCTGCTTACATTACTCTGGACATCTTTCCACATTTGGATATCTTATTTATATGTCATGTATGCCATCTTTATTATTTTTCATGTTTCAAATAATTTTTATATTATTATTATTATTATTATTATTCCTATGTGATGGCATGATACAAAGGGTATAGTCTCACCACTAATAGACTCAGACCCTTGCTACTAGCCGATAACCTCTTGTATATGGGGAGGCATGCGTGAGGTCGTGTAGCCCTCCCAACTCGAAAATGGAGGATTAGGTTGGGGACATTACAAAACCACTAATAGACTCAGACCCTTGCTGCTAGCTGATAACCTCTTGCATATGGGGAGGCATGCGTGAGGTCTTGTATCCCTCCTAACTCAAACCTAGAGGCTTAGGTTGGGGAAATTACAAAGTCGTATTAGAACACCAGGATTTTACAAACTTTTCTTTCCTTATTACTTGATTTGGATAACATATACAGGAGTTAGTATGGATTAGACTCGAGCAGGGGAACTATGTCAGTGCCTAGCTAGAATTAGACAACGGACCTCCGAGTTTTCCATAAAATGAGGAATTATGTTATATTGTTACAATTGATTCAATTCACCTTAGGTGATGCACATGATGTTGATATGTGATTTCACGTATATGCATGCATCATACGAGGATCATAGGTTCACATGCCATATATGCACATGTTTCTGTGTTGTATAATAGTTCTTTAATAAAATTCCTTAATTTGTGTTATCTGTTGAAAATAGTTTCCTTAGTTGCGCAATATATCTGTTATAGCATGTTGTGTGATATATCTTTACTATAATTTATTACTATAAATGAGCATGATTTTTTGTTAGTATATATATATGATTACTATGACTAATGGCAGGGACAAAACAAGGGTTAGTTCTATGAGGGTTAAACCTCTGGATGAGAGTAGACACCTAGAGAAACCTTTTGTGATCCCATAGACTGGTTATAACTATTTATGTTCCTAATGTTCATTCTATTGAAAAAGATGCCACCTCAAATACATTCTGTAGGACCACCAATTGGGTAGGGTGTCCTAGAACCCATTCTTGAACCTATTCTAGTGTTGCTAGTAGTGGTTTATTAGAAACCAACACTGAAATCCATGATAGACTAAACCAAAGATTTTCATCTCCATAACCTCCAACCTTTCAGGGCACTATAGGGCCATAATATTATGAGGATTGGTTGGACACCATAGAGAGAATTTTTAACCTTTTTAAAACATCACCAGATAGAAAAGTGAAGGAAGCAACATTCATACTGCAAGGACCTACTAAGTGAAGGTGGGTATATATGGTTCAAGTTGGATGATAATAAGGCCTCACTTGGGAGGATTTTAAGGAATTGTTCTTCAGAAATTCTTTCCTAAAATCATAAAGATTGACTAGGAACATGAGTTAATGGAACAACATTAGGTTTCCATGATAGTTTTAGGACAATTCACTTACTTTACTAATCTCCTTCACTCCACACAGCTTCTGGCCAGTAATGAGGCTCAAGAGACTAGGAAGTTTGAGATTAGATTTTGACCAAATCTTAGGTAGATGGTCTAGAGTTTCAATATATATTCTTACCTAGAGGTTCTATGTAAGTATCTGACTATAAAAAAGATCATAAAGGAGGGTTAGATCATAGGTATTCACCTACCCTTCTGCACAAAGCTGAGTGGACATGCCACTACTGCCATGAGTACCTCTTTCGACGACGGGAGGAGGAAGAACCTGGATATTCGGTAGAGAAGAAATGTATAAGTAGAGAATAATTTAGATTCTTTCATGAATTCCAATGCTGACCTGTAATGTTTTAACTATGAAAATTTTGGACACTATAGTTGGGAATTCCTAGAACCCTAGTTTCATTTCCAATAGTGTGGTAGGAAAGGACATCTCCAGTATTTTTTACCATATTTTTGGCTAGGAGGGGGAGGTATTCCTGATCAAGGAACTATAGTTTAGGCTAGGGATCTCATTGATAGACTTGAACTATCCATTATCCATAGGGTAAAAGAAATATGGATAAGGTTGGTCATATTTATACCATGGATCAGACTCCAGCGGATGACAAAGAGGGTTTATCTATAGTTCAAAGTAGAGTCTTGATTACATCTAATCTATCTACTGCATTATTCGATACCAATGCATCTCATTCCTTTATTTTTGCACAACTAGTTACTGGAATTGAACAATAAGTTATGTTATATTATGATTTAGTCTCCCTAGACACAACTTTGGGAATAAAAGTGGATCATCTCAAGAAATTCTTGGCGTGCCCTATAGTTGTTCTTCTCTATGGACATCTATAGGGGTTCATGATATTAGAGATGATGACCTTCGATGTGATTATCTATATGGATTGGTTGACTAGCTTATGATATCACATAGACTGTTATCATTGGTGTGTGTCATTCACTTCACCAAAGGAGGATAAGTTTGTGGTGATTGGATAATGGTAATTTGGAGTAGGTAGATTTGACCAGAATTAAGTCAGATAGGGAAGATCACAACACATATATAATGCATGGTTCTTTTAGCAGGATTAATGGAAGCTCCCTCATCTTTTACTCTGGTCATGAATCTCTATCAGGACATATTTCTAGATGAATTATCAGGTCTCCAACTGTTTCCTCTAGAATTGGGGATGATCTCATTGATTTACGATTGAAACATTCCAAGCGGTCTCTAACGGGTTTGTTCGTAGAACCAGAAACATCCAATGATTCCATATCCATTTGAACTTACTTTCCAATGGTAGGTGCTCATTAGTTATGGACTGATGAGGCTTAGGAATTTGCATTGGTCGAGAGGATGGGAGGTCGGACTCATTACACCTTTTTGAGGGGAATTATTGTCTACTCCGGGACTCTCTTTATAGATTTAAGTTATGTTCGTGAATCCTTATTACATTACCAAGTATAAAATGAGCTTTCCTTTAGATTTGACAATCAATGATTGATATGTAGGAAATTTAGAGAATCTTTTAAATGTATTAGAGGTTTTTCATCGATAGAGAATCATTTGTATATGTTATAGATTCTTAGTCAATGGTATCCTTTAATACATAAAAGTCTCTTGGTCATTATGATGACCATACTGGTTTTAAAGCCACTCAGTGGGGCACTTGAAGTTTATTGTCATTCAAAAGGACATTGATTATTTCAGAGTTGGGATCGTACCCGCAGATGGGATACCTGCGTATCCTTTGTTTTGGAAAAGGAATCAGAACCCACATAGTTCAAGTCAGGGAGTATGATGTTTATGCATGATTTATGGCTCAAAGAAAGATGTCATGATTACTTTTACACTCTAAGCTCAAGCGAGTCATGCTCGGTGTGAGAAACAAGAGGTATTGGTGAAACCAGACAATTTTGCCACGAAAGATGCAATGATGTGGGGCTTATATATGTATGAATGCCCAGAAATAGATGAGGATTAAGATTTACTTCAGGGAAGAAATCCAAGAACATGGTCCATAAAGGTGTATGTGCTTCATGGATATTTGGATACTCTAATCTTGGGGCTTACTCCTAAGGAAGATGCCCTAAGTTAGGAGGGTACTTATGATTGGTTTTTACTCCTAAGAAGGAATCCCAGATCAAAAGGAATTATTACTGGTCAAGAGAAATTAAGACTGGGGCTTACTCTTGAAAAGGAGGCCCAGGTTAAAAGGGATTTGAAAATTTGGACTGGGGATTACTCCTAAAAAGAAGGCCCAGATTTGGGGACTTGGGGATTAATCCTGAGAAGGATGCCCATATTTGGGAACTTGGGGCTTACTTCTGAGGAGGATGCCCATATTAATGAAAATTTGGACTAGGGCTTACTCCTAAAAAGAAGTCCCAGATTAGGGGACTTGGGGCTTACTTTTGAAAAGGATGCCCAAATTAATGAGGACTTGGGGCTTACTCTTAAGGAGGATTCCCATATTTGAGACTGGGGATTACTCCTGAAAAGGAAGCCCATGTTAAGGATTCTATCATCTTAAAGGATGAGGTTGAATGAATTAACTCTCTAACTTTAGTGACATAAATATGTGTAAATCACTAGGTTTTGAGAGATGTTCCACAGAATTACTTTCAGATAAGGATGTAAATCAAGATAACATCCCATAAATGGCTTTGAAGAGTGTCTTGAAGACTGAATCTTGAATAGGAGAGGTGGAATGGCATAAGAGGGGTTAAATGGGCAGGAAGGGCACCCAAAAATAGAAAGGGCGCGCAAGTCCTGGCAGGCGCGCAGGTACTGTGTGGGAGCGCAAGTACTGGTCGCGCAGGTATACCTGCGCGACACATGGGTACTTGCGTGACTAATAACCAATACGTCAATACTTGGGTGATCCTTGATCAAAGCCTTTAGAATTATCCTGAGGTACTTCCAGAAGAGTGGCACACAAGTTTCAATGAGTAGGTAAGGAGGCGCACAAGTGTGTCCATTTACCTTAAGGGTAAAACACCTAGGTGCACAAGTGTTAGTGAATTATAACACTTAGAACTTATTCCTATTGTTTAGACATTCCATTCTAGGTAAATAATTACCATATAAGTGTTCGGAAGACTTGAAGAAGAGACTTGGGCATTCAGAGCTCTGTATCTGAATTCTGGAAAAATTTGCTCCGAAATGGGGGGCCCACAGGGGGTATTTATAGGCTAGAGAAGACCCCGAGCGGTTTTCAAATAGGGCACGCAAGTCACTTGCGTGACCATTAGGTGGCGCGCAAGTGTAATGCACGACCATGGAGAAAGATGTGTGCCCATTGTGAAAGGTTCTCCTTATTCATTCCTTTGTTCATTTTTGATGTTTCTTCAAAGAATGAATCTTCTTTGTTTGAGGTATTTCCCCTTTTCAGTTGTGACGAAAGGAGTGTCAACAAAAGTCCCCCCTTAGATTTTGATCCAAAAGGAATGAGGATTTGACTCTGAGGAAAACGAGAATCAAAAGGAAATTGGGGCGCTTAAGTTACGATGCGCAAGTGGGCTTCAGGCGCGCAGGGTACGGCGCACAGGGGTATGGCCTCGCCTATATATAGGTGGCTCCATTTCGTGGAAAGCACCCGACATCCGTTTTTACTTTTCTCTCGGTGCGCAAGTGAGATCCCAGCTCTCTCTCATATGCGCTTCTTGTTTCTTGTGTCGTGCTTCTGTTAAATTATTTGGACTTGCGCGGTGATACCTGCGCGTCCAATACTTGCGCGACTGAAGCAGACTTGTGCGCCAACTATGGGACTTGTGCGCCTTAATGACTTAGCCAATTTTTCAAATTCCTTCACAAAATTAACTTAATTTAAGAGTTAATTATTCAATTTTTTTGCAGATATAATGGCTCTCAAGAGAATCGGAACGACTGATGAACTAACAGGAAAAAGAATTGATGATATGATGGACATCGTTGGCCACAATTATTATACTTTCTACGAAATTACTCTCCCAGAATTAGCCAAGTACTTGAAGAAGCATCATATTAATTTCCCGCATAGAATTTATCTACCTCTGTATGGCCATGGCCATCTGCAAGATGTCAATATTCTAGAAGCAAATAACTATCTCCAGCATTCCTAGTTTCAGTCATATACCAACTTTTCTTCCGCAAATGTCTCAATTTCAAGAACATTTTCTAATGCTGGAACAACAAATAAAGCCTATATAATGCATCATAGCTCATGTGCACCAGATCTAAAACCTCACAAACCGGAGCTGCAACCACATTGTTATCCCTCAATCTTTTGAAATTCTCAGATGGATCAATCCAAAGGCTAGAAGGAAAAATGGGAATTCCGTTCTGGAGGAGGGGTGAACCCAACTTAGATGTGGGATTATTGGGTGCAACAAAATTGTGAAGAGTTTGTTGAGGATCTGAAGGGAGCTGTAATTTATGAAGCTGTCTGGGCTGGGCAGACGTATGTTTATAGGAATGATAATTTTGCACTGAAGTTGCTTAGCCGATGGAGCCCAGAAACAAATTCTCTCTATCTGACCCATGGAGAAGTAGGCATTAGTTTGTGGGTTTTTTACAAGATCTCATGGGTTCCAATTCTGGGTGATATGTATGGAAAATTCATCCCTCCAAAGGCAACCTTGAATGATCCGGAGAAGACTCCGAATTTGGTTCAAGAGTTATTGAAGATTTACCATAAGCTCAAAATCTCAAAGACTTCAAAGACTCATTCTAGAAGGGATATTCATCCAGAGGAATGGATGGATGTGTTTCTCAAGAAGAAGAGGGAAAAGGGGCCCACTTGTACTTGTCCTACTAGCTTCCCTAGAGCAGATAAGAGAGGTGCTCCTGGCACATTCTGGCTGACTCTGGAAGCAGGAGAGTTTGATAAATGGGGGTATGAAGTGAATCATAAAATCTGAGAGAAGACCTGTCTGACAGGCTTTTTATCCTTATGGATCAGTGTCTATCTCTTGCCCCTCAGAGATTCGAAGGGAGGCGTCAGGCCAGTGGCCTTTTTTATCATAGCCAATTTGGATGAGAGGAAGATGGTGGGGTTGGCTACCCCGGTTTTGGAAAAGATTCACAGGAGCTTACTCCATGTCTATATGGGTAAGTCTCCTTTGAAATTAGTGGGACCATTCCAAGTTTTATGGGGATGGATCGCCACTCACTTTTGGAAATATGATGTTCAGAACAGAATACAGATTCCCAGAAGTTCTTTCAGGCCATATGTTCAGGCCTTCTCTGGAGTTTTTTCTTTGTCCCTCAATGCTTATGATATTAGGCCAAGGATGGGTATGCTTAAGGAATTTCACTTCTTTCCCTATGGAAATCCTCCGACAGGGCGATTTGTTGACGATGGATCAGCCAGCTTGGAACAGAGGTCTTACATGCTGGCCTGCAGAGATGGTGTAATGGCCACTAGAATTGATGGGGAAATTATATGTGAGGCCTATGATCCATATTGATTTGCACGCCAATTCAAATTTCTGTATAAAATAGTTGTATCTCCTCCAGTGCATGTCAGGTCAGAGCAGCATCCAATGGTTTCCTGACAACTATGGTTGCTAACGGCTATGGAAAGGACTAGGGTAGTTTTTGACTTACTAGATGTTGAAGCAGTAAGTAACTTAACTATATGGTATGCTGAAAACTGGTTAGAATCATATCCTGAGGCAATATTGAATAAACCTGTTTATCGAGTGGGGAAGAAGAAGAGAACCATTGAGAAAGAAACAATTTAGGTGGCAGGTGATTCTTCCACTCCTGAAGCTGGTTCACCAAGTTCTTCAACCAAGGCTGATTCAACAGATTCTCAGGAGATACAACATGTGTCAAAGCGGCCATGTTCCACATATAACCCTCCAGTCAGAATCAAGAGAGCCACTCCATCAACTCCTGGTGAGTTACTTTATTTAGGAAATTTAATTGCGAGTAACTTAATAGAGTAACAAGTTTTCGTTCTCTTTTTATAGTTGCAAGAGCTAGAAAGAAATTAAAATCTAAGGTTGTAGGACCCTCTTCGCAGCCTTCTAGTACACCTACATATCTACGAACAAAGGCCGTCCGGACAGGGCGGGATGTATACTGCGATACTGATACTATTTGGCTGGAGCTATGTGAAGGGCTACTTCTTCCTGAAATAGGGACTCTTCAGGCTCCTAAAAATATTCATTTCAAGGATAACCCTGATAAAGTAAGAGCCTATGTCAATGAGTTGAGGACATATATTTATGCCACCAATGATTCTATCCCTATCACCAAGAGGGTGAAGGAAATGATGGATCACGACGCCACTGATGAAGAGTGGCATGAGTACGTGGCTCCTGAAGATGTAAGTTTTCTTTCCTTGTTTACTTTGAAACTCGATTTCAGTCAAAGATTTGTTACTCAAGGACATTACTTTCTTTATCATATAGCTTGCAAGGAAAAGAACTACTGAAGTTCCTTCACCACAGTATAGCCCTGGTGGTACTGCCATTGGGGCTGCTACTGAATCTCCTCGTGAGTCGGGCGAGATATCTCTGGGTCAGTAGGCCATGAATGAAGAGTTGTACATGGCCCTCCATTTTCCAATTCACGTGCCAATAAGTAAGACTGCTGATACTCCCAAAAAACCAAAGAAGAAAAGGCATCGAAGGAAGAAGTCCACAGCTAAATGCTTCATTAGTAGCGGTAAGTCCTTCGGATAATCATGAATCTATACCCATGAAAAGTTTTCTCATATTTCTAGGGATTGTAGGGGCTTCTTTAATTTCCTCTCTGAAGGAAAGAAATGATCCTCCTTTAAGGACCATGGAGGGTGCTATGGAACAAATGAAAATTCAGGCTAACTTGCCTGCTCCTGGAGAAGAGCCATCATCTATTCCCAGTATCCCTCCTACTACTGGTGAAAGAAGGGAAGAACCTACTTCGGGTAAGTTAACAATGCTTCATAAAATGTTGAATGAAACATCGACTGACTTACATTATGTGATATTTTAGGTATAAAACCAGCACCAGAATCATTGGCGGCCACGAAAAATTAATCTACCATCCTTCCTGAAGAAGCTGTCCAGGGTTAGGGGCCGCAGAATGAGGGTCGCCAAGAAGACACATCAAATGCTCCCACTGGTGAGACTAACCAGGATTCTGAAATATCATTGGATGAAATGATGAATCTTGGCATGTATTTTGAAGATTTTTTTGATCATGCTAAGTTATCATGTGATTTAGAAGATATTGGGCGTGAGTGTTATCCTTCTTCTGGTAAATTTTTCTTATAATTTACACTTCTAATCATGACTGAAAATAATATGCAGTTCCATCCAAAGAATTTTCTGAACTGCCAATTCCTGAAGAGGGTGTGGACATTGATGTCAACCCTACCATTGCAGAAACATTAGTTCAAGTGGAGTTAAACCCAGTAAACCCTCATGAGACCCATCTTGAATCTCCTTTTGAAATTGGGAAAGATGGGGAGGAGTCTTCTCAAGCTGTTGATCTACTGTTAGGTAATGATTGTACTGAGTTTTCAAGATATACAACCAAATTTCATTGTTCTGTGAAAATAACCATACTTTTAATTGATCAAACAGGGCTATCAACTTCAATGGCTAGATCTAAAGGTGAAGTCTCAACTTCCGCCCAAATAGTAGTAGAAGGCGAAGCAACCAGGGTCAGGGGGAAGGAGAAGAATAGGGAACTTTCTTAAGTGAATTAATTCTAGATTACATGCCCCTCCCCTGTGATGATGATGTTGAATCAGACCCAGTGGTTCTTAAGGAACTCATCTTTTCACAACGCAAGGCATGGAACAACATATGGAAAATCATATCTGAGGTGCCTTTAGAATATCTATCATCAAAGATCCCTCAATTTTCATCCCTATTCGTCATGCTAGTACTTGGCAGTTTTGGATATGAAAAGATTCATGCCGTGGTGAAACATGTCATTTTCATAAGGGAGCAGGAGAAAAAGTGTCGCGAAGATCTGAACTGGGTGAAACTGTCAGCCAATATTAGTGAATTTGAGGCTGCGGTATCCCAAGCTGAGGCTGATTATGCTGCCAAAATGAAGGAGCTGAAGCATAAAATCAAAGAAAAATTCATCCAGCAGATGCACCTCCAGCAACAGTTAGATGCTGTTACTGGGGAACTTGAGCAACTCAATAATTCATTGGAGGGAGCTCAAACAAATTGTATGAAGGCCATTGTGGATGCCAAGAAAGCACTCCATCTGGCTGAAAAGAGTGAAGTTGGTTGGGTGCATGAGCTTCAAGTAGCTGCTGATGAAGCTCGGGATGCTGTTCATCAAGTGAAGACTTATGTTGACAACCTCTTGTAATTTCTTAGAAAATAGAAGGGACTCCAGTCTGTGGATACCCTTCTAATTCTTGTGCATCAAATGGAAAGAATGCTTTCATCTTCAATCACTTGTGCACGTATTTTCCTACTACCTACTTTAAATTTTACCTAAGCCAATGGGCCTAGTAAGCATAGTTTGATTTTTACTAGGATTATTATAAATAACCCTACAAACTTTGAATATTTTAATTGCTCAATATTACCTAAATCATACAAAATGTATGTTTATTGAGCTGGAACTTGACTTTTATTTAGAGTTTCCTTGTCTTTTGTGGGAAGTTTAAAGTCATGCATGTCGGACATAAAGAGGCTAATGTTTAAGGTCGAAATAGCTTTGACCGTCTGAATTAGAATTGACTCAATTCCTTGAAAATTTATCTGAAAACATATTACCATACTCAATTATGGGGGAAAATATGTAAACTATGACTTAAGAAAATTTGAATATGAGGAATGATATGAAAAAGATCTAAAAGGCATTAAAATAAGTTGTTCACAAGAATAAAGTTACCATTATTTAACAAACCCGTTAGGGGGTTGAATTATGCAGGGCCACCTAAGGGAATTGGTTGCATAGTCAAATAAATAGCATCTTTTGGCTGACAGGTCCGTTATGTAGACTGTTTATGCAAGGCCGCCTAAGGACACGTGCTGTATAGTCAGGAAAAAGAACTCTCAGAAATTTACTTTTCTACTGCTAAAAAGCCAGTGTAAATTTATGAGGATTCAAATTTTCCAAAGCATAGAGTTTGGTGCATGGAGAGAGGTACTTGAATATGGAGAAGATATTTCCAAACAGGATTGTATAAGAATTGGATGACTGTTACTCCTACAAAGGTTTGAACCAAACATAGGGAAGGAAAATATAAACCATAGACTTGGATAATTTCAGATTATGAAAAAGAGTATGTGATAGATATGTTAAGGATAACCATTTTTTCTACGGATCCCTACATATTTTCATTAAGACAACTAAAGAAAAAAGAGTTTTTCTTCCCAAGAATGAAGTTACAACTATTTAAAAAACCTTTTAGGGGGTTGAATTATGCAGGGCCGCCTAAGGGCATTGGATGCATAGTCAAATAATAGCATCTTTTGGCTGACAGGTCCGTTATGTAGACTGTTTATCCAAGGCCGCCTAAGGGCACGTGCTGCATGGTCAGAAAAAATAATTCTCAAGAATTTGGACATTTTGTGACCATAAATCAGGAAAAGGGTTATGAAGATCTGGAAGTATCCAAGACTAGGATTATGAAACATAAATATGGGTATTGTCTGATGTATGTAGAGATACACAGATCAATGCTAACCATAATCATGTTGTGGCTGGATCCTGATTTGAAATATTTGGACTTCACTACGTATCCCATAAGGATGGGAATCAAGCCATACGTAGTTTAACGTTATGCGGGACGAAAATATAGGAGATCTTAGTTTAGGGTCATAGAGCTTGGAACATTTACAAGAAATACATAGTGTGTGTTTTCATGGGGACTTTTCAGCCAAGGGACTGAAAGTGGAATTTGGGGTTAGGCCCAAAAGACTTGGGGCTGGATTCAAGGGACACTCGAACATTCCTACGTATCCCATAAGGATGATAATCAATCCCACATAGTTATAGAAATACCCTCTGTACAAATTTGGTTCGTACATGTGAAGGTTAAAAGGGGAATTTAGTGCAATGATGGTTTAACCCAAGATAAAAGGTTTGGGCATTGTTTCCTATGGAATAAAACATGATTTAAAATCAATGTAAATAATGATTCCCTCTCAGGTGAGGGTATCAAAGAATATTGTAGTTTATTGTCGTACATGACAAAAAGTGATGTATAGTTTAATGTCATATAGCGAGGACAAAAGTGAACCAATGTAAAGATATTGATTCTGGGGGCGGTTTCACGAATCATCATCGTATGAGATGGAGGTGAACCGATGTGAAGAGATTGGTTTTGGGCTTGAACCTTGGGAGGTTGCCTACGTACCCAGCCTGGAAGGCAAGGATAAAATTCCGCGCAGTTCAATTAAAGAATGAATTAGTGATCAAGTTGTTCTTGGAGACAATGATCTGAAAAAAATAATGTTGGGACTTACGCGTGGTTAGCGGCCCAAAGAGGGTGTTATGGTTGAAATTTCCTCTAAGCTCACGTGATTCATTCTCGGTGTGAGAAAAAAGAGATAACAACAACCTTAACGATGCACAGTTTAATGTCATGTAGGACATATGAAGGGACTATGCAGTTTAAAGTCTTTCATTTAGGACTATTGGTGCTGCACAGTTTAATGTCATGTAGCAGGGACAAAGTACAGTTTAACGTCATGTATGACATATTAAGGGATTTCTATACAGTTTAGCATCATGTAGTTAGGACGATGGGGACAATACAGTTTAATATCATGTTGGACAAAAAGAGGACTGTGCAGTTTAATGTCATGTAGTAAGGACAAAAAAGGACACATTTTAACGTCATGTTGGATGTATTAGGGACTTTTTTCACAGTTTAATGTCATGATGGATGAAAAAAAGGACGATACAGTTTAAAGTCATGTTGGACGAAAGTGCGAATAGTTTAAGGTCATATGCATGGACCGTTGGTTATGCAGTTTAACATCGTGATGGATGTAAGAGACATCTGTACAATTTAGCGTCATGTAGTTAGGACATTACAGTTTAACATCGTGTGGGACGAAAGAAATGAAAATAGTTTAAATTCATATGCACGGACTCTGAATGGTGCAGTTTAACGTCGTGCTGGACATAAGGGGCATGCAAATAGTTTAAGGTCATATGCATGGACCGTAGATGGTGTATTTTGTGTTTATACAAAATACTTATTCAGAAATATGGAATTGGTTGGAGTAGTGATGAGTTTTCCAGCCATTGATATTAAAGAATAAGATCCATTGGAGTAGACCTTATGTATTGAATAAGGTCCTTCCCATTTTGGTTCAAGCTTGGGAGGTTTCTTTATTGGTATCATTGGAGTTCTGAGAACTAATACCAATTCTCCCTGAACGAATGAACGAAGACGAAATTTTTTTATTGAAAGCTCGCACTATTCGATTCTGATAGACTTTCAAGTGGTGCAGGGTGCATAATCTTTTCTCATATAACCATTCTAATTAATTAAATCGTTTTTTAGATTGTTCATCTATGGATGACTAATCACAAATGGCTACCCTGAGTGAGGTTAGTTGAACCTCAATTGGCAAGACTGCTTCCATTCCATATACCAATGAATATGGAGTTGACCGTGTTGTAGTGAGGATGGTAGTTCGATAAGCCCATAAAGCATGAAAAAGTTTATTAGGCCATGACTTCTTATATTTATCCACCATCTTTTGTAGTATATTTGACAGTCTTGTTGAAATATTATGTCTGGCCATTGGCAGCTGCATGATACCGAGATGAATGATTGGATTTGATGTTGTATTTTTGATACAACTTCTTCACCTCAGATGAATAGAAGTTGGTGCCATTGTCCGTCAATATGGTATGATGGACACCAAATATGGTAATGATTTTAGACTTGATGAACCTAACAATGCATTTAGAACTGACTTCCTTGAGAGGTATTGCCTCTGCCCATTTGGAAAAGAAGTCAGTAGTAGTAAGAATATACTTAAACTGCTTGGCCGTAGCTGAAGGGTAGGGTCCCACCACATCCATTCCTCATGTGGAAAATGGCCACGAGTATTTAGCTGTATGAAGCAAATCTGGAGGTTGATGAATGAAGTTGGCATGTACTTGGCATGAATGAAACTTCTTTGTGAAATAAACACAATCTTGTATCATTGAAGGCCAAAAGTATCCAAGCCTTCGAATCTGATCAGACAGTCTATGTCTAGACTGGTGGGCACCATAGACTCCTGCATGAACTTCTCTCATGATAGCCATTGTCTCTTCACCATCAATGCATCTGAAGAGAACTCCATCAAAACCATGCTTGTAGAGAATTTTCTCTAGGTTAGCTGGGCCATCATAAAGAGTAAAATTGACCACACGTTGCCAGATTTGTTCTTTCCCGGCTCTATTAGGTGGAAGTGTTCCATTTTGAAGGTATCCCCTGATAGGTGTCATCTATCCTGTAGTATGAACATATGGTTCAGGAATGGGACTAATTTCATTGATTTTCTCTATTTTGATTTGAACATAAGGTGAAATTGTATGACGGTGGGAAATACTGATGGTTGCCTCATCCCGATTTGGATCTACCAAAGATATGGCTATATTAGCCAATGCATCAGCTTGAGAATTTTGTGATTTTGGGACATAAGAAAATGTCCGTTCTGAAGGAAACCCTTCCATTAACTCTCTAAAGTAATCATACAAAGGGATTAGTTCTTATTTTATGATGGCATAATCCCCATTGACTTGTTTGATTACCAGGTCTGAATCACCTTTCACCTTTAAGTGATTCACTTGTGCTTGAAGCACCAATTCTAAGCCTGTGATGAGAGTATAGTATTCTGCTTCATTATTTGTACCACCTCCCAATAATGAGAAGGAATAAGGTAGCAATGCCTTTTACGGGGAAATGAGTACAATTCATAAACCAACCTTGTGGAATTTAGAATTTTCCATTTTCCTCCCTGTTGGACTTCTAGAAGCACCATCAAAGTACATTTCCCATGCCTGAGGAGTTTCTTGAATAGAGAAGACTTCTTCATTAGGGAGTTCAATATCTGAAGATGTATCTTCCACTAAAGGGTGTTCAACCAGGAAATCAGCTAGATCTTGGCCCTTTATTTCCTTTTGAGACACATATTGAATATCAAACTGCTGCAAGATAACTGCCCACCTTTCCAGACATCCTATAAGCATTGGATGACTAAGGATGAATTTGAGCGGGTTATTGCAAGATACCAATTGGACCTTGTGATGTTGCAGGTAGTGTCTTAACTCTTGAACTGCAAAGATTAATGCCAGGAAGCACTTCTCAAAACTTGAATATCAGGTTTCTTCTTCAAGCATAGTCCGACTGAGATAGCATAGGCTATTTTTATTTCCAGCATCATTTTTCTGAGCAAGAAAGGCACCCAACGATCGCTCTAAATCTGTCACATAGAGGATAAGTAGTCTTCCTTCAACAGGTGGCATATGTACCAGTGGACACAATAGATACTTCTTGAGAATATCGAATGCTTATTGACATTCTTCAGTCCACTGGTAAGTGACTCCCTTCTTCATCAATTTGGTGAAGGGTAAACTTTTGCCTGCCAAATTGGTGATGAAACGCCGAATATATGCAAAGTGTCCTTGAATTCCTCTCAATTCTTTCAAATTTCGATGATGTGACATACCAAGGATTGACTTGGTCTTCTCAGGATCGACTTTGATACCACGATGGCATACAACAAAGCCGAGAAATTTTCCCGAGGTTACCCCAAAAGCACATTTTAAGGGGTTCATCTTCAAATTATGTTGCCGAAGTTTGTGGAATATGATTTCCAAATCAGCCAAGTGATTAGAAAATTGATTGGATTTGACCACCAAATTGTCCACATAACATTTATCAAACTTTCCCAAAAAGGGTTTGAAGATACGATGCATGGAACCCGGATATGTTGCGCCTGCATTCTTCAGGCCAAAGGGCATTACCCGATAGCAAAACACACCTTGAGGGGCTATGAAGGCTATAGATTCCTCATCTTCTAGATCCATTCAGATTTGATTATATCTGGAATATCCATCCATGAAGGAAAGTGCTTCATAGCCATCTGTTGCGTCGATTAAAAGTTCTGTAATCGGAACTGGAAGATCATATTTAGGACAATGCCGATTAAGATCTCTGAAATCAATGAAAACTATAATTTTCCCATTCTTCTTTTTCACTGGGACAATATTAGCCAACCACTTGGGATATTGAACTTCTCTGACGAAGTTATCTTTGATAATATTATCCACTTTAGCCTCAATTTTGGAAGCATAGGTTGAGTGTGTTCTTCTAGCAGCTTGTTTGAATCCTCGATGTTCTTCTGAAAAAACCAAATGATGAGTGGAAACATCAGGATCAATCCCTGGAATCTCTGTATAGTTACAGCAAATATATCTTGATTTTTCTTTAAAAAAGAAATATACATCTTTTTCTCTTCAAGAGTCATGGCCACACTGATTAAAGTGGGGCGTGGATCTTCTTTTGTACCCATATTGATTTCTCTGAGTTCATCCACATTGGTAGAGATCCCCTCTTCAAATGCTGGAGGAGAATCTCTGATATGTTCCTCTTCTTCTTCATCATGTGTTATTTCTTCCATTTCTACTTGCATAGTAGATGATGAAGCAGAATTTCCATGATCAGAAGATATGTTAAAATTTGAACATCTTGAAGAAGAAGCTTCCATTTCTGACCCGATTGATGATGAAGGGTCTGCTTTGGGAAATAAAGAGGATATGATGGATTGAGAATTTACATCATTGTTTACCTCTGATATTTCTATAACTTGGCCTGACCTGATTGGCGAAGTATAGACTTTCTGGATTTCAGAAGATGAAATGAAGAAATCTCCATTTGAGCTTTCATCATTTCCTGGTGGATCACTAATTTCTCCCATGTTGTCTGACTCGATTGCCGTAATTGAAATTATGGATCTTTCCATAAGAGTATTTTGATTTGGGTCTATCCTGTCAATTTGACTGATAGGTAACACATAATCTGTACTCACATGTGCTAATGGGTTTACTGGAATCTTTTCCAAACCATACAGAGCATTAACTTTGGTAATATCCTTTGTTGTAGATTCCTCTTTTCCCTTCATGTGATAGAATTATTCCTCAATATATTGAGATTCACATTTCTTGAATGGGGATTTATCACCATATAATGTCCCGACTTGACCATCGAAGCAAAAATTGAGACATTGATGGTATGATGAAGGGATAGACGCATGTCTATGTAGCCAGGGTCTTCCAAGAAAGATGTTGAAGGCTGAGTCTTGATCAACAACCATGAAATATGAATTGGACAAAAGATCTCCAAACTAAGTCTTGAGTGTAATTTCGCCCAGTGGTTCTTGTTCATTTTTATCATATCCTTGTAACATCATAGTTGAAGGAGATAAATCAGATTCCGTGAGGCCCAATCGATGAAGTGTACGAATGGGCATGAGGTTGACTCCTGAACAAATATCAATGAAATCTCTTCGTATGTCTACGCTGTTGACATCTCCAGATAAGTAAAAAGGTCTAATATGTCCATGTACGACATCATATTCATCTTCACCAGTAAAAGATATTACTGCATGGCATTCTGCAGGATTATTCTCTATATGGTAGACTTCAACTGCAGCAATTTCAGTCTCAAACTCATGAGGACTTGACAAAGCCTCGATGAGTGCCTCCCGAAGAACCTTTGATAAATTCAAGGCATCCAGAATTGATAAATTGGCTGGTACCTGGGCAAGGTGTTTCAATATATCATACTTTTGATCCAAAGGTATGCATTTCCCAACAGAAACATGTGGTTTAGCAGGCGCTTTGGAAGTTGATGCTTTGGAATTTGATGCATCTTGTACCGGGATAGGAGTTGGAAATACTCCTAGATTTAGAAGATTAGACCGATTAGGTATATTTACTTGCTGAGAGGAAGAAGATGGAACCTTCAACTGATCTTCCAGAATAATTGTGCTAGGGGTGATTCTGCCTTGTGTGAAAGAATTTGCTTGTTCTTGTTGAGCTCGTTGAAGGGCTCTACCACGATTTTCTGCCGTATACACAGTTCTAGCAGGGGTAGAATTGGAATAGTGGCCTCTGAAAGATCCACGTCTTCCCCTATATCCTGAGCCTCTGGAACTTCCTCTGATTCCTCTATTTGATATAGGGAATTCGGGCTCATCAAAATCAAAACTGCGACTGGAATATGGATCTGTTAATTGAATCATATTAACAGAACTGAAAATCAACTCTTCATCCGATGAAGACTCTGCCTGATTAGCCCTTTTAGGCTGTGCTGTTTAGTGGGGCGGTGCCCGTGAATTTGAAGTATATGGCATGAAGTCTGCCAGAGTCAAAGACAACTTAGGATTTAACACATACTCATTTTCTTCTGATTCTTTTTCTTTATTTGAATCATGTCGTTTCTTTGAGGATTTTTTCTCTGATGAAGTGGGTATTGCTGCGACATTCATGGAAAAAGGCACAATTGGTTTCTTCAATTGCATTCGAAAAATGGCATGAGTTCGGTTGATCATTTTTCTGACCATCCAATCATCATATTTCTGCGCATTTTTTCTTTTGACTTCCTGCCATTCGCCTTCTTCCTCTGGAACTATAGTAGTAACACATGCTACCTGAGCTAAAGAACCTTTTAGTTTGACTTGTCCCGAGTTGACCATCTTTTGTATGAGGCCTTTGAAGACAAAACACTCCTGGATAGGATGCCCCAACATTTTATGAAAGGGAAAATAGTTGGGATGGTCTTCATCTCCTTTTTTATTTTTCCTCTTGGGCCTTGGAAATTGAACCAAATTATTTTCCAGAGCCGAAATGAAGTAACCAGGAACTTGTTCATTTCAGAAAGAGTATGTTTTTCTCTTCAAATCCTCAAATTGTTTTCATCTTTGATCTCTTTGATCATCTTGACAAAACAGCCTCTATTGTTGACTCCCAGGAGGTTGAGCCCTTCGAGAAGATGAAGGTTTTGAAGTAGAAGAAGGTAAAAGTGCTTGTTTAAGCATAATTGTAGCAGTTTCTGCTTTACCCATTCTCATTCCTGGAGCTGATGGAATTATAGGAGCCTTATCCTTATTCTTTATAAGAGAATCTTAAATCTGTTGATCGATTGAAGTAAGGTATCAAAACCCTATTGTGTATTTCACAGGGATCAATGGCGTGCGTAATTCGTCATGCAGATTTTCCACACAGATTGGCAATAATTTTTCTTGAGGGAGTACTAAGCTTATGGAATATGTTAATCCCTTCCAGCGAGAAATGAAATCTGAGACCCTTTCATTCTCCCTTTTCTTACAGTTTGTAAGATAAAAAACTGTTGTCTTTGGTAATGTTGAGTTGAATTGGAGAAGGAATCTTTGACGAAGATCCTCCCATCCGATAATTGACTGGGATTGCAAGCTTGTGTACCAGACAAAAGCTGGTCCTTGCAAGGTTCGCATGAAGCATATGAGTTTCATTGTTTTTTGCTACTCTGGATTTCCCATCATAGGATCGCAACAAGACACGTAATGCGTCAAATGCTGTTCAGGATCACCTGATCCATTGAAAATAGGGAAAATAGGGTTCCCAAAACTTGATGGGGGAGAGATTGAATCTACCCATTCAGGGTAAGCTCTATTTTTTGGTTGAACCAGCGCACGATTCCCTTCCATAGTCTCTAACCGAGCTATTAATGAGTCAATGGTAGTTATTAACTTTTGAGAAACATCTGGTTGAACTTGGACTTGGGCAGGTGCAATAATTGGAGTCTGGACAGGTATGTTGGCTGGTACTGCAACTGATGGTAGCACCACCGATTGTTGTTGCACTTGACCTGTAGTATTAGTCATGTGAGGGTGTAATGATAGAGGAGGATATTTTTGATCCATTTTAGTAGCCACAACAAATTCCTTTGACTGACTGACTGTAGCACGCTTAGGAAGAAGACTACCCTGAAGTAGTTCTGCATTCATCCTCCTCAATTCCTTCATTTATTCCTCATGTTGTGCAAACCTTTGCTCTAGTGAGAGAGATTGACCTTCTCCAGAGGAAGGGTATGTAACTTTATTCTTTCCTTTCCCCTTGTTAGCTCCCTTTCAGAGAGGGGGAAGTGGGTTACTTGAAGGATTACCTAGATTCTGGGTAATCCTTTGATTTCGTGTATGCACACCTTATTCATTTGTGTCTGTGCATACAACCTATTGAGTAGGAACCTCTTCATCTGATTCCCCTAAGTGAGCCTCATGTTCTATAGGATCAGCAACAATGGAATTGATGACAATAATTGATGCATAATGCATTTCCTTTCTTCTATCGGCATTTCTGCGATATTGTCTTCTTCCATGCCCCTGATGAGACATTGCCTTATGTTGATTTAATCCCTCAAAAACTTCTTGGAGAACCGTAATTTGGATAGAATCTCTTGATAATTTGTCTCTTCGTTCCTTTTGTGGCTTCTTCCCCAATCGAGAGAAGATCGAATTTCGCTGAGGAGGAGATTGATGATTTGAAAAAGTCCCCAGTCCGGTGGACTGGGGTTGTTCCTGCTGTCTTTGCTCAATTCCTTGAATCTTATTTGTTGATTCTGAGGGTTGAGTTAAAATATTCCCCAGTCTGGCAAGCTGGGGTGGCTCTTGACATGCTTTTTTTGAGAGTTTCTTAAAAGCTCTCATGATCTTGCAGACCTTAGTCCGAAAATTAGCTGGATGCATCAATCGACATCCACTTTTATCACCCGGCTCAAAAGACCATTAGATGATTTCTGACACTTATATCACTTGATGATGTTCTTTCTCCATACGAGAGGCCTATTCAATATTCTCATTTACTTGATGTAGGAGTAATTCAAGAACTTGTTCTTTGTATTCTTGATTTTGAGAAGAATTAGTTGAGACCTGTTCTTGGGAAAGCTTTTGATTACAAACAAAACCCATTGACTGTGGCCGACCTTGGGAAATAAAATTGCATGAGAACATTTTCAGTGGGCTTTTCTGACTGGAGAGCATAGTGAAATGTAGTGCTCCATGAACACCCCATCCTCTGACATGAATACCAGATGGGACATTGGCAATTAACTGGCGCAATCTTCTTAGTGCGCCAAGGCATGAACGATGAAGGGCTCTCTACTGCTTTTCAACCTTTAGATATCGAGAGAATGATAGAGATGCCAAATCAATCTTATGTTGTAACCCTTCTATTATCTTAACATGATTTTCATATTCATCATAAGATAATACTTTCTTTTTCAATTGACAAAGAGTTTTCCATATGTTGAGACGAATATAAAAAATTCCATCTTATGTCAACATCTCTGGAATGTCATATTGAGAGTCAGCCAGAGGCCAAAACATGACTTGCACTTCACCTTTCACCAATTGTTTTCTCATGTTCAGAATTTCCTCTTTATCATTCAATAAAGATTCTTCTACTTGATTTGACCAGAGCTGGTGCTTCCTTGTTGCTTCATCAGATTCAACAAGATTGGTAGAGAAATCACTGATTAAACTAGAAGATACATGACTTAGGGGTGGTTCGGAGAATGACCTACACCCTGGGATATCTTCTGATTGAGAAAGTATTTCACATGCTAGCGATGAAGCATCAGACATGACTGGTTTTACATTTGCAAGTGCCTTAAGATAAGAGGGATTTCTTGGCACTACATTTTCCACTGGAGCATTTTTCGAGCAATGTGCATCAATACTGTGGAGAGGAATTTCACAGTAAAATTCATCATCATGGGGAGGACCACCATGGTGGGATGCAACAAAAGATGAGATCTCTTGCTCCTTGGTCTTCTGACCACACAGAGGGTTCCTATGGCTCTCATCTGAAGATGAAACTTTGAGATCGACCGAACTGTCATGAAGCAAGCCTTCATGAGGAAGTGTCTGTTGAAGACCTTCAGAATTAATGTTCCCACTATTGGGAAATGAGGGAGTAGAATCTTGGATTCCAACAAATAACTGTCTGAGGGCTTCAAGAACTCTATCATCGAGCAAGGCCTTGTTACAGATTGGCTCTTGATCTCTTGACTGTGCTGGGCGGGTCTTCTTCTTAGACGCCTTCTTACTCGCCTTGGAAACCACTTGTTGATGAAAGTGGCTGCTCTGAGAAAGTGTATGTGCCTGATCAGGAGAGGTGACCATGTTAGGCTGACGATCTATACTCAAATCAGGTGTATGTTCCTGACTTGGTTGTCCGTATGATATGGGGGAGTACGCCCCACAACCCTCTTGGACTAGAACAGATGTGTGTGTCTATTCCAAAGTAAACTGTTGATGTGTCACTCCATTGGTAGGGATAGATTTATGTGTCTTTCCCTGAGATGTTGCTGAAGTTGTTATAATATTCTGGAAATAATCCAAAATATGAGCAGGTATTTTCTTTTGCTCTTTCACCATTGATATAATATTCTTGGTGACTTCAGCTGCCGAAATGAGGATATACGTCCATTCTGTGCTTGGAGTAGGTGTGTGTGCCTGCTCTTGTCCTCCTTTTCCTGTCAATGAATCTTGACAGTACTCAAGTGTGGGTGCAGAGAGTTGAGTCTGTCTCCTATTTGTCACCAGATCTTTCCAACTGACTTCTCTGAGTGCTACCAAGCGATAATGTTGGTAGGCTTGATCAATATTAGCAGGTGTATGTGCCTGCTGATTGTACTTCGCTGAACGTGGTTGAAAATCTCTATCATATGTAGTCAGAAGAGCCTGCTGACTAGCTGATGATGTATAAACAGGTGTATGTTCCTGCCTATAGTACTCTGCCGGAATTGCCTGGTGGGATTGGCGTGATGCTTCCAGACGAGTCTGCTAGACAGTGGGATTAAAACGGACGGGTGTGTGTGCCCATTCGTTGCTTGCCACCAAGTTAGGTTGGTGGAATTCTCCGAAGATGGCAGAGATGAGAACCTGCTCACTGTTGACTGGATTTTACCTCTGGTGATTTGTCTTGCCTGCTCGGGTTTGAGGAACCTAAGCTGAACGCCTGGAGTCGATACCCTCATCATGTTGAGGGCGCACTGCCGCACAAGTCTGGCAGAGATTGTTGATAGGATCCCTTGGTAAGAACTCTTGTCTCCTTGAATTAAGTCCCTGAGGGACTATCTCATTCACCTCCTCATAATATGGTAGTGAATGGTGATTGCGTTCCGGGGATAACGACCCAAAACGGTTGGAGACGGTGGTTAGCACCGCCTGCTTCTTGATCGCTGGTCGTCGCTGTCCGGACGACCAGGTTGAATTACTGACTTGGAGGGCTTGTCGAGTGGCCTCCAGAGCCGGAATAGTACCGTTTTGATGGTACTCCTAAAGCAGTGCATTTGATACCCATCGTTGAAGATGCTGAGTAGGTTATGTCATCCTCAGAGCGGATGACGATCCAATAGGAGTAGCAGCAATGGCATTTACAGTAGAGGTTTTCACAGCAGAGGT
Source organism: Viscum album (assembly GCA_963277665.1). Lineage (NCBI taxonomy): Eukaryota > Viridiplantae > Streptophyta > Magnoliopsida > Santalales > Viscaceae > Viscum > Viscum album. Next base: position 953,291,547 of record OY728167.1, read on the forward strand.
ATTCACAGATGTGAACTTTAGAGAAGCCATTATAGAAATGCAGAAGATCTTGGAAAAGAGTTCCTATTTGATATAACAGAAATAATCAAGATAAGTCCGGACACTACATCTTTTGGATGAGCAAATATGTTATTGATTGTTTTTTTGTCCCTCTCATTGAGTTTAAATAGGGGCCTAACAAATAAGCAAAACATCATTTTAACTTGGTTAAGGATTCACATCGTGTTCACCATTTTTTGTTTCTTCTGGAATTAGGGATGATCTCATTGATTTAATATTCAAACATTCCAAGCGGTGTCTAACGGGTTTGTTCATAGAACCGGAAATATCCAATGATTCCATATCCATTTAAACCTACTTTCCAAAGGTAGGCACTCATTATTTATGGACTGATGAGTCTTAGGAATTTGCATTGGTCTAGAGGATGGGAGGTCAGAATCATCACACCTTTTTGAGGGGAATTATTGTCTACTCAGGGACTCTCTTTATATATTTAAGTTATGTTAGTGAATCCTTATTACATTACCGAGTATAAAATGAGTTTTCCTTTATATTTGAAAATCAATGATTGATATGTAGGAAATTTAGAGAATCTTTTATATGTATTCGAGTTTATTCATTGATAGAGAATCATATGTATTTGTTATATATTCTTAGTCAATGGTATCCTTTAATACATAAAAGTCTCTTGGTCATTATGATGACCATACTGGTTTTAAAGACACTCAGTGGGGCACTTGAAGTTTATTGTCATTCAGAAGGACATTGATTATTTTAGAGTTGGGATCGTATCCGCAGATGGGCTACCTACGTATCCTTTGTTTTGGAAAAGGAATCAGAACCCACATAGTTTGAGTCAGAGAGTATGATGTTTATGCATGATTGATGGCTCAAAGAAAGATGTCATGATTACTTTTACACTCTAATCTCATGGGAGTCATGCTCGGTGTGAGAAACAAGAGGTATTGGTGAAACCAGACAATTGTTCTATGAAATATGAAATGATGTGTGGCTTATATATGTATGATTTCCCAGAAATAGATGAGGATTAAGATTTACTTCAGGGAAGAAATCCAGGAACAAGGTCCATAAAGGTGTATGTGCTTCATGGAGATTTGGATACTCTAATCTTGGGGATTACTCCAAAGGAAGATGCCCTAAGTTAAGAGGGGACTTATTATTGGTTTTTAATCCTGAGAAGGAAGCCCATATCAAAAGGAATTATGACTGGTCAAGAGAAATTAAGACTGGGGCTTACTCCTAAAAAGGAGGCCCAGGTTAAAAGGGATTTGAAAATTTGGACTGGGGCTTACTCCTGAAAAGAAGGCCCAAGTTAAGGGACTTGGGGCTTAATCCTGAGAAGGATGCCCATATTTGGGAACTTGGGGCTTACTCCTGAGGAGGATTCCCATATTAATGAAAATTTGGACTGGGGCTTACTCCTGAAAAGAAGGACCAGATTAGGGAACTTGGGGCTTACTCCTGAAAAGGATGTCCAAATTAATGAGGAATTGGGGCTTACTCCTAAGGAGGATTCCCATATTTGAGACTGGGGCTTACTCCTGAAAAGGAATCCTAGGTTAAGGATTCTCTCATCTTAAAGGATTGGGTTGAATGAATGAACTCTCTAACTTTAGTGACATAAAGTTGTGTAAATCACTAGGTTTTGAGAGATGTTCCATGGAATTCCTTTCAGATAAGGATGTCAAACAGTAAAACATGCCATAAATGGATTTGAAGAGTGTCTTGAAGACTGAATCTTGAATAGGAGAGGTGGAATGGCATAAGAGGGGTTAAATGGGCAGGAATGACACCCAAAAATAGAAAGGGCGCTTAAGTCCTGGCAGGCATGCAGGTACTACGTGGGCGCACAAGTACTGGGTGCGTAGGTATACCTGCGCGGCACATGGGTACTTGTGCGACTAATAACCAGTAGGGTAATACTTGGGCAATCCTTGATCAAAGCCTTTAGAATTATCCCGAGGTACTTCCGGAAGAGTGGCACACAAGTTTCAATGAGTAGGTAAGGAGGCGCGCAAGTGTGTCCATTTCCCTTAAGGGTAAAACACTTAGGCGTGCAAGTGTTAGTAAATTCTAACACTTAGACCTTATTCCACTTGTTTAGACCTTCCATTCTAGGTAAATAATTACCTTAGAAGTGTTCAGAAGACTTGACAAAGAGACTTGGGCGCTCAGAGATCTATATCTGAATTCTGAAAAAAATTCCCTCTGAAATGGGGGGCCCACCGGGGGTATTTATAGGCTAGAGAAGACCCTGGGTGGTTTTCAAATAGGGTGCTCAAGTCACTTGCGCAACCATTAGGCGGTGCGCAAGTGTACTTGAATGACCATGGAGAAAGCTGCGGCCCATTGTGGAAGGTTCTCCTTATTCATTCCTTTTTGCATTTCTGATGTTTCTTCAAAGAATGAATCTTATTTGTTTGAGGTATTTCCCCTTTTCAGTTGTGATGAAAGGAGTGTCAACACCCCCCTAATAGAGGAGTTGAATTTGAGTTAGATATCATATTAGGTGTAGAACCTATTTAGATACCCCCTTATAAAATGACACTAACCAATTTGAAAGATATCAAGGTATAGTTGGACGACTTGGAGAGGAAGGGGTTTATCAGGACAAGTACTTCACCATGGGGTTCACCTGTGTTATTCTCCAAGAAATAAAATGGTAGTCTTAAACTATCTGTTGATTACCATGAGCTAAACTAGGTGATGGTGAAGAAATGATATCCATTTCCAAGGATCAATGATCTCTTTGACCAGTTACGGGGAACCTGGTGGTTCTCCAAGATAGATCTTTGATCGGGGTATCATTATCTATGATTTAAAGAGATATACATACCAAAGACAACATTTTAGATAATTTTTGGGTTATATGATTACTTGGTAATGTTTTCCATGTTGAAAAATGCGATTTCAGTGTTCATGGACCTCATAAAAAAACTTCCACCAATACTTGGACTCGTTCATCATAGATTTAGTCGATGACATCCCTATCTACTCTATGACACAAAATAAACATGCTAAGCACTTAGAGATATTCATAAGTATACTTTGAGAACATCATATCTAAGCTAAGTTATTGAAGTGTGACTTTTGGATTCAAGAGGTGAAGTTCTTAGGACATGTGGTGTCTGAGATGGGTATATCTATAGACCCAAGTAAAGTCGAGGTATTCATGTCTTGGACACATCCCTGAAACATGTTTGAGATTATTATATTTATGGGATTAGTTAGATATTATCAAAAATTTATCGAGGACTTATTGTGACTATCAAAACCCATGAAAATGATGATGAAGAGGGAAGTGAAGTTTCAGTGGGCAGATCAGTGTGAATAAGAATTCCTTGAGCTAAAGAGGAAGTTGATGATAGCCATAATAATGATACTCCCCAAGCTTGGGATTTGTTATGCAATATACCATGATGCATATTGTGTTATCTTGGGAGTGGTACTGATGAGTAGGGAGAAGTTAATATCCTATGGGTCTCATCATCTATTACTCCATGAGAGGAACTACCCAACTCATGATTTTGAGAACATTGTCATGGTCCATGCATTAAAGTGTTGAATACATTATCCCTATGGTGAGAGATTTTTTGTGTATATGGACCATAAGATCTTATGATATATCTTCACACAAAGGGGTCTAAACCTAAAGAAAAAGGCACTTGGTTGAGTATCTATAGACCTCTTACTTTGAGATGGATTATCCATAAGGCAAGTGAGCTATGTTGAGAACCTAGGAAAGGTAACGTCATTGCAAATTATCTTAGTCATAAGATGTAGGATGAGTAGGAGGACATTGAGCGACTATCTAAGGAAAATGGAACTTGATGATCCTATTGCCTATTTGTAGGATGGATGCTTCTCAATATCATATATTTATTACTTGTGCTCCCATATTAATCGTATATTCTCTTATGGACCTGGTGAAGACAGGGAATGAGTCAAACCTAGAGTGTGTCGTGAAGAGAGAATGGCTGGTTAATGGTGATTTGATGCCTAGATGGTCGGTGGATGATGATGATGTGATCCTGGTACATGGGAGAGTAGTAGTCCATAATTCAATCAAGGATGAGATAATGAGATACTACCATACCTCTTGATAGGTAGTACACCCTGGTGAAACCAAGATGTATCAAGTATTTATATACCAGTTCTGGTGGTCGGAGATGAAGAGGGATATTGTTGATTTCATCTCCCAATGCCTTATCTGTCAAAGGGTGAATGCCAAGTACTAGGGACATGGCAGTTTACTTCAGCCCCTTCCTATACCCATGTGAAATTAGGAAGACATCATGATAGAATTTTTTATGGGGTTACCTAGTGCCTTGAAGAGACATGACGTGGTATAGGTTATTTTTGATCGGTTGACGAAGTCGATTCACTTATTGTTGATCATAGAGACTCACTCAATATAGAAGCTAGGAAATCTATATATCTGTGAGATTGTATGCTTACATGGATTTACCTTGAGAATTTTTTAGATAAATACACACATTTATGTCATGGTTTTGGTAGGGATTATATAAATCCTTAGGGTCTCAGCTGATATTGAGCACATTGTACCATCCTTAGATAGATAGAAAGTTTGACAGAACTATATGTATATTAGAGGATATGCTTTGAGCTTTAATCTTGGACTAAGGTAGACTATGGAATGATCACCTAGCCTTAGTTGAGATTGTGTATAACAATATTTACTAGGATTTGATTTAGATGACACCTTATGAGGACCTGTAAGGGGGGTCGTGTCGCTCACTGCTCTATTGGCATGAGGTGGGTGAGGTAGCTGTTGTGGACCCCAACATAGCATAGAAGACCTCTAAAATATTGTAGTTTATACAAAAACTATTTATCACCACTCATAGAAGACAAATATCTTATGTCAATCATTGGAGGAGACCATTTTAGTTCACTATGGATGATTAGGTTTTCTTAAGGGTGACCCCTTGGTTGGGGCATATACATATGAGGAAGCAAGAAAATCTAGTGCCATGTTTTGTGGGGACCTTTGAGACCAATAAGATAATATGGGAAGTTGAATACCATATAGATCTTCCTTCTCAATATCGAGGTATGCATGGCTTTTTTCATGTGTCTCAGGTTTGGAGGTACATACCTGACCCTACGCATGTTATTGATTGGGTGGATGTTGAGCTAGAGCATGATGCATCATATGAGGAGCGTTTGGTGTGGATCATAGACTAGATCAAGAAAGTGCATATAGGGAAGATAATGCCACTTTTTTGGATTCTTTGGAAACATGGGAAGATCTAGGAAGATACATAGGAGTGAGAGGATGAAATTTGAGCTCAGTGGCCTGGGTTATTTGAGAAGGACCCCTAGTGATGCTTCTCGAGGAAAATAATTCTTTATAAGGAGAGAATTGTAACAACCTGGATCTTTTTTACTTATATACTAGACTTATTACCTCTTTGATTTTATTTTTTCTATGTATAGAAATGTATATAGATTGGTAAAGGTTTAAAAATAGGTTTTTCCTGGATTTTTTTCCAGGATTAAAGGGGGTTTTGGAAAGATTTATACTAAAACTAGGGAAGCCATTTCATAACCCATGAGACAACACCATAACGGGTGGGTTACACCACAACACCAAGAGTTATGCTATAGCCTAGCCTTCTAAGGGAGGTTGTGCCACAACCATGGAAGTGGAGGGGTGAATGAGGTAGGTTTCATCATGGTTTACAAACACTACAACACCAAATATTCCCACGCCAGTTACATACATGGTTTTTTGGAATTCAGTATTCAATGTTTAATACTTTCAAAGAATTAATCTAACTTGAATGCGGGGAAGGGTTTAATAAGGGTTCATTTATGTGGATGGAACCTCCCCTGATTCTTATAAATACCCAACCTCCGCTCCTCTAACATTCCACCAAAGAGCTCCTGAAATCTATAGTAGGTAAGAAGACTCACCTCTGACACCAAAGGAAGGACCTTATGACACAAAGAAGCATGGTTAATCTTGGCCTTATGATGCAAGCCTTTCCTCTATGTCATGGTGTTGATCCCATTAACCCCTTGCACTGCATACTAACTGAAAATTGTTTTTTATTATTATGCAAACACTTTTGAGGAAAAAGTGAGAAATCATACACGACTTCACCATTTCACCACTTCACCACTTAACCACTTCCACACTTACCCACTTCCCCACTTCCCCACTTCCCCACTTAAAACAATACAGGCCTCACAAAAAACAACATTCAAGTACAATGGATGGACAATCCATTCAAGCATTAAAACTAACAAACCTTCAAGATGGAGCCAACATAATCAAGAGATGGTCGAGGTACCATGAATCAGGAAACACAAACATCGGAAGAGTTAGACAAACCATAGAACTGGTCTCCTTGTGTGCCCACCAGTGTGACCGTCGACACAAGCCCAAATCCACAAACCTGCCGGAAGACTCTAGTCGGAGTTCGCCCAACCCTCTAATGACATGAGATGACCCAACAGACATCCACAAAGGGAGGCAAAGAAACCATAACCAAGAAGACCAGGCTGTACGGACGCCACAACCTACTCCGCAGACACCGCAACACAACCATGAGCCAATTGACACTTCACATACCAAAATCAATTCAACCACACCAAAAACCATCGTGAGTAGCAGATCCACAACAAAAAAATGTTGGTCATTAAGCCAAAACACAGCTTCCTCAATACCAATGATGCCACTGAACCAAAAACAAAACAACCTTCAATAGCAGGACCTGCAGAGCAGCACACCCGATCATCAATGATAAACCACCAAAACAGTAGCAAACCACCAATACAGTAGCATCACTTTTTCACACAACATCGTCCAAATCATCTACGGATCCTTGGAATGAATACAATCGCACATAAAACTGCAAGAACAACATCGCAAAAACGAAAACACTTTCCACCAAACGCATCCAAAACCAGATCGAATCAGAAATAAAGAAATAGAAACGCATCACCGAATGGTAGCCACCCAAATGAAAATGGCTCCACCGCAAGCCAGATCTTCATCCAGTCACTACCTTCAAGCCCTCACTCTAAGACCACCACAACCTCCCACCGCAACCAAATTCGACACAGAAAAGGGTTAAAACCCTCAAACTGCGGCAGCTGGAACTTTCCCACCAGACCTTCACCACGCCGCCGTATGAAAACCAAGCTAGATCGGAGGCTTGAGAAAGAAGACGAGCCAAAAATAAGTGACAATATCCTAATGGATGAGCCCACGAAGCCGCCACTACCACTGAATGAGGACTCACACACCACGATTGCGCTGAGCATAAGCACCGAGGAGAGGGCCGCCACCGACCTAAGATAGAGAAGAGGAAGGCAACGAAATGGGAGAACCCTAGATATGAAGGGCCCCTTACGAGCTCATCTCCCCTTGCACTGCATCCTGATGCTCATATCATGGAGATGACTCCAGCACACCCCTTATACCACAACCTTTGACTTTATGCCATGGTGTCCCTATGGAAGCCTACCCCAAGATTCATTGGAATGTGATCATACTTTTATTGGTGCGTGAACATCATTTGGGTGATGAAGAACTTTAAAAACCTCAATGTAGTATTGGAAAACCATGAGGTAGAATGTTCCTTACCTTATTGGAATCTTGTCTACACTTTTTTACATGATGTTTTTCTATTTTTTGGATTTTTACACCATGTTTGATTGTGATCACATGTGGGTGTGTGCATATCCTATTTTATATTTGTTATTTGAGTTTTCCATGAGTGATATTAGAGTATCTCATTTCTATGATGATTGTGTTCACATGATGTTTTCTTCTATATACTCGTGATGTTAGGTTATGCTTACTTATGTGCTCACCCTATATATATGTTACCATTCCATTAGAGGTTGTGATTGGTACTTGATACAGGTGGAATATCATGACAAGATTATCCCTTAGAGGGGGGATGTTTTTGATTGTGACAATGGTGACGAGGGACCTAATCATAGGGTAGGGGTGTGAGGTAGCCATGGTGTCATGTCGAGGGTGTTCCTGAGGTAGCCTTGACTTTCCAAGTACTATTCACCATCATAAAGACTAGTCAATGTGAGAATACTCTCAATGTGAGGATATCAAGTGGCATGGTCCTCTTGATGAATAGATTACATCAGGTTTCATCTCTAAGACATGGTGACGATGCCGTATAGGGGTTGGTTTGGTTGTTACTGACTTATTCTATTATATCCTAGGATGGATCCGAAACAGGTATGATTGAGGGTTTATGGAAGCTTGATTAGCACATGATGGCTCGATTTGTTTATATTTTTAAGATTGTTATTCATTTATTATCATTATTGACATACACTTGTTATAATGGAGCACATTAGGTGAGATCACATTGGTGGTGTCCTACTGAGACTTATTCTCACACTCTACCTAGGCATTTCGATGCTCTTGTATATTTTATGAGAGATCTAGTGAAGGAAAGAGGTTCTATGGTGGAAGGTTGAGCAGGCAGATCATAGAGCTGGAGTGGATCAGGATAGGCACTAGAGGACCTCTTGGTTCTTTTATTTATTCATCTTCTTTCATTACTATAGACATATTTCAACATTTAGAGATCTTATTTATATTCCATGTATTCCACCTTTATTATTTTTCATGTTTACTATGATCTTTTATATTAGTTTTATTATTATTCCTATGCGATGACATGATATAGAGGGTATGGACTCTCCACTGATGAAATCAAACCCTTGTTACAATTCAGCAGCCTCTTGTGTACGTGGAGGCACTCATGAGGTCACGTAGCCCTCCCAACTCAGACTTGGATGTTCGGGTTGAGATGTTACATATATCATGCCTAATTGTTCAGTATTATGATTATAATCCCTATTATGTTACCTTTATATGCCTCTTGGATCACATGTACCACTTTACCTTATGCTATGATTTGTTCGTTCCCTTACTGAGATTTATACCTCACCCCTTTATTATGTACATCCCTATGTTATCTCATTCTATTTTATAAGATCCAAGGAATGTAAGATCATGTTTTTGAGATTTTAAATAATGTTGTTGTATTTCTGTTTCATGTTGTTATGTTATATACCTAATTCCCCAAATACACTAGGCTTCATAATTTTTGGTATTGTATTATATGTATCTTTATGTAATAAATCATGAATTAAAGTGTATTAAAGACATAGGTTTTGGATTAAAAGGATCTTAAAGTTATTGGAAAAGGAGATGTGAATATATAGATTTTTAATGAGAACTTCCTTAAGTTGACTGAAGTGAGACACATCCCAATTTTACAGAAAAAATTTAGTTCTATGAGATAGCTGGACAAAGAAGGATATAAAACAAGCTTTGCTAATGGTGTATAGAAAGTTGCTCAAGGATCAATGGTTATGATATGGAGAGTTGAGGATATGAAATTTTATCTAACCAGAGGAGCATATGGAAGTTCTAGGGATAAAATTAAAACTTTTAAAAATACAAAGTTATGGCACTATTAGCTTGGTCAACTTAGTTAGAAGAACATATAGGTTTTAGCGGTAGAGGGTGTACTAAAGTTCAATCATACTAATGTTGTAGCTTTTTAGAGTTTTATACTCGAGAAATAGAGGAAATTTTTATTAAATTTAAATTGATGGAAACCTAGTTGGACCTGTGATTCTCTTCAAAACGGACAAAAACCCCACAACCCACTAACTCATTGGCCTATCAAAATGGGCCACTAACTTGGGCCAGGTTCAGGAAGTGTCCCCTATCCATCCAGGGATTTAATCTTTCCTCTACAAAGATTCAAACCCAAGGCTAACTGGAATAATAACCACTATGGAGCATCCTTTTCTACCACTATGTTAGTTGGACCCGTGATGCTCTTGACTGGGCCACTCAATCGGGTCGAGTATCGTGGATATCTCTCCTATGACACCCCAAAAATTTTACGGTATGCTCCTCTTAAATAATTTTTATTCATTAGATAGCCTATATTTCATGAATCACTATGTCTTTTGTGAATTAGTACATTATAAGAGAAAGTTATAAGCTATCCATTAAACATAAATTTTCCACTTATATGTTTTGAATTTCCAAAAACGGTCATCTAGAGTTGTGACCAGTAAGTCATTTAGAGTCTGATAGAACCAACTTAATTTTTTTGATGAATAGTAACATACCCTTATGAATAGAAATATGAATAGTAATATGAACCTTATAAATAGTAAATAATGATAATATTTTATTTTCTTAATGTAATAAAATAATGATATCTTGGTTGATTTTTCAATGAGATATAGAACTAATTATATCCTTAAAATTGTTCTTTTTTTGAATTAACTTGATTTTTTTTGAAAATTAAATTAAAAATACATAGAAAATTATTTTCAAAAAATGGATTTCATTTTTAAATTCTACATGTTGAAAAATGGTTAGGGTGAATTTTTGGGTTGTTTCTAAAATACTTGAATTTTTCATGAATAGTAAAAATACAGTTCTGAGTTTTCGATAGTTTGATGACATCATAATGATATAATAATTAAATATAAAAGGATGATCAACTTGTGTATAGTAAAATATTACATGAGGTTTCCCAAGTGGATAAAACCATGGGAAAATACCATGGGAAAGCCCATGGTTTTGCAAAAACCGCTAATGAGGTGTCCCTTGTAATTAGTAAAAAACTCTCTCTTAATTACTATAAATACCCACTCACCCCCTTCGTTTTATTTCATTAAAAACTAAATATCCTCTAAGATATGGTGTTATTATCTCCCTAGGAGTCCTCCCAAGGTTTTCTCAAACCCCCAAGGTCCCAACCTTCAAGTTTTAGGAGTTAGTCTACAAGGTAAGAGAATCAACCACCTTTCTCTTTTCTCAAAGATTTCATTTTATGTTTTATATTTTATTTTCAATTGGATAATGTGGGGATATTTCATTCCATATTACCCTTACTTCCCATATTATTTAAGATTTATGAGATACTTTATTTCTCTCATCAAACTATTTTATTCAATTTTATGTGATGCCGTTAGGCTGCCGAATTTTCGTAAGAGATTTCTCAATTTTTCTCTTATTTTGGGTTACTTTCTTTGATACTTCTTTACTCATATCCCCTCATAAAAATTATATTATAATTCTAGTACCTTACTTGAACTAGAATTATATTATTCTAATGGAATATTTCATCATCATCTCTCTTTCCCCCTCCTCTTATACTAAAAATGAAAACACCATTCGAGATGTGTTAATTTATCACACTCAAGGACGACGTGTTCTCAATTTTCATTACCATGTCCAATTCAGGTCATGAAACCATTTTTATGGTTGAACCATATCAGAATATATTTATTTCATCTCATTAATATTCTGGAATCCCTACACACTCATTATATGTAATAATAATACCAAACAAGTTCATTCTTCACAGAACCACCAAGCTTAATCCAAGCATTTATCAATAACTTTTAACTAATGATTCATCCTCAAGTATATAAACCAGAATCATTATAAGATAATTTATATCTCTTTAATGTCAAAAATAATATATATTAACAATTATGGATGTTTAACCACATTTGAAATGAACTTCCATTCATGAAATCAAGTAAACGAATCATGAAAACCAAGGAAGAAAATTCTTCGAAAACAATAAAATTTGACCTCTTAAACCCATTAAAAGGGCCATGAATAAACCTAATATGGTTAAAATAAATAAATTAAATGTATAGGAGGTTTTTGAATTATTAATTAATGAATCTAAATTTGATTATTCAGGTCATTAAAACAAACGAAGAACACACTCAAGCAAACAGTAAGGGGGTTCTCATCTTACTTTCATTTCTGTGAGATTTTCATTGTTCACCACTTATTTATTGTATGTGGTATATGTGTACTACCATTTGATATATAATAAAATTATTCTATTTATATTCCCATTATTCAATGATTCATTTTAGGGTTATTATGTTTTGGTCATATGATTCGACTGATTACATTGTGGTAAGAGATTTTGTCTCAACTACTATTTTGTTGTCACTAACTTTGTATGGTGCACCTAATAATATTTATTTAGTGTACCTAATGCCCATTTGAGATAACTTTTCATTTTAAATTATATTTATATTAAATATCCATAATCTCATATCATGGATACGTTTTTTGTCTAAGCCGTATACCATTTTACATACGATATTTATTTGGAAAGTTATTTTAATTATAGAAATATTGATGAATCCATATACTCTACACTATACAGATATTAAAAAGGCATATTTCTCTTATATTTAATCAATGTATAAATAATTATTTGGACATGAAGTTGTGGTTGGGGCCCACTATATCTCCTCAGTTCATCGGTAGGTCTAATGATACAAATCAGTTTGGCGACAAACCCTTCGAGTTTGATTCCAAAAATCAGACGGGTTTCTACCCACATAGCTAAACTGTTTTAATAGTATTATGGTATCATGTGATAGATAAATGACATCCAATTAATAATAATTCTCTTTATTCATTATCAGTTATTACTATCCATAAGGTTTTCACTATGACAATATCTATGGATGCAGTTTCATTCTCAGTTTATCAATGGCGTGAGTTTTGCATTTATTCACCATACCATGTTGATTATGTAAAATTGTTACAATTAAGATACTATTGATTCATTATTCCACCATTTGTAACCCTTACTGAGCATTTGAGCTCACCTATTTCACTATTTACCTTCAACAGGTGATGAAGCAGAGATCGTTTATTGAGTTCCTATGGATGCAGTTTTTAGTTTTTATTATGTATTGTATTTTGTAACCTTTTTCAAAGTAATTTGAGTTAAATTTATATATCTAGTTTCTTCAAGACTACTAAACTGATCGTTACTTCCTTATAACCATTCCAATATAACAAGTAATGCCCCAGCTCCGGTCAAGAGGTGTCGGGGTGTTATGTCCCCTAACCAGCTAAGGATTTATTTTGCCTCCCCAGAGAATCGAACCTAGGGCTGACTAACATATAAATAACCAGGGAGCTTCTCTAGTACCACTACACTATATGGAGTAGTGGTAGTGAAAAAGCTCCCCATTTGGTAAAATGATAGTCATTCATAGGTTCGATTCTCCATAGAGGTGAAATAAATCCCCACCTGGATAGGTGAGATATCCATGATACTTGGCCCAGTTGAGTGGCCCATTTAAGAGCCTAGTGAACTAAGTGTAGGGGATAGGGAGTATCTTGGTTCGTTTCAGGAGCATCACTGGTCCAACAAAAAAGGCACCTTTTTAACAGACCTACACCACTAACTAGGTCATAGTTTGGCCACACCCCATGCCCGCTAACTCATGGACCAGGCCACTGGGGAGTTACACCTTCATGTGGAAGGTACTATACCCAGGCCCTACCGAGATTTAATATAGATCCCCCACAATTCGAACTTGGGACCTCAGGCTTAACAGCCACTAGGGAGCGTCATTAGTACCACTACACCATATGGTGTAGTGGTACCAGAGATGCTCCCCAGTTGATTAAATGATAGTCAGCCCCAGGTTCAAATCTATGGGGAGGCGAAATAAATCCCCATATAGCTAGGGTAGATATCCATAATACTCAGCCTAGTTGAGTGGCCCAGTTAAGAGCCTAGTGACCTGAGTGCAGGGGATAGGGAATATCTTGGTCAGTTTTGGGAGAATCACGAGTCCAACAAAAAAGGCGCCTTTTTAATAGACCTATGCCACAACTGGTTCTCAGTCTAGCCATGCCCCGCACTCACTATCTTATATACAAGGCCACTGGGTAGTTATTCCTCCACATGGTAGGTATTTTACCAAGTCCCGACTGGTATTTAATAAGCCTCCCCCATAATTAGCAACTGGGACCTCAGGCTTAACATCCACCAGGGAGCGTCACGAGCACCACTACGCCATATGGTGTAGTGGTAGCGGAGGATGATACCTAGTGGTTATTATTTCAGTCATCCTAGGGTTAGAATATCTATGGAGGTAAGATTAAATCCCTAGTTAGCTAGGGGACAATTCCTGAACCTAACCCAAGTTAGGACCCATTGTACGGATCCCACGAGTTAGTGGGTTTTGTGGTTCTGGTTCATTGTTGGGAACATCACAGGTCCAACAAAATGGAACCTTTTTAACAAACCTACACCACTAACTAGGCCATAGTCCATTCCATTCCCCACGCCCTCCAACTTGTGGACCGGGCCACTAGGGAGTTACACCTCCATGTGGCAGGTACTGTCCCCGAACCCCATGAAGATTTATCTCGCCTCCCCCATGATCTGAACCTGGGGCCTGAGGAATAACAGCCACCAGGGAGCATCACAAGTAACATTATTCCATAAAGCATGAACTTGTTAATTATGATGTTTGGGGGCCATCCCCAATTTTTTCTTATTAATTTTCCTTATATTTTGTCACATATATTGATTATTCAACAATAAAAGTGTGGGTATATTTTATGAAGAACAAGTCATGAGTGTTTGGTGTTTAAAATCAATAGAAATACATGGTTAAAAGGGATATTAGAAGAAGGATTAAGTACTTTAAGTTGGATAATGGTGGTGAATATAGTGTAAGGTACTTCAAACATTACTATTAGAAGAAAGAAATCAGGCATGAGAAAATTGTACCAGGAACACTGGTACAAAATGGTGTAGCTAAATAGATAAATGAAACATTAATTGAGAAGGAATATAAAAAAAGGTTTCACTTTAGTGTGTCTTAAGAAATTTGGGTGGAATCACTAAATTTCACAGTGTATCTAGTTAACTGAAGCCTATTAGTACTAGTAAGGTAGGATATTCCTAGGCATTTTTGGTCCTATAAACCAGTGTAAATTCAACATTTTAAAGTTTTTGGAAGTATATAATATGCTCACATTGATGTTATGTCATACCTATACCTTTATTAACTATATTGTTTCATTTATTTTTGTGTCTATTATGTTTATATCTCTTCCTAGGTTCTCTTCCTAGGTGAATTTTATTTTAAATTTGGATTTTTTAGGAGGTGCAGAGCGAGTCACAGGGTTAAGGCCTATGGTTAGTACTAACAGAGCGACAACCATGCAACGAAAACTACTATTTTAATAGAGAAAAATTGTATAGTGGGTTCATGGTTTTTTAAAATGTGCATTGTTCTTGTGCTAAGTGATCCATGATCCAAGTAGAGGATAAAAAGTTTGGAAAACTGTGTAGCTAAACCACTAACAATACCTAAGATTATTAAAAATAAAATTTTACTATTTTACCCATGCTTTTTCTTAACCCCAAATTGCACCCCCTCTTCCTCATTTGGCTCATGAAATGACTATGTATCCTCTCTCTCATTTTCCTTCCCTCTCTTGTGGGATTATTGGAGTTTCTTCATGTTTTATGTCAAATTCTTTAAGGTAAATCACTCACAACAACTTCCTTTGTCTATTACTTCTCTCTTCTCTATTTTTCTCAAACCATATCATATTAAAAAGACCTAGGGTTCATTGTAGATAGATTTTAATTAAGGTATTTTGTGTTTTATGGTTCCCCTTAATTTTATATTCCCCCTTGGTTCTTCTTGAGGTGATTTTGGCATCGCTATTTGAAAAATCGAAAAGATTAAAGGCAAGTGGTCCTACACATGGTTCTTTAAATTTAAAACTATTATTGTTTTTTAATTTAAATGTTTTTGTGTGTTTTAGAAATTATAAAAAGTATATCAAGTAGATTTTATGGAAAGAAGTTATTTATCTTTTTTTCTTCAAATGTTCTTGGTTTTTCACTTTGGTTTTAAATTTTAATGATTTATTTTTAATTACATGTATGTTTCATGTTTTTTTAATGCCAGAGTTGGTATTTTAAATTTCTGATTGAATATTGAAGGGTTTTTTTCTTTTAATTAATTAAAATGGTTTAATTTTATTTAAATGGGTGTATTTTCCTTTTTAAAAGTATTTGGAAAATTTAGTTTTTCAAGGAATTGTTTTGAGGCCCACTTGGAACTGTCGAAAGGTTTCTCTAAAATGAAAACCCATCTTGAAACATTCCCCTTTATATTTTAAAAATTTATATCATTATTTCCATGTATTGGATAATTCATAGTGAAGGGGAAAATGCATTTATTGTATGTTTTTTATGGAAATTGGGGTTGTTTCATGTGAGGGTGTCAGAGATGAGAGTGTCACTTGTTTGTAAAATGTGTTATATGAATTTCTATGTGATGTTTGTTTGACTCACATATACTTTCAATTCATGGGTAACCATTGGTTTTTGGATGGGAGGTCTAGGTACACATGTTGTACTAGATCATGATCACACTCTGAATAGTGTCCTTGATATGGATGTTAGTCTACTTATGGGACATTCCCCTTATTTAGGTTAGTGAGGGTAACACTGAGTATTAAGGCCAGTTGATTGTTATCTAGTGCTAGTCTTATTTAGTAGTTTGTATGGACTTTTCCTATATTATTCCCCTTATATCCGCTAGGTTCCCATGATTCTATGTTTTTGAATTAATTATTTTCAAATGTTTCTAATATAAAAAATATAATTGGTTTCAAATTGTAACTATGGGTTTCTCCCTTTTTTATTGAGAAAAGAAAAAAAATTGCTTGGGTTGTCCCTAGGGAATTATCTATGAATTTATACATTGGTGTGTGTGTGTTTAGTTTCCTGGTTATGCATGTATATTCATGTGAAGAATCACATGCAAATGTGTGCATTTGTATATATATATATATATATATTCTTAGAGACAATTTATAGGGTTCCTTCTTTAAATATTGGTTTTGAAAAAGTATAGATTATTATTTTCTTCTCTTTAAAAAGTAAAAAAAACTATTTTCATTTATACCTTTTTTAAAATTATCTTGACATATTTTTACCCTTAAATCATATGCATGGACCAGTGGGTGGTAAACTACTAGGTAATTATGTGCACACATATCATCATTATAGGTTTATTAGGTTTATCTAGATTTGAATGGATGTAGTGGTATGGTATCAGACTCTTTGTTTGGGTATGGGTGGTGTCTAGTGAAGACACTTCACTTGACCTATGAAGATTAGTGATTGGGTATTTCCCCTTTGATTTTTATTTATTTTTGGTATCCTGATGTGTTAACCCTTTCAGATTCTTTCCATTATGCTATGTATCTTGTATTGTTCAGTGTTTCAATTTTATCCATTGATGCACGTACATTTATTTCTCTTATTTTTCATTTTAACTTATTTATTATTTTTATTTATTTACTTGATGTTTTGGCCATCTAATTTATGGACTGGTCATGCTGGGTTCTTGAGTAGAAACCCCTACTTTAATTTTGTTCTTCTGGTGAAAATTTTCCCATTATTTCTCATTTTATTCCCTTGAAAATTTCCATAAAATTTTTCATTGGATTTTGTGTTCAGGTCAGGGTGTTCCTTGTTTTGAGATTCCAAATGAAGTGAATAACCTTTTACCCTTGTGAGGCATTGTCCCGTTTTTATGAATTATAGTTCTGTTGGTTTTTCCCTTTTAAGGACGGGTTTATATCGGAATTGGGCATACTTGGTGTGATTAATATCCTTTTGATGATTAATATATTTCATAGAATATGGTATATTTAGTTTTATAGCTCTTCATCTATTAGATCTTGTCTTTGTTAGAGAAAATAGACCTCGAGTCCTCCTATTGAACAACTTGTTCTTCTGATGCTTTTAGGGGGGGGGGGGTATAAATCATTATGGTGGGAATTTTATCACACCATAACCCCACTAAACTCCATTATTTCATTTATTCTTGAGTATCCATTGTTTCTATCACTTAATGGGTGTTTTTATTTTAAATTTGGAGTTTTTGGGAGGTGTAAAGTGTGTATCACAATTAAGGCACATGGTTAGTACAAACCATATGACAATCATGAGACAAGCACTATAGTTTTAACATAACCAAATTTCATGGTCATCACATGGTTTTTCTAATGATGTGTCATTCCCTTGAAAACTATTCTATACTCTTAGTATATGGCATGCATTTTGGAAGACCATGTGTCCAAATCAATTGTAGTACCCATATTTATTAAAAATGGATTTTTTTCATTTTACCCATGCTCATTTTTAACCCCAAATCACACCCCCTCTCCCTCATTTAGATCATTCTTCCCCTAGGGATCCTCCTCATTTTCCTACTCCCCCTTATTGGATTATTTCATTTTATTCATTTTTGAGTCAGATTCTTCAAGCTAAATCACTTTTAGCTTCTTCCTTTGTCATTTAATTCCCTCTTCTCTCCTTTTACCTAACCCTAGCATGGTCTGGTGACCTAGGGTTCCTTGTATATTTATTTTAATTAAGATATTTTGTGGTTTTAGGATTCCCCTTGATTTTATAATCCCTCTACGGTACTCATAAGGTGATTTTTCACTGTCATTTGAAAAATTTAAAATATTAAATGCAGGTGGTCCTATGCATGACACTTTAAATTTAGAACTATTATTGCTTGTTTATTTAAATTATTGTTTTGTGTGTTTTAAAATTGACTCAAAGTGTATAAATTAGATTTTATGGAAATTAAGTTATTTCCCTTTGGTTTCTTCAAATGTTCTTGGGTTTTCAATTTGATTTTAAATTTTAATTCTTGATTTTGAAATACATGTATGCTTATTAATTGTGTTAATACCCAAGTGTATCTTTTCAGTATTCAGTTGAATCTTAATATGAAAACCCATATCATTAATATGCCTTAATTCATGATTTATTACATAAAGATACACTTAATACAATCCCAAAATATCATGAGACATAGTGTCTTTGGGTGATTAGATACATAATATATTAACTTGAAACAAGGGTATAACAACATTATTTAAATTTTTTGAAACAAGCCCTTATATTCCATCAATATTTTAATATTGTACGACATGACCTGGAGAAATATATAAGAATGGGGTGACTTAAATCCCAATAATGGAATAATCAAGTCATAACCTAATGAAAATAATACATGTTAGTCAAGAATAATATCAAGGTGACATAAAAAGGGGTGAGAATCATAAACATGAACATAGAATCATGATATAAGATGATAACATAAAGGAAAAATAGAAATGTGGCAATAACATAAAACATTACATCATAAGAATAAGTCAAGGATAACCATCAAGGCATCATAATATTTTGTGATTAGGATAACCTCTCATGCACCATACATGGTATCTCATGAGATAAAAACATCACCCAATGTATTAGAGGACAATATAATTATGGGCCCACCCATCAGTTTAATATCATGTACATGCATTTTTGCATCACATATATTAAACAATATAAGGATTCCTTTCATCATTTTTAATCCCATGATTAAGGAGTATGGTTTATATACATGTAATTCCCCAATCATTGAAGGATAGGTACATCTAAGTCAATACCCTTGAGTGGAAATGTAAGATATAAGTTTTTATTAAAGTATGTAACCTTTTTTTCTATTTAATCCTATGTTTTATCCTTATAAACATACCTAATCTCTTAAGTAAGGTTTTGAGAGTTTTTAGGGCTTGTTGGGAGGCCATAGCTTTGAATTATGGAGAAATAAGAGAGGTGTGTGATTAGTGCACATCTAGTGCTAACTGTATACCTCAAACCGTGCATCATAGTGAGGGTGACACACTATTTGTTTAAACTATGCGAGGAAGGTTTGGACCATGTAAATCAATGATACAGGGTGCGCACGGGCTGTGGACGGTTTACCTTACTATGCACTATAGGTCGTGGGAGGTGTGCTCCCTAAATAGTGGGGTTTTCATGGTTGG
Organism: Viscum album; assembly: GCA_963277665.1. NCBI lineage: Eukaryota > Viridiplantae > Streptophyta > Magnoliopsida > Santalales > Viscaceae > Viscum > Viscum album. Next base: position 953,311,318 of record OY728167.1, read on the forward strand.
TGCACATTTTTTCTAACTATATAGCCAAACCATGTGACTTTTAATTCATGATAAATTTTTCTATTCTTCCCTTTTTTATTTTTAAGAACACAACCCTTCTTCTTTCTTTATTTCTAATGGAAAACATCCCCTCTTTATCCCATGGAAGCTCTACCTCAATCCTAACATAGGATTTAGTTATGTTTCTCTATCCAAACTCTGATTCAACTTTCATCTATATTTTTGGATCACCACTAATAATCTCTCCATTACTTAGGCACCTTTCATCATTCTTCTTCTTCTAAAAAAGTTATTTTAGTGTGAGATATTTTACCCTATTTTCAGGGTGTTCATCTATTTTGATATTTTTTTTCCGATCTGGACCAAACCAAAGGTTGATATTGGATGAGTGTTATATCGTAGGCTTAAGGTAGGTGGTATATAACTTTTCTTTAAGGTTATGATATCTATTTTTCTATCACCATTGTTCCACACAATAAACCTTCTGTTTCTTTCTTCTAAATTAAATGATAATCCTTCAATTAATTATTGCTTCTAGTATGGGTCACCCTTGTATCACCTAATAATGGTTAGAGGTTTTGAACCTCAACCCAAGCCACCCACATGGTGTGCTATTTTATCTTCCCTATGATATACCACCCCTTTGGGTGTGTGAGTGTTGGACCCATGACGCTCCCGACAACGAACCGAGATACTCCCCAACCCCTACACTCAGGTAAATCAACTTGGGTTGGGTATCTGGATATCTTCTGTAGGAAACTAGGGATTTATTTTTCCCCCGCAAAGAATCTAACCTCAGGTGACTGGTATTTAACCAAATGGGTAGTTTCTCTGCTACCACAGTTAGTTAAATTCCAGTCATCCCTAGGTTCAATTCTCTATAGAGGTGAAATAAATCCTTAACTGGATAGGGGAGATATCCAAATAGTCGTCCCAAGTTTAGTGTCCCAGTCAAGATCCCAATTACTCGAGTTTAGGGACTGGGGGTTATCTTGGTTCGTTTCGGTAGCATCACGGGTCCAAAAACCTTTTTTTTGTTGGCAGTAGAGAAGCTCCTCGATTGGTTAAATTCTAGTCATCCCCAGGTTCGATTCTCTATGGAGGAGAAATAAATCCCCAGCTAGCTAGGGGAGATATCTAGATACCCATCCCAAGTTTAGTGGCCCATTTAAGATCTTGGTTACCTAAGTGTATGGGCTTGGGAGTATCTTGGTCCATTGTCGGGAATGCCACAGGTCCAACAAAAAGGTGACTTTTTTGGACCTATGATGCTCTTGAAACGGACCAAGATACTCGCCATCCAATGAAATTAGGTAACTGGGATCTTAACTAAGCCACTCAACTTGGTCCAGGTATTTGGATATCTCCCCTAGCCAACTAGGTATTTATTTAGCCTCGGTAGAGAATCAAACCTAGGGATGGATAGAATTTAACTAACCAGGTAGCTTCTCTACTACCAATACTCCATATGTGTAATGACAGTAGAGAAGATCCCTAGTTGCTTAAATGTCAGTTATCCCCAGGTTCGATTCTATATGGATGCAAAATAAATCGCCAATTGGATAGCAGAGATATCAAGATACCCATCCCATGTTGAGCGGCCTAGTTAAGAGCCCAATTACTCAAGTGTAGGGGTTGGGGAGTATCTTGGTCTATTTCAAGAGTGTCACTGGTCCAACAGTGAGATCACCACCCTTGTAGTGGGAGCCTTTATAAATTAAATGAGTTATATGAAGATGATCATGCCTCATTTTCCATGCTATTAAATTATATTAAAATGATTAAATGGTTTATTTAATGATAATTGTAAATGGGTATGGACACTAACATATCTCTTTCCGTATTATTTTTACCTACATGATATTGGATGTCTTGGTATGGAACTAGAGTATTATCAAAGTATGAAACCTATAATTATTAAGGTATGGCACTTATTTATTGATGGTATGTCATCGACTATTATTAAAGGTATGGGACATATTGATTGACAATATGGAACCAAATATTATTAAAGGTATGTAACCTATTGATTAATGATATGAAATTAACCTATTATTAAGTTATGACACTTGTACACTTCGGTATGGTACTGAATTATTAGAAAGGTATGACACCTATGATATCATAGTATAGAACTGGAAAGGGCATCAAAGTATGGTGTCTATGACCCCTATGTATGATTAGTTATGCTATGGAAACATTGATGCATATCGAGGTATGGAACCCATGAATTCTGTATACATTTTCATCTCCAGATATAGGTTTCTCTAGTTATACACCTTGGGACCTGGACCATGTAGGTATGTTAATCTTATCACATGTGTCTTATTCTGACCTGGTTACTACCTACTATTGACACTTATTATATATATTGATTCTCATTTGACATGGCCTATTATCGTTATAGTTTGTGCTCATGGTCTTGTTATATCTTTTAGTCGGTAACATATTTCCATGTTATACCTACACATGGTTATATTTCATATACAAAGGATGTATTTTTTATAGACATTGTTTATGGTGGCCTACTCAGTTTATCTCACACACTATCCGGGCCGCCGATGATACCTGGATATATTATGAGGATGTAGGTAGGGATAGGAGAAAATTCCTAGTTGTTGATTATTTATTGATTATAACATAAGATAAGGATAGTACAAGACTGGTACATGGCTCATGATTCTGTTGGAGATATACTTTTTGGTCATTTTGTTCTTTTGATACATGTATTATACTGGATGTCTACTATCATGTCTTCCAGTTTCCTTTTGTTAGATATATGAAATTACATAATTTTGTATATGATATTGGATATTATTATTAGTGGATTGATTATTATTATTACCATATAGATGTTGTGATTTTTTTCTCTCCTCTAGATATTATTATTCTTGTTCTATTAGGTTATCAATTTATTACATTGTTGTGTGACTCTGATTATGAAGGTATAGTATCTCCACTCTACCACCTTGGACCCTCACTACTAGTCAATAAAATCTATAATATAGGTAGTTGAACTTGAGTCCATGTGACCCACCAACTCAAGGAACCATTTATTGGATCCTAGGTCGGGACGTTATAAAAAATGGGGATGGGTATACACAACACAAATGTTTGTCATGGAAAATCACGGGATAATTTCAGTAGTATAATGGGCGTACATAAAGGTTTATGGGAGGGTTGAATGATAGTGAAATGTGGTATATAATTACTTATTAATTATAAGGATGGTAAAATAATATGTAAAAACATTTTCCAACAAGAAAAATTGTAAATAAAAAGGCATAACTCAAAGAAATTTCTTGAATAAAAATGGGGAGAATAGAATCCCCTTAACTTGAGAGGGAACTTATAAAAGCTTGGGATAAGCTTATTAAGAGCTTGGTAATACCTTATTAGGGATTATAGAGGTATAGGGAGAGTAAATTTATGCCCAATGGGTTTTTAGTGAAGAGGGGTGGGGGGGTTGGGTGTGTATTTATAGTAAAAGAGAGGGGGTTCTTTATTAATTTCTAAATGAAGATTTTAGACTCTATATGAAAAAAACCTTCCCATGGGTTTTCCCATGTTTTCCACCAAATAGGATTGGTTTTAAATATTTTATTTGTATAATAATCAAACTCATCAAAATAACATCATTGGTGATGTGTAAGTGAGTCAGGTTCATAAGGAATTGATTTTAAAACCTTAAAATATAATATAGGTTTTGGTAGATTCATTAAAGGTTTTTAAAATTAATAAAATAAATTAAATAACATTATATTAAAGGTTAAATATATATTTGGTCATGTATTCCTTTTATAACATTTATCACATCACTTTTGGGTCATTATTATTTCATAATACAAATCATATATTTATACCGTATTTAATTTTTACCCAAAAAACCGACTGCCTCATAAAATTATGAAAAATTAACCATTGGCTGATTTCAATGTGATGATTTAAAAAATAATATTTATTTTATCAAAATAATTATCTAAATATTATAATTTACACTCTTAAATAAAAAACCTTATTTATTGTAAAATACTTGTTTTTACGATAATAAAAACTTTCTAACCCTTATAAAGATTACATTGGACTTTATTAAATTATATCATCATTTGTATATAAATAAAAATTATTTTATAATAATATTATATAGAAGTAATATTTATTTCAAAATTATATAATTTATTAAAAAGAGTGTTAAAACTATATTTTTTACAAAAATACAATTTTTTTTGTTTCTTTCTATCAAAATCTAATTTTCATGAACTCAAGTATAATTGTATATATAAAGTAATAATGAAAAGGGAAAAAATAATCATTATTTTATTGCAAAGGAAACATACTAATTCATATTAATATGGTCTTGATAAATAACCCCTTATTACACCAGTGTATGCCCTAAGGGTAAGGTGTGTGATAATGACACTTTCTTAGGGTGGTTTGGTGAACATGGTTTGGGCCGTAATATTGATAAGCTTGAAATAACTACTAGAAATTAGAGCTATCACAACATACCTATACCAAAGGTTTGGAAAACCATTATTATAGGTTACCTATACCAACAGTTTGGGAAATATTGTTGGTATAGGCACCTTAGAGAGACCATATACCAACAGTTTTTGGAAAAATCATTTTTATAGGTACCATAGACACACCCTATACCAATAGTTCTGAAAAAACCCATTGTTATAGGTCACTTATATGGACCTATACCTATCGTTTTTTTTTGAAAACCATTGGTATATGTCCATTGTAGAGACCCTATACCAACAGTTTCTTCCAAAACCATTGGTATAAGTACTGATATTTTTTATAGATACTATTATAAAATAAAATTAAAAACATCAAAAGTTAATATACTTATAAATATACATATATATATTTATGAAATTATGTTTATAAAATTCATATTAGGTTAGTGGTTACATCATTGTATTATAAATGGGAGGTGTTGGGATCAAAACCAAGTTGGGTTTTATTTTTACATTACCTACACCAATGGTTTTTCAAAACCATTGGTATAAGTTTTTCATATGACCTATACCAATGGTTTTACAAAAATTTTGGTATAGGTCTATACTAATGCCATAATATCTAACGAACCTCCAAACCGTTGGTATAGTATTTACCAACAGTTTGGAGACCTATACCAATGGTTCCAAACTATTGGTGTAGAGTTTTTTTTCTAGTACTCAATTCTCCTATAAATGATTTTTTCCTGTTTTAGTTTTTTAATTTATTCTTAGGCTTGGTCTAGAGAAATCCCATCTCCCTTTGAAGATTTGATAATTCAACTTCATAGGGTATGATCCTATTGGTCGAGGTCATTGCTTCTTCTGTCTATGTCATTTAGATTTATCATAACCCTTAATAAATATTAATCTTAACGATCAATTTTCAATAGCTATATCATCAATGGTTAATATGATTAATGGTATTTGAAATATGACTGGCTACATTTTATAATGGCTCCAAATAATCAAATTAGTGCATGTGTTTTATATAACTACATTACTTAATAAGTTGTTTATTAATTCAAAAATAGAATTTCATTAAAAAAGTTTGGGTCATTACACTTGAGTTATTTTTGGACCTTTGAATTGATTCAAATGTTTTCATTTGACAGAAAAGGGTGTTTTGGCTTTTTTAAAAGTGTTTTTGAAATTAAATTTTATAAGAAAATGTTTTGAGAACCACATAGAACTTTAAAAATGTTTATCTAAAATAAAAACCACTCTTGAAATATTTCCCTTTGTATTTTAAAAATGAATTTCATTATTTCCATGTATTGGGTAGTGCCCAAGTGAAAGGGATTATGGATTTCTAGTATTTTTTTCATAGAAATTGGGGTTGTTTCATGTGAGGATTACAAAGGTGAAAGTGTGAATTGTTTGTAAAATGTATTATATGTATTTATATGTGATATTTGTTTGAATAATCTCTTCTTTTGAGTATTGGTAACCATGGGCGTCTTGGAGGGAAGTATAGGTACACATGTTTCACTAGATCATGATCACACTCTTACTAGTGGATATAAGATAGATTTTAGTTTGATTATATGATATTCCCCATGATTAAGCCCATGAGGGAGACACTGAGTGTTAGGGAAAGTTTATTTTTATTTGGTACTGGTCTTATTTAGTATTTTGTATGGTATTATCATAGATTGTTCTTCCATAGACCCAGTTTCCCATGAAGTTATGGTTTTGAATTAATTATGTTCAAATATTTCTAATATTAAAAATGTAATTGGTTTCAAATTGTAACTATGGGTTTGAACATTTTTTCTTGAGAAAATAAAATTCATTTCTTGGGCTGTCCAAAGGGAATTCTCTATGAATGCCTACATTGGCATGTATGTGTTTGTGTGTGTGTTTAGTTTCTTGGTTATGAATGTATATGAATGTGTGGGAGCACATACATATGTTTACATCTATATATATATATACATATATATACACACTTAGAGAAAATCTATAGGGTTTCTTCTTTAAAATCATGGTTTTATAAAAATATATCATATTATTTTTTTCTCTTTAAAAAGTGAAAAACATATTTTCATTCATACCTTTTTTCAAACTAGCATGACATAGTTTTACCTTTAAAGTGTATGCATAAACTAGTGGGTGGTGACCGGATGGGAAATTATGCTCATGCCTATAATCATTACAAGTTTCTCATATTTGGATAGATTTATATAAACACAATAGGTTTGCATTAGAATCTTGGTTAAGGTATGGGTGGTGGCTAGTGAAGATACTTCACTTGACACATAGATATTAGTGCTTGTGGATTTCCACTTTTTATTTTTCTTATTTTTTGTATCCTTATGTATCATCCCTTTTAGATTCATGTTTTTAGGCCCTATATCGTATACCATTTAGTATTTCTATTTTAACCATTTATATGCTTGTATTCATTTCACTTATTATTCACTTGAACTTATTTATTCTTTGTACTTGTTTACCTAATGATGGGTTCATCCAATTTACAGACTAGTCATGCTGAGTTCCCAGGGAAAAACACATTGTATAATTCTTGTTCTTTATGTGAAATCATTACCATTATAACTTATTTTATGCTCAAGGAACTTTTTTCCTACCGAGGAGGATCAGGAATACCTCTCTGGTCAATTCATGAACTGGAATGGGTGCCCAGTTCAGGGGTGGAATGAGGCTACTTCGTGACATTATAAGGAAAGGGATAAGTTTAATGCTAAGTCCCAATATTATTTATTTATGGGATATAGATATGAGATCTTTTGTTATCAGACTTGGGATGAAAATCATTAGAAAATGGTTAGAGATAAAAAAATTCTCTTTAATGAGAGTGTATTATACAAAGACCAAAACCTAGTAAAGGGTGAAGTTGGGTTCAAATAATCAATAGGTCAAGTTCAAGTTGATATATATGGAACCTCCATAAGTACACCAGTTTTAGTGAGTTCTAATGTTGGAACATTTTTTTTGAAAGCTGTTCTAGTTGAAGATGTACATGGAAAGTAGATTTGTGAAAGTTCAACATATAGAATAAAGGGTGCTAGAAGAAGTAAAATTGAAAATAGAAGAATAATATATTGAATTTTAGAGGCTTTCCAGAGTCATATGAATGGTATAAAGGTTTGATCATGACTTATAATGCTTACTTCTATTGGATATAACGGAGCCTATGTAAAGGCCCGTGTTTTTTTAATTAAATTCATGGTTAAGAAGAATTTAATTAGTCATTGCGAAATGGGGGTTATTATTTAATTAAATTGAGGTTGAGATTATTTAATTAAATAATTTTTATGAGTTATATTTTTTAATTTAATTAAATTGTGTTTAGGGAATTTAATTAAATAACATGAATTCGATACATTATTTAATTAAATTCTGTTAGAATGAATTTAATTAAATGATGATTAATGATGTGTCGGGGTTTTTTTAAATAAATTATATTGAGAGAATTTAATTAAATAATAATGAGTTGGAAAATTTATTTAATTAAATTTGGTTGGAAAGGAATTTAATTAAATGACGTGTTAAATGTGGAGTTGAGGTTTTATCTAATTAAATTTAAGGTTAAGAGGAATTTAATTATTATTTATGGAAAATGGGGGTTTTATTTAATTAAATTGTGTTGAGATAATTTAATTAAATAGTGATGTGTTATATAATTTATTTAATTGAATTATTTGTAGAAGAATTTAATTAAATGATGTGTAATTGGGGAGCTGGGGTTTATCAAAGATGTGTAATAATAATGGTTAATAATAATAATATGATGGTTATTATTATTATTAATATTATTATTATTATACTAATTATTATAATAAAATATTGGGTTTAATTTATTTACAGAGAATACAAGAGGGAGAGGCGCATAACACAGGCGAGGTGTGACCCTCCCCCTCTCGGCTCTCCCATGGGTGGCGCACCACCCATTTCTCTCGGCTCCCTATCCCCGTGTTGGTTTCTCCTGGTCTCTTCACAGAAGTTGTTTGTCTCATCAGGGTAAGTCCTTCTCTGCAAGTTTCATTATTCCCATTGGTTGTCTCAGCTCTCCTTCCCCTAGTCTCTGTTAGGCCGAAGCCCTAAGGACTAGGATTGATTCAGTTTCTTAGTTTCTTCCGATTCTAGGTGGTGTGGATGATTTCTCAGGACCGATTAGTCCATTTTCCGACGACCATCGCCGAAGGATAAGAAATTTGGCTTGATTGGTTCACCGTCGTCATATTCGGGTAAGGCTGTATACCCGATAAATGGTTTTGCACCCCTTAAATTAGGTGTTTATGGTGTAATTGGGTTACGATTGATTATTTTTGTGTGTGTTGGTCCCCTACGCACTAATTGTGAGTTCCGGTTGTTGTTGTTAGGTGTTGTGATCAATTACAAGTACGCATGCGCATTAATGTGGAAGTACTATGTGCGAAAAGGTCACAGTTTGAGTTAGGAAGCTTTGGTTTGGCCAAATTTGTTAAGGTGTGGTTTTAAACTTTGCCTAATTAATAATATGTAGTTTTGTTGATTTATTGCCTTTGATAAAGTTGAATACAATGTTGGATTAAATTGTTTATTGGGAGAATGAGAATATTAATTATGAATTAATTATATACTTTGAGGTTGTAAAATAAATAATTAATCAGGTGATTAAATATGAGTAATTGATTTGGTTAAGTTGAGATAATTAATTCTGAATTAATTATGTGCTTTGAGATGATAATTAATTGAGGTATTAATTATGAGAAATTAATTTTTCTAGATTGATATAATTAATTGTGAATTAATTTTGTGTTTGAGATTTTTTAATTGAGATAATTAATCGAGGGATTAGTTATGAGATATAAATTTAGATAAGTTGAGATAATTAATTATAAATTAATTATGTGGTTTGAGAATTGAAATTAAGATAATTAATCAAGGGATTAATTATGAGATATTAAATTGGCTAAGTTGAGATAATTTTTTTATTAATTAATTATGTGCTTTGAGATGATAATTAATTGAAAAATTAATTACGATAAATTAATTTTGTTAAGTTGAGATAATTAATTATGAATTAATTATGTGATTTAAGATAATAATTAATCAAGAGATTAATTGTGAATAATTAATTTGGGTAAGTTGAGATAATTAATTATGAATTAATTATGTGCTTTGAGATGATAATTAATCGAGTAATTAATTATGAGATATTAAATTGGCTAAGTTGAGATAAATATTTATGAATTAATTATGTGATTTGAGATGATAATTAATTGAGGAATTAATTATGAGTAATTAATTTGGTTAATTTGATATAATTAATTATGGATTAATTATGTTCTTTGAGAAAATAATTAATTAAAGGATTAATTGTGAGTAATTCATTTGGTTAAGTTGAGGTAATTAATTATGTACTTTGAGATGATAATTAATTGAGGAATTAATTATAAGATATTAATTTGGTTAAGTTGAAATAATAAATGATGAATTAATTTTATGCTTTGAGATGATAATTAATCAGGGGTTTAATTATGATATATTAAATTGCTTAAGTTGAAATAATTAATTATGAATTAATTATGTGCTTTGATATGATAATTAATCGGGGGATCAATTATGAGATATTAATTTAGTTAAGTTGAGATAATTAATTATGAATTAATTATGTGCTTTGAGATGATAATTAATTAGGGGTTTAATTATGAGATATTAAACTTGTTAATTTGAGATAATTAATTGTGAATTAATTATGTGTTATGAGATTATAATATTGATAATTAATTGTGAGTTAATTATGAGATTTTTTTGGGGTAAGTTGAGATAATTAATTTGTGAATTAATTATGTGATTTTGAAATGGTTTCCTAGAAATAATTAATTTATGAATTAATTATGTGGTATTGACATGGTTGCCTTATGACTAGTTAATTATTGAATTAACTTGAATAATTGTTGTGATAAATTAATTGTTGAGTTAACTAAATGACTTGTTATATTTAACTAATTGTTGAATTAGTAATGGGATTGATAGTTATAATTAAGTGATGAATTAATTATATCATGATGTGGTGAGTGGTAACATGGACATTCATGGTGCGTGAGTATGGAATGGTAACATGGACATTCATGGGTGTGTGAGTATGGAATGGTAACATGGACATTCCTGGGTGTGTGACTATGGAATGACATCATGTACATTCATGGATGTGTGAGTATGGAATGGTAACATGGAAATTAATGGGTGCATGAGTATGGAATGGTAACATGGACATTCATGGGTGTGTGAGTATGGAATGGTAACATGGACATTCATGGGTACATGAGTATGAAATGGTAACATGAACATTCATGGGTGCATGAGTATGGAATAGTAACATGGACATTCATGGGTGCATGAGTATGGAATGGTAACATGGATATTTGTGGGTGTGTGAGCATGGAATGATAACTTGGACATTCAAGTGTGTGTGAGTTATTGAATCATAATGTCATTCAAATGGGTGAAATATAATAATAGTAACATGATCATTATTTTGTGTTCTTAATCAAAGAATATTAAATAATGTGATAAACAGTTCATTATACATTATTTATATATATATTGTTCTTATTCCAGCTATGAGCCAAAGAAGGTATTTCCGTCAGGTGTCCCTTTGGAACATGGACGGGTTATTGGTTATTTATTCAATTCTGTTATTGCTTATATATACTTGCACATTGTTTAATTTTATTGAATTTTCTAGATTGATCTAGACACCGGTAGTCCCAACCTATTGAGATTTATATCTCACACCCTATTTGGGCCACCATTGCATTGGGGTACTTGAGTAAACCTTCTTGTTTGAAGGACTGCGGACTAGACTTTGTTGTTTGCTTATACTTGGGAGTTAAGAACAAAGGACTGAGCAGGAGCTCAGGATGCTCATGGAGATGGCCCTTGGGGATTTGAGTCTTTTTTTATTTCTGTTATAAGATGTATAGAATGTTGTTTTTTTAATTCTTTCAGATATGTATCACCATTACATGCTTGCATTCTATAAATTGGCATTGGCCATTTCCATTATTCAGTTGATTATTGCTTACATCTGCTTCAGATATTATCTAAGTTAATTATTTGTTACCATTTTTCACTATGAATATGAGGGTATATTCTCCCCACTGACTATCCTTAGACTCTAGCTACTAGTCGCAGCCTCTGGCATATGAGGAGACATGCTTGAGGTCATATGGAAACCAGTCCAGCTACCGGTTTGGGGGTAAGTTGGGTCAAGACGATATAGCCTGAGATCCGGAAATAAGCAACATCACGTGGTTATTCTGAAAATTAGAAGTTATACATGGAAAAGGAAATGAATTAATTGTATTCTAATGAGATGTGGTATCTGTTGGATCAGGTTATACCAAATACGCACAAGAGCGGGGTGAATTTTGTCTTTTATAATTTCTTCATGAATCGTGATGATTGCTGAGTCTATCCTTTATCTTTATCAAAATGTTTATACAGTGTAAATAAATATTTATCAGGATGCAAAGATTTATAGTGGTTCAAAGAACAGAAGGCCCCTAGTCCACTCCACTAATGCTATACTCTTTAAGCTTGGTGATTTTCACTATCTGGTCCTCTTATCAAATGACCGTCCACAACTAAGTGCAGGCAGTTGACACCTTTACAAGTTAAGGCTAAAACAGAGCCTTTTAGTTCATCACATAACTGAATACACAAATTAGTATGAGAATTTTGTTACTCAAAATGAAAAGAGTATATGTTTAAAAATACTTTCTAGTTGTTCTTCAGAGTTACAGCAATATGCAGCTGACAGTAGATGGATCGTCGTCATCAGAAAATATGTTCTTCAGGTAAGGGCAGTTTTGAGATGATCCAGTTGCAATAGATATAGAAATAAATTCAGAAATTTTAAAAACAACAGATTCACGATATACCTTCGATGTAGAATTGGTGAATCATCAATTTGTTTCTTCTTCTTTAGAAAATAGAGTTTTATTGTACTTTGAAACAATAGATCTGTATATCTCGAATATCTCTGTAAACTGAAGTCGAGAAACATGAGAGCTTGTTCTTCTAATATTTTTTGCGATGATCTATATCACTCATTTTTAACTCAAAATAACACAGATATAGAAAGAATAAAGACAATCATTTTCCTTTCAAATTTAGATCTACAAAAGTCGCCTTTAGAATCGTGATATTCAAAGGTTCAAATAATTGAGATGTTGTCACTTATTTTAATAATCGGAACAAACTCTTCCTCTTAAATCAATACTTTGAATCATAAATAAATGGATTTGAATCAGTCAAAGACGTGCTTTAAAAATGGGCTTTGAATCTGGCTTGAAATCAGCCTGATAATCCGCATAAATACTATTGCTTGATAAAGCAAAAATTTAAATCTCTGATACCAAACGTAAGGTTGAACTGCATAGAATTCTTTCTCAGAACATAAGGTTGATGATCCATTCTTCAAACGTAAGGTTGATATCAAATGTAAGGTTGGTCATCCATACTTTTGTATGCTTCAAAACATAAGGTACATGATCCATACTTTTTGATAAAATGTAAGGTTGTTTACAAAATTAAGGTTGATGAACCATACTTTTGAGAAATAAACATAATGTTCTATACTTACATAGAGTTCTTTTTCCATACTTTTTTGATAACATAAACATAAGGTTTTTTTCAAACATAGGGTTTCTCTTCCATACTTTGCCGATAACATATGGTTGCTTAATCATACTTTTCTGAACTTCCGTAAAGAAAATAATAGATTCTGTCCTTACACTTACGCTCTTCAACATAGGGTATGAACAATGTTTCTAGAACATGCTCAAATGATTTCTAAATACTTTTTCAAATATTCCACATAGTTTAAATGATTTAATATTAATCAAAAAATAGTAATATAAAGAATATTAATTTCTTGAAATATAATCAAGGTAAAATCATTAGAATAATAAACAAGGGTATTTTTGAGCATCAAAGTCATCATAAAAAGATAGAGTATTGTTCTCAACAATATCCCAGTTATAATAATAAAATAAATTATTATTGAAAATAACACTTGCTCAACAATATCCCCCTTTTTGATGATCACAAAACCCATGAAATTAACCTACAAAATTAATTTCATAAGATTTATAATTTTCTAAGGATAAAAACAATATTTAATTTTAACAAAATTATTTCAACAAGAAATAAAATTTTGTGTTATCCAAATTTTTCATATATATTTTCCCCCCTTGGTGTTTATTCGTATCTCTTCCCTTTAAGAAAATAAAAAAATAGAAATTTATCCCCCTGAGTAAAATATTTATAAATAAATAATAAAAAAACTTAAAATAAAATGTTGTGTTTATCCATATTTCTCTCCCTTTTTGTGACATCAAAAAGAATGATAGAATAAGGAAAATAACACATTTTAATGTAGCACTAAACTTAAGTAAATTCTATGATAAATTTTGTATCAATATTTGAATCTAGATTACTAACATTATAATATAGAAAATACAATAAAACAAATAAAAAACATATGGAAATGAGTTGAAAATATAATTTATTGAAAATATATATACAAGTATAGAAATGAAAACAAGAATCAAGGTTGGGTTAAAAGGTTTGTGAAATAGGTTTCAGTGCCTCTGAATGACTTCCTTGTGCTCTGTCATTTGCATTCTCAACCTTTTCATCAGTCCATCTCCTAACTGGAATATGAGATCCCTTAATTATTGAGTCAAATGAAGGTATTTAATCAAATTGACTCTGAAAAAATCATGTAACTTTTCTTCCTTCTCTATAAACTTATTAAGATTATCTGTTAATCTGTTCAACAAAACTCTGATCCCTAGTTCATCTGATGTTAATTTCTCAACAAGATGCTTTTGATTGTCTAACAAAACATATAATGGATCACTGTTACACTGAAGATCCTGCAATCTATTATTCATATTTCTCATTAAAGTTGTAATGGCCTGAAATATCTTTATCATATCAGGAAAAGTACCTGATGTACTTCATTGATTTCTCCTAATAGTTGCGAAGTTTTGCTCCATGAAATGAAATCTGACTTCATCGCCATTTCAGATTTTAAATTTACTACTTCAGCTAACATATCTTTCTTAAAAATATCAACCCCTTACTTTGAAACTGAACTGGATTTCAATCTTTGAAATCTCAAATTCTCCTTTTCCAATGCCCTTCTTAAATCAGCATTTTCATATTCAACTCTGGTTAACTTTTGGTACATCTCCTCTACTTCTTCATTTATAGAATCAGAGGCATCTTGTGCTTGATTCCTAGTTTGATCTTCAACTTCATTTAACAGAACTAAAGGCAGTGATTGTGTATCTAATTTCTCCTCTTCTTCTCTTTCTACTAGTTTTTCATGTGATTTTTCCTCCGAGTCCTTCCCTGACTCATCCACATAAATTTTTTTATTAAGAACTTTTGTATGAATTTCAGAAGGATTATCGTCTATATTCATATCAGTAAGATGTTACACCTCATGAGAATCTTCTTCAAGAATTTCTTCTAAAACAATATCCTCTTGAACAAATTTATTTTGTTGTGCAGAATGTTCTTGAACAGATTCAATTTGAGCCACTTCAGTCTCTTTAGGCGTTGCCTTTTCCTGATGCACAATCTTCTTTTAAACTTGAGGAGTCACCTCAATCTGAGAAACTATTTGTTGTTGAAATTCCTGTACAATAGATTCTCTAAAAAATCTATAGCTCAGAAGATCTCCAGTTGTAATAGGTTCAGTAGGAGTAGATTCCCCACTAGCTGGAATATCCATTTTCCTTGAAATCTTAACTATTTCTTGATCTTCAGGTGCATCAACTATTTCAAATCTCAGTATTCTTGAAGTTTTTCAAACTTCACATACTCTTGATTCAGCCATGACTTATTTATACTTTCCAGGTTTCTCCCCCTAAGCTGATTATCGGTCTTCTTCAGCTACAACAGACATAAGCTTGCCTTTCACAGTACTCTAGAAGAATCCAATCTTCCTCAGAGTTCCAGCATTGAAAACATTGATGTGGTGGCATCTTACTCTAGCATCCACTAATCTCACCATATCAGATTTAAACAACAATTTAGAAATGAACCTTACAAATGGGTAGAAGCTCATTCTAGCTTCCGATTAGAAACAATAATTCAGATATCTTACCATATATCTAGGGAAATTCAGTTTTCTGTCACTCAGAATTAAAAACATCAAATATATATCTGGAAATAAAATCTTTTCCATTTCTGATATTCTTGGTTCAATCCCTGTTTGCACAAAATTCATAAGTATTTTCTGATCAGGTTCTAAATCCTTGAAAAACTCTTTCTTGTAGTACCAAAAAGAATTGAAAAAATTTCCTCAGACTTATGTACATTATCACCAATATTCTGTAAGTCAAAATGATAAACTCCCTCATGAGGGTAGTTTAATATATTAGCGATTTCCACAGTAGTGATAGAAAAATATCGATCTTCGATTTTTGAAATTACTGTATCTTCTTCTTCTCTTAGACTAAATAGAATAGTTTTGAAGGAATGACATAGTTCTACCTCATATAAAAATTTTGTGTTTTCTCCACTGAACGTCTGTTCTATATTCTGAAAGGCGAGATCTTGTCTTACCATCAGATCGGTTTGGTACAACCATTCCAAGACAATTTCTTTACCTTGTAGGATTTTCCTTCCTGCCGACCATTGATGTTTGGCGTTACTAGCTTCTCATTCCTCAATTCTCTTTGTCTTGCCATTTCTGTTGCATATTTTTGAAGGTTTGAAGAGCTAGGATTTTGAAGGTTCAGGTTTGGGTAGACAAGAGCGGTAAGGATTTTTCAGTTTTTCAAGGTTTTGAGAGAAATGAATAGGTTTAGAATTTGAAATGGCTCTGAAAACTTTGATTCTCATGTCATTTATGTAAATAATAACCATTAAATTATTTAAAATAAAATAAAACGTATGCAGAAAAAATTATAGCAGTACAAATGAAATTCTAAATTATTCTAAAAACAAATAATTAAATTATTTAAAATAGTGAAGATTAAAATAAAATAAAATAAGAATTAACATAATCACATAAATAAAATTAAAGTTAAAATTTTATTTAAAATTATACAAACCTAGATCCCCCTTAATAAAATCAAACCTTTCAGTGGGAACTAGTTTAGTAAAAAGATCAGCTAATTGAATTTTAGTACTTACAAATTCTAAGAATATATCCTTTGTAGGAACATGATCTCTTAGAAAGTGATGTATGATATCAATATGCTTAGTCTTAGAATGATTAATATGATTTTTTGAAATATTTATAGCACTTGTATTATCAGATAAAATAGGTTTACTATTAAAATTTAGTTCAAAGTCTATAAGAGTGTTTTTCATCCAGAACACTTATGCACAACAACTTCCTGTAGAGATATATTCTACCTCGGCTGTTGACAAATAAACTGAGTGTCGTTTCTTACTAGACCATGAAACTAAAGATTTTTTCTAAAAAGTGATTGGTTCTTAAGGTGATTTTCTACCTAATCTATATCTTTCAAAGTCAGTATCTGAATATGAAATTAAATTAAAATCAAAAGTTTTTGGATAGAGAAGAGATTGAAAAACAGTTCCTTTTAAATATTTAAAAATTCTTTTAACAACACATAAATGAGATTCTTTGGGATTTTATTGAAATATAGCACAAAGACATATTGAATACATTATATCTGGCCTGCTAGCAGTAAGATATAATAAACTTCCAATCATACCTCTATATAACTTTTTGTCAACTGATTTTCCAGTTTCATCCAAATCAAGTTTTATATTATTACACATAGGCACTGTATATGTCTTGATATTTTCAAGTCCAAATTTCTTCGATAAATCAGTAATGTATTTTATTTGATTTAAAACATTTCCAATTTCTTTTTGATAAATTTGAATTACTAAAAATAAATTTAATTCTCCCATCATACTCATTTCAAATTCATTTTGCATTAAATTTGAAAACTCATGACAAAGTTTTTTGTTTGTTGATCCAAAAATTACATCATCAATAAAAATTTGAACTAATAAAATATTAGAGTTTACAGTTTTCTTAGAACATGTTGGATATGAAATTCCAACAGTAAAATAATTTTTTCAAAATAAAATAACATAATCTATCATACCAAGCTCTAGGTGCTTATTTAAGGCTGTAAAAAGCATTAGTAATTTTAAAAACAGAATCTGGTTTTTGAGAATATTCAAAACTAGTAGGTTGCTCAACATAAACTTCCTCAATTAAATAACCATTTAAAAAGGTAGACTTAACATCCATATGAAATGATTTAAAGTTCATATGAGATGCATAGGCTAAAAGTATCCTAATGGCTTATAATCTATCTATAGGTGCAAAGGTCTCATCATAATCTATACCATCTTCCTGATTATATCCTTTAGCTACTAGTCTTTCTTTATTTATAGTTATTATTCCTTTATCATCTTGTTTATTTCTAAAGACCCACTTAGTTCCTATAACTAGATAGTTCTGTGGTCTTTAAACTAAATTCCAAACTTCATTTCTCTTTAACTGGTTTAGTTCTTCTTGAATTGTTATCATTAAACTTTCATCAACTAAGCCTTTTTCTATTGACTTAGGTTCTAATTGGGATAGAAAGGTAGAAAAATCAATATGATTTTCTATCTTCCTTGTAGTTTTTATTCACGTGTCTAGGTCTCCTATTATGGTTTCTAAATGGTGATTCTTTAGGGTTCTAGATTATCTAGGTAAAACACTGTTAGGTTCATCAGTGTCATGTTCTTCTGAATAGAACTGAATTTTATTTATATTTTTTTCAAAATCATCTTTCAAGTTTTCAAGTATCATGTTATCATTAGAGTCAGATTCATCAATTTGGTCTCTCATTTTTCTCAAAGGGATCAGATTCATCAAATTTCACATGAACTGATTCTTCAACAATACTTGAATTTTTATTAAAAACTCTATAAGATTTGGAAGTAGTAGAATATCATAAAAAAATTCCTTCATCAGATTTTGGATCAAACTTACCAAGACTGTCTTTGGTGTTTAAGGTGTAAACCTTGCATCCAAAAACTATAAAGTAATTTACTTTAGGTTTTCTGTTATTCCAGAGTTCATAGGGTGTATTTTTGAAAATTGGTCTGATTAAAACTATATTCATTATATAACAGGCTGTGCTTACAGCTTTTTCCCATAAATAAGTAGGAAGACTATATTCATTTAGCATAGTCCTAGACATTTCATGAATAGTTCTATTTCTTCTTTTAACAATTTCATTTTGTTGAGATTTTATTGATGCAGAGAAGGTGTGTTTAATACCCATGTTTGAGAAAAAGGAATTAAATTCTAGATTCTGAAATTCTCCACCATGATCACTTCTTAATGAAATTATTTTAAAACCTTTTTCATTTTGATCATCTTTGCAAAAACTTTCAAATATTGTAAAAGATTCTTTTTTATATTTTAAAAGGAAAATCCACGTAAATCTAGAATATTCATCAACTAATACATATATATATAATTTAACAGCCAAAATTTCTATTCTTGAAGGTCCAAAAAAATCTATATGGACAAGTTCTAGAGGTTTAGATGTCGAAATTTTGTTAATAGGTTAGAAAGATGATTTTTGCCACTTGACAAGTTGACATGCATCACAAAATCTATCACTTTAAAACATGAGACTAGGAAAATCAAAAACTAGTTGTTTCTTAGATAACTTATTTAAATCATATATATTGTAATGTCCAAATCTTCTATGCCAGATCTACGATTCCTTTATCTTAGAAGGTAAACAGTTTACTTTTTGTTTACACAAGGAATTTAAGTCTAGGGTATAAAAATTTATCAGTTCTGGGTGCTCTAAATTTAAGCAATTTATCTTTAAAAACAGAACAATAGTTGTTAGAAAAATCAATAAAATAACCATCCTCACAGAGTTGAGAGATACTTATCAGGTTGTGTTTCAATACTTGTACATAGAGTACTTTATTTATTGAGACAACTTCTGGATCTCAAACAGTTCCAATGCCAATAATTTTACCTTTGGAATTGTCACCAAATGTGACTAATCCGCAATCCTTTTGAGTCAGTGTTCTAAAGTTTGCTGAATTTACACTCATATGTCTGAAGCGACCAATTTCCATATACTATATTTCAGTTCAGATTCTATGACCTACTTCTTGCAAAGGTATTCAAACAAAAGTTTGTTTTAGTACACATACTGTATTAGGTCCAGCAGTGTTAGCTAGCAAAGATCTGGGTATCCAGACTTTCTTTGTTTTTCTATAATCAATAGAATCATATAAACTATTTACAACGAAGGATTTCTTAATTCTATTTATTTTAGGTTGACTTAAATAATAGTTTTTAGATATGTGACCTTTTGTTCCATAGTAGTTCCAAATTATACCTTTTATACTTGGAATAAAATAGTTCTTATACAGTTTGGGTTTTTTTACCTTTACTGCGTATTCCATATCTTTCTTTTTTAATCACATTCTTTCCAAGAATTTCATTTAGTGAATTTCCTCTTTTTTTAAAAAACAAGAGATTCATTTTTTTATGTCTCTACTTTTTTTTGCAGTTTTTTTATTTTAATTTCATTATCTGTACAGTTTTTGTTTGATGAGTTATATGTTTCAATTAACTCTTGATGTTGTTTTAGCAGAGATTCTCTTTCTCATAAAACAACAGTGTGAATATTTTTCAGAGATTTATATTCCTTAAATAAGGAATCATATTTTTATTCTATCATATTGCAGTAGGCTATAAGTTTATCATTTGAACAACTAGAACTAGAATCCTAATCAAATGAGTAATAAGATTTTAGCTCATCAGCTTCTGCCATAAAGCACATATTTTCTTTTATATTTGATTATTCCTTTTCTGATTCAGACTTTGATGAGCTGCTGGAGTCTCCAGAAACACTCCAAGTAGCTTTCATAGCTCTTTTGTCTTTCTGCTCATAATTATCGTTTTTGAAAAAAATTATTTTTCTTTTCTCTTTTTAATTGAGGACAGTCAGGTCTTATGTGACCCATATTTTTTCATTCATAGCATCTAACTTCCTTGGGTTCTTTTTCATCTTTCTTGAAGTATTTTATGATCCCTTCTTCTTTCTATAGAACATGGTAAAATTTTTGGCTAGCTGAGCCAGTTCCATATCTGAATTAGATGAATCAGAACTCTCCGATTTCACTTTGATTTCATTCTTCATCTTTCTACTCTTCTTTTGGGATGTTACTTTCAAAGCAGTATTTTATCTTTTGATGAAGACTTTATGTTCATTTGATTCATTTTGCATCTCAGATTCATACATCATTAGAGTTCCATTTAATTCACTCATAGTTATATCTTCGATTGGTGATGATTGCCTAATAGCTGCTGATATCCCATTCCATTGGTTTGGAAGTACTCTTAGTACTTTCAACGCTTGATTTTCTTGTCTGATAGGCTCACCCATGGTAGTGATATTTTTAATAATTTCTGTAATCCTTCTGTTCATCTAGGTGATGCTTTCTACTTCAAACATTATGAATGATTTGAATTTCAATTTAGCTGTGGCTTACCTCATTTGTTTGACATTGTCAGTTCCTTCATAAGCAACTGCAATTTTCTGCCACATTTCATAAGCAGTTAGGCACTGAGATAATTTGTTGAATTCATTTGGTCCTAGACCACTGATGATAACATTCACAGCTTTTGAATTTATGTCATACTCTGCTTCAGTAGATGCATTCCATGTTTCAGGTTTCTTAGGAATTTCATAAGGAGTAAGAATTTTTTAATAGACTCTGTATCCAATATTTTTCAGATAAATTATCATCCTCGACTTCCAACATCCATATTTTTCACCATTGATGTATGGAGCTCGAACCATTGACATTCCCTCTCGTGTATTAGACATTGAGATCTCTGAGTATAATCTTATGAAACTTTCATCTTGTTATAACTTTATCAAAAGAAATCCCTACCTTTGATACCAATCATTGGATCGGGTTATACCAAATATGCACAAGAGGGAGGGTGAATTGTGTATTTTATAATTTCTTCATGAATCGTGATGATTGTCGAGTGTATCCTTTATCTTTATCAGAATGTTTATGCAGTATAAATAAACAATTATTAGTACACACATATTTATATTGGTTTGGGAAACATAAGGACCCTAGTCCACTCTACCAACTCTCTACTCCATGATCTTGGTGATTTTCACTATCTGGTCCTCTTATCAATAGACAATCCACAACTGAGTGCAGACAATTGATACCTTTACAAGTTAGGGATAAAATAGAGCCTTTTGGTTCATATACAGAACCAAATACATAGATTAGTAAGAGAAGTTGGTTACTCAAAATTAAAAGAGTATTTGTTTAAAAATAATTTCCAGTTGTTCTTTACAGTTACAGTAATACGCAACTGACAGTAGATAGATCACCATCTTCAAAAAATATGTTCTTCAGGTAAAAGAAGTTCTGAGCCGATCCAATTGCAATAGATATAGAAATAAATTCAGAAACTCCAACAATAATGGATTCATGATAGATATTTGATGTAGAATCAGTGAATCTTCAACGTGTTTCTTCTTCATTAGAAAAGAGAGTTTTATCACACTTTGTAACAACATATATGTATATCTTGAATATCTTTGTAAACTGAATTCAAGAAACTTGAGAGCTTATTCTTATAATATTTTTCACGATGATCTATCTCACTCATTTTTTAATTAAAAATAACACAGATATATAAATAATAAATACATGCATTTTTCTTTCAAATTTAGATCCACAAAATTCGGCTTTAGAATCACGACATCCAAATGTTCATATAAAAGAGCAGTCGTAACTTCCCTTAATAATCGGCACAAAACCCTCCTATTAAATTGATCTTTTGAATCATAAATAAATGGTTTTGAATCAGTCATAGATGCACTTTAAAAACAGTCTTTGAATCTAGCTTTAAATCATCCTGATAATCCTCATAAAGACCATTTCTCGATAAAGTCGAAATTTAAATCTCTAATGCCAAATGTAGGGTTGAACTGCAAAGCATTCTTTCTCAGAATGTAAGGTTGAAAATTTAAGGTTGATGATATATTCCTCAAACGTAAGGTTGATCTCAAATGTAAGGTTGGTTATCCATACTTTTTAATGCTTCAGAATGTAAGGTACATGATCCATACTTTTTGATAAAACTTAAGGTTATTTACAAAAGTAAGGTTGATGAACCAAACTTTTGAGAAACAAATGTAACGTTCCATACTTACGTAGGGTTCTTCTTCCATAATTTTTTGATAACATAAACATAAGGTTTCTTCCTAATATAGGGTTCCTCTTCCACACTTTGCTGATAACGTATGGTTTCTTAACTATACTTTTCTGAACTTCCATAAAGAAAACGACAAATTCTGTCCTTACACTGACACTCTTCAACGGAGGGTATGAACAGATTTTCCAGAACACGCTCAAATGATTTCCAAATACTTTGTCAAATATTCCACGTAGTTTAAATGCTTTAATATTACTCCAAAAATAAGAATACAAATAATATTAATTTCTAGAAATATACTCAAGGTAAAATCATTAGAATAACAAACAAGGGTATTTTTGAGCATCAAAATCATCATAAAAAGATAGAGTATTGTTCTCAACAATCCCTCCCTTATAATAATAAAATAGAGTATTGTTGAAAACAACACTTTCTCAACAATATATAATGGTTTTACCATAAGGAATGAAAAATCTTGAAAATAAATGATTTTTTAGGTTGAAGAATGAAGTGGTCAGAAGAAAGTGGTATAAAGTTAGGCTAGTTTTGAATGTCTTTCAATAGAAATAGGGAGTATAATTCTCTGAAATATTTTCACCTGGAGTTAAACATATTACCATATATGAATTTTTAATCTTAGTTTTTAATGATGCTTTTTTAGAATGAATGAATATAAATATATTTCTTTCATATTGATTTGAAGGAAGAAATTTACATGAAGAAACCAACTGGTTTCAAGGATAATCAAAATATAGACTTGGTGTGTAAGCTAAAAGGTAGTATTTAATGATTGAGACAAGCACCAAGGAAATGAGACCATACATTATATACATTCATGGTGGAAAAGGGATTTATGTAAAGAAACTAGAATCATTGTTGTCGTTATAAGTTGTTCTTGGATGATTGTTTTATCATCCTGCTCCTGTATGGTGATGATATGATTTTAGTGGGTCTTAACATTCAATGGATCCTTAAATTGAAATATGAGTTATCCTAAAATTTTGAAATGAAGGATCTCAGTAATACACAGAATATTCTTAGAATGAGTATTGATAAATATAGGAGATAAGTAATTCTAGTATTATCTCAAAGCGAGTACATATGTAAGGTCATTTAGTAGTTTAAAATGATCGGATGTAAATAAGTTTCACCTCCTTTAGAAAGTCACTTTAAACTGCCAAAGGGGAAAGCGCCAAGATTAAACGATGAGATGAGATAAGTGGTAAATTTTTTATTTGATTCAAAGATCAGAAGTCCAATATCTATGATGGTATGCACTCATCCTGGAATTTCTTGTATAATGGGATTAGTCAGCCAATATATAAAAAATCCAAGGTAATAACACTAGGAAGCCATGAAATGGATCACCTGGAATCTCAAAGCTATAGAAGATACCACCTTATGTTTAGGGTTATCCAAACCATTATAAGGGTATACAGATATAGATTTTAGGGGTGACTCTAATACTCACAAAAGTATAATAGGCTATGTGTTTACATTTAGAGGGACGAAAATCAACTGAAAACCAAGGATACACTAAAAAAATGTAATTATTCATGTTTATAAATGTAGCTAATGTATTTAACTGTGTTTTGAAAAAACATTAGGAGATGGTGTGTGGATAATTTAGGTTAATTTACCAATATTTTTAAACACAGATAAATATTCCACAAACAATTTACTTGTGTTTTAAAAAATGCACATAAATTGAGATAAACTTACTAATATTTATAAAACATGGGTAATTGGATTTTATATTATATGTTAATATATTTGTGTACGTATATATAAATACTTATATGTTTATATATTTATTTTAACTGTGTGTGGGTATGAATTATATATGAATAAAATGCATTTTTTGTTATGTAAAACTATTAAAATTATACCCATATAATAACATTTAATTTCTTATTTAATCTTATAACATTTAAAATAAAAGTATGTTGCATTAAAAAAACTTGTTTAATGAAAAACTAGCTACATTTTAAAATGTTGCTAAATTATCCTCATTTTAAAACACAACTAAATTATCAATGTTTTAAAATGTGGATAAATTAAAAAATATAATTTTTTTAAAACATAGCTAAAAAACAAGGGTAAATTAAAATTTAGCCACATTTTTAGAAAGTGCAGATAAAAAACATTATAAGTCATCTATTTTTTATTGTTATATAATTAATAGTTTCAATATATAATATAGAAGAAGAATATATGATTATAAAATAAGTAATGAAGGAGCTAGTTTGGTTGAAATGTTTATTAGTTGAACTTGAAAGGAATAAAAAAATTACTTTGTTGTGATGGTCAAAGTGTGATTCACTTGGTAAAAAATATGGTGTTTAATTCTAGTATTAAACATATTATACTGAAATACCACTATATTTTAAATTTTCTTAAGGATGGAGAGTTAGAGATATGGAATATTGTTAGAAGATGAAATTTAGATGATATGTGCACTAAGGTTCTACTCTAAGAAAGTGTGAAGCATTAGTATACCTCAGTGGTATTTGAGTAACCAGAAGGTGGAGGAGAGCATCACATGTATGTGGAAGTAGGCTGAATGTTTGAATTTGTAAAAGTGTTAAATATTTACTAGATATTATTAATTCCATATTCAAGTGGGAGAATTTTTGGATTGTGGAGCCTCTTTAAGGCTACAGGTTCAATTCACTGGAAGGAGGTAACAACAATAGAGCTTCAACAAAAACAAGATGATTAGGGAGGAAGTTTTGATGGTTTTTTTAATTTAGTAGAATATTGACCCTAGTGTGGTTCAGTTTTCCTGATGATAGTGATGTTCTTAGTTTGTTGGTTGTATTTAGTAATGTTTATGATTTATACAAAAGATTTATGGTTACTGTTTCAAATGGATGGAGGCCTGTGAAAGTAAGAGGTCGGAGCAACCAGGTGATTGGATGGACTCCACAATATATATAGGATGGGATCACTTTTTAATATGTAATTAAATTACTTAATTAGAGTGACCCATGTATATGATAAGTCATCTCCAAATTTATTTTTTTCATTTTCTAAAAAAAATCACTTTTATGGATGAGTGGGAACCTCACAACCTCCACCATTCCAAAGTTTCATACACCATAAGAAAAACAAAATAGGTGGAAAACAAAACATTAGACAAATATATTTAAATTAAAAAACCATTTAAAGGTCAACATATGTAAAAATCATCAAAGTATGAAGGCCTTATCAAGCTTCACACCATATTCAACCATCACCATCATTATCAATTCAATCCCATTACTGACAAGGACCCTACCAAGTCTCAACTGCATCATTATTTTGAACTAATAACATATTGAAATGAAAAATGCCATCACAACTGTGAAAAAACAAACTACCAAAGGAGAACCCCTTCCATCAAGAATCACCAACAATAGGTTTCAATCAAGAATACAGGAATAGAAAAATAAAATTAGATACACCAAATCGGATCTGCACGACCACCATCTTCCAAGTCACACATCATGAAATCTCAGTTGTAGCTCAAAAAACTCCATCCCAAGAGCTCACCAAGATATACCACACTAGCTCAACCTATCTTGGAGAGAAGGAATAAAATGATAGAGTAGATTTTGGAAAGAGAAGGCCTAATTAGGGAGAGGATACCTTCGACTGGACCATGAACCAAAATCATCAGAACCGCCATTGGCGTCACAGAACCACAATCATCAGGAAAACTTTGACTAGACCTTCGAGTGGATGATAAGTCACTAGTTGTAATATTTATACTTCCAGAGAAATATAATTTTACAGTATTCTATGATAGGTGTAAGAAAAAATTATAGACCATGTAAATCCAAAAGTTTTCTTTACCTTGTCACATTCCTTTTACTTATTTGTATGTGTGTGTATGTGTTTGTCGGAAGACTTTGTGCATGATGATTTAGGGTGCACTCTTACATCCTAAGTTTTGGAGTATCTTATTTGTATGAATTATAGAGTTTTAATATATAATTTATTCATGATCATAGTTTTTTTGTTTTAACTACTAGTGATTTTATGGTTTTTCACTTGTTGGTTTATCCATTTATCCCCAAAAGCCACGCACTCCTACCTAAGAGCCTACACAAAACTCCAATCACCAAACACCAAGATGGTGATCAATTGTACTCATTAATCCCAAAACACCAAAGTGTTAATAATTCTTTCATCACAAGTATTATGGTTCTCCTAGTTATAATACTCTATTCAAAAAGTATGATTATTCCTAGTAGTGCTCCCCACCATAGGAATCACTAACTGAAAACACACTTCAAGTGGTCCAAACTGTGAAACCAATGAAACTCACATCCAAATATTCGAGACCAACATCAACCACCCATATAAAATTCCTATAAAAGATTAATATCTTATAAAAACCTCAACATACTCATCAAATGCATGATCTAAAACCTATTTTATCCCCAAGAAACCACTAAAAACAAGAAAAATCAGTACACACAAGCATCAATTTCTTTTTACCATTACTAAACCAAGACAAACACAGAATCCAATCTCACTTAGTGATTTACAATGAGAACAACACAACACTTGAGAACATAATTCAATCATCAAGGTTACCCCCAAACAAACACAAAAATCCAAGTATCCATTTTTACATAGATTTCAGTCACTTATTTCAAAATCCCATTCAAATTTTTTTACTCACACAAAAACATACCCAAATTTAAAAAAACCCCTTGGAATCCAAGGATTTTAACCAAAAATAAAATCTCAAAATCCCCATCCAAGTTGGTCACTTTCATGAAAACTAATCCCATTTTCAAAAACCACCTTAAAATCAAATTTCAAAAACCATTTAAAAACTGATTTCTAAAACCCTTTTTTTATGATTTTCTCAAAAACTAATAATTTTAAACCATTTTAAAAGAAATTTCATGGTGTGAAATTTCAAGTAAACCCAACTTATAAAACCATTTATGCACACGTCATGTCATTGCATCAGTTTTCCTTACAAATCTAGGTTTTCTTTTAAAATTATAATTTTCTAGAAACCCCCACATCCTTAATATTCTTTCCTTATGGAGACCAAAGAATCATAGTCTATTAAACAATCCCATCAAATACATATTAATATAATCGCCACTTATAATGTAATCAAGTAAAAATTGATTATTCTATAACTTTATCCAATTAATAATGGATTCCAATGACGTAATGGGTCAAAAATCACCACCCATAGGCATGTGTATCATGATCTAATCATGCCACTGTCATGATGCATGAATAACTCACTGGATCCCTGGTCAGTACCTATAACTAATATTGAGTCTCATCCATCCTACTTTGGGATCCTTAGCATAATCTAAAACCTCACTCATCCTATAGTGCCTAGACCCAACATTGGACATCCCCTGGTTACTTGGGTTTCAACCGATGTCATGATAGTCAAGCATGTTCTTGGTCTACCTACCAAGTCCTAAAAACAAAATCCACATAAAATTGATACTATCTCATCCAAAAACATGATTTGATACCATTTTTAATTACTCATCTTGAGAAAGGTCATCACATGACCTCAGGCGTTCCACCCCATATGTTAGAGGTAGCTAACTAGTGGTGAGGGCTTGAAACAGTCATGGAGAGACTATGCCCCAAAAAATAAAACTCAAGGGTCTGGGACAAAACTACTAAAAATTAATCCTCACCTACCCATATAATGTACATTCTAAAATATATGGACAAGTAAATAGGGATCCAAGAGTTTCCTCAAGTTCTAGAATAAAAAACAGTATATCAGTCTATATGATTGAACAAAACATAACAAAGTAGCATCAAATAAACACGACATAATAGACATCATTATATAAATGAAGAAATGACACATTGAGTGGTACATGATAAAAAAACCTATAGTAGCCTCTAACCTAACTTACATATCCATCCTACCGGATCCTTAGCCTCCACAACCAGCTAGACTATACCATGTAATGCCCTATTACCTTTCTGTTAGGTATGTTTTGATATCCATTTTTTGTTTCCCCTTTTCATAGGGTGATTATTTTAAACCCTAAAATTTTAGGATATATATAATGGTGAATTTAGGTATTTTTTGTGTCGCACTCAAGTTTTTATTTTATTACTTTGTTCGGGTTCACTGTTGGATCTTGGTTTTTCTCTCAAGTTCCATGTGTGAAAGGTTCTAATTTTTAGGTGTTTATTTGTTTAGTTTGGACCTTGTGGTTATTCCTTAGTCTCCCATGATTTTTTAGAAGTAAATTTGAGTTTTTGGGATTAGAAGTAGCCTACTCATGGTTGGATCATGGTTATGTAAACTATACGACCTTCTTTAGGTAATCGTGCAGATTAAGTTTTTGTGGTAGAGGGATGACTCACGACTTGCACACAGTTTTTCAAATCATGCAGTAAGCGTGCAGGGAAGTTCTATCTCATGAAAGTGGTGTTTATAATGGTTGGAACACGGTTTTCATACCATGTTTCCAAACCTTATAGGTGCTTAGGTGTGTCTAATAAGGGGAGTATAGTTAGGAAATGGTTTGGTAAACTGTGCAGCCAAACCGTGTGAGCTTCCCATATCTTAAAAAATGTGAAATTCTAACCCTACCCATTCGGGATTTGTTTACCCAAAACCCCTCCCCTATCCTCCCTCTAGTTTTTGAAACCCTAATAGGGCTCTACCCTTGTTATATAAGCCTCTACTCTTCTTCCATGGTGTGTATCTAGGGTTTCTTCAATGTTTGTGTCTAGATCTCTCAAGGTAATCTCTTCCCCTCTTCTCCCTCTCCATCTTTAGTCTATTTTATTTGGAGATATATTTATCCCATGGTCATGTGGATATAAGTTTCATGTTTTCCCTTGGTTTATGTTGGGTGCTTCTCTTGTGTATGGTTTCTCTTGGTAGATCTTGGATCTTGGAAGCTTCGGGGTGTGATTATGAGTTTGTGTTATTGAAGCACTATAAGATTGGGGTAGCTTTCCCTTTTCACTTGACTTTATAATTTAATATTTGTTGGTTCCATAATTTTCAAACCTTTCTTACATGATAAATAATGATGTTTTATACTTTAAATATTTGTTTGGTGTGCATAATGGTGGTTTCTCTCTTGTTATGAAGTATATAGCATTGTTTTGTTTAATATTTTACACCAAGTGTTTGATAAACATACTGATTGGATTTTCTGAGTGTTTTGTGTTAATTTAATAATGTTTTTGATTTGAAAATGTACTTTTTACATGTGAAACGATGGTTCAGGTTTCATTAATCTGTTTTCAAGGTGGTTTTGGATCTAAAGGAAGCGTGTGTTTGTCTTTTGGAAAATGGTTTGGTATGTAATAGTGGATTTTGACCCCTTTGGCATATTAATAAAAATGGATTTGGTTTAAAAAAGTGGTTTGAGTGACTAAATGGAAATTATTAAATGACTGTGAAATGGAAAATAGTATATTTTTACCTTTTTAAAAGCATTATTTAGTTATTTGATAAACTATGTTTTTTGTGAAGTGTGATTGAGGCCCGATTAGCACTTTTGTGAAAGTGGTGAAAATGTTTATCATAAAAACTATCATTGGATAGTATTATTTAATTTTACATATATATATTAAATGGGTAATAAATCCTCTCTTTGGGCTCCTTGTGACCCATTTTATTTGTGTGGAATAGCAAATACTCGGTGTGGACTTCTTTGTGATCTATGATTTTTAAGGAAAGAGATTGATCCTTGGGGTGACTCGGGTGATGTCTGCTGTGTAAATTGTTATATATATATATATATATATATGTATGTATGTATGTATGTGATTGGATTATCGGCTGGAATCTAGTGGATCACCCTCTTTTATACTCTTGACATAGAGGACCTGACATAACTATTTAATTTATGAGAATTATTGTTTCACTAGTTAGATTATGCACTAGATACTAGACTATAACATAGGGATATATTTAGTTTTATTACTATGGTATTATGCCCCTCAGTATGTACCATGTGGGGTGTGGATGAACGTATTGGGTTTAATTGATTTCATCAAGTGAGGAATGATTTTTGGGATTTTTCAACATGTATTAGTATGTTCTAGATTATTCAAGAGATCCTAGGTTCCTTCCATGTCTATTGGCAATTAGTTACTTATGGTGGATAATTAAGATGCATGATTGGTTGATTACTCTTGTGTGATTATTTCCATTTTCCTTATATTGTGATTATTTTGGTGCTCTCAGGTGTGGTGTACTTATTTAGAAAGTGATGAGTTGGTTTTCAAAGGTTTATGGAAAATGTTTTCTCTTAGAAATTAATTCTAATATTTTGTTCCAGTTATGAAATGAAAGCATCACTTTCACCTTGAAAATGTTAGAATTTTTTAATGGAAAAGAACTTGGTTTTGGAAATGAAAAAGGTCAATGGATCATGATTTGTTTTAAAGTGTAAAATGTGTGTAAAAGAATTACTTTTATATATTATATTTCAAACTTTAAGTTGATGTTTCTTTTATTTTAAAAGAAATGCATTGGGAATATATTTGTTCATTAATGCCTACTGAGTTTTAATACTCACGTATATAGTTTCTTCTTATTTTTAGTTTGTAGCACAAGTCTCAGATTGGTCTTGATCATCATGGGTGATGGGTGGTCTTGGTGTTATAGAGTGTCCCTCGAGGTCACATAGAGATGTTGTGGTTTTCAGGTTGATATGGGGTTTTATTGTTCAGTTTGTTGTATTTTTCATATTCTTGTATAAAGATGTTCAATTTTGATATTGTTATATATATTAGGCTACTTTGATTATCTTTCTGATATTTAGTTTTTTTATTTATCATCATTGGGTTAAAGTATTCTCTTGGTTATTATGTTGATGCCCAACAATAGTTTCTAGTATGTGGGGATCAAGAACGGCATTTGGTCCTTTCCACAGATTGGCTCAGGTGACCGGTTCAGGGTTGACCCTGGTTAATTCGTGAAAAAATGCTATTAGAGCTAGATTCCCTTAGAGGACCAAGCTTTTAGAGTGTCCTTTTTTATTTGGAGATGTTAAGGTAAATGGAGTAGGATTGTCAGAACCCCGGGGTGTAGGTATGAGGGAGTGTCTGGCAAACACTTTCTATGACAAGCCTTGGGTTTCCATGGGAAGTCCAGTTTTTTTGGTTTCTTTGGTTTTGTGGTTATTTGGTGTTTGGGATACAAAAAGGGAGTTTGAATAGTGGTATCTGTGAGCTTGATGGGTCTGGAAATCCATATAGATCGAGTGACATAAACCTAGAAGACTCTCTATGACTATGGAAAGTTTTCCTTATGACCACCAACCATATGGTCAAGTCACCCATCGACGCTAGTTCTCTTGTGATTTGTTTTGGGTCTTCCTTGATTATGAAAATTGTTTTAGAAATTCTTGTTTTTGAATTGTGAAATCTAGATTTTAGGGAAAATGGGTGGATTTTTGGAAATGTGTTTTAAATGATAAAAAATGGGTTTTAATCAAATGATTTTGATGAAATGAGATTTGCTGAGTTGCTGAAAAAAAATCAATGATAAGAATTGAGTTTTTGGGTGGAAATCCATGTGTTTTAATTTTTGATCATGATAAAATGGACTGAATCATAGAATTTAAAAATGGATTTCTTACTTGATAGTTGCTGGTCTTTTGAAGAGTTTTATGGATTTTGAGATGAGAATATTTTGTTTTGACCTTTTTCATTTCTTTGGGTGCTCACAGGCATGGGTATGTATAGAGATGTGGATGAATGCTCAGATTGGAAAGGGTTGATTGGTGCTCGAGGTGGCATGGGAATGTTCATGTGAGTTAGACTCTAAGGAATACCATTAGTGAGTGTGAAACCCACCAAGTTTGTTTTTTTCGAAAATGTTTTCAAGAACAAGTTGTGATGTTTTGAAAGCTACTGGTTGTATGGAACTTCTCTTATGATTTTGAAGTGTTTTTATGTAGATTTTGAGCTTGAGGACTCTTTTTGATGAGCTAGTTTTGATAGATCTATTGGTCTTCTTGTTTCTTAGTGTTCTCACCCATAGATACATGATGAATATTCAATGTTCGACAATGGGTGGTTAACCATTGGAAAACCCTCCAGTTTATCAACCTAATGATTTTGTTCTAGAGTTTTGGAAGTAAAATCCACCCCTCTTTTATGGTCAAGCAGATCCCCTAGAAGCGAAAAAGTGGATGTGGAAAATTGAAAGAAAATTTAGCCTCATCGAGTTTCCAAATTATTTAAAGGTAAATTTTTCGACCTTTATGATTGAAGGACTACCTTAGAAGTGGTGGAAGTCGGTCTCTCAGAACAAGCCTTAGGAATATCTCACTTGGGAGTTCTTCAAGGCTTCAATCATCCACTAGTATTTCTCTAAGTTAGTAAGGGTGAGACAGGGGATGGATATGTTTTGTTTATATCAGGGTGACAGAATGGTGTTGGGGTATTTATTTCATTTCTTAGATCTTATTTCTTATCTTCCAAAGTATGTTGCAGACAATTCCATGAAGGCTCAACATTTTGAGTTTTGGATTTGACCTGATCTGTAGTCTAAGGTGTTGGAGTTCAATATTACCTATTTTTGTTGATGTGGTGAGTAAAGTTGTTCTTGTTGAAGCTGTGATGGCGGGTGTGTAGTAGGTAGTCTTCCCTCCTTCAGTTTTTGGAAGTAGTGAAGGAAGCCTCATTAAGGAAGTTGAGGATTGACTTGAAGCTGTTTGTGCCTGTCATGGGATTAAAAGGCCTCAAGATCTTTCATCACCTTCTTCTAGGTGCAGTATCATGACATGTCATAAATTTGAAAAGATAAAACATAATAATTCATCATGTCCTATTGTACCAAATACCTTTCATTCTTGTGGGATCCTAGGACACTTGCAACAGTTTTTTCAAGGTGTTTCTAGGAAGCGGTGTGGATCCAGTTTGAAGGAGTATAGTGTTGTTTGGGTTCAGTTTAAAGTCCCTTTTTATTTTAATGTTTCTTTCTATTGTGGTAGTTATTCTTGGTGGTGTTATATTATGTTTGTAACATAAGAGGATGTTGTGGATCTCTTAATAACTCTTGTTTCAATGAATGATTTTTTTGCCTTTGGAAATTCTAAATTATTTTTTTTATAAGTGGTGGTGTGTTCTGTGTGTGCCTTGTTTAAGAAAAGTGAGTTCATGATGTGTTATGATCTGAGGTTTTGTGTTCTAGTCAGAATAATTAGCTCATAAATACAGCGTAGTGGATTCTTCAGACATCAAAACTCTAGCCATAAGTCTTGGATTGAAGCTTTTCACGCAG
Organism: Viscum album; assembly: GCA_963277665.1. Lineage (NCBI taxonomy): Eukaryota > Viridiplantae > Streptophyta > Magnoliopsida > Santalales > Viscaceae > Viscum > Viscum album. Next base: position 953,345,318 of record OY728167.1, read on the forward strand.
TCAGGAAAACACCGGGGATGCGGGGAACTTTGGTTTATCTCTTGTCTCCAATGTTGGGGTGAGACAGTATAAATCTATTTTTTTCCATTGTGATTTCATCTATTTGGGGTGGTTCTCTTTCATTTCCCTCCCCATCATACACTTGTGGTGGAGGGTTTTTGTCCCATGTGGTGGTAGTTTCTAGTTGATTCTAAATGGTGGGGAGAACCATTGTAGGTCTCATTAATATTTCTCCTAGAGTAAATTAGTTCTTGTTATTTCTTAATGGTGGGAGTCCATTCTGAACTCCCATATTGAGAATTTGGTTTTGTTCAAGGTTTGGTTGTAGAATTCGTGGTTCTAATTTCCCATTGTGTCTTGGGAAGTGGTTTTGTGTGTTGTTTCATTTTGGAAAAGAGGAATAAGTTCTGTTTGAAAGTGGTTGATATGTTCATGGTTTAAGAGGTTAGATTACATGGTTATGAAATCCTTTGTCATTGATAGATCAACTAGAAGATGTTGTGGATTTTTGGGGGTGGAAATCATTAATGACGGGTAGAATTGTCACACCCGGGTTTTTTATTTTCTTCCTCTATTCTGGTTCATTATTGGATCTTTGTTTTTCTATCAAGTCCCAAGCGTAAAGGGTTATAGTTTTTGAGGTGTTTCTTTTTTTAGTTTGGACCTTGTGGTTATTCATCAGTATCCTATGAGTTTTTGGAAGGAAATTTGAGATTCTGATCTTGGTAGTAGCATGTTCATGATTGGTGAATGGTTTGGTAAACCATGAGGCCTTCCCTAGGTAATCATGTGGCTTATGTTTTGGTGGTAGAGGGATGAATCACAACTTGTGCACGGTTTTCAAACTGTGCAGTAAGCATGTGGGGAGGTTCTGTCTCTGAACAGTGGCATTTGGCATGGTTGGAACAATTTTTGTAAATTGTGCATCCAAACTGTGTTGGTGCCAAGGCGTTTCCATTAAGGTGCACATAGTTGGTTCATGGTTTGGTAAACCATGCGGCCAAACCATGTGAGCTACCCAGGTCTTAAAAATTATGAAATTCCAACCCTACCTCTTCAGGATTTTTAACCCAAAATGACTCCCCTACCATCCCTTTAGTTCATGTGACCCTAAAGGGACTCTCCCCTTGTTCTCCAAGCCTCCACCCTTCTCCCATGGTTTTGATCTAGGTTTTCTTCATGGTTTGGGGCTAGATCTCTCAAGATAATATCCTCTCCTATTTTCCATATCCTTCTTTCCTCTATGTTATTTTGTGATATCTTTATCACATGGTCATTTGGATCTAGGGTTCATATTTCCCCTTAGTTTATGTTGGTGGATTCAAATTTTTAGGGTTTCTCTTGGTAGATCATGGATCTTGGAACCTTCATTGTGTGATTCTGGGTGTACGTTGTTAAAGCGTCATAATATTGAGTAGGTTTACCTTTGAACTTGCCTTTATAATTCAATATTCATTGGTTTAATTCTTTTCAAACATTCTTTATATGATAAATAATGATGTGTGATCTTTGAAATATTTTTTGGGTGTGCATAATCGTGGTTTCTTTCTTGTTATGAAGTGTATATCATTATTTTGTTTAATATTGTGCACCAAGTGTTTGATAAAATGCCTGGTTGGCTTTTGTGAGTGTGTTTTGTTACTTTAAGCATGATTTTTCTTTTCAAAATGTATTTATGACATTTGAAAGTATGGTTCGGGTTTCATGAATGGGGTTTTAAGGTGGTTTTGGATCTAAAAGAAGTGTGTGTTTGGATTTTGGAAAATGGATTATTATTTAATGGTGGATTGTGGCCCATTTGAGAGATTAATAAAAATGGATTTTGTTTGAAAATGTGGATTGAGTGACTAAATGTAATTTCCAAAATTATTATGAAATTGAAAATAGTATATTTTTACCTTTTTGAAAGTATGGTTTGGTTCTTTGATAAATGATTTTTTTTGTGAAGTGTGCTTGATGCCCAATTGGCACTTTTGTGAAAGTGATAAAAATTCATATCATGAATACTCTCATTGGGTAGTATTCTTACCTTGTACATATATATTAAATGGGTGGGATTTTCTCTATGTGGACTCATTATGACTCATTTTCTTTGCGTGGAATGGGAGATCCTCAGTGTGCACTCCTTTTTGATCTATGAGTTTTAATTCAAGATATTAATCCTTGGGGTGACTCGGGTGATGCCTATTGTGTAAATTTTTATATATGTGTATGTGATTAGATGGTCTACTGGAATCGGTTAGCTTACCATATTCTATACTCTCGACATGGAGGACCTGGCATATATATTGAATTTTCTGTGAATTATTGTTTTACTAGTTAGATTATGCACTAGCTACTAGCCTATAACACAAGGATATATTGAGTTTTCTTGCTATGGGATTGTGCCCCTTGGTTTATACCATGTGACGTGTAGCTGAGCGTATTGGGTTTTATTGATTTCATCGAGTGAGGAATGATTTCTAGGATGATTCAACATATATTAGTATATTCTGGATTATTTATGAGCTCATAGGTTTATCCTACGTCTATTGGAACTTTGTTACTTATGGTGGATGATTGAGATGAATGATTGTTTGGTTACTCTTGTGTGCTTATTTTTATTACCCTTATATTGTGATTATTGTGGTTCTCTCATGTGTGGTGTACTTATTTAGAAAGTTATGAGTTGGTTTTCAAAGGTTTATAGAAAATGTTTTCTCTTAGAAATGCTTTCCACTCTCTTTTTCTGGTTATGAAATTAAAGAATCACTTTCCCCTTGAAAATGTTAATGTTGATTTAATGAAAAATAACTTGGTTTTTTAAATGAAAAAGGGAAATGGACCATAAATTTTTTTGAAGTGAAAATGTGTAGAAAATGATTACTTTTATATATTATATTTTAAACTCGAAGTTGATGTTTCTTTTATTTTAAAGGAAATGCATTGGGAATAGATTTATTCAAGAATGACTAATAAGTTTTAATACTCATGCCTATAGTTTCTTCTTGTTTTTAATTTTTGGCATATGTCTCAGCTTGGTCTTGATCACTTTGGGTGATGGTTGATATTGTTGTTGGAGAATGACCCTCAGGGTCACATGAAGATATTGTGGTCATCATGTTTAGTTTGGGTTTTATTGTTTGGTTTGTTGTATTTTTCATATTATTTTATAAAGATGTTCATTTTGGATATTATTATATATTTATATATATATTGGGCTGATTTGGTTATATTCTTGTTGTTTAGTTTTTTTATTTATCTTCATTGGGTAAAATTTTCCCCTTGGTTAGTTTTTTGATGCCCGACACTAGTTTCCAATCTACGGTGATCAGGAAAACCCTTCGAGCCTTACCAAGGATCAGCTTGGGTGACCAGTTCAGGGTTAACCCGGGTTGATTCGTGACATGTTAGATTTGAGATTTTATCTGGATTTTTTATTATTAATTGGGTAGTTACATGAAATGTAATGGTATTACACAATGTGAAATGGATTATGGATAGATGTCCTAAACTAGATTACACAGCCTCAAAATGTTACACATCATGTAAGGATTTCATGTTGTGTAATGTGAAAAAATCATGTTTTTAATTTGAGGCGACATGTTTTTTGGAGTAACTTAAAATGAAAGATTTTTAAAAAATGTAAAGGTATTACACGCCATATAATTCCATGAATTAGAGTTTTTAGGGTGTCATATAGGTGTTTAAGGATTCATTCTTTTTGAATCCTTCTCCTCTCAGCTAGAGATATTACCCTGGGAAATTTTGGGTGACTTCCTTCTATCCAAATCAATTCATTTAGTGATTGATCACCATTGGGATTGGATTTATCTTATCTAGGTAGTCGTTTCTCTTGTTTTTTTGGGTTATAGTAATGTTTAGGCTATTATGTTTGTCATTTGATATGGTTTTTTATCAATCCTCTTCAATTTATTGGTGTGACTTGCTTTATGAAGGTCATTATCTTAAGTTAAAATCTAAATTTTCAAAGTTGGTTAGGTATTATACATCCTTAAGGTAGGTGGATCTATTCAATTTTATTAATTTAATTAATTTCCTATTGTTCATATTGATTTCTTCATATTTGAGGTGGAATTTTATTATTGAAATTGAAAAGAACATGGGTTCACATTTGAAAATTGGTTTTTCTTTGAAAATGGAATATCATTTTTTTGAAATGGAAAATTGATTTTCGAACATTGAAGTAGATTTTATTGGATTTGAAATTTCTTTATAAAAATGTGAGCATGGTTTTTAAAATAGAAATTGACGAACATTGCATAGTGGGAACCTTAGGTATGTCAGGAAAGAGACACGAGTAACCTTAGTGTGTGTGACACCACTAAGAGGTAACTTATTTTATTTCAATGGTCTATAGAAGGACTCAATGTTAGTTGGATCCAACCTTGTGCCTTGTTATGCTTGTGAGTGTCTAGTACATATTTTCCCTATAGGCTAGAGCCCAACTAGTAGGTGCATTGTTGTTTCTGGTTGTTTATTAAATGATAGTTTATTTCATGGATGTTTCCTCATATGTTTATTTATATTTGATATCTTTACTGGCTATTTTTCTATATTTGGAAACATATTATTCAATTTTTGAAAACTCTAGGATTTTTTGAAAAAGGATTTCAATTTTTTTATTTATAAAAATGATTATAAAACTATTTTTTTAAAGCTTGAACTTGTGCATTCTTGTCATTATAACTTTTATAGATTCTCTAGTGGTATTCTAATAGGTTTTGTTTATCACACCATACATCTGTTTATGGGTGGTTATATACCTTGTTTTATAGGATTCAGGTAAAGGGAAGATCATTTTGTATCATGCAGTCTTCTCTTTACGTTGTTGTTTCATTATGGGATAGTTTTGCGGTGACATTTGGTCACATGGAGGCTAGTTTTTTTTATAGTTGTCTTTATTTCTAGTTTATCCTATTTGAATCAGTTTTATATCCCATTTTTTCGCTTTTTACTCTCATTGTATGACTTTTTCATTATATACGAGGCCAGTTTTGTTGTCCTTGTTTTACCCCACCCCATGATAGGATGACTTGGGGGATTGGTCTTGTTGACCCGGATTGGTCTATTATAATTTGTTATCAAAGGGTTTACTCATCCTAAAGTGTGTCATCACTTCCTAAGTGGGTTTTGTATCTTGGGTATATAGGAGTAGGATCATCAGAATTTGGACAATAGGTGCAAAAAATGGGTATGGCCAGCTCACTCCCGTTACTGAATCCGAGTTTCCATGGGTGGTTGGGAAAATCCTTACTAATTCCAAGACAAAGTATTTAGGTTCATTTGAATAAATTATATGGTAATTTTATTTAAATTAACTTATATACAATGTTTGAGGACTTTCTGTGTGTAAGGTAGTTTGAATAAACTAAGTGGGGGTTTATTTAGATAGACATGTTCCTTTAAAAAGGAGTTTTCTTTTGTGATAGGATTCATAAATGATTTAAATTATCATTATTTTAATGCATTGTTTTATATTATTGTTTTTGGTTTGAGGGTTTTGGAATTTTCCTCATGGTTTATTGGTTATTTTCTTGTGGTTAAAGATAATTCCTCTATGAAAAGATCTTCCAAATATTATAGGGGAAGCCTCAAGGAAGGTTCTATAGAAGGATCCTCCAATGGACCCTTTTTTGGTTGAACCAGTGATCCATACCATTCATACTCTGAGCTCAGTGGGCATAGTGAACCTAGAACGATCATTGGATCATGGCTTGAAGTTTACTAAGAAGCATCCACCTGTCTTTTTTGGTGACAAAGGACCACAAGGGTCAGAGGAGTAGCTTGAATGGATTGAGAGGATCTTCCAATTTTTCAAGACTCTTAAGGATTATCGGGTGGGTTTTTCCATGTATATGCTCTAAGGATTAGAAAAAAGATAGAGGGACTCGATGGTGTAAGCTAAGTTACACGAAGGCCTTACCTAGGTTTCTTTCAAGATGATATTTAATCAGAAGTTTTATCCTGAGACTTTACATTTGGAAAATACTTGATAGTTTTTTATGTTGGAGCAAGGGGAGTGTACCATTGTAGAGTATACCACCCACTTTGTTGAATTGGTGCATCTAGCACCGGATCTAGTCACTAATGATTAGTTGAAGGCTCAAAGGTTCGAGATGGGGATGAGGGATGATGTTCAGTCAATGATAGTTCTTTTGTAACTTCTGAAATTTGTGGAGGTAGTGGATAAAGAATCTTTGCATAAAGAAGACATAGCTAGAAGGGCAGTCTTGGGTGAAGCTTCAGTGGAGACAACAGTTAGCCAGGGTGCTTCTTCTGATTAGAAAGGAAAGCACAAGAGTGGATAGTTTTCTATAGGACTAGTTTTATGAGCTTCTATAGGGTAGCAACAAGTTATTTTCTTCCATTATGGGAGGCATGGTCATACCAGGTTTGTAAGAACCCGAGTTTTTAGCCTGTAAGACTTTGAAATTTTCTTGATGTTATTCTGAAGCAGGGCATTCAGATGATGTGTGATTCCGAGCCTCAGTGTGGCCAGAATTAAATTTAAGTGCGTTCACACTGAACATGCCAAATAAATAGAATAACTTCTAAATAGTTTCTCATATGGAAAAAACGAGGGCACCTTTGAGTCTGAAGCGTGCTGTTTACCCTAGGAGGGGTGGAACTTTCACGGCGCGTGACCCCGTGAGGGAGACCGAGATCCGCCTTCGGCGGGTCTCTGCACGGACCAGCGACCAGCCACGAGGGCCGGTCAGCGTGGTGGACCGCGGGTCCACGTCCGGGCCACGCAACTGAGCCACGGGCCAGCACTGTGAGCCGGTCCGTCCGGTACGGGCTGACCCAAGCTGGGTGGACCGGTCGGACCGGGCCGGTCCAGCCCAAAGGGGTTCGTCCCCTCGACTTCGGACACCCGTAACTTACACTACAAATGTTCATTTTTCATACCATCTACAGTAGTGCAAACCCTGGCTCCAGATGGATATTTTGAGATGGTCTGTGGAATTTTTAATTCCCGAGACGAGGGGTCGGTGGCGCGACATGCACGTTAAGTACTTTGCCGGGATTCTTCCTTCAGACGGCGCGAGCACAATCGGAGTCCGTTTAAGATGTTTTCAGTGGCGTTGTGACCCTGGTGTCGAGACGAAGTGGTCCAGGGTGGTTTCAACCATTGAATCTGGAGTTGAGGTGTGGGCCCCATGAACCGTCTTTTAAGCTGTGAGTAGCGTTTTGTGACTTTTTCATCAGACGTCCGTTTGGGGCGAATGAGTAGTCATTTTGGCGTGTTTTTCTGAGATCATCACGATGGCGTGGTCCTCCCGACCACTTTCGGGACCGAGGTTTGGGCCCCACGAGATTCTTTATGGGCATAAAGCGGTGTTGAATAGAGTTTTCGCTGGGAGTCTATTTCTAGTGAGAAAGTAGTCTATCTCGCGTGTTTTTCTGCGAGGATTACAACGGTGTAATATGTTTGGGCATGCAGAGCCTCTTTGCAGATATCATTAAATGTGGAAACATGAAAGGACATTAGTTGGAGGTTTCTTTGACATGCTCAAACCCAACACATGATTGTGATGTTAGCATCACCCAATGATGGCACGGGCAACGCAGAGTTATCAGACCAGTTCCGGGTTTACCCTCTGGTTGGGCCGGGCAGTGGGATACCCGTTGACTTTAGGGTTTAAACTTCAGGTGGGTCAGGTAGTGGGTTACCCACTGACTTTAGGGTTTACCCTCTGGGTGGGCTGGGCAGTGGGTTACCTGTTGACCTTAGGTTTTAGCCTCCGGGTGGGCCAGGCAGTTGGTTACCCTTTGACTTTAGGGTTTACCCTCCCGTAGGGGTGGGCAGTGGGTCACCCGATGACCTTTTAGGGTTTACCCTCCAGTGGGGCTGTGTAGTGGGTTACCTGATTACTTCTTTCAGACTCAGCCCTTTTCTATGAGGCTAGTCAATGACTTCTCTCCGTGATTACCGGAGCGGGACTCTTGGTTGTACAATTTAGTGATGAGGTAGCTTTGACGTGATGGACTGTTGGGCATCAGTGATGTCTACCCTTAGAACTATTGGCGACTTTTCCTGGGCTGATCTTGGAGATAGATATTCCCTTACACACACATTCGGGTTTCTTGTTGAGCATATATATACATATATATACACCCCACTTTTGTTCCCACTCCTTGGGTTCAGTTAATCTTTTTCTAGGAGTGATGAAGACACGCGTGGTATGCCACGTAATTTCTATGCCTAGCTCCTCTTGGTTGGGACGAGTCTACCTTCTTTCTTTCGTTGGGTTGAGCTGCACTCTCTCTATTGTACTCTTACACTGTTCTTTGTTCTATCTACTGCTCACCATTTTAGTACCTCTTTTGTTTCACCCTCGATATTTAGGGTTATCCTACTGAGTATCTTTATACTCACCCCTGCTTGGGATTTTCCCACACTTAGTGTGCCCTTACAGACAATAGACAGATCGATTGAGACTATGGAGGAGTGTAGAGGACACATGAGCTTGGCCTGCGATCAGTGGTCGCAGTAGGAATTTCAAGTGTGAGACTCACCAGCTGCACTTTTTTTTACCTGTCTATGGGTTGTGGAACTTTTCTAGTTGGGTGCGTGTTTTTCCGTTTTTACTATACAGTCTACTTTTCAGCACTTTACTTGTTCTGCTTTAGAGATTGATGCATGACTGTGGTTGGGTTATGGTTGTTGTCCTTTGGTTTTTTTAGTCTACACTTCTGCATCGAGTGGGTTGCGTGTGTGTGTACATGTACTTAGGCAAATGCCTCCTCGAGATTGTTATGCCATCGACGCTTGTCGCCAGAACCTGGCCAATGGAGGTGGGCTTGGGGTAGTTGCGGCTCGAGACCGGCAGGGTCGGGTCATAAAAAAGTGGTATCAGAGGTGGTTCGTTACTTGGGGTGTTGTTCGGACGTCCCTAAAAAGGAATTGGTTGGGATTTGGGGAAATAGTGTCAATGTGTCTCGAGAGAGGCTCTCAATCCAGGGAGTCCAGTGATGGTATGGGCGGCCGGCATATCCATTCACCAGGACCATGATAACCTGCGTGTTGACTTGGCACACTGAGACACTTGTTGCAGGGAAATTTGGAACATGCATCCAGTAGGATTGATTCTTTGACTTCCCTTTTTGAGTCAGCTCCCATTTTTTATTATTGTTATATATATATTCTCATCTTATCACGGAAATCCTTGATAATTTTGATTATTCCCCCATGACAGCAGCCAACCAAGTTACGCTCTCCAGTTCGTGATGACGACTTGGCGAGCGAATATGCGTCAGTTCAAGGACCCTCATGTGATCCCCTTCTGCCCAGTGCTTCAGAAGTATCCCCTCCACTTGGAGAGTGACAGTTAGTACTGGTAGCACAGGCCGAGGTAGAGCGCATGCTGAGTGCGCTCCGAGACTTCCAGCGTCAGCGGCCGCCGAAGTTTCGCGGGGACCCGGATCCCCAGGCAGCGGAAGACTGGATAGAGTCTGTGGACCGGATTTTCAGGCTAGTATAGAAACCAACGAACCAGATGGTAGCCCTAGCTTCCAGCCTTTTCCTCAGGACGGACAGGCGTTGGTGGGGGTTGGTAACACAGACCCATGATGAGTCATCTCTCACGTGGGATAGCTTTCCACAGCTCTTCCAGGAGAAGTACTCCCCCTCTTGTTTATGCTCCGTTCAGATTTAGGAGCTTCTAGAGCTAAATCAGGGGGGATGACCGTGGCACAGTACTCGGCCCGATTTACCCATCTGACATGCTACTCGCAGGATTTGATTCAGGATAGTTACTTCTAGGCACGGAAGTTTGAGCAGGGTCTTCGTAGGGAGATCCATGCTAGTGTAATACCCCTATGCATCCCTACTTATGCCGGAGTGCTAGAGAGGGCACTCATGATAGAGAATTTCGTGGCTGAGGGACTGCAGCTGACATGGCCTAGTAGTGGCCGCTTCAGAGGAGAGCCTTCGGTGACAGGCATGTGGCAGAGAGCAGAGCCTCGGTCAAAGAGGCCCTTCTGTGAGTAGACATAGGGGAAGGTTCATACACTGTAGTGGTACTATGGAGCACCGAGGTAGGAAGGAGAGAGAAAGTGCTATGCCTATGATGGATGGGGTCACCTAGCACGGGACTACCCAACCAGGCGTACCGAGCAGCCGTGGAAGGCAGTGGGTGCACCACATCAGTAGATGCAGCACCGTGACTAGGGATCCCCCATGCGAGGATAGGGTAGTCCTCATAGAGGCGGCGCAGGCAAGGCAGAAGGACCTAGAGGTCCGAGACGATGTTTTGAGGTCCTTCCACCGTTACCACCGGGTGGCCCACTCCAGGCTCAGGGAGATGGCAGTAGGGGCCACGGGCAGCTTCAGGCCATGGGTGTTCATGACCCCCAACACACGAGATGGTCTGAGGTACGCTTTTTGTTTACTCTATGCTTACTTTGGTACTAGTAGACATAGGCTCTATCCACTCCTTAATATCGCTTATTTTGGTACGAGAGTTGGAGGTTCCAGTAGAAATGCTGACACCTGCACTTATCCTTGAGGTTCCTATGGAAAGTGCCTCGTTGGTGACCTTTATCTGCAGACAGTGCGAACTATCATTCAAAAGACATAGTTTCACATGGTACCTACTCGTAATCATGACGGAACCTTACGACCTCATCCTAGGAATGAATTGGATTTCTATGGTTCATGCCCAGATCGACTGTCATCAAAGACGAATCAGAGGCGTGCACCCTGATGGGATGAGCTTCACCATTCTAGGTGAACGAGACCTCATGGTAGAGCTGACGGGTACTCTGAGCAGGAGACCACGACCTTTTTCTCACCAGTTGGTGAGCATGGTTCTTGGAGAAGCAGACACTACAGGCAACTGGATCCCTACCGTTGTAGAGGACTACATGGACGTCTTTCCTAAGGATGTTCTGGGACTACCTCTGAGGTGAGAGATGGAGTTATGCATTGACTTGCAGCTGGGGACTGCCCCAATATCATGTGCAGCATATCAGATGGCACCCATAGAGCTTCGGGAACTACGAATTTAGTTAGAGGACCTTTGTGAGAAGGGATTCATCAGGCCCAGCGTGTCCCCCTGGGCAGTTCCGGTTTTGTTTGTGAAAAAGCTATATGAGAGTTTATGGGTTTGTGTGGATTATCTTCGCCTGGATCAGGCCACGATAAAGAACAAGTACCCTTTGTCGAGGATCGACGGCCTCTTCGGCCAGTTGAGAGGTGTGGAGTGGTTCTCCAAGATTGATATTCGATCCAGCTACCACCAGTTGCGGGTTCATGAGGCTGACATCCCAAAGTTGGATTTCCGTTGTCGATATGGGAATTAAGAGTTTCTGGTGATGCCCTTTGGAGTGACGAATTCCCCCACCATTTTCATGTCTTTGATGAATTAGATATTCCAGCCATACTTGTACCAGTTTGTGATTGTCTTTATTGATGACATACTCATCTACTCTGCAATGGAGGAGGAGCATGAAGAGAATTTGAGGATGGTCCTAGACTTACTCCAGGAGCCCCAGCTATATGGGAAACTCTCGAAGTGTCAGTTCTGGATTCATGATGTTTACTTTCTGGGGCATGTCATTTCAGAGCAGGGATTGGCCGTAGATCTCGAAAAGATAGAGGTAATGCTTGATTGGGAGCCACCCAAGAATGCATCAGAGGTGCAAAGCTTCCTTGGTTTGGCTGGGTACTACAGGAGGCTTGTGGAAGATTTCTCCAGGATTGCTGCCCCTTTGACTGAATTGATGCGGAAAGGATGACTGTTCACCTAAACTGATCAGTGCCAGAAGGCCTTCGAGGATTTGAGATAGAGGCTGACTAGTGCTCTAGTGTTGAGGCTGCCAGAGGAGGGAGTTGAGTTCGTAGTGTACTGTGATGCTTTAGGAGCTGGGCTCAGGTGCATGCTGATGCAGTAGTGGGTAGTGATTGCATATGGGTTGAGGCATTTGAGGCCCCATGAGTAGAATTATGTGACTCACGATTTGGAGCTGGCAGCGGTGGTCTTCGACTTGAGGCTATGGAGACATTACCTTCTGGGTGAGCGTTTTGTGGTCTACGCAGACCACCAGAGCCTCAAGTACATCTTCACTCAGAGGGATATGAATCTGAGGCAAAGGCACTAGTTGGAGTTTCTACAGGACTATGATTTTGAGATAGTCTACACTCCAGGGAAGGACGGCATAGTAGCAGATTCCCTTAGGAGGATGTCCCAGGCTTGTTTAGTGCGGGAAGCTTTAGAGCAGTTGGCTTCCCCATGGCTGACCTTGGTGGATCATGAGGGTACGACTTTTCTACATTCGATGGAATTGACTCCTTTTCTCCTTGAGCGTGTGAGAGAGTCACAGCTGGGGGATGTTGACAGCATGGTACCGCGTGATCAGATATCCATGGGTGACGCACCCGATGGGTATTCTGAAAGAGGGAATCACGAGATCCTATTCAAGGGGTAAGCTGTAGTACCAGTGGAGATACGGGATGAGGTGATGCGGAAGTTCCACACTTCTCCCTTGGCTGTACATCCCGGTGTGGGGAAGATGTACAAAGACCTCCAGCGGCATTTTTGGTGGTCTGACATGAAGCGGAGCGTAGCTGAGTTCGTTTCTCGATGTCTTACCTATCAGTAGGTGAAGGCAGAGCACCAAGTTCCAGCAGGGTTGTTGCAGCCCCTTGATATCCCGGAGTGTAAGTGGGATGAAATATCTATAGACTTCGTCACAGGGATTCAGTGCATAGTGAAAGGCCATGATTCTATTTGGGTGATAGTGGACCGACTCACGAAGTCAGTGCACTTCCTTGCTATCAGGTTGCAGATCTCGGTGGAGAGTCTAGGGCAGCTGTATGTTTGAGAGGTCATCCGCCTTCATAGAGTACCCTCAACGATCGTCTTCGACCATGAAGTGCGGTTTATGTCGCGATTATGGAAAGGCCTACAGGAGGAATTCGGGACTCAGCTGCGGCTGAGTATATCTTTTCACCCCCCAGACGGATGGGCAGACCAAGCGAACTATACAGGTGTTGGAGGATATACTCAGAGTGTGTGTGTTAGACTTTGGTCTGAGCTAGGAGGATCACCCGCCCTTAGTAGAGTTCACGTACAATAACAGTTACCACTACACTATCGGTATGTCACCTTTTGAGGCCCTATACGGGAGACCCTGAAGGTTACCATTATACTGGACGGAGGTTGGGGAGACCTCCCTCGTGGGCCTAGAGTTGGTGCGGGCGACAATGGAGAAGGTGCAGGTCATTCGTGAGAAGATGAGGACGGCTCAGAGCAGACAGAAGTCCTATGCAAATCGTCCTCACAGGCCTTTGGAGTTCGAGAAGGGGGACCATGTCTTTTTGAGGGTCTCCCCGCGGCGTAGTACTAAGAGGTTAGGTCAGGGAGGCAAGCTATCCCTAAGGTTCATCGGTCCCTTTGAGATCGTGCATAGGGTTGGTGAGGTGGCCTACCATCTTTCTGTACCCCCACAACGGGAGAGGGTGCGTGACGTCTTCCACGTGTTGCAGCTGAGGAAATATGTGCACATACCCATGCACGTTATCGACTGGGGAGAGCTGGACATTGAGAATAGGGCCACCTTTACAGAGCACATAGTGGCGATTGAGGACTGACAAGAGCAGACACTGTGTGGATGCACCATCCCTTTGGTTCGTGTGCTGTGGCAGCACGGGAGGGTGTAGGAGAGCACCTGGTAACGGGAGAGCCAGATGCGGGATCCGTATCCCGAGTTGTTTTTGTAGTTTTTTTTCGGGGATGAAAAACATGAAGGAGGTAATGATGTAAGCACCTGAGTTTTGAGCCTGTAAGACTTTGAAATTTTCTTGATGTTATTCCAGAGCAGGGCGTTCAGACGACGTGCAATTCCGAGCCCCGGTGTGGCCGAAATTAAATTTTAAGTGCGTTCAAACTGTACACACCAAATATATAGAATAAATCCTAAAAATTTGCTCATATTGGAAAACTGAGGGCACCATTGAGTCTGGAGCGTGCCTTTTACCCTAGGAGGGTTGTAACTTTTGCGGAGCGCGATCCCGAGAGGGAGACCGAGACACGCCTTCGGCGGGTCTCCGCGTGGACCAGCGACATGCCATGAGGGCCGGTCGGTGCGGTGGACTGTGGGTCCGTGACCGGGCCACGCGACTGAGCTGCGGGGCGGCGCTATGAGCCGGGCCGACCAGCGCGGGCCGGCCCTGGCCGGGTGGACCGGACGGACCGGGCCAGTCCAGCCCAAAGGGGTTCGTCCCCTCGACTTTGGACACCCGTAACTTCCAATACAGGTTTCCGTTTTGCGTGCCGTCTACGGCAGTGAAAACCTCAGCTTGAGACAGAGATTTTCATATGGTCTTAGGTATTTCTAATTCCCTAGATGAGGGCTCGGTGGTGCATAAGGATCATTAAGTACTTCGCCGGGATTCTTCCTTCAGACGGTGTGAGCACACCCAGAGTCCATTTAAGATGCTGTCAGCGGCGTTGTGACCCTAGAATCGAGACGAAGTGGTCCAGGGTGGTTTCAGGCATTGAAGCCAGAGTTGAGGAGTGGGCCCCACGGGCCACCTTTTAAGCTGTGAGAAGTTTTTTGCGACTTTTTCATCAAACGTCCATTCAGGGCGAATGAGTAGTCATTTTGGCGTGTTTTTCCAAGAGCATCGAAATGGTGCAGTGCTCTCGACCTCTTTAGAGACTGAGGTGTGGGCCCCACGAGACGCCGTATGGGCATAAAGTGGTGTCGAATATTTTTTTCTTCGGGAGTCCGTTTCCAGCGGGTAAGTAGTCTATCTCGTGTGTTTATATGCGAGGATTACAACGGTGTAATCTTTTTGGGCATGAGGAGCCTCTTTTGAGATCTTATTAAACATGGAAACATGAAAGGACGTTGGTCAGAGGTTTCTTTAACACACTCCGACCCAACGCATGATCACGATGTTAGTGACACCCAGTGATGGCGCGGGCCGACCCAGGAATTGGGGTACCCATTAACCTTAGGTTTTACCCTCTGGGTGGGCTAGGCAGTGGGTTACCCATTGACTTTAGGGTTTACTCTCCAGCAGGGCTGGGCAGTAGGTCACCTGATGAACTTTTAGGGTTTACCTTCCAGTGGGCTGGGCACTGGGTTAACCGATTACTTCATTCAGACTCAGCCCTTTTCTGTGAGGCTAGTCAGTGACTTCTGTCCGTTATTACTGGAGTGGGACTCTTGGTTGTACGGTTTAGTGATGAGGTAGATTTGACATGCGAGACTGTTGGGCATCAATGATGGCTATCCTTAGAGCTGTTGGCGACTTTTTATGGGCTGAGCTTGGAGATAGAGATCCCCTTATGAAGGCGTTCAGGTTTCTTATTGAGCATATATATATATATATATACACCCCAATTTTGTTCCCACTCATTGGGTTCAGTTACTCTCATTCTAGGAGAGGCGAAGACACGCGGGGTATTCCATGTACTTTCCGTGTCTAGATCCTCTTGGTTGGGATGAGTCTACCTTCTTTCTTTCGTTGGGTTGAGCTGCACTCTCTCTATTATACTCTTAAACTATTCTTTGTTTGGTCTAATACTCACCCTTTTAGTACCTCCTTTGTTTCTCCCTCGAGCTTTCGAGGCATCCTACTGAGTATCTTTATACTCACCCCAGCTTGGGCTTTGCCTGCACTTGGTGTGCCCTTGTAGACGACAGATTGGTCGATCGAGACTACGGAGGAGCGTAGAGAACACATGAACTTGGGCTGCGATCAGTGGTCGTAGTATGACTTTCAAGTGTGAGACTCATCAGCTACACTTTTTTTTACCTGTCTCTGGGTTGTGGCACTTTTCTAGTTGGGCGCGTGTTTTTCCTTTTTTACTGTTCAGTCTACTATTCATCACTTTACTTGTTCTGTTTTAGAGGTTGATGCATGACTTTGGTTGGGCTATGGTTTTTGTCCTTTAGTTTTACTTTTACTCTACACTTCTGCATCGAGTGGGTTAAGTGTGTGTGTACAGGTACTTAGGAAAAGGCCTCCCCGAGATTGTTACAGCTTCGACGCTTGTCGCCAGCCCCTGGCCTATAGAGGCAGACTTGGGGTTGTTGTGGCTCGAGACCAGTAGGGTCGGGTCATGACAAGGCCTTAGTTTATAGAATCTTCTAGAACCTTTTCATCTTTGTGGGAGATTTAGCCATATGAAGTGTTTCTATGATAAGATTTCCCAAGGCATTAAAGGGGGATCCACTTTCACCAAGGGGTTTTAGGTTCATTTTGATGATTACAAGGGTGGTGGGTCTCATTCTCAGCCCAAGGGGGATTTACAAGTGGATAATTCTAGAATACATTAAGCATAAGAGTGTGCTCTAGAGGAATATGAAGCATGGCTAGCTACTATTAGAGGTACGATGTTTATTTCATCTTCTATAGTGCTAGATTTGTTTTATACAATAACTACTCATTATTTTGTATCATAAAATTTAGTTGATGTGTTGGGTTGACATTCAGGTATTATGTCATTATTATTGGATATTTCCATGCCTTTGGGAAAGAGGTCCGAACAAGTTTTCAAATGTCCCATGTGTTAGGTGGTGATAGGTGAATTTGAGGTGGTTTGGGACTTTTTAGTGCTTGATCTTGAAATATTTGACTTGATCATTAGCATGGATTATATTATTAGCATAAAGATTTAGATAGACTATTATATTGATTGGGTTCATTTCTTATCTATTAACGGGGTCACTCATTTTTTAGGGTGAGTGAGACTCTATATTGGGAAGGGAAGGTCTGGTTGTTTCTTATGATAGTTTAATCTCATGACAGCTGTTAGAAATGTTTCAAGATGCAGTTAACCTATGCTTTGGCAATCAAATACGAGTTGTTGTGTGTGAATACCATGATGACGTTTGAGATGATTTTTCTAGTTTTCCATCACAAATAGAGGTCAATTTTATTATTCACCTGTTACATAGAATGGTGCCCATTTGTATTCCATCCTATCAAATAGAACCTACTAAGTTGGTAGAACTTAAAGTCCATATTGAGTAACTGGAGGTGAAAGGATTTATTCATCCTCGAATGTCACTATGGGATTCACTTTTACTCTTTTCTAAGAAGGCATACATCATCCTTAGAATTTGTATTAACTATCAGAAGTTGAATCAGGTGACTATTAAGAACAAGTATCCTTTACCCAGAATTAATGATCTCTTTGATCGATTAAGAGGGACTTATTGGTTTTCTAAGATTTATTGGTGGTCGGGGACCACTAGTTGAGATTCTGAGACAAAGATATACCCAAGAAAACATTCTGGAGTCGATATAGGTATTTTTATTTTTTAATTATGCCATTTGGTATCACTAATTTTCATGTTGTGTTTATGGATTTAATGAACTGAATCTTTCATCGGTTCTTGGGATATTTTGTTTTTGTGTTTTTAAAAGATATCTTGGTGTACTCCAAGATAGATAAGGAGAATATATACCATTTAGATCTCATTTTCAAACATTTAGGGAACATCATTTATATGGTACTATTTCAAAGTGTGTTTTTTGGATCTGGGAAGTGAAGTTTTTGGGCCATGTTATATCTGAGAGGAGAGTCTCAGTTGATCTTGAAAAGGTGCAAGCGTTTATATATTGAGAGCATCCTAGAAAATTGTTATAGATCTGAAGATTATTGGGGTTAGTAGGTTATTATAGATGGCTTGTTCGGGACTTATCCAAGATCACATCTTCAATGATATCTTTAACCTGTAAGGGTGTAATGTTTGAATGGAATGAAAGGTGTTAGAGATATTTTGAAGAACTAAAGAAGAGGTTGACTTCAGCACCAATTTTGATTCTTCTAGAAGTAAGATCGGGTTATGATGTTTTATGTGATGATTCTAGTACAGGTTTTTATTTTGTTCAGGTTTGGGTTGTGGCTTATGGATCATGCTAGTTATGCCCTCATGAGAAGAATTACCCTACCCATGATCTTGAGTTGACAAATGTTATGTATGTACTCAAAACATGGTGTTGCTATCTCCTTGGAGAGTAGTTTATGGTATATTTTGATCACAAAATCCTGAAGTATATTTTCACTCATATAGATATAAACTTCTGATAGAGATTCTGGGTAGAGTATCTTTATTCCTTTTATTTTAATATTGTTTATACCCTCAGAAAAGGAAATATGGTAGCCGATGTGTTGAGCAGAAAATTTCTGACACAAGTAGTGAAGGAATTAGTTGAGTAGTGGTATCTAATGAGTTGGTTTGCTGAGATGATCTTTAGAGTAAAGGAGGTTAGCGTGCATGTGTTCTTGGCCTCGATAAAGGTTTACTTTTATTTTAATGACTGAGCTAGACTTGAGAAAATAAAATACCCTGAGATATGATTCTTAAGATAAATCCTAAATGGTATGGAGACCTCGTGCAATTTATCATGGTCTCCTGGTAGAGATTTTTGATTCTGTAGTAGGTTGGTTGTTTTATTTTCCTTGAGACATGAGGTTCTAGATATTGGAAACCATTCATGTTGGTTTGTGAACCCTCGGGCTAAAAAGATGCACCATGATTTCAGATGTCGGTATTAGTGGTCGGGGATGAATTGGACAGTTGCAGATTTGGTATCATGGTGTCTCACTTATCAAAGAGTTAAGGCCGAACATCAAAGACCTACAAGTTTGTTTCATCCTTTAACCATTCCAATATGAAAGTGGGGTGATATTTCCATGTATTTTTTCGTTTGTTTACCATGGAATCCTTGTGGGAAGGATGTGATTTGGGTGATTGTTAAAAGACTCACTAAATCAGTGAATTTCTTGGAAATAAAGGAAATGATATATGTAGAATAGCTTGGGAACATGTATGTATGAAATATTTTGAAGCTTCATAGGGTTTCCACTATAGTTATTTCTAACAGAGACCTAAGGTTCACATCTAGGTTTTGGAAAGGTTTGCAATAAACAATGGGTTTCCAATTTAATTTGGACATGGATTATCATCCACATATGGATAGAAAGATAGAGTGGGAAATTTAGGTTCTTGAGTATATGATCTAATCTTGTGTTCTTGATTTAGATGGATTATGGGACAAAAAATTTTCTTTGGTCAAGTTCACCTGTAATAATAGTTATCAGGCTTCGATCGTAATGGAGACCTTTGAGGATTTGTATGGGAGGTCATGTTGATCTTCCTTATGTTGGGTAGATATGGGAGAGAGGTCCTTGGTTGGGATGAGTGTTTCTCACAAGATGACATAGGTGGTGAAGTTGATCTAAAGTCCTTTGATCATAGAATATAGTTGTAAAAAATATTATGTGGACCGTCATCATCAAATGTTTGAGTTTTATTTTGGTGATCAGGTCTTTCTTAGAGTTTCACCTCACTTGGGACATCATTGGTTGGGTAAGTAGGGTAATTTTTTACCAAGGTTTTTGGGACCTTTGAGATCATTGAGCAACTAGGGAGGGTGGCCTATCAATTTCTTTTACCATCTAGCTTGAATTTTATACACAATGTGTTTCATGTTTCTCATTTGAGGTGGTATATATCAGATCCTTCCCATGTGATTTGATGAGAGAATGTTGATCTTGAGCCCTATTACACTTTGTTTGAGCATCCAGTTCATATTATAGATCTCTAAGATAAGGTGTTATGTGGTAAAAGGATCCTCTTAATCTGGGTATTATTGCAGTGCGAATATGATCCCCATGAGATGTGGGAGTGAGATTTGTTGATGAGGAAAAAGTGGCCTTTTATCTTTGTGGATCCAGGATCTTGAGCTCCTTCTACCTACAAAAATATTTTATGGTGGGGAGACTGTAATTCCCCATTACCTTTCTGTCAGGTATGTTCTAATCACTATTTTTTCTTTCCCTTTTCATTGGGTGAGTATTTTCGACCCTGAATTAGGAAAATACCTATAATGGTGAAGTCAGGGATTTTCTGTATTTTTAACTTTTTTCTGGACTTTATGTTGTTTTTTGGGAAGTTACACGATGTGTAATGGGATTGCACAACATGTAATGTCCACTAAATAGATGTTGTAAACTGGATTACATGACGTGAAAATGTTACAAGACATGTAGGATTAAACATTGTGTAATGTGAAAAATCATGTTTTTAATATGAGGCGATGTGTTTTTCAGCGTAATTTAAAATGAAATATTTTCATAATGTGTAAAGGTATTATATGACATTTAATTCCTTGAGTTATATTTTTTAGGGTGTTGTGTGGGTGTTTGAGGATTAATTATTTTTCCATCCTTCTCCTCTCAACTAGATCTGTTATACTTGGCGATTTTGGGTGACGTCCTTCCATCTTGATTGATTCTTTCAGTGATTGATCACCGTTGGGGTCATATTTCTATTATCTGGGTAAGTGTTTCTCTTGTTTCTTATTTGGTTTGGGTTGAAGCTATGTTTAAGCTGTGCTTTTTTTATTTGATAGGGTTTTCTATCAATACTCTTCAGTTTCTTAGCGTGGCCTTCTTTATGAACACCATTCTCCTAAGTTCCAATCCCCATTTTCAAAGGTAGTTAGATTTTCTAAGTCCTTAATGTAGGAGGTTTTATTCAATTGTTCTAATTTCTTGAATTTCTTGTTGTTCGTATTGATTTCTTGAGATTTGAAGTGGAAGTAAATGTGTTGAAATTGAAAAGGGCATGGGTTCACATTTGAACAGTGATTTTCTTTAAAAATAGAATTGCCTTGATTTGAAATGAAACATTTATTTTCAAACCCTGAAGCAGATTATCATGGATTTGAAATTTCTTTATAAAAATGTGAGCATGGTTTTTAAAATATAAATTGATGAACATTACACACCAGGAACCTTAGGTGCGTTGGGAAAGAGACACAGGTAGACTTAGTGTGTGTGACACCACTAGGAGGTAACCTCTTATATATTTATGGTCTAAGGATGGCCTTGATGTTAGTTAGATCCAACCTTATGCCTTGTTAGGATTGTGAGTGTCTAGTACGTATTTTCCCATAGGCTAGAGATCATATGGTAGGTGCATTGTTGTTTCTGGTTATTTATTACATGATAGTTAATTTCATGGATGTTAAGTCACATGTTTATTTATATTTGTTGTCTTTATTGGCTATGTTTCTGGCTTTGGAAACATTTTCTGAAATTTTTGAAAACTCAAGAATTGTTTGAAAAAGGATTTCAAATTTTTTATTTATAAAAATGATTATAAATCTATTTTGTTTTAAAGATTGAACTTATACATTCTTCTTATTAGAACTTGTATAGATTCTTTTGTGGTATCCTACTGGGATCTGTTTCTCACACTCTAATTTTTCCCGTTAGTGGTTGTAGACTTTGTTTTGTAGGATTCAGGTAAAGGGAAGAGCATTCTGTAAAATGTAGGCTTCTATTTACATTTTTTTTCATTATAAAATATTTTGGAGGTGAAGTATGGTCACATGGAGGCTAGTTTAGTCTGTAATTTTCTTTTTTTCTGGTTTTTCCTATTTGGATCAGTTGTATCTCTTGTTGTTTCTTCTTTTCACTATGGTTGTACATCTTGTTTTCCTTATATACATGACCTATTTTGTTATCCTTGTTTTACCCCACCCCATGATGGGATGACTTGGGTGACTAGTCTGGTTGACCCAGGTTGGTCTGTTATATACCATGCATATACAATCTATACCTATTCTTGAGAGAAAACATGGAGGGATTACCTCATACATTGAAACCCATTCCATGTACACTGGTAAAGGGTGAGTCCAGTGACCTGTTAGGAATCCCCAATGCCTTGAAAACACTGAGTGTTGTTGTGATCAAGTAGATGTGACTATAATACATATTAGAAGTGCAGTAATGTCCACACAACACACCCACCTAGAAACATAGTCCACGATACACATACATGCATACAAGTCAGGTCATCATGTGCTAACTATGGCACTATGACACCTTACCCTACCTACTTCGGCCAATGTCAGAAAGAGGAAATCCAAATCATAGAATAATATTGACCCATACCTGAAGATTCTGGGTAGTTAATCATAAATTCCTTGGTCATCCCTACTTATAGGATATGTTGTAAAATAATTTTCCTAGCCAAATCCATCATCAAGGTGGGTCACACTGAATAGATATAAACCTATTCCCATGCAAGGAAGGGCACACTAAATATTACTTTGGTCTGTTCCCATTGGGTAATTCCATATTTAATAGTAACCTAGTCTATTATCCTCATAGAAGGACACACTGAATAGTACCTTGGTCCATTCCCCTCAATTAAATACACACTAAATAGTACCCAACCTAATCCTCAGGAAAAAAACAATGTAAGGCTAGGTTCATCCCCTATTTCACAAGGGAAGTCATCCATCACTATCTAGCACAATGTTGGGGACATCTTATACCCTACTCTCTCACTCAAGTTAGATTCTATCACATCCCATATCATCATTCAGACTATATAAAACCAAGTACATGCATTAAAGAACAAGAAGGTCATGGATCCCATCACACAAACTCACTCGTTCATTATAACAACTCAAAAATTCCTTCTATTAGTAAAATAACTCAGACTTCATAATTATTATTTTATTATTGAATCACATAGAAAGACTATTACATTTCATGGGAACATTACACATCATAAAATAATGTTAACTATAATAGGTAGGAATAGTATAGGGAGGTAAACAAATAGAATAATGTACACACTAATATAAACCTTATAGGATCAAATTCTCCTATGAAGATAACTCCTAGAATAAGGACTGTAATAAGAAAGAGAAACATTAGTAATATGATAGAAATTATCAAGGTAAGTGTATAAAATATATAAGTGAAGTATTGAATGATGAATTATAAGAATGGTGGGGTATATATAGTGAGTAAAGGAAAATGTGAAAGTTACGATCTAATTGTTACATGATCATTACCTGACTATAACAATGTGACTATTATATGACCATTGGAATAATAATAATACCAAATAGAATAGTAAAATATCAATTTAAAAGTAAATTCAAAATTAGTATAATTATATTTTAAAATAATATTTTATAAAAAATATGTAATTTTTATTTAAAATAATTATTTATCATACTTAAGAATTTATTTTTATAAAAAAAACATTATATTTGAAATCGACACATCAAAATTAGGTTTGGATAAAATTATTAGAATAATCTAAAAATACTTTGTTTTTTAGTGACTAGTATAAATACATTTTTATGTTTTTTGTATATGTTATGACTTCATAAATATGTAATAATGATATAATTATTAATATGATGTAATCCAAGATGAAAAATAATTTATTTTATTAAAATAATTAATTTTAATTAACTAAAATGATTTTCTAAACCTATAAATAACTTTCATAAGTATAAAAAAGAAATTAAGGTTTTAAAAAATAATATTGTGTAGAAAATTTGCTTTCTCATGCCCTGAGTAATATTAAAAATTAAATTTAGATTATCTCATGAATAAAAGTAAAAACCATGCCTTAAATTTCCAAAACCATTAACTAAAACCATGTGTAATCCAATGGTTTTATATTTTTCATAATCTATATTTATAAGGCCTGTATTTAGAAATTAATAAACAATTCTCCTCATTTTGCTATAAATACCCACATATAAAGTACATTTCATTCACTCCCATTAATAATTATCACGTCCCAACCTCTCTTAGTATCTTATTAAGTCTATTATCAAATCCACCAATCTCTCAAGGAATCACTCCTCTTAGCTTATAAAGCAATATTTAAGGTAAGGGATTCTCTTCATATTCCTTTTCTTTCAATCAAGTACTTCCTTTATAGTAATATTTCTAATTTTGAAGTCTATATGTATTCATAAACTTATAATCATTACATTAATTTCTAGATGAAAATATATCAATTAGAAACTTCTATTCTCTCTCATTAACCCCATACCATGAACCATTTTGTATACCCGTTATACTATTGAATTCATTCTTTGATTTTCCAATGCAATTTTTTTTTGTGTTGTGAATACTCAGTCCCATTTTATTTTAATGTTATCCATTTAAATTTAATTTTACTTCATTTATCTTGTATTTAAATTTCACTTACCATCCTGGTTCAACCCCAAACCGGTCACTCAAGATGGCCCCCGACAAGGCCCAATAGACATTCCCAATCTTCTTGGGCTAGCGACAAGAACCAAGGGCATCAACAGAGTAACAGTGGGAATAATCTCACCCAATGTAAATAAAAAAAGTATTATAAATATAAATTATAATCCCAATGAAAATAAAATAATAAAAAAAGTAACTAAACATAAATTGAAACTAAAACTAACTGAACCTAACGACCACTAAAAATCCTTGTGACCCTATGGGTCACTCTCTAATTCCAAAACCCAACATTGCCGATAGGAATCGAGACCAAGTTGGAACCTACACCAGAGACTAAAAATAAGGAAAAAGTTTAGCCGTGGTTATTAAAACTCAGTAGGCATGCCCAAGTAATCTATTCCCAATGCATTTCCTTTAAATAAAATATTCATTAACAACTAGTTTGAAATACGAGGATAAGAGCATAGGTTTTTCACACATTCTATTTAAAAAAATCACAATCCACTACCCTTGTAATTTAAAATACACTTTTCACTTAAAAGAAACCTTAAAATTTAAGAGGAAAATAGGGAAAACCAAAGAGAATGTTGTTCAATTTAAAATAAGGGAAAGGGGGGACTTTCATTCTTTGAAAACATTATTCTTTAAATTTTTTAATGAAAAACAAGAAGTAGATTTTTGTAAAGGAAACACCACAAACCAAGAGTAGGGATTGATCGCATAATAAGAGAAATGGGATAACAGTGCTGAAGAAACCATACCAATAAAGGTGTATAAATCATCCACCATAGATAATCTAGTGCCAAAGAAAACATGGGAATACCTAAGAGCTCATAAGAAAATCTAGAACATACTAAAACTTGATTCATCTAATTAGAAATCCACTCCTGATGCCATCAACTAGTCCGAACACTCAGTCATACCCTTTCTGGACTATTTGAGAGGCGCAATCCCAAAGCAGAGCAAGGTTTTTACTAAGGGCCGCTAGCTAGAGCTAAATCCTAAATAGTGTATCAAGCATTTTCATAAGTCTTCATAGTTATTCCAGGTTCCCATTTCATGTTCACAATGGGGTGTGAAAAATAAATCCAAGAAAATAACCATACATATAATCCATCACAAACTGTAACCACCCACATCCACTCTAAAGAATAGCCCCTTTCCTTCAAACCATCATCACATGAGGAAAGTCCAAAGCCAAGGACATTCCCACCACTTTTCAATAAAATGGAAAGAGATTCATTCCGATATGGTTTTTCCAAATAAACCATTTCAAAAGTGGAAACTGCACCTCATGTAACCTTCACATGTTAAACCATTTCTTAAAGAACCACACACGTGCCACTTTGAAATCCAAAAACCCACTTGGAAACCCATTTAGGAAACCCAAACCACCATTTCAAATTCAAAACTCATTTATAAGATCCAACTAGGCATTCCAACCTTCACTTGGTGTGAAAAACCCAATATAACCATTTCAAAAAAATTTAAAATCAAGTGGAAAATGCCTCATTCCACATCAATTTTTTTTCTAAAAATCATACATCTCTATTTAGTATAAAATAAGGTGATAAAGGTAAGAAATAAACGATTCTTAAATTTAAAGGACAAATAAAAAGGTAAACATACCTAAAAACAAAAGTGCTTCAACAACTCTGACCCGAAACAACTCCACGAGGGTTAAAATAAGTAAGAACATAAAAACGAAACCTTAACAACACAAAAACACTAATTCAAACTCAAATAAACATGAATCCTAGATCTATAAGGCCAACTAAGAATAATAACTCAATATAAAATGGAATGAGGAATAGTAAGAATAGAGTAGGTGATTACCTTGAACATTCACCCCAAATCTTGAAGAAACCCCTTGATTTTACCCTTGGAAGAGGATAGGAAGCTTGGAGGAGAAAGTATGATCTCCCCCTATGTCATGTGAACCAAATAGAGAGAAAGCAGAAATTTTGGGGTTAAGATTCAAATATGTTAGAAGATGAATTTCACTCTTTTAAGGCACCTGAGCACTGTCCAAAGTTAGGCCACACAGTTTCCCAAACCATGTGCCAACTGTGCACCCCCTTATTAACACACTAGGAACCTCCATGGTCTAGCTACACAGTTAAGAAAATTGTGCACCAACCATGAGAAATAGTTTTGTAAAAAATTGCAGAACCATGTGAATGACTTCCACATGGTTTGGACTAACCACGATCAAGTTGTGAACCCCCAACCAGAGACACCAAAAAAACCTACACAATTTCTCCTAGGAGTCATATGGTTTGAACCAAACCGTGTAAAACCCTTGCAACTCAAACCATGAATGAAAAAATGAACTAATAAGGTACTCAGCCTTAGGAGTCCTCACAGGTATCCCTTAACCATGCACCTAAATCATGTAACATAATAAAAACTTCCCAAAACTAAAAATTTAAATCCTAAACACCCAAAATTCAATGAATAAACCAAGGATAAAAGATAATCCAAAATAAAAGAAGAAAATAAAAATTGCGGTGTGACAATTCTCCCCATCATTATTCTTTACATCCCTAGAAATCCTTAAAGTATCTAGTTGATCAAATAAATGACAAGGTCCACATGCACACATGATCTAACTCCTCAATCCAAGAAAACATTAACCACCACCAAAATGAAAACACACTCCACTACTTGAAACAAACAAATAAACCCAAACCACTTCTTGAAAAAATGATGGAAAAATAAAACTGCAACTTCCACAACCTTTACACACAAAATACCATTGAATATGCCACAAATCCCAACATTCACCCAAACAGAAAAGACTCAAAATCAAGAAACTCCAAAGGGAACCACGTTTTTCCAAGACGAAATCAGGGACCAAACCAAATTACCAATATGAGAGTCTAGATTTGACTCCTCACCATTTAAGAATTATAACTAGATTCCCAAAAAACTCCACCCATCCAACACTGAACCTCCAAACCAGAATGACCACACACAACCCCCTAAAATAACCAAACAAGAACAAAAATCCATAGGAATTTTTTCACTTAAACAAGGCACTTCCATAAAAATAGGGATTCATAAGATACACACAAATCATACTATTCCACTTCAATGAGAAACGACAAGAACAAGACACACAAATAGAAATGGCTCAAATCAAAATGGTGCCATTCAAAATTTTTAAAATACAATCTTCTATTAAAATATAGTTTCTTAAATATTACAATATCCTTCATCATTATAAGAAAAGTAAAACACTAAAAAAACCCCACCACTACAACAGAAGGAGCACTAAAATGGAAAGGGCCTTCAAACTGAACCTAGGACAATACATTAATCCTGAGAACAGGCTAAGGTGTGTTGAGTCAATAAGGTTTCCTTATGAATTTTCCATTTCTCTATGTTTTGAAAATCACAAACACTTTATCTTAAGGAAAAACTTATGCTCAGTAAGGATTATTTTCCTAAGAAAAATTTCCATTCTTTAAGGAAATTTTTATCCTTACCTTTTTTTTCATTGTTCTCTTTATAATCCCTCTAAATCTAACTGTTTTTTTATTACTATGGTAAAATTTTATTTCATACCAAATTCTTAGATTCTTATAATTCCTTAGATATAGAGTGTGGTGTTTTCAGGTTCTGAATTATCTAAATTTAGGTTCTGAGTTCTCTGAAATTAAGATTATCAATTCTCTGAATTCAGGTTCCGAATTCTCTGAATTCAGGTTCTGAATTCATTGAAATTTAGATTCATAATTCTCTGAAATTTAGGTTCCTAATTCCTCAGAGTTCATGCTCTGAATTCCTCTTAATTTGGACTCTGAATTCCACAGAATTCTGATTCTGAATTCCTCAGGATTCAAACTCCGAATTTCTCAGAAATCCAACTGCGAATTCCTCAGAATTCAGAATTCGAATTCCTCAGAATTCAGACTCCGAATTCCTCAGAATTCAGACTCCAAATTTCTCATAATTCCAAATCAAAATTCCCCAGAATATAGACTCCAAATTCCTCAAAATTTAGACTCCGAATTACTCAGAATTTTGATTCTAAATTCATTGGAATTAAAACTCTTAAACATATAGAATACAGATTAAAAATTATTTGGAAAAAAGAATCTAAATATCCATGTCTTATAGACTATGAATGTTCATTTTTTTAGATTTTGAATTCTATTTTTCCTTAAACTTTGAAAAATAGATTTGGTTAAGAATCTTAATTTTCCTTACACTTATTATGAAACGATGCCATACAATCTATTTCTAACTAACCATTGTTTGAATGACACCTATACTGGTCCCTCCGAGATTCAAGGAAAAATATGACCATTGGAGGAGGGAGCCAACCATTGAATAAGTGCCTATACATAGAAGCTCATTTGAATGATCTCAATAACTGTTTCATTACTCTAGAGATTTCATGTTGTTGAAGTGATTTCTAGAGAGAGAGAGACTCTCATGCTTTGTGTAGTTATGATCATCTTGCTCAAATTTATTTGTGTGACTCCGATTGTTGCCGAGTACAATAGAGGGCTTCTAGGGATTGGAAGACAGAGGTGATTACTACCTTAAAGTTCGAGGAATTTTGGGGATAGAAAGATATAGGTGATGACTACCTTAAAGATTGAGGTTTTACAGAGATAACAAGATAGATTCTAATATTCTTATCGAGGGCTTACCCTGGTGTGGGTAAGATAGACTTTATTGAAAGTATAAATCAAGGGACCTTTATCCAAGTTCATTGGATACCCTACTCTTTGGGTTAAAATATTTCATACTTGTTACTTGTTTTGTTTCATGTTTATTTCTATTCTATTTTTATAAAGAAAGAAATTATAAATTTCTTATACTTTCTCATTCCTTTATTTACTCTGATAATTAAGATTCTATATGCTTTAAGGTAGAATCTTTACCTAAGTAAACTTTTCTTAAGTTTAATTTCCATAACCATATTTCTGGAACCTAGAAATTTTGTTTGGTAGAACTAAAAGTGGTCTTGTGAATTTACCTTGTTTAACTTTTTTAAACATAGTTTTCCTTAAGGTTAAAAATGAAAGTTTTTAAACTTACAATTCAACCCCCTATTGTAATTGAGCATCTAAATTCATATTTTGATCCTACAATTGGTATCATAGGAGGCCTCTAAAATAATTATATTCATATATAAGTTTTATTTCTCAAGTTTTCATTGTTATAAATTTTTCCTTGCTTAGGGATTTTTTTCTTTGTTTACAAACTTTTTCTATTAAAAAATTTTGTGGAAAAATATTTTCTTATAAGAATGGTATGAATGAATGTTGGTTCGATTGAAAATATAAATCCTAGTAGACCACCTATATTTGATGGGAATTATTATGAGTATTGGAGAGATAGTATGAAGACTTTTGTTATTAATACTGGATTGGAAAAATTTGTCATGATTACTAGAGATTAAAAAATTCCTGACAAGGAAGTCAAAACTTTTACCAATCAAGAAAATCAGAATTCAACTAAACTACAAGGTACTTAATAATTTTTTGTGTTCTATGAACAGGAATATATATAGTCATATTTCTTCTTGTGAAGCTACAAATTGTATCTAGAAGAAATTGGAAGTTACACATTTTGGTACATCCAAAGTGATTGAGACTAGGAGAGCTATGCTTAGAGCAGAATAACATGGATTTCAATTTCCTTATAGAGAAAAATTATGTAAGGTGAAACAATGATTTATAACCATTGTCAACAGTTTACAATCTATAGGAGATAAAGGTCTTGATAATGAATCTCTAGTAGGAAAGATTATTGATATTATGCCTAATGAGTGGGAATATAAGAGAACAACTAATGATGAGAATAGGAAAGTATCTAAAATTACTCTTGATTATATTTTTGAAACTCTTCTTCAATATGAGACAATAATGAAAAGGGATGATGATATGAATTAAAATAAGAATGGAAATGGAAGTGTATCCTTTACTACTACTAAATTCAAGACTCCTTAAAGGGTTATAAGATCCAAGTCTAAGAACGTCATTGTTTTATTTGAATCTAGTGAAAGTTAACATTCTGAGAATAATCTAGAAAATCTTTCTAGAAAGATGAACAAGATAGTTGGAAAGAAATACTTTCAGTAGAGATATAAGAAGAAAGAAATAAAAGACAAGAAAGACTCAGAATTCACTTTCTATGAATGCAAAAGAGTAGGGCATATGAGGCCAAATTTTCTTATGCTAAAGAAAAAGGACAGAAAGGAAAATCATTCTGATAGAAATAAAAAGAAGTACTACAAGGCTAAATATAAGAAATTTTTGAAATCCAATAACACCTGGAGTGTTAGTGGTGGTGAATCGACTGATGAATCCTTGGAGTATGAATCTTCTGGTCATAAGAATCCTGGTCTACTAGCTAGATTACCCATTGAAAACCATTATCTAATGGGAAAGGTACACAATGCCAAATCTATCACCAATGTATCCTTTAATGAAAATTATACTGATGATGTATATTACAAATCTTTATATGATGAATCTTCCTCATCAAAATATAATACATTACCTTTTTATGAAGAAGTTTTTAGGTTTTCTAAACTTCTTGAGATTTAAAATTATAAACTCGAGAAAAATCTTGATAAGGAAAATTCTAGAATTTTTATTTTAACCAAAGAAGCATCAGATCTTTCTAAAGATCTTGATAATAAAACTTTTGATTTTGATAGTATTTAAAAAAATCTTGAGGAAGTTAATTCCGAGAAAGATAAACTTTCTAAGGATCCTGAAAATGTAATTTCTAAGAAATTTTTTTAGAGACTAACTCTAGTTCTAAAACTAATGTTTTTAGGATAATAACTTGGTTATAAAACCAAAGTCATAAATATTATCCTTAAGGAAGTGTTTTTCAAACATTACCTATGGTAAGAAAAACTTTGACAAGATGTATTCCCAAATTATACCTACAGGGAATCATTCTAGATTTGGTTACACCCATTATAAACCAATATGCAATAATAACTATTTTTTCCTCAAAGTGATCCATTTTGAACTAAATGTCAGTATGGTGGACATTGTGAATTTTTTTTAAATAAAACCCAATATTTAGGTTTTCATAAAACTTATTTTTCTAAGAAAATGTGGATACCTAAAATCTTTCTTTCTTAAATTTCTGGATCCAAGAAAGTTTGGATTCTGAAATTCTAACTCTTTTATTTTCAGGAAAAAATTGATTGTACCAACACAATACATGGTACATGGATAGTGGATTTTCCTGACATATGACTGGTAAAAAAAACTTCTTTGAAAATATTATCAAGACAAAATGAGGAAAAGTAACTTTCTGAGATAATGCTCAGGGAGAAATTGTTGGTATAGGTAACATTTTTCTTCTTGGAAAAACTTTTATTTCAAATGTATTATTTGTTAAAGGTATTGATCACAACCTTATTAGCATATTTCAATTATGTGATAAAGTTTACCTTGTGAATTTTAGGAATGATAAGTGCTTAGTACACAATTCTAAGGAAGAATTTATTCTTTCTGCCCATAGGCAAGAGAATGCATACGCACTAAACTTAGAAGACCTTATGATCTAAGATATACCTTGTCTTAGTGAAATGTAAGATCAATATTGGTTATAGAATATAAGGTTAAGAAATTGTAACGTTAAAAACCTATGCAAACTCTCAAATAAAAGACTAGTTAAGGATCTACCAGAGCTTAGATTTGATTCTTCAAAAGTCTGTAATCCTTGTCAATTTTCCAAGAAACATAAATCAAGTTTTAAATAAATCAGTGAAGTCTCAATTTGTGATGCATTATAATTTGTGCATATGGATCTTTTTGGTCCAACAAAAACTAGAATAATTGGAGTAAAATATTATGCATTTGTCTTAGTTGATGATTACACTAGATTTATGTGGGTATATTTTCTAACAAGGACGTCTAAATATTTTTATTATTTAAAAATTTTCAGATCCCAAGTTAAAATTAAGAAAAAACTTCCATTGATAACTATTCATAGTGATCATGGAGGAGAATTTTAAAATTATTATTTTGAAACTTTTTATTGAAAAAAAGGAATTACTCATATCGTCTCAGTACCAAGAACTTCTCAACAGAATGGTGTTGTTGAAATAAGAAATCATATTCTTTGAGAGATAACTAGAACCATGTTGAGTGAATATTCTATAGCTAAACACTTTTGAGCTGAAGTTGTAAGTATTTCTTGCTATACTATAAACCGAGTTTTGATTAGACATTTTCTTAACAGAACCCCTTACGAATTGTGGAATCGTAGAAAAACTAGACTTTCCAACATCAAAGTATTTGGTTTCAAAGTATTCATTATAAATACTAAAGATAATTTACATAAATTTTCACCCAAATCTGATGAAGGAATTTTTCTTGGATACTCCACAACTTCTAAGGCTTATAGAGTTTTTAATAAAAATACTTGTACTATTGAAAAAACAGTGCATGCTAAATTTTATGAAACTAATCTTTTTGTTTTTAAACAACCTCAACCTACATCTTTGGATGTGTTTTCAAAAACTGATTGCCAACCCTTGATAGAAGATCCTTTTGATAAATAAAATATTCAAGAAAATATTTTTGAAGCATTTACCCTAGAAGATTTCTTAACATATGTTGGTGAATAAGTATTATAAAACCCAAATCAGTTGCTTCTTAAGAATCATCCTAGTGATAGTATCATTGGTGATGTAAATCAACTTGTAAGGACTAGAAGATACTTAAAAAACGAAGTAGAACATCTAGAATTCTTTTCCCAATTAGAACCAAAATGCACTGATGAAGCTTTAAGTGATAATGATTGGATAAAAGCCATGCAGAATGAGCTAAATGAATTTGAAAGGAACAAAGTCTGGACCTTGGCTGAAAGACCTACGAAAAATTCTATAATTAGAGTAAAATAGGTCTTTGGGAATAAATGTGACGAAAATGGAATCATTGTAAGAAGTAAGGCTAGATTAGTTACAAAAGGCTATAATAAATAGAAAGGAATAGACTTTGAAGAAACTTATGCACTAGTATCTAGACTTGAATCTATTCATATTTTACTTGCCTTTACAACATTCTTTCATTTCAAACTTTTTCAAATGGATGTAAATGCTCTTTTCTTAATGGATATGTTCAAGAGGGAGTTTATGTTGAACAAAATCATGGTTTTGAAGACACAAAACATCCTGAACACATTTTCAAACTTACCAAAGTTTTATATGGACTTAAAAATCTCCTAGAGCCTAATATGATAGACTTATAGGATTTTTGTTACAAAACAATTATGTTAAAGGAACTATTGATACAACCCTTTTTATAAATAAAAGATAATAAAAATGTTTTGATTGTTTAAATTTATGTAGATGAAATTATATTTGGTTCAACTCAGCAATCCTTAATCGATTCGTTTTCAAATAAAATGAAATCTGAGTTTAAAATGAGTATGATGGATGAGTTAACATTTTTCCTAGGTTTTCAAATTTCTCAAAAACTAGAAGAAACTTATATATCTCAACATAAGTATATTAAATATATTCTTAAAAGGTATAGATATGACAACACTAAGAGTATAAGTAATTCTATTGGAAATTTAAATTCTTTTGATCTTGATGAAGTTGGGAAACCAGTAGATCAAATATCATTTAGAGGTATGATAGGAAGTTTATTATACTTGACATCTAGTCATCTAGACTTAATGTTTTCAGTATGCTTATGTGAAAGATATCAATCCAATCCTAAGGAATCTCATTTAAAAGTAGTAAAAAATAATTTTTCTATATTGAAAGGGAACCATGGATTTAAGACTCTTTTATACATCTAGAAATTATTTTGTTTTAAAAACTAATTTGGATGCTGATTTTGGTGGATGTAGAATGGATAGAGAAAATATATCTAAAACTTGTCATTTTCTAGGAGATTCATTAGCTTCTTGGTTATGCGAAAAAGAAACACTCAGTATCACTTTCCACTAATGAAGCTGAATATGTAGCAGTTGGAATTTGTTATGCCCAAGTGTTGTGGATGCAACACACACTCACAGACTATGGAATGAGTTTTACCAACACACAGATATTGTGTAATAACACTAGTTCTATTTTCCTAAGAAAAAACCCTACACATCACTATCGTGAAAAACATATAAATATTAGGCATCACTTTCTTAGGGATCACAAAAAAAGAAGAAGATATCATTATTCAATTTATCAGAACGCAAGAACAATTTTTTGATACTTTCACAAAATCTTTATTATCAGATATATTTGAATACATTATAAAAAATTTAGGAATGATAACCATAAGGTAATCGTTTATATTAACTTTTTGTTCAAACTTATCTCCTTACATTAAGTAACTCTTTTTCAAAAGGTACATACATTTTCTTGGTAGTTAAATTTTTTCATAGTCAAAAGTTTTCTTAGTCAAAAATTTTCATAGTCAAATTTTTTCATAGTCAAAATTTTTCGTAGTCAAAATTTTATGTAGTCAAAATTTTTTGTAGTCAAAATGTTTTGTAGTCAACATTTTTCGTAGTTAAAATTTTCATAGTTTAAAAATTCTGAATTTCAAAAAATTTCCTTTCTTTAATAATTTTTTTCGTAATCTAAAGTTCTTCGAGAAGAATTTTATTTATTACTGATAATTTTACTATCAATTTAGAAGGTATGTTTCCTTACTTAAATTTTTTGTAATTAAATTCTACTTGTAGGTATTTTCTTCTTGTTTTAAGAAAATTTTTGGGATTAAATTTTCCTTAAATCTAATGTTTTACCTTAAAAAACCTCAAAAGATCAAAACCTACCAAAATCCTTCTTCGAATTTCATCTTAACCATCAGATCAAATCATGCTTATTTCAACCATTAGATCTTTTTGGGAATATGAACCTTCACCGCAAATTCCTATATAAAGGCCCCCAATGGTTGTCCCATATTGGTTATCATGCTTTGGCGTGCTGAAACTCTACTTCTTTATTTAAGGCTCATTCCAATTTTTATGGTTTCTTAAAATCCGAATGTATTTTGAAGAATCACCACAAAAGAAAACGTCGTATGTAAAAGAAATATGTGAATGGAATATCTATAGGGAAATATTAGTAGATCCGAATTTCTTTTCTAAATATGATTCTCTTATTTCAAAGAATATCAAGTTGAATGGCTGGGAGAGTTTGTGTGTATCAAAACCAAAGGAACAAGATCCAGTGTATCCACAGTTTCTGGTAGAATTTTATGATATTGTAAGTTTTTTTATTCAAGATGGAGAAGATAAGTTTTCTTTTAAGAGTTATGGAAAAAAATATTATCTTTATTTCAGTATGGATACTAATATCATTGGAATTTGTTATGAGGGAGAAGCTGGATTATTCACCCACAAGCTACCATATGTTTTAGGAAGTTTTGATAAGTAGAAGGCTATAGAGTGTCTTGGTTTGTTAGGAGTGAAGACACCAAAGATCAACCATATTTCTACAAATTTTTGGATTCTGGAGTTATGGGTTTAAGGTGTTATCATTCCGAGAAAAGGGGATAATGACACCCTGAAAAAAAGTGACATTTATATTCTGTATTTTTTGGTGAACCTTAGGAAGATTAATCTAGTGAAATATATATTACTTACAATTTCAAATATCAAGAATGGAACTATAAATTCTCATATTATTATATATTCATCTATTCTTTCCAAGTTTATAGTTCTCTATCTTGATTCGTTCAAAATTCCTTGTAGCTATAAGCCAAGAAATTTCAAGGTTATGTTTCTTAGTAATGATACATTGAGAAGGATGAATGTTGGATTCAATAGTGAATATAAATAATTCTATGATTTACCTAAATCTAAAATCAACAAAGAAACCAGAAGTGGATAAGACTTTCAAGAAAGGTTGGAAGAAGAGAAAGGTGAAGGAACTAGAAGTGAAAGAAAAAACTTCTGCAGTTTAGGAAACCCAATCTGCAACTCCAAAATCTAAGAAGCAAAAGACCTATCCAGATAAAGTGGTTTCTAAGTTGAGAGAAGATAAGAAGAATAGGAAGGAAGGAGAGCCTAGTTTTGTCTTGGACCCTATTGAAGAAAGAGATTTAAAGATTAAGGCTGTTGAGTATCATGAGAAGAAGGAAAAGATAAATAAGTAGAGAAAGAAGATGTCAAAGGATGAAATAGTTCAAGATCTTCTCAAAGACACCGAGAAAGACTCTAAACGAGTCTATGTATGGGAATCGTTTCTGCAAGAATCACTTCCAGTGACTTTGGGAAAGAAAATGGTGACTCTAGAACCAAAAGAAGATGAGTAAATTGTGCAGGAAGAGGAAGTGGAAGAAGAAGAAGAAGAATAAGGGGATGACACCAATTATTTTACAAGGTAGGTTAAGGAATATCATGATAAGGAGAGTCCTTTTGAGAAATATTTTATCCAAACTTCTCAAGCTGTATTTTCAAAACTTGCTAACCCTAGAAAAGAAGAAGAGGTTCATAAAGAAGTAAACAAACCAATTGAAGAACAGAGTAACAATCATTAATTGGTTCAACAAGATGACCTTGTGGCAGATGCCGAGAAATAAAATGTTAAGGGAGAAAAAATAGTACAACTATTAGATAGTGAACATGGATCTCCAAAAGCATCAGAGATCATTCTGAGAACTAATAAAGGAAAAAATGTGTTGGTTGATAAACCAAAGAAATCCGTGGTGGAAAAGAAAGATGTTGGTGGTTCTTCAAAGAGAAAAGCTAAAGAGATAGAGAAAGAATCCTCACCAACCAGAGAATCTGATTTAGAATCATACTCTCTAGGACATGACTTTGTGGTCAAATCCTTGAAGAAGTTGGTTAATACCATTATTTTGTTTCTGAGTATAGACTCGAGGTTCCGGATTCTTTAGCACTTGATTAATTAGAAATTGGATTCTGTTTCCATGCTTATGAATAAGTTATTTAGGTTTGAGGCCGACTTTAAATCTGTATATATTGGGTATGATGCACACAGAATGTCATTCAAAGAAATTACTATGTGGTCTAAGAAGATAATGTAAGAGCTAATAATATTTGATGACTTTCAAGACAGTGTCATGGATACTTTTTATACCTAAGATAACAAGTTCAAATAGGTTACTAAAAGTTTTGATGAGAAGCTCAATCTTGAACAAATAGTTAAAAAGTAGGAAGTCAATTATTTGAATAGAAAACTTAATTCAGTTTCTTTCAATATAAATAGGGAAATAGATCTCAGAATTGAATTTGAAGAAAAGATAGTAAGCAAGAAGAACTTTTGAAAACCCACACATAAATTCTCAAGGCTCGGGAAGAAAAGATCAAAGCTCTTGAGAAGAAAAATGAGGATTAGGATCATCTGCTCAAGAATTTTGAAGAGGATCATAAGGAGCTTAAAAAGATGAATAAAATTGTCAAGAATCTTATTCTGAAAGAAAAAATAAGGATGGTCTTTTATTTAACTCCGATATTTTGTTGTATTTTCTTCCTTGTATGAATTATTTCAATAATAATGAAATTTTTGGTTGTCCTTTATGTTTTTTGTTGTATAATAATAATATTTCAAGTACCATTTTTTATATTCCCTTTATTCCTTTTTTTAAATCACAAAGGGGGAGAAATGATTAATAAAAATAATGCTAAGTAAAGAATAAAATTCCCTAAGTAAGGGGGAGTCTATCTAAGGGGGAGTTTTATTAAAAATATTTCCTTATACAAGATAAAGAAAAATCTCTTTAAGGAAGTCAAGAATGTGATCCTTAGGGATTTCAAAACCTAAGGGAGGTTAGTCGTATTCACCATAATTTATATGTAAAGGGAGATAAGTTTTTCCTTTAAGTTCATAATGAAAAATTCTAAGTCCTTATATTATTTTTTTTAAGGATGTTTGTGCTTTCCAAAAAGGGGAAGATTATTGAGTCATTATGATTTCTTTATAAATAAGACTTCTTGAGGATAATAATTGTTTTGTTATGGATGTTTTTAGAACCTTCATTCAAATGGGTCTTAAGTTTTAGTGGAATTTTTAATTGTCAGTTGGTGAAAGGGATGGATTTTTGATTGGGGATTAGAATATAATTATGAGAGTTTAAACACCTTAAAAATGTTTTTTAGATATGGAATGTAGTTTTGTGGGTCGTGAGAGCAGTAGGAGAGCACCATAGGAAGGACAGAATTCTAGGGCTACAACCAGTAGCCACTGGCCATCCGTGGATAGACTACTAGCTAGTTGGTGTCTAAGGTAGTGTCCATGATGGAATTCAGGATCCATAGATTGGCTGATAGCCCTCTTCTGGCTAATCGATGCCTAGCTGGAGCCACCTAAATTCTGATGGTGGATATCAACAAGAATGTGGCCTAGTACTGGCAATCTAGTGGGGGGTTTTGAAGAAAAATAACAGTTTCCCTACTTGGGTTTTTAGAGGGGTAAACCCCCCCTTTATACCTTTCTCTTTATCACATTGAATAGGGTGTGGATCCCCCTTCCCCCTCCTCTCCCATGATACATCTATGGTTCTTTGGTGATTTTTTAGTGATTTAATGTGATATTTGACCTATGTTGTCATCCATCCATTTCACCCTTATTTCTCATCTAATTTCATTCTCTTAGTTATGGATTTAATAATGATTTCATCAAATAATTGTGAAATAATTCAAATATCATGGATATTTCATGAATACTAGAAAAGGTCATCCCATAATGATGCCCACTCATCATTTCTCATTGATGAAATAAAGGTACAATGATCCATGGATTTTTTATGGGATTTTACAAAAAAATGTAATTAATTTATTGATATAAATGGAAACATATATTGGGGATTTTTCTTTGTGTAGGTTCTAGGGTTTCGAGGATGTTTGACACCCCATTTCTTGAGGATGCAGTGATTATTAGACACCCAATGAGTTTTCAGGGAATATTCATAGTTTAAATTAAATTTATAAGAAAATTATAAATATTATAGTCAACCTTTTAAGTTATTTAGAGAGATAATAGAGAACATGTGATGATCTGGGCTTTGGTTATACCTTGGTCATGGATTTGTGTGACTAAGAAAATTTTCTAGAATGGAGAATTAAATGGAAAAGTTTTAAAAATAGGTAGGGGGTCTCTGGTACCTACCCTTATGGTTTTTTATTTTTTTAATTTGGTGTATGTAATGATGTCTTGTAACTGAGGTGATCATGTGATTAATTTAAATTAATTACATAATAAAATATTTTATTTAATCCTTTAATTAATTATATTGTTATAATTAATTAAATTAAATGTCAATGGTTATGATTGAAAAAGTTCCAAGCCCAAAAAATATCTTTTTCTACAAATTGATATCTTAGACACTTATGTATGAGACCTTGGTTTTAGGCTTATCCCTTGAGATACTTGAACCCTATTGAGGGGTGTTATTTTAAATAATTAAATGTTTAAGTATGTTAACCCTTATAGGCCTTTATTTAATGAAGTCCTTATAGCCTTTCACATTTTATTTGGGTCTAGAAAGTGAGGTGGGATATGTTACACCTATGGGTGTGATATTGGATTGACCCATGGGACCTTTGTGGGTATTTTTATTATGGAGACATCACCGAGGGAATGTGATGGGTAATGGGTATAGATCATGTCATGTTTCACCTTAGAACATGATATGAACTTTTAAGTACCATGATTCTATATTTTATTTGTGATTTAATGAATTATAATTGGTATAGTACACTTTAATGTAATTGGAGGCATAGAGAGGATGGATTCCCCAGGAGGTCATTATTCTTTTGGTAGAAAAATGACGGGATTTACATTAGGTTCTTGAGTTTATATTATTTTACTAATTATGATTATGATAGTGAAATAGAAAACTAATGTGTATTATATTTTTATAAATATTCCCACTGAGGAAGTTTTGACTCTTCATAAAGAAAGCACCCTTATGGGTGATCATGAAAACTCTCTATGGAGAGTTCATGAAGACTCCCTATAGGAAGGCCATGAAAACTTCCTATGGGAAGTTTGTGAAAACTCTATATGGGGAGTCCATAAAAACTCCCTATGGGGATGTCATGAAAAATATCTATAAAGAGGTCATGATACTAAGTAAATAACCCCATGTAGGGTTGTCTTGATACTATTGGTGGGAAATCCATAGATTTAGAGCCATGATTTTTTGGTTTCTTCTAAAAGAGATAGTTATTATCATGTTTTATCTTCTAGGGGATTGTGGGGTCCTTCATGGGCATGGTTAAGTATCACGACCCCCTCCCCCCAATGGTACCCCATTCAGGCTGTAAATGAAGGAATATGAATGATGACACTCAAATCCCGCCTTTAATAGGCCATGGGTTGGGGACTAACACTGAGGGTATACCATACACAAAAATGAGAGGCATTTCCATTTAAGAGGAATACGAGGATGGAGAGATTCATTGAGACCATAGAAAACATTTGATCAGTATGAAATTAATGAGCAATCCCAATATATTCATGTAATGTCATACAAACTGAATAAATACAAAAGGAAACTAAATGTTCTAAAAAAAAATCCTTAGTAGTGAACTCAAAGCTCCAAAAATCTCATGAATAACACCACGAGTTAATAATCTCTTAGTTAATCACCAAATAACTCCTATTGTAACACCCCAAGATTTTATGATATATATTTTTTGAATAACTTTAATTTCATCAATAGTTTACATTGCACGGAACACCAAGATCAAATGAACTCAAAAATATTACAATTTTAACACGAACATTATAAAATAACCATTAAATTGGTGGGTGTGAATAATATTAACTATATTATGAAATATATATGAATTTAATTATTAATACAAAATTATTTATTCTTAGAAAATAAACACATAATTTTTAGTAAATTCATTTTGTTCTTCAAATATATGTTTGCTTCAAAAAGATATTTTTATTAACTTCTATGAGAAAATAAATATAAATAATATTTGAAAATTTTAGAATATTTATTTTATAAAATGAACATAATTTTTGGATTAATCATGTCAAATTATCTTATGATGAATTTTTGAGAATTTTCTGAAATGTTTAATTTTTCAGTGAATAACAAAAAATACTGATAAACTCTAATTTTCTTTATGATTAAAAGTATTTTTACAGTTTTAAACTAATATAAAATTAAATTAATTAATTTTTAGTTATATATAATCTAATTAATTATATTTAAACAATATTTATTCTTTATTTTGGTATAAGTATATTTTTGGGTTAAAAACACATTTTTCAAAAAAACTTCTTTCAATACATTTTGACGGTTTTATTTTAAATGTAATTTTAAAAATTATGTGTTTTTAATTTTTAAAAATTTATTCTACATTTGGAATATGGTTGTAAAAATTAGGTTATAAGGTCTTATTCATTTTTAGGCACAAAATATTTATCATGGTAAAAAAAAGATTTACCGTAGTATAGGTAAAATAATTTAGTGGGTTTAAGTTAAAAGGTAAAAGCTTAAAATACCAAA
Source organism: Viscum album (assembly GCA_963277665.1). NCBI lineage: Eukaryota > Viridiplantae > Streptophyta > Magnoliopsida > Santalales > Viscaceae > Viscum > Viscum album. Next base: position 953,386,770 of record OY728167.1, read on the forward strand.
AAACTAAAACATTAAATGGATGTTTTATGTGTTTTTCAATATTATAAATAATTTATAACATTAATTATCAACCAAATTATTTGGAATTAATCCCACACAAATGTGTTTGGATTTAAATATAAAATAATAACTATTTAATCACTTAAAACCACCCCTCCTCAAGTATAAATACCACTTCTCACCACACCCTTTATCCTACCAAGCCTTGAAGGTATTTAAATATATACCAAAAACTCTCCTACACACTATCCCTATATCCAATTTATACCAGTTTCACCAAAATACCAATTCAATTTTTTTAAGGGCTCCTTCAAGGAGGTGGTAGTCAAGAGGTAACTTTCTCAAACAACCTCTCTTAATTTGTTTTTTTCTAACATCTCTTTAACTATTTAATCAATAAAAAAATAATAACTCTAGTATCATGTATATACTACAATTTTTCTTTTATAATTGAATATATTATATAAATCCCTTTTTCTACATCCTCTTATTAAAATAAAAAAACTATTTTCCAAATTATGGTGGTTGACCATATCTGTGAATAATGATTTTGTTCGTTTTCCATTACTATATTTAAGCATGTTCATAAAAATATTATTATGTTTAAAGATGATTTTAATAGGAATATTATAATTTATATCATGTTAAGTAACTAATATATATACATGATATTAAATAAAATGAAACTAGTTTGTGATGGTTGGAAAAACCACCAAAATAAATTAAACATTTATCATTAACATTTTATCAAGTGAATCATCCTAATACCAGAAATAAAAATGATATATGGGAAAATTTATAATTTTTTCATTGAATTAATTCCATTTTATTTCACTTCTAAATTTTTACTTTCATTTTACAAGAAAATCCATAATTACACAAGTGAACTGACCACGAAACCATGAAATAAATGCACCTAAAACAATGAAAATAATAAAATATTATTAATGAATGGGTGGTATTATATTATAAAAATATCGTATAAGATATTATAAATATTAATAAAGTTATATAATGAATTAATAACTTTATTTAAGCCTTTATATAGTAGGTTAAAGTATGAAAAATTAAAGGGAATTGTGAGGTTAGAGTTTCTCGTCTCACTTTTATTTTTATGAGATATATGAATTATTAACCAATTATTTATTTTTTATAGTTAATATACTTCGCTTTGATATATAATATCAATAATATAATTATTTTAATTTTATTAAATTTTTCATTTGATAATTATTACTTTTATGGAGTATACAATTCGAATGATTACAAAGTGGTAAGGGATTTCTTAACCCAATTTCCATTCATTGGGTTAAACTTATACTTCATTGATTATACCATGTTAAGATTATGTGTGGGATGAATTTTGATTATATTATATTTTATTTCCACTTGTTTTATATTTATTTATAACTAATACATATAATTTATTATTTTTATTAATGATCACTTCAATGATATGATATTTATAAGAATTTTATTTTAAAAATTATCTTTTGAAAGTTTCCCTTAAAACTCTCTTTTTATTCCTTGTACTTATTTTATAAAAGTATTTCAAAAAATATTTTTACTTTTCCATTATGATTTTATGAAGTAATTTTTTTCATATTTTAATTTTTACAAAGTGGTTTTAAAGGATTATTTTTTTTCATTTTCTAATTGATTTTTAATGGCTTTTCCAACAAAAATACAGAAGTAATGTTTTTTTAAACTTATAAGACATGAGAATAATTTTTCAATGTCATTAAACCTTAATGATTTTATGTTTCCTTTACAATATTATAATATTCTTCTCAATGATTTTTTTTTATTTTATAATTATGCATCTCTTTAAAAAGAAATGATTTAAAAATGAAAATGTTATTTTTTAAATAATTATTTCAAGTGATATTTAAAAATTATTTTCCATATTATATAAAATAATTTGATATCACTTATGATTTATTAGGGATATTATTAAAATATATTATCCTTATTATTTTTATTCTTGGTTTATGTTTATTATGAAATGATGTTTATGAAACCCATTTATTTTCGATGAGATATGTTATGATGAAATGTTTACGAAACCCATTTATTTTCATGGGTTATGATATGTTGAATTACTTATGTTCTTGTAGAACACACATGTATGGTTCTCATTATGTGATGGTGGTTACTTTATAACCAAGGATGATGTTTACACTATAACCAAGGATTATGGTTATGTTATAACCAATGATGGGTGGAACCTATATCTCTATACAATTAATTGGGTAATGATTTATATCTCATGAGATAGACATGACTCAAATGGGAAGTGAACTCAGTTAAGTAAGACATGATTGGAATAACAAGTGAAGTTGGTTGTGTAAGATATGACTGGAATAAAGAGTGAACTCGGTTCAGTAAGATGAGAATGAAATAAGAAGTGAACTCGGTTCGGTAAGATAGGACTAGAAAATGGAGTGAACTCAGTTCAGTAAGATAAGATTGGAATAGGGAGTGAATTCAGTTCAGTAAGATATGAATAGAATTAGAAGTGAACCTGGTTTAGTATAATATGACTGGAATGGGGAGTTAACAATTTTTAGTAAGAAAACACTTGAACAAGGAGTGAATTTTGTTTAGTAGGGGACTTTTTCCTATATGGTGGTCTTGGGAGTGAACCTTGACTACTATGATAGTTCCACGAGTGATCCCATTCCACTATATAGAATGGAATAACACTGGGGATGTTGGTGTGTCTTGCCTAGGAGGTGTATCCACCCATAGAGGTCTCTTATATGTTTTGGAAATGATCATTGACTAATAATGGAATGATTTTATATGATTATTTATTTACCACATTCCATTTATTATTCTAATGTTATTCTCTCATGGTTCATGTTCTTTTATGATTCATATCTTATGAAATTATATGATTTATTTCATAACTCAAGATTATGATCATTGATATGAAGTGTATAATTTTCAAATGTTATACTCATGTTCTTATTCCCATATGTTTAGGTTATGAATGATATCTCTATTGTTTACCGTTACCGATCATCAAATATCACCCTTTTTTTAAGTTTCTTTTCCCCAAGATCTGAAGAAAGGTGTTAAGTATGATTTTTAAAAAAGGGTCATAGTTATGAAGGAATAAGAAAGAGATGATGCAGATGTTTTATGAACCATTTTTTAATATTTACATGTTTCCAAAGACACTAAACCCATACAGTTTTTGAATGGGTTTTTTATGGAAAATGGAATGAACTTTCTTATGAACAAGAAAATTAAACAAGAGTAATAAAGAAAAACCTTTTTATTATTCCCAATCAAAATTATCATAATATGATCAATAATATTAACTCTGTTTAGTTCCTAAACTATCCAATAAGAGATAGATGGAGTTTTATGGTGACCATAGAGGAAAGAAAGTTCAATTTTTCTCATGTAAAGCATGTAGGAAGAGGAATCAAGGATAATGTTCCAAAGTAATTGGGATATTCTTTGTATGTGGAAAAGAAGGACACAATGAAAGTAATTGTAAAGGAAAAGTTAAAGATCTAGTTGACACCATGGATGAGAATAATGGTATTCCTAAGGAATCGTCGATATTTAAATTTTTTAAATGTGTAATGTATGGGAATCATGGAAATATTTGTGGTAGGGGAAATCATGTGAAGAGAACATATAAGGTTTTATGAGCAATGGTAATATTTCTGAGTATGAAGAGACTATGAATGAAATATGCGATGAAAGACGTGTTAAGGAATAAAATAATAAAACATGGTTAATGGTTTTAGAAGGAAGTGGAATGATTGAGTGTTTATGTATTGGAATTAAATAATATTATTGTATAAATACTTGGTATTATGAAATAATGAAACATCTAAGTATTGTTCCACTATATTTTTTCCTTACATATTTGAAAGTATATGTTTAATGGTATCGGTAACCCTGGAAAATGTTTAAGGTGGTAATGTGATTTTTTTGAGAAGACATGATTAAGGTAAGGATAACCCTCAATATGTACATGAGGTTGGGTTGATAATGAGATAAATAGATGATTGATTATGATAAAATAAATGATATAGTATTATTGACCTTGGTACAAATTAGTAATATGATGAAAAAATGGTTTATGGATTGGGTTTTTATAATTTAAGAATTTATGGTATGAGTAAAGAATTAATTTTTGAAATCATGTGTGTTTTTTCTAAGGTTTTATGGTAATTATGGTTATTACCATGTTATAATAGAATACATGATAAAGATATTTAAATTTTTTGTGCATAAACATTAACAACTACATCAATTTCTTTATGGAATTAATGATAATTTGATTTTGAAAATTTAGGGACCTTCTTTCAAATGTATTGAATTTTAATCTTTTGAAAGGTTTATAAGGGTTATCATTTATGAAATTATTTACGTTGAACTTTGGATAAGGTTTTATAAATTAATGTATTACTTAATCATATAAAGATTTATGTGTATTGGATAACCCATGCTAACAATTTTTTTATGATGATAACTAGGGATAGAAGGAATGACTTTTCATCCCATTATAAATCTTATGATCCACTAGTTCTTTAGGAATTACAACTTCAACTTGATTTCTTGGAGTAAGAAATGAATCCTAATTTTATCAAGTCAAAAACCAAATAATTAAGCTTTACTTATGAAATAAAATCAAGTTTATATTTTCAAATGATTTTTATATAAAATGTTATACTATTTTTAATATTTTATGACAATATCAATAATATTTTGCCGAACTATTTGGTCTATGTTTTTTTTGGTAATTAACATTATCTTGAACATGTTCTATATTATTCTATATCATAACATAATAGTCATAATTATCTTCTATGTTTATATTTTTCCTTACCACTAATTTTATCCTAATCAGAACCCCAGTTTTGTGGTGACATTATACTTTTACTTTCCCTATTTTTAAGAGGAAGTTTTGTTGGAAATTTTTATGATGTGGGTTTCTGAAAAGTTTATTTTCAAACATCCACCTTTTATTTTAGAAGTACAATTTCAAATTGTGTGGAAAATATTTCTTGAAATTCTTGATCGTATCAGGTTGATGGATTATCGATTGGCACTTCCACCGAACCTCTATCAAGTCCATGATGTGTTCCAAGTATATCCCACAAGGGACTATATACCTAATTCTTCAAATGTACTAAAATCATCGGTCATATATATAGATAAAGATATTTCTTATGAGGAACATTTTATATATATTATAGATTAAATAGAGAATGTTTTATGAAATAAGACCACTCACTTGGTCAATGTTTTGTGGCGAAACCTCTAGCTTGAAGAATCTACATGGGAACATGAGGATGTGATGAGTGAGGGGTATCCTAATATATTTTTATTTGTAGTAAATATTTCATGAGATAAATTAATTTTAACGAGGTAGAATGTAACACCCAAAGATTTTATTGTATGTATCTTTTTAGAGAAATTTAATTTTTTCGATAGTCTATATTACACGGAACACCAATCTTAGACTAACTACAAAATATTATTATTTTAACAAAATGATTATAAACTAGCCATTAAATTTGAGGTTGTGAATATTATTAAATTTATTATGAAATATATATGAAATTAATGTTCAATAAAATTTTATATATGCTTAGGAAATAAACATATAATTTTAGTAAATTCATTTTGTTTTTCAAATATATGTTTTTTTGAAAGAAATTTTTATTTATTTATATGAGAAAAAAATATAATTAATTTTGAAACTTTTTATAAAATTTTTTAAATAAATTAATATAATTTTTGGATTCATCATGTCAAAATTATCTTAGTACTAATTTTGAGAATTTTCTAAAATGTTTAATTTTTTTAGTGAATAGTAAAAAATAACGATTTTTATAGGACACTAATTTTATTTATATTTAAAATAAATATTATAATTTTAAACTGATATAAAATTTAATTAATTATATATTTGTTATATGTAATCTAATTAAATAAATTTAAACAATATTTATACCTTATTTTTGTATAATTACATTTTGGGTCTTAAAAGTAATTTTTTCCAAAAAAACTACTTTTCCTTGATTTTTGATAGTTTAATTTTAAATGTAATTTTAAAAATTATTTGTTTAGAATTAAAGAAAATGGATTAAATATTTGGAATCATGAGGTCCAAATTATGATATAAAGTTATTTTTATTTTTAGTCATAAAAAAATTACCATGGTAAAAAAACAATTTAGCACTAAATAGGTAAAATACTATAGGAGGTTAATGTTAAAAGGTAAAAACATAAAAGCAATAAACACTAAACCATTAAATAGGATTTTTATTTGTTAATCTACCTCAACCAGTATTTTAAAAATTAATTTTTAACCAAATTAATTTGAATTAATTCCTACCAAATGTGGTTACATTTAAATATATAATAATCATTATTTAATCACTTAAAACCACCCCTCCTCAAGTATAAATACCACTACTCACCTCCCCTTTCTCCTAAAATGGATTTAATATATTAATATATATAAAAAGTACTCTCATCTCAACTCTATTAATGTACAAGTGTTTATGGTCTCACCCAAATACCAATTCTATGTTCATTAAGGGGTCTTTAAAGGAGGTGAATTCAAGAGGTAACTTTCTCAAACAACCTCTCTAAATTTATTTTATTATTCTACTTTATATTCACCCTATTCATCCGTAAAATAAAAATAAATAAATTATAATGTTTATAATGTAATTTTATATTTTAATGTAACATATTATATCCATCCCTTTTCTTATATCTTCTAATTCAAAGAAACAAAAACATTGTCAAAATTATGGTAGTTAACCATCTCTCTGAATAATGATTTTGTTCATTTTCCATTACTACATTAAAAGATGGTTATAAAACTATTATAATGGTTAAATAAGATTTTAATAGGTATATTATAACCTATTTTATTTTTGGTAGCTAATATATATATATAATTTTAAATAAAACAAAACTAGTTGGTGTTTTTTTAGAAAAACTGCCAAAATAAACTAAACATTTATTATTAACATTTTATTAAATGAATCCTGATCATACCATAAAGAAAAATGATATGTGGAAATATTTACACATATGGAAGTGTATTAATTCCATTTTATTTCACTTATATATTTTTATTTCCATTTGAAAATAATATACATTATTATACACAAGTGAATCGACTATGAAGCCATGAAACAAACACACCTGAAACTATGAAATTAATGAAATAGTAGTAATGAATGGGTGGTATGATGTTATAAAAGTATCATATAATGTATTATAAATATGAATATGGTCCTTTAATGAATTAATAATTGTCTTTAAACCATTATAGTGGAGTTAAAAGTATGAAAATATAAAGGGATGCATGAGATAAGGGTTTCTCATCTCACTTTTACTTCTGTGAGATATATGCCTTATTCGCCAATTATTTATTGTGTGTGGGGTATATACTTACTTCTGATATAAAATATCAAAATTTTTATTATATTATATTATTAAATGTTTCATTTGACAATTATTACTTCTATGGGGCATATGATTCAACTGATAACCAATTGGTACGGGATTTCTTAACTCAATTTTCATTCAATGGGTTAAACTTATACTTCATTGATTATGCCATGTAAATATTATGTTTGGGATTAATTTTGATTATATTTTTTTTCTAATTTATTTATTTTTATTTAATTATGATACGCATAATCAATTCATTTGATTAATTATCACTTAAATGATATGATATTAATAAGAAAATTTATTTTAAAAATTACCTTTTTAAAGTTTCCCTTAAAAGTCTATTTTCTTCCATGTAATTGTTTTCTAAATTTTTTTCTGATTTTTTACTATTTTCTTATGATTTTTTAAGATCATTTTTATTATTGTTTATGTTTTTGAAAAATGTTTTGAAAGGATTCTTTTTGTCATTTTCTAAACAATGTTTTTTGTGAATTTTCTGACAAAAATATGGAAGGAATATTTTTTTTAAAGTTATAGGGCATGAGAATAATTTCCTACCATCATAACACCTTAATAATATTATGTTTTCTTTAAAATATTAAAATATTATTTTAAAATAATTTTTTCCTTTTATAATCCCGCGTCTCTTTAAAAAAATGTTTAAAAAATGGAAATGTTATTTTTCAAGAATTATTTGAAGTAATATTTCAAAAATATTTTCCATATAAGATAACATTATTTGATGTTAGTTATTCTTTATTGAGGATATTATTCAAGGATACCATCCTTATTATTTTTATGGTTGGTTTATTTTTATGAATTAACGATTTTTATGAAACCCATTTCTTTTCCATTAGATATGTTATAATGAAATGTTTATAAAAACCGTTTCATTAAATGGGTTTTGATATGATGAATGAATTATGCTCTTTTGGAACAAATATATATGGTTTTAATTATGTGAAAAAGTTTAAATTATAACCAAGGATGGTGGTTATGTTATAAAAAATGATAGTGTTTACATTATAATCAATGACGGGTGTGACCTATATCTCCCTCTAATGCATTGGGTAATGATTTATATCTCATGAGAGAGAAACAACTAAAATGGGAAGTGAAATTGAATCACCAGGATAGGAATGGAATGATAAGTGAACTTGGTTTAGTGAGATAGGACTAGAACCAGGAGTGAACTTGGTTCAGTAATATAGAACTGGAATAGGAAGTGAACTTGATTTAGTAAAACATGAATGGAATGAGGAGTAAACTGGATTTAGTAAGACAAGACAAGAATGAGGAGTGAAATCAGTTTAGTAACAGATAAATATAATGTGATGTGAAATCGATTCAATAAGACATGATTGTAATGGAGAGTGAACTTGATTTAGTAATACATGACTGAAATGAGGTGTGAACTCGGTTCAGTAAGGGACTTTGTCCGCTATGATGGTATTGGGAGTGAACCTTGACCACTATGATGGTTTGGAGAGTAAAACCATTCCAATATGAGGAAATTTATTGCATTGGGGATGGTGGTGTGTCCCACCAATGAGGTATATCCTCCCATAGAGTGCCCACATATATTTTTTAAATGACCCATGACTTCTAAGGGATTGATTCTCTATGCTTATGTTTATGCCACATTCCATTTATTATTCCAATGTTATTCTCTCATGGATCATATTATTTTATGATTCATGACTTATAGACTTTTATGATTTATTTCATAACTCAAGATTATGATCTTTGATATTTAGAGTATAATTTTCAAAGTTTATGCTCATGTTATTATTCCCTTATGATTATGTTATGATTGATATCTCCATTGTTTACCCTTATTAAGCATTTGAGCTCACCATTTTCTTATGTTTCATTTCCACACAATATGAAGAAAGTTATTATGTCTTACATGTCAAAAAGGGTTCTAGTTATGAAGTAATAAGTGAGAGATGATATAGATGTTTTATGAACTAGTTGTTTATGTTTCCAAATTTTCAAAGACACTAAACTCATACAACTTTAGTGTGGGGTTTTATGTTATGTAATGAATATTCATATATTTAGATATAATATATAAGTTTGAAGATAATTATTCATTATACCCATAGACCTGAAAAATATTTTATAAATATTTGGGTGAGCATACAGGTATACTTTGTGGGATCCTCCCCAGTGCCTGCCATGAAAAAGCAATGAAAGCATACTAATTTGAATGAATAAGAAATGAAACTAACTCATCACCTAATAAGGTATTCTAAAATCCCATCCTCTCAATGGATATATCACTAGTAATCTCATATAAGTAATAATATAATTTCCAACATAAGTATAAAATTGAGGGTACCCTGCTACCAATTCCCATTTAGTTTTCCACTCTCGCCCCAACGTCACACATCTTGAGCTATCTCCCTCCAAATAAGCCACATGAATAAAAAGAAACTGTATAACAACCTACACCCCATACATCTCATAATCTCACCATAAAAACCATATCTATATTTTAACTAAGTAGTTTTTAGAAATCCACCACAATCTATACACTATGTTTTATACCTCAAGCCATCATAACCCATACTAAATATTTCTATAATAATCATTAGGATACTATAACCAAAGATACACATGTGTGAAATAACCACAATACATTGAAACCCTCTACAAAAATATATGGTAAAATTACCACCTCACATACTAGAATATAATACTACTTGGAGAAGAGAGTAGGGTATAGGGGGTAGTCAACCATCCATCCTTTCCAACCTTGATGTTGGATAAAACACCCCCAAAAGACCAATGGGTGTCAGTCTCTCTACCAACATGGGTTGGGTAGCGTATGAAATTATATAACATAAAGAATATATATATCTCATAGAACACACTATAAAAAACTACTTAAACTAAACCTCAAATACAGTTATCATCTCTTGGATACCCGACTACCATCACTTTGGAGTAGATACCCTATAAAAACACAAACAATTCAAGTGAATTTCCAATTAATTATTTATTTAAACGTTACATAACTTTATAATTACCAACCAATTATCCTAATTCAACCATCGAACTCACAAACCCATTAGTTAAATTAATTATCATTTATGAAAATTCCATAATTCCAAGAACTCTAGGACTCTTCTTAAGCAACCATAAGAGATAGATAATCCATGTACTTCATCTATGTCAAGCAGTGGGGAAAGGAGTGCCGAAAATAAGAAACTCGATCATACAACCTCCAAGTAGTAAATTTATAATAGAAAATCTAATCAAATTTTAAATTTATTATACATGGGAAATCTCAGCTTCAAAACTCTCCATTAATCCCTATTCCATCTCCGAAACCACTATGCATATCACCATCTATCCTTCTATCTAAGTCGCCAATTGCTGAAAAAAATTAGACATCCCACACACTTATCACAAAAACTCAACTATTCTAGGATCATATCATGTCACATAGAAATTATCCATATCAATAGAAAACACACAAGTAAGCAAGTAAAAAAAAAGTTAACATGAAACCTAGGACCTAAAACCCAAGAATCTATACTTCATAAGAAAATGGTCTTACTTAGTACCAAAAAATTATCATTTAAAATAAAAAATATTACTATCTTGAATTAACTGATTCACTTAACACATTTTACAACCACATAAAACCTAAGGCATCAACTATCAAAATCTATAAGATTTGTTAAACATGCTTCACACATAACTTTAATTTCCATCAGTTACAAGAGAAGAATGATAATAATTAAACATGCATATTTATTATTTAGTCATCAAGTATTACCATATTTATGTTCTTTAACCAATTTTTAAGCATAAAAAACATGATAAAACATAGTATAAAAAAAGATAACACATTATATAGAAGGTAAAGAGGAAAACTGTAACATGATATAAACACATTCGATTTCTATAAGCAAATTTTTTCCCTTTAATTCAAATTTTATTCATTAAGGGTAATTTAATTATTACCCAAAGATATGAGTCATTATAACCCCACAATTTCACTCACCACAAGAGAATAAATGAATCCAATGCCTTAAAGATCTCAATATTCTATAAGCAAGATTGGAATAACAAGATCATATCTATGATATCCTCTCACGAAAGAAACCGATGGTCCCTATGGATGTTGTACCAAAAGCACACCATTAAATATCAAAGTCACACCAATAGGATTAAATGAATATATTTATATAGCATAGAAATACATCATGTGAGAAAACAACACCGAACAGAAAAAAATCATAAGATAAAGAGGGGAAAATCACTTTATATTACTACATATCAATCATAGGAGGCCAAGGATCAATGTCAATTGAAAGGGATTCAAAACAAACCAAAATAGAACCTCTTTACACTTGGGTTTAAAGATAATTCAAAGGATTTTTAGAGAAATTGAGGGTGAAAGAAAAGTTATAAAGACTCTACTAGATGCACATTCATGGTATTAATGGTTCATTCACTTCATAAATATCTTGATTTCAATACCCACTGAAAAATTTGTTTCTTATATTAAATAAAACTGGGTTCAATTTATGTCATGAACTAGATATTCACATCATGAGTTTTTAGATTTGGATTCACTAAATCTGGCCCCTTAACCATTCACATCGTGAACTGAACCCTACGAACAAACCTCACCCAAGTCGTAAATAACCATTTATCCCATGAACCACTCTCTCATATCATGAAAAACATTTCACACCATCAATTCCTTCTTCTTATAGATTTCAATCCCAAAAATCTACCAAACATAATCTAAGCTTACTCTAAGAAAAAAACTTCAAAACACACAAAGTAACATGCTAATAGTGTCTAGGCCATTATATAGAGTCTTCAGTTATACTGGGTCTCTTTTTATAAGAACCATTGTATACTAGGATGAATCATTCCATGAGTAGTTATTCTGGGACAAATCATTCCTTGGGTTTTTATACTTATACTATATACCAGGGTGGATTAGGCCCCTAGGTCATTATCTTTATACTAAGGTAAAATAACCCTAGTTCATCATATTGGTTGGCATAATCATCATTACATGATTAGAGACACTCTATCACTGGAGAAAGTATTTATGGACATTTAGGGTCACAAAATTGGGGATCGATGATGGTTTTATTGATTGATTTATTTATAGTTATTTAATAGTTTATTTAGAGAATGTTAAATACATATATAACAACATTTACTATCCATATATGAGACCATGTTGGTGGTTCCCTACTTAGCTATGTACTCACACTCTGCATGAGTTACCATTTCACTTTTATACCCAAGAAACTCTCACTTGTCTATAGGCTCAGGTTGTGCTGATGTATAGGTATTTCTTGATCAAGATATATTAGCTTGAGTGGTAAAAAGGGATATGATGGGCTATGTCTCAGTGATGTATCGTGTCATCTTTTTTATTTTGATTTCTTTTATTTATTCTATATATGTGATCAATATAGTGTGAAATTTATTTGGTATTATTATATGACTACATTCCATATTGTTACTGTATGATTCTTCTTTTATTATCTTATGTACTATGATGTCATGGATGTGCATGATTGTGGAGACCCAAAGCTTGACATACATGGACATTACATTACTTTTGCGGAATACTTGATACATAACGAAAACAGACGCACAAGGACCGTAATAGTTTAGTGTCTTTGGAAACTCGTAAAATAATCTTCTAATTCTGGGTAAGGATCTTCAACATCTCCCATAAATATCTTCCCGGTTTGTTTTCTTACCTCAAACTTTTCTTTAAATCCTGGGGAAAAGAAAACATATAAAGGGTGAGCTCAAATTCTCAGTAAGGGTAAGCATAGAGAACATAAAACAATCCATAAACATTTAAATGCAAAAATACTTGAACATAAAATCTAAACATCAAAATCATCAGCAACGACATAAATCTTGGAAGTACACAAGGCATAGATCATAAAGGAACATCAATAATGATAAAATAGCATGGGAATAAAACATTTAATTGTGGAAAACCATTAATCACTTGATATGATTTCCATAGTAGACAAGGCATTTCTTCCAAGGCCATCTTAGTGGAGAAATTCCCTTTCTGAATCAAGTTCACCCATCGTTCCAGTCCTGTATCACTGAACCGGATTATCTTACCATTCCAGCCATGTTTATCTCAGAAGATATAAATCTTTACCCAATGTATTAGAGGGAGATATAGGTCCCACTCATCTCATAATGAAATCATTCTTACTTATTCCACAAAATAAACTTGAAACATTCATCATAACCGAAAGAATAAAATAGGTTTTATAAACATCATCTCATCATCACATAATCCATATAAAAAAAATTGATATTTCATCATAAGAAAAGTGAATCTATGTAAATCATAGAGTCATTATACTTGAAACATACACATATGAAATAATGTCATCTTATATGGAAAATGGTTTTGATAAAACATTTGAAATGAATTCTTGAGAAAAATATCCTTTCTTCTTCAAAATCAATTTCTTTTCACAAAACGTCATGCAATTTTTAAAAGAAAGAGATTTTGTTGAAAATAGTCATGAAATATTTTGGAGGAAGCTTCATGAAAATAAGGCTTTATAAAACCATATAAATACTTTCATTCCGTATAAATTAAAAAAACATTCTTCTCGTATTTTTGCCAGAAAAGTCAAAAAGTACCTCGTAACATAAACAAAAGAAAGATTCCTTACATACCATATAGTAAAAGTAAAAAATGGGTAAAAAGTAATTTAAACATACATGAAACCATTTTTAGAAAAAGGGAACATGGATGATAAATATAACCCCAGTGAATACGTATGAATAAACAATCTCGGATAAAAACGAGATTGGAAAAGTTATCCCTTACCTTATGTCTGATATGCTTCGTATATATCCGAACCTCCTCTTCTTCTACACACCTCCTTTAAGCCTTATCTTAAGGAAGTATAGATGATCTTTTAAGAAGACCAGAACATCCAGAATTTTTCTAGGGAAGTGGAGAAGAGAAATGGGCAGGGTTTGGACGAGCTTCAAGGCTCAAAAGGGTGTAAAGAGAAGAGGGAAGGGGTGCCCTTTTTCTAAGGGAGGAGAGGGGAAACTTTGAAAAAACTCAAAATATTATTTTATAATAAAGACATATTCTATTTATAATAGCTCCAAATTGATTTATTTCGAAGCTAAGGTGGTGATGGGTCGGAATCCTCTCATCCAATATAATTTATACAAGTTTAGGATTCTATTTTAAACATATCATTTAGATTTAACTTTAAGTTAAATAATTTTACTTTTACCGTGTCTTCTTTTTTTCTTACACTATAAGGTTAATAAACTTACTATAACAAGCCAAACGAACCCCAAGTTGTTTATTATTAATATATATAACCTTATTTAAGTCATTTGGATGAACCTTTGATTTTTAGGAATAAAATAACAATTAATAATATAATATTTGTTTTAAAAACTATTTTATGTCAACTTTGACACTATTTGGTAATTGATTTTTTTGAAAATCATAACAAAATGATTAGTTCAAAAAAAGTTAATTAAATAAATACTAACATGTTATATTAACCTAGATAATAAGTGGAATTCATAAAAAGTTACAAATTACATTTATTTGGGTATTTATAACATTAATTATGTCAATATTTCATTAATAAGATAATTACTACATCATCATTGTGTCATAAATAAATTAAATTATTTAATTTCTTAAAATCATATATAAAATAAAATTATGTAGGAAATCTTTTTATATTTATAATGAATAATTATAGTCGAATTTATCTTATATATAACCCTATATTAGAAATGTTTGAGTTATTAAACTTTGATTTTAACCATTTTAACCCTTCTTTAAATAGATTAATAATAAATGCCATAATCTAATCCAAGTGGACTTCAATGGTCATATTTTATTCCTAAGGTTGTTTTTGGTCGAATTACACTTATCCAATAGAATTAGAACATGTGTTAGAGTAATAATAATATCATTTTTACCCTTAATTACCCTATTTATTTTTAACCGTGGTAAATAAAAGTAAAAAGTTACTATTCCCAAAAAATTATTTTCATCTCATTGAACCACATTTTAGTCCTTGATATTAACCGTGTCTCTAGGATTTTTGAAATTACACTCACAGAAGTGGTAAAATTAAGTTTTATGTGAATTTCCAAATTCTCCTAGGAGGTGGGTAAAAGACGGTGAAAAGTTCCACAAAATTTTTATATATCTAAAATTATTATAAATTGACTCCAATGAATTAAATTGAACTTATATAGGTATTATGTATCAATTTTAACATAAAATAAATTTAAATAAAATAAATAATTATTTAAATAAAAAGTCGGTTTTTAAATAGTATCCCAGTGTTTTCACTATTCATCAAAAATTGAAAGTTTTCAGAAAAATACCAAAAATTCAACCAAGGCTAATTTCGATATTCTGAATCCAAAAATAAAGTCTATTTTGAATGATAAAATTTATAAAATTTCAAAAAGTGGGTATTATTATTCAAAATGGCTAGTTCATAATAATATTATAATAATATCTCGTTTAGTGAAACTCGGTATTGCGTACTACACACGCTATCGAGGAAGGTCGCGATTGTGTGTAATTTAAGCCATGTTAGGGTTGCGTGTAGTGAAAGAATCCTTTGTTGTTGCGTATAAAAGAATCCATGCATATTTCATTTATACATTGAATATATATATACACTCAATGTTGCGTATAACATAATCAAAACTTATTTCATTTATACATTAAACAAAATCTATACATAATGTTGCGTAAAATAATTTCCACAAAACGAACTTGAAATTGTGTGTAACACGAGCCAAGAATAGTGTTGTCTATATTGCAAGCTAATACGGTGTTGCGTATAGTGCAAGATAATCTTGGTGTAACATACAACAAAAGACATCAAATAAATTAAAAAGAATAATTCTCATAAAATCTTGGGTTGTTACATTCTAACCCCCTTAAAATGAATTTCGCCCTCGAAATTTGTTGGGTTTATAAATGATTTTCTACTTGAAAGATTATTTAATAGAAACCCACATTATAAAAAGGAATACCAAAATAAATATTTAAAAACTAAGGTATGAAACGTAACAGTTACCCAAATTTACTAATCACTGGGTTTCCACATAGAAGAACATAGGTGAAAATATGGATATGGAAGAAAAATATAACCATCATGTTCTGATGGAGAGTGGTAGAGAACATGGCTATGCAAGAGCCAATAATCACAAATCCATAGATTTGTGATGATCTAAGGCACCATCTGATTCATCGGATATAAGGGCACTAGGACAACATTTTTGGTTTTCAAGATTATTTATCTAAAGTTGAAGAAATTGGAATTAGAAGAAATACTTTCTTGATTTTGGTACAGTCTCACCGTTGGTCGTTCCTTGGACAATTTCCACTTCATCTCTAAAAGAAATGAAGTTGAATTTGTCATTCGTGAAGTGTTATCATATCATGTGATAGAATGATGAGTCATTCCATCTGTCTCAAACAAAAGGTTAGAAAAAGTTATCAAAAATACATAAGTCCATCTATAGTGAGATTAATCACATATGGTTCCAAAAATGGACTTTTACTTAATATATCATACTTCTTAATATAATAAAACTGGTTTCTACTAAACAAGGACTTCATGTAGGCCAGTGGTAGGTGATAAAGGCCTGTCGCACTTCAGTTGTGGGTTCGATTCCCACAGCCTTGTCCGACGCAATGGGTTGTCTCCCATCCTGTAGGTTGTACTTTTTCTAAAACTACATTATTATAACATTCCATAAATAATATCAAAAAAAATTCATCCCTTAATCAATTCTATCTGATGTCCAACTTAATCCATTCCAACCTTTAAGCTTATCAAAAATACTTCTGTGTAATCTCATAGTGTAAAGAAAATGATTACTTGAGAGGTCACATAACAAGTACGTGAATACCATCATTTATCCCCAGTATATCATACGATATATCTTGTTGGTCACATTCCAAACATTTGAAGGCCTTAATCATGTATTCTCTTGAAAAATGAATACCCATTGAACCTTAGTGAAAACATGAATGCAGTTAAAAGTTAACACTTTCCACATACCAAAATCCTCAAAAGTCTATATACTCAAACCATGATATCACATAGTCCTTATATCAATTATGAGATCATGAATACTATCAAACAATTCATTTTCTCCTTATCCTATCATTATGCGCATATCATCTACTTTCCAAAATATTTGAATTAATTTTCATGGTTACCGGTACCATTCAACATATACTTTCAAATACTTTAGAAAAAACAATAGTGTAACAATCCTTTGATGTGTCTTTATTCCATAGTACCATTATCTATACAACATAACTATTGATGAACATAAATCATTCCACTACCTTCTTAAACAATCAACCGAGCTTCAACACTTCTTTCTTCTTATATATCATTTGTAGTCTCCTCATCATCATCCACATAAATACTACCCATATGACCATGCTGATTCCCTTCATGAGATTTTCCCTTAGGGCATTGGTTTTCATAATGCTCATACATTCCACATTAAAAACATCTAATCACTGTTTATGTCGTAGATATACCATTATACTTCTTCAAGGTGTTAACTGAACCTTTTCCTTTGCACTTACTGGAATTGTGACCTTCCTTTACGCACCCAAAGCATCTTCCAGTTCCTTCGAAACATTCTCTTCGATGCCACTTCCCACATGATTTACATGAGAGAAATTGAACTTGTTTCCTCTATGATCATCATGAAACTCCATCTTTCTCTTATTAGCTGAGTCAGGAAACTTACCAAAGTTGAGATTATTGATCATATTATGAGATTGATGATTATATATAATAATGATATGTGGACCTCCAGATCCAATTTCATTTGGTTTCTCATGAAGAATATCATTCCATTGTCCATCATATCCTCCATTATCGTGAATCTTCTCGTTCCCATCCATTTTCTAAAACCCAAAAAAATAGTGTGAGAGGCCAAAATCATAATCAAGGGGTATTAACTTCAATATCCAACATCTTAGGTAAAATTATAAGATCGTTACCATAATTCTAGGACTATAACCTATACTTATACTTAACCATAGGGACATCCCTAGATATACCTTATAAATATCTCTAGGGATCTCACTAAAGTTCTCGCATCCTTCTTTCCAAAGGTTGACTAAACCTTTCCTCTGATACCAACTGTAGAGACCCAAAACTTGACGTTCATGGACAATAAATTACTTTTTCGGAATAATTTATACATAAAGAAAACAGACGCACAAGGACCGTAATAGTTTAGTGTCTTTGGAAACTCGGAAAAATAATATTCTAATCATGGTGAAAGATCTTCAACATCTCCCATAAATATCTTCCCCTTTTGTTTTCTTACTTAAAACCTTTCTTTAAATCTTGGGAAAAAGAAAACATATAAAGGGTGAGCTCAAATTCACAGTAAGGGTAAGCATAGAGAACATAAAAAAATCCATAAACATTTAAATGCAAAAAAACTTGAACATAAAATCTAAACATCAAAATCATGAGCAACGACATAAATCTAGGAAGTACACAAGACATAGATCATAAAGGAACATCAATAATGATAAAATAGCATAAGAATAAAACATGTAATTGTGGAAAACCATTAATCACTTGATATGATTTACATAGTATCCAAGGCATTGCTACCAAGGCCATCTTAGTGGACAAAGTCCCTTTCTGAATCGAGTTCACTCCTCGTTCCAATCCTGTATCACTGGACCAGATTATCTTACCATTCCAGCCATGTCTGTCTCATGAGATATAAATCTTTACCCAATGCATTGGAGGGATATATAGGTCCCACACATCTCATAATGAAATCATTATTACTTGTACCATAAAATAAACTTGAAATATTCATCATAACCCAAATAATAAAATAGGTTTCATAAACATCATCCCATCATCACATAATCTATATAAAACAAATAGATATTTCATCATAAGAAAAGTGAAACCATATAAATCATAGAGACATTATACTTGAAACATACACATATGAAATAATGTCATCTTAGATGGAAAATGGTTTTGATAAAACATTTGAAATGAATTCTTGAGGAAAATATCCTTTCTTCTTCAAAATCAATTTCTTTTCACAAAACGTCATGCAATTTTTAAAAGAAAGATATTTTGTTGAAAATAGTCATGAAATATTTTGGAGGAATCTTCATGAAAATAAGTCTTTATAAAACCGTATAAATCATTTCATGATGTATAAGTTAAAAAAAACATTCTTATCGTACTTTTTCCAGAATAGTCAAAAAAGTACCTTGTAACGTAAACAAAAGAAATATTCCTTACATACCATGTAGTAAAAGTAAAAAACGGGTAAAAAGTACTTTAAACATACATGAAACCATTTTTAGAAAACAGGAACATGGATGATAAATATAACCCTAGTGAATATGTACTAATAAACAATCTCGGATAAAAATGAGATTGGAAAAGTTATCCCTTACCATATGTCCGATATGCTTCGTATGTATCCGAACCTCCTCTTCTTCGACGCACATACTTTAAGCCTTCTCTTAAGAAAGTAGATTTGGTCTTTTGAGAAGACCAGAAACTCCAGATTTTTTCTAGGGAAGTGGATAAGAGAAATGGGCAGGGGTTGGCTGAGCTTCAAGGCTCAAAAGGGTGTGAAGAGAAGAGGGAAGGGGTTCCCTTTTTATAAGGGAGGAGAGGGGAACCTTTGGAAAAACTCAAAATAGTATTTTATAATAAAGCCATATTCTATTTATAATAGCTCGAAATTGATTTATTTCGAAGCTAAGGTGGGTATGGGTCGAAATCCTCTCATACAATATAATTTATACAAGTTTAGGTTTCTATTTTAAACGTACCATTTAGATTTAACTTTAAGTTAAATAATTTTACTTTTACCGTGTCTTCTTGTTTTCTTACACTATAAGGTTAATAAAATTACTATAACAAGAAAAAAGAACCAAAAGTTTATTATTATTAATATATATAACCTTATCTAAGTCATTTTGCTGAACCATAGATTTTTAGGAATAAAATAACAATTAATAATATAATATTTTTTTTAAAAACTATTTTATGTCAACTTTGACACTATTTGGTAATTGATTTTTGTGAAAATCATAACAGAATTATTAGTTCAAATAAAGTTAATTAAATCAATACTAACATGTCATATTAACCTATATAATTAGTGTAATTCTTAAAAAGTCACAAATTACATTTATTTGGGTATTTATGACATTAATTATGTCAATATTTCATTAATAAGATAATTACTGCATCATCATTATATCATAAATAAATTAAATTATTTAATGTCTAAAAATCATAAATAAAATACCATTATGTAGGAACTATTTTTATATTTCTAATAAAAAATTATAGTCGAATTTATCTTATATATAACCCTATATTAAAAATGTTTTAGTTATTAAAATTTGATTTTAACTATTTTAACCCTTCTTTAAATAAATTAATAATAAATGTCCTAATCTAATCCAAGTGGACCTCAATGGTCATATTTTATTCCTAAGGTTGTTTTTGGTCTAATTAAACTTATCCAATAGAATTAGGACATGTTTTAGGGTAATAATAATATCATTTTTACCCTTAATTACCCTATTTACTTTTAACAGTGGTAAATAAAAGTAAAAAGTTACTATTCCCAAAAAATTATTTGCATCTCATTGAACCACATTTTAGTCCTTTATATTAATCGTGTCTCTCGGATTTTTGAAATTCCACTCACAGAAGAGGTAAAATTAAGTTTTATGTGAATTTCCAAATTCTCCTAGGAGGTGGGTAAAAGACGGTGAAAAGTTCCACAAAATTTTTATATATCTAAAATTATTATAAAATGACTCCAATGAATTAAATTGAACTTATATAGGTATTATGTATCAATTTTGACCTAAAATAAATTTCAATAAAATAAATAATTATTTAAATAAAAATTCGGTTTTTAAATAGTAACCCATTGTTTTCACTATTCATCAAAAATTGAAAGTTTTCATAAAAATAACAAAAAGTCACCCTAGGCTAATTTCGATATTCCGAATCCAAAAATGAAGTCCATTTTGAATGATAAAATTTATAAAATTTCAAAAAGTGGGTATTACTATTCATAACGGCTAGTTCATAATTATATTATAATAATATCTCGTTTAGTGAAACTTGGTATTGCGTACTACACACGCTATCGAGGAAGGTCGCGATTGCGTGTAATGTAAGCTAAGTTAGGGTTGCGTGTAGTTCAAGACTCCTTTGTTGTTGCGTATAACATAATCCAACCATATTTCATTTATACATTGAATATATATATATAAACTCAATGTTGCGTATAACATAATCAAAACTTATTTCATTTATACATTAAACAAACACTATACTTTATGTTTCGTAAAATAATTTCCACAAAACGAACTTGAAATTGTGTGTAACACGAGCCAAGAATAGTGTTTCCTATATTTCAAGCTAATACGGTGTTGCGTATAGCGCAAGATAATCTTGGTGTAGCGTACAACAAAAGACATCAACAAAATTAAAAAGAATAATTCTCATAAAATATCGGATTGTTACAATGATGTTTGGTTTTTTATGCTATTGATACTATGATAAATAGAGTATAGTATACTCACAATACCACTCTAAAACCTCACTATTAGTCAGTAGCCTCTGGCATATATGGAGGCATGCCTATGGTCACATTTCACCACCAGTCCGATTACTATTCATAGTGAGACGCATTGAGACATTATTGGTAACTCTAAAACACCCATAAGTATAATAAGTGTATTTTGAGAGGGTAAATGTGTTGATCATGAGATTTGAAAAGCATATGAGAATTTATTTTATAAGGGAAAGGAGAGGGGGTATTTATAATGGAGGATATAGGTATTTTTGGGATAAAATATTTATTATGTTATCATTTAGGGAAAATAATTTTAAAAATTATTGATTCCCATGAAATTAATTTGTTTATAATTAAATAAAAGAGGTTTATTTGACTTTAAAAATAATCTAAAACTAAATGGAATCTTGGGAATACTTATTTAAAGTTAAATAATCTATAATAGGTTTTCATTAGAATAAAATATAACTTTAGTTCCCAAACATGAAACATTGGTTTCTAATTTCAGAATATTTTTGTTAAATGCATTATTTTACTCCTAAAAAAATATTTTTTGGACAAAAAGGGCTCATAAATTTCTAAGTTATTCTTACATCATGATGGTGTCACAAACGTTGCAGTATTTTAAAAGAAAATTGTATTTTTTTACTTTTCACAAAAAAAGAAAAAATTTCAATAAAATTCAAAAAATTAGCCCTAATAAAATTTCAGAATTTTGATTCCAAAAAATAATTCTTTTTTATAAAATTTAAATCCTAAAATTTAATAAATTCAATTTTAAATAAAAACATAAAATATAATGAAAAACTATTTTATTAAAGAAAATTATTTTTAAACATTAACTATTCATAATATTATTTCATATCAATTAATAAATAAATGAGTGTTAATAATTTTTTTTATAAATTAAAAAATTTAATTATAATAATACTTAAAAAGTGTACAATTTAATTTATTAACATAAAAATACATAGTATATTGAAAAATAAAATTTGTTGAAAAATAGGTGTTTTAATAATAAATGATTTTAATCTTGTCCCATTGAATTTAATTATTTATATTCTAAACATTATTTTTTTTCAATTAATTGTTATTTGAAAAAATAAAATAGTATTTTAAATAATAATGATAACATATAAGGAATTAAAAGAAATTATTTTAATTATTTTTTATTTACTTTAGGTTTTATTCTTCTTGTAATTTTATTAATGATATTTCACATTTTATTCTCATGATATATTGATGTTTATTTATCTTTGTAAAATATATCGTATTTCATTTTAGATTGGTGCTGTGTATGATAAAAGGTATTGAAAATAATATTTATCTAATGGAAAATAGACACTAAAATATTTGGGGTGTTATAGTATTAGTCAATATTCTTTTTAATTATTGAAAACATTCTTCATATTCATTTATCCAAGTGAATTTAACTACCTTTCTAGTTATCTTTGTTAATGGGTTAGCTAATCATAAAATGTTTTAAACAAATTATTGATAATAAACCACTAATCCTTGAAAACTATAAATCTCTATGATATTAGTTGATCTTGGCCAATATTCCCCCACATATGTTATAACATTATCCACTTTTATACTATATTTAGTAACAATATACCCAAGGAATGAATTTTTTTGAAACCACAACTCATATTTACAAAATTTTACATATAAATTCTTATAACTTAAGGTATGGAGAATAATCCTCAAATATTTTTCACAATACCAATAAATTTTAAAATATACCAAAGTATCATCGATAAATACCACAATAAATATATTTAAATATTCTATGAATATTATATTCATCAAATTTATAAATAAAACAAGTGCATTAAATGCCTCAAAGCATGTAACTACAAAATCATAGTGGACATACCTCATTCAAATTTACATATTAGAACTATTTTCGTCCATTAACTTAAATTAATGATATATATACCTAAGGTAAATATTCAAAAAATACAAAGATCGTTATATTTGATCAAATAGTTCATTAATACGAGGAAAATGATACTTGTTCTTAATAGTGTAGTTATTGAGAACTATATAATTAATTCAAGGAAATATTGAACTATATTTATTCTTAAAAAATAAAACTATAACAACCAAAGGTGGAGTGATAGTATTAATGAAACCCTTATCAATACAATCTTATAATTGATTTTTCAATTCTAATATTTCTAATTGATCCATTTGATAAGGTGGTTTTGAAATTGGATTATCATAAAAAACTAATTCAACTCTTAATTTAACATAAAATTTAGATTTAATAATAGTAAATTCAGTATAAAATACATCTAAATATTAATTTACCACTAAAACATCATTATTATGATCCATTTACTTCTTTTAAATGATACAAGAAAGATAATTATCACCTCCATAAGTTATCAAATTCTCAACTTCTTGATATTCATCACTAATATTAATTAATCCTTAAATTTAAAAACAATATAATTATAAAAATAAAATGTAAATTACATTATTATATAATATATTTTATCAAGATATCCTAAAATCCAAATGATACCCAAAATATTATAATACATCAATATAGGTACGATAATAAGTTTTTTAGGTAAAACAATTCCATAGATGATTATAGAAATATTCACATGAATATTTGTTTCATTAATAACTCTAACATGAATTTTTATCAATAGTTTAGAATCCATTACTTGTGAAGATATTTCTATATTACTATCATATTTCTATAAAATTAATAAATTTATAGATATATAATCAAATACATCAGTAATACAATTTGGGTAAACAAATAAGGTACTTGTCACCACTTCACTTGATGGATCAAAATATATAGTAGTAGTAAAAAATGAATTTTACAAAACATTATACTTATGATAATGATTATTTTTACCTTTAATATTTATCTATAGACACATATTTTAACAATGAAATATCTCATTACAATTAAAATATTTTATTTCCAACTGACCACCTTGATAAGATTTTGAATGACAATTTTTCCATTATTGATTGGATCATTACTCAATTTTTTTTAGTCTTGATCCATATTTCTTAATTAATAAGACCTAAAAAACATTAATAAACTTATAAGACACCCTATAAAATTATTTTTACCATATTTAGGCCATGATAGAAATTGAATTATCTTACCTTAAAAGAGGGAAGGGGTTCCCTTTTTATAAGGGAGGAGAGGGGAACCTTTGGAAAAACTCAAAATATTATTTTATAATAAAGACATATTCTATTTATAATAGCTCCAAATTGATTTATTTCGAAGCTAAGGTGGGTATGGGTCGAAATCCTCTCATAAAATATAATTTAGACAAGTTTAGGTTTCTATTTTAAACGTACCATTTAGATTTAACTTTAAGTTAAATAATTTTACTTTTACCGTGTCTTCTTGTTTTCTTACACTATAATGTTAATAAAATTACTATAACAAGAAAAAAGAACCAAAAGTTTATTATTATTAATATATATAACCTTATCTAAGTCATTTGGCTGAACCATAGATTTTTAGGAATAAAATAACAATTAATAATATAATATTTTTTTTTAAAAACTATTTTATGTCAACTTTGACACTATTTGGTAATTGATTTTTGTGAAAATCATAACAGAATTATTAGTTCAAATAAAGTTAATTAAATCAATACTAACATGTCATATTAACCTATATAATTAGTGTAATTCTTAAAAAGTCACAAATTACATTTATTTTGGTATTTATGACATTAATTATGTCAATATTTCATTAATAAGATAATTACTGCATCATCATTGTGTCATAAATAAATTAAATTATTTAATGTCTAAAAATAATAAATAAAATACCATTATGTAGGAACTATTTTTATATTTCTAATAAAAAATTATAGTCGAATTTATCTTATATATAACCCTATATTAAAAATGTTTTAGTTATTAAATTTTGATTTTAACTATTTTAACCCTTCTTTAAATAAATTAATAATAAATGTCCTAATCTAATCCAAGTGGACCTCAATGGTCATATTTTATTCCTAAGGTTGTTTTTGGACTAATTACACTTATCCAATAGAATTAGGACATGTTTTAGGGTAATAATAATATCATTTTTACCCTTAATTACCCTATTTACTTTTAACAGTGGTAAATAAAAGTAAAAAGTTACTATTCCCAAAAAATTATTTTCATCTCATTGAACCACATTTTAGTCCATGATATTAATCATGTCTCTCGGATTTTTGAAATTCCACTCACAGAAGAGGTAAAATTAAGTTTTATGTGAATTTCCAAATTCTCCTAGGAGGTGGGTAAAAGACGGTGAAAAGTTCCACAAATTTTTTATATATCTAAAATTATTATAAAATGACTCCAATGAATTAAATTGAACTTATATAGGTATTATGTATCAATTTTGACCTAAAATAAATTTCAATAAAATAAATAATTATTTAAATAAAAATTCGGTTTTTAAATAGTAACCCATTGTTTTCACTATTCATCAAAAATTGAAAGTTTTCATAAAAATAACAAAAAGTCACCCTAGGCTAATTTCGATATTCTGAATCCAAAAATGAAGTCCATTTTGAATGATAAAATTTATAAAATTTCAAAAAGTGGGTATTACTATTCATAACGGCTAGTTCATAATTATATTATAATAATATCTCGTTTAGTGAAACTCGGTATTGCGTACTACACACGCTATCGAGGAAGGTCGCGATTGCGTGTAATGTAAGCCAAGTTAGGGTTGCGTGTAGTTCAAGAGTCCTTTGTTGTTGCGTATAACATAATCCAACCATATTTCATTTATACATTGAATATATATATATAAACTCAATGTTGCGTATAACATAATCAAAACTTATTTCATTTATACATTAAACAAACACTATACTTTATGTTTCGTAAAATAATTTCCACAAAACTAACTTGAAATTGTGTGTAAAACGAGCCAAGAATAGTGTTTCCTATATTTCAAGCTAATACGGTGTTGCGTATAGCGCAAGATAATCTTGGTGTAGCGTACAACAAAAGACATCAACAAAATTAAAAAGAATAATTCTCATAAAATATCAGATTGTTACAATGATGTTTGGTTTTTTATGCTATTGATACTATGATAAATAGAGTATAGTCTACTCACAATACCACTCTAAAACCTCACTATTAGTCAGTAGCCTCTGGCATATATGGAGGCATGCCTATGGTCACATTTCACCACCAGTCCGATTACTATTCATAGTGAGACGCATTGAGACATTATTGGTAACTCTAAAACACCCATAAGTATAATAAGTGTATTTTGAGAGGGTAAATGTGTTGATCATGAGATTTGAAAAGCATATGAGAATTTATTTTATAAGGGAAAGGAGAGGGGGTATTTATAATGGAGGATATAGGTATTTTTGGGATAAAATATTTATTATGTTATCATTTAGGGAAAATAATTTTAAAAATTATTGATTCCCATGAAATTAATTTGTTTATAATTATATAAAAGATGTTTATTTGAATTTAAAAATAATCTAAAACTAAATGGAATCTTGGGAATACTTATTTAAAGTTAAATAATCTATAATAGGTTTTCATTAGAATAAAATATAACTTTGGTTCCCAAACATGAAACATTGGTTTCTAATTTCAGAATATTTTTGTTAAATGCATTATTTTACTCCTACAAAAATATTATTTGGACAAAAAGGGCTCATAAATTTCTAAGTTATTCTTACATCATGATGGTGTCACAAACGTTGCAGTATTTTAAAAGAAAATTGTATTTTTTTACTTTTCACAAAAAAAGAAAAAATTTCAATAAAATTCAAAAAATTATCCCTAATAAAATTTCAGAATTTTGATTCCAAAAAATAATTCTTTTTTATAAAATTTAAATTCTAAAATTTAATAAATTCAATTTTAAATAAAAACATACAATATAATGAAAAACTATTTTATTAAAGAAAATTATTTTTAAACATTAACTATTCATAATATTATTTCATATCAATTAATAAATAAATGAGTGTTAATAATTTTTTTTATAAATTAAAAAATTTAATTATAATAATACTTAAAAAGTGTACAATTTAATTTATTAACATAAAAATACATAGTATATTGAAAAATAAATTTTTTTGAAAAATATGTGTTTTAATAATAAATGATTTTAATCTTGTCCCATTGAATTTAATTATTTATATTCTAAACATTATTTTTTTTCAATTAATTGTTATTTGAAAACATAAAATAGTATTTTAAATAATAATGATAACATATAAGGAATTAAAAGAAAGTATTTTAATTATTTTTTATTTACTTTAGGTTTTATTCTTCTTGTAATTTTATTAATGATATTTCACCTTTTATTCTCATGATATATTGATGTTTATTTATCTTTGTAAAATATATCGTATTTCATTTTAGATTGGTGATGTGTATGATAAAAGGTATTGAAAATAATATTTATCTAATGGAAAATAGACACTAAAATATTTGGGGTGTTATAGTATTAGTCAATATTCTTTTTAATTATTGAAAACATTCTTCATATTCATTTATCCAAGTGAATTTAACTACCTTTCTAGTTATCCTTGTTAATGGGTTAGCTAATCATAAAATGTTTTAAACAAATTATTGATAATAAACCACTAATCCTTGAAAACTATAAATCTCTATGATATTAGTTGATCTTGGCCAATATTCCCCCACATATGTTATAACATTATCCACTTTTATACTATATTTAGTAACAATATACCCAAGGAATGAATTTTTTTGAAACCACTACTCATATTTACAAAATTTTACATATAAATTCTTATAACTTAAGGTATGTAGAATAATCCTCAAATATTTTTCACAATACCAATAAATTTTAAAATATACCAAAGTATCATCGATAAATACCACAATAAATATATTTAAATATTCTATGAATACTATATTCATCAAATTTATAAATAAAACAAGTGCATTAAATGCCTCAAAGCATGTAACTACAAAATCATAGTGGACATACCTCATTCAAATTTATATATTAGAACTATTTTCATCCATTAACTTAAATTAATGATATATATACCTAAGGTAAATATTCAAAAAATACAAAGATCGTTATATTTGATCAAATAGTTCATTAATACGAGGAAAATGATACTTGTTCTTAATAGTGTAGTTATTGAGAACTATATAATTAATTCAAGGAAATATTGAACTATATTTATTCTTAAAAAATAAAACTATAACAACCAAATGTGGAGTGATAGTATTAATGAAACCCTTATCAATACAATCTTATAATTGAATTTTCAATTCTAATATTTCTAATTGATCCATTTGATAAGGTGGTTTTGAAATTGGATTATCATCAAAAACTAATTCAACTCTTAATTTAACATAAAATTTAGATTGAATAATAGTAAATTCAGTATAAAATACATCTAAATATTCATTTACCACTAAAACATCATTATTATGATCCATTTACTTCTTTGAAATGATACAAGAAAGATAACTATCACCTCCATAAGTTATCAAATTCTCAACTTCTTGATATTCATCACTAATATTAATTAATCCTTAAATTTAAAAACAATATAATTATAAAAATAAAATATAAATTACATTATTATATAATATATTTTATCAAGATATCCTAAAATCCAAATGATACCCAAAATATTATAATACATCAATATAGGTACGATAATAAGTTTTTTAGGTAAAACAATTCCATAGATGATTATAGAAATATTCACATGAATATTTGTTTTATTAATAACTCTAACATGAATTTTTATCAATAGTTTAGAATCCATTACTTGTGAAGATATTTCTATATTACTATCTTATTTCTATAAAATTAATAATTAAAAAAAAAACTCTATTTAAACCTTATCATCACATCAAATAATTATCTTATAATTCCCAAATTTATGAGAAATTAGAGTCATTCATAATATTGGTTTCAAATTTGTTTAAAATTTATCAATTTTACTTATAAAATCCTAAATAAAATTTGATTGATAACTTTCTAGTCTGGTAAAAATTTCTTTATAAATGGCAGATTATCCCACTTAATTTTTCTTCATGTATATAAATTTCTATCATTTTATAATTATAATCACCTTTTAAAGATATTTTTCAAGAAAAATGAAGTTCAATTACTTCCATTCAATGGTATCGGTCTCATTTTTCTCCTTGATATTTTTGTTAGGGATAACTACAAATAAACTTCAGCTTCATGTTGATAAACGAATAGATTTAACCATATGATACTATAAAAGAACTGAAATTTTTAATATATTCTTTAAATAATTTATCCATCCTTCATGTAATAGATCAGACCTCCATGGTCCATTACTTTGTCAAAATCCAGTGTTTAGGGTGTTCTAAGAGGTAATAGAAGATCATTTCAAGAGTTTTCAAAATTCCTAGTTTTTCCATCAGTAGTTCAGGGTATCAGTTAGTCAAAGGGATCAGTAAGTCGAGGCGTCGATAGGTCGAGGGCGTTAGTGAGTAAGGGTGTTGGTGAGTTGGGGTGCTAGTGAGACAAGGCATCGGTGAGTTAGGGTGTCAGCAAGTTAAGGAATCAGTGAGTCAGGGTGTCAGTGAGTTAGGCATTGGTAGTTCGCATTTGTGGCTCAGCATCAGTGGCTCAACATTGGTTTCTCAACATCAGTGACTCACTGTCGGTGGCTCACTGTCAGTGACTCACTCGTCGATGACTCATATCCAGTTTTTCCCTAATATTACCAGTTTCAGACCTCTTATGTTTTATTTAAAAAAAAGTTTAAAGCCTTGTTTGGGAATTCCTAAAGGTGTTTCAAATGATATTAATTATATCTTTAATATCATAACCATCTTTGTACTTTTAAATAGTCGAATCATTTGTTTCTAGCCACGATCCAAATTTAATACCTCTTAAAAGTGTTTCCTCTTCCATTAATATAAGATCATGATTTTCTAAACGGAGATATTCTCTTCCCAGTGTGTTTCTATTCCCTCTTGGTGATCCTAGAGCCTTACCTTCCTATGAAGTAATATGTCATGCCATATCCATCAATCCAGTTTTCCTTGGAGTTTTTCTACTACTCATGCACCCCTTATTTTGGTGCAGGGAGGAGTTTTGGTCACCTATTTTTCTAGGTAGGGATTCTTTCATCTCCCCTAAAATGTGTGTCATGAGGGGTGGGTGTACTTATTTCTACATTTAAGTATGGATGAAACCAATTTAAATAAGATAATATGAAGGAATAAATGAGGACGGTGAAGATGTTGATGATCACTTGCTTTTATATTTTATCTTTGATTTGTAATGTGAATTGTATGGGTTGTATCCCTTTGAAAATACCAACCATTGGTAGTATTTTATTGCGCACCCATGATGCTCCATGATTATTTTTTATTCTCTCTTGAAATGACTGTAAACCTAAAATATTATTAATCATGTGAACCTGGTTAAATGAAAAGGGTTCCCCAGGATCAAACTTAATTTGTGATCACCCCTATTTATCAAAGTGAAATTAAATAACCTTTATTGGATAAATCAAAATACAATCATCTTGTTTTAGTGTGGTCATGCGCTGTGTGGGACTTGTTGGTTTTTCTTATTTATGAGGGTCATATTATGGTGTTGTTGGTAGCATGGTTGTGGAAAAAGGGGTCGAAAGAGGAGTTGGTTTTCTGAGAAGGGTGTGGTATGTGTGTGCAGCGGGGTTGTGGTTTAGTGGTGGTTGCTATGGGATTTATGTATCAGGTGGTGTAGGAGGTGTGATTGAATCTTAGGTTGAGATATTGATTGATTGTGGAATGGATGGACTTGTTATGTAGTGGGATTTCATTTGGTAAGTGGTTGGGCAATGGGGCTGCAGTACTGGGTTGTGTCATGGTTTCATGTTTGTGGGTGTGATGGGTGTGGTTTTGTTTTGTAGCAGGGCTACTAGGTTTGGTTGTGAAAGGATTAATTGTGAAGGATAAATTTTAAGAAGGTTGTTGTTGGAATTTTATTTCTTTGTTTGAATTGGAAGTGGTTGTTATGGTTGCTTCAGCATATAATGTTTTCAGGTTTTAATAGTTTCTCAGGTAGGGATGGAAATAAATAAATGAATGATTTGATAATACAGAATGATAATTTGTTAAATTAATTGGCTGGGGGTATGTTTTGATTTGGGTCTTATAGTTAAGTTGCATTTAAGTGACCATTGTTCATGGTGGTACATGCATGTAGGTGGTAGAAGCAAAGGTAGTTTTGAGTGGGTTGGTTGTATGTTTGGAATCACATATGATTGGATGATTGTTTGTTACCTATATATATAAAATTGTAGTTTTTTATGTTTTCTATATGCACCCCACCTGTGTTGAGCACCATGTGCCTAACACCCCCATTATTATGGGTGAGGGTGTCTTTCCCAACATCGCAGTGGGAGGATGGATGGATGGTTACTGACTTTACCCTGCTCCATCTTCTAGGAATCGATTGACCCAGAATATTTGGGTAGTCTGAAGTGCCTTGAGTTGTAATACCAGACTTATGGTATTGGTTGTGTGAGAGGTGGTTTGTTTCTTAGAGGTCATTGGGATGAGGACCATAAGTTTTTAAGTGTGATGTGTGGTGGTTGTGGCCGATGTGTTTGCAAGTAGGATTTGATGTGGTGTGCGGCTTAGGTGTATGTGGCTCAGTTGTGATAGTGGGGCTTGTGGAAGAGGGTTGTAGCATCCAAACGTTTTCCATTAGGGATGAGCAGTTAACCTGTGAGAAGTGGTGCGAGGTACCCAAATATCAATGTTCATATACTTTACTTTACTTTACTTGGGTTATTTGGTTAGCATTCCTTGGTGAGGTTGGGGTGGATAGTATACCTTGTTTGGTGCTTTTGAGTTTTTTCTATTTTCTCACAGGGGAATTAGTGTGATTCTCCAACTTATGCATTGTTGACTTTGGTTTTTCTCTACTAAGTATACATTTATGCTCACCCTATGTATATAAAATTATTTTTAGGTTTTCATGGAGATTATGCAGACCGTGCTATATTTTACAATATCAGACGTTGGGGACAATTTTTATGTCATTGCTTAGTTTTATTTTGGTACTTAATTTGGAGTATTCTTAGTATTTCTAGTAGTTTTACTTAAAAATGTATGTGATAAAAATTATGGTTTCTTTACATACATCTATCTTGAACCATGTTTGAGGTTGATACATATTTTCTCCCAATCATGGTTACTATCAAATGGGTAATGCCACTCAATTTTGTGAGATTTCAATACCCTTGGTGGTGGTCACCACCCCAGGGCCTATTGGAGGTGGGACTCGATGGTCATTATATATCCTTCATCTTAATGAAGGAAGGTCTCAACATCTTTCTGTCCCTTCAGTCATCTTGAAGAAGGCGGGTCATGAAAAAATAGTATCAGAGGTGATGGTTGAGAGGTAGGATGGAGTTTATATTTAGGAACAGTGATGATTTCATGGGTTGGTAAGGAAAAAATGTTAGGTGATCTTGGTGCATGACATAGGCCAAAGAATATAGACTAAGACACATTATTTTAGGCCCCTGGTGATATGATTCTAGGACTTTGAGATTACTGAACAACCAAGTGAGGCTACAGTGTTTTTGGGGTAGAGACCCCAGGAAAGGTATATGCATCATTTTGAATTCTGTTCTTTTTATTTTTTGAGTTTGTGGGAAATTAAAATAAATAGAGTTAAAATGAATCTTAAGAGAAAATTACATACTACATATGATTAAGAGTTCCTTGTTTTCCTTTCATCTATGGCTCCTGGATGTCGTTCGCGTATGGTACGAGTAGTGGAGGGTTAGAAGGCTGATCTGGTTGACTTGCGGAGGGTCAACCCAGTAGAGGAGGATGATTAGTGGTAGAAGACGCTTCGTACCTTGTAGTCGCAGAATCTAGGAAAGTACGAGGGTAGGGTCTCATACATGGAGATAGATAGTTGTATTGATAATCTGGTGATCAATTATATATTGATCTGGGATCCAATAGAGTTCTGGGTTCCCATGGATGTTATTGATATGAGGGGAGCAACACATCAGTGGTGGATGCTTTACCTCATAGAGAGGAAGGATACTGATGTTCTGTGGGTCGAATTTGAGAAGGAGTTATGGGTAGAATTACTTTCTTTCTAATGAAATTTGAGAAGAAGTAGGAGATACTCTCCCTCCAACAAGGGAGTATTTGAGTGAGGGAATTGGGGATCAAGTTCCAGGATCTCCTACATTTTTCTTCGGATCTCTTTCTGAATGAAGAGTATCAGGAGAGGCACTAAGAGGAGGCACTACATCCTTCTCTTCAGTATGTGGTTACTACCTTCACCCTATCGACATACTTATAGGTTCATAATAAGTATGATGTAGTGTAAAGGATGCACTCACGAAGAGGTATTTTGTGATAGGGAAGTTAGACAAGTTCTTTATAGGGGAAGGTCGATAGAAGAAATTCTCTCGTAATAGGTCCTTCTAGGTTTCGACCAATAGGGAGATGACCCTAGAAGTTTTTGTTCTAACCCTTTGGTCCTCATCCTTTTCTCGAAGACTTGGGTCAGAGGTTTTTTTATTGCGAAGGTCATGGGAACCTCCAGGAACAGTGACCGACTCAATCTCTGTATGGTAGAGGTGGGCAGGTTCAACGCCTTTCTCAACAGCAGTTGCCAGCTAGGCCTTCCCAGCAGTAGGGATAGTATGCCCTTGCTCCACCAAGGGTGGATGGTGCAGGAGGAGGCTAACCAAAGGGTTATCCTTAGAGACCTTGACCAGGGTTTGGTCAGGGAGGCGATCGACATGTGAGGGATAGAGGTGCTGGATGTGGGCAATTGAACACCATATATACAAAAATTCTAGTAGGGCCAGAGATCATTCGAGGTACAATAAACTTGTTTAGTACACTTTCCTATGCCTTGTTTGATTCAGAAGCTTCACACTCCTTTGTTTCAACCAGTCTGGACCATGCCTTAGGACTAGATATAGAGAGACTTTCCATTCCCCTAGTGTTGAGTTCACCAGTCGAAGGTCAAACCATCTTGTTTGATGTTTTTTTTGGAGATGTAGATTGATGTTGTGGCCACATCAATGCTGTGCTGATCTCTTTATACTAAAGATGCATCCATATGATTTCATCTTTAGCATCAACCAGTTTTTTATGGTGCATGTGTTTATCGACTGCTTTCAGAGAAGAGTCATGTTTTCATACATGAGAGGCCATCGTGTAGACTTCATTGGTGAGTGGAGCTATTTGGTGGGTAGCCGACGTATGAATCCCCTCCTCTACTTGATAGCCTAAATGTTAGTGGGATCGATGGATGATGAGATGGTGGAAAATCTGGGAGTTTTCAGAGAATTTATATATGTTTTTTCCAAGGAGGTTGTGACTCTACCCCCTCAACGTGACGTTGAGTTCAGAATAAACTTACAACCCAGTGCTAGTCCGATTTCGATGGATCCTTATTAGATGGTGCCTTCTATGCTACAGGAATTGTGGATTCCGAATGGTGATTGGATGAAGAAGGGTTTCATCCGACTTAGTGTGTCACTGTGGGGTGCTCCAATCTTGTTTACGAAGAAGGAAGATAGTTGTCTAAGGCTCTACATAGACAACCAAAACTCAGTCAGGTAATGGTTAAGAAACATTACCCTCTCTTGAGAATAGATGATCTTTTTGACCAGCTGAGGGGATAAAGTTAGTTCTCTAAGATTTATCTACGGTCTGGGTATCACCATTTAAGGGTAAAGAAGGGTGACATCCCAAAGACTACTTTTAGGTGTAGGTATGGGCACTTCGAGTTCATGGTTATGTCGTGCAGTGTTAAAAATGCACAATCTATGTTCATGGGGCTTATGAACTTCATCTTTTGTGAGTTCTCGGACCAATGTGTTTTTATATTCATTGATGACATCCTAATCTACTCAAAGTCAGAGGATGAGTATACTGAGCATCTCAGGACTATCCTAGAGGTCCTTTAGCACCACCAGCTCTACAGAATTCTATCCAAGTGAAAGATTTGGACATTAGGGTTCCAATTACATGGACATGTAGTGTCTCAACATGGTGTAGTAGTGGAGCCGTAAAAGTTCAAGTAAGTTGTTTCTTATTCAGCACCCAATAATATGGTAGAGTTTCAAAGTTTTCCTATTCTGGAAGGATACTACATGCGATTCATACCCGATTTATCTCGGGTATTAGCTCCACTGATGGATATGACCAGAAAAGGTGAAGCTTTTGTGAGGGAAAATTAGTTCCAGGAAGAATTCAAATATCTAAAGGGGAATTTGGTCAGTGATTCAATTATTATTCTATTAGAGGAAGGGGTCATGTTGAGGTGTTTTGCGATGCTACCCGTCTAGGCTTGGGGTTTGTGTTGATGCAGCAATAGGGAGTGATCTCCTATGGGTATAGGTAGTTATGTCTCCATGAACATAACTATGCCACCCATGATATAGAACTAGAAGCGGATGTGTTTGCACTAAATATTTGGATACATTACCTTGTTGGGGAGTGATTTGTGGTATTCATGAATCACAAGAGCTTAAGGTACATATTTTCCCAATGAGACCTGAACTTATGACAATGAAGGTGGATAGAGTTTCTCCCAGATTAAGATTTTGAGATCTCCTACACCTTAGAAAAGGGGAATGTTGTGCCTGATTATTTGAGTGGGAAGTTGGAGAAGGAAGTGGTTTAGGAATCTGTAGACACCTGGAGGGAAATAGAGGATTTGAATTCATTTCACTTAGATGTAGGAATGGTTGGAAGCATATGTTGTTTTTTTTCATATGACGTTATAGTTATCTCTAAGCCAGAAGGTGTAGGAGTGTTAGTGGGGAGAATCAGTGGTAGAGGTGATATGTGATCTCATTGAATAGAGTGATACTTTA
Organism: Viscum album; assembly: GCA_963277665.1. Taxonomy (NCBI): domain Eukaryota; kingdom Viridiplantae; phylum Streptophyta; class Magnoliopsida; order Santalales; family Viscaceae; genus Viscum; species Viscum album. Next base: position 953,423,753 of record OY728167.1, read on the forward strand.
GAGGGATGGATAGAGGATGGTCAGAATTTTATGTAGTTCCACGAGAAGCTGTTTGTTCCAGTGGAAATGTAAGAGAGTGTTCTCCATGAGTTTCATAGATCACCATATTGGTACACCCAGAAGTTTCCAAGATGTACTGGGGCTTGATAAAACAGTTCTAGTGGCCCCGAATGATGCGAGAAGTGGCAGAGTTTGTGGTAAAGTGATTAGTGTTCCAGAAAGTGAAGGTTGAGCACCATGTTCTCGGTGGTTTGTTGCATCCCATAGATGTCCCTGAGTTGAAGTGGGATGAAATCTCAATGGATTTTTTCATAGGATTACCCAGGGCTTAGGGAGTATGTGAGGTTATTTGGGTAGTGGTAAACTAGTTGACGAAATTGGCCAACTTTTTAATGATCAAGGATTCAAGCACAATGGATGCCTTAACAAAGAGGTATGTGGATGAGGTGGTGTGACTTCATGGAGTTCCAAGATCCATCATCTCAAATTGGGATACACATTTTACGTCTCAAGTATGGAGGGGATTGAAACATTCCTTTGGAACCTAGTTACACCTCAACACTTCTTTACACCCTCATAAGGATGGAAAAATAGAGAGGACCTTCCAGACATTAGAGGACATTTTATGGGAATGTGTTTTGTACTTTAGTGGGTTTTGGGTATGAAAATTTCCCTTATTAGAGTTTTTTTATAATAATATATATCACTCTTCCTTTGGTAGGGATCCATTTGAAGCTTTATACAAGAGGTTTGTTTCCACCCTTAAGTTGGAAGGAAGTTGGGGATGTAGTTGTTCTTGGTCCAAACTTGGTGTAGAGTACCACAAAGAAGGTGTAGATTTTCCATGAGAGGATAAAGGCACACATGACCGACAAAAGTTGTATGTCGATCGTTGGAGAAGGCCTTTGGAGTTTGAGTTTGGGGACCATGTATTCTTGAAGGTTTCCCATGAACATGGGAAAAATAGATACAACAGAGAGAGTGAGATTTTTCCTAGGTTCATCTGACCTTTTGAAGTGTTGGGACGAGTTGGATAGGTGGTTTTTCAGCTGGAGTTGCCACCGCATTTGGGGAGGATCCAAGAAGTGTTTCATGTATCCCATCTTCATAGGCATCTTCACGATGACTCCCATGTCATTGACTGGGGAGAGTAAGATGTTGAGGAAGATACAACGTTTGTGGAGTGACCAGTGGAGATCCCTGATCGTTGGGAGATGGTGCTGTGTGGATGGACTATTCCTTTGGTTCACATGATATGGAGGCATGGTATCCTCGAAGAGAGAACTTGGGAGTGAGAGACGAAGATGCATACCCAATACCCGGAGTTGTTTTGAGTTTTTATCATGTGTTTTTCTTTGTGATGTAATGTATGAACCTTATTTTCAATGAGATAAGTTGTTTCCTTGTTATGTGATGTACAATAATGTCCTTACATATGAGGAGTGGAGGAAATGATCCCTAATCAAGGAACATTAATTCTGATGTGATTAAACCCATGCGGGCGAGTTAGTTCTACCCAAAGAAGACAGTATATTGACAGGGGGAAAGGAATTCCCTAATTCATATGTTTGAGTGGTTTGACTTTTGGTGCATGTGTGGTATATCTTGTGGTTGTTGTGTTGGAAAATATTGGAGGAGGTGTTATTGAATGTTGAGGCTTTAATCCAACAAGGTGTTTTGTCCTTGAGAGGTATCTTACATGATGATTGGTTAGACCCCTCTTTATTCTAGGTTGATTTTTAATTCTTGAGGGAGATAATAGTTTGAGAGGTATTTGATGTAATGGACCAAACTTCCATGGTCCATTACTTCGTCAAAATCCAGTGTTTAGGGTGTTCTAGGAGGAAATTCTAGCTTATTTTAAGATTTTTCCAAATTTCTAGTTTTTCCATCGATAGGTAAGGGCGTTGGTAGGTCAAAGACATCAGTAGGTCGAGGCGTTGGTAAGTCAAGGGCGTTGGTGAGTTAGGGCGTTGGTGAGTCAGGGCGTCAGTGAGTCTGGGTGTCAGTGGGTCAGGCATTGGTTGGTCACATCAGTGGCTCAGTGTCAATGGATCAATGTCGTTTGCTCAACATTGGTGGCTCGCTGTCGGTGGCTCGCTGTCAGTGACTCACCCATCGATGTCTCATTTCTAGTTTTTTCCCAAATCTTCCAGTTTCACCATCTTACGTTTTATTTGACATAAATAAAGTTTAAAGACTTTTTGGGCATTTATAAAGGCGTTTCAAAGTATATTAATTATATATTTAATATCATAATTCTCTGGGTACTTCTAAATAGTCAAATTGTTTGGTCTTAGCCATGATCTGACTTTAATGTCCCTTGAAACCATTTCCTCTTCTGTTGCTATAAGATTTGGATTTTCTGGGCTGATACCTTTTCTTCTCAATGTGTTTCCACTCCCTCTTGGTGTGCCTATATCCTTCCCTTCCTGTGGAGTCTCATGTCATGCCATATCCATCGATCCTATTTTCCTTAGAGTTTTCCTACTACTTGTGCACCCCCTATTTTGGTGTAGGGAGGAGTTTTGGTCACCTATTGTTCATGGTAAGGATTACTTAGTCTCCCCTTAATTGTGAATCATTAAGGGTGGGTGTACTTATGTCATCCTGTAAATATGGATGAAACTAACTTAAATAAGATAATATGAAGAAATAAATGGGGACAAGAAAGATGTTGATGATCACTTTCTTTTATCTGTTATACTTGATCTATAATGTGAATTGTATGTGTTGTATCCCTATGAAAATCTTGGTCGTTGGTGGTATTTACATTCACACCCATGATGATCCATGTTTATTATTAATCCTCTCTTGAAATTACTATAAACCTGAAATCCAATTAATCACGTATACCCAGTTAAATGAAATGGGTGACCCAAGATCAAACTTGATTTATGATCACCCCTATTTATCAAAGTTTAATTAAAGAACTTTTGTTAGATAAATAAAAATAAACTTAGATTATTTTGGTGTGGTTGTATGATGTGTGAGCGTTGTTGGGTTTTGTGCTTTATGAGGGTTATATGGTGGTGTTGTTGGTAGCATGGTTGTGGGAACATGGGTGGGTAGAGGGGTTGGTTATGTGAGAAGGGTGTGGTATATGTGTATCGAGGATGTGGTTTAGTGGGGGTTGTAGTGATATTTGGGTATGAGGTGGTGCAGGAGGTGTGATGGAATATAAGGTTAAGAGATTGATTGATTGTGGAATGGATGAACTTATTATGTAGTGGGATTGAATCTGGGAAGTGGTTGGGAAGTATGGCTATAGGATTGGGTTGTGTCATTATTTCTTGTTTATGGGTGTGTTGGGTGTGGGGTTATTGTGAAGTAGAGCTACATTATTTGTTTGTGAGAGGTTGAATTGGGAAGGATAACTTTGTAGAAGGTTTTTGTTGGCAGTTTATTTATTTTTTGGAATTGGAAGTGGTTTGTATGGTTTCTTCACTTTATTTCTTTGTTATTTCTTTTTTGTTTCTCGGGTAAAGATGAAAATAAATAAATGAATGATTTGATAATGAATAATGGTAATTGGTTAAATTAATTGGCTGGAGGTATGTTTTGAGTTGGTTCTTGTAGTGAAGTTGCGTTCAAGTGACCGTCGTTTATGGTGGTACGTGCATGTAGAGGTAGAAACAAATGTGGTTTTTAGTGGGATGGTTGTATGTTTGGAATCCCATAGGATAGGTTGAGTGTTTTTACCTATATATATATATATATATTAACTTTTAGTTCCCTATGTTTTCTATATGCACCCAATCCTTGTTGAGAACTATGTGCTGAACACCCCCATTATTATGGGGGTGGGTGTCTTTCCCAGCATCCAGGTGGGAGGATAGATGGATGGTTACTGAATTTACCCTTTCCCCTCTTTTAGGCATTGATCATCCAAGACTCTTTGAGAAGTTTGTAATGGATTGAGGTTTAATACTAGACTTATGGTATTTGATGTGTTAGAGGTGTTTTGTTTCACAGATTCATTCGAGATGAGTCCCATGTGTTTTTCGGTGAGATGTGAGGTGGTTGTGGCTCAGGTGTCTATAGGTTGGATGTGATGTGGTTTGTATCTCATGTGTATGCTCGTAGGTTTTGACAGTGGGGCATCTAGAAGAACTTGGTACCGTTAAAAAGTTCATCGTTAAGTATGAGCAGTTAACTAGTGGGAAGTGGTGTGGGGTACCCAAATATAAATGTTCTTATACATTAATTTACTTGACTTAAATTATATGGTGAGCATGCCTTGGCAAGGTTGGGGTGGATAGTATACCTTTTTTGGTGCTTTTGAGTTTATACTATTTTCTTATAGGGGCATTAGTATGCTTCTCCCACTTGTGCACATGTGACTTTGGTTTTTTCCCTATTTATTATACATGTATGCTCACCCTACATATATAAAATTGTTTTCAGGTTTCCAGGGAGATTATGAAGACCATGATAAACTTTACTAGCATGGAAATTGGGGATGACTATTGTGTCGCCTCTTAGTTTTATTTTGGTACTTTCATTAGAATTTTCATTGTATTTTTAGCATTTTTACTTAAACATGCATGTGGGATGGATTTCAGTTTCTTAATATACATCTATCTTGGAGATTTTTTGAGGTTGATACATCTTATCTCCCAATCATGGTTAATATTAAAATGGTAACACCTAACAATTTCATGATATTTCTATACCCTTGGTGTTGGTCGCCACCCCGAGGCCTATTGGAGGTAGGACTCAGGGGTCATTATCTCTCCTTTATCTTGAGGAAGAAAGGTCTCGACATCTTTCGATCCCTTTCTTCATCTTGATAAAGGTAGGTCTTGACACTTCATCTATCCGTAGATCTAAAGATTCACCAAATATTGGAGGATACTGTCAAATGAAATTCTATATTATGAACATATTCTTTTGTTCATAATTCGGTTAATACTCTATATTTTTACCACTATTTGTATCCTATGTTATCTAATTTAACACATTCATAAATATCTCACCTAAAATTTAAACCATTTCATGTTAATGATTTGAAATTGTATTATACTCTTGTTCCCTTATTACTTCATTCATCCCATTAATTCTATGGAAAACCATTCTAAAAAAAGACATATATTAGATGAAACAATTTTGTAACCATTATAAGAATAAAAACCATATTGTGAAAATATAAAAATAAATTAGTGTTTTATCCCTATATAAAACTATTTAATATCTCTAAATTATTTTCCCTTTATTTCCTTAACAATATCCTAACCCCAAAAATTATCTAAACCCTACTATGATATTCATTACAACAATTTGAACATAACCATCCCATAATTTCATATTTTACATTAAATATTACAATACTTACATTCACTTGACCATTAGGTTTATATTTTTAAAGGATTAGTAAATTTATTACATAAAAACTATATTTTTCACTTAGTGTACATTTTTTATGTAAAATAGATTCTTTAAATTATAATCTTTCTCTATTAATGAACAATCACCATAACAATTATTTTTATGTATTTATTGTTCGTAATCATCCTAAAAACATATAAAAATTATTAGAAAAAGTAGGATAAGAATATAAATCTCATTAAGTGGTATAAAAATGGAATAAATTTTTTTCCCGTGGAAATACATAAAAACTCATGAAAATGATTAATCAAATTTTTTCTCATACTTTATATCCAACCCTGAACTAAAATTATTTTCTTATATAAAAAAATATTTACATAAAGAAAATCATAGAAAAACCTAAATTCAATAAAATATTCTTGATGTTTTCTAGGGATATTATATTCATAACACCTGTAATCACTAATAATCAATCATAATCACTAGTAATGGAATAACGTAATAGGTTAATTCCACCATAAAATTTTTGGGAAATAAATCATCAAAAAATTAATTAGGTAGCTATATCTTGAGCCAACTCATCACTATGTATAAATTATATGTAACATATTATGAATAAAACACACAAAAGATTTATTTTCAACAAAAAAAACAAATAATTTTATTTCCAATGAATCAAATGAATTTTTTAATCAACTACATATTAAGTGGAAAATAAAATATAGGAATATAATATTTATTTATAAATATCAATGAGAATATAAGAATTAAATTTTTTATGAAAAATTTGAGAGATTTTTAATAAGAATAATTTAAAACATTAAAGGATTTACATAAACTCTTAACTTTCTTCTTAGAACATATGTGTGCCTTTTAAACTATAAAAATAAATTTTAATGCGTTATTATTTATTATAAATTTAAAATAAGTTTATTATATATTTACATATAATTATTTTAATTAATTTAATGTCATATTTTAATATAATTTTATGTTATATGTTTATGATATTTTCTTATTGATATTTATGATATTTAATAATTACATCCTTAATTTGGTGTTATGACTACTTAAGAGTTCAAGAATACATATTAAATTTTTATTGTAGATTAATTATATCAAAATTCATTTTGTTCTTACTTAGTTTTGAAATATCATCACCCATATATTTTTTTAATAATAAATTAGGAATTTTGGAAATTTAATATTTACAATAGTAAATATGTATTTAAGTATATGTCCCTTTTTTGGAAGTGATATAAAGAAATTATTATCAAATACTTATATAAATTAAATAGTCTAACATGGAGAGTGATTTAATGCATATTTAAATTGTGTTAATTCAAAAATAATTGTTAAAAATACTAAGTGGAGACTTAATCAATAGACTATTTTATATGATTATATAAGTATTTATATACAGTGGGGAATAATTATGATTTTGAAGGTATTTAACATAAATTTAAATGATTATTAATACCCCATACTTTTGTGTAATATAATACTTGATCATTTCTTAAAAATAAATAAAATAAAAGAGAAGAAAATCAAATGAAAAATTGAATAGAAAATGAAACTAAATTAATAGTTTTTTAAAATAGATTTTTTTTTGTGTGTTTAATCCTTTAATAATGAAAAATTAATAACTAAAAAATATTTTTTGGAATTATATATAATTAAAATATAGTTTATCATTACTAAAATAGTATAATAGAAATAATTATACAACTTAAACAATTAAGGTAAATTATACAATTGCTGATCTTTAAAACAACTACTTTGATCTAGCCATTTGGTTGTGAAATGACTTTGGAAGAATGCATGAAATTAAAGGTGATTAATTTTTAGAGTATATGTAGATATAAAATAATACAAATTCATTCACACAAGGTATGTTTTGAGAAGAGAGAGTAAAACCACTATTTATAGATAGGATTTGGTGTCATTTTTGAAAATATAAATTTCTCTTAGGTTAAAAAAGTAATTTACAAGTTTCAAGTGGTTCATAAATTAAGTATATAAGATTTGTTTGGTCCTTAATCATAAAAAAATGAGTCATTATAAGGTATAATTATTTTTTATAACACAATTTTTTATATTGATTTTTAGGGTTATTCTTATAATTTTAGTTTAAAAATATCAAGGAAAATTTTAAATTTAAGTTATAATATTTATATTAATTATTAATAATAATACTTATCTTTTATAGTTTTTCAATGTCTTATTATTCTCAATATTATCACCAGGTCACTATTTTTTACTTTTCCTATGTTGTGAAAGCACTACTTTAACATTGCATAAACATTTTCATATTTATCTTGACATATAAAATATATGTATTTATTAGATAAAATTTATATTATTTTTAATTATATTAACATGTAAGATGCATTCTATAGGTTTCTATAATTTCATGTAATTTTAGATAAAACTATATTAATAATTAGCAGAATTTCATCTAAACACAAATTCTTATATCAAAAAGGATTTCAAATGTGTTCCTCAACATATAACCAATTTGAATACATATATTGAATCTATAAATGTATATTTTATGTATATAAAATATTATTAATCATTTAATACCTTTATTAAGTGTTCAATAACTTTATAGACATACATTTAATAAAGGGTTGTGAAGTTGAATTCAAACTTGAACTCTTATTACTATTTTTAATAGAAATAAAATTTATTACTCAATAGATAATCAAATGAAATTTATATATAAAACTTTTAAATAATGATTTTTTATCTAAAATATTCTAACATATTCCATATTTTTCTAAAATGTTTTAAAACATTTTATATAATTACAAATAAATAAGAAATATAAGTAAATTTGAAATCAAAATATTATTTTTCAAAATTGATTCAAATTTGAATGTTTTACTCAACTAATGACCAAATTGAATTCAAATATTATATCCTAAAATAAATCATTTAAATCATTAAAAAAATAAATTGAAATAAAAATATCATTTATAATGTTTTAAAATAATCATTTATCATAAATTATTATTTTACATCACATTTATTACCTATTTTCATATCTTATTTTTTATAATTTTTTAATAAAATAATATCCTTCTTTCTTTATCAAAATGATTCAAAATTTTCAATTTTTTTTAAAACAAATATCTAATGATTAAATATTAACATTTAAAATAGACCACAATATATATATATATATATCAATTCATACAATGAGATAATATTTTCTAAAGTCTATAATAATAATAAAGATCATTATAATTGCATAAAATAAATATAAATATCAATCTATATAACATATTATAATTAAATAAATTAGGTAAAATAGGGAAAATTGTTTTTTGTTTAATTAAATCAAACTTTAGGTTATGGAATACACACACGCATTGTTTTAAATAACAATTTTTAATGGATATCTTTATAAAATATGCATCTATAGAATATATTTTAGAGAACCTAAAAATAAAAAAATTATCTAAAAATATCTTTATACTACTCCAAATTTGTAGAAAACCAAAGGAGTTGTAATAAATAGCCCCCAAAGTTTATTTAGTGCATTAAATGGACTCTAAAATTAGATTATGTACAAAATAACGATGGGAGGTGCATTAATGATCCTCAAAATTGGTTATAGCTAGAAAATAATGTTCTTAGAAGGCCTTTTTAGGCATTTTTGTGAACATATTTGATGTTATGGGCCTTAAAATCCCATTACATCAATAAAAATCCCAACTCCCATTTGGGATTTATTTTTGCCTCATGTTTATTTATTAATAACATAAATAACACATTATTTATATTATAACACCATATTAATTATTTAATTAAATAAATATTATTTAATTAAATATTTTAGATATAAAAATAGAGATTATATTTGTGTTTTCAATAAATGTAAACTTTTTTATAAAGAACTAATAACATTAATCTAAAAAATCTCAATTAGTAATATCTTATGTATGACCCTAAGGGACCTTTGTAAAGTTGAAAATAATTATGAATCTTATTCAAAATCATAAACTAAGAGTGGTATGTAGAAAAAAAATCATATCAACCTAAAATACATGTGGGTTTTCTGTGATTGAATCCATCACATGGCCACTAGAAACGTTCCATTTTCCTTGAGATAAAGATTAAGTATGATACATGGGTAATTTCAATCTTTTATAAATTTTATAATCTTGTCAATTCCCACGTCTAATAAATATTATATAATTATATCACATGTTATTATTGTTTTTGAATATGTACTTAGTCAAAAATCAATTGAGGTAATGAATTTCATAACCCATCAAATGGGGGGGGGGGCTTAACGAATCTTTGTTAATCAAATACATCCACTTGATTAGTGTCATACCACATTAGATTACATGAATACAAATTATTAAATGTCTTTATATATCTGTAAAAGTAAGAATCCTCACAAGTAGAGATCTTATTTTACATCCCCAAGTCAAAGGATATATATCTAATATCCACTTAAGTAATATTATTGACACATACATGATAATCCATCTGATATAGTTTAAGCGAGATAGTTTGGATACAAGTTCATGAACTTTAATCCCATGGGTGATTAATTGTATCACTATAAAATTGATTATACTCATACTAATCTTAAAATATCATTAAATCCAATATTATGATGGTAAATTAGAGACAACATAGTGGTATATATATATATATATATATTCTAGGGGTTGTTATGATTTCTTATCCCATAATCTATGAAATAAACATAAATTAACGATAAAGTTCAAAATTAATATACATTACTTGATATTAAATATACATTATCCAATAAATTTTGACTAACTTTAGAGAACACACTAAAAAGGGGAACTTATACTATATTCTTGAAATCGAGAGTTGAACCAATTGATAGATCTCATCCATCTTTGATCACATAACCATTTAATTTTTCACATATCTTATTACAGTTTAATTCAATTATTTTTCTCTATTTAAACAAAAGAAAAAGTGTATAAATGACATCAATCCAAGAAAACATAATCTAATATTATTATCCTTTTACCAAAAGATAAAAATCATCTAATATGGTCTTTAACTACCATTGTATTTCTACTTCATTATAAAGGTCTAAGTCTTTTGACTTAAATAATTTGATAAAATAATTTCATTTCCTAGTGTATTAGATATAAAAAAATCAAAATATGATAATAGTATACTCATCTTCATTATATCAATTTTATATTAAATCGAGTGAATACAAAATTTAAGATTTTATAATTTAAATAAACTATAAAATTATCACTAAATAGGTAATTCCTACATATCATTAATGCATGAACAAATACATCAAATTAAAATTCATGAATAGGATCATTATTATCATGTGGTTGTAATTATCTCTATAATATTATCTATTTTTCATTCGAAAACACCCTAAACCATATTGTGATGCATCACATTACACCATGAATCCATGTAAATTCAAGTAAAAACAATATTAATGATAAGAAAAGTATTATATTATATTTATCGAAAGCTTATTTTAACTTTTGTTTCCACTCAAAATTTACAACATTTCATTTCATATTTTTAATAAGTGTCTAAACTATGGATAAATATTAGATAAAATGTAGATAAAATATTAATATTCTAAATATAATTCTAATCTAAATTTTTTTCTCGAGTCACTCCAAATACATTATTGACTTGAAATTATCATGTTTATAATGATTTTTTCTTTTCAAACCATATGTCTCAAGAACCTCACCTCTTGAATCCAAAAGTATCACTTAGAAAAATTAATGCAAATATTTTGTGCTTTCAAAGTTTTTTAAAATGATTTATGTATTTGTTTTATGGTTTGATTTCATTCTTGAATAACTTAATATGTCACCCTGAAATACTATAAAAAAGTATAGGTATATATGGAAGACACAATTCATCAATCCCATGAATATCATAGGGGTATTATTAATCCCAAATGGAATTATAAAAAATTCAAAATATCTATACTCTCTTTGTAAAATCATATTTTGAATATCTTCCTACTTTACCATTAGCCGGTGATAACCCAATATCATGTAAATATTTAAAAAACCCATTTCATATCATGACCCACCTATACTAGGAATCCCTCTCGGGCCTATAGTGAAGATGAGAGTGATCCCAATAGTACTACTTCAAATAGCCATGGGATAGAGACTAGAACCGGGGGTAAATTCAAACATAAGTAGGTGGATTATCTTTATAATCCAAGAAATATAATAGAAACCACCAACAAACTCTATATTGTTGGACTTTGTTTCCTAGGAACCAACTGTTGTTACTTTGATTACATGTATATTCAATGATTTCAATATTAATAAAACATTTTATTAAATATTTATTATTGCTCTATATTAATTTAATGTAATAATTTACTAGGGTATATGTCACATTGAAAAGGTCATAGAAGTTCCCCTATATGAGGAGAACCTTGAATTATGATCAAAACATTCTTAAATATATTCTTATGGTTGGTTAATGTTCTATGATGGGACACATAGATCATTGTTGTAAGGTGTGAGTACTCATAAGAGGACGAGGCTTCTTCTCATGAAGTCAACACTTAGTAATCCTTAAGAAGGAGGATTATGAAAAGATACCAACCAGTATGATTTTTTCATGTTTTAGTATCATCATATATTCTTATCTATGTGAATGTTTAATGGTCCTTAAAATTTAAGATTATCATTTATTCATGTCATGATTTGTGCATTTAGATTTATTAACAAAACCACCAAGCTATATTTTAGTGGGATGTAGTGTATGTTAGGTGTTTCATGAATGAAATCTTATTAATGGATAAGCTTAGGAAATGTTTATCCCATATATCTGTATTAGAGTTTATATCTTAATAATTTGATTGTAATATAACTGTCATATTAAATTCCATGGCCATGGTGTAACAATGTGTTTATTTTAGATAATCAATGAAATACCTATAGATCATATAGTATGGTGACTTGGATTTGTATCATGCTTTTATTAGATATTTTGATAAAGAGATTATATTAAACAGTGATCCATTATTTATGGTTGTTTTTGTTGTGAAAATAATTTCTTTCCCTATGGTTCTTAACCCATTTCTAAATGGTAATATTGGACTTTAGGAAATACCACCTAATTCAAATGAGAAAATGATCCTATAGGGTCACAAACTAAGTGTCTTTATTGATCCTAATTAGATTATATTTGAATATAATCAATGGAATAAATATTATTCTAAATACATATGATTTTTTCACAATTTATTGAACACAAATATTTATTGCTGAATAAAATATTTAATATAAATATTTATTCAGGTGTTCAATAAATACCAAAGGAGTTAAAATGGACTAACATTTTGTCTAATAAAATATATTAATTTACAAACTAGTTAAATAATTTTTTTGCACAAGTTAGTGCACGAGCCATATAATAATAATAATAATATTTTTTGGAATGAGGTTTAATTAATATTATTATATTATTAATGGTTCAACATGAAATTGAATAATATTTTAATATAAAACTAGATATATAAATATATGGGTATGTATATTGTATAGGGTTAATAAAAAATTGAGAATAGATAATCATTGTTCACAACAGGGTTCTCTCTCTCATCCTCTCTTTCTCTTTCAAATTCCTCCAATATTCCTCTCAAGAATTAGAATAACTCTTTTAAGATTGAAGAGTCTTGGAAAAATATAAACTAATAATATAAGTAATTTTATTCACCATAATAGAACCCAAAAATCAACTAGTGTTTCTCAAAGATCAAAGAAGTGTGTGTGGATCACTACTAGAGGGATTCTACACTTGAATCCATACAGTGAAAATAAGGTAATATGAAAGGGTTTTTAAGATATCAATAATTTCATTGAGAAAAAGATTCTAATATGTGGTAATCATTTTTTCTAGATGTAAATAACTTAATTATAAATTTAACACAAAAAATACTATCTCAGGGTTTTAGAAAGCTCTAAATTAAAAGAAATTTGAATTTGATACCCACTACAGGCACTTCTGCTGAGCTTGAAACCTATAAATGGTATAATAGTGGGTCATGTTTTAAATTTCTAATTATTTATTTTATTATTTATTAATATGATAAATCATAGTTGAATTTTTTGTTTCATATTATTTGTTCATTAGTCCGAGTTGAATTAACAAGTTTTTGACATATTAATCATGATATTTTAGTGTTTAATTTTCTTAAAGGATTAAAAATAAATGAATAACCACTAGATATGTCATTGGGAAGTGTCTAGGATTATGGATGGATATCATTGTTGTAATAGCGGGTTCTCTAAAATAATCTAAATAGTACTTTTCAATTACTATTTCATCTATACAGTGAGATATGCATGATGTAAACTTACCATTATAGTATATATGTTTCTAAATCCACTATTTAAATGGTAATTTCCTTAGATTAATTATTTTATCAAAAGGTTATAGAAGATCTTATGATATAATGAGAAACTCAAGATACAATGACATTAATCTTAATTTTTTTCCCAATGGTATAGATAAATCATACTAATTGGACACAGTTGATTTCTAAATATCATGTGGGAGGGGATCATAAACATTGAGACTTATTCTCATGAAGTCTTCACTTGGTAATCTCTGGTAGGTTAGATCATAAAAAACCCACCAATAAGAATACCACATGTTTTGGGTGTCATTGGTTATTCTTATCTATGGACATGTGAATTGGTGTCCTGACTTGATATCATTATCAATGTGAACCATTTGATCGCATACTTTAGTGCAAGGAAAAAACCATTTTAACGAAGTCATGAGGAGGTAGATTGTGTTGGGTCCATCATTTTTGATAAGGAATTGGTTGAATGTTCAAGATATATTTTTTCTCTTTCAAGTTGAGGTAGTAATTTATCAGGGCTGGTTGATTATGATCATATTAGGATCATAAATCCTTGTAAAAGGTATTCATATGTAATTATATCTAATTAGATTAATAAATAATAAAGTAATAAAGGAAAATAAAATAAGTTTTCATTATTCTTTATGAGATATCTAAAGACAAAGAGATTATATTACATAGTGCATGTTTGTAGTTTGGTTTTCATTACAATGTCTATTCCTTATCTTTTTAAGGGACATGATGAGTTGATAGACTCTGCTATTAGTTTATGAATACTATTCAATACTATTTAAATAAAGTCCTAGAGGGTCATAAAAAATAGTGTATTCAATAGTATGACCTATTCTGGTGAATATCCATATAGGACTTGGTGAGCCATACCATGGGGTCCAAGAGTTGTCCAAGTTCCCAGTCACTGATGAATAAATAATTTTATTGTTATTAAATTATAGAATAATTGGGTTGAGAGTTTTTTTATAAAAATTACTCATGAGGTATTTTGTGAATACAATAAAAATATCATACAAAAAATATCATATTAATATTTCAAGTTCATTTAATATTAGCAGGAATTACGAGCCGAGTTAAATGAATCTATTTTATCATGTAATATATTTAATATATATTACAATTACGTGATAAAATATAAATAATATTTATGATAAAATTTATTTCATCACAATAATTTATTTATTGTTTTTTAGTGGGAATTTAATTTTTGGGTATCGGGGAACCCTTTCTAGGTATTTGACTCACTGACTATATAAGCAGAAGAGATGCACTAAATCCATGTCATGTCCATTCCAATATAATGAGAGTATCTCTATCCTCTCACTTTCTAGAGAGATAAAGTATCTTTTTGAGTGTATGGTGATCATAGTGACATTGAGCGATTCATCAGAGCTCCATGATATACCCAAAATTCAATGAATCGAAAGAAAAAGGATTCTTGAAGTGTGTGTGGATGATCTAGAGTGTTTAGTTCCATATCCTTCTAGCGAAAAATCATCGATGACGAGGTGTAGTCAAGAGAAATTAAATTCAAATGAGGAATTTTTTAAGATTTAATTTCCATGATTTGAATAATTTACATGATATCCTCAGACCTCTAATGAGGCTTAGATAACCATATATCGAAAGCTATGTCACTCAGATGATAGAAATTTTAAAATTTTTGGCCCATCAGATTCCCCTATGTGCCCCAGTACAAATAAGAATGGGACTAGACAATGTGTAGATGGAGTAAACATCATGTACCAAATTGCACTAAACTTGGACATGTAATAGGATACACGACACACTGAGTAGAAATTACACATGGTGCATTTATTGCACACCACACATATATTGAGGCAACATGGAACATGGCATGTCATATTACCTGATGTGTAGCTTCCATACACACTGTCTAGACTACAAGGGTTAACAGAAACATTTACACAATGTGTTTGGTCATTATACACCATAAAAACAACATGAGCCTTCTAGGCTATTGTATTAATAGTGTGCATGACATGTATGTGGTGTAAATGAAATTTAAATAATTAATTCCTTTATTCAAATAACATACTAAGACATTTGGGGAGACAAGAGGACACACAACATGTGATATACATTGCATGTATCTAGCCTATACACACTGTTTATTCTTATGTATGATGAAAATGTCGAGTTCTTTGGTGGGTTGTATGGACACACAACAAGAATGACACACGACATGTAGCTAATAGTACATGTTGTATAGTCTGGCCAAGGTACACGCTAAATCCCCAAGAATGTATCCCAAGTAAATGGTAATTGAGTTTCATGGTATGTAACTGATAAGTACACAATGTGTATTATCTCAATCAAAGAAAGAATTTTTTATATTAAATTGATAATTACAACATCGAAACCTTATTTTATTTATTATAACCTATTTAATTTGAAAATTTTATAATGGTTTTAAAGTATTGTAAATAATCAATTAATTTTTTATAATTATCTATAATTATTGGTTCTACCATTTATTTTCCATTAATTATATTATGTAGTGTATCTTCGAATGAATTAATATAGTCATTAAGGTAAATGGGAATTAATTAATTAATTAATTAATGTAAGTGTGTTTATCTTAATAATAAACAACGATTATAAATGAAAGAAATACAGTTTTATTATTTATATACATAGAATGTATGTCCATTCATAAGATTTACCAAGTCTTGTTTAGGTGTTGGATGTTTTACTTTAATTTATTTCATGTGTTTTCAATTATTTAATTGTAAAGTAAATTTTATTTTCTTCCTATAATCCCTCAATCCATTATTATGTTGGACCTATGTGTCTAAGGTTATTTATGTAATCCCATTTAACCAATACTTTAGTTCCTCTCACATTCATGTGAGTTATAAATAATTCTAATTAGTGTAGTAACTTAAGACACATGGAGGAAGTTCAATAAAAAATCATAATTATGCCAACCTAGGTGTATGCAAGTTTACAGGTGGATTGTTGAAACTCAATCCAATATGGGTACAAGGATTTTTTTTTTCAGGTCAAAGGTTGATTCATTGTATGTTCAATAAATCAACCATTAAACAAGATCATGATCGGATCATTTATTATTTATTTATTTCCATCTTACGCATTATTTACTTTATAGATACAATGCCACTATCATATAAGGAAATGAATTAATGTGAAAAGATTGAATTTAAATAAATGTATTATGCATAATTTTTTTATTTGATATGGTTTATTGATTAATTAGAGTACACTTAATATTAAAAAACTTTGTAAAGGATAAAATAAGATAAAATATATGCATAATAAATTAAAATCCCTCAAATATATATTAATTCATACATGTCCTTATATTACTTGATGAATAAAGAAACTAATAGAACTAAGTGTTTGACCAATCATTGTTGGGATAATTATTATTATAAAGGGAGTACTTATGAAGGTTTTGGGTTGACTTAACCATTTTAAATCAAGAGGAGTATCCCTTTCTCAACTTGGTGTAATTTGGAGGTAAGTTTTGAGGAAATCAAAGTCAGAATTTCTAGATTAGGGAATCCAATCAATAAATCATAGAGCTCCAATCCTATAGTTGGAAAGTACATGGCTACCTACATTCCTTTAAGTATCTTCAACAACCTTTTTTGGTTATGATAAGGGGAATATGGATCCTTTATACTATAATTTCAAATAATATAGGCATTCTGAGTTCAGCAGTGAGTTTTATTAGGACTTGATCAAATAATGGGAGATTTAATAAAATTTATTATTATTATTTATCACATAATTTTTAATAAATAAAATTACTAATAATATTATCTTTTAATATTCTATAAATTTATAATTTCTTCATCCAAAATATCCCTATGATCTAAATTATAGAAAATATATCTCCTCACTAGTAGTAACATCCATGAGTGGTTCAGATGCCTTCGAGTTGTGTTTCACCATGAATGGTAATCTTACATGCTATAATACTCAATGTCTGATCCTTCTACCAAGGGGGTGACTGATAAAGAGTTACTTGTATATGAAGAACATATGAATGACATATTCAATGTTAAATGTTTGATGTTATCATTTATGTATAGTGAACTCATGAAGACTCACAAAAACATGGACACTTATAGCATGCTTAAGCATCTTCATGGTCTATATCAGGAGAGATCCAGATAATAACAGTTTGAGATATATTAGGATATTTTTCATAGTAATATTAGAGAGGGTTCCCCAGATGAGCCTAACATAGTCATGATCATTGGATATATTGAGCATCTAAAGGTTATAGGGTTTAGACTCCCTATATAAATGGGTATTGATCTCATTCTTGCATCACTTACTTATATATTCTCCAACTTTACTATTAATTTTAATATGAAAAACATTGAGAAGTATCTCCCAGGTCTTCTTACTCTTCTTTTCTATGTATACAAGGTGATGAAGTGTGAAAATCCTTCCATCCTTATAGTGAACAAATAGAAATTCCATAAGAAGAGATCTAATCCCAATTCATCTTTGCAATACCCTTCCAAGAAGGGGAATATTAAGGGAAAAGCAAGGGAATGGGATGTTGTCTATTTTTCATGTGGTAAGAAGGGACAATGGAAGAAATGATACACCTAAGAAAATAAGGGTAAGATTTAGGTGTGTTGGTTATCGAGTGTAATTTATCAGTTACTACAAATTGAGTATTATATATATCTTGTCGTGCTCACATATGTATTTAAATATAAGAACAAAGTAGATTCAGAAATATTGAATACATATAGGTAGATCTAGGAGAAGCTGATGAAGTTAGACATTCTACTATGACTATCAATAACTACCACATTATGTTTCTAATAATAATGATCTCGGTCTTGAAAGGTTTTTTTATTTTATATTCATTACTAAAAAAATTGTATCTATATCCAAACATGATACATTTGAATTTATTTTTAGTTTTTAGATTAAATGTTTCTTCTTTTATAAAGATATAATTTGTTGTGGTAAGGCTCATTTAAATAGTACTCTTTTGTGGTGGACTATACAAACCAAGTAATGTCATTTGGAATTTTTTTTTCACATGACTCATACCTCACCAAAATATTGAATCACCTACAAGGTTATGTAAATGAAAAATAATTTAAATAAATTTCACCAAGATGAAAATTTATATTCTTTTGAACTAAAATCACTTAGTGTATATCATGTATGTTTATAAGGTATATTGACTGATTCCCCATTTAGTGAAAAATGTGAAAGGTCTAAATAACTTATTGAATTAGTTTATAATGATATGTGCGGATCATTTCCCACTGAAGTAAGGGGCGGTACTAATAATTCCCAAATTTTACTCATTATTTTAGTGGATATAAAAATGTATAATTAATGTGGAATATGTTAGATTCCTTTGATAAATTCATGGAATACAAGAATAAAATTGAGAACCAGATTGGTAAGAAGATTAAAAAACTCCACTAAGACTATGTTGCAAAGATGTCATAATCAAGACTTTATTTATTATTTACTGGAGTTTGGGATCCTATCTAAAATCACTCCTCCTTATACACCTCAATGGAATGGTGCAAGTGAAAGGAGGAACCAAACATTTTTAGATATGGTGAGATCAATGATGAATCATATGAGTCTTCCATTACCCTTTTGGGGATACACAATACAAAACAATCAGACATACTAAATTAAGTACTAAAAAAATGATAAATGTTATTTCATATGAACTTTTAAGAGAAATAAAAACCATTTTCTTAAATATAGATTTGTGGGGAAGTGAAAAATTGGTTATATCCTCTTCAGGTAAGGAATTTTCACCCGAGACACAATGTGTACATTTATAGGATACCCTAAAGAAATAAGGGGATATTAAATATATGACCCCTAAAACAAAAATGTAATAGTGGAAAGACATTCAATATTCCGTAAGAGGGATCACATCTCTAAAAGAGATTGTGGAAGTGAGATAGAATTAAAGGGAGTTGAGGTTCAAGGTACCAAAGAGTTGGCACCAAAACAAATTCTACAAATAACCATGGAAGAAGAAGATTGTGAGAAAAAAATACTATATAAGAGTGCAAGAGTGGTTAATGTAAAAAACCATCTTGGGTATCCTGGTAACCTGATAACTGATCTGGGTCTCACATAGCCCGAAGGGTATTCCTAATCCTCATGGGTCAATGACTAGCACCAGAAATCATACAAAAAAAAAGTGCGAACAATTTTTCCCCAAACATTGCTGAATTAAAAGAGACAAGGACATATGCATATAAAAAAAATCTATTAGGATAAAGGTATTGGAATTCACATGAGTAATAAATACAAAATTACTAAAACCACGTACTAAAAATTAGGAAAAATACATAGGCCCCAACTCAGAAGAAACTCACCAAGTTCGAGGTTCAAAATCTGGATGCACCTCCAAGAGATCCTTTCCCCCAGCTCGAACCTAGAAGAATATACTCTAAAAACACCCAAAGGAAAAAGTTTGGTGTGAGACAAATCCATTTAATATTTCAATAAATATTCCATAACATGATTCTAATATCAAACTAACCAATAATTTTTTTTAATTTTAAAATAAATATGTTTGGAATTTACAAGAGAATATTTAGACAAATCACGATTTATAATTTAAAATAGGGAAATAAATTATAAATTCATACTTCATAATTTAGATAATAGAAAAACATATTAAAAGATGGAATTTACCTTTAATAAAAGGATACTTTACATAAATGGAACTTTTCACAAAATGTATTAAATAAACACTTTTATATAATATATTTTATATAAATTCCCAAGGCATGTAAAACATATTACAACAGTAGAATATATTCATTTCAAATACAAAAAAGTGAGAAATATGGTCATGTGTCATGTAGGTATGATAGTTTTAGGCTATAGGGACCCAACACTGTGAATATGTCAAAGTATGTGCATGCATCTCTTAAAATAAGGATTAGTGGATTCATCACCATATCCTAAGGAATGAGATGTTCTGATATGTTGTTTTAGAACATCGTATGTCATGATGTGTTGTCCAGTATAACACACTAACTACCTAAAGATTTCATGTGCTCAAGTACAAAACAACTATGGGAAATTTATTTAAATATTTCTTAACAAAAAATTAAATCCTATACTCTATTTATATATGAAATTTTTCTTTTTTAAAAAATAATTGATTTTTTATAAAAAACATGACTTTTAAGAATGAAAACATTGGGCTTCCATAAAAACCATTTTCAATCCATTTTTTACAAAAAAAGGATTTCAAATCAATTCACCATTCCATTTCACAATCCAATTTTACAATTATATTCAACAAATTAAATTTTCAATAATTCAATCAATTTCATTACAAACCCCCCAATTCACTAGAATTGGGGTTTTTTCACAAAACACTCCATCAAACCATTTTCTTTAATTAAGTTCCTTAATTATTTTTATTCAATTTCCATAAAAACCAGAAAAAAATATAACAACTTAAATTACAACAATCTCCATAAACACGCCCAATTGAATGGAATTAGTGGTTTTCCAATTTCATTCACACAACCCAATTTTCTTTAAAACCCAAAATTACAGGAATATGGGTTTTCCAAAAAAATAAAGAAATTTTAATCCAAAATAAATGAAATTTAACATTAATTCAAACAATTGAAATTAAAAAACAAATTAGGGTTAATAAAAACTAGGCATCGTAACATAACCACATACCTTAGGGTCAATATATCTCGGATCACCAAACCCTAGTCGGGATTCATCAAAGAATAATGATAAAAATTGGATCTGGGAGAAACAAGAATAAAAAATAGGGTTAGATCCATAAAGGTAGGTATTAGATCCCCCCCAAAAAAACATATATCTATAAAAACCTATGAAGAAAGAGAGAGATCGTAGGAGATCAAGAATCAGAGAAGAAAACTAACTGAAGGAGGATCGAATGAAATTTTCCTTGATTTAGATCACTTCTGGGAGGGATTTTAGGGGCCACGAACCTTTATCAAGAGCTCTATGGATGGGAGAAACTCATTTGTCTCAAAGGAGGTCCATTAGGGAACTTTAATAGGGGTTCGAGAGATTTTAATAAATATTTCAATCTCTTAAAATCATGTCCTCATGGTTTCCTGGGAATCAACACACAATTTGGTTAAACCGTGCTCAAGAAATTGTCCTATTATAAATGAGTCATAGAGTTTATCCTAAGGAATGCATGGATTGACTAACCATGCAAAATCCATACCAATATTTTTGCCTAAAACTTTCAATTTTCTTATACCTGGTTTCATAGTTTTCCCAAACCATGTGCCAATAGTGTGAAAACCATACACTAGCCCAAAATTCAAGATTCTGAAAATTTTAAACATGATGTAACCCCAAATGAAACACACCCAAAGATTATTTAAAAGGAGTGTTTAGGAATAATTGAAAATGGTAACAGGATGTTACAACGTCCCCACCATAGAAACCTTTTATCCTGAGAAATCCTACACAGAAGACTTTGAGTAAAAAAAACTGAGGCCACTACTCTCTCATCAGTGCTTCCCTATCCCATGTATTATGAGAATAAAAACTGTGATAACATAGAATATAGACCAAATATATTTTCTTCCCATGAAGTACCTTGGCCTCAGATTAAAAAATCAGGACTGGCCATTCAATCACAAATAAATCTGGTTTCACTTTGAGATCATGCCAACTCGGAACCTAAGATGGGTCATATAGATACTTTAAAAGCAAAGAAACATTAAAAAATTATGTACCAAAGTTAGCTATGGAGATAGTTCCAAATGATATACAACTTTCCACACCTACTCAACATCCTCAAAATTTTCAACAAAATAAGGAGCAAGCTTCGCGTGCCTCCCAAGCCATCGATAACCTAACTGAGGTGAAAATTTTAAGAACACCTGGTTAGAAACTGATAACTCCAAATGTCTACGGTGATGAAGAACATAAGACTTGTACTGAATCTGTGATATCAAATTTTTCTAAATAATAAACTAAAACTTTTTTTTCATCTGTTGGACCAAGCTCAATCCAATCAAGGAACTCTCACTAATCTTTGACCAACACAATAAAGATTTACAAGGCTGACCACACAAGTCCTAAAAAGGATACATCTTGATCACAAATTGCTAACTATTATTATAAGATAACTCAACCATCCACAAATGATCATAGCATGCTCCACTGAAGTCAAGCATATAATCCCATAGCATGTCTTTGAGAATCTATATAACTATTTCTATCTAGCCATCCAACTGTGGATAATATGTTGTACTCAAACGTACTTGAGATCACAGTGCCTCTTGAAGGCCCCTCCAAAAGATAGAAGTGAACCGAGGATCCCTATTAGATACTCTATCATATGGAACTACATGAAAACAAACAATCTCTTTCATATAGATATTTCATAAATCCTCAAATTGAGTCGTATCAAAAATAGGTAAGAAGTGGGCCGATTTTTCTAGCCTATCAATCATAACCCATATCACATTCTTCTTTATATGGATACATGAAAAACCAACAACTAAGTCCATGTAGATCTCATACCACTTTCAAGAAGGGAATGAAAGTGGATAAATAAAACCTGAAGGTATTTGGTGCTTGGTCTTGACCTACTGGCATGTATAACAATGATAAAGAAACTCAGAAATGCACCGTCTCATACCTGGTAACCAAAAATACCACTACATGTCATTGAATATTTTAGTGATTCCTGGGTGCACTTCCCACTGGGAACTATAGAACCCCCACCACTTTCTTTACTGAAGACGGTACCACCAAATGATTCTAATAGTATAGAGTTACCTCTTTGTAGAACAACCACTGAGAAACTACCTCCCCACCATAAAGAGAGTCTCTAATTCTACGAAACTCATTTTCAAGATACTATTCATGTAGAATAAATTCGAGAAGAGAAGATTTAAATTAAACACTAGCCAAGAAAAAATCATTCTTTTTCTCCTAAACTCTAATATATAACTTTGCAAAGAGAGCAATCAAATTCCACTCTTCCAATGATTCTTTTACTACACGAGTTGGAAGCATCCTACTCAAGGAATCTTTAATGATAACCCATTTCCTTGTAGTATAGGCAATGTTAAAATAAAAATACTATAGGTATTCCACCCAACACCTCTGGTGTATAATTAAATATTTTTGAGAGAATATTTAACTAAATCTATTGTTGTCTGAAAACATGGTAAACCTTTCCCCATAAAGTTAATGCTACCAACTGTTAAGAGCATGCACCACAACTACAAGTTCCAGGTATGAGTTAGACATTCATCTTGTGTGGCCTAAGATGACAAGACACATAGAAATTAAAATGGATATAACTTGCATAAGAAAACAACCCAATCCTAAACTTGATGCATCATAGAAGATCACATATTTCTATTTGGCTTATGGAAGAGTCAACACCAGCGTCAAAGTCAAAAGATGTTTCAGCTCAACAAAATAATTCATACATTTCTCATCCCAAGAAACCATTACTCCTTTCAGAGTTAGTGAATTCATTAAAGAATCCATCTTTGAGAATTCCTCCACAAACCAGTGATAATATCCACCGAAACCCAAGAAGCACTGATTATCGAAAAACTTCCATGGTTGTTTTCATGTCATAAAAACATTCACCTTTTTAGGATCAAATAAAATACTATGTTTCGACCCCACGTGTCCCAATAATTTCACTTCCCAAATCCAAATACTGCATTTTAAAAACTTTTAATAGAGTCAATGATATTTCCAAAATCCTATAACTATTATCAGATGGTGCACATAATCCACCACAAACTTAGAGTATATGGTGATGTCATCAACAAAGACTACAACAAAAGTATCAAGATAATCAAATAAAATCATGTTCATCAAATATATGAAAACTATAGAAGAATTGGTTATACTAAAGGGAATAACAAGGTACTCATAATGACCACACCTTCTCTGAAAATGGGTTTTTAGAATGTCAAATTCCTTTATTCTAGACAGATGATAACCAGAGAAAAGATAAATCTTTGAGAACCACATTTCCCCTTTCAACTGATAAAAAGGATCATAAATTCATGTAAATGGATACTTTTATTTATGCTAAATTGATTGAGATTTCTATAACCAATTAATAAGAGAAGAAAAACATTATCCTTTTTAGAAAAGAGAACAAACACCACCCATAGAGACATGCTCATGGATATGAGGCTTTTCTCAAGAAGTTCATCCAACTGGGACTTCATCTATTTTAGTATAGTTGGTTCCATGTTTTAAGATGGAATATAAACTAGTTGATTACCCGAATTAAGTTGATGGAAAAATCAACCTCCCTTACTGATGTAAACCCAGAAATATCTGAAGGAAACATATCATAACATTTGACAACGACTGGAGGGAGATCACCGCTCAAAGATTCCCAACCCAGATCAAAAAGAAAAACCAATATTACTTTCCCCAAATCCAGTTAATCAGGTCCAACAATACTCAACCTTGGGTACCACTCTTCCTGAAAGACATGAGACACACCACTAGGTGTTATAAGGGTGAACTATCATAGAAACAATCAATTTGGGATTTATTGGTGATGATCTAATCGATTACTAAAATGACATAGAGAGTTTTTATATTGAGAACTAGAAAAATACAAGCTATTTCAACACCTGATAGAGATAAAACACAACCAGGACTACAAATAACCTACTCTCTCTTTATACCAAGGGGTATAGTTAGATCCACTACACATGATAAAATCTTCATATAAAGATTAAAAAGACTAAGAACACATGTATAAATGAATGAATGAGATGTATTAGTTTTAAATAGAGTATTAACTAACGATGAAGTCATAGTAACGGTACCTCTCACAGTCACTGGACCCATATCCAATTCCTCTGGAGATTCTTACCATACATGAAGGGGCTTTGTTTTTGGATTCCTGTGGCTGGAACCCTGTTACACATGAAGCATCTTATTTACCTATAGTAATAGGAGGATATGATGATCCCATTATACTACATGAAGTGGAATAAATATATCACAATCACTATAAGTTCTCTAAACATCTACAGGAGATATAATATTTGGTGTCCTTTTGCAAACCCTATTCTAATTTCCTACCTTTCCACACAAGTAGAAAACTAATGGACCTCTTCCATAAAATATAAAAGGTTTGAAATAAATATTCTGTCAAGAACCTCTATGAGAATAATCATGCATCTTCTTTCCTTTGATGGAAATCACACTGCCACAAGGAGAGAAAGAAACTACTGATAAGACGGACTTTATAGCTAGGTCCATTTCAACCATAAGTGCCCTATCCAGTACGTAATCAAAAGAAGGAATCTTTAGCAAGAATATAAAAACCCAAGCTTAATATACATGGACATTACATTTCTTTTGAGTAATACTTAATACATTATACAAATATATACCCAAATACCATATTAGTTTAGTGTCTTTGGAAACTTGTAACATAATCTTCTAACTTGGTGACAATATCTTCAACATCTCTCATAAGGATATTCCCTTTTTTTTCTACCTATATCCTTTCTTTATATCATGGGGACAAGAAAACATAAAAATTGTGAGCTCAAATGCTTAGTAAGGGTAAACATGGAGAACATAAAACAAACTATAAACATAAGAATATAAAAACATGAATGCAAAGTTTAAATATCCAAATCATGAGTTATAAACCAAATCTTGGCAGTATATAAGGTACAGATCATAATGGAACATTAAACATGATAAAATAGCATTGTTATAAAACATGGAACTATGGAAAACAAATAATTAGATAATATGATTTCCATAGTATCCAAGGCATTGCTTCCAATACCATCATAGTAGAAAAAGTCCATTACTGAACCGGGTTTACTTGTCATTCCAACCATGTATTACAGAACTAGGTTTACTTGCTGGTCTAGCCCTGTATTACTGAACCAGATTTACTTGTCATTCCAGTCAAGTCTATCTTATGAGATATAAATCTTTACACAATGAATTTGAAAGAGATATATGTCCCACCCATCTCATAATAAAATCATTCTTACACATTTCATTAAAAAACTTAAATCATTCATCATATCATAACCTAAGAAATAAAATGGGTTTCTTAAACATCATTCCATCATAACAAGATTCATATAATATTTCATTATATCATTAACACAATCAAGTAATAGTAATAACAGGGATAGAAATGTAACCATATTTAAATATCATCATCTTAGATGGAAAATAATTTTGATAAAACACTCAAACTTAATTCTTGAAAAAAATATCCTTTCTTCTTCAAAAACATTTTCTTTTCTCAAAATGACAAGAAATTTTAAAATAAAAGAATTTAGTTGAGAATAAACTTGAAATAATATAAGGTAATATTCATGTAAATAAGGTGTTATGAAGACATAAAAATCTGTTCATTCCGTATAATTAAAAAACATTCGCCTCATACTTTTGTTGGAAAAGTCAAAAAGTTATTCATATGGAAAATAAAAGAAAAATTACTCACATACCATTTAATAAAAATATACCAATGGATAAAATTATCTTTAAATAATAGTATAATAATATAAATAATGTTATATATTTATAAAAAATGGATGTGAATGATAAATATACCCTAGTAAAAACCTACGAATAAACAATCTCGGATAATAATGAGATTGCAAAATTATCCCTTACCTTAGGTCCAATTTCTTCCATATCTATCTGAAACTCTTGTATAGTGGATTTAAAATTATTATTAACTTTTATAAGAACCATAATAATATTTATGATATCATATATGACTCACTTATGACTTTATATTACCCGTTTACTTATTTATTCCATGTTAAAGAAAGGTTTTGGGTAACAATCATTTTATTTATCGTACATGTTTTGACTTGTTATTATTGATATTATTATGTATATCGTGATTTACTTTCTTCTATAAAATAAAAAATGATTTATATATCATAAATATTCATTATAGAAATATATATAATAGATAGATAAATGAAATGGAATACACCGTTCATGGAGACGGTTGGCCATACGTACGCATGAACGATGTTTCCATTTCCTTATTGAATTGAATGGAAGCAAGTAAATGACACATATATATATAAATATTATATAATTATTATTTCATATATTTTATTCTAATTTATTATATATACATTATAATAATTCTTTAATGGTTAACGTGGAGAATTAATCTCATCACGTCGTGGAGACGGTAGGCCGTACGTATGCACGAGCGATGATATTGTTCATTTAATGGTTAAATATTATGGAATTGGATGATATATTAATTATAAATAATAATCATAATATTATATTCATTATTTAAATCTTTTATACTCATCATTATATCCATCCAAATTAAGTATTTTTGAATAAAAAAATTACACCATGACATGGAGACGGTAACCTGTACGGACACACACATGGTGATATTGTTATTCTTAGGATGGATAAAAGGAGGTATAAGTTTGTAACATAATTATAATAACATATAATAATGTATAAGGAATTGTATTTATTAACTTAGTATATAAAAAACATAAAAATATTAAGTAGAAGAAGGAAATAATTTTGAAAGAGGTGATAAAACAATTACCTCTTTTTTGAGTATCTCCTTTTGATATGCAGAAAAGGTCTCCCTAGGATAGATTTCTACCCAAAGTGTATCCTATAAAGTTAATTGAGGGAAGTTGGTAGGATATTTTGGTAGGGGTTTTCTGAGCCAAATATCTTTGGAGGTGTGAATAAAAGAGAAGGAGAAGTTCCCTTTTATAGGAGGGGTGAGGGGCACTTTTGGAATGTATTTAAATATTAATTTATTATAAATTGATTTTCAATTTATAATGGTACAAAAATCATTTATTTTGAATATAATATGAGTAAGGGTTGAAATACCTTCAACCGATAGGTTTTAGACAAGTTTAGGTCACAAATATAACCTTATCTTTTAGCTTTAAGCCTTAGTTAAAAACATTAAATCTCACAATGTCTTCTTGGATTTTAATAATATAGGGTTACTATAGTCACTATAAAATTCCGAGAGAAAAAATGTGGATAATTAATGATATTTTTTACATTATATAAGTCATTTGTATTAATCATATATTTTTAGGACTATTATATCATTTAATAAAAGAGTATTTGTTTTAAAAACCCTTTTTTTTTCAATTTTGACACTATTTAGTAATTGATTTTTTTAAAGTCATAACAACTTGATTACTTCAACCCAAAGGAATTAAATCATACCTAACATGTAAATTTAATCCAAAAAATCATTTATGTCATAAAAATTTTAAAATTATATTTATTTTAATATTTATAATATCATTAATTTGAATATTTCATTAATAAGGGAATCACTACATCATCATTGTGTCATAAATAAATTTATTTTTTTAATTTATAAAAATTATAAATGAAATAAAATGATGTAGTAAATATTTTTATATTTCAAATAACTTTTTATAGTTGAATATATCATTTATATAAACCAAAATAAAACTGTTTTAGTAAAAATATACATGTTTATGTTATATTTCCCTTTACTTTAAAATTAATTATTATAAAAGGTCATTATCACACCCAAGTGGCTCCATGGGGTCCTAAAAATGATTCTCATGGTCAAATATATCTTATAAAATAGTATTTATGATACATTTTAAGTAGTTTTATATTATTATAATATTATTTGTTACTCTTATATACCTAATTTACCCTTTAACCATGACGAATAAAAATAATTACTGAAGTTACGATTCATAATATCTATAAAATAAAAGGTACCTATTTACATAATTTGGACATTCTGATTAATAATATGGAATCTATTTTTTATAAATTAAAAACAAATAATTAGAAGAAATTAATTTAAAATTAATCCTCATTGTCAAAACAAGAAATCGAGTTTTAAATAAATAAAAACTATCAAAAGATTGACTTGTATTTATTTGAAAATTAAATATAAAATTAATTAAAAATACCAAAATTAGATTAAATTATAATAAAATAATCTAATTAAAATTTAAAACCAATTAAAAAAGATAATCCAACTATATAAATAAATTAGACGAAAAGGCTATTTTGAATTCAAATGCAGTATTTTCACAATTCATTAAAATATGAATTTTCTCAAAAAAATACCAAAAATTAAACCAAAGTAAAATTTTATGTCCCAATTCCAAAAAATAATTTTATTCTATCAAATATAATATATAAGTGTTAAAAACTATATTTAAAATTGGTACGCCATCAAAAGGTGTAAAATTTTCATTTTTTGAAAAATACTTCTTTTCTCTGAAAAATTGATTTTTTTCTTATATCCCATTAAATAATAATATTTTAATAATATATAGTTGTTTAGTGAAATTTTATATTACATACAATGTAAGATATCAAGGAAAGTTGTTCTTGCATGTAACGTAATCTGAGTCAGTGTTGCATGTTTTTCAATATTCATTTTTCATTACATATAACATAATATAATCATAGTTCATTAATACATTAAAAATATATATATTTAGTATTGCGTGTATCGTATGCCAACTCAGTGTTGCGTATAACATACGAAAAGTCAGTTTAATGTGAAATGAATGTCTGACTTAGTGCATTTCAAGATATAAATGAGAATTTAAATTTATTCAAAAAATAGTCTATAAAAACTCGGGGTGTTACATTATTCCCCCTTTAAAATGAATTTCACCCTCAAAATTAGTTAGTGTAATAAAATGTTTACTTCTTCAAAGTTTCATTCATGGAAACCCACATAGTAAAAAAGAATACTTAAAATTCATTTTAAAAAAGAAAGATTGAAACATAACGACAACCCAAAGCAATTTATCACTAGGTTTCCATATAAGAGAACATTGGGGGGAAATGAAAACATGGATATGAAAGAAAAATCTAACCATCAAGTTCTGTTGGATAGTGATAGAGAATAAGGTCCAGATAAAGTTTACAACAAAAAATCCATAAATCTATGATTATTTAAGGGACCATCTGATTCATAGGATAAGAAGGTACTAAAATAACATTTTTGGTTTTCAATATCCTTTCCCTAAAGTTGAAGAGTTTTTCATGAGAATAAATACTTACTTGATTTTGGTAAAATATCCCTGTTGTTCATTCCTTGAACAATTTACACTTCATCTCTTATTTAAAGAATTGAAGTTGAATTTTTAATTTTTTAAATGTTATCAAACCATGCAATAAATTTATAGGTCATTCCATATCTTTCAACAAAAAGGTTAGTACATGTAATCAAATATGCATAAGTCCACCTATAGTGAGATAATACATTAATCTAACAAAATTCAACTGGAATATAACTTAGACTATCTATAAATGGATAACATTAAAATACTTTCAGAAACTAAAATATATAAAACTTTAGAAAGAGGTAAACTAAATAGACTTAACATTTATTTACCAAATCTCTTAAGACAGTTCTTGGTTATCACATTCCAAATATGTGAATACCTTAATCATGCATTCTCTTAAAACATGATAATAACATGAATTACCATATAAATTTAGTGAAAACATGAATTATGTCAAAATTAACTCTTTACACACACCAAAAATACCAATAATTTTATAAACTCAAACCGTGATATCACATTGTCCTTATATTAGTCATGAGGTCATTAATACAATTTATCATCTCATTATCTTCTTATCCCTTCATTATGCGTATATCATGTGATTTCCAAAGATATTTCAATCACTTTCCAAGGATACTAGTACCATATACTTATGGAAAACCACAATGTACCAATATATAGATATTCTAATATTTCATAATACTATAAAAAAGATTCTACAACACTATTTTGGAATCCCATTACATAAAAACTTAATCATTCCACCACATCATTGTGATACTCAACATCTTCAATAGTGATGGAATGTGATTTTCCTTTTCCTTTTGACTTAAGAGGTCATTGACATCGATAATCATCTATAAACCTTGGATTAGGTCACCGTTTTGCATAATGCCACATTTCCTTGCACTTTAACCCTGATTTGTGGTAGGTGTACTCTTTGGAGATTTATGTTTATTCCCATTACTTCGGCAGTAAAATGCTTTATGACATTCTTTCCAACAATTAAAACATTTATCAATATAATTAAGAAAATTTCCTCCATGTTTCCTTCTATACTTTGAGCATAAAGAAAATATTATCTTCTCTTCTCCATAATTTTTACAGTTTCATTTGAATTCTATCCTTATTTTCTTATCATAACCATGCGATAGATGAGAAACTACAATCTTTTTTTAAGAATAATATAAGGAATGTATATAATGAAAAATAAGTTCTTGAACTCATGTAAATCTAGGGACTCATTTTTATCTTGTTTCCTCGTATTCTTGATAAAGTTCCACCACAAATTTGCTATACCAACTAAGAAATAAGTTCCAAACTTAAACTTTTCTCATTCTGAACAATAAAGAATAAAAAATATCTATTCAATGTTAGAAATACATTTCTCATCAACTAGTGGATCGTTCGTTCTACTAAAATAAGTTAGATGTTGCCTTAAGAAAGATTCAAGAGAACTTTGTTCCCTCATTTAGACATTTGGAAGGCTAATATGATTTCCAGTCATAGAAACAAGATTATTTATTTCTGATCCCATAATATTTGGTTGTTTAGGAGGAAAATCATTGCATTTACCATCACATATAGCATTAACATGGATCTTTTGGGTTCCATCCATTATCTAAAACCCAAAAAGAATAGTGTAAGAGACAAAAATAGTATTAGGAAAAGAAAATAATCAGGGGGGGGTCATTTCAATATCTAACATCTTAGGTATAATCATAGGTTATTCATGATCATTAACATAATTATAGGACTATAACCTATAGTTATACTTTCCCTTAGGGACATACCTAAACATACCTTAGATATATCTCTAGGGTTTTCACTAATGTTTTCACATCCTTATTTCCAAAGGTTTACTAAACCTTCACTTTGATACCAACTCTAACGACCTAAGCTTGATATACATGAACATTGAATATCTTTTCTAGAATAATTAATACATTGCAAAAATATATTCCCAAAGACCGTATTAGTTTAGTGTCTTTGGAAACATGGAACACAATCTTCTAACGTGGTGAAAGATCTCCAACATATCCCATAAAGATATTCCCCTTTTGTTTTCCTACCTAAAACCTTTCTTTATATCTTGGGGACTAGAAAAAATAAAAAGGATGTGCTCAAATGATCATTAAGGGTAAACATGGATAACATAAAACAAACCATAAATATGAGAATGTAAAAACCTGAACATAAAGTTTAAATATCAAAATCTTGAGTCATGAAATAAATCTTGGCAGTACGTAAGAAACAAATCATAAGGTAATATTAAAGATGATAAGATAGAATTGGAATTAAAAATGGAATTATGGAAAACAAATAAGCACATAATTTTATTTCCATAGTATCCAAGGAATTTCTTCCCAGACCATCATAGTGGACAAAGTCCATTACTAGACTTGGATTACTTGCTGTTTGAGCCATGTAT
This sequence comes from Viscum album, assembly GCA_963277665.1. NCBI lineage: Eukaryota > Viridiplantae > Streptophyta > Magnoliopsida > Santalales > Viscaceae > Viscum > Viscum album. The sequence continues at coordinate 953,457,000 of OY728167.1, forward strand.
TATTGAACCAGATTTACTTGTCATTGTAGCCCTATATTATTAAACTAGATTTACTTTTCGTTCTAGCCATGTCTATATAATGGGATATAAATATTTACCCAATTCATTGGAGGGAAATATAGGTCCCACATATCTCATAATGAAATCATTCTTACATGTACCACACAAAAACATAAATCATTTATCATACCATAACCCAAGAAATAAAATGGCTTTCTTAAACATCATTCCGTCATAACACAATCCATATAAAATTTCATTCCAACATTAACACAATAAAATATTAGATTTAACAGGGATATAAACATAACCCAATTAAAATAACATCATCTTATATGGAAAATAATTTTGATAAAACACTTGAACTTAATTTTTGAGGAAAATATCCTTTCTTCTTCAAAAACATTTTCTTTTCTCAAAATGACACAAAATTATAAAAGAAAAGAATTTAGTTGAAAATAAACTTGAAATGCTGTAAAACAAGATTCATGGAAATAAGGCATTATTAAGACATAAAAATATGCTCATTCCCTATAAGTTAAAAAAACACTATCCACATACTTTTGCCAAAAAAGTCAAAATGTTCCTTGAATGGAAAATGAAAGAAAGATTACTTCTATACCATTTAATAAAAATTTACCAATGGGTAAAATTCAATGTAAAAAATTGTATATTAATGTAAATAATATTATATATTTAGAAAATATTTATGTAAATAATAAATATACCCTTGTAAATACTTATGAATAAACAATCTTAGATAATAATGAGATTGCAAAATTATCCCTTACCTAAGGTCATATTTCTTCTGTATGTATCCAAAACTCTTGTATAGTGGGTTTAAAAATATTATTAACATGTAAAAAAACATAATAATATTTGTGATATCATATATGATTCACTCATGACTTTATATTACCCATTTAATTATCAACTCCATGTTAAAGAAACAATTTGGGTAATAATCATTTTATTTATAGAATGTGTTTTGACTTGTTATTCTCAATATTATTAATTGGATCATGGTTTAATTTCTTCAATAATATAAAAAATAATTTATATATCATAAATATTTAGAATAAAAATATATATAATAGATAGATAAATGAAATGGAATACACCGTTCATGGATATAGTAGGTCGTACTTACGCATGAATGTTGTTTCTGCTTCCTTATTGAGTTGAACGGAAGCCAGTAAATGACATATATATATATAAATAAATCCAGTAGAATTATTATTTCATATATTTAATTATTATTTGTTATACATACTTTATATTCATTCTTGAATGGTTAATGTGTAGAATTAATCTCATCGTGTCGTGGAGACGGTATGCCGTACGTACGAACGAGCGACGATATCATTTACTTAATGGTTAAATGGTATGGAATTAGATGGTATATTAATTTTAAAAAATAATTATCATGTTATATTAATTAATTACATACATTATACTCTTCATTATACACATCCAAATTAATTATTGGTGAATAATAAATTATACCGAGACGTGGAGACGGTAAGCCGTACACACGCACACGTGGTGATATTGTTATTAGTAAGATGGATAAAAGAAGGTATAAGGTTGTAAAATTATTATAATAACATATAATAAATTATAATATAAAGTATTTATAACTTTATTATGTAAGGAACATAATAATAGGACGAAGAAGAATTGTTTTTGAAAGAGTTGATAAAACAATTACTACTTTTTTTGAGTATATCCTTTTGATTTGCACAAAAGGTCTCACTAGGATAAATTTATGCCCAAAGTGTGACCTATAAGGTAATGTGAGGTAATTTTGGAGGGTATTTGGGTAGGGTTTGGCTGAGATAAAGGGCTTTGGATGTTTAAATAAAAGAGAAGGAGAAGTTCATCTTTATAGGTGAGGTGAGGGGTACTTTAGAAATGTCTTTAAATATTAATTTATTATAAATTTATTTTAGGTTTATAATGGGCCAAAACTAATATATTTAAAAGATAAGATGATTATGGGTCAAAACCATCTCAAAAAATAGGTTTTAGACATGTTTAGGTCACAAAATTAACCTTATCCTTTAGCTCTAACCCTTAGTTAAAGACATTAAATCTTACCATGTCTTCTTGTATTTTCATAATATATGGTTACTATAGTAACTATAAAATGAGAAAAAAACAAAAAGTGGATAATTAAATAAAATTTTAATATTATATAAGTCAAGTTTATGAATATTATATTTTTAGAAACATTATATCATTTAATAAAATAGTATTTGTTTTTAAAACTCATTTATGGAAATTTTTACACTATTTAGTAATTGATTTTTTCTAAAGTCATAAAAACATAATTCCATCAAAAAAAGAATTAAATAATCCCGGAAACTTTAATTTATTCAAAAAAATCATTTATGGAATAAAAAATTTCACATTACATTTATTTTAATATTTATAATATCATTTATTTGAATATTTCATTAATAAGGTAATCACTGCATCATTATTGTTTCATAAATAAATTTATCTATATAATTTATAAAAATTATAAATAAAATACCATGATGTAGGAAATATTTTTATATTTATAATAACTATTTATAGTTTAAGATACCATTTATATAAATCAAAATAAAACTGTTCTAGTAAAAAGATACAAGATTTTTCTATATTTCCCTTTATTTTAAATTAATTATTTTAAAAGGTCATTATCACACCCAAGTGGCTCCACATGGTCCTAAAATCAACCCAATAATTCTTATGGTATTACATATCTCATAAAATAGGATGATTAAAAGTTTTATATTAGTTATATATTATTAAAACATTATTTTTTACCCTTATTTACCTGATTTACCCTTTAACCATGGTAAAAAATAATAATTTCTGAAGTTACTATTAATAATATTCAAAAAATAAAAGGTACATATTTACACAATTTTTACCTTATGATTCAAAATAATGAATCCATTTGTTCTAAATTAAAAACACAGAATTAACAGAAATTAATTTAAAATTACTTCCCATTTTTAAAACTAGAAAGCAAGTTTTTAAGAAGTAAAACTATCAAAAGATTAACATGTGTTTATATCCAAATAAAATGTGAAATTACTTCCAATGAAAAAAATTGGATTAAATTATAAAAACATAAACCAAATACACTTTAAACCCAATTAAAAATATAATATAACTATATAAATAAATTATATGAAAAGGCTGTTTTGAATTCAAATGCAGTATTTTTCACTATTCATTAAAATAAGAATTTTATCAGAAAAATACCAAAAATTAAAAAAAGTAAAATTTGATGTCCCATTTTTAAATAAGAGTTTATTTTTTCAAATATAATATATAAAATTGTTTAAAAATATATTTAAAATGGTTGCGCCGTTAAAAGGAGAAAAAACTGATTTTTTTGAAAAATACTAATTTTATTTGAAAAATTGAATTTGTTCTTATATCCTGTCTATAAAATACATAAGATGACTATTCATGTTGTATGAAATTAAAATTTTTGTTAATTATATTCATAATAGCTAGTTTATATCCCATTAAATAATAATATTTTAATAATATATCATTGTTTAGTGAAACTTGATATTGCATACAATGAAAGCTATTGTGGAAGGTCTCTCTTACGTGTAACACAATCAAAGTAAGTGTCGAATGTAGTGAAATCATCCTTAGGTGTTACATATAACATAATACAAATATATTTATATTATACATTGAATAAAATCTACACTCAGTGTTGCGTGTATCATACACCAACTCGGTGTTGTGTGTAACATACGACAAGTCCATTTAGTGTGAATGGAATGTTTGACTTAGTGTATTTCAAGACATAAATTAAAGTTTTAATTCATTTGAAAAAATATTCTAAAAAACTATGGGTGTAACATTATACCCCACTTAAAATGAATTTCTCAGTCAAAATTCATCGGGGTTATAAATGGTTTACTACTTGAAAGTTTCTTTCATGGAAACCCCACATCATAAAAAGGAATACTAAAATTTTATTTTCAAAAGAAAATTTAGAAACACAACAGTTACCCAATGTAACTCATCACTGGGTTTCCAGATAAGAAAACATAGGTGGGTAGTTTAAAGATGAATATGGAAGAAAAATTTGACCATTAAGTTCTTATGGATAGTGATAGAAAACAAGGTTTGGAGAAATTTAACAACAAGAAAGCAATAAATATACGATGATTTAAGGAAACATTTGATTCATCAGATAAGAAGGTACTAAGATAACATTTTTGGTTTTCAAGATCCTTTCCCTAAAGTTGAATATTTTTTCATGATAATAAATAATAATTTGATTTTGGTACAATATTATCATTGTTAGTGCCTTGATCAATTTTCATTTCATCTCTTATTTAGATAAATAAAGTTGAATTTTTAATTCATTAAGTGTTAGAAGATAATGAGATATAATGACAAGTCATTCCATCTGCCTCAAAAAAAGGTTATCATAGGTAATCAAATATACATACGTACATCTATGGTGAGATAATACATTAATCTAAAAAAATTAAACCACAATATAACTTATAATATCCATAAAAGGAAAACATTACAGTCCATACAAAAAACTAAAAATATTAAACATTAGAAAGAGGTGAACTAAATCGACTGAACTCAAATGAACATTTATCTCCCATATCTCATAAGGTAGTTCATGGTTGTCATATTTCAAATATGTAACGCCTCGACCCCAATTACCCAGATTCGGTGCCTTATTACATAACATTGGCATGATCACAAAAGATCAAGTCTCGAAAGACCGATTAGTTTAGTAGACTTGGAAACACTAGATACATTCATAAGTCTTACATTACATCATATAGTAAAAAAACTACAACAAAATAGTATCCATAGTCCACACTCATATTCCCTCAGACTATCCCTACAGGTCAGTGATAAAATACTTCTTCACATCATAGGAAAAATAAAACATAGAAAGGGGTGAGATTAGATGCTCAGTAAGGATAACAATATAGCAGAAACATTCATAAATAAGCATAAACATTTAAGGCAATGTATAACTAAAACAAAAGCCTTTTAAACTTGAACTTCAGCATAATATGGAAAATATGAAATTAAATAATTCCATTTACTTATTAACATGGATATTCTACTAGTCTAATAATCACATGCAATATCAATAACCACTTTTATAATGATGGAATGCATAATTCCAGACTATCATAACCACATAGTCAAGGCTTTGTGCCAAGACTACAAATAATATTTTTTTAAGGCCTTGTTCCAAGACACTAGTTGTCTCATGAGACCTACCGATGCATCGAGGAGCTATAGAGGGCTCCACCAGTCACTTACTAAGTCCAATGCATTCCTCATATGAACATGTTTAAACATAACATAAATATTCATATTAAAACTAGAATACTAAATGTCAATACTTTCTCCATAAACCATGAATGGTATAAAAATAACACATCCACAATCAAACATATCACAAAACCTTCAATACCATATGGAAGTTTTGTATCATAATAAATCAACTTCAAATAAGTTTAAAATCCATCAAAGGATGTTGACATAGATGAAAATAATTTGTAAAACTCTCTGAGAGAAATATCCATTTTCCATGAAAACATTTAAAAGTCACACAATTTAGAAAGGAAGAAATTTAAAGACATTTTTGAATCAAAGTGTCCCATACCACTTTGAAACTGTTGAAAGGATTTAACATTTTAGAAACATCCATGTCCATGTAGGTAAATACTTAAAAACCATTTTGAAAACATGGACATTAATGAGAATGATTTAGATGAATAAATATTTAAAACATTTAAAATAATGTTTTAGTAAAAAGTACCTTAAAATAATCCCTTTTAAAACTCTTTCATGAAACATGGACATGGATAATAAATATGTCCCAATAGATACTTACGTATAAACAACCTCGGATAATAAAGGGATTGTGAAATAAACCCTTACCTTGTTGTAATCAATCGAGTCATATGATCAATAGTCAAAACACAAAAAATGAATCACAAAATATCATGAATATAAAGATAATCATGATTGTATATATCAAATGTCAGTACACAATACACCACATACAATAAATAGGTGGTGAACAATAGAAATCTCTCGGAATTAAAAGTGAGATAAGAAACACCTTACATTGTAATTTTAATTGGTTGAGGGTAGGTTAAACTCCTGTATAATTGTAAAATAATTGTTATTAAATTTTACAAGAATCATATACATTAATATGATATCATATATGATCTTTTAACATTGTTTTGTTAATAATATCTTAGTATTATCGTCGTTTTGGGTGTTAACAGATTCGTTTTCCTTTATATTCTTTATTATGTGAGTCATATTTTTTATGGATGGGATGTATCTTATTTATATCCAGAATTAAATCAAGTCAATAAACATTATTTTTAATCATCTAATGAAAATTAGTCTTGAATGGATACGATGGGGAATGAATCTCATTGCGTTCTTGGAGACGGTAATCCGTACGTACGCACAAGTGACAATATCATTAGTTTGATATTAAAATAATATATAATTGGATGGTATATCATATATACGGAATCATTATAATTTTATATTTATTATTTAAATGAATTACACATCATTATTATACCCATCCAAATAATAATGTATTGAATAACAATTACACCACGACGTGGAGACGGTAATCCGTACGTACGCACGTATGGTGACATGTCATTCAAAGGATGGATAGAATAATGAATTCAGTTGAATAAATTAAAATTATATAAAAGATACTAGAGATATTATTTTATAATGGAAATAACAAATAAATAATAAGTGTAAGAAGAAAGGAACTTGAAAGAGGTGGTGTGATATTTTCCTCTTCTTCGGGTTCATTCTTTTGATTTGATCAAAAGGGATCCTTAGATTGGATTTCTGAATAAAGGAATGCCTCTAGGATTAAGTGAGGGAAGTTGAGAGGATATTTGGGCAGGGGTTAGACAATCCAAATGGCTTTTAAGGTGTTAATTAGAGAGAAGGGGGAGTTCCCTTTTATAAGAAGGGTGAGGGGAACCTTAGGAAAAGATAGAAATATTATTTTATAATAAAATCATTTTCAGTTTATAATGGATCCAAAAGAAATTATTTAAAGGATATGTTGGGGATGGGTCAATAACCACTCAACCAACAGGTTTTAGATAGGTTTGGGTCACTATATTAACTTTATCTTTTAGATTTAACTCTTAGTTAAATAGTTTGACATTTACTATGTCTCTTTGTATTTTTATATTATATGGTTAATAAAATTACTATATACTTCCAAGAGAACCCAAATTGGTTCATTAATGATACACCTATGATTATATAAGTCATTTTTACAAACTTTAGATTTTTAGGAATAGAATATCAATTAATAATATAATATTTTTTTTAAAATTCTTTTATGTCAATTTTGACACTATTTGGTATTTTGTTTTTTCTAAATTTATAAAAGCATTATTACTTCAAAAAAATTCATCTAACCAACCCTAATATGTCATATTAACCTATAAAATTAGTTTAATTCATAAATAGTCCCAAATTACATTTATTTGAATATTTATAATATCAATTATTTTAATATTTCATTAATTAGTTAATTACTGCATCACCATTCTGTCATAAATAAATTAAATTATTTAATGTCTAAAAATTATAAATAAAATACCATTATGTAGGAAACTTTTTATCTTCCTAATTAATTTTTATAATCGAATTTATCTTATGTATAACCCTATATTAAAAATATTTTACTTATTAATCTTTGATTTTAACTCTTTTAACTCTTATTTAAATTAAATAATTATAAATGTCCTAATCTATTCCAAGTGAGTCAAAGAGGTTCATATGTTATTCATAAGGTTGTATTTGGTCGAATTATACTTAGCCAATAGAATTAGGGCATGTGTTAGAGTAATAATAATATCTTTTTTTACCCTTAATTACCCTATTTACTTTTAACTGTGGTAAATAAAAGTAAAAAGTCACTATTCACCAAAAATTATTTTCATCTTATTGAACCATATTTTACTCCTAGATATTAACCATGTGTCTTGGATTTTAGAAATTCCACTCACATAAGCGCTAAAATTAAGTCTTATGTGAATTTTCAAATTCTTCTAGGAGATGGGTAAAAGACGGTGAAAAGTTCAATAAAATTTTTATATATCTAAAATTATTATAAACTGACTCCAATGAATTAAATTGAACTTATATAGGTATTATATATATATATTGACCTAAAAAAAATTTAAATAAAATAAATAATTATTTAAATAAAAATTCAGTTTTAAACTATAACTCATTGTTTTTCACTATTCATCAAAAATTGAACGTTTTCAGAAAAATACAAAAATTTCATCCTAGGATAATTTCGATATTCTGAATCCAAAAATGATTTCTATTTTACCAAATTCAAAACGTAGAAGTTCCATTTATTAATTTAAAATTAATTCATGCTGTCAAAACCAAAAGACGTATTTTTAAGAAATAATAACTATCAAAAGACTGACACTTGTTTATGTCCAATTTCAAAGTAAAATTACTTACAATGACCAGAATTGGATTAACTGGTAAAAATATAACCTATTTATACTTCCAAACCATTAAAATGTATAATTTAACACTATAAATTATTTTTATTAAAAAAGTTGTTTTCAGTTAAAATATAGTATTTTCACTATTCACCCAAATTTGAAAGTTATCAGAAAAACACCAAAAATTTATTGAAACTAAATTCATATGTCATGATTCTAAAGAAGATGTTTATTTTTTCAAATTGAATATATAAAAGTTTCAAATATTGTATTCAAAAAAAGGGTTCATCATTAAAAGGCGGTAAAAGTTCATTTTTTTTGAAAAATACTTCTTTTATCTAAAAAAATTAATTTGTTCTTACATTATGTATAAAAAACTCATAATATGGATTCTAAAATTTTAAGGATTATATAAAGTTCAAAATTCAGTTAATACTATTAATAACCACTTTTGAACGGCTAGTTTGGTAAGTCGTGGTGCGCTTGAACTCGGTGTTGCGTGTAGTGCAAGTTATTGAATTAATTTGAAGAAATTACATACTATGAAATCTTGGGGTGTTACATTCTTCCCTCCTTAAATAAATTGCGACCTTGCAATTTGAAATTGTTCTTCTAAAATAAAAGGTTGAAAATAGAAAATACCTTTGTGGGAAAACCCACATCAAGAAATTGGGTTAATAAAATTTAGTCTTAATAAGAGGAAAAGGAGAATGAAAAAGTCACCACAAAATTATAATCTAGATTAAGAGAACATTGTTGGAAATTAGGGACACATAATTAGAGGGAAAACATAAATATTTATAGGGAGTGATTGAGGTCATCAATCACAAACAATTGTTGAATTGTGGGCCTCAAAGCCACCAATCTATGATGATTTAAAATACCATCAGTTCAACATAATGTAAGGTATTAGGATAACACATATTTTATTTTAAGATCCCTTCCCTAAAGTTTAAAGATCAATTTATCCATAAAATAAGAGGAAAAAATATTTATATATATGTATATATATACTTAACAAGTAGAGTTTCATCCTTCAACTAATTCCTACCACAAGATCATCTTTCACTCTAAAAGATTTTTAAAAAATATATTTTATTTATCCTAATCATATAGGGTTCTAAAAATAATGAATTTATAATTCAATTATCAGAACCTTTAAAAAAACTACAATATACAATCCAATGAATTCACGTAGTTTAGTGGTAGGCGATAAATCCCAATCTCACTATGGTTGTGGGTTTGATTCCCACAGATTTGACCGACACGACGGGTTGTCACACGGTCTGTGTGGTGTCCTTTTATAAAAATCCAAAAATAACCTTTCAAACTTAATCCATTCCAACCTTTAGACTTATCCAAAATAATTATATCCAAACTCACAGTCCAAAATTTATAATAAAGTTAAACAAAATGAAGATCATTTTTCCATGTAATAACATGTGAACACCATCATCATGTATTATTTTAAAACATGGTAACACCCTGAATTACCATAAAACCTTATTGATTACATTCATTCTCCCTTATTCTTTATAGAATACTGGATATACTTCTTCCATCCAAAAATGTTGTAAACTCCAACAATGACGGAATATACAAATCAATAATCAGTTTCAAGGTAGTCAATAATATCCAATATAATTTATCCAAATCAAACATGTATAGTTCCAAAATCACAACCTCAATATCAGAACCATATTATGGTTTATCTTTATTTCAACCATATATTTTCTAAAAATTTAACCAAATATTGAGTCACTTTTCTTGGTTCCACACAATCTCAAGTTCTTAATGAAATAGTATTGCAGTACAATCCTTATATACTTCCTAATTATTAAAACCAGTACATCGTTTATACAACACTCAAATGATATAATTCTTTAATAACAACATAAGAACTCTAATCATTCCTCCTCATCTGTGGTAGTATCATAACTTTATTATTATCCAATAGAATCATTTGAGTCATACTCTGATGATTTAAACATTGGTCTGCGTAGTGTCCCAACTTCTTGCAGATGAATCATTGTACATTTGAAACCTTTTTCTTACCCTTGCAGTCACGTACTTGGTGTCCTTTTTCTCCACACTTATAACAAACTCCCATTACATTCAGGCAAGTTCCAGCGTGTTTCTTCCCACAGTTATCACATATGGAAAAATTCTTCTTTTCCCTCTTCCCTTTATCCATCTTTCTCTCTTCCATCCTTTTCTTCTCTTGCTTCCCTTTAAATCCATAGGACTTAGAGAATTATTTACTTATATTATTAACATATGATACTATTTCTTCATATGTTGAGAATACATGGGAGACTATTTCCCTTTTAAATGTTGGCTTAATACCGTGATAGATATGATCCTTCTTACTCTTTGGATCATATGTATTTCTGGAGTTCACATTCCTTCTACTGGGCACCATTTCTATACAATGGAATGCACTAGATTAGTTTATGAATCACAATACATAAATACAAAATTGTAAAACACTTAACATAAATTGAACAGTTTATGGATATAATCCATAATCACAAAAATGTTTTCTTTGAGGATGTATATACTCATAAATCCTTCATAATGGTTTGTAATGAAAATGAGAATTATCCTAAGCATATCCCCCGGGAGTGTCGTAACCAAGAGTGCTTCAAGGCCCGTTGTCGTGCACCGGTTCTCATTCGAGTCTAGCTCAAAGCGGTGTTTTTGGGTTTTAACCCTAGGTACATCTATGCTAGAGCCGCCTCTACCTGCTTGTATTCAGACAGGGATGTATTGCTCAGAAAACTCACAAAATCTCTAAAATACCAAAATTCTATGAAGTTCTTCTATACTAATCCTCAAAGTCCATCTTAGGTCGATGTGCTCTAATAATAGTTTATCTAAATCTAGCTTCCAAGGTTTGTACTAAACTTTCTCTGATACCAACTTCAACGCCCCGACCCCAGTTACCTAGAGTCAGTGCATTATTACATAACATTGTCATGATCACAAAAGATCAAGTCTCGAAAGACCGATTAGTTTAGTATCCTTGAAAACACTAGATACATTCATAAGTCTTACATTGCATTATAATGTGAAAGAATAAAACAACATAGTCTCCATATTTCACACTCATATCCCCTCAGACTATCCCTACAGGTCAGTCATAAAATACTTCTTCACATCCTGGGAAAAATAAAACATAGAAATGGGTGAGCTCAGATGCTTAGTAAGGATAAAAATATAGCGGAAACATTCATAAATAAGCATAAACATTTAAGGCAATGTATAACTAAAACAAAATCCTTTTAAACCTGAACATCAGCATAATATAGAAAAAATGAAATTAAATAATTCCATTTACTTATTCACATGGATATTCTATTAGTCGAATAACCACATGCAATATCGATAACCACTTTCATAATGATGAAATGCATAATGTAAGACTATCATAACCACACAGTCAAGGCCTTGTGCCAAGACTACAAATAATATTTTGTCAAGGCGTTGGGCCAAGACACTAGTTTGTATCATGAGACCTACCGATGCATCGAGGAGCTATAGCGGGCTCCACCGTCACTTACTAAGTCCAATTCATTCCTCATATGAACAGGTTTAAACATAACATAAACATTCGTATTAAAACTAGCATACAAAATGTCTATACTTTTCTTCATAAACCATGAATGGTATAAAAATAACACATCTACAGTCAAATATATCACAAAACTTTCAATACAATATGGAAGTTTTGTATCATAATAAATCGACTTCAAATAAGTTTAAAATCCATCAACGGATGTTGACATAGATGAAATTGAATTGTAAAACTCTTTGAGAGAAATATCCCTCTTTCCTGAAAACATTTAAAAGTCACACAATTTAGAAAGGAAGACATTTAAAGACATTTTTGAATCAAAGTGTCCCATACCACTTTGAAACTTTTTAAAGGATTTAACATTTTAAAAACTTTCATGTTCATGTAGATAAATACTTAAAAACCATTTTAAAAACATGGGAATTAATGAGAATTATTTATATGAATAAATATTAAAAACATTTAAAATGATGTTTTAGTAAAAGGTACCTAAAAAGAATCCCTTTGAAAACTCTTTCATGAAACATGGACATGGATAATAAATATGTCCCAGTAGATACTTACGTAAAAATAACCTCGGATAATAAAGAGATTGTGAAATAAACCCTTACCTTGTTGTAATCAATCGAGTTGTATGAACAATAGTAAATAACCACCAAATGAATCATAGAATATCATGAATATAAAGATAATCATGATAGTATATATCAAATGGCAGTACACAATACACCACATGCAATAAATAGGTGGCGAACAAGGGAAATATAACGGAATTAAAAGTGAGATAAGAAACCCCTTACCTTGTACTTATCCTTGGTTGAGGGTTGGTTAACCTCTTGTATAATTGTGAAATAATTTTTATTAAATTATACAAGAATCATATACATTAATATGATATCATATATGATCTTTTAACATTGTTTTGTTAATAATATCTTAGTATTATCGTCGTTTTGGGTGTTAACGGATTCGTTTTACTTTATATTCTTTGTTATATGAGTCATATTTTTTATGGATGGGATGTATCTTATTCATATCTATAATGATATAAAGTATTTAAACATTATTTCTAATCATATAATGAAAATTAGTCTTGAATGGAAATGATGGGGAATGAATCTCATCGCGTTCGTGGAGACGGTAATCCATACGTATGCACGAGCGACAATATCATTATTTTGATATTAAAATAATATATAATTTAATGGTATATCATATATACAGAATCATTATCATGTTATATTTATTATTTACATGAATTACACATCATTATTATACCCATTCAAATAATAATGTATTGAATAACAATTACACCACGACGTGGAGACGGCAATCCATACATACGCACGTATGGTGACATTTCAGTCAAAGGATGGATATAATAATGAATTTGGTTATGTAACATCACATTATATAGAATATACTAGATTCATTATTTTAGAATGGAAATAACAAAGAAAGAAGAAGTGGAAGAAGAAAGGAACTTGAAAGAGGTGGTGATATATTTACCTCTTCTTCTAATTTTTCCTGTTGATTTGATCAAAAGGGATATTTAGGTTGGATTTATGAATAAAGGAAGGACTCTAGGATGAATTGAGGGAAGTTTAGAGAATATTTGGTCAGGGGTTGGCCGATCCAAAAGTCTTTGAAGGTGTGAATTAGAGAGAAGGGTGAGTTCCCTTTTATAAGAGGGGTGAGGGGCCCCTTAGGAAAAGCTAGAAATAATATTTTATAATAAAATAATTTTCAGTTTATAATGGATCCAAAAGAGATTATTTTAAGGATAAGGTGGGTATGGGTCAAAAACCACTCAAACAATCGATTTTATATAGGTTTGTGTCACTATATAACTTTATTCTTTAGATTTAACTCTTAGTTAAATAGTTTGACCTTTACTATGCCTCTTTGTATTTTTATATTATATGGTTAATAAAATTACTATATACTTCCAAGAGAACCCCAAGTGGTTCATTAATAATACACCTATCATTATATAAGTCCTTTTTCTGAACCTTATATTTTTAGGAATATAATATCAATTAATAATATAATATTTGTTTAAAAAACTCTTTTATGTCAATTTTGACACTATTTGGTATTTTGTTTCTTCTAAATTTATAACAGCATTATTAATTCTAAAAAAATTCATCTAACCAACTATTATATGTCATATTAACCTATAAAATTATTGGAATTCATAAAAAGTCTCAAATTACATTTATTTGGATATTTATAATATCAATTATTTTAATATTTAATTAATTAGGTAATTATTGCATCACCATTGTGTCATAAATAAATTAAATTATTTAATGTCTAAAAATTATAAATAAAATAACATTATGTAGGAAATCTTTTTATATTTCTAATTAATATTTATAATATAATTTATCTTATGTATCACCTTATATTAAAAATGTTTTAGTTATTAATCTTTTATTTTAACTCCTTTAACTCTTCTTTGAATTACATAATAATAAATGTCATAATCTAATAGAAGTGGACCAAATAGGTTCATATTTTATTCCTAAGGTTGTTTTTTTGTTGAATTATACTAATCCAATAGAATTAGGACATGTTTTAGGGTAATAATAATATCATTTTTACCCTTAATTACCCTATTTACTTTTAACCGTGGTAAATAAAAGTAAAAAGTCGCTATTCACCAAAAATTATTTTTTTCTTATTGAACCAAATTTTACTCGTTCATATTAACTGTGTCTCTCGGATTTTATAAATTCCACTCACAGAAGCGGTAAAATTATGTTTTATGTGAATTTACAAATTCTCATAGGAGATGGGTAAAAGACGGTGAAAAGTTCAATAAAATTTTTATATATCTAAAATTATTATAAACTTAATCCAATGAATTAGATTGAACTTATATAGGTATTATGTATCTATTCTGACTTAAAATAAATTTAAATAATATAAATAATTATTTAAATAAAAATTCGGTTTTAAACTATAACTCAGTGTTTTTCACTATTCATCAAAAATTGAACGTTTTCAGAAAAATACCAAAAATTCACCCTAGAATAATTTTGATATTCTAAATAAAAAAATGATGTCTATTTTACCAAATTCAAAACATAGAATTTTCATTTATTAATTTAAAATTAATTCTGTTGTCAAAACCAAAAGGCATATTTTTAAGAAATAATAACTATCAAATGATTAACACTTGTTTATGTCCAATTTCAAAGTAAAATTACTTACAATGACCAGAATTAGATTAAATTTTAAAAATATAATCTATTTATACTTACAAACCATTAAAATTTATAATTTAACACTATAAATTATTTTGATTAAAAAAGTTGTTTTCAGTTAAAATATAGTATTTTCAAGATTCACCCAAATATGAAAGTTATCACAAAACACCAAAATTTTATTGAAACTAAATTATTATGTTCTGATTCTAAATAAGATGTTTATTTTGTCAAATTCATTATATAAAAGTTTCACATATTTTATTTAAAAAGGGTTCACCATTAAAAGGCGGTAAAAGTGATTTTTTTTTGAAAAATACTTATTTTATCTGAAAAAAATTAATTTGTTCTTACATTATGTATAAAAAACTCATAATATGGATTCTAAAATTATGAGTATTATATAATGTTTAAAATTCAGTTAATACTATTCATAACCGCTTTTGAATGACCGGTTTGGTAAGTCATGGTGCGCTTAAACTCGGTGTTGTGTGTAGTGAAAATTATTGAATTACTTTGAAGAAATAACGTACTATAAAATCATGGGGTGTTACAAAATATGAGAATAAATTAATCATATATTCTCTTAAAACATTATAATAACATGAATTACTATATAAATTTAGTGAAAACATGCATTCTGTCAAAATTAACTCTTTCCACACAAAAAAATACCAAAAAAAATGATATACTCAAACCATGATATCACATTGTCCTTATATCATTCATGAAGTCATTAATACTATCAAACATCTCATTGTCTCTTTATCCATTAATTATGTTCAAATCATGTTCTTTTTAAAATTATTTCAATAACTTTTCTTGGTTAACGGTACCATATACTTATGGAAAACCACAATTGAAAAAAACATAGATATTACAATAATTCATAATCCTATAAAAGAAATTCTACAACACTATTTTGGAATCATATTACATTAAAACATAATCATTCAACCATCTCATTGTCATAATCAACATCTCACATAGTTATGGAATGTGATTTGCCTCTTTATTTGGACTTAAGAAGTTTTTGATGTCGATAATCATTCGTAACACTTGGATTTGGGCATTGGTTAGCATAATGCCCTATTTCCTTGCACTTGTTACCTTGATTTGTGAAAGGTTCACTCTTTGGAGTTTTCTATTTATTCCCATTACTTCAGAAGTAAAATTCTCGATGAACTTCTTTCCCACACTTAAAACATTTATCAGACCCCTTAAGAAAATTTCCTCCATGTGTCCTTCCACACTTTGAGCATAAGGAAAATTTAATCTTATTTTTTCTGCATAATTTTTATAGTTTCTTTTGAATTCTATCCTTATTTTCTTATCATAACCATGAGGTAGATGAGAAACTGCAATCTCCTTTTTTAAGAAGAATACGAGGAAGGTATATAATAAAAAATAAATTCATGAACTCATCCCAAACCATGGAGTCAATTTTATCTTATTGCCTCGTATTCTTGATAAAGTTAAACTGTATATTCAATTTACCTTCCGAGTAATATATTCACAACTTAACCTTTTCAAATTCTAAAAAATGGAGAATGAAAAATAGTTTTTCATTGGTAGAAATCCATTTCTCAGCAACTAGTGAATCTGTCGTTCCAGTAAAATAAGGTGGATGTTTGTAAGAACCCCAATCTGCATTTGAGGTATGAATATTTATTTCGGGTTGTTTTTGAGGAAAACGGAAGAATTTTTAAAAAATTTCTAAGTATATTCCATGTACTTTTGAGTACACGCTATGTATCCGGTTGTTGCAGGTAGACGTGTACTGGCCGTATAATGGACGAGTACATGGCCGTGTGGATGACATGGCTGACCACCTAAAACAGGAGCCAATTGAGGCTAGTACACTACATGTATATTAAATAAACATGCTGTGAACTTTAATTTTTAATTGATGAGTTAGAGAGGGGTCACATATCATCTCTATAATGCTCTTCTTCTAACCTTGGTTTGTCTAGGAGCGACCAGGAGCGACGATAAAAGTTTGAGCCATAGTTTCTCCATCCGAGGCTCGATTTGAACTCCAGAGGGTGTGTTGGAATCCCACTGGTGTGTTCTTCCTTCTTTATTCTCTATATCTATTTTCTCCCCATTCATAAGTTATTCAAGGTTGACTGATTTTGACCTTTTTGTAGATCTATGACATTCTAGGATGATTCGAGGGCCGATGTTCAGAAGTGTTCATTGTACCACGTCTAGGTAGGTGGTCTGTGCCTTTATTAGATTATCTTTGGATTATATATGCTTAATTTGTCTGAATACCCATGTTGGGGTATTGTGTATTTTGGATTTTGACCCTATTTAATACCTTCTGTGGCTTGTTTGTTTGATTAAGGGTTGTTTCCTATGTATAATATTGTACACCCTTGTTTATGGGACACCTCATGGGTGTGTTCCCTTTTTTGACTATTATTGGGAATTGGGTGTAGGTTTCCTATAAGGCATACCGTGTTTCCATGCCCTGAGTTGTTTAGTATAGATTTTTTTAGTTATATGTGATTCTTGTTTCAATTCTTTGATTAAAGATGATCCATTTAATAGTTTGGATTGCATGTAGAGCCTTTAATGAATGTTGTATACGTACTGATCTTTCTTGGACCATGAGAGTCTTGGGCTAGGAAAACTGTGGGGGTTTCCATGTTTATTTACAAAGGACCGCGAGATCCTTGGTGTATATTTTGACCAAGGGGGTATTTATCTTGAGAGATACTTGGAGGTCATGTATAGATTATTAATGTTATGTGGACCTAGGGGTATTGACCATGAGAGTTACCCTGGGGGTCGTTTCAAATTGATTAGTGTTATGTTAAACCAATGGGGTTGGACAATGATAGCTTTACCAGAGGGTTGTTATGAGTGATTGTTTGAATTATTATGGTGAGTCTGCCAAGCCAAAGCACAAGCTTAGTCTTAGTCTTACCTAATTATTTAAATGGTCTTTTGATATGTATGCTTGTTTTATTATACAGGGGGATATAGAGCATATGCTAGATCCTGAGGTTACATTATTCAACGGTTTGAATAATTTATAAATGAAAATGATTGTAATTAAAAACTATATTATTGTTTACTTTCGAGAACATTCTAGTTTATTGCTTCATTTATTCTTATTGCCTTCTATATACATTCAATGACTGTTAGGCACAAATATTTTGGAAGTTGTCTACTGGGATTCGTCTCACACCCGATTTGGGTCATGCTTTTTGACCCAAACAGATTATATGATTGCAGGTATGGATAAGTGAAAGCCCCCTTCTTCATCAGGTACTTGATTATTGTTGGATTTGGAGAGCATGAGACCAAGATGAGGCTTGCAATTCTACTGGAGATTAATTGTTTCATTTTTTTTACTTGGTTTAGTATTGTATTTCCATCACTGTGACTTGTTTGTCTGCTTTTGTAGACATATGTGACATGCATCATTTATATATGTTCTCTAGTTGTTTATTTAAACTACTACAAACATTGATTTTATCATCACTAGAAAAGTGCATTAAAAGAACTTTTAATCGAGGCGAAGATTGGGGGGGGGGGGCCCTTTTATTAGCGCTCAGAAAAGCGCTAATAAAGACCCCTTTTATCAGTGCTAAAAAAAGTGCTGATAAAACTAAATAAAAAATTATATTCGGGGAGGGGGGAGCTTTTAACAACACTTGACCCCACCCCCCTTTATCAGTACTAGGCGGCCCCTCCTACTCCCGCGTGTTGCCCTTGCCTGTTCATTCTGCACTTTCCCGCGCGCCCCTCCTTGCTTTCTCCCGGATTCGAACCCGCGACCTCCCCCTTGCGCGCCTGCACCTTTACCACTAAGCCATTTAGTTTTTTAACTATTTAATGATACATATATTTATTTATATATTTATAGTTATATTTATTTGTATAATAATATAGATTCATATTAATATAAATATATTTAGTTATATTAATACATATATTTATTCATATCGTAATATATATATATATATATATATTTATTCGTATATTAATATATATTTATATTTATTTATATATATATAGTTATATTTATTCATATATTAATATAGATTCATATTACTATAAATATATTTAGTTATATTAATACATATATGTTTATTCATATATTAGTGTATATATATTCATTCATATATTTATATCTATTTATATATATATTTGTAGTTACAATATTTTATCCATATATTTATTTGTATATTAATATATATTTATAAGATTAGTTTTAAATACATTTCTAAAAGTTTTTTATGTGTGTTTATAAATAAATAAATAAATACATACATACATACATTTATACAACACACACACACACACAGACACATATATATTTATGAATAAATACATATATATGTGTATTTGAAAAGCCATAGAATGTTAAAATGACCATAATGTATAATACAGAAGCCTGTTTCAACTCTACAACTAGTCAAATTGAAGAAAATGAAACAATATTCGATATGATATGTGGTACAAAGCTAACGGACATCCAGATCAGAAGTTATACCTGTTTGAATGTTAACAAATCGAAGTATGCCGACTGAAAACTCAGTTTTGAAGGTCTTTTGGAACTTTTTTAGCCTAAAAAAAATGTGAAAGTGGCTTTTCCTGGGTCACCAGCACGTAGATCTCATCGCAGGCTTCGATTTGATATGATGTAGAGCTCAAACAAACACCCGGATCAAAAGTTATGGCCGTTTGAAGTTTGAGTTACATTTTCAAAGTATTTTAGATCTTTTATTAATTTTTTTGATTTTTTGTGTCTACAAATTGTTATTAAATGATTATTAAACTATGATAATTAGTAAATTATTAATTAATAATATTTTTTAAAAAATTTCAAAGCCATTTTCACTAAATTTCTTATATATTAAATGTAGTAGTCTATTTATAATTTTCTAAAACATATTTAAAAAATATATATTATATTTATATCAGTATAAATATACTTATATAATAATATATTATTTTTCATGTTTTTTTTGAAATATAAAATTTATCAGCGCTAGGAAAAAGCGCTGATAAATCCCCCTTTATCAGCGCTACTAAAAAAAGCATTGATAAAGGGATCCCCTTTAATAGCGCTAAAAAAAGAACTGATAAAGGGGGGGCCTTTATCAGTGCTAAAAAAGTGCTCATAAAAGGTCACTTTTAACCGTTCTTTCTTTAGTGCTATTAAAAGTTCCCATTTTCAGTGCTTTTTTAGCGCTGATAAAGGCCCCCCTTTATCAGCGTTGTTTTAGCGCTATTAAAGGGTGGCGCTGCGGAAACCCAGTTTTGTGGTAGTGTTACTATCAGTCTTCCACCTTTTACTTTTGTTGCCCGGTATTACTGATTCCACTATTGTTTATCATTTCTTATTAAAATATGTATACTATTACAATGAGTTCATAGTTTAACCAATGTCATACATTGGCCCTCACTGTTAGTCGGCAGCCGCTGGCATTTGGGGAAATGCGCTTTAGGTTATCCGACCAACCGAGTTTGGGGAACCTTTGGGCGGCACCAGGAACCGGGATGTTACAAAGTGATATCAGAGGATTTTTTTATTATTTGACTTAATTTTTGGAGCCTATATATTAGGATAAGAAAGAATGGGTGGTTGGTAATAAGCTGTGCCCGAGAGTATCTGACCAGTTTACAGGGAAAATCCATGTTACCTTGAATACTGCTATTTTTGTATTTTTCAATTATTACAGTTGATCTGATTTCACCGTTGGGTGACACACTTGTTTTGTGTTGTTATTTTTTATATCATTGAGTTGCTATTTGATTTTTGAAACCTGATGAGATGAGGATATTCCATCTCATTCATCATATAGTTACGTTCTAGAGATCACATGTCATAAATTATTGTCATGTCATTTATGCTGCATTACTGATTTCATACTGTTGTGATAAATGTTGTGCAAGATATGAATTTTGTTGTGATAGATGTCATGATAAAATACCACTATTTTAATAGGGTATTGGGAATTGTAAGGTTTCATTTGTATGAATTCCAAACTTTGGTCTTTGAGGAGTTATGGGCATTCTTGGATCAGAATTTGGTGGATGATGTTTCAACTTTAATTGAATTTTGTCATGTTTTGATATGAATAAGGATGCCAAGATTTGATTCGTAGGAGTATGGTATCTCAGGGGTCAGAATTTGTCATGCCTTGAAAACAAATTATATTTTTAAGGGTTCTGGAGAAGTTTTAGAGGCTTACTATCTGGAAACCCAGAAAAAATAGCGTGTGGTGTTATGAACACATGTCGTGTGTTCTTCAGTTTTGGAAGAACTTACTTTTCTTAAGTACACATTGTGTACAAGGAGTACACACCGTGTAGTGCTTGACCGTCTGACTGACTGTGTGAGCAGATACACGTGGTTGGGAAAATTTCAGTAGAACATATCGTGTCTGGATTATACACGATGTGTTATAGAGACTATGTCTCCGGATGTGTGACTAATGAAACAAGTGGATGAAATTCGGGTAGTACATGTCGTGTCCAGATTAAACATGCCATGTGAAAGTTGGCCGTGTCTCCGACTGCGTGACTAACGACACAGGTGGTTAAGGATTAGGTACTACACACTTTGTCTTGGGTGAACATGCCATGTAGTATTAACTAGGAGGAAATCATGTGGTTTAGCTGTGTAGAAGAAACTTGGGTAGAAAATAAAAAATATTCAAGTGCACACCATGTCATAGGAGGTACGTGTCGTGTGTATGGGTGTTACATGACCAGGTTTTTCATAGGTAGGTGTCATGTTAAAAGATTAAGGGAACACACTATGTTGTGTTTCTACATGTCCTGTTACCGTCTTTTGTGAAACTTGAATGATTATTCCATTGTTCCTTTATTGCACATCTAAGTTTCTACCCTTGATAATCTTGTACTGAGGTGTGCGCTTGAACTTGCAGAGTTATGCCACCAAGACATCCTACAGTTGTACTCCAGGTTCATGATGATGATTAGACACTATAAAGGATAGATCAGGGACTACCAAAAGATCCTCCCATCATGCCTATCTTGGAACCAGTTATTATATCGGACACAGGTGCAAATGAACTGTTCTGTAAAGGCCTTATGAAGATGATGCAGACTTTCCAGGGATAACCACATCCTTCCCCATCTATAGAAGAGATGACACGGGTGCTCCAGCAGTAACAACTTGTCACTTCTTCTAAGGATGGAGGACCAAAGGCTGCAGAGTCATGGTTGGAGGACATGCTTTCTATATTTGAACATCCGGAGACACCTCCGAATAGTAGGGTGAAGATTCTGACATAAATGTTATGTGATTCCACCAAGAGGTGGTGGGATGTAATCTCACGGGTAGGACGTCATTAGAACATGTCTTGGGAAGAGTTCTAGAGAACCTTATATGAATAATTATACCTCAAGGCATTGAGGGCCGATCAAGCCTGGATTTTAAGCATTTAGAGTAGGACTCTCTTTTAATGATGGATTACTCATCCCATTTTACAGAGCTACCACACATCACACCTGTTCTGGGAGGTAATGAGTTATCACTTTCTAAGAGGTTTGAGGATGGTCTCAAGTATGACATCTGATGACACGTAAATGTCTTCATAATGACTTCAGTGATGGCTATAGTGAACCAAGCGCATATTACTAAGAGTAATCTGAGGAAGTTGGGAGCAGTGAGCCAGGGCGGTTCAGCATCCAGGGCTAGTACTCCTTCATGTGATAATAGGAAGTGCTGCAGGAAGCCTTCATGTGGTGATTCCAGTAGCAGGGATGTATGTACATTAAGCCATGTGAGGTGAAACCAGTGTGTGAAGAGTGGGCACACGAGACCTCAGTGCTCGAGATACCGATTTGAGTGCCAAGATTATAGAAATATGGGTTATATTCATAATATTTCTAGGTTTTCTCACCATAATATTGTGATAGAGGATCACTTATGACTCCACATTTAAGAGCAGGACCACCAATTTCTCCTCAGTAAGAGAACTGGAGTTCGTCAGGCTATTCAGGTTGAGGTGGTAGTCATAGACTTGGTAGTAATATGGTAAGTTTTAAACATCCTCAGAGTGGACCAACTCAGGGTAGTCTGGTAGGGTTGCAGGGCCATGGTACATGTCAGAATTTTGCAGTGGAGCAGACCCAGAACGAGCACGATCCCAAACCCTCTACAGTTTGAGGTACGATTCTAGTTGCCTCTGTTTTTTGTTTCTAATCTATTTGATATATTATATTCCCATAGTTTCATATCTATTTCTATTATGGAGAGCCTTGGGATTTTTATCTTTACTTTTGAAGATGTTATGATTCCAGTTTCTCTGTTGGGGATTAGGACGTCTAGTGTACATTAGTACAAGGATTTCTCTCTTGAGGTTGGTGGGTGTACCTTATTATGAGACTTCTATGTCTTAGAGATGACAAGATTTGATGTCATTCTTGGAATGGATTGGTTAGTAGCCTTTCAGGCCTCTGTTAACTTCTATCTCTATAGAGTGAGTTTCACGTTAGCAGAGGGAGGGTATTTTCTACACAAAGGTGAATGGGATGTTCAGGCGAGTAGAGCTAGACCCGAGCATCATGGGTTGAGAGTAATTACACCCTAGATTGGTAGTCTATATCTATATGACTAGGGGACTTCACAGATGTACTTTCCTCCAGTGGTGGATCATTTTAGAGATGTATTTCCAGATGAATTTTTAAGTTTACCTTTGGAGTGAGAGGTAGATTTCTCTATTGAGCTTATTCCAGGAGTGGCACCGGTGTCAATTCCTCCTTATAAGATGGATACACCAGAGTTACAGGAGCTCAATAAATAGTTAGGGGAGTTACATGAAAAGGGTTTCATCGGACCCAATACTTCTTCTTGGGGTTCGACTATCCTTTTTTCGAAGAAGGTGGATGGTACCCTCAGAATTTGTGTGAATTATTAGAAACTAAACTAGTTGATAGTCAAGAACCAATATCCCTTGCTGAGGATTGATGATCTATTTGATTATCTTCTCAGATCCTGAGTGTTCTCAAAGATTGAATTGAGATCCAGTTATCATTATTTGTGTGTTAGAATATCAGATATACCTCTTACATTATTTTACAGTAGGTATGGTATATATAAGTATGTGGTTATGCTGTCCGGTCTCACGAACTCACTTACAGTTTTTATAGAACTGATGAACGAAGTGTTCCATCCTTACTTGGATTCTTTTTTTTTCTAGTATTTGTGAACATTATCTTGGTGTACTATCACACTCGACACAACCATTCCATGCATCTTGAGATCGTCTTGGGTACACTGAGAGAGCATAAATTATATATCAGGCTCTAAAAATGCCACTTTTGGATAGACCAAACTCACTTCTTAGGTCATGTTATCTCAGAGGCAGATGTATCAGTAGACCCATAGAAAGTGAGAGAAGTAGTTTCTGGGAGAAAACGAAGAATTTATTTGTGGTATAGAGTTTTCTTGGGCTATATAGTTACTATATTAACTTTAAATAGGAATTTTCACACTTAGAAGTGCCATTGACAGTCCTAACTAAAAAGGGTGTGATGTAATTGTGGATAGATTCTTGTGATTCCACTTTTTAGGATCTAAAAGTGAGATTGACTTCAGTACCAATACTTATTTTTCTAGAGTAGGGAAAGAGATACACTGTTTACTATGATGGGTTAGGTATCAGGCTAGGAGCAATGCTTATGCAGGGGGGAGGAGTCATTGCGTATGGGTCTCAGCAGTTGAGGCCACATGAGAGGAATTATCTGATGCGAAATCTCAAGTTAGCTACAGGTGTGGATGCTTTAAACTTTTCGAGACATCATCTTTTGAGTGAGAATTTTGTGGTGTACAATGAACAAAAATTTCTCAAGTATATCTTTACTCATTGTGATTTGAATTTGAGATAGTGAAGGTGGGTTGAGTAAATTTATTATTTTGAATTTGATCTTACCTATAATCTTGGGAAAGGAAACACAGTGGCTGATGCATTGAGCGGAAGGACTCAAATAGAGGTAGTTCAGGAGGCCATCAGTGAGTGACAACTTATGGATCTTTTCTTTGAGATGAATTTGGAGGTGCAAAACAGATAGGGAAAACATTTATTTCTTATATAGCTGTTAACTCTAATCTACTAGATCAAGTGTGAATGAGGAAATTATCAGATTTTGAAGGCATAGTCCTATGGGAGGGTGTGTCAGGAGATGACCCCACTCCTGCGTGGACTGTTTGTTGGGATGTGATCTTATATTTTCATGGGCATGTATGGGTGTCAGAAGACATACGTGAGGAGGTAATGTTGGATTTTCATTCCTCAGTTTGGGTAGTTTATCCTGGTGTCACCAAGATGTATCGAGATCTACACCATTATTATTGGTGTCCAGAAATGGAAAGAGATTTTGCTGGTTTTTTTATGAGATATTCCACTTGTTATCAGGTGAAGGGATAACATCAATGACCAATAGGGATTTTACAACAGTTACCCATTCTTGAGTGGAAGTGGAATGATGTCACAATGGATTTTGTGATAGGTTTACTGAGGTATCCTCGAGGTAATTATGGAGTTTGGGTTTTCGTTGATAGACTCATGAAGGTTCCACACTTCTTACTGATCAAAGATATCTTCAGTGTTGATGAGCTTGGATGGTTGTACATTTTAACGATTGTATGGTTGCTTGGGGTTCTGTACTCTATTGTTTCAGAAAAGGATTCCTGGTTTACTTCTTGTGTGTGGAAGGGACTACAGAGGGATTTGGGAACACATGTAATTCTGAGAAAAACTTACCATCCCTAGATATATGTCCAGTTCGAGCACACAATTCAAGTTTTAGAGGATATGCTTCGGGCATGAGTCCTAGATGTTGGGGTTCTTGGGGGAGACATATACCCCTAGTGGGGTTTTCCTATAATAATAGTTTTCAAGTGATGATTATAATGGTAGATTATGATTATTTGTATGGTAGGCCATGACGATCAACCATATGTTAGATGTATACAGGAGAGGCAGATATGCAAGGACCTCATATTTTCTAGGAGACCAATGAGCAGGTAGAGTTGATTCATAAGAGGATGGATACTACACAGTCTTGAAGTAAATATTATGCTGATCAAAGAAAACCACCTCTAGAGTTTGAATTTTGGGATCAAGTTTTCTTATGTATCACACTGAGGTTGGGACACTAGAGGATTAAGATATAGGGAAATCTTTCACTGATATATGTCAGACAGTTTATGGTTTTGGAGAGAGTTCATCCAACTTCCTATCGGTTGTAGTTACCTCAAAGGTACTAGGCTATGAATTATGTATTTCATGTTTCTTAGTTATGGCGTTACTTTTCAGACATGTCTCACTTATTTCAAAATGAAGAGGTTTATTTGGAGGTGGATGCATCCTTTGAGGATCACCCTATTCAGATTGGGGATCGCAACATGAAGGTTCTTAGTAGTCGGTCTTTTCATCTGGTACAAGTGCTATGGAAGCATGGGAAATTACAAGATGAGACTTGGGAGAGGGAGGCCGACATACGATCATAGTGGAAAGAGTTGTTTAAAGTTTCTTCTTCACCATCCTTGGAAGGGAAATTCGGGGACAAATTAGTTTAAGGGGTGAAGTTTGTAAGAATATGAATCTCTATATCAGGTATGGATCTTTATTTTGGTTTTTTTATGAAAATAGAATAATTTTGTAAATTTTTCTAAGTACACAATGTGTAATTTTTAGTACACTCCGTGTATCCGGTTTCCATGGGTAACAGTGTACTGGCCATGTAACGGATAAATACATGGCCGTGTGGGTGACCTGACTGATTGCCTAAAGAGGGAGCTGGTTGAGGCAAGTACATGGCGTGTATATTAAATTAACACACCATATAATTTTATTTTTAATTGATGAGTCAGAGAGGGGTTGTGTCGCATCTCAAGAATGCTCTTCTTCTATCCTTGGTTCATCTAGGAGAGACCAGAAGCGATGATCAAAGTCCGAGCCATCATTTCTCCATCCAAGGTTTGATTCAAACTCTAGCGGGTGCATTAGAATCCCACTGAAGAGTTCTTAATTCTTCTTGATTCTCTCTTCATGTTTTCTCAACTCTCCTAAGTTATTCAAGGTTGAATTATTATGAAAAAATTTTAGATCTACAATGTTCTAGGCCGATTCAAGGACCGACATTTGGGAGTGTTCACCATACCACATCGAGGTATGTATTTTGTTCCTTTCATTGATTTTCTTTAGACTATATATGCTTAATTTAGCCGAATACCCATTTTGGGGAATTTAGTATTTTAGATTTTGACCCTTTTTAATACATGATATGGTTTGGTTGTTTGATTATGGGTTGTTGCCTATGAATAATATTGTACACCATTGTTTATGGGACACCCCATGGGTGCATTCCCTTGTTTTACTATTAATTTCTATTGGTCCTAAGTTTCCTATGATGCATACCGTGTTCCCATGCCTTGATTTGTTTAGGATAGATTTGTTTAGTTATATGTGATGCCTATTTCTATGCTTTGATTAATGTTGAGCCATGTAATAGTTTTGATTTTATGTAGAACCTTTAATGAATGTTGTATGCACAATGATTTTTCTTGGACCATAAGATCCTTGGGCCAAAAAAACTAAGGGGGTTCCATGTTTATTTGAATAGGACCATGAGAGACTTGGCATAGATTTTGACCCAGGGGTATTGACTGTGAGAGCTACCCAGAGGTCGTGTATAAATTATTAATGCTATGTCGACCCAGGGGTATTGACCCTAAGAGCTGCCCTGATGGTCATTTGAAATTGATTATTGCTATGTTAAACCAAAGGGATTAGACCATCATATCTTTCCAAGAGGGTTGTTGTGAGTGATTTTTTGAATTATTGTGGTGAGTCTTCCAAGACAAAACACAAGATTGGTCCCGGTCATACTCGGTAGTTTAGATGGTCTTTTGAGACATCTGTTTGTTTTATTATATAGGGTATACAGATCATAGGATAGATCTTGAGGTTACATTATTAAACGGTTTGAATAATTTATAAATTAAAATAAATGTAATTTAAAAATTTAGAATTATTTACTTTTGAGTATATCCTAGTTTATTGATTCATTTCTTTTTATTGCATAATATATACATTCACTGACTATTAGGAACATATCATTTGGTGGTTTCCTACTAGGATTTGTCTCACACCCTGTTGGGGTCATAATTTTGGACCCAAATAGATTATATGGTTGCAAGTATAGATAAGGGATAATGCCTTTCTTCATTAGGTACATGATTTTTGTTGAAGTTGGAGAGAATGGGACCAAGCTAAGTCTTGTGATGCTACTGGAGTTTAATTGTTTTATTTTTCACTTGCTTTAGTATTATATTTCTAGCATTGTGACTTGTTTGGCTATTTTCCAAGACATATGTGACATGCATCATTTATTTATGTGCTCTAGTTGTTTATTTACTAGCAGTCTTCCACTATTTACTTTTATTTTCAGGTATTACTGCTTCTACTATTTTTTATCATTTATAATTCCGTTGTGTATATTATTCTAATGAGGGAATAGTTTCTTAAATGTCTTTCCTTGACCCTCACTGCTAGTCAGTAGCCTCTTTGAATTTGTGGAAATGAACTTGAGGTTATGTGACCAACAGGGTTTCAGGCACCTTTGAGAGGCACCTAGAACTGGGACATTATAATGTTTCCTTAATAAAGATCCAAGAGGACATTATTCCCACCTTTGGTCATTTGGAAGCCTAGCAAGATTTGAGGTCATAGAAACACAATTATTTATTTAGGATCCCATAACATTTGGTTGTGTATGAGGAAAACAATTTCATTTACCATCACATCAAGCATTAACGTGGTTCCTTTGGGTTCCATCCATTATCTAAAACCCAAAAAATAATAGCGTGGGAGGCAAAAATCATACTAGGAAAAGAACATAATAAATGGGTAGTACTTTTAATCTATAACATATTAGGTTTAATCCTAGGTTATTCAGGATCATTACCATAATTCTAGGACTGTATCCTATAGTTATACTTACCCTTAGATACATCTCTAGACATACCTTAGAAATATCTATAGGTATATCACTAAAGTTTTCACATCCTAGTTTTTAAATTTTAACTAAATATTCACTATGATACCAAATATAATGACCCAAGATTGACGTAAATGGAAATTACATTTCTTTTTCAGAATACATAATACATTACAAAAATATATTACCAAAGAATGTATTAGTTTATTGTCTTTGGAAACTTGGAACATAGTTTTATAATTTGGTTAAAGATCTTCAACATCTCCCATAAATATCATCCCCTTTTGTTTTACTACCTAAAACCTTTATTTATATTCTGGGGAAAAGAAAACATAGAAATGGTGAGCTCAATTACCAAGTAAGGTTAAACATAGAGAACATAAAACAAACTATAAACATAATATTTTAAAAACAAGAATGTAAAGTTTAAATATCAAAATCTTGAGTCATGAAATAAATCTTGGCAGTACGTAAGGCACATATCATAACAAAAATTAACCATGATAAAATAACATTGGAATAAAAAATTGAATTGTGGAAAACAAAAAAGCACATAATATGATTTCCATAGTATTCAAGGCATTTCTTCCAAGACCATCATAGTGGAAAAAGTATATTATTAAACCTGGTTTACTTGACATCCTTGCCATGTATTACTGAACCAGATTTACTTGTCATTCCAGCCCTGTATTAATGAACCAGATTTAATTACCATTCCATTAATGTCTATCTCATGATATATAAATCTTTACCTGATGCATTGGAGGGATAGATAGGTCCGACCAATCTCATATTGAAATCATTCTTGCATGTGCCACAAAAAAACGAAAATCATTCATCATAACATAACCCAAGAATTAAAATGGGTTTCTTAAACATCATTCCATCATAACATAGTCCATATAAAATTTCATTCCATCTTTAATAAAATAAAATCATAGTGATTATAGGGATAAAAAACCCTATTTAAATAGCATCATCTTAGATGATAAATAATTTTGATAAAACACTCGAACTTAATTCTTCAAGAATATATCATTTATTATTCAAAAATGTTTTCTTTTTTCAAAATGCAACAAAATTTTAAAAGAAAATCATTTATTTGAAAATAAACATGAAATATTGTAAAGAAATATTCATTTAAATAAGGCTTTATAAAGACGTAAAAATCTATTCATGCCGTATAAGCTAAAAAAATATTCTCCTCATACTTTTGTCAGAAAAGTCAAAAGGTACCTTGTACAGAAAAAGAAAAAAAGATTAATTTCATATAATTTAATAAAAATTTAACAATGGGTAAAATTAAATTTAAAAAATAGTATAATAATATAAATAAAATTATATATTTAGGAAACTCAGACATGAATGATAAATATACCCCATTAAATACTTACGAATAAACAATCTCAGTTAATAATGAGATTGAAAAATTATCTCTTACCTTAGGTCCTATTTTTTCGTATGTGTCAGAAAATATGGTATAGTGGGTTTAAAATTATTATTAACTTGTAAAAAAACCATAATAATATTTATGATATCATATATGATTCACTTATGACTTTATATTACATGTTTATTTGTTAATTCCATGATAAAATAAAGTTTTGGGTAATATTCTTTTTATTTATCATACATGTTTTGACTTGTCATTCTTGATCTTATTACATAAATCATGATATAAATTATTTAATAATTTAAAAACATATTTATATATCATAAATATTAACTATATAAATATTTATAATAGATAGATAAATGAAATGGAATACACTGTTCATGGAGACGGTATGTCGTACCTACGCATGACCGATGTTCCCGTTTCCTTATTGAATTGAATGGAAGAAAGTAAATGAAATATATATATATATATATCCAGTATCATTATTATTCTATATAATTTATGATTATTTATTATATATACTTTATAATCACTCTTGAATGGTTAATGTGGAGAATGAATCTCGTCGTGTCGTGGAGACGGTAAGCTGTACATACACACGAGCGGTGATATCATCAACTCAATGGTTAAATGGTATGAAATTAGATGGTATATTATTTATAAAGAATAATTTTAACTTTATATTAATTATTTATATACATTATACTAACCATTATACCCTTCTAAATTAAGTATTTTTTCATAACAAATTACACAACGGTGTGGAGATGGTAAGTTGTACGCACACATTGATGGTGGCATTGTTATTCATAGGATTTATAAAAAGAGGTATACAATTTTACAATTATTATAATAACATATCATCATGTATAAGATAATGTATTTATTAGTTTAGTATGGGAACAAGATAAGCATAGAAAGTAGAATAAGAAAATAATTTTGAAAGAGGTGATAAAACAATTACCTCTTTTTCAAGTATCTCCTTTTCATTTGCATAGAAGGTCTCCCTAGGATGAATTTATGACCAAAGTGTGAAATATATGAAGAATTTAGGGAATCTGGGATGAGATTTGGGTGGTTTTTTTCTGATCTAAATTTATTTTTTGGTGTTAATAAAATAGAAGGAGAAGTTCCTTTTATAGGAGAGGTGAGGGTCACTTTAGGAATGTCTTTAAATATTAATTTATTATAAATTTATTTTAGGTTTATAATGATCCCAAACTCATTTATTTAAAATATAATATGAGGATGGGTCTAAATACTCTCAACCAATAGGTTTTAGACAAGTTTAGGTCACAAAAGTAACCTTATCTTTTAGCCTTAACCCTTAGTTAAAAACATTAACTCTTACCACATCTTCTTGTATTTTCATAATACATGGTTACTATAGTTACTATAAAATTATAAGAGAACCAAAAGTGGATAATTAATGAAAATTTTAACATCATAATAGTCATTTGGACGAATCTTATAATTTTAAGACTATTATATCATTTAATAAAAAAATAGTTTTTTTTAAAACTCATTTATGTCAATTTTGATACAATTAAGTAATTGATTTCTGTTAAAGTCATAAAAACGTCATTAATTAAAAAAAGAAATTAAATCATACATAACATGTCAATGTCATCCAATAAATTCGTGGATGTTATAAGAATGTACAAATTACATTTATTTTAATATTTATAATATCTTTTTTTGGAATATTTAATTAATATGGTAATCACTATATCACCATTGTGTCATATATAAATTTATTTATTTAATGTATAAAAATTATAAATAAAATACCGTGATGAAATAAATATTTTTATATTTATAGTTATTATTTATAGACAAATATATCATTTATATAAACCAAAATAAAACTATTTTAGTAAATAGATACATGTTTATGTTATATTTCCCTTTACTTTAAATTAATTGTTATAAAAGGTCATTATCACACACAAGTGGCTCCATGGTGTCCTAAAATCGACCCAAGGATGATCATGGTCACCCATATCTCATCCAATATAATTAAGACACATGTTATGGTAGTTTTATATTATTATAATATTATTTGTTACCCTTATTTACCTGATTTACCCTTTAACCATGATAAATAATAATAATTATTGAAGTTACTATTCATAATATCCAAAAGTAAAAAGAAGTTGTTTACACAATTTTGAACTTTTGATTCCAAATATGGAATCTATTTTTTCTAAATTTAAAAAATATAATTGGCAGAAATGAATTTGAAATTAATTCCTATTATTATAACCAGAAAGCGGGTTTTAAATAAGTAAAAACTATCAAAAGATTAATATGAGTTTATATCCAATTTAAATGTGAAATTACTTCCAATGACCAAATTAGATTACATTATAAAAATATAATCCAATTAAAATTTAAAACCAATTTCAAAGGTAATCTAACTATACATATAAATTAGACGAAATTGTTGTTTTGAATTAAAATGTAGTATTTTCTACTATTCATTAAAATATGAATTTTATCAAAAAAATATCAAAAATTAAACCAAAGTAAATTTTGATGTCCCAAATAAAAATAATAAGTTCATTTTGTCAAATAGAATATATAAAAGTGTTAAAAACTAGATTTAAAATGGGTATGCAATCAAAAGGAGGAAAAACTGCATTTTATGAAAAATACTTCTTTTTTCTAAAAAATTGAATTTGTTCTTTTATCATGTATAGAAAATACATAAGATTGATTTAAATGTTATATAAAATTGAATATTAGATTGATAATATTCACAATTACTAGTTTATATCCCATTAAATAATAATATTTTAACAATATATTATTGTTTAGTGAAACTCAGTATTACGTACAACACAAGCTATCGAGGAAGGTCTCTCTTGCACGTAATGCAAGCCAAGTCAGTGTTGTGTGTAGTGAAATATTCCTTTGGTGTTATATATAACATAATCCAAACATAATTCTGTTATACATTGAAAAAAATCTATACTTAGTGTTCCATGTATCGTATGCCAACTCGGTGTTGTGTGTAACATACGACAGGTCAGTTTAGTGTGAAAGGATTGTTTTAATTAGTGCATTGCAAAATATAAATGAAAATTTTAATTTATTAAAAAAATGGTCCATAAAAACTCATGGTGTTACAAAGAAAACCTGATAATTAATATCCTGAAAAGGTCTCTACTCAAACCTTTGAGCCTTCATCATCTCATTTGATAGTATCTCAGGTGCGATGTAACATCCCCAACCCATAATCCACTAAATCGGTGCTCCGAGTTGGTCATCACATGACCTCAAGCGCACCTCCCTGTACACTAGAGGTTTCCGACTAGCAGTGAGGGTCTAATGAGTCACGTGGGGAGACTATATGCTCTTTACCAGAGTAAGATACAACAGAACACGATGTAAATAGCTGAAAAAATATGAACTACCAATAAACGAGCATAACTAACAATTTTCAAAATAGGGTACAACCCCCAAATCAAATACAACCATGTCATTCCATAATATTTGTGCAAAGTGGAAGAATCCCAAAAAAATGGCCAAAAACTCCAAAAGGGTCCTGACTCCAAGTCCGGGTCCTTCTCCATGTACATCCTGAGCCCAACTCAATATCTCATAGCAGGGCCTCTTCCCTGGTCCTGAACCGCAACCAATAGATCTGCTCGAGTACCCAGCAGTGGCCTGAGCAGGGTGTGAGTACAAAACTTAGTAGGCCACCACCAACGGTGTCTACAAAATATCTAGTCTAATAGATATTTCATGCGAGTACTAAATAAATGGTAAGAAGTCAAAGGATATTTCAGGTACCATTATTTAACAAGATTCATTTAATTCCTGACTAGAAATTATCCCAACCCCATTTCTTATACCATCTATATTACATAATCCACATTGATGACATGTTCAATGGGTTAGGCACAAATATCATCTACACAAGGGTCCAAGGAAATAAATCACAGTGCATAGGGGAAATAAAACAAGTCCCTATCTCACTAGGGATACACATATAACAACAAATATTATTCTCACCTCAAAGCATTAGTCTGGGTGTAATGCATCAAATTATAGAAATCTCATGATCCTCACCTCAAAGCATCAGTTCTGGTGGAATGCAACTGTTAGGGATATGAAGAATAAGTCCTCATCCCTAACCCGTGTATTAGGAGTAGAGTTTAGAGCATCATTCCAACTCATTCCTCATGTCAAGCATGTCCTCACCACAAAGCCAGAGTCTGGGTGGATTCAATTGTTAAGATAATAAATCATTAGTCTTCATCCCTAACCCGTGCATTCGGGGAAGAGTTTAGAGCATCAGTCCAACTCAACCTGGGGGCGTAGAACCTTAGTCAATACCCCACACTACCAAGCCATGTGCACATGCTTATTTATCAAGTC
The DNA here is from genome assembly GCA_963277665.1 of Viscum album. NCBI lineage: Eukaryota > Viridiplantae > Streptophyta > Magnoliopsida > Santalales > Viscaceae > Viscum > Viscum album. Next base: position 953,492,115 of record OY728167.1, read on the forward strand.
ACCACAACCATACCACATCACAATCAAGCTTATTAAATTCCATTGAATATCACAATACATAACATAACATAACATAACCAATTCCATTGGGAATCAATATTCACAATTCATAACAAGCAACATGGGAATTAATACTATGTCATAACTCATTAACACATTTTCCAATTATAATTAATATCCATTCAACTAAATTCCAATTCTTGTGCCTTAACCCATTAGGTATATTAAAAAACCCCTATACCTTATCCAAATTCATCATTTACCATTCATTAACCCATTTATCCCATTATAATTTCACAAGTATTTACACACTTATAAATTTCAAGTAAAATTCTACATCACATGACACAAACCATTTATTGTATTCAACCATTTAGGTGTACCACCTAATTTTTATGTATTAAACCATTTCATAAATTCTTCCATTCTATTATTACATCCCATTATCACATTTACCACCCTTTACATCATTTAGCCATTTATCCCCATTCCCTCTTATTACGCTTATCTCACTATGCATTCACTCATTGTGCCTATCTCACTAGGCTACGTCCATCATGCCTACCTCACTAGGTTTCATTACCAGGCACATAATTCATTTCATTACGACCTTTATTCATTTCCACATATTGAACCACTTTCATGTCAAGCCAATAACTCCTTGTTCCTTTATCACCCTAGGCATATTTATCATTGTTCCATTTACAAATTGATCAACCATTAAACGTGTTCTACATGGGATTCACACTTTAATCGGAAATCCTTCACTTAACCTTACCATTATCTAGGTATGGAATTTATGGCGCACCCCATGGGCGACCCTAAAATGGTCACGTCATCCTCAACGCATCCCATGGGGATCGTGAGGGTTCCAAGGAAACCATTGAGACACCCAAATTGCCCAATCACACTCAAGGAAATCAGTACATAAAAAAATATTGGAAAACCCCCAAAATACATGCACAAATCTATAAATAAACTATGGGATATAAATTTTAGACCACCTACCTCAAATCTGGTGATGAACTCACCCCTAATAATGTTCATAGATCTGGATTCAAGCATCCATTGAAGCCCCAAACCGAAGCTTTGATCTACAACTAACGAATTCCAAAAAGGCCAAGAAACAAAGGAGAAACACTTCTTGGAAGCTTGGGTTAGAATGGTTCGTCACTTGGGTTTTAGGGGATGAGATGAAGAAAAATCCCGAGTCGGGGTTTTAAATCCCGGGATGAAAATTTTGTAAATTTTATAACTTTTCTAGGCCGCACAGTTTACCTGCACGATTTTCCAAACCGTGTGAAAACCTAGAAGATACTATATGAAAACACCCATTTCACATGGTTTCCTGGGACCCTGCATGGTTTTCCCTAACCATGCTTAGGCTGTGAAAAGGCTACTATACGAGGATGACTAGTCTTAATGGTCTATCTACACAGTTTCCCCTAACTGTGCACAGACCATGCACCTAGCACTATTTGGCTTGATTTCTCTTATCTTTTCACCCTGGTCCTCAGGGCACCCCCAAGCCTTCACGTGTACTTTTGGAAACACTTATTTATACAAAAAGAGATCCCCAAGAAATATCATATACAAAACATACCTTATGAAAATTTGGGATCTTACAACCTCCCCACCTTATAACGACTCGTCCTCAAGCCACTCTTCCAAACATCACTAACTTCCATAACATGGGATAATGTAATAAGGTCTACTTATCTACACCCACTTTCCATGTTTTTGGTTGTACATCACAATTCCTACCAAACATGAATCAAGTGCACAAAATTGCCCCACAAGCCTTCCTCATCGCAACCACAACACAAGATGAAACTCCTCAAGGATTCATCAACTTCAATCATTCTCACCATGAGAACTTAATGGGGAAAACATAGGTGAAAACACCTAACTCACAACACCTGAAAACTTAACACACAATATCCCATCATGATGGAAAACCAATATTCACCTCATCGGCACAATCATCTGCACAAATCATGACCCAAACCACTTGGGGTCATTTTCTATTCACCCAACTCTAATGGTGGCCCAACCTGGTATCACTTGGAAGAAACACACGACCCTTACAACCACATTTATTGAAGATCTAAATCCACAGCTATACATCCAAACACAACTCAAAACTCTTGGATACTAGACCAGTTAAACCATGCCAAAGCACTCTACCAGTTCCAACTCACCTAAACGGTGTTCACTTGAGTCCTTCCAACCCAAAACTCTGATCACATCATCAAAAAACCATTTATCTGGTACGGTTAACTCCTCCATTTCTGGTTACTTGGAACCTCCTCCCTCGACGAAGGACCACCATAACTCAACCAAACCATACCATTGACTAACATGTTCCAAATTACCACGCCCAAGCATCCCTAGTGCATTACCCTACATTGGCATCAAACTGCACCATCAAAACTATTCGGAAGGACATTCCTACACCATCCCTTCAAGGAAGAAGATCAACACGACCTCACTCATGTAAAATTCATTTCAAAAATGCACTCTCCTCCACTACATGAACCAAGAGGTGGGTCACTCCCACCATAAACATTCAAGTATATCATCTCAAGTCGGTCCACACTCGACTGTCTTTCCCCTGAGCACCCACTCACCACTGATTGTATACTACCCTCTTCTCACCTTCCCAAGGTGATTACTAACTGGAAGCCTATCATTATCATCCAATGAACCCAAATAAGGTCGTTCCCTAAATTCCCATAGAATTCCATAATCACTGTGTTATCACCCTCCAAACCTTCATCAGGCATCACCCTTGGCATGTCACCACATCACATGGCCAAGGTTCCATCAACCTCAAGATTTCCTAAAACCACCCGAGGAGAAATTACCTGAGTCTAACCCCGATCTTTGTTGGAGTTATAAAAACCAACCTATATTGCCACAACCTATTGTCATATCCAACCACACAGTTCTACGACTCAACACATACATCACAAGGCTCGCTAAGAACCAACCTAAGCTCAAGCCAACACTTGGCTCATTATTCACCACCTCCAAGTCCCACATTGCCTCTCTGTGGGACCTAACATACACCTTACAAGTTCTTCATTAGCATCCCAATGCCACCACATCAGCTCGATGTTCTCCTATACACATCTAGGATTGACTCATCACTCCCCACCTTAAGAGTGTTGTTACCACTCCTATCAAGATGGATTTCAACCACCACATCTTATACCCGATCACAAGCTGGACACAAAACTTAAACATGTCCAACCATCTTTGTTAAAAAAAACGTCAACTGGTGCCTGTTTCCGGCTTCTGTGGATGCCACCCATGACGTTTTTTATCACTTGGTCCATTATGAGGACCTCACCCTAATCCATATAGGATGTACATCCCATCATCAAGCTCCACATAGACTGTTTTCCTGAGCGCAACCTCCATGGTGTCCCTTATACAACCAAACACCTTCATGTCTCTTGGCATGAGCCAGATCTTTTCATTGTACCTGGGAACATGTTAAGATGTTGGTCATGCTCATCAGTAGCTAAGGTACACTAAGAAGTTTTCAGAGAACACCACCACCAACTTATCCATTTCTGATATCAAGATTTGGGACACCATGAACTGAAAAGGATTCTCAAGCTCCTATACCGAACTCATGTTATCAGGACTTAACCACCGCCACTCATGGGTGATTGCTAACCAAGTCCAACCATTGCTCTATAACCAAAACAATTCATACACACAAGTTAAACCACATGACTAACCTAACCTTAAGTGTCACCATCAAGTGAAAGCATATAACCACAATCCCACAAACTTCATCTTTTCTGCTCGAAATGAACTCCCAGACCTCCTATCACAAGCCCTGGGGTACCCTTATGAAAGGACTAAGAAAAACTAGACCATTCACTAAAACTCAGTACTTTGTATGCATTGACTCCACCCCTAAAGCGTCTCCCATGATTCATACTACAAGGTACTTTCACCTCTAGCCTAACCACCTACGAGGTCACCCTTGATCTTTTAGAAACCAACATCGCATAACCACAACTTGAGAGGAACAACCAACCATAAACCTATACACTTATCCTTATGTTACAAAATTTCACTATATAGAACTCTATGTCCCAATTTCAAAATCTAAAACATCCACATGTGTGACACACACCCAAAATCACTATAACCCTATCCGAACTCTCACATGGGTCACCATGAAGGTTAAATGAAACTAACTCCCTTGATTAGAGTCACAACTGAGAAAAGCCATTATTTTTATCTCCAAACCTTACTTATCATGACACGAGCAAAGTATTGCACGTGAATGAAACTCTCACTTCCATTCTGATGCACATTATGCTATGCGTTCCAAACAACCATCTTCTCTAGGTTCCATACCAAAGGTATACACATTCATCAGTACTAAGAGAAAAAAATCCTCTCTGGGATTCAAAACGCAACTCGCTAGGTCTTTACTCGCAAGGTCACTGAGACCCATGCACCATCCTTAGGTTTTAACATGTACTCCATACGGTCACAAACCATGAGAGTTTTTTCACTCACATTACTGAACAACGCCTTAAAAACCAAAGGCCACAACCCCACCAAGGTTTCCCTAACACACAACCTAGGCTACATCATCACTGGAAAGGCCTCACAATCCAAACCTAAAGTCTCAAAATATGGCACTCTCACTAGCCTGACCCACACCTACAAGGGTCAAAACGACAACATAGAAGACACCAACTTATTAACTCAATCATTCTCATTTTAAACTAATCGTTCACCCGACACTTCAAAGAATGACAGAAAGGATTTAACCATAGATGGAAAAGGCCTCACACTATCAACCTTTAACAAACCATTATTCATACTCTATCCCAACGATCAACATCACACTTTAAACACTGCCCTCTACCACACCTATCATAGTCATGGTCCATATGGGGTAACCAATTTACCTAATCACAAGTCTTTCGTCAACACCTCTTCAAACCAATTCTTCTTTTACGACACGATCAATTACTCTTAGGCACATTTCCCATTTCACAACATGTTACAATAATCAATTTAACTCATTGAAACCTTTCATTAGGAAAAATTAATTAACAATATTATCATCATTATAAAACCCTTTTTATTTTAGACACCGAGTCAAAAAATTTCAATTTATCACAACCCAAAATTTTATCCCATCCCTATCATTCATTTTTATACGTTATTTATTAACTATTCATTTTCATTCCTTTCGTTCACCCCCTTTCATTACCATTATTAGGCATTATTTTCATCATATTTATCAAAGAAATAAAATTCATTATAGTATTTATGCCCCGCACACCCATCCCGTGTGTGTGCCTATAATGATTTATTCCACCTATATCTTTAGGTGCCTAAAATGATGCATAAATGCCCAACCCCATGTCATTCCGACAATGATAAAAATATCATAAATCAGTCAAATCACACAACATGTGCATCACCTAATGGTGAAAAATCATTCAACTGTAATAAAAAACATCAAGAACAATAATTCAAACCCAGGGTGACTTGGGTTTTCCCTCATATATGGGTTAGCTACTCCCAAGCACGATCTCATTTCCAAAGCCAGGAACCTCCTAATATTTTTCATACCATACACAAATAGTAAGAAAGAGAAAAGAACTCCTTTGACACTACCTTTTAACATTCCTGACCTGGAATCCATTAAACTGGTGCTTTGAGCCGGATCTTCACATGACCTCAAGCGCACCTCCCTGTATTCCAGAGGTTGACGACCAGAAGAGAGGGTCTAACGAGTCATGTGGGGAGACTGTAACCTCTTTACCAGAGTAAGACATGACAGAACGCAATGTAAATAGAAAAAAGAATATGAACTACCAATAAATGAGCATAACCAAGAATTTCCCAAATAGGGTACAACCCAAAAATCAAATACAACCATGTCACACCGTACTAGTAATTCAAAGTGGAAGAATCCCAATATAAAATAAATGAAAAAAAACTCCAAACAGATCCTAAATCTGAGTCCGGGTCCTTCTCCTTGTATATCCTGAGCCCAAATCAACATCTCACAGTACATCCTATGCCCTGGTCTTGACCTACAACCAATAGATCTGTTCGCAAACCCAATGACGGCCCAAACAGGTTGTGAGTACAAAACTCAATAGGCCACCACCAATGATGTCTACAAAATATCTAGTCTAATAGATAGTGTATGTGATTTCTGAATAAATGGTAAGAAATTAAGTGATAGTTTGGGTTCCATTATTTAACAAGATTCATTTAATCCATGACTATAAATTATCCCAATTCCATTTCTTATACCATATTCATTACATAAGCCACATTGATCACATGTTCCATGGGTTAGGCACAAATATCATCTACACAAGGGTCCAAGTCAATCAATCACAGTGTGTAGGGAAAATAAAACAATTACCTAACTCACCAGGGATACAAATATCACATTAACTAGTATTCTCACCTCAAAGCATCAGTCCGGGTGGAATACATCATGTTATAGCAATCTCATGATCCTCACCTTGAAGTATCAGTCTGGGTAGAATGAAACTGTTAGGGGAATAGATCATCAGTACTCATCCTTAACCTGTGCATTAGGGGTGGTGTTTAGAGCATCAGTCCAACTCCTTCCCCATGTCAACCATTTCCTCACCTCAAAGCCTCAGTCTATGTGGATGCAACCATCAAAGGAATAGAGCATAAATCCTCATCCCTAAACAGTGCATTAGGGGTGGAGTTTAGATCATTAGTCCAACTCAACTAGTGGGCGTAGAACCTCAGTCAATACCCCTCACTACCAATCCATGTGCACATGCTTATTTATCAAGTAACCACAACCATGCCATAACACAACCAAGAATATTCAAAGCCATTGGATATCACAATACATAACAAAACATAACATAACAAACGCCATTGGGAATCAACATTTACAATGCATAACAAACAACATGAGAATTAATAATATGTTATAACTCATTAAAAAAATTTCCAAATACAATTCATATCCATTCAACCAAATTCTCATTCATGTGCCTTAAACCATTAGGTATATTCAAAAACCCCAATGCCTTATCCAAATTCTCCATTAACCATTTATTAACCGATTTATCCCATTATCATTTCACAAGCATTTACCCACTTATTCATTTCAAGTACAATTCTACATCACATGACACAAACCCATTATTTCATTAAACCATTTTGGTGTACCACCTAATTCTCATGTATTAACCCATTTTACAAATTCGCCTATTCTCTTATTACATCCCATTATCACATTTACCACCCTTCACATCATTTAGACATTTATCCCCATTCCCTCTTATTATGCTTATCTCACTAAGCATTCACTCATTTTGCATATCTGACTAGGCTATGTTTATCATGCGTACCTCACTAGGCTTAATTACCAGGAACATAATCCATTCTATTTTGGCCTTTAATCATTTCAATATATTTACCCACTTTCATGTCAATCCAACAAATCCTTATTCCTTTATTACCCAAGGAATATTTATCATCATTCCATTTACAACTTGATCAACCAATAAACATGTTCTACATGGGATTTACACTTTAATCAGAAATATTTCACTTAACCTTAACATTCTATAGGTTCAGGATTTCTAGTTCACCCCATGGGTGACCCTAAAATGGTCTCGTCATCCTCAATGCATCCCACAAGGATCATCAGGGTTCCAAGGAAACCATTTAGACATCCAAATTACCCAATCAAACTCAAGGTAATCAATACACAATAAAAAATAGGAAAAACCCCAACATACTTGCAAAAATATATAAAAAAACTATGCGATATAACTTGTAGACTACCTACCTTGAATATGGTGATGAACGCACCCCTAATCATGGCCTTAGATCTAGATTTAAGCATCCCTTGAAGCTCTAACCTGAAGATTATATCCGTAAACAACAACGTCCAAAATGGCCAAGGATCGAAGGAGAAACACCTCTTAGAAGCTTGGGTTTAAATGGTTCATCACTATGGTAATGGGGGATGAGATGGAAAAAAATCCTAAGTTGGGGTTTTAATTCATGGGATGAATATTTAGTAAATTTTCCAACTTTTCTGGGCCGCACGGTTTTCCAAACTATGCACAAACCATGCGAAAGCAACTATTTGAAAAAACCATTTGGAATGGTTTTTTAGGATCCCGTACAGTTTTCCTTAACCGCGCTCAGGCCATGTGAAGGCTATTTTCTAAGGATGGATGGTTTTCACGGTTTATCTGTATGGTTTCCCCTAACCGTGCATAGACCGTGTAACTAGAACTGTTTGGCCTGATTGCTCTTGTCTTTGCACCCTGAGACCCAGGGGCACCCCTAAGCCTTTAAATAAACTCTAGGAAACACTTATTTAGCCAAAAAGAGAGCCCCAAACCATAACATAAACAAAAAATACATTAAGAAAATTTAGGATCTTACATGAAAAGTGCACCGGCTAAGCAAAGCAGTTTATATACTCTCTCATGGTCCTATCATCCTGCTTGAGTTTGAAGAGATCAGTGGACTTAGCTAAGAACATAAATTATGGATAGAGCTAGTTATTGAAAATAACCTTTATGTCCTTCCACTAAAATCACTCATGCTTTATCTTTATCACCATAGTGTCCCACCATCTTCTGCTCGGTCCTTGTAGTATGAAGGTGGCACACTTCACTTTGATTTCATTAGGTGTGTCCAAGAACCCAAAAAATAATCCATACTTCTCAAAAATTCCTTTGATCTTGAGGATCATTTTATCTTCAAATAGTAGTGGTTTTTGGAAAATTAACTCTTTGTAACTAGATTTTAGAACTTCTCTCTGAGGTTCCATAGCTGGAGCCTGAATGTGAAATGAATCTGGTGCATATCCTAGAGCTTGGATAATGTACCCAATCACCTCAATCAAATTCAGTTCAAAAATAGGAATCACTTGCTAAAGTTTAGAAAAAACTTCTTCATGGATCCAATTCACACATCTTCTTGGAGGCATGATGCTACACAACATCAAAATACAACAAGAAACACATCATATTAACACTCAAACAGATCAATAAAAAAATAATACCAATAGATAGAACCACCAAATTTGGATTTTAACCTACCAAAATCAAAATAGGGGAAATACTAGAACTAATCCATAAGATGTATTTGACTTAAAACACTAATGAGTTATGGTTCATTTCGGAAATATATGGCCATACACTCAATCACAACTACCTCATAAGTCCTGACAAGCTTTAAAAAATGCACACTGACATTAAGTTAAAAGCTCAACCTCCCTCTGATGCAACATTTTTTATAAACCAGTCCGGGTATCCTGGTAACCCAATAATCGAGATGACCTTGAAATATTCCAAAGGGGATCAACATCCCCATGGGTTGGTGAATAGAACCTATAATTACACACAAAATAAGTGGGAACGATTTCCCCCAAAACATTGCGAAAGTAAAAGAGAAAAGACAATATACATATCAAAAGAAACTCCCCTGGGAGTAATGTACCAAATGTAAAACCAGGAATAAATCCCAAATTACTAAAACCACATACTAAAAATAAGGAAATAAACCCAAGCCCGAACTCAGACGTAACTCACAATGTCCAATGTTCAATAGCTAGATCCACATCTAATAGATCATTTCCCCTTTCTAGAACTAGGAAAGAGATAATCTACAAACACCTGAAGGCATAAGTAGGGTGTGAGATAAATCCCAGTATTATTTTACCAAATATTACATAATAATATCCCAAAATAAAACTAACCAATAATGTGATTTTAATTTTAAAACAAATAGTTTTTTCATTTACAGGATCATATTTAAAACATTCATTCTTTATAATTTACAGGTTGGAAATACATTACAAATTCATGCTTCACATTTAAAATTATGGAAATACATTTCAATAGATGGAATTCAACTTTAATCAAAGGATACTTTACATAAATGAAACATTTCTCAAAATTTATTAAATAAACACTTTTATATAAAATAGTTTATATAAATTTCCAAGGCATGTAAAACATTTTACAAAAATGGAATATATTCATTTAAAATACAAAAAAGAGAGAAACATGGTCATGTTCCATGTAGGTATGATAATTCTAGGTTATAAGGACACAAAACTATGAATATTAAATAGTATGTACATAAAACCCTTGAACCAAGGCCAATATAATTCATCACCATAACCTAAGGAATGGGATGTGATGGTATGATGTTTTAGATCATTGCAAGCCATGAAGTGTTTTCCAAAATAACACACTAAATACCTAAGGTTTTCATGTGATCTAGTACAAAAAAATGGGAAATTTATTTTAAGACTTCCTAAAATACAATTAAATCCCACACTTCATTTCAACAATCCAATTTTCTATTTAAAAACCATAATGGAGTTTTAATAAAAAACATTCTTTTATAACAAAGAAACCATGGGGTTTCCATAAAAACTATTTTCAAGCAATTTGTATAAAATAAGGATTTGAAATCAATTCAATATTCAATTTTACAATCCAATTTTACAATTAAATTAAAGAAATTAAATATCTAACAATTATATCAATTTCATCATAAACCCCCCAATTCATTAGAATTGGGGTTTTCACAAGACTTTCCCTCAAAATATTTTATTCAATTAAATTATATAATTAAACTGATTCAATTTACATAAAAACCAAAATTTAAATCTAACCCTTTAAATTAAAAAAATTTCTATAAACACACCCCTATTCAATGGAATTGGGGTTTTTTGAAATTTCATGCCAAAAACCCATTTCTCTTTAAAACCGCAACTCACTGGAATTGTTTTTTTCCAAAAACAATGATTGAAATCCATTTTAATCCAAAATAAATTAATTTCACCTTAATTTAAACAATTGAAATTAAACAAATCAATTGGGGTTAATAAAAAATATCCATCATAATGAAACCACCTACCTTTAGATCAAAAGATCTCAGATCACTAAATTGTAGCCGGGATTCGTCAAACAAGAATGATAACAAACAGATCTAGGAGAAAAAAGAATTAAACCCAGGTTTAGATCCATAAAATTAGGTATTAGATCCTCCAACAAAAAATGTATATCTATAAAACCCTAGGATTAAATACATAGATCATATGAGATAAATAACGAGAGGATATAACTAACTAGAGGAGGATCAACCGATGTTCACCAAGATTTTGGTTGCTTATGAGAGGGATTTTAGGGGATAAGAATCCTAATTGGGAACTATAAGGATGAGATAAAAATTTTTAGGTTGAAGGAGGTTTTTTGGGGACCTATAATAGGGGTCCAAGAAATTTTAATAAATTTTCAGATCTGTTAAAATTTTATCTCCACGGTTTATAGGGAATCGGCACACGGTTTGGTTAAACCATGCTCAGGTCATGCAACCGTTATAAATGGGTCTCATGGTTTCCCCTAAGAAATGTAGAGATTTACTAACCATGGACAATCAATGTGGATATATTTTTCCAAAACATTCCATTTACCTATAGCAGGCCTCACGTTTTTTCAAAACTGTATTTCAGTCGTGTGCAAACCGTGCACTAGCTTAGAACTCAAGATTCTTAAAATTTTCAACCCGAAGAAACGCAAAGGATAATTAAAAGGAGTGTATAAGAATACACGAAAATTTTAATGAGATGTTTTATATTATATAACATGAACTATATGATTTTCTAGTCACTGAGGATGTTGAAACATAATTAATATATAATAATGATACTATAAGCTATAAGGAAACAATAAGTGGCATAAATATTACCAAGTGTCCAGAAAGAAATGAATTTTGAAATGGATTCCATGTATCCAATTTTTATAGATCCTCTAGTGAATAAAAATCCCATTAGTTTTAAATTGATATTTAATAAGAAACTAAACCTGGAAGTATAATTTAGTACCTACATGTCATGAATGGTTTCAATAGCATTTAACAACATCAAGGAATTTACTAAAAGAAACATTTTCACCAGTTTCAATGATGATATCATTATAATTATACTTTCCCTTATGTCCATCCTTGACAATGATATTTTGAAAATGGATATCAAAAAAACATTCCTTAATGGTAACTTTTAGAAATATTTCTATATGACATAATTTGAAGGGTTTGTGACTCCGAAGGATTCCAAAAAGATATGAAAATTGAAAAAAAAAACTTTTATGGATTAAATAAAGTATCTAAGTTAAAAAAATAAATTTTGATGAATCCATAATAGATTTTTGTTTCATAAATAAGAATTTTATTTGTGTGTATATAATAGATTTAGTGGGAGTGCTATTGTTTTCTTAATAATATATGTTGATGACATATTACTTATTAGAAATGACATACCAGTCTTGCAGTATGTAAAGGCCTAGATGAATAAATTATTCCCCATGAAGAAATTAGGCAAGGAGACATATATTATTGGGATTAAGATCCATCATGATAGATCCAAGAGAATACTTGGCCTATGTTAAAGTATATATATTGATAAGATACTGAAGAGTTTCATTATGGAACAATCTAAAAGGGAATTATTTCTAGTGTCACATGAAATTCACATTTCTAGTAAAATGTGTTATCATACACATGGGAAAAGATAAATAATGGTATGTATTAAATAAACACCAATGATTAGGTTAGTTATATATTATATTCTATATACTAGGCTAGATATCGCTTATGCATTAATTTCAGTAGGCATACATGAAGCAGACCTGGGTGATTGTCATTGGATGGAAGACTAGAATATACTTTAATACCCGAGTCATACTAAGGATATTTTCTTAGTATTTAAAGGTGATGAGGAATTAGTCATTAGATTATATAAATATTATAGTCTCCAAAAAGATCAAGATGATATAAAATCAAAAAACGGTTTACATATTCTCTTAAAATGGAGGTGCAATTAGCTAAAAGAGCTCAAAACTAGCTGTAGTCACATATTCTACAGATAAGTCAGAGTATATTTCAACTTCTAAGGTTGATAAATAAGAATCATGGATACAAAATTTCATTTAATATATTTATGTGGTAGTAATCTATAAGGATTCTATCACACTCTATTGTGATAATACTATAGTGGTGGTTCTTAGAAAAAATCCAAAGCAACATCATTAGATGAAGCACATACTTTATTAGTATCATATCTCTATGGATTTTTTTAGAGAGGTGAGGTTTTATTTATTATTAATTCTGTGTAATACAACATTGAAAAACCATTTACTAATTCCTTGACTCAATAGAAACATGACTATCATTTTAGGTCTAGCGGATTGAAAGTCGTAGGTAGTTGAATCTAGTCCAATTGGGAGTTTGTTGGAGTTGGTGTCCCAGAACCAACTATTATTACTTTTATTACATGTACATTAAATGATTTAAATATGAAAAAAACATCTTATTCCATATTGATAATTGTTATTAATGAATTTAATGTAATATTTTCCTAAGGTATCAGTCACATTGATAAGATCATAGCGGTTCCCTATTCTGATGAGAACGTTGAAGTGCTATAAAAACATTCTTAAATATAATTCTATGGTTATATAACATTATATGACGGGACACACAAAACATGAATTTAAGGTGTGAGTGCTCTTAATTAGATGAATCTTCTTATCAATAAGTTGATACTTGGTAATCTCCAAGATGAGATATTATGAGAACAAACCCAATAGTAAGAATGCCATATGTTTTTGTGTCATCAAATATCCCAATATGTGAGCATGTGTAATGGTACTTAGACTTTAATATTATCATTTATTCATTTAATTACTTAAAAACTTAGATTTATTGACCAAAACCATCATGCCATAAGTTAGTGGGAAGTATGGTACATTGGGTGTGTCACAAATGACATGTTATTAATGGATAAGTTGAGGAAGGATTTTTCTTTCCACGTTTATGGAAGTCTATATCTCAAAACTTTGATTGTAATAAAAATATATCATTAAATCCCATATCCATTATGTAACGACATGTTTATATAATATATTAAAAGAAATATTTATCAAGCATAAAGGTTAGTGACACATATGTGTAAATTGTCTGATGAGATATTGAGACAATATTATTATATTACACAATGATCATTTGTATTTTGTTGTCATCATTAGGACACTAATTTCTTTATTTTTTGTGCCTTGAACCATGAATAAAAATTAATCTTGCGCTTTAGGTGATCCCTATCAATTCCAATGAGATAGAATCCTAGAGGGCCACACACTATGTGTTTCTTTTGGTCTTGATTAAATTCTATTTGAATTTAATTTATGAAATAAATATTATTCTAAAAACTGTGGAATAATTTTATGCATGTTTTTTCCATATAAAATATTTATTGATGAACAAAATATTTAATCCAAATATTTATTCAGGTTTTCAATAAATACTAGATTATTTTAATGGATTAAGACCATGATTGGTAAAAAATATTAATTTTCAGGATGGTTAAATAATATTTTTTATTTCACAAGTTAGGGAATAAACAAAATAATAATAATAAAAATAATAATTTTTTGGAATGGGATTTAATAAATATTATTATATTATTTAAGGTCCCATATGAAAATAAATTATATTTTAACCCAAACCCTTGATCTATAAATATATAATTTTGTATATTGTGTAGGGTTAATAAAAAATTGAGAATAGAGAATCGTAGCATACAATATAATTCTATCTCTATCTATATCTTGAATTCATCCTTTCATCCTTTCAAGAATGAGAAGAACTCCATCAAGCCTGAAGGATCTTAGAGAAATATAAATGAACAACTCAAGACACCTTATTAACCATCTGAGGAATCAAAAATCAACTGGTGTTTCTCAAAGATCAAAGAATCATGTATGGATCACCACTAGATGGATTATATACTATAATCCTCCCAATGCAATGAAGGTAATATAAAATGATATTTTAGAAGATGATAAACTTCATAAAAAAATGGATCATAATATGAGGTAATCATTTCTTCCATATCTAAATAAAGAAATTATAAATTTAATGTAAAAGTTCTTCTATCAGGGTTTTGGGAAATACTAAAGTAAAATAAATTTAAATTTAACTCCCACCATAGGTGTTATCACTATGCACAAAACCTATACATAAAATTTCAATAAAATCGAAATCAAAATGCATATAAATGTCATAAATAAACAAGGGATCCAAAATAAAAGACCAAAATAAAGATCTTATGGAAGTGATAAAAATTTCAATAATTATATCCTTGAGATATTATGTCCAACTCAATGATAAAATCCCTCCAAAAACAAAAAAATATATTTACATATATATGGGTGAGAATACAAGTAAACTTAGTAGAATTCCACTTAAAAACTCATATGAAAATGCTGAAGAGGAATACTAATGCTTTAGTGAACAAAACAGCTGAAACAAAATGAAACTAAAACAAGTAAAATATCACCTAACCCATATAACTCCCACTCACTCAATATTGAATCCAAGTATAGAAACATAATATTAAAATAATATATGTTAATGTGGTACCATGAAATCACTTCCCCACTGATCTATCTACCCCCATTCCCCAACATCATATGTCTTATTCTTCAAACCCATTTTTATAATTATATAATCAAATATGAACATATCACAACCACATAACACACACTACAACGACATCAAAACATCATATAAAATCCTTGTCACAATTAGATATCATGAACATGAAGGATATTAATCTAATTCCCATATCCTACCATGTATAACCCCAACATGCATCCACACCACAACCACATAACCAAGTTAGTCAGTATATATATACTTCAAAACCTTAATCCATTACAACCCATATTTATATATATATATATACTTACCAAGATCCATCATTGCTTATACCACATTTGAGGGGGGGGGGGTGGGGTGGGTTTAGTTGTCTATCCATTCCCTCTACAACCTAGATATTGGAGAAAACATGCAAGACCCAAAATTATATGGGTGTTGTTATGGTTACCCAACTCAGGTGGTAGTGCATATGAAATATCGATAAAATATAGGATGTATAGTATTCACACACAATCCTAACCTAAGGGTTCACACTAAACAAACACTATTATCACCCATAACATCCACCACATCATTACTTCCACTTGCTGACAATTGTTATCATCACTATTCTATAAACTATCCTAATTTGTTGACATAATACAACCAAAAAAATATTATTATCTTCGTATTTCATTCAATATTATTATTTCAAGAATTACCTTTACTAGCCACATTTTAATTATTAATTATTTTTAATGCCATAAAATTCATTAATCATCGGCCACATTTGTTCCCACCTTTATATTTTCATCACAACTATTTAATTTCACTAATAATCCTATCATTGACTAATTTCCATCCCATTACCTTTACCATTATTATTAATATTGCATTCATTAATTTAATTTCAGTATTAAACCATGTCACCAGGTGGACCTGATACTATCACACTATCCACTCCACACCACCACATCAAACCAAAATAAACCACAACATATAACCACCACTTTCCTACATTATCCATAATAACCAACTATTGTAACAACATATCATTATTCTTATCTTTCCACAATGACCAAATCACATCAACACATATAATTCAAATAAAGAAACACACTACCACAACTATAAAAATCACCGTAAGGTTACCCTCATGAATATATCATCAAACAACACCAGTTACTATGGTATATATCGACAATATTCCTAATTTAAATCATAATTTCATATAAATTTAGAATATCTTGCATAAACAAGTTCAATACAGTATTTATATTATCATGACACTGGTTCATTACCATCATCATGTAATTTTACCATTATAAAAGGATAATATAACATATAAATAATAGAAAAAATTATTTAAAATAATAACCATCAATTTAGAAGTTTCAACACATAAGAAATAACGTAGAATCATATGAAACACATGAGAGTCTCTCTTTTTCCCTTAATTTATTTACTATGTTTTATTATCTTATTTAGTTTAATCCATACTATTCTCCTAATGAAAACAATAGTATGATTCATTTATATTGATAAATATATTATAGAAATTAATGTATTAAATCACCAACCCTAATCTTTGATTTAATAATTTTACACATGATAAAAAATAAGTAAGAATGATCTCATCACTAAGAAGTCACAAGAAAAACCAAAAAAAACCTTAGATGAGAGGTCTTGAATACATGAAACTAATAAAAAAAGAATATCTGAATAATGAACTAATATATCTTAAAACACTTGTTATAGAGACTAGGGTTCAAGAGAAAGAAATGATTTTTAAAAAAAAATCAATGAAAATTCAAATTTGTAACAAAGCTATAAAAATAAAAGATAGTGAGATAATAGGGGTCTTCAGACTGTAATTTAGTCCTAATATTGAAATCATAGTGCACAATCCCATGAATATTATAGTTCAAGACACATTAAAATCATTATATTTAATGATGGTTACAACACAACCAAGGTTTCCACTACATAACACTTGAATTCTCGAGGATCACAACATAAACTTAGACTTCTCTTGTTAAACATGAATCACCCCAACAAAATTACAATGTAATAGAAGGTATTATGTTTTAAAAATAGTTAGATAGGGAGAACCAATAAAATTTACCACCAAGAATCCATGTAATAACATGTATAGTCACATTGTAATTTTTATCACTTAATATTAACTCCAAAAGATCCCCAAAACTCTCCATGTTGTGGAACCACCCACCATAGGGAAAATTTACTTACATAAGATTAACCCAAAGGCATTTATGAAACACCCAATATAAATCCCACCTCAACTAACCTTCCACTATGAAATAGAAGAAAAATAAAATCTCATGCATCCTCTTCCTATTTTCAAGAAACCAAAACATAGAAACTTCTCTCCAATGAATAACTAAATACACAATAATTCCCCATTATCACAGCATGATTCATGATGATAACAAAAAATAAATTACCTTAAAATCTCTCTAACTCTCACCAAACCTCCTCCCAAAACCTTCAAAACCCTAAGGAATAAAATTAATCATTGTAGTAATTCTATTCTATTACATTCAGAACCTATCAAGAATCAAAAGAAAACACAGATGAAAAAATCATCCATGAAGATCAAGCATCACTAGGAGATACCACTCAAATAAGAATAATAGAATCACCCAAATAAAATCCAAGACATGGAAAAGTAATATCAATCATATAAGATAAAAATTAAACATCTCAACATCAATGGAAAATAAAGAACAAAATAGCATAGGAAACTGAGAGTGCATCCAGGACTCACATTCCCATGTATACTTATCCAAGCCACTATGATTTCACAAGACATAAACCAAGGGAATTACATTACCATTAAACACCTTTTACTGGTGGTCTTAAATATTATCTGGAAACTCCATAAATATCATGTCATCATTAAAATACAACTTGACCCAATCAATGACATGTGATTCATCATGAATATACCAATGATTTTATGACATATAAAAGATAATTTGGATCCAATCAAGAATTAAGGGAAGTGATAAATAATACACAAACTCACTCTGATCCAAAACCTGAAAATGAATGATAAACTAAAGAGAAATCTTACTCCCATGAAAAAATATACACTACCCATAAAGAGTAAAAACATCAAGAACACATGATATATAACTTAAAAATCTATTTTTTTTCTCCTCATATCATCATAATACTTATAATGGTCCTACAATGAATTCATCCTCTCTTAAACAATATAAACCATATTATTTTTCCACTATAACACAACTTGACCAATGACCACTAATTCTCTAAACTTGTTCTAGACAAATAAAGATCTTCATGACTATACATACAATGATTTGGATGGAGAAATGTTGATGGATATGTGATAACAATTATTTTATAAATAATAAACCATGGTTAGGAGTTTCAACCATGAACCAAACAAATCTAGGATGCACACATGAAATATGTTCTCTAGTGTCTAAATAGTATTCTTTTTCTATCTATTTATTTTTTTATGAAAGTAGTGCTAAGGAATATATGAGATACAAAATCATTCTATAGGACTCCGCAGGCTCTTGAGGTGAAATTAGGATCCAAATTAGAGAGGATTGTATTTTTAACCCAACAATGCTTTTCTATATCACCCCTATACTACCTCACCAAGGCATCTACTATAGTTGATTCCTTGATTGTTAATAAATAATATAACTTTCTTATCTAATCCATGATTACCCAACTAGTATCACATACCATTTGAGTTCAAGGTAATCCGGTGATTAAATACATTGATATATACTCCCACTTCCATTTAGAGAAATTCAATAGATGTAATAAACCTCTAGAAAATCAATTCTCTACCTTCTCCTACTGATAGACTTAACCTCAGAATGTGATCTTTTCGGCTAAACAATACATCCCTAAACACAAAAAATATAATCCCCAAGGAATGATACATCCTAGATACACTATGAAGTACAAAAATGAATGATATTTAAAACTCAGGATGAACCATCTCATATACTACTGAAATATGAATAACTTCACTTGAAATAACACCTGATGTTGAGAATCCTTCAACCATCCCCCAAAAGAATCATTATAAAATACACGATCTCATATAACATCTAACTTAGAGTCTCCGCACTAAGACTCCTACAACTTCTACAAAAAGTATGATTTCAATATAATCTAGTACCATAAACCTACACCACCAGTCTCCTCTATATCAAGATGTATTTCTATAAGATCCTTCATCACTCTTTATGCATATCTAGACTCTAAAATTATATCTCCCATTGAATTTTGACTCTAAATTCCATTAAATAAATTTCCTTTACTCATGGTGTATGAGATATTGACATCATATTACTACAATAACTCCATTCACCTTTGATGGCATAGATTAAAATTCCATTTATAAAAGATATACCTTAAGATTTTGTGATATGTGAAGTCCAAAAAACATTCACCAATGAGGTAATGTCACCATAACATTAGAGAAAATGCTACGTTTTCCAACCATTGATAATGAGTGGGATATTTACACTCTTGAGGGAATAAATAAAAAGACTCATATGAAATCCACACAATTTTATATAACAATATGAAACCAAAATATATATTATAATACTTATATAAAAGCCCAAATATGAAATCTTTCTCTATAATTTAAAGAATATAATCACTAATTATCTTATTTTTATGGTAGTATAAATATTGCTAAAATTGATTAGTAAAGATAAAGTCCCTGTAATTATTATTTTGGGCTATTAAAGGGGACAAAATCTAGGAAATAATGTACATGAACCTCTGATAATAGCTTGTAAGAACAAGGAAATTGAGAACATCTATGATATCCTTGGGTGAAAATCAAGAAACAACTACTTTGATCTTTGAAAGATTTACTAGCACTCCCTATTGAGACACTACATGCATAGAAATTGAACCTCACTCATCAGAAACATAAACTTGTATATGGAGATTTCATTAATGAAAACTACCCTGGACTGATCTAAGAACTCATGAAACCCAAATTTCATGAGCCCTATGAAAAAATATTGGAAATTTATGACACTAAACTCCATAACCATGAACTAAATAGTCCTATAATGATACATGAATATAGTATTTGTGATATTATCCTACATCACCCTTATCCGATGATACCCAGACTACAGATTAATATTTTAAAACTAATTGTATGTGTTCAACTAATAAAAAAATCATCTATACATATAAAGAGGTAATAGTTATTTATCTTCACTCATTTTAACTATCAGTACTCAATGTAAAACCTCATACTACCATCCTCAATCATGGAGAATAATATTGGGACACCCCATAGTGACATACTATGCATGATTAAAACATTCGACATAAAATCATTAATCTAAATCATTAGACCCCATAAATAAATAATATTCCATATAATAAAGATACATCAAAATTAGAGATACACCAATCTATAACTCTATCATGAACTTGATATCATTGTAAGGGGGTAACATCATAACCTCTTTAGTGAAAAAATCCATAAAAAACTTGATAACTCTAGAACAAAATTACTTAAACCTCCAATGATAATAATTCCATATCAAATAGATGATAAGATAAAGTCTCTGAATTCTTATGACTCATATGAGGGGATCAATCACTATTTATCAATGCTCATTGGCCTTTCAAGTCAAATTAAAAAGTCTTCTCTAGAATCAATCAATGAATTCACACATAGAGTACAAAAAACCAATGTTAGTAATGATATCATATAGTTTTTATGTAGTAAAAAGAATCACATTGAAACTAATAGTACCTTGTTTTTAGCGCACAACCCTAAAAAAACATCAAGAAAACAAGACTGACCTCCGACTGGCATAGTCAACACCAAAATAATTGGAAGCATACCCACCATGAGACCCAATGCACAAATCAAGTTAGGTGAAATAACTGAAATTTTTTCTCCAAGATCATTAAAATAAAAAAGGTAGAAGATAAAAATATGGAACCTCATATGATCTATATCCCACCAGGTACTGGAAACTCCATGGCATGCAATCATCCATGAATTGATCATATGCTTCATATGCTCTGCTGGGGGATTCCTTCAAGAACATGTTTAACCCTATGTTTTAGTTGGAGTAGAACATAAAGAGAATATTATTTTCATGTTACATATACCCTATATTTAATGATATCCTTTTGTTCTTATTAATGATAAATCCTTACTGGCAACTCCTTTTGAGGCTGCACTGGAAGGTGACCACTTACCCCATGTTGACCATAAGGTCTACCAAGAACTAAAATAAATGATGGAAATGACATCCAAAATAAAATAACATTATAATATAGATCTAATTATATGGTTGGCAAGATATAATGAATTATTAATAAGACTTGAAGGAATGACTCCTTTAAAATCAAAACCTTGATTTTGTTGACATTTGAGATTGTAGTTTTTTAGATTTCCACCTAGGGAAGTTTGATTTCTCCCATCTTGAGATGACCCAGACTGCATATATATCCTTTTAATTAATTATAAATTATCATTAATCTATAAATACATATAAAACATAAATTGGGTATCTTGAAGATGAATAATAAGATTCAATGCCTCCAAAAAATATTGTGATTTGAATTCCTTATCTCATAAAAGATTAGATCCATAATAGAGATGATACTTAAACTAAATCCTAAGCTCCTGCACACTCATACTCTCATATTAAAGGGAATGAAAATACTTCCCCACAATTTCCTTCTTAATAAATGAAAAAATCCAGCATGAAATTGATTTTGTAAATTTTCCATGAGATGGATGACTCCTTACATTCCTTAGAAAAAAATACACTATTAAAGCATTGATACCATTAAATAGATTAAAAATACACTATTTGATGTGATGGTTGTTCCAAATGATTATATTCAAATAGTTCTATGTTGATCCTAAATGTCTAAATATCATGACTATTCTTATTATCATGATTTAAGCTATTCTATAATTAAAAAAAATTGAGTATGAAGATGTAATGTCAATAATTTGTGTTGTGAATGAGAGAACCACACTGTGAGTGTGTGATGAAGGAAATTCTACAGAAAATATTCATGATACAACATATGATTCCATATATTGATAACATTATTACATATTTTCCCAAAAAAATATTTAATATATTTAAATGGATATACATTTGGTTGAATAATGTAGTGGTATTTTTGAATATCAGATGGAGAATAATAGCCCAATTTTTTGGTAGTTTGAAAGAAGAGATATTTGATTAAGATTTGAGTATAAATAAAAACTGAGAAGAAATAATTATGGAATATTTCTGCTTCTATTTAATAATTATTTATATATTAAAATATTTAAATATGTTCTGATGATTATCATAAAAAATACAAGATAAAGGAATAGTTGAAAGTTTTTTAAAAATATAATACTATGTGTATGAGTTATGTAACATATGTATTAAATAAATAGAAAGAAGAGTATTAAAGAAAAAATAAAAATGAAGTGATGACCATTTATTGATATTGAATCAAGAAGAAGGAAGATAACATTCACTAGGTCCTTATGATATGTGCATTCACTAGTGATACTTATTTAAAGTTATTTTTTGTTTACTATTATAGTGAGTTGGTTCTTATATGAAAGTTTTATTAGTCATAACATTTTTACAAGTTTAATATCATACCCTTTCTTGAGATCTTTATTGATAATAAAATAAGAACACTGTGTGTCTGGGATAAAAACCACTATACACTTGGGATGTAGTCATTCATCATGGAGTCGAACCTTATTAAAAAAAATATTGGGATTTATTTTTATTTATGTATAATTGTAAATGTAAGAGAGTTGTGGTGAATACACAAGATATTGCTTGGAATTTGGAAGAAAAATTATAAACACCAATTCACTCCTCATATCAGTGCTTGCCTAATCTTGAGTTATCCTACCACCAGTATAGATATAAACCAAAAACTAAATCCATTACAACTATTATATATATATATATAACTATCAAGAACTATCACAACCCATCCTAAATCTAAAAGGGGAGTATAGAAGAAGACGAATTTTACCATATGTTCCCTCTATAACCTAGATGTTAAGGATAAAATTAAAAACCTAAAACCACATGGGAATCAACAAGGTTACTTGACCAAAGTGGAGGGGCATATAAAATATGAAGAAAATATAAGGTTTATAATATTGGCACACAAGACAACCCTAAGGGTTCATGCCAAACCAATATTACTATCACCCACAATATCCACTACATCATTAATAAAATTTACTAATAATCACTATCATCACTATGGAATGAAAAATCCCTATATATTCACATAATACAACCATAATAATATTAATATCTTATAATTTCATTCATTATTATTATTTTTAGAATTACCAATATAAGCCATATTTCAGTTATTATTAATTATTAATTCCAACCCACTCATTAAACATCACCCACATTTATTCCCACTATTAAATTTTCATCCTAACCATTTCATTCTATAGAGTAACCCAAAATTAATTAGTTTCCATATAAGTACCCTTATCATTTACATTAATAATTCATTTGTTCATTTAATCTCAACATTAAACTATGTTACTAAGATACCGTGATTTTATCATAGTACCCATCCACACTACCATATAAAGACAAACCAAAAAACCCAAATGTTTTCCCACCTCTTTCTCACATTATCCATACCAACAAACCACAAAAACAATATATCATTATTCCATCTCTCCATAATAGCTACATCACATCAATAAATCCAATTACCACTATAAAAACTTACTACCATGATCACATGAGTCACAAAAAGGGTACCCACACAAATATAGTAGAAAATAATTCAAATTACCATAATAGGGAATAATAACACCCCCTTTAAATATAATTTCCTATAAATTTATGATATTAGACATAAATAACATCACTACATTTTTAATATTTTCATTCTATCAGTTCTTTATCATTTTTATGTAATTATATAATTATGAAAGGGTATTATAATATATCAAAAACAGAAAATAATGTCTCTATAGTAGCAAAAATCAATTTAAAAGTATCAATACATAATAAATAATAAGGAATCATATTAAACACATGATAATAACCCCTTTTATTTTAATTTCATTAATCTAATTCTCTATATTATTTATAATAAACCATACTATCCACAAATGAATTCAAAATCTAGATTCATCTAATTTTACATGTAAATTAAATAATAATTTGTTTTTAACCCCCACCCCAACTGATGATTCAACAATTTAACTCATGAGAAAAATAAAAGAATAATTATCACACTTCCAAGAACTCTTAATAAAAAGACATGGAACTTAAAAATATAGGTATTGAAAATAAAAAGATAATAATTAAATATCCACTAAAGAATATAGAAATAGATTACTAAACACTCTTTATGGAATCATGGGTTTGATTTGATGTAATTACATTGGAATAAACACTAAATAGGATCTTGAATTTATAATAACAAAAATTATCAGATCACAACATGATTGGGGTCTTTTGATTTCAATGTTGACTTGACCAAAAAATATGATGTGATATCCCCTAAATCAAAGAGTTTAAACTAAATTAAAATTGATATAATTAAAGAAGTTCATGATGAAACCATGGTAACCATGATATAAAAATTGAACTCCCAAGGATAGTAAAATAATCCTTAACCTTCTCCCTTAAAACCTGTAACGCCCCGACCCCAGCTACCTAGAGTCGGTGCATTACTTCGTAACATTGGCATGATCACAAAAGATCAAGTCTCGAAAGACCGATTAGTTTAGTAGCCTTGGAAACACTAGATACATTCGTAAACGTTACATTACATCATAAAGTGAAAAACTACAATAACAAAGTCTCCATAGTCCACACTCATATCCTCTTCTGACTATCCCTGCAGGTCATTCATAAAATACTTCTTCACATCCTGGAAAATATTAAAACATTGAAAGGGGTGAGCTCAGATGCTCAGTAAGGATAACAATATTGCGGAAGCTTTCATAAATAAACATAAAAATTTAAGGCAATTTATAACTAAAACAAAAGCCTTTTAAACTTGAACATCAACATAATATGGCAAAAGTAGAATGAGATAATGCCATTCACTTCTTCACATGGATATTCTACTGGTCGAATAATCACATGAAATATCAATAACCACTTTCATAATGAGGGAATGTATAATGCCGGACATTCTGAAACATTTTGTCAAGGCCTCAGCCAAGACTTCTAAAATGATTAAGGCCTCGGCCAAAACCATAAATCAAATTGGGAAAGGGCCTCGGCCAATTCCACGTCTAGTTGTCTCATGAGACCTACCGATGCAATTTTTTTAGAATATACTTACGTTTAAAATTGCTAAAATATACTCCAGTGTTTTTCTGAAAACATTATGCAAGCTTCTGAAAATAAAATAACTAATTCTGAGACTGCTCGACTAATTACAGGCCATGATGGGTCCACGCCCAATCCCTTCCTGTCTACCACACTTGAGAGTCATGTTTTCTGAAAACATTTTTAAGTTGCATTAAATACGTACACATTTTCACTGGATTTTCATATATTTGAGAGAAATAGTTCTCTCTTTTTTTAGAAATCATTTAAAAGTCACATAATTATAAAAGAAAACTTTTATTTTGAAAATATCCTTATAAGCGTGTATGGGAAGCTTCAATGGTGTAATAACGGTGGATAATTCGTTGTCACCACATACGTATGACAAAAAAACATTTCTTTTTGTCATTTAGTAAAACGCTTTGTATAAAAAAGATTCCTTTTGAATAAATGTAAAAGTCAAAGGGGTTTATATACCGTATAAAAGAAATTTGTGTATAAAACAAAATATGCCTCAATGAATGGAGATTGAGACAAAGTCCCTTAAAAAGATAATTTTTAAATAGAATATATCTATTATGTGTATTCACTATATGTACACATAAATAAAGTACAAATACAAGATAGGACATAATAATATCATGACATAATTTGAAAGTAGGAGATTAACCCAAAGAATGGAAATTGGGTTAAGAAGTTCCCTTACCTTGTGTCCGACTTGACTCAACCGTTCTTTAAACTCCTGAATAATAAACTAGAGTTAATATCTACCTTATTAAGAACCATTTTAAATTTCATTATCCTTTTTATATCACTTATTACAATGTTATTAATATTATGTAATTATTCAAGTTAATAACGATCGTTTTGTCGA
Source organism: Viscum album (assembly GCA_963277665.1). NCBI lineage: Eukaryota > Viridiplantae > Streptophyta > Magnoliopsida > Santalales > Viscaceae > Viscum > Viscum album. The sequence continues at coordinate 953,518,851 of OY728167.1, forward strand.
TCTTTGGTAACTTGAGTCAACAATAAACTTCTTATAATTACAATTTGTTCATGTGGTAGAATATCCATTATATCCAGAATTATATTCATGATTTAGATGTCATATATATCTTATATATCCAGTATATACATTCGTTTATAATATTACGTAACATTTAGAGGTAAGAAATGAAATGCACCGTTCATGGAGACGGTAAGCCGTACGTACGCATGAACGCTACTTTCATTTCAATTTCATATTTAATGGAACTAAATCATAATGATATAAATGTATAATATAATTCCAGTATAATATAGTGTATAATACCATTTACTCCATCCTTTATACATCCCACATATGGCATTAACGATTCAAATCACTTTGAGGGGGCGGTAGTCCGCACTTCCTAAAATGAAATTATCGCGTTTTACCCATAATGGAAATCCTAAAGTATGCCATAAATGAGAAATACAGAATCATAAGTAAAACATAAACATATTATATATCATATATAAAAATAGTGACATCTTAATGGCCACCTTTGAAGGTGTTATATGAGTGTTGAACAATCATCGTTTCGTGAGGCAGAAATTCGCCATCCACAGAAACCGTATGTTCTTTAACCATTATATGTAGTTGTGTGTATGTGTAGCTTTAATACTTCTTATAAAAACATCCTAGTATATTTAGGATACTTGTGTTGTTACAAAAGAAATGAATAAAAAGAGTTTAGGGGGTTGGAGAAGAAAAATAAAACAAAACAACATTAGAGAAGACATTACCTCAAAATCGGGTAACTCTTTTTAATTTGAGCCAAAGGCTTCCTTGGGAAGATTTATGCCCAAAGTAAGGATTCTAGGAGTAATAGGGGGAATTTGGGAGAGTATTTGGGTAGAGTTTGGCCGAGCCAAATGGCTTGAAAGTGTATATGAGGTGGGAGAGGTGGGGGCCTTTTATAAGTGGAGAGGAGGGGAACTTTTGGAAAGATTGAAATGTTATATTATTTCACAATGCTTTTCGGATTCTAAAGGTCCCACACTTATATAATTCGAGGCTAAGGTGATAAGGTTTCGAAATCTCCTCATCCAATAGGCTTTGGACAAGTGTAAGCCTTGGAGTTTGCATTATCCTCTCATTTTATTTAAATCGTTAAATAATGAGGTCATCGCTGCATCATAATGATGTCATAAATAATTTAATTTATTTAATGTCTAAAAATTATAAAAAAAATACTATGATGTAGGAAATCCTTTTATCTTTCTAATGAATATTTATAGTCAAAATTTGGACTTGTGTAACCCCACTTAAAAACTGTTTTAGTAAACTAACTCATGTTTGTGTCAATTTAATTTTAACATTAAATAAATATATATTAATGTCATTTTCCAACTAAAGTGGCTCCATGGGGTCCCCAAGTTGACCCATGGGTTGTCTTGGTCGGCCATGACTCATCCAATAGGAGTAGGACAAGTGTCATGATCATCTCATATTATTAAAACATTATTTGTACCTTAAACTACACTAATTACCTCTAATCGCGATTAAGAACTTAAAAGTTACTATTCACCAAAAAATTATTTTAATCTCATTGAACCACATTTTACTTCTTAATGAAAACCATGTATGTCGTATTTTTGAAAATCAAATCACAGAAGTGGTAATATTTCATTTAAACGAAAAATCAGTTATTTAACTACCACTTAGTGGTTTCACTATTCATCAAAAATTGAAGTTTTTCAGAACAAGGCCAAAATTTCACCCTAAGCTATAATTGATATTCCGAATTCAAAAATGATGTCTATTTTACAAAATTCCAAACATATAAGTTGCATTAATTAATTTTATAATTAATTCCCGCTGTTACGACAAATAGCGTGTTTTTAAGAAACAATTTATATCAAAAGATTGGCAATTGTTTATGTCCAATTTCAATGTTAAATTAATTATAATGACCACCATTGGATAAAATGGTAAAAATATATTCTAGTTATACCTTAAAACCACTAAATAGTATAATTTATCACAATAAATTATTTTGATTAAAAAAGTTGTTTTAAAGTATTTTTCACTATTCATAAAAATTAGAAGTTCTCAGAAAAATACCAAAAATTCAACATAGGCTAATTTCGATATTCCGAATCCAAAAATGAAGTCCATTTTGAAATATAAAATTTCTATAATTTTAAAAAGTGGTTATTACTATTCATAACGGCTACTTTGATTAGTCGCGGTGTTTTAGAACTCGAAGTTGTGTACAATGCAAGCTATTGCATTATTGAATGAGAAGCGTATCATGGAAGCTCGGGGTGTTACATTCTCCCCTCCTTCAATAAATTGCGTTCTCGCAATTTGAAATTTTTCTTTGAAAATAAAAGGTTGAAAAGAGAAAATACCTTTGAGGAAAACCCACATCGGAAATAAGGTTAATAAATATATAACATTAAAAGAAAGCAGGATAAGTAAAAAGGTCACCCGATATAGCCCATTCTAGGATTATATGAAAATATGGATATGGAGGAGAAACAAACCATCAAGGTCTGATGGAGAGTTATAGAATACAGGATTAGGAGAAAGTTTAACCACAAGAAAATCACAAACTTGTGATTGGTTAAACGGTCATTGAATCCCCAGTTGGAAAAGTTAACCGACAACATTTTTGTTTTAAGTTACCTTTTATAATGTTGAGGAATTTATTTAGGAGATTTACTAAGAACGTAAGGGAATATACATACTTGTTTATATATACTTTCATTTGTTAATAAATTTTTACCACAAACCCAACTTTTACTCCAAATGGTAACGGAACTCTAAAATATTCTATTTATCCTAATTGTATAAGGTTCAAAATGTTAACACATACCATTTAGATTAGTAAAACTATTTTGTAATAACCAGGGACTTCCTGTAGGCTAGTGGTAGGAAATAAAGGCTTGTCACACTATGGTTGTGGGTTCTATTCCTGCAGCTTTGTCCGATGCGACGGGTTATTCCCCACCCTGCAGGTTGTCCTTTTCCTAAAACTATAGTATTATAATATTCCAAAAATAATCTTCAGAAATTCTTTAACCTTAAACAATACTATCCATGGTTCAACTTAATCCATTCCAACCTTAATAGTTATCCAAAATACCTCCTTCCAGACTTTCTCTAAAAGGTCTCTAAATTCCAAAATCAATTGTAACATCAGATTCCCCAAACAAAGAAAAGTTTCTCTTATTGTCACATACTAAAAATATGATTACCTTAATCATATTAAAACCTTACTGAAATCAACAAGTACTTCAGTACAATCCATATATATATATCACATTATTCTTATAACCAGAATATAATCCTTGAGTCCAAAAGCACCAATACATTAATTATTCCGCTTCAACTGTAGTCACAGCATAAGATTGGCCTTGATCCCTTGGCCTTTTCTGAGGTAAGTTTCCCTGACGCTTAGGACATTCATTTGCATAATGCCCTGTTTCCCTACAATTGTAGCATTCAACTTTGAAAACCTCTTTCTTTCCCTTGCAATCACGAGCCTGGTGACCCTTTTCTCCACATTTATAACAAACTCCCATTCCTTTTAGACAAGTACCAGGGTGATTCTTCCCACAATTATCACATAATGGAAAATCCTTCTTTCCCTTTTTCCCTTTATCTGTCTCTTGTTCCACCGTTCTCTTCTTCTCATGCTTTACTTTGTTGTCATAAGACTTAGAGAATTCCTTTTCTGTCTTGATAGCACACGAGACAATATCTTCGTATGATGAGAAGGATTGTGATACTAAATCTCGATGGAGAAATGGTTTTAAACCATCAAAGAAACGATCAATATTACTCCTTGGGTTACATATATAATCGGCAGCATGCCTCGCTAACCTTGTAAAGTTAGCCTCATACTTTGCGATATTCTCATCCTCCTTTTGTCTCAGACTCAAAAATTGCCTTTCCATATCTGCTCTATGGTCACGAGGAAAGTATTTTTCTAAGAAAATCTCTTTGAACTCCCTCCATTCCATATTTGATACATCATCATCTTCCTTTGTGTTTTGAATCAATGACCACCATTGATCGGCATCTCCAGTGAGGCGGTAAACTGCCATGACAACCTTCTCCCTTTCACTACTCCCCAAGGCATGGAATATTTTCTCTAAGGAATTTATCCATTGCTCAGCTACTATAGGATTTGTACTCCCATTGAAGGTTGGTGGTTGTTTCCTCATGAAACGGTCTAGCATTGATCCTCCACGTTGCGGATCAGGGTGCTCCATATGAGTAAGGTTATTATTCATAACCTGAGTGAGTTGTCCCAGTATGGTAATAAGTTGATCAGCACCAGTTGTATCTCCAGATCCACAATAATTATCTTGAGCAGGAGGGCAATCCCTACACGGAGTGCGTGCATTGATACGGTTTCCATTCCTTCCACTAGGCGTCATTTCTAAACAATGTCATAAACTATATTAGTTTATAAATCAAAATACATAATTCCATACTTGTAAGATACTTAACATAAATTGAACTATTTATAGATATAATCCATAAAAATGTTTTCTTTGAGGAAGTATATACTCATAGCCCTTCATAGTGGTTCATAAAGAAAATGAGAATTATCCAAAGCATATCCCCCGGGAGTGTCGTAACCAAGAGTGCAGCAAGGCCCGTTGTCGCGCACCAGTTCCCGTTCGAGTCTAGCTCAAAGCGGTGTTTTCGGGTTTTATCCCTAGGTACATCTGTGCCAGAGCCGCCTCTACCTGCTCGTATCCAGACAGGGATGTATTGCTAGGAAAACCCACAACATCTCTACAATACCAAAATTCTAGGAAGTTCTTCTATACTAATCCTCAAAGTCTATCTTCGGGCTATGTGCACTAATCAGAGTATATCTAAATCTAGCATCCAAGGTTAGTACTAAACTGCCTCTGATACCAACTGTAACGCCCCGACCCCAGCTACCCAGAGTCGGTGCATTACTTCGTAACATTGGCATGATCACAAAAGATCAAGTCTCGAAAGACCGATTAGTTTAGTAGCCTTGGAAACACTAGATACATTCGTAAACGTTACATTACATCATAAAGTGAAAAACTACAATAACAAAGTCTCCATAGTCCACACTCATATCTTCTTCTGACTATCCCTGCAGGTCATTCATAAAATACTTCTTCACATCCTGGAAAATATTAAAACATTGAAAGGGGTGAGCTCAGATGCCCAGTAAGGATAACAATATTGCGGAAGCTTTTATAAATAAACATAAAAATTTAAGGCAATTTATAACTAAAACAAAAGCCTTTTAAACTTGAACATCAACATAATATGGAAAAAGTAAAATGAGATAATGCCATTCACCTCTTCACATGGATATTCTACTGGTCGAATAATCACATGAAATATCAATAACCACTTTCATAATGAGGGAATGTATAATGCCGGACATTCTGAAACATTTTGTCAAGGCCTCGGCCAAGACGTCTAAAATGATTAAGGCCTTGGCCAAAACCATAAATCAAATTGGGAAAGGGCCTCGGCCAATTCCACGTCTAGTTGTCTCATGAGACCTACCGATGCAATTTTTTCAGAATATACTTACGTTTAAAATTGCTAAAATATACTCCAGTGTTTTTCTGAAAACATTATGCAAGCTTCTGAAAATAAAATAACTAATTCTGAGACTGCTCGACTAATTACAGGCCATGATGGGTCCACGCCCAATCCCTTCCTGTCTACCACACTTGAGAGTCATGTTTTCTGAAAACATTTTTAATCTTGCATTAAATACGTATACATTTTCACTGGATTTTCATATATTTGAGAGAAATAGTTCTCTCTTTTTTTAGAAATCATTTAAAAGTCACATAATTATAAAATAAAACTTTTATTTTGAAAATATCCTTATAAGCGTGTATGGGAAGCTTCAATGGTGTAATAACGGCGGAGAATTCGTTGTCACCACATACGTATGACAAAAAAACATTTCTTTTTGTCGTTTAGTAAAACGCTTTGTATAAAAAAGATTCCTTTTGAATAAATGTAAAAGTCAAAGGGGTTTATATACCGTATAAAAGAAATTTGTGTATAAAACAAAATATGCCTCAATGAATGGAGATTGAGACAAAGTCCCTTAAAAAGATCATTTTTAAATAAAATATATCTATTATGTGTATTCACTATATGTACACATAAAGAAAGTACAAATACAAGATAGTACATAATAATATCCTGACATAATTTGAAAGTAGGAGATTAACCAAAAGAATGGAAATTGGGTTAAGAAGTTCCCTTACCTTGTGTCCGACTTGACTCAACCGTTCTTTAACCTTCTGAATAATAAACTAGAGTTAATATCTACCTTATTAAGAACCATTTTCAATTTCATTATCCTTTTTATATCACTTATTACAATGTTATGAATATTATGTAATTATTCAAGTTAATAACGATCGTTTTGTCGATCTTTGGTAACTTGAGTCAACAATAAACTTCTTATAATTACAAGTTGTTCATGTGGTAGAATATCCATTATATCCAGAATTATATTCATGATTTAGATGTCATATATATCTTATATATCCATTATATACATTCGTTTATAATATTACGTAACATTTAGAGGTAAGAAATGAAATGCACCGTTCATGGAGACGGTAAGCCGTGCGTACGCATGAATGCTACATTCATTTCAATTTCATATTTAATGGAACTAAATCATAAGGATATAAATGTATAATATAATTCCAGTATAATATAGTGTATAATAACATTTACTCCATCCTTTATACATCCCACATATGGCATTAACGATTCAAATCACTTTGAGGGGGCGGTAGTCCGCACTTCCTAAAATGAAATTATCGCATTTTACCCATAATGGAAATCATAAAGTATGCCATAAATGAGAAATACAGAAGCATAAGTAAATAATAAACATATTATATATCATATATAAAAATAGTGACATCTTAATGGCCACCTTTGAAGGTGTTATATGAGTGTTGAACAATCATCGTTTCGTGAGGCAGAAATTCGCCATCCACAGAAACCGTATGTTCTTTAACCATTAGATGTAGTTGTGTGTAAGTTTAGCTTGAATACTTCTTATAACAACATCCTAGTATATTGAGGATACTGGTGTTGTTACAAAAGAAATGAATAAAAAGAGTTTAGGGGGTTGGAGAAGAAAAATAAAACAAAACAACATTAGAGAAGACATTACCTCAAAATCGGGTAACTCTTTTTGATTTGAGCCAAAGGCTTCCTTGGGAATAGTTCTGCCCAAAGTAAGTATTCTAGGAGTAATAGGGGGAAGTTGGGAGAGTATTTGGGCAGAGGTTGGCCGAGCCAAATGGCTTGAAAGTGTATATGAGGTGGGAGAGGTGGGGGCCTTTTATAAGTGGAGAGGAGGGGCACTTTTGGAAAGATTGAAAGGTTATATTATTTCACAATGCTTTTCGGATTCTAAAGGTCCCACACTTATATAATTCGAGGCTAAGGTGATAAGGTTTCGAAATCTCCTCATCCAATAGGCTTTGGACAAGTGTAAGCCTTGTATTTTGCATTATCTTCTCATTTTATTTAAATCGTTAAATAATGAGGTCATCGCTGCATCATAATGATGTCATAAATAATTTAATTTATTTAATGTTTAAAAATTATAAAAAAAATACTATGATGTAGGAAATCTTTTTATCTTTCTAATAAATATTTATAGTCAAATTTTGGACTTGTGTAACCCCACTTAAAAACTGTTTTAGTAAAATAACTCATGTTTGTGTCAATTTAATTTTAACATTAAATAAATATATATTAATGTCATTTTCCAACTAAAGTGGCTCCATGGGGTCCCCAAGTTGACCCATGGGTTGTCTTGGTCGGCCATGACTCATCCAATAGGAGTAGGACAAGTGTCATGCTCATCTCATATTATTAAAACATTATTTGTACCTTAAACTACACTAATTACCTCTAATCGCGATTAAGAACTTAAAAGTTACTATTCACCAAAAAATTATTTTAATCTCATTGAACCACATTTTACTTCTTAATGACAACCATGTATGTCAGATTTTTGAAAATCAAATCACAGATGTGGTAATATTTCATTTAAACGAAAAATCAGTTATTTAACTACCACTTAGTGGTTTCACTATTCATCAAAAATTGAAGTTTTTCAGAACAAGGCCAAAATTTCACCCTAAGCTATAATTGATATTCCGAATTCAAAAATGATGTCTATTTTAAGAAATTCCAAAAATATAAGTTGCATTAATTAATTTTATAATTAATTCCCGCTGTTACGACAAATAGCGTGTTTTTAAGAAACAATTTATATCAAAAGATTGGCAATTGTTTATGTCCAATTTCAATGTTAAATTAATTCTAATGACCACCATTGGATAAAATGGTAAAAATATATTCTAGTTATACCTTAAAACCACTAAATAGTATAATTTATCACAATAAATTATTTTGATTAAAAAAGTTGTTTTAAAGTATTTTTCACTATTCATAAAAATTAGAAGTTCTCAGAAAAATACCAAAAATTCAACATAGGCTAATTTCGATATTCCGAATCCAAAAATGAAGTCCATTTTGAAATATAAAATTTCTATAATTTTAAAAAGTGGTTATTACTATTCATAACGGCTACTTTGATTAGTCGCGGTGTTTTAGAACTCGAAGTTGCGTACAATGCAAGCTATTGCATTATTGAATGAGAAGCGTATCGTGGAAGCTCGGGGTGTTACAAAACCCAATAAAACCTAAAAAAAATCCTGATTTAACAAAAGGTACCTTGTTGTAACATACCTTTGATATGGAGAACTAGGAAATTTTACCATCTAGGTTTCTATGGTACACCTATCATAGTCACACCATAATATTCCTCATGTAATTTTAATTCTGAAATATCATAACAACTCTCTAAACTATAGAAAACTATTCACAATGCAACCTACATTATCTAATATTAAAACCACAGTCTTAATTGTACACTCAACATCCATCTTGCCACAACATACCTTCCAATATGATACATAACAACACTAAAGTATCTAGGATCCACTAATACACTACCATAAAATAGAACATATAATCCCACATCTACCAAAAAATTAATTACACTATAATTCCCAATTACCATGGTGGGGTTCATTATAGAAGTAAAAAACTCAATTTAAAATCAATCCAATTCCCACCTAACATCCTCCTCAAACCTCCAAAACAAAAATATGAAAATTAAAAATCTAATAAATCTTATGAAATTACATTTATCCCTTAAATTTTCGAAATAAATAATTGATATAGTATGAAGGGTATTTATTTTTTACTATCACATGATCCAATTTTTAATAGTCCATATAGAACCATAGAATATGATACCCTATCTTAAAAGACTAAACATGTGTTTCCCAAGGTGAAAAATGCTTTTAAATAAATTAATTTTTCTCTAGATCATTAATCTATACATTCAACCCTTTTAACTCGATAACCGTGTTTCAATAAACTTGAAAAGTGATACGAAAATACAATATCATAGGAATAAAACAATGACTATTGATCAAGTGGTATATTAAAAATGAACTAAAAATTTTAGTTCCATTACATAATAATTGATATAATTATATTTTTATAAAATAACCTCATTAGATCCTTAAGTATTATAATTTTTGAATATTTGAATGAAAGATAAGTATATTTATTCATGAATATACCCTAAGTTTTTTAGGAATTGTTTCAGGTAATAATTTAAAAAGATTATTCTACATCCATTCCTGACAAAAGTTCTAAAATTTATTCAAGAAACTCATAAATATAAATTTATATCACTACTGGAAACTCAGGCTGATTATTTGATTCTACTATTCTCATTACTAATTTATCCAACTCACTGTATATATCTGTAAGTTCTTAAACGATGTAGCATTCCTTTCTTTCATTAATGTTCCACTCTTCTCATAAAGAGTAAATAATCCCATTTAGTGAAATAAAGAAACTATATTATCATAGAATCCAACTTGATCCTTATGATTGACCAACTAATCTATTCCAACAAAGAGTTTGTGAACATTTATCTTAAGAACTAAAAACTTCCATGTGATTTATACACCACTTATCATAATAGAAAAAATATATTCACTTAAATACCCATTCTAACTTTTCCCTAATGGAACATAAATCATCATAAAGGAAATAAATAAATATAAAATATTATTTGATTTATTTATTTTGTAACTATAAATTAATGATATAAACTCATATAAATTAATACACAACTAAAAATAAATTCAATTAGTTTAGTGCCTCATAAAATCACAAGTCCAGACTCAGAATCTTATAGTGCATAATCTATCATGAATAATAATAACTAATTTTTCTATATCTAACCCTACTATGGCTTACTACCCATCAAATACAGAGATCCAGGTCCGTATATTCTATAATTATCTACTAGAATCTTCAATACCTAGTTTAAATAGAATATAAAATGTTATATTCTAGTGATATTTATATAAAATATTTATTTAGATATCTAATAATTTTATAATGGATAAATTCCATTGATTCAATATGTTAATCCCAGTTTGATTACCCCACACTACAAAACTGATAACACCCTTATTAAATCCTCCCATGAGAAGAAAATACAATCATGACTTTCATTCAACTACTTCTCTATTAGAATTAATTCCACTTACTCTTCTATCTACTAGATGACTTATTATACCATTTATCTAGGAAATAAAAAAATTTATAGTATAATCCTCTATGATTTAATATTATTCCATATATGATTTATTTACTAACATAATATAGGTGGGTATATTAATTGAATATTTGGTCAAATATGCATCTCAAATTTCTTGAACATGATATTGACATTGGTTATCAAATCTAGTGACAAAATAAATATTTTATAAAAATGACATCTAAAATATAAACCCATCATGTTACTTTTCTAAAAATATAGGAACTCAAATGATTTTTTTAGCTTTAACATATTTAAACTATAATACTGACTAAAAATATTAATAAAACTATCTTTTGAATTTTCTAAAGTATATATATTCTCTAATGCTAATCATTTTTTACCAATTGGAGGAAATTATACAATACTATGTAATCCATACCCTTAATTTTATGCATGTCTATATCACATAGTAAAATTGGGGGTATACTATAAGGTTATGAAATTTTTTTCATTATAGTACCTATGACCAACAATAATATAAAATTTGTATCATACTGGAAGGCCTAAAATTTATTCTATTGAATTCCATTTGTATGGGTATTGATGTTACCTTCCAATTAATTTTATACTATAGTTCATCTAAAAAGTCTATGATAGCCATTGGGAGATTGAAAATTAAGTGTTAATGTTTGAGTGAAACATCCATGGTAGAAATAAAAAAGTGAATCATTACATAATATGTAACATAAGAGAATATCATAAAAGTGATGCATAAGTTGTATGAGGTATTAACTCTTCACTATATCACAAGTGTTAATGTGAGTACTGTTGAAGAGTTCCATTGATGGTTAAGCACCCATAACCATGCGATGTTGTGGATATGATTTCTCAATGATTTTCCAAGACCGCATGGAACTCAAGTCTCACTCATCTTCTATCCTTTCATGATGAGGTGTTATCACTTCATAGTGAGAAGATTCATCCCACTCAAACATTGATTGAATTACCCAAAACCCATGGAAAACTCCATAGGTGGGAGTCATTGAATACCAATTTGGTGGTATTTTTCAAGGATATATGAAATAGGGACAACACAAAAAATAATTAGTGTCTATAATGTAAGGAACTCACTTATTTTCATTTACAATGTTTTTATTTTTGTAATTATTAGAATGGTGATATTAGGAAATGAATTTTTATTTATTCCACTTTTTTTAATATGCATTATTAGACCATAAATAATCCCATCAGTGGTATCAAAAAACACCATGAATTTTGATTTAGGTAATATTTTGGGAGAATAAATATTTAAAAGACGTGAAGCCTATTGTAATTCATATCATTGAATACGATCGAAATTTTCCATTTTAGCTTGTATTATGATATCAAATATTTTAATGTATGAGTGTATATCTCATTATGATATTAGATATCATTATGAGTGCTTCAATGTTATTCTTTAATTTTTATATATGTCATATCATACAACATATGATTCCATATGTAATTATATTTATGTTTCATATGATAAAAAAATATTATCATATCATAAAAATTATATAATGAATATCATGTAATTTGATATGTGATATCATAAAAGATAAAACAATTATCAGTCATCAAATACAACATATAGTGTGTGTACATCACTATCATCCATATCTTACCAATCAACATGGATCATAACATACTATTTTTATCATATTCTACAATTAATATTAAATAGTAAAATTTGATTGATGAATAAAATTTTAATTTTTCTTTACAATCAATTATTAATTAAATTTAATATTTATAAATTGTTTATAAATAATGATAAAATGAAATTTTGGGATTTGTTTAATTTATAATGATTTTATAAATTTATTAATTTTAAATTGTTTGTAATTGATTAATAAATTTTTATTAGAAATTTAATATTAGGTATTTTTTTAATATTAAATATTAATATTAAAATATAATTTTCACCTTTTGTATGAAATTCATTGTGAATTTAAAAAGTTATTATTTAGAAATTATAAGTAAAAATTATTAAAGAGTTTACTAATTACAAAATATGGAAAAATATAAATTTTTTATATTTAAATTATGTACTGTTTTATAATTTATTACTTTAAATTACACAAATTAAATTCTTTTCATGGTAAACTATTAAAAATTAATCTAAAATAGTTTTGATGATTGATATGATCAATGGTTGAAATAATGTTAAATATATGATATTTAGAATGTGTAAATAATTTACATAAAAGATATTGGATTTTTAAATTTTTTATTATTCATAAAATATTATATATTTTAAGTAAAATTAAATATATTTAATAATATGAATAGTTAATTTTATGGATATAATGATTTTATATTTAAGACTATAAAATTTCTATAAGAAAATCTAAAAATTATTAGGTGTTTGGAATTCGATTTTATTTAGGAATTTCTATAAATGATTATCTCGTGTTTAAATATTTGAAAGTTCCTTTTATTTATATTCAATTCCATAATTTATTCATAGTTATAACTTTTTTATATATTTTGAATAAGTGAATGATTTTGTTTAAGTTTTTAAACTTCTCATTATAAATTTTCAAACCCTGCATTACTTACTAGGTAAGATTTCATAGGATTTATTTTTCATCTAACATGACCTCATTTTTTAATTAAAATAATTATCAGGAATTTTGTTTTTATATATAGTATATATGTATTGGGTGTTATAATTATGATGAATTATATTCTATTTTGAGTAAAGACTCCCCAGGGAGAGGGAATTGGTGTCAGACATCACACTAGCTTTAGAGATATACCTTATTATAGAAAAGTGTGGGTTGGATATAGTCAATACCATTTAATTATAAACATTTACATGAATAGATTATGTACCTTATGTATGTGATGCATTAATATATGTGTAAATATTATTAAATTCTATATTTGGGTGAGTAACCCAAATTATGGTTTATGTTAAGAGTTACAAATTTATATTTTTTGAATATATCAATTTAGTGGATAGAATATAATTCTACAAATATTAATTAGAAGAATTCATACATAAAGGGAACCCTAGGACATAATATGGTGAGATTAAATCTTTTTAAAATACTAAGTGTTAATATTACATTTAAAGAAACACTTTTAAAGACCTCAATCATTCAATATGAGTGACCCTAATAGTTAGGTTCCCATGAATTATCTTTTATAAGATAGGTAATTAATAAGGTGACCCTAATAGTTATGTACTTTATTGTTGATTTTTTATTTTGGGTTAAAATAATCTCAGAAACATTAATAGTTAAGAAAATAGAGGAATCGAGTTGAGTGATCACATATGATGGATTTAGATAAAGAGTTATATACTCGCCTATCTAAGAATCATATATGATATAATGGAAATTTTTGACTATCGGATATAGTCATGACATATTTATATTCAAAAATTGGTGTAATTCATTATGAAATATGGATAATTACCCACTAAAGGATATGATGTATTGAAAAAGGGTTCCTCATTTTATATGGATCCCATTTAATAAAATTATTTATTAAATAAAAAAAGCATAATACTCATACGATAAAATACAATTTTGTATATAATAATATCATCATCATAAAAAAACTTTAGATCAGTCCTATATGAAGGTGAATCTCAATATAATAAGATCTTTGGACCAGTAACTGAAGAATATTTCATAATTAGGAATAACATACGATGTGTTTATGGTCATCAAAATATTTTTGTTATGCACTTTACTTCATAACCTGTGTTACTGTTCTTATTCAGATAAAAGAAGTAGGGTATAAGTCAAAAAGTATCTCCATGACCAAAGAAGAATAAAATGAGTTATCCAGGTACTACATGATTTCTCACACACAAAGTGAGGAGGATTCTTCATGAACATTTAAAAATCTGGTGATTTGGTGGTGAGAACCTCCCTCTGGGAGTATGCCATGGGTTTTACACATTGTTGAAAAAAAGTGAGGTGAAGTTGAAAAACCAATTTTTAAGGGTCTTGTAGGATTTTTTGGCCTCCTAAAGCATCTATATAGTGTATATACACATTTAAAAAGGGAACAATATTATTTATATTATCTAATTTGACTGGTCTTAGAGCCAAGATAAACTAATATATTCAAAGTCATGGATGTTTATTGTTGGGAAGAGATTAAGCTATATTCACCCAATTCTATTCACATAGCTTGTTTACTTTGGTCTTGTGCATATATCACTGTAAAACACCACCTCCCACAAACATCTTTAACTAATTTTTTTTTCATCTATAAATAGACTCCATCTCCTTAGATTTTTTTCATTGAAAAATGCATGGATGAATGATTGGGGGAGGTAGGATCTTCCTTTACCAAAAACCCTAAGAACACCACATGGGAGAATAACTTAAGTGTACCACTTATGAACACCACTTGGGCACTCCACCATGGTACCCACACATGGACACACCACATTGTTACCCACAATTGTGTGCACCACCTTGGAACACACACATGGGTACACCACCCAGTCACTCAGACTTAGGTGAATCACCTTGGCCCCCACACTTAAATTTACCAACTTGGTACTTATACTTAGGTACACTACATTAGTTTCCCACTTGAGAAAACCACATTTTTTAGATCCTTCACCAGGGTATCCATGATAAGGTGAACTAATTTTCCCAGGTCATTCACTTGGGAACCCATATTATGGTAAACCCATTTTCTCAAGTCCTTCACCTAGAAATACATACTAGGGAGAAGGATTATCTAAGCCCTCATTAGGGTTAACTTATTTTACCTAGTATCATATCTGGGTTCTAATTCAAACAGGATCTCTTCTAGAGAACCCAACCCCACCAAACACACTATGAGTTAATATGATCTTTTTGGTATCCAAAACACCTTGAGTCAACATACTCCTTATGGTTTCCTCATACATCTTGAGTGGTGATAATCCAGTTGTTTAACCAAAATTTATAGAGTAGAGATACTTCTATTAGTTTTAACACCCTTATATTTTAGTGGTTATGTAAATATATGTTTTAAATTGTCTTAAGTGATTTTTTTGATCCTTGTAATGGTTTAAAATTGGGTTCAGATTATGTCAGAGGTGTTTGGAATCGTAAAAGTTGGTTTTGAAGGTTTCTAGTTCAAAACAGCCAACACCACACCTTGATGAAATTTATTTTGGTCTTGGTGTCCTCCTGTACAAAATAGAGATATGGGAAAAAAAATGATGTTTTGGTGGCCTTGTTGATGGAAAAATACTATGGCTGTGTGAAACTTTTCATAGTGGATTTCATTTTGGGCTGAAGAATTAAATAATAAAATTACCTCAATCAAGCCAAGATGGCATCGTGTTAGAGTTTGATGGGGTCGAAACAACTAAATTTATTATCCAAGATCATCCCTTTTAATGGGGAAATATTTGGATCTTTAATGTGGGTTTTTATTATAGTTTTAATCTTATTTATACCAATATAAATTGAGTTTACCCTCCTCTACTTGAATAATCCTTCAATCTGAAAAATTCCATTCAACTTCTAGATGACCCCAGGGCGTGTGGTCGACCATTCTTTTGTCGATTATTGCTACACTGGATTGCCTCATTTTTTCCAATCTCTCACCTGATGTTATTGGAGGAATTGAACCACAAAATAAGGAGGTTTATATTTTTTTAATTAGAATCATGGAATCCATACATTTTTTCCTTCATTGACAATTCATTGAAGAGATTTTTTCTCCTTCGTCAATTAAACATAAATTTCACCATTGCTGGTTTTTAGCATTTGGTAAGAGTTTTCTATACCCACAGATTGATATTACTTGGATATTTATTATATAACCCATGTAATGTTATATCATAATAATTTCTAGGAGTTATTGGTGTGAGATGTTATTGTAATTAGTGTGAAAAATGGTTCAGGTGACAACACCCTTGTAGAACCTTAATGTTGACGTCTACGACCCTGAGGTAGAAAGTTTCTTACTATTTGGGGCCCTTGGATACTCTTTTTTCCTTAATGTTATAATTGTGTTGGAATAACTTGTTTTACCATTATTGATTGTGACCACATTTGTTTTTATGTTTATCTCATGATTATCATATTTAATTTTTTATTTCATGAGTATGCTTATATATCTTGTTAGAACATGTTTGATTTTGATCACATACACTTGTATTTTTCTACTGATTCTCATGATGACATGTTATGTTTTTATTTGATATGCTCTACCTTATCACGTGTAAATATAATTCCTTTAGAGGTATTGATTTGGTAGTTTGGATATATGGATCATTATGATATGGTTGTCCCTTAGAGGGGGATTGTGAATAACTTTCATTGATGAAAACTATGGACATGGACACATAGTAGGGTAATGATGTTTTTGAGGATTGAGTCATTTTAGTGATAATAGGGGCATAAAAGCCTTGAAGAATGACCCAAGACACAACCATGGGATATAAAAACCTTGTTTGCTAATCTGAGGTAGTGTTGGGATATGATGGCATTTTTTCATGACTTGTGGTAGAGCCGGTATACGATGACATTGTGTCTTGATTTTAATCGATGCCTTGAAACTACTAAGATGAATGTTCACTAGCCTTGTGTATTTCTCTTAATTACTCCTAACATCCTTTTGAATATCCTTATAGAATAGAGACAAGGAAGGTATGGCTAAGGAATGTGGTGTCTTGGTTAGTACACAAACACTCAATATACGAGTGTTCATGCTTACTTGTGCATTTATTTTTCCCATGGCATACACATCTTATACCTATGAAAATATGTTCAGGATAAATTGGTGGTGTCTCACTAGGGTATATTACTCACACCCTGTATAAGAATACTTATGAATGTATAGACTTCATGATTATAGACGTATGTCAGGGTAAGGGACCTACAATAGATAGATAGTTGTGGATAACGAAGCTAGTTATAGTACCGGGATGGAGTCTGGAGGATTCAAAAATGTTTATTTATGAATATAATTATACTTTATTATAATATGTTTTTTCTCTCCACATTGAGAGAATAGATTATTTTGAGTGATATGGGCCAAATTTTTTATTACATTATGTTCAATTTCATTTCTTCTTGATACTTTAATGATTATATTTTATTTTTATGGTGTATGGGTATGATTACCAATGGTATTGTCTCTTCAACTCACTCTTAGACCCTCACTGGTAGTCGGAAGTCTCTTACATATGGTGAGGAATATTTTCGGTCTTGTGTCTCTCCAGCTTGGTCCTAGTGGTTTGGGTTGTGGTGTTAGAAAATGGTATGAGAGCCTGATTTTCCATTCCATGTTCATTTCTTTGATGTTATTTTGTTTAAAAAGTTATGAAACACATACAATATTTTACTTTAAACACTTGTTTTAAAGTTTTAATTTAAAAATATTTTTTCTCCTTTTCTATGTCCATCATATTTTTTAAAAAAAATTATTATTTATTTCTCAATTATTTTTGAATTTAATTTTTAATAAATTTTATTACTTTATTTAAAAATGATTAAATAGAGTCTTTTCAAAAATATAATGTATAAATCACTTTATATATTTATAAAAAGTGTTTAAATAATGTTCTCTTTTAACATATACAACTTCTTTTGATGCATATTATAATATTTTATAGATATAAAATAATGATACCATCCACCATATTATAATGTATGGCTTATTATCATGCTGTTATGTTTTTGAATGGAAAAAATATTGACAGTTTGTATTGTCATTTTCAAATACAGTTATTTATATGGATTATATATTATATTTATTATTAGCCCCTTTCATATGATGAATGAATTGGACATAGTAAGTGATGACCAGAGACCATTATAGTCCCCCAATGCATTTATAGGTCACATGAGATAAACTAACTGGGTATTTAGTGTATTCCTACTTGATTATTTATGATATCTTAGAAAAAGGACTTGAAATTATTTCTATGATGTCTTGGAACATAGACATGATGGTACGATTATGATGTTTCACATTATGTAATCCATTATTATGAAATCAGTTATTTTTATCCATGTGATTATTTATTTTTTTATGTCATCCATTAATATATTCTCCTTATGATATTAGTTATATGCAATATTTGATTATTGATTATTTTTAATGTCTTCTATATTATTGATTCTTTACTTACTCTATATTAACTTATATTTTACTATTTAATTTTCATAACATCTAATCTCACCCTTTATAATGTTTTATTTTCTCCAAGATACCAGGTAGGGATCTATAAATGATTTCAGGGACATACTAGAATAACTAATAGATTTCTAACTAGAATTTATGTTTTGAATGAAACATGAAATTTAAATTAAGAATACTCTTTTGTGGAACAAAATGTAAATTGAGTGTAATTTTTCAATTTATATTTTAAGAATTTTATATGTAAGGGTTTTTACCAACTAAAAATATAAACCAAAAAATATAACGACCCACGATTTTACTATGTAATTTTCTTAAATACATATTATATTAATAGATTTTTATACAAACAACACCAAACTAAAATAAAACATTGATATGTTAATATAAAATTTTACTATTATAATATAACCATTAAATTAGTAATTATAAAACTAAGTAACCATATTATAAAATCTATGAAAAAAAGAAATGAAATCGAGTAGCGGAAGTCTCCCTTATAAATCTCATTTATTTGAGCTTGGTAAGAAGGTAGCTTCACTAGAGGTTAACCTATATATATCCCAAAAAAACTTAAATATCTATATTATTAGTGAAATATTATGTGAGATAAATTCAATCCCATGGAAGTTTCTATAGGATCAGTGTTTTCTGAATCACCAACCTCAACTACCGCCAAAGCTTACCTTATGCTTAGATATTTCACAAATATCTTACTGACCCATGTAAATAGAAATTAATATGGTATAATCAGGTAATTATTAATGAAATAAGTTATTTATCACTTTTGCTTTAATTTTTTTTTCATTTTTTAGTTTTAATGAAAAATAATGTGAATTTACAAATACATTGATAACATCAACAAGGAAACTTTATTCTTAAATATATATATATATTTAAAATTAATTTTATGTCCCTTATTTAATGAAAATATATAATAAATATTTTTAAAATTAATATTATATATATATATATATATATATATTATAATAAACATAATTTTATTAGTAATTAATAATAAATATCAATGACAATAGTTAATAATTTGAAAAGTTACTTTCCTATAAAAAATTTCACATTATATTTTATGATTTTAATTAAAAGTTAAAATAGAAAATTATAGAAAACTAAGTTGAATAAACTAAAATCATTTTTTTAATTTTAATTTCAATATTAGTTTAAGATTATTTTTTTTATTTTCCAAAAAAATTGATTTTTATGTGAATAGTAAAAACACTATGTTTACTGATAACATGAATTTTATGAAATTATTTGTATATAAGTATGAATTTTAAATTCATGAATAATATTAATAATACGAAAATATATTTTATAATTGAATTTATAATTAAAAAAATTGGTTTTAATTTAAGAAACTGTATTTTATATTTTAGAACTGAATCTGTATTTTTCAAAATATTTTTTTAATACATTATATATTTATTATTTTAAAATTATTTTTTTATATATTTTATAAAATTCATATAATATATTTTTTAAAATTTGGAACCATTTGATTTAACTTATGTAATAATATCCAATTTAGTTTCAATCATAAAGGATAAATTACTTTGGTAAAAAAAGTAACCTTTTTAAAAATGAAAATGTGTAAAAAGTGTTTAACCAAGAGGGAAAGACAAAAAACATGCTTAAATCATGAGTGGGAATGGGTGGTTGAGTTTTTCATAACCTTAAACCTTTTCATACCCATTATTTTCTCATTTTGGTGCTACTTTTCATGAGTTTGACTTCCCATTTTTAAAAAGTTTTTGGTATTTACAAAAATGTCATCCCTTTTCACTTAACTAAGGGTTACTCCTATCCTCACTTCCCGTCGCACAAAAATCCACTTATATTTGATAAAAATATACCAAAAACTATCTTAAATATTATATCCATCTTCAATAGGTTTTACTATTCTCATAAGTCCATCCCTAAAAGTATTAACCCCCTTTCAAAGAGAGATATTTCAAGAAGTGAGGTATAAATTTCTAACTACTCCATTATCATTTTTATTACATTATGAGTACATATTCATCATCAAAATTCATTATAATATTATTAAATGATATCATAAGTATCACTAGTATACTAGTATGTTATTATAATGGTATTATAATCATTAAACACCTTTCCCTTTTCTATTAAGAAAAATGAAACCTTTATTCTTGCATTGTGTGGACTACCAACTCCATAACACAACGTGTTTCTTTTGACATCATCATATTACAAGGATGATCATAATAAGTAATTTAGTATATAATTATAATATTTCTAAAAATTTACATTTTGAAATGATAAACCATATTACTCTTTTTCCACATTCTATAAAAATTGAAATCATTATCTATGCATACTTGTGGACTAACACCTCCATGGAACGATTGATTTCTATCTTTCTTTTCATAACCACATTTCATGTATGATCATGAGAATGGTTTAATGGTTTAATATATTTTTTATAAAATTATCAAGTATATATAATGAAAAATTATATAACCTATAAGAAATATGATAAATAAACAACCATGGTAAATTCAACTATCCAAAAGAGTATTGTAAGAAAAAAAAGTGATTTATTCATACTATGAAATAAAATAGTATGGGTCATATTATTCTTATAATTATTTTTAATTAAGATATAAAACAATAATTAATGATAAATAAGATCATTATTCTTATGATATAATGACATTTTAATAAAACTACTTCATAATCTTCTATTAATTATTGTATGTTCTTGTTTGGGTAGGATTAATGACCTACTTGAACAAAGATATAAATTAATATCATATATGACTATAAAAATTTAATTTCAAGTAATATATTATATGATATAGATATGTAATTAATATTATTTTTTATTTCTATAATGGTAATATAGATATTTTTCTCATTATTTAGGAAAACACCTTTCATTTGTTAAGAATCATCGAAACATTCTCATTTCCGAATTCGTATTTAAATATCATAAGAAAAACTGTCATAAAATGAAATTATAACATTATAAATAATTATAAAATAGAAACCATATCCCATTTTCATATTTTTTAATGCTATAATTTGGAAAATTAATGAATAAGAACACCACTATTATAAAATTAGTTCAAAAAGATCAATATCACACACACCTGATATTGAAAATAGATAATAAATAACATATATTCATGGGGATAATAATAATAAATGAAGTTGATAAAAGGTTATAGATAATTTAATTTCTCCAAAATTCATGATTAATATATTAATTTTTTTATATAGAAGGTTAGATTGTATTTCAACCAAGCAGTAATAAAGGTAAGGGGTTCTTTATATCAAACATTTATTACTTGAGATATGTTTATATTATACACCATGTTTTCAATTTTATGATGTATTTAATTCATATAAACATATATTTATAATATTATTTTATTAATGGGATATAATAATAAAAATTATTTCTTTTTTTATCAAATACAATTTCTCCAAAAAAATTTCCCGGTTGAAAGGTTTTTTCATAAAAAAATAATTAATAAAGTCATAATGTGTCATATTGAAGTTTTCATGGATTATTACACCCTAATACTTTAAAAAATTTAATTTTATATTCCTATTTTTAAATTTATTTTTAATATAAAATAATATTTTACTATGTTGGTTTTTACAAAGGCATTTTCAAAGTATTAAAAAGGTTCATTTCCTTTCATTATCAAATGTTTTATCTTTGGCCCAAAATTTCCTATATGAATATTTATGTCATTTTCAAGGATTAATTATTAAAGGTTATTTTTAAAAGTAATTTTTTTTAAAATATTTCAGTTCACCTTTTTAAAATTTACTTTTGAAAGTAACATGTATGTTTTTATTTTACGCCAATGTTAAAAATGTTTTCTAAATGGTATTTTATGTTTTCACCTCTATTTTACTTTTCATATTAAAAAGGATTTACACTCATAAGATTTACATTACATGATTTATAATATATATATCTATATATATATAATTTATGTGATTGGACATGTTATATCAAATAATTTCATTATTGATCCATTCTTGTGTGATATTATTTAAAGAATTATTTTGAAAGAATGTTTTTCATATAACTCTACATCCTTAGAAGTATACTTTATTACACTAGGAATATATTATTTTATAACCATACACCATGTTTATATGTATATATTATGTAATGTTGTTTTCTATAAAAATTATGATCCATGACTACCTTTGTATTATTAAAGATCCACCGTAAATAATCAAAACTTTTCTTATGATGCATTTTATTTGAGAACACTCTATATTTACTTACTTTGATTGAAGTATTCTCACCTAGATTCCATATATTTATTGATTGGGGAAATTATTTACATAACCATATACCCTTTATCAATATGGTTTAAATACAATATGATTTCTATTGATTTAAGGTTATTTACCTAGGAAGTCACTAAATATATATTGATGTACATTTATTTTTCATGGGTTTATCATGTTTATGATATCCTTATATGAATCCATTTGAATGGATATGAAACATATTTTCTTCCATGAGTTATTTTTGATGTGATTAATGAAACCAATTTACTTTTTATGGGTTATTTATGGTGTGTTTAATAAAAACCATTTTCTTTCCATAGGCTCCTCATACAATAAAAATTGAATGATTTTCATTTAAAAGATTTATAAAACCCACTTTAATTAAATTGGTTATTTATGATTTTATAATAGAATTATTTTTAAGTGGAAGAAATAAATATATATGAATGATGGGTAGGGTCTAATATCACCCTCTAATGCATTGGTAATAAGTTCATATCTCACATGATAAAGTATTAATGAGTACCTTTTTATTTTCTCATAAGTGTGGGAACTGAAGGTGTGGATAGTGAAAGTAATGTTCCCTATACTAATGTTTGTTTCAAATTTGAAATATGTAAAATTTGTATTCTTATCATCATTCTTATGTTATACCCTCATTGCTCATTTTTATTAACCCATTCATGTGTTATTTTATTCCAATCCATATTCCATGATATATGATCTATTATTTTCTAGGATTAAGTTTCTTTTTTATCTTGATTATTCCCATATCCTCATCTGATATAAACTAATGTTATTCAATAATTTTTTATTATATTTATCCTTAGTGAGCATATGTGCTCACCAATTCCTTATCTTTATATTTATATAGGTTAATAATACATGAAATGTATAAAGTGTATAGAAGATTATATTATGTGGAAAATTTGTGATAAATAGCCAAGACATATTATAGATTAAGTAGTTCCATTCATAATGGTAAAAATATCCAATTAATACAAATAACATGATTTTTGTTAGTTAAATTTTTATCTTAATTCTATAAAAATATATACCTAAACGTTATTGGGAATGTATTGAAATGAAATATTTTCTAAGTTAAGGTGGATTATATGGTCACATCTATATGATACTATAGTTGGTATCATATTAAGGTTTAGATAAATTTATATATTATGATGATATTAGTTAAGGTTAAATTAAGAGTTATAAATGTAATAAAAGGTTTATAAGCTAAGGTTGATTATAATTTCAAAGGTAAAGATAACCATTTAGGTCGGTTGAGGCAATATTATGGGGATTATGATAAAAAAAACTTTAGTGAAAACCCTTTGGATAAGTCTAAGGTATAAGTCTACATATAGGATAACATCCAAAAATTTAATAAAAATATATATTTTTTGGTTTTCTTTGAAATAAAATTCCTTTTTGGATACTACAAGTGGATATAGTCTCTAGAATAGACGTACCTAAAGGAAATATCCATGAAAATGTTTTATTGGGTATTAACTCAATCATCACATGGTATAAGATAAAGAGTCCTAAACACACACCAGGTTTAACACTCCTGAGGGATATTATTTGGTTAATAAAATTCTATTTACAATACATTAAAAAAATTACTATGTTAAAAAATTTGTATAACAAGTATGAGACAAACTAACCTAAAGTAATCAAGATGGAAATGAGAGTGATTTAGGTTGAACTAAACGTTTATGTATCTTTTTTTAAAAGTAAGACATTATATAGTTGAATATATCATGTAATTGTCTTATAATAGTATTATTATGGTGTTAATTATTCACTACTAATGATTAAATCCTTTTGGTTTTAGTAATGGATGAATCCTGAAGGAACCAAGTTAACACTGTATTCTATTGATAATAAAAATATTATCTCAATGAGTAACCTAACAATATAATATTTTGAGCGATAAATATTGTGATTTGTCTAAAAAAGATATTAATAATTAGGATAAAAAAACATAAACTTATTATATTTGTAACACACCAATACCTTCTTTTAGTTATGATTTAATTTTTTTTTGGTTTCCCTTTTTGTCTAGGTGTATTGTGGGATTCTCGGGAATGGAGAGCCTTTTCTAGAAAAAATAACCTAAAGTTAGGTGATATATGTTTCTCCTCCTTAATTGAGTCCATGTATTAATGTGTAAATTGATTTACAAGGTTCTACTTGGGATAAGAGAGCCTTAAGTTTTTTTAAAGGTTTCTATAGAAAAACGAGCTGGGTAATACCTCATGGACACATTCACATCATGAATGGGTTACATGAAGTGAATATGTTTTAGGAAATATGTCATGAATATTGTGTAGGGTGGGACAAGTTAATAAGATATAAAACCATTATATGTCATGAAAACATTAACTGGGTTTTAATTTAATCTAAGGTGATGCCTTTTTATTGTATTTTTAATACTTTAGATTTCACGCTGTGAAAGGGATTCACAATATGAATTATTCAAATCCAGTAGTTTTAAAAAAGTTTTATACATGAATCCTTTGTCCTTAAGATTAATGTTATTTCCTCTCAAAACCTACAATT
The DNA here is from genome assembly GCA_963277665.1 of Viscum album. Lineage (NCBI taxonomy): Eukaryota > Viridiplantae > Streptophyta > Magnoliopsida > Santalales > Viscaceae > Viscum > Viscum album. The sequence continues at coordinate 953,544,532 of OY728167.1, forward strand.
ATTTTTGATGATATTGGGTGATCTCCCCCCTTTTGGATCGCTTCATTCATTGTTAGATTCCTATGGTTGTTACACCACATATCCTTGGTTATAGTATTTCTTATTCTTTGTTTCCTTTGGTTGCAGTGCTGAAGTTGGATGCATTTTTGTTTTAGATTCATGAGCTACTGGTGTTTTCTGTCGATACTTTGTAGTTTATTTTGATTCCTTGTCTTTCAATGGTTGATTTGTGGTTTTTCGATCTTCGTTGTCGAAGTAAGATTGGTGTACATTGTTTAGGAGGTAAGTTTATCTATGAAAGTGTTTTAATTCATGATTTTCTATATGTTCTTATTGGTTATTTTGGGGTTTTTTTTTGAAATGAATTTTATTTGGTGTAAAAAAGTTCTTTTATTAAATGTTAGAATTGATTTTTGAAATGGTTTTGGGATAAACATAGCATATTGGGAACCCTAGGTGTGGTTGGAAATAGACATAGGTGACCCTAGTGTGTGTGGAATTTCTAGGGGTTTATTTTGTGATATTGATAGACTATGGAAGGACTCAATATTGGTTGGAACCAACTTATTCTTATTTTAGGCTTCTTTTATATATAGTATGTATTCTTATAGGTTAGAGACAAAATAGTGTGCTTTTTCTTTTATACTTTTTTTATTCCATGATTTTTGCTCACATATTTAGTTTACCTATTTTTCTTTTGAAAAAATTGAATATTTACAAATTGTTCAAATTATGAAAGTTCTTTATAAACTGGATGAAGTTTTAAAGCTAGAACTTTTTCATTCTTGATATTATAACTTATATATATTCTTTGGTGATATCCTAATAAGATCTATGTTGACACTCTAATTTTTCCTTTGGGTGATTATAGATCTTGTTTTGTAATACTTAAGATAAGGATAGATAACTATGTATCATTCCATGATTTTGTGTCCTCAATAATTTTTGTAGTGGGATGGTTAGGTGGTGGCTGATGGTCACATGGAGACATATTTAGTTTAGTCTAATTTATATTTATAGTTTTTCTGGTGTGGATTATCTCTTTATGTCTCATGGATATGTATTTATTTCTTTATTTCATGTTGTACTTTTATGTTTCTTTAGTTTTACAAGTGAATTTTGGTTCTTCTCTGTAATTCACCCCATGGCGGACTGGCTTTGGTGACTTTTCTTGTTGACCTAGGATAGTTTATTAAAAATTTATATCAAAGAGAATTATGAGAAAAAATTGTGTTAACACTTCCTGTGTTTGGTTCTATGTCTTGGGTATATAGGATTTAGGACCATATAAATTTGGGTAGTAAGTGTGGGAGGGTTCCTAACCAGCTTACAACCATGATTGAACTTGAGTTACCAAGGGTGGTCAGAACTTTTTTTCTAGGTTTGAAACATGGTGTTTGAGATTATTTAAATTAATGTAATGTGAAGTTTATTTAAATGGGACTATTGTTTTTATTAAGTTGACATCCTTATTCAATGAATTTATAATTTCTTTAAGTTATTATAGTTTTAAGGCATTGATATCAATACCTCATGTTTTTTCAATGATATTGGAATATGCTCTTGACGGATTGGTTTTTTATTCTGTTTTTTAGAAAATTTATCTTGGAAGAGACATTCCAAATCTGAGTGAAGAAGCTATGAGATAGGTTCTATAGAAAAATATTTTGGAAGGACCGTATTTGGTATTCTAAATAATCTGCACTGTTTAAACTCTAGGTCTACTAGGGGTCGGGAAACTGGGATGAGTAGAGGTTCATAACTGAGAATTTAAAAAGAAGCATCCACTTTCTTTTCAAGGTGAAAAAGTAGAGTAGTAATATGAATAATGTATTGAGAATATTGAGATAATATTCAACTTTTTAAATACTCATGAAGACTCAAAGGTTATTTTTTCAATGTATATTCTTAAAGGACTTGGAAGGATGTGATGGGAATCAATTATGCAAGCTATGTTTCATGAGGATCTTACCTGGGTTTCTTTAAAAAAAATTATCCAGTGGTTTTATCCTGTTACATTACATGGGGAGAGAAGTATGAGTTTTTGAACTTAGAGAAATGATAGAATACTATTTTGGAGTATTCCACCCAATTTTCTGAGTTGGTTTACTTGGCAGCAGAGCTAGTCACCAATGATTACCTAAAATCTCATAGGTTTGAGTTGGGGATGAGGGACGAAATTTGGATAATGATGATTCTCATGTTTATTAAGACCATTAAGAAGTTATTTGATAATTAAGCTTTATTAGTGGATGAAATAGTTGGAAAAATAGTTTTTGGAGGAGCTTCAGTTGATACGATCGTTATCCAGGGTGTATCTTCTAGCTAGAAAAGACAGTACAAAGGTAGATAATTTTATTTAGGACTAGTTTTGGGGTATTCTTCAAGATATTATATGGGTTTTATCTATAATGTTTAGTGTAATGGTCATACCAAGCCTAATTGGACAGAGGCTCCCAATAATTTTCATCATTTTAGAAAATATAGTCATCTAAATCATTTTTGTGATAGGATGTCCCAAGGTAGTAAGGCTAGTTATACATTTACCAAGGGCTCACTGGTTCATACTTATTATTCCATGGGTAGTGGGTCTTATCCTTAAGATAAATGGGATGTTCATGTGGCTAATAAATCTTAGGTAAGAGCTGATACTGAACACATTTAGGTGATATAGTATGCACAAGGTGAATCCGAAGTAGGGCTGACTATAGTTACAAATACTGTGTTTATTTCTTGTTCTATGGTGCAAGATTTGTCTTATAATAGTGTTACTCATTATTTCATATCATAAAACCTAGTTTATGTTTAGGGGTTATGTTCCGATATTATTTTGTTCTTGTTGGATCTTTCCATGCCTTTGGTAAATAGGCTTGAACAAGGTTTTAAGTTCCCAACACATTGAGTGATGATAAATGACCATGATGTGGAGTGGGAATTCTTAATACTCAATATTGGAATAATTGACTTGATTATTTGCATGGATTATATGATCTGTGCTAAGTCCTGGATATACTATTACCACAATTGGGTTTAAATCTTGTTTACCTATGGGGCCACTCATGTTTTTCAGGGTGATTGGGACTCTAGATCGGGAAGGGATGGGCCTATTATTCCTTATGTTGGGATAATATCATTCTTGTTTTTAGAGATTTTTATTGATATTATTGAAAATTGTTATGGTATTCAACCAAAAAAAATGGTGTGTGCGTACCCTGAGGTATTTCTAGATGATTTCTTGGTTTTCCTCTCTATAGTGAGGTTGAGTTTACCATTGACCTACAACCTAAGTTGATGGCCATTTATATTCCATCTTACCATATAATACCTGATTATTTGGTAGAACTTAAGGTAAATCTTGTATATCTTTAAGAAAAGGTATTTATTCTTCCTATCATGTCACCATGGCCTTTGCATATTTTCTTTTCTAATAAGGAATATGGGAGTCTTAGTGTAACACCCTCAGTTTTTATGTACATTTTTTTCGAATAAATTAAAATTTTCATGTTGTAATGAAATAAGTCAAAGATTACTTTCACAATAAACCAAAATTTTATACATTACATGGAATATAGAATTTTTTTATATTAAATACTTAGATTTCATCTGATACACGCAACACTAATTTGGTGTATGATACAAGAAACATTGAGTTAGCATACAATATACGCAACACTGAGTTGGCGTACAATACACACAACAATAATTTTCCACGAAAAATAATTTTATTGTTTCAATAAGATAATAATAACCTAGATGTTAAAATTAGTTATATGAATAGTATTAATTTTTTTTCAAATATTTTTCATAATTTTTTTAATATAAAATAAACATATTGATAATAAAAGACAGGGTTTTTAGTAAAGTCCTTCAATGCCTCAAAATACTATTTTTAATTTCCTTATAATAAAATAAATTTTATTCACATTTAGAAATTTAATTTTATAATATAAAATTCATTTTTGAATTTATAATTTCTAAATTAACTTAGTGTGAATTTTTGGGATTTTTATGAAAAACTTCATTTTTAGATGAATAGTGAAAAATAAAATATTTTAATTCAAAACTGATTTTTAATTTAATTTATTTGTAAGGTAAAAATATATATTAATTTTATAAAAAAAATTAATTAGAAAATATTTTTATCATGTAATATAATTCTAGTAATTGGAAACATTTCTACATTTAAATTGGTCATAAAGACATAACAAACTTTTGATTTTTTTTTACTATAAAAGACCATAATGTCGTCCCAACAGCGGGATTATTTTAAAATTAATTTCTACAAGTTATGTGATTAGAATTTGGAAAAAAGGATTCCATATTTGAAATAATAATAATTTATAATGTCTAATAAAAAAACAAAAATTTAAAAAATTATTAGTGAAGGTGATTAAGATTAATTACATCGATTAAGAGAAATGTTAGGTTAATAGAGTAATAAACCTTAGATTTAAGACTCAAAAATACCTAGACACAAGTACAACACCCATTTTATGTCCATATTTCGTCCATAAACCTTCCATTCTTGAGTTTTGTTGGTTTTTTGTCACTTTCTTTAGGTAATAATATGTGTACACCTCACTTGTTTCTAAAAATTCTAAGTGAGTCCTTTTTCTCCCTATAAAAGGCCACCACCTCTACCCATTCCTCACACCTCTCAAACATTTTACCTTAGGAAATGTACTGCCCATGTATCCTAACAAATATCCTCCCTTATAACATTAAACCTCCCTATGGGAATACATCTTCTAAAGTAAGCCTTTTGGCACAAACCAAACGGAGTTACCAGATTTAGAGGTGACACCTTTTTTCAAGATCCATTTCTTTATTTTAATAATTTACCCCTACACTCTATTTATTAGTTTATTGTGTGAAAAAACCAGTTTCCTACTTATAATTGGGTTTTTAGGTAAATATTTTGACCTACACTTGCACAGACCTCCATCTAATGAATATTGAATATATTGTTTCTATGTACGACGAACTACTACCTCACAAAACGATTATTGTTCATTTATCTTTTACCCCCAATCATGGTGGCCATTATGATGGTAAATATATTTATAGATGTAATATATTATATTTATTATGTATTTAATCTTCTTTATTCATTTTATGACAAAAATATCTTTACCTTTCATTCGGTGTAAATACGATAATCTCGTTTGAGGAAGTGTAGACTACCGCCCCCTCAAAGCGATGTGATTCATTCACAAACCACATGCAATGTATTAAGGATGTGTATAGTAAACATATATAATATATATTATATAGTAATTATACTAGAATAATGATACATACATATATATAAATACATATATATACATATGTCATTTACTTTATTTCAATACAATAAAAAAGAGGAGAACAACATCCATGCGTACCTACGACTTGCCATCTCTAGGAGGGGTGTATTCCAATTCATAATTCATTATTATATAGATTAGTATAATATAAACATATTGTATATAATGGATATTTATATTATGGTCTATATTCTTTAATCATGATATTGGTATAAAGATCAATGATATAACAAATTATAACACAAGTGAAGAACAAAGGGAATATTACCTGAAGTGAAACATTAACATAGGATCATTAAAAAGAGGGTAATATAAGGTCAAAAAATGGTATTATATATAAGAATATTATTATATAAAATATGTATAATAAAATTATATTTATTATATAGAAATATTGTATGATTATGGAGAGAATCAAGACATAAGGTAAGAGGATTTCATCACACTTTTAATTTAATGAGAAACAAGATATTTTCTCAACAATTTCATTTTGTGTGGTGTATATACTAACCATGATCGTATTCTATGTATCTTGAAATAAAATTTATTGGTATTCACATGACCATTTTATTATCCTTCTTTCATGGGGTTTAACTTTCAAATGTTACCAAATTAGTAAAACAGTTTTGTCTCAGTTTGACTTCTTTGAGATTCATGTTTTGTTATGCACCTAAACTATTTTTAAAGGTGTATATACTTCTAGTTTACATGTTATATCATGAATCTAATTATTTTCATGATATTTTAAGCTTCATGTAATTTCTTTTTTAGATATGGAGATTATGATCCTAAGTTAACAAGTTATAAGAGTTTATTGAGACAATCTCTTCTCTTTCCAAGATTTTTTATGTTTATGGATCCCTTAATGAAATATATGATCCGTATCTCAATAATATTTATGATTTTCTTTATCTTATGTTTATTCATGATATCCTCTATTGTTAATACCATATTTCAACTCTTTGTCAATTAAGATAATATTTTTTATGTAAAATCGGACGGTCTCTCTCTTCGGCTGTAAATCTATTGTATTCAAAACCCATGTTTTAGTAAATGTTTTCAAAATGATTTCAGAAGATACCTAAAGAAAATTTTCTATGAAAAAGTTTTTTAAAAATGCTTTATTGTTTTAAAATTTTCCTTTATTATTTTTCCATTTTATTTTCAAATAAAAATGTTTTTAAACGGTTTTATGTTATAATAATATTTTTTGAAAGAAGAAAGGATATTTTACTCAAGAAGTTTTTTTATAAGATCATTCAAAATTATTTTCCATCTAATATAACATCTATTAGTGTTACTCATGCCTTTATGGAGAAATTATTCAAAGTTTCCATTCATACCCATTCTTTGAATATATTATTTGATTGATTTCATGATACTTATGAATATCTTATATATTTCACGAGTTATAAGATTTGGAAACATGCTTCTTTTCATGGGTTGTGATTATGATGAAATGATTACAAAACCTTTACATTTCCATGGGTTATGATATGATTACATATTTATTGTACCCATTTCATGTCATGGGTTATGATATTGTTATTTATGATCTTTTGGAACATGTATGTATGAGTTATTTATGTGACGAGTAGGATCTATATCTCCCTACAATGCATTGGGTATAGTTTCATATCTCATGAGATAAACTAAGATGGTATTTAGAGTTAACCTTGACAAATAATATGGTATGATGAGTGAACTCAAGCTACTATGATGGCCATGGAAGTGAACCATGACTACTATGATGGTATGGAGAGTGAACACATACTACTAAGATAGTCTTGGAAGAAATTACTTGGCTACTATGGAAATAATTATATGCTTATGTGTTTTCTATAGTTCAATGTCTCACTCCCATGTTATTATTTCATGGATTATGTCCTTTACGTACTTATTATTCATGTATTATGAACATCCAATATTTATGCCATGATTCATGTATATGATCTTTGATATGGTGGGTACGATATTTTATTTTCATGATCACATTCTCATACCCTTATGCTCATTTTTACACTTACATGTCACCCTTGTTTACCCTTACTGAGCATTTAAGCTCACTTCTTTTTATGTTTTCTTCCTTAGGTTGTGAAGATATGTTTTATGTTTGATGTCTCTAAGAAGGGTTCTATTCAAGAAGAAACTGGTGGGAGATAATGTAGATCACATATGTATGAGTTTTTGTGTTTCTATGTTTCCAAAGACACTATACCAATTATGATCTTTTGGCATCTATTTGTATAATGCTTAATTATTCCACAAAATTTCTATAATTTTAATGTTTTAAAAAAAAGGGTAACTATATTTGGTATCAGATAAAAAGTATAGTTAACCTTTTAAATCTAGGATGAGAAAACCTTAGTGATAACCATACAGACATGCCTAAATTATAAGTCTAGGGATAAGTGAATGTATAGAAAATGTCCTTCAATTTTTATTGAGGATAGAGTTAGTGGATTCCTAGAAATAAATCCATGTATGGATACTAAAAATGGATGTGTCTCTTGAACAGATGTAACGAGGAGTAAAAACTCCAACAAGATGTTCTGGGTTTGACACGAGGTAATCTAGTACATGTAAATGGGCCTTCCTAAACACCTAGTTTGACACTCTTGGGAGATATGATTTTGGAATTCACAAACTCTTCATGAACCACTATGAAATATATAAATATAATATGGCTATGAATAACCTAGGATAAAACTATGGTGTCATAGATTAAGAAAGTGGTCATAAGTTAGATATCCTAAAAGTGATTTTCATGATTATGTAGTTCCTCATTATGACAACTATTTCTTAATATATGCATCTGGTTTTATTCAATGTATGGAACCCAAAGGAACTAAATTAATGAAAATTACAATAGAAAATCAAATGCTTTTACTCCTAAACAATCACATGCTATGGGGGATGGAATGCAAAACCTCATTACTATGATCACACAGCTTTCTCAAGCTATGAATCATAGTGGACTTCTAAATGATCAAAGAAGGGAACAACCTTATATGGAGTCTTTGACGAGGAAACATTCACATTATTTTAGAGGGTCTCATGATTCACTTGTTTTTGAATAATGGATGGGCACCACTGAAAACATATTCTCCATATTTTGGTGTTCAGAGCATGATAAAGTCATTCTAGATGTTTATCGGTTAGAAGGTGAAGTATATTTGTAGTGAAATCTAATCAAGAATATGAGGTAGCATGATGATATTGAATCCATGTTTTGGGATGAGTTCCAGATTTTTTTTCAATAAGTAACTTCCTTTAATTATTTGTACCAAGATGAATAAATAGTTCATTGAGTTAAAGAAAAAGGATGATGAATCTATTGGTATCTACGAGGATAATTTCATGAGACTTGCGAGGTACGCTTCATGAATTATCATCCAACCTAAAACTAAATTTGATAGGTTCTTTGGTAGCACAAAGACAATTATAATAAGGGTATTGGAAATAAGATACTTTAGTAGATAAAAAGAAATTTTGCATTGTGAAATCAAGGGTGAAATGGAGGTGGGAGTCACATATCAATCTAATGGCTTTAACAAGAATAGGAAGATGGATTTTAAAGTAATATTAAAAACCAAAGAGATAAGAATATGATCTTTATTTTATTATCTAAGTGTGTAAAGAATCATGGAGGAAATTGCATTAAGGGGTCTAATAAATGTTTTAAGTGTTGAATGGAAGGTCATCAGGAAATTTATTTTTGAGGTGATGGGAAGAAGTTGGCTCAAAATGCTAATGGGGAAAATCCACACATAATGCACTTCCCACGATTCAGTTCTACAAATATAATGTGAATTGGAATTATGATAACTACTTCCCAAAACCAAGGGTTGGTGATGAATATTAACGTCAACAACCTATTAAGCCGAGGGATAAGGGTAAATCTCAAGAAATCACTATATCTGATGAGGGGTGTGATAATGATGTGGTAAAAGGTACACATACCATCCACTCTTGAACTACTAATGTCATATTTGATTGTATATCTAACCACACTTTCATATCCAAGTAATTTTATAAGGGTGTAAAGAATCCTCCAAAACAATAAGAGGTGGAATTAGAAATGAAACCCCTAATGGTACAATGACCACGTCTCAAGTCTATGATTTATCTCTATTTGAAGTGTATGGGAATGTTCTTCCTAAAAATCTTATCATTATTCTTTTAGTCAAATTTTATGTCATCCTAGGCATCGATTGTATTTATCTACATAAATCCCAAATCAATTTTTAAGGAAGGGAAGTTAGGATTGATATTTCAATCCCTCCTACGATCATCCATTAATTTGATGATAATTTTTAACTTTCTTTGGAGATTACATCAAGTGTATGGGTATTAATTCATATTCAAAAAGGATGTTTATCTCAAATGGTTGGGGAGAAGATCGACATCAATGATATTATTATTGTTCATAATTCTGTGAATTTATTTCCAGAAGAGTTGAATAGTATTCCACCAAAATGTTAAGTTGATTTATCGATATAACTTATACCTAGTTCCACACCAATTTCAAATACACTTTAAAGAATGGACCTGATTGAGTTGTAGGAATTAAAGAAGAAACTCCAAGAAAATATTAATAATGGATTCATTCATCCAAGTGTGTCACCTTGGGGTGAAATAGTTTATTTTGTGAAAAAGAAAATTTAATAAATGAGACTCTAAATTTATTATCAGGAGTTGAACAATATCACAATAAATAACAAGTATCCTCTTCCCATTTGTGATGACATGTTTGATCAATTGCATGGAGATCAATAATTTTCCAAGATTGAAATTCGTTCCAGATATCATAAATTGAGGTTCAAGAAGGAGGATATACCCAAGATGGCATTCTGTACAAGGTATGGTCACTATGAATATATAGTAATGCCTTTCAGGTTTACTATTTCCCCTATAATCATTATGGATTTAATGAATAGAGTTTTTATAGATTACCTCAATATGTTTTTGGTAGACATTATATCAGATATTTTTATCTATTCACAGAGAAATGAAGAGCATGAATATCAACTTAGAATTATACTAAAGTCTCTAAGGAATGAGAAGCTAAATCAAAAATTTAAAAAGTGTAAATTTTGGATGCAAAATGTTTACTTTTTGGCTCACATAATATGAAGAGATGGTATAATAGTAGATCCATCAAAGACAGACGCTATTAAATGACCGCTTAGACCAACCACATTGTCTGAGATCCATAGATTTCTTGGTTTAGTTGTATATTATAGATGGTTTTTGTAGAATTTTTCACAACTATATAATCTTCTAACCAAGTCAACTCTAAAGGGAGTTATGTTTTTCTAGACTGATGAATATGAGAAAAATTTCAAGGAACTGAAAAGAAGGTTTGTCAGTACATATGTGCTTACATTTCCCTGTAGTGAAGAATGGTTTTTAATTTATAGTGATGCATCCAAGAAGATATTGGGATGTGTTCTTATTAAAAATAACATGGTTATAGCATATGCCTTATGAAATTTGAAGATTCATGAGAAAATTTACCCAAATCATGATTTGGAGTTAACAATTGTAATTTTAGCATTAATGATATGAAGGCATTATCTTTATGGGGGGAAGTGTTTACATATACCAATTATAAAAATATGAAATATATATTCACGCGGAAGGAGGTGAACATGCTCCAAAGAAGATGGTTAGAGTTGATAAAGGATTCCGAATTCTAAATACATTACCACCCCGGGAAATAGAACAAGGTGGAAAATGCTTTTAGTCAAAAAGATCATGCTAGCTTATCTATGATGAGGTTAAAAAAAGAGCCAATGTTTCTAGATTTGTAAAGGATGGATCTAGAAATATTGAAGGACACGAAAAATATTATCTTTATCAAATAATTGTTCAACCCTCTAACCAAGTGAAGATTAAGAAGGAACAGAAGGAAAATGAAGAAATAAAAAATAAGGTTAGAAATGTTTCTGAGTTTAAGATTGATTCGGATGAAATAATAAGGTTTAGGAATCATGTATCTGTTCCTTTCATGCCAGATTTTAAGAATGAGTTATTAGAGGAAGCTGATATTTCTTCACTCTCTATTCATGCTATAGAATAAATATATATAAGCACTTAAAATAAGACTTATAATGGTATGGCATGAAGAGAGATATCATGGAGTTTGTATATTGGTGTTTGGTATGATAACAAGTTATGGATGAAAGAAAAAAGTCTAAAGGGATGTTTCATCCATCACCCATACCAGAATGGAAATGGGAGAACAATACTATAACTTTTTTCATTTTACTACCCAAAACCTTTAAAGGGTTTAATGATGTATGAGTGGTAGTTGATCACTTTACTGATTCAACACACTTCATTGATATCAAAGAAGATTTATCTGTTGATCTGATTTTCATAATATAAATTAAAGAAGTGGTAAGGATGAATGGAGTAACACATTCTATTGTATTAGATCAGGATCTGAGGTTTACCTCAAAGTTCTGGTGATGTTTTCAGAAATCACTTAATACATAATTGGGTTTGAACACTTCTTATCATACTCAAACAGATTTTCAGTTTTAAAAACAAATAAAACCCTAGAGGATATATTGAAATCTTATTCATTAGAATTAAAAGGTGTATGGGATCAACACATTAATCTAGTTGAGTTTTCTTATAATAATAGATTTCACTCAAGTATTTAGATGGCACTTTATGAATACCTCTATGGGAATAAATTTAGAGCTCCAACATGTTGGGATGAGGTTGGAAAAAAAATCTATTAGCACCTGAGATCACTGAAGAAATGGTCAATAAGGTTAGAACGTTTCAACAACATATCAATGAAGCTCAAATCCTGTAGAAAATTTATGCTAAAAACCATTAGTGTGATCTAGAATTTGAAGTTGGTAAAAATGTGTTTATATGAATCTCACCCTTGAAGAACATTATGAGATTTCGGAAGAAAGGGAAACTAAGCACAAGGTATATTAGTCCCTTTGAGATTTTTGATCATATCGTGACGATATCCTATCCCTTGTAACTTCCCTAAAATCTCTCTCAAGTCCATGATGTGTCAATGTATCACTCCCGAGGAACTATATACTTGAACCTTCATATGAACTGAACTCAGAGGTCACTCTGCTAGAGAAATATATTTCTTATGGAGAGCAATATGTTGAAATTATAGACCGATCAAAGAAAGTTCTACGAAACAATACCAATCACATGTTCAAGGTTTTGTGGAGAAATATTCAGTTAGAAGAAGCTACATGGGAACTTGAGGATATTATGAAGAATAATTATCCTCATTTTTTCTACTTGAGTGACAAATTTCAAGATCCAAATTAATTTTAGGGGGGTATAATGTTACACCCTGAGTTTTTATGGAGTTTTTTTCTCAAATAAATTAAAATTTTCAACTTTCAATGCACTAAGTCAAAGATTAATTTCACACCAAACCATCATGTCGTATGTTACACACAACACTAAATTTTCATAATCAACACTGAGTTGTCATACGATACACGAAACACTATGTTGGAGTACGATACACACAACACTGAGTTGGTGTACGATACACAAAACAATAAGTTTACATAAAACATCACTTTATTTTTAAGTTAGATAATCATAACCAATATTTTAAACATAGACACAAGTATATTATTAACTACTTTTCAATTACTGTTCATAATTGTTTTATATAAATGAAACATATTGATAATAAAAGATAGGTTTTTCGGAAAAGTACCTCTAAGTTTAAAAATATTATCTTTAATTTCCTTCTAATAAAATTAATTTTTTAAAAATTTAGAAATTTAATTTGATAAAATAAACTTTATTTTTAAATTTAGAAATTAGATTAGGGTTAATTTTTTGGAGTTTTTTGACAAACTTCATTTTTATATGAATAGTAAAAATACTGGATTTTAATTCAAGATTGTGTGTTAATTTAATTTATTTATAATGATAAAATATATCATAATTTTATTTAAAAGTTTAAATAGATAATATTTTTATCAATTAATCCAATTTTTTCATTGGAACCATTTTCACATTTAAATTGGACATAAAGTCTTATGAAATTTTTAATCCTTTTTACTATAAAAAGTCGTAGTGTCGTCTTGATAGTGCGATTATTTTTAAATTAATTTCTAACAATTATATGATTATAATTTGAAAAAATGGATTCCATATTTTAAATCATCATAATTTATAATCTATAAAAAGGTTAAATTTTATTTTTTAAAAAAATATTAGTGAAGGTGTTTAAAATTAATTATATTGGTTAAGAGAAAATTATGTTAATAAAGTACTAAACCTTAAATTTAAGACCCAAAATGACCTAATAACATGTCCAAAATCCATTGGGTTTCCATATTTTAAAAATAAACCTTATATTATTTAGTTTGGTTGGTTTTTTATGACATTTTTTGGTAATAACATGTGCACAACTAACTTTTTTCTAAAAATTCCAAGTGAGTCTTTTTCCTTCCCCATAAAAGACCACCACCTCTACCCATTCCTCACACCACTAAAACCTTTTATGTTGGGATAATATATACCCATTTAGCCTCCCAAAAATACTCCATTTGACCTTGAATCATCCCTTTAGGTATAAATATTCTCAAGGAATCCTTTTGGCACAAATCAAAAGGAGTTACCCGATTTAGAGGTAATGTCTTCTCTCAATATCTTTCTCTTTATTTTCCTTCTTCACCCCCTACAATATATTTTTTCTAGTATTTTTTGATAACACCAGTATCCTAAATATATTAGTATGTTATTATGAAAATAGGTCTACCTACACTTACACACACCTCTATGTAATGGATATTGAACTTACTATTTCTATGTATGGCGAACTACTGCCTCACGAAAGGATGATTGTCCATTTCTCCTTTACCACAAATCATGATGGAAATTATGATCGATAATATATTTATATATTTAATATATTATATTTATTATTTATTTAAGCTTCTTTATTACTTTTACAACACACATCTCTTTACTTTCCATTCAGTGTTAATATGATAATCCCGTTTGAAGAAGTGCGGAATACCTCCCCCTCAAAGCGATGTGATACATTTACACACCACATGGAATATATTAAAGATAGGTGTAGTGAATTTATATGATATATATTATATATTCATGATAATTTAATAATTATATATATATATATAATTTACTTTTTTTCTTTCAATACGAAAATAAAGATGGGAACAACATTCATGTGTACATACGAATTACCATCTCCATGAATGGTGTATTCCATTTAGTACTTCATTATATTATATATTATTATAATATAAACATACTATATATAACTGATATTTATATCACCATATACATTATGTAATCATGATATATTTATAAGGATTAACAATATAACAAAGTAAGACACATGCGAAGAACAAAGCGAATGTTACCTAAAGTGAAATTTTAATATATGATCGTTAATAATAAGGTAATATAAGGTCATAATAAAAATATATATGGTATCATGTATAAGAATATCATTCTGTAAAACATTTATAATATACTTATATTTATTATACAAGAAGCTTGTACGAGTACGGAGAGAGTCAAGACACAAGGTAAGGGGGTGTCATCTCACTTTTAATTTAGGTAAGATACAAGTTATGTTCTCTACTCTTTCATTTTGTGTGGTTTATGTACTTAACATGATTTTATTAGATGTATATTGTAATTAAATTTATGGGTATTCACATTCCCATTTTATTATCCTTATTTCATGGGGTTCAACTTTCAAAAGTTACCAAACCGGTAAGACAATTTTATCTCAATTTTTCTTCCTTGAGATTCATGTTTCGTTATGCACCCAAAATATTTTTCACAGTGTATATTCTAACATTTTAAATGTAATATAATGAATCTAATTATTTTCTTGATATCTTAAGATTCATGTAATTTCCTATTATTACTTGAATATTATGATCCCAAGTTAACGAGTTATAAGAGTTTATTGAGACAATCTCATCACTTTCTAATATTTTTTAAGTTTATGCTTAACTTGATAAAATATTATGATCCATATCTCAATAATATTCATGATTTTACTTATAATATGTTTATTACTAATATAATCTATTATAGGTACCATTTTTACACTCTTTGGTACTTAAGATAATGTTTTTTATGTAAAATATGACCATCTATATCTTCAGGTGAAAATACTTTATATTTAAAAACCATGTTTTTTAAAATGTTTTAAAACTGATTTAAAAATATTCATGAAGATCATCTTAAAGGAAATAGGATTTTAAAAATGTTTTATTGTTTTCAAATCTTCCTTTATAAGTTTTCAAAGATATTTTCAAAGAAAAAGGTTTTCAATGTTGTTTTATGTCACAAAAATAATTTTTCATAGAAGAAAGGATATTTTCCTTTAGAAATGTTTTTAAAAAATCATTCAAAAACATTTCCAATATAATATTAAATCCATTGGTGTAAGTCATTAATTTATGGAAAAATTACTCAATTTTTCCATTCATATTATTTCATTTAATGGATTATTTTTTTGATGGCATGATGCTTATAAAGCCCGTATTCTTTTCATGGATTATATGATTTTTAAACCCTTATCTTTTAATGGGTTATGATTTTGATTAAACGATTATTAAACCGATATCATTCCACAGGTTATGATATGTGTACATATTTAAGATACCCATTTCACTTCATGGATTATGAAATGATTATTTATAATCTTGTGGAACATGTATGTATGATTTTTTATGTGACGATTGGGACCTATATCTCCATCCAATGCATTGGGTAAAGTTTTATATCTCATGAGTTAAACTAAGATATTCTTTGGAGTTAACCATGACTACTAAGATGGTATGATGATTGAACTCATGCTACTATGATGACCATGGGATTTAACCATGAATACTATGATGGTAAGGGGACCAAACCCATACTACTAAGATAATATTGGAAGTAATGCCTTGACTATTATGGAAATCATTATATGTTTCTATGATTTCAACAATTCTATGTCTTACTCCTATATAATTTTTTCATGTATTATTTCCTTTACTTCAAATTTATTTATGTCTTATGAACTTCTTGGATTTATGAAATGATTCATATATATGATATTTGATATGAAAGGTATGATATTCTATTTTCATGATCACATTCTCATACCCTTATGCTCATGTTTACGCTTACATGTATCCCTTATTTACCTTTAATGATCATTTCAGATCACCCCTTTTTATGTTTTCTTCCGAAGGTTGTGAAGATATATATTATGTTTGATGTTTCTAATAATGGTGATATTCAAGAATAACGTAGTTGGAGATAATATTTATCACATATGTACCATTGTTTGTGTTTCCATGTTTCCAAAGGAACTATACCAATTATGGTCTTTGGGATTCTGTTTCTATAATTTTTAAGTATTTGAAAAATTTTATGTAATGTTAATGTTTTAAAAAGAAAAGGTCGTTATACTCAGACTTTTTATTGACTATAAAAAATTAAATCAAGTGACTGGAAATAAAAAATATCCCTTCCTAAGATTTATGAAAACTTTGATTAGAATAAACGTGCTTACTGGTCTTCAAATATTGAACTATGGTTATGGTACCTACAATTGAGATTCTAAGAAGAGGATATACCTAAGATAGTGTTTAGGATCCAATATGAGAATTTATAGTTTTTGGTTACCCCTTTTAGTCTCACTAACTCTCCTAATGTATTTATGGTTTTGATGAAATGAATATTTCATTAGTTCTTGGATTATTTTTTGTGGTTTTCATGGATGATATTTTGGTTTACTCAGAGTTAGAGGAGGATCACATGGACCATTTGAATATCATTACTAAAATTTGAGGGAACATCATCTGTAAGGTAAGCTTACCAAACATGAGTTTTGGATTCAAGTGGTAATGTTTCTAGGGAATTTTATATTTGAGAGGGAAACCTTAGTGGATTCTAGAAAGGTACACATAGTTATGTCATGTTAAAAGCCCATAAAGTTGTTTGATATCCAAGGATTCTTGATGTTGGATGTTTATTACAGGCGGTTTGTTTTGGACTTCGCCAAGCTTGCATATCTAATGAAAAAATAGAACCTATAAGGTTGTAAGTTTTTAGTGTAATGAAAAGTTTGAGAGATATTTTTAGAAACTAAATGTGATATTGAATTCATCTCCAGTTTTTTATTCTTTTAGAACTAGGTTTGGGCTTCGATATTTTCTATGATGCTTTGTGCATGGGTTTAGGGTATGTCTTGATGTAGGGGAAAAATTTTGTATCCTATGGCTCTTAAAATATTTTCCATAATCATAATAACTACCCTTTCTATGATCTTGAGTCGACTGCAGTTATAGATGAACTCAAAACCTGATGTCACTACTCCTTTGGGAAACAATTTTCATTATATTTCGATCATAAAATCCATAGGTATATTTTCAATTAGAGGTATCTATACCTATGACATATATACTAGATAGAGTATCTCCATAATTTTTATATTAATATTTTATATAATCCTAGGAAAAAAATGTGTCCATTTATGCGCTGATAATGAAATTTACAACAATAGAAGCGAATGAATTAGTGGAAGAGTGGTATTTGATGAGTTTGTTTGATGGGATGAGATTGGTAATGGAAGAAGATGGTAGGTGGTAATGTTAGGATTTGATTATGGATGAATATGTTTTTGATAAATAGGTTCAAATCTTGTAGATGTATGACCCTGGGTGTTAGAGATTAATAAAATCTTTAATGGCAGAGATAAATTGAGTTAGTGGTCTCTGTCTCCCAGCATCACTTTGTGTTTTCAAAATAGGTTGGTTGTTTATTTTTCCATGAGTTATGAGTTTATGGAAAGTAAGAACCATTCTTACTAGTCTATACACCTATGTGATACCAATATGTATCATGATTTTAGACAATAGTATTAGTGGCTAGGGATGAGATGGACTATTGAAGATTTTGTATCACATTTCTTGGTTGTCAAAAAATTAATGTGAAAAACCATAGACATGATGGTTTATTGGATCCCTTACCCATTTGGTATATAAATGGGAAGATATTTCCATGGATTTCAACATTGTTCTACCACATACTTCTAGTCGTAAGGATGCGATTTGGGTGATCATTGATCGACTCATGAAATCAGTGCATAACCTACCTATGAAAAAGGCAAAAAAGGTAGAACAACTTGGGGACTTCTATGTATGAGAGATTATGAGACATCTAGGGTTACCTCAGTAGTTGTATCTAGTAGGGAACCAAGGATTTCATCTAGGTTTTATAATGTTTTTCAAGAGGTTATGGGTTCACAGTTGAAAATGAGAAAAACATATCATTCAAATATAGATGTACATACAAAGATATCTATCTAGGTTCTTGAGGATATGCTCTGAGCTTGTGTGTTAGATTTTAGTGGTTCTTGGGAAAATAATTTTCCCTTAGTCAATTTTTCCTACAATAATAATTATAAATAGTTGATAAAAATTTCTCCCTTAGATGATTTGTATCGGAGGCCATGTAGATATCCCTTATGCTAGGTAGAGTTGGAAGAGAGGTCCTTGGTGGGAATAGTCCTTTTTTAAGAAATTACCGAGAGGTTGTATTTGATATGAAATAAATTTATCACAAAACAAAATCATCATAAATATTATGTGGAATGTCATCATTGAATTATAGAGTTTTAGGTCAGTGATCATGTCACGAACCAACCCAAGTCAACCCTAAATCGGACACCTGGGTCACCTGAGCCGGCCCGCGACATGGCCTCAAGTGCGTCTCCCGTTACGCCAGAGGTTACCGACTATTGGTGAGGGTGTAAGGTAAGTCAGGGGGGAGACTATACCCTCTTATCAAAGTGGAGCAAAGAGACCAAAAATACAGCAACGTAAGTAGTGTTAATATTAATTAGAAAGTAGTGGAAAACATTTTTCATTTATAAGGTTTGAATAAAAGTGGCGAACGACAGTTTATATAAGAGATGCATGCATGACATGCTAATGATACAATGGAAGCATTAAATCATGCGACATACTTACACATCAATGTAGAAGTAACTGGACAAAAGTCTCAAGCCACGAGGGAGATCTCCATGAGCATCCCGAGCCCCAACTCGGTCCTTTGCTCCTAACTCCTAGTACAAGAAACAACAACAACAAGGTCCTGCAACCAAATAGAATCTACTCGGGTACCCCAGTGCAATGGCAGCCCGAGTAGGGTGTGAGATATATATCTCAGTAGGCCGGAACCACCAGGGTCTAGCCCACTCTAGACCATGAAATATAATTAAACAAAGTAATGGTATTTTCTAACAATAATGACACAATACAAACAATAAACGCCCGTCCAGGTTCCAAAAAGGACACCTGACGACAATACCTGCTTCGGCCCATAGCCAGGATAAGAACCTGTTTAAGACAACACTAGTAAATTTGGTTCATGAATAAAAACACTTTTTATCATTTTGCTCACTTACTCTATTTATTCCCTTATCATTTCAACTCAGACTAGAAATCCAATCATTCTTACATTTCTTTATTTGATCACAATTCACTCGGGTTTTACCCAAATATCTCATTCTTTTCATAAATCATTATTATCATTCGTTCGGTGTAGATCACCATGTCTAACACCTCGTATCACATTGGGTGTAGATCTCCATGTCTAACACCTCGAATCACATTTGGTGTAGATCTCCATGTCTAACACCTCGATAATTATTCGGTGTAGATCACCATGTCTAACACCCCGTATCACATTTGGTGTAGATCGCCATGTCTAACAACTAGATAATCATTCGGTGTAGATCTCCATGTCTAACACCCCGTATCACATTTGGTGTAGATCGCCATGTCTAACACCTTATATCACAAGCTTGGATAACCATTGGGAAGGAACGCCATGTCCAAAACCCAACATTTAAATCAGTCTAGAACGCCATTTCTAGGACCAAGAATCTCATTTTTTTTATTACCATTTATCAATTAATTAATCAGTCGACACAATTCTCATTTCATAATTAATTCTTCACATTTAGTTATCCAAATCAGATCTCAACTTTATATAATCAATTCTCATAATTAATTATCCTTGTTCAACATTCTGGAACTTGCACGGGCAATAGATGGTAAACAAAATCATATGGCATCAACATGCCTCTATGATAGGTGATTAATGACATTAAATGGTACAAGCTAACAAACTTGTTAAAGCAAGGCATTTAGTTCAATCTATCACATTAAATTTATAACTTAAAGAACAAGGAAAAAGGGGCATTTAGGCGGGGCACATCCAAAGGGGTGGCCAAGAGGCAAGGCGAGCACCTAGGGTGGGCTTTACCATAACGAAGGCCACAATGGGCATGAGCGAACCACCCCATCATTTCAATAATGAATAAAGAGGCATTGCCGGAAGGTTGTGACAAGCGACACAAGACGTGGCATTATATAAGCACCGAAGTAAAGGGAAGAGGGTAAACACCCTACCCTAAAAGTTCTAATTACATGTTATGCCATGAACTTAGGAGGTGTCATGGCTCGTTTATCATTTCTCAAGAAGCAACATCATTTGAGGTAACCAGTAAGGTACAAGTACAAGCATGTCATTTATCAAGTATAATGTCAAGAATAAAGAGTCATAAGACTTTTTAGCAAGCAATCACAAAAAAAATAAATCTACTACTACACGTTTATTTTGAAGGCAGCTCACCTCCCTTGGAAGAGTTTTATTAGAAAACATGTCATTACTTTATCATACGATTCATTTAGTGATAGTTATCATTTACATTAAAACTCATTGAACACTTAGCAAAGTTAAGAAGCCAAACAATAAGGAAGGCAATCATGAAATTCTATTGCTACATTTTTAGATTGAAGGCAGCGCACCTCGAAAGAGGGGTTTTATTATTAAATCGTTAGTTTAGTGACCAAACAAACTCTTTTATCTTATTCCTGCAATTCACATGATTTGCACAGAAGCATTTAATCAGAACTAAACATGCATAATTAAAATGCTAAGTACAATACTAAACTCACTATTACTTTACTTAAATTTAAAGGGAAAGGAGAGGGACCCTACCTTCAGGTGGATCCATCTGTCCACTCCAGCTCTTGGCGCTTTCTAATTAAAGTTGTTGCAGTTGCTCCCCCACGAGGCATATGTGATTTCACATACGTATAAGGATACCTAGCCTCTATGCACACGCTCCGCATGGCCATGAGCATGCGCAAGAGGATCCTTACACATATGCTTACACATATACAACTGTCTCCGCTCACCTGCACAGGCACTTTTTATATATGTAATGGGGACAGCTAGCCCCGTACGTGTATATTTGCTACCATGGACAAATATACGCACGCTGGGGGAACCCACGTACATATAAATACGTACCTATTCCTGCACAGGTGAGTCGCCTAAGCTCTGGCAACCTGAAACCATACTGAAACCTCCAACACACTATAAGACAACCACTACAAACCTTAAGACACAAAGATAAACCAATTTAGGCAAGGAAAATCCAACCAGAAAAAATAAACAGTTCCCTCAGGTGATGGCGAGAGACCAAAATGAAGTCGAACCACACTGCGAAGCTCAACGCACTGCCAACGACAAACCATGGACTCATAAACATCAAAAGCCCCAAATTTAACAAGTGCGAAACAAGGAAAGAGGTGAAATCCTTACCCCGAAACCATACCGATGGTCCAAAACTACCCAAACCGATTCGCCTTCGGCGGTGGTTGCCAGAACGCACCTCAAGGGACCCCAAGAGAACCTTCGCACCGACCTAAAACAAGAAGGAACCGAAAAACCAGATCACCTCTAAGCCCTAGGGTTCGGCCGCACCTCACCGGGCGCCGATTAGGTCGAAATGAAGCCGAAAACAGGGAGAACAAGGGAGAGAAGTAC
This sequence comes from Viscum album, assembly GCA_963277665.1. Taxonomy (NCBI): domain Eukaryota; kingdom Viridiplantae; phylum Streptophyta; class Magnoliopsida; order Santalales; family Viscaceae; genus Viscum; species Viscum album. Next base: position 953,566,737 of record OY728167.1, read on the forward strand.
TCACCAAAGAGATTTGGAGGATGAAATCGCCAAAAACCGGGAGAAGACGGGGGAAGGAGGCGGCGCTGTGGAGGGGGGGTCGCGCACGGCTCGCGGGAGAGAAGGGAGGGGGGTGCGTCGCGTGGGGGTTCTGCCAAGTGAGGGGAGGGAGGTTAGATAGTTTTTTTTAATTTTAATTAATTTATTTTTTTTTATTTTAATTTTAAACAAAAACTAAAACACACCCAACCCGCACGGTTTTACCCGCACCGCCTGAAAAACCGTGTGCAGCCCGCGTGCCTGCTACAGGATACCCGGGGTACCCCGCACGGCTGACCCGCATGGTTAAACCTACCGCGCGCAGTCCGATATCACCGCTTAAAACGGCTCTAGAACTCAGGACCTCGTTCCGAAGCTCGGTTTTAAAACCGACCCACTGATAAAAGAAAAAGTTCAAAAACCTTCACATTTTATCTGCTAAAAAAACGGTTCGTTACAAACTACCCACCTAAAAAAACTTCTCGTCCCCGAGAAAACTTCAGAAAACAACGAAAACATCACCCAACTCACAAGGGTCATGAAGTTTCATTCAACTGGTTGTATTGTGTTTCCAACGCCCAAATCACCTTTAAGAATTTTCTAAGAAGACTGCACTTAAGCCTTTACAACTCGAGCCAATGCTCAAGTTACAACTGAAACATCAAAGTAGAGCTTACATCTGAGGCCATTATAGGGACCTCAACCCAAGAAAACAGTCGAATCATGATTGACCAACTAAAATTGGTCACGCAAGATTTCCTCGAAAGACATCACCAACCCGAAAAACACACTCGCCCTTAAACTGACGACATGCTTTTAAAACTGTTCTGTTATCAACTACGCGTACACCGAAGTCCTTACACAACCTTTGGTGATATTATCAAGTCAAGCCATCACAAGACTATTATAAAACTATCGTGCCTCAGCACGAAGCGTAACTCCAAGAAACCATGCATCCCACGCACAACCAGAGAGAGATTACGAAACAAACCAACAACTTTTAGACTTTAGCGCGGCGTATAACCAACACTATCTTAGTGTATCCAAGACGACGTCAAGATGGGGGACATGATGATCTCATCCAGGAGAGTACACTAAGATTAAACCAAGGTCACTGAGAAGATCAATCAGACCAAACTCTGATGCCTATACCACCTGAGGCATTCGTATTCGTCAAAGCTTAACCACTAAAACTCTTCCCACACTAACGGAGTTTCTAAATCGTTGTGCACACTGCCAACCTTATCAATGTTGTGCTGCCAATCAAGCACCGACATTAAAACCAAAAATCATGCGACACTACCCACCTTAGGAGTGTCCATGTCGTCGCAAGAACTAGCCACTCACCAGCGTGCTATTTTTGAAACACTTTAACGCACGGGTGACGTTCCTCGAACTATGATCACCACATCATAAGCTCACACCAAAAACAAGGCAACTCAAGCTCTAAGGGTACTACCTAGCACGGGCTAGTCCCTTACGAAGCACACACGTCGACCCTAACTCTTGGTCACGCAAAACAAGGATTACTAGGCTCAAAAACCCCTTTCCATTTTATCCATTTCATTAATTCATTTCAACCTTTAATCATTTGAAAGAAGATTTTAACAAACACACAAGTACTATTTCACATCAAAGTACTTGGTTTTCAAACAACGCCCCACGGGAAAACAGGCAAGTTGTAACAAACTTCCTCTTCAACATTTAACATTTAAACTTTAGCATCCATCTTTTAAAAAGTTTGAAAACATGATTTACCCTTTTCCCAATTATAAGGCGCCCATACACCTTATAATGGAAAATTGGCTCCGTCGTAATCGCAACCAACAATTTTAGCCAAAGCAACCAAGCACTTACCAGCAAGCTAACAAGCCACTACAAACAGCTAACACAAAGAAAGAAGCTGAAATCACTAAAACATGCTATAACACGGAGCATGACATACAAGCAAGATAGAAAACATGACATATTATCACCCAAACATGTTAACTATCACCAAAACATGCTTTCTAAAGAGGAGTGCTAAATAAATCCAGACATGACATATTTTGAAGGCACACAATCAAAATCAGCAGGCATCCTACTAATGCAACTACATGGCATGGAACATATGCATGACATGTGAATCTATAAGTGCCTAATATGATGCATGCAATGCTATTTCCTGGCCATATCGGGCCAAGGAAATTTTTCAAAACCTCTTTATAAACAAATAAGCAGTGGAAAGTACAACATTAACCCAAGGTAAAATCACATCAACTGTAACAGCAAACAACATGAACATCAATTCCCAGCCCTGGCCACTTGGTCATTTACTGTACGTGGGGTGATCAGCCCCAGACACGGCTATTACCCAAGCGCCGACACATTCTTAATCTCCTGTCTACCAATCCCAAAACAATAAGACAATGAAAATAAAGAAACCTCCTCTGATACCATTTTGTCACGAACCAACCCAGGTCGACCCTAAACCGGACACCTGGATCACCTGAGCCAGCTCGCGACATGGCCTCAAGCGCGTCTCCCCTTACGCCAGAGGTTGCCGACTAGCAGCGAGGGTAATAGGTATGTCAGGGGGGACTATACCCTCTTATCAAAGTGGAGCAAAGGGACCAAAAATACAGCAACGTAAGTAGTGTAAATATTAATAAGAAAGCATCGGAAAACATTTTTCATTTATAAGGTTTGAATAAAAGTGGCGAACTGAAGTTTATATAAGAGATGCATGCATGACATACTAATGATACAATGGAAGCATTAAATCACACGACAAACTTACACATCAATGCAGAAGTAAATGAACAAAAGTCTCAAGCCCTGAGGGCGATCTCCATGAGCATCCCGAGCCCCAACTCGGTCCTTTGCTCCTAACTCCAAGTACAAGAAACAGAAACAACAAGGTCCTGTAACCAAATGGAATCTACTCGGGTACCCCAGTGCAATGGCGGCCCGAGTAGGGTGTGAGATATATATCTCAGTAGGCCGGAACCACCGGGTTCTAGCCCACTCTAGACCATGAAATATAATTAAATAAAGTGTAGGTATTTTCGAACAATAACAACACAATACAAACAATAAACGCCCATCCAAGTTCCAAAAAGGACACCTGACGACAATACCTACTTCGGCCCATAGCCGGGATAAGAACCTGTTTAAGACAACACAAGTAAATTTGGTTCAAGAATAAAAACACTTTTTATCATTTTTCTCACTTACTATATTTATTCACTTATCATTTCAACTCAGACTAGAAATCCACTCATTCTTACCTTTCTTTATTTGATCACAATTCACTCGGGTTTTACCCACATCTCTCATTCTTTTCATAAATCATTATTATCATTTGTTTGGTGTAGATCGACATGTCTAACACCCCATATCACATTTGGTGTATATCTCCATGTATAACACCTCTAATCACATTTGGTGTAGATCGCCATGTCTAACACCTCGATAATTATTCGGTGTAGATCGCCATGTCTAACACCCCATATCACATTTGGTGTAGATCGCAATGTCTAACACCTAGATAATCATTCGGTTTAGATCGCCATGTCTAACACCCCGTATCACATTTGGTGTAGATCGCCATGTCTAACACCTTATATCACAAGCTTGGAAAACCATTGGGAAGGAACGCCATGTCCAAAACCCGATGTTTAAATCGGTATAGAATGCCATGTCTAGGACCCAGAATCTCATTTATTTATTACCATTTATCAATTAATTAATCAGTCGACACAATTCTCATTTCATAATTAATTATTCACATTTAGTTATCCAAATCAGATCTCAACTTTTTATAATCAATTTTCATAATTAATTATCCTTGTTCAACATTCTGGAAGTTGCACGGGCAATAGAAGGTAAAAAAAAGCGTATGGCGTCAACATGCCTCTATGATAGGTGATTAATGACATTAAATGGTACAAGCTAACAAACTTGTTCAAGCAAGGCATTTAGTTCAATCTATCACATTAAATTTATAACTTAAAGAACAAGGAAAAAGGGGAATTTAGGTGGGGCACACCCAAAGGGGTGGCCAAGAGGCAAGGCGAGCACCTAGGGTGGGCTTTACCATAACGAAGGCCACAATGGGCATGAGCGAACCACCCAAGCATTTCAATAATGAATAAAGAGGCATTGCCAGAAGGTTGCGACAAGCGACACAAGACGTGGCATGACATAAGCGCCGAAGTAAAGGGAAGAGGGTAAACACCCTACCCTAAAAGTTCTAATTACATGTTAAGTCATGAACTTTGGAGGAGTCATGGCTTGTTTATCATTTCTCAAGAAGCAACGTCATTTGAGGTAACCAGTAAGGTACAAGTACAAGCATGTCATTTATCAAGTATAATGTCAAGCATAAAGAGTCATAAGACTTTTAAGAAATCAATCACAAAAAAAAAAGAAATCTACTACTACACGTTTATTTTGAAGGCAGCTCACCTCCCTTGGAGGAGTTTTATTAGAAAACATGCCATTACTTTATCAAACAATTCATTTAGTGATATTTAGCATTTACTTTAAAACTCATTCAACAGTTATCAAAGTTAAGAAGCCAAACCATAAGGAAGGAAATCATGAAATTCTATTGCTACATTTTTAGATTGAAGGTCGCGCACCTCGAAAGAGAAGTTTTATTATTAAATCGTTAGTTTAGTGACCAAACAAACTCTTTTATCTTATTCCTGCAATTCACACGATTTGCACAGAATCATTTAATTAGAACTAAACCTGCATAATTAAAATGCTAAGTGCAATATTAAACTCACTATTACTTTACTTATATTTAAAGGGTAAGGAGAGGGACCCTACCTCCAGGTGGATCCATCCGTCCACTCCGGCTCTTGGCGCTTTCTAACTAAAGCTGTCGCAACTGCTCCCCCACGAGGCATATGTGATTTCACATACATATAAGGACACCTATCCTTTATGCACACGCTCCGCATGGCCATGAGCATGCGCAAGAGGATCCTTACACATATGCTTACACACATACACCTGTCTCCGCTCACCTTCACAGGCACTTTTTATATATGTAATGGGGACAACTAGCCCCGTATGTTTATATTTGCTGCCATGGAAAAATATACACACGTCGGGGGAACCCACGTACATAAAATACGTACCTATGCCTGCGCAGGTGAGTCGACTAAGCTCCGGCAACCCGAAACCATACCGAAACCTCCAACGCACTATAATACAACCACTACGAACCTTAATACATAAAGATAACCCAATTTTGGCAAGGCAAAACCAACCAGAAAAAATAAACCGTTACCTCGGGTGCTGGCGACAGACCAAAATGAAGGCGAACCACACCGCGAAGCTCAACACACTACCAACGACAAACCAGGGACTCATAAACATCAAAAGACCCAAATTTAACAAGTGTGAAACAAGGCAAGAGGTGAAATCCTTAACCAAAAACCATACCGACGGTCCGAAACTACCCGAACCTCTTCGCCTTCGGCGGCGGTTTCCGGAACGCACCTCAAGGTACCCCAAGAGAACCTTTGAACCGACCTAAAACAAGAAGGAACCAAAAAACCGGATCACCTCTAAGCCCTAGGGTTCGGCCGCACCTCACCGGGCGCCGATTAGGTCGAAATGAAGCTGGAAACAGGGAGGAGAAGGGAGAGAAGGACTCACCATGGAGATTTGGAGGATGAAATCGCCAAAAACCGGGAGAAGACGGGGGAAGGAGTCGCCGCTGTGGAGGGGGGGGGGGGGGGGTTACGCGCGGCTCGCGGGAGAGAAGGGAGAGGGGTGCGTCGCGTGGGGGTTATGCCAAGTGAGGGGAGGGAGGTTAGATAGGTTTTTTTTTAATTTTAATTTATTTATTTTGTTTTATTTTAATTTTAAACAAAAACTAAAACACACCCAACCCGCACGGTTTTACCTGCACCGCCTGAAAAACCGTGTGCATCCCGCGCGCTTGCTACTAGATACCCGGGGTACCCCACACGGCTGACCCGCACGGTTAAACCTACCGCGAATAGTCCGATATCACCGCTTAAAACGGCTCCAGAACTCGAGACCTCGTTCCGAAGCTCAGTTTTAAAATCGACCCGCTGATAATAGAAAAAGTTCAAAAACCTTTTCATTTTATCCACTAAAAAAATGGTTCGTTACAGATCAGGTATTTCTTAGAGTTTCACCTCACTTGGGACATCGTCAGTGGGTAATAAGGGTAAGTTACAACCTAGTTTTGTGGATCCCTTTGAGATCATTGGATAACTGGGAATGGTGGACTATTAATTGGACTTACCATATCATTTTTCTTTTATCAATGATATGTTTTCTTTTTTCCAATAGAAGAGGTATTAACTATATCCTTCCTATGTGATTGAATGTGATTATTTTGATCCTTAGCTTTACATCACTGTAGTTGAGTAACCAATTCAGATTATGGATCACCGAGAGAAGGTGTTTCAAATTAAAATTATTCCATTGGTCCATGTAATATGGAAGTGAAGACATGATAGTCGTGAGATGTGAGAGAGGAAATTATTGATAAGGAATCAGTTTCCTTCAATTTTTACAAGCCCATGATATTTTAGAATTTCTGGGTATAGAGAGTTATTATGGTGGGCATATTATAACACCCCATTACATTCCTTCAGTTACAACTTGAATTTTGTTCTTTGGTTTTCTATTTTGTTTGGATAAATTTCAAGATTCTTAGAAATGGAGATACGTTTTCGGTAAAAATGACCTAAAGTTCCAGGATATATGTTTGTTTGGACTAATGGAGTCCGGGGATAAATGTGTATGTGGATTTAGAAGGTTCTCCTTGGGATTGGAGATCCTTATATTTTGAGTTAAAGTTATTCTATATAAAACTGGGATGAGTACTACCTGATGAAAACATTCAAATTTTGAATGGGTGACATGAAGTGAATATGTTTAGTGAAGATTTCATGAATCCATAGTAGGGCATGATAAATTTACAGGTCATGAAACCATTACATGATATAAAAATGTTGACTGGGTTTTAATTTAATTTGAGGCAATGAACTTTTCTCCATATTTTTAATACATGACTTTTCACGCAATGAAAAGAGATTTATGACATGAATACCTTAGTTTCTGTGGTTTTAAAAATGCTTCACCATCCATCCATACAACGTCTCGAAGGCCTTAAATTTTTTTATTATGATAAAACCCCCTTTTAAGGGAACAAGGGGGGAAACCCACCCAGACTTCATGGACAAAAGAAAAATCACTCCTAGAGGATAGGAAAGTAAAACCAGACTAAAGACATAAAGCTTCTCCTCCCCAACATAAAAATATGATGAAGCTCTCCACTGTTGTAAGGAAAATCGGAAAAGATGTGTCCTGTGTCGAATCTTATGATGATTTTTGGTGATTTTTGGTGGTCAACCTTTTTTGTATCACTTTTTTCAATGTTTTAATCCTATGATGGTTGAAACACATTTCCATGGTAAGTAGTATTTCTGCTTATTTATTTCCTTTAGTTATAGAGAAAAAATTGGCTACATTTGGTTTTTAAGATTCATGATATATTGGGGTTTTCTATCAACCATTTTCAATTTGTTTTCATTATTTTCCCTTCAAATGATGATCCATGGTTTTTTGACCTTCGTTGTTGAATTAAAATATGTTTCTATTATTCTTATGGTAGGTGTATCTATGTAAGTATGTCTAATTCATGAATTACTATATGTTATTGTTGATACCTTGGGGTTGTTCGTTGAAGTAGATTTTCCATGGTTGAAAATGGGTTTTTATTAAACGTGAGCATGGATTTTGGAAATTGTTTTGGAAACAACATAGCACATTAGGAACCTTGGGTGCATTGGGAAATAGACATAGGTAACCCTTGTGTGTATGGAACCATAAAGGGTTACTTTGGTGATATCGAAAAACTGTGGTGGGACTCTATATCAGTTGGAACCATCTTATTCCTTGTTTAGGCTTGTTTTATATATAGTACATATTCCCATAGGCTATATCCAATTTAACATAATTTTTATTTCATATCTAGTTTATCAAATAATGGGTTATTTCATGGATTTTATCTCTCATGTTTAGTTCACCTATTTTATTTGGAAATCAAATGAATATTTAAAAATGGATTAATATATTAAAATGAATTATAAATTTTATTTAGTTTTAAAGATTGTACTTGTGAATTCTTAATAACATAACTTATATAGTTTCTTTGGTGATATCCTACTAGGCTCTATGCTAATACCTTACGTTTTTCATTTGGGAGATTGTAGATCTTGTATTATAGGACTCGGGAAAAATTAAGGGAATCATGTAGCTTTCCATGTTTTCTTTTTAGATGTCACATTAGAGTGGGATAGTTTGGTGGAGACAGATGGTCACATAGAGACATGTTTAGTTTATTATAATTTATCTTTTTGGTTTTTTTAGTTTGGATTGTCTCTATATGAAACATTGATATGTATTTCTTTCTTTACTTCACATTGAAGTTTGATTTTTCTTTAGTTTTATCTGAGACTTGTGGTTCTTTTCTGTAACTCACACTGTGGAGTGTTAAATTAGGTGACTTAACTATTTGACCTAGGCCAGCTTATTACAAGATCTTTCAAACAAACCAAATAATATAAAGGTAGAGTCTCATGGATGTGTGGGTGATGAAGATGATAGAGGAAAGAATTTTCAAATTTCATTTTTTTCAAAAATGTGGTAAGAATCTCCAAGGAAAAATTATTGATTGAATTGGGAGATGTTTTATGCATATAAAAGGAGTTTACAAAGAAAATAATTACTCTAAAAAATAGAATATCTCAATGGATTGGGTGGATGAAAAAATATTCGATCCTAGTGTACTGCTAGTAGTTCACTATATTTAATGTGGGGAACATGGGCATTATACAAGTCAATTTCCTAATCTAATGGCTAACAAGGATGATAGGAACCAAAAATATCCAAGATAAGGGAATTCTTATTCAACCACAACCATGGAAGTTAGTTTGGAAGATAACATGAAGTGAGGCAAACTAACGATCCGCTCAATAAATTCTAGTGTTGCATTTTTATCTAATTCAACCCACTTATTTACAACTAGAATGTTTTATATGGATATTAAATTGACACCTAGATGGATAGATATTAAATTATTAGTAAAAAAATTTAGTCCCAAAGTATATAACTCCTCTATAAAATATTATTATAGGAACATCTTTCATATAAAATCATATTATCCCTCATATAATCAATTTGTATGTGAAATTAGGCATGAATTTTTTGTATTGCCAATGATAACTTCCAATATTGGAAAATCACATCTATAAAATTCCACTAATGACCATTTATTAATACAAGGATTCTATAAACTCAATTTTTTATATTGCCGTACTTATCACAAAAGGTTAAAGAAAAAATGAAAATTAGTTATATTTCAGTTATGAGGGAAAATATGAGTTCACTAGTCATAAACTAGATAGTGAGGATAAAACCTCATTGGAAATTAAATCTAGTGTCATAGAATCCATTAACTTTTAAGTGAAGAATAGTTAAAATTGTGAAATTCAATTTATTTAAGGGTGGAGTAGAATGTAACAAATCGATATTTTACTACGTATTTTACTTTAATAAATATTATGTAAATAAATTTTTACTATATAAAAAATACAGATAAGAAACTATTATATTTAAAAATAATAATTAACCATTATAATATATATGTTAAATTAGTAGGTATAAAACAAAGTAACCAAATTATTAAATCTAGGAAGGAAACAAATTTCATTGAGTAATGGACGTCTCCCTTACGAAGCTCATCTATTCAAGATTATAAATGAGGTATATTTGATAGATTTTTCCCTATACAAATCCAAATATGAACTCAAATAACTACAATATGATTAAAATTGTATGTGATATAAATTCAAGCCTGTGGAAATTTTCATCGGATCTATGCCAGTAGAATCCCCCCCCTCAACTTCCATCAAGAATTACCTTACGCTTAGATCTTATCTAGAGATTATAAGGGGATATATAACTAGAAATTAGGAAGATATAATCAGGGAATTAATATTTTATTAAGTTATTTATCATATGTATTTTAAATATTTTTTTATTTTTAATTTCAAATGAGGTTTTAATTTACTCATGCATTGACAACATTAATGAGATCATTTCATTCTTAAATTTTTTTTTTATAAAATGAATTTTATGTGAATTATTTAAAGAAAATAAATATATTATATTTTTATTATGTGAATAATATGTGTATATAATATAATAACACTAATTTAATTAGTAAATTATCGTAAAAAATAATATTAATAGATAACACTGTGAAATGTTATTTTCCTATAAAAACGCTTCTCATTATATTTTATGATTTTATATAAAGGTTATAATAGAAAATTATATAAATTTGATTTATTACAATACATTTAATTTTTGTTTTTTTAATTTCAATATTAGTTTCATATGAATTTGTTGGATTATTTAAAATATTGGTTTTTAGGTAAATAATGAATAATACTGTTTTTACAAATAACATGAATTTTATGACATTATTATCATGTAAGTATGAATTTAAAATTATCGAAACCCTTTTTAAAACCAAATATTTTTTTATAAGTTACTCTAAAATTTTAAGAATGTTGGATTTAATTTACAAAAAAATATTTTTCATTTTAGAACATAATTTTAAATTTTTAAAAAAAATTAATACATTATATATTTAGTATTTCAAAAATAATTTATATTACTTTTAGAAAAGTTATATAATAAAATATATTTAAAATTTTCATTATGTTTAAATTATTTAACATGATCCAATTTATTTTCAAGAATAATGGATAAATAAACTCGGTAAAAACTATTTTTGATGGTAAAAATCAAAAGGGGGTAAAAATTATTTAAACAAGAGGGAAACACACAAAAAGATTTGAAAAATTTATTATAATGGGTTTTGAGTCCTTTATTGACCTTATCCCTACCCTATAAATTATTTTCCAATTTTGGGTCTACTTTACTTGAGAGTGACTTCCCGTTATTAAATATGTTTGGGTATTTACAAAAATTCTATTCCTTTTCAATTATAAAAGGGGCACTCCCCTCTGCAAATCCTCATACCATAAAAAACCCAATTGGTTCAGATGAAACACTTCCAAAAAACTCTTATTAAATTTACTATAAACTATAAATATTTTCTATACTTCTTAAAAGACCATCCCATAATGTATTAACCCCCTTTGAAAAAAACATAATACAAAAAGGGATGTATAATTTTATAACCACTCCTTTCTCATTTAAATATCTTTATGTGCACTTTTTATTCTTAAAATTACATTAATCCATTCTAAAATGATAAAATATATATAATTGGTATATTTTTATGATATTATAATGATGGTACAAGCATTAAAAACCTTTCAATTTTCTATTATGAAAAAAAGAAATCGTCATTTGTGAATTGTGCGGACTACCGCCTCCACGACGTGACGTGTTTTGTTTTCATTTACCACCTTAAAAAGATATTGATAATTATAATTTTTATATATAAGTATTATATTTATGAAATATTTTTTATTCTAAAATGATATACCATATTAATCCTTCTCTTTATTATATGGAAAATGAAATAATCATCCTTGCATACATGTGGACTGCCTACTCCATGAAACGATAAATTTTTATATTTATTTTCATCACTGAATTTCATGGATAGTTATAATAATGGGTTTCATGGATAAATATTATTTTTAGTATATTATAAATTTATTTAAATAAAAATTTTACAACCTATTAAAAATATGATAAATAAACAATCATGGTAAATTAAACCATCAAAAAGAGCATTCTAAGAGAAAAAAAATTTCATTATTTTATAAAATAACTTAATATAATTATATATTATTGTTATAATTATATTAAATAATGATATGATACACTAATAAACACTATATAAGATCATTATTCTTATGGTATAATGATATTACACCTAAATCACTTTACAATCATCAATTAATTAGAGTATTTTCTTATTTGGGTTAGTTTAACCACACACTTGGACATTTATATAAGTTCATATCATGAATAAATATAATAATTTCATTTCTAGTAATATATGGTATAAATAATTAAATAATGATTTGTTTTTGGTTTTGTACTGGTAATATAAATATTTAACTCAATATTTATTAAAAAAAATTGTTTTCTTAGAATCATCAAAACATGCTCATCTCCAAATTCATATTTATAAATTTTAATAATAAATGAAATCTAATGAAATTATAAAATTATAGATAAATATGAAACATATATTATATTACCTTTTTTATCTGGTAATGATGAACTTTGGATGAATAATGAAGAAAAACACCATTATTTTGAAACTAGTTCAAAATGATCTAAATTACTCACACCTGATATAGAAAATAGATAATAACTAAAAAATATCAATGTAGAGAATAAATATAAATTATTATTATAAAATGTTATATATATATATATATTAATTTTTTTCTCAAATGGGTGATTAAGATAGTTACTTTTTTATATAGGAGGTTATAGAACATTTCGACTGAGCCAAAATTAAGTTAAGGGGTTCTTTGTCTCAAACATTAATTCCTCGAGAGATGTTTATGTTATACAATATTTATTTTATTGTATGATTTATTTATTTCACATGAACATATAATTATCATACATTCTTATTATTCATGTGAAACAATAATCCAAATTATTTTATTTTTATCAAATGAAATTTCACCCAAATTTTCACCAATTGCATGACTTTCCAGTAACTCAATTTTCATTTATTGAGTTATAATGTTTGATCTTGAACTTTTATTGGCATATTCAAACCTAATAATTGTCTATATTTTATTTCATATTCCTAATTTTGAAAAAAAAATTAATTAAAAAAAAGGGTTTACAATTTGGGTTTTCAAAAATGGTATTTTTAAAGTAATAAAAATGTTCATTTTCTTTAATTATAAATTTTTTTATATTTGAAACTAAATTTAAAATAATAATCTTTATTTAATTTAAATTATTGAAGATTATAATAATAATTTAACGTTTTCATAATATTTCACTTCACCTTTTCAAAAAAAAATTTGAAAGTGACATGAAAGTTTGTGTTTTTCGTCTATATTACATTATATTTATAATATATATTTTATGTTTTTAATTGTATTTTACTTTTAATATTTAATATAATTTTAAATAATTTGTTTTTTGTTACTTTATTTAATCTATAATATATATATATATAATTTGGGTTATTGAAATTTCGGTACCAAATAATTCAATTATTGATCTCATTTTGTGTGATACAATTCAAAGATTTTTTTAAAGATTTTTTTATCCATGTCAATATTTTTATGAGTTTTATTTATTAAATAAGGGATATTTTATTTTTAAAAATATACCCTATTTATCTATATGAATTATGTAATGTTATTATCTATCAAATATATAATAGATCACTACCTTTTTTCTATTAACCATAAACCATGAATAACAATGACTTTTATTATAATGTCTTTTCATTATGAGCACTATATATTTCCTTCCTTTGATAAAAGGGTGTCTACCTAGATTCCATATATCTACTAACTGGAGAAATTATTGATTTAACTATATACCCAATATCTATAGGATGTGAATACCAAATGCTTTATCATTATTGAAGGGTATTTACCTAGATATGTCTAAATGTCTTTGGATACCTATTTATTTTCCATGAGGTTATCATATTGATGATTTAGTTATGTGAATCCATTTGAACAGATATGAAACACATTTTACATCATTGGTTATTTTTGATGTGATGAATGAAACACATATTTTTCCCATGGGTTCTTTAAGATATTTTTAATGAAAATGATTTTATTTCCATAGGATATTTATGAAATAAAAAGTGAATGATTTTTATTTTAATGTTTTATGAAACCCATTTTATTTTCATGAAGAATTTATAAAATGATAAGTGAACAATTTTTAAGTAGAACATATAAGTATTGATGAATGACAATAGGGTCTTTTATAACTCTCCAAATCATTGGTTATAAGTTTATATATCATGAGATAATGCAATTTCAAGTACCTTTTTAGTTACTCATAAGTGTAGGAAATGATAGCATGGATCATGATAGTAATTTTCCCTATACTGATATTTGTTCCATATTTTAAAGTTATTATAGTTTTATTTCTAATGGACATTCTTTTATTAGGCCCTCACAGATCATTTTTATTAACTCACTCATGTATTATTTTATATAAATCCTTATTCAATGATGTGTGATATATGATTTTTTGGATATAAGTATCTTATGTATATTTATTATACCCATATTATCATATTATTCTCATTAATTATATTCAATTTTTATCACTTATATGTAACGTTAATGAGTATATAATCTCACATCTTGTTTATATTCTTATTTCTATAGGTTATGAAGATAGGAAATGTAGGAATTGTATAGAAGAGTATGTTATGTAGAGAAATTATGGGAGATATTATAGACTTTTTATGTGTTACATAAATTCATATATAATGGAAAAAGTATCCAATTGATATATAGGAAATGGTTTTTTATTTAATTTTTTCCCCAATTATCTAAAACAAAAATAATAAAAGGTCTTAGAAATATATTTTAATTAAATATATACTTTAAGTTATGTGGATGAGATGGTCATGTCTCTAGACTGCTAAAAAAAATACCCTCAAAATGTAATAAAGTGAAACCCTTGTTATAAACAATGTAATTATGAATTGTTTAAGTTATGCTTCTTTATAGATATTTCTCTTGGTTATCATACATGGTATTCCTACTAGGTGTAATCCCTAATACTTTATACCTTCACTTGAGTCACTTATAGGGTTAGGCATTATCAATTATCATACATTTATAAGCCCAACACAATCATCATGATTCAAGATAATCCTCATGGTTTCCTCAAAAAACATGAGTCGAGATACTTTTACTAGTTTTATCATACACCATTTATCGAGATAATCATCTCGGTTCCTTGATAAAAATTGAGCGGAGAAACTCCTATTATTTTTCCAAGATACCTAGAGTCGAGATACTTCTATCAAAACCTTATGATTCCTTCACCCAATCCACTTTTCCATGGTAAACCATATATGGTTTTCCTACTAAGTGTATTCCCCAATAATTTTAGTCTTTCTTAATTGTCTAAGAACCAATATACATGTGTTTTACTACCATTAAGGTCCATATACAAGGTTCAATTACAAAATCTCCCTGATTTTTTCCAAAACCATTTATTAGGTTTGGAATAAATTGTAATCTCCAATGTATAATCTTCTCTAATTCCTTTGTTATCACATATTTTAGGACACATTAAATCACATCATCATGATTTTAAATTGTGTAGCCAATGTCCTTTTTTTATAATGTAAAACTATATGAAAAAACCCTTACTGCATGATGTTAAATTTAATAGACCAGACCTATCACATGACTCTAAACTATGCATCCCAAACTTCATGGGTTTTTATTCCTACTCTCACAATATACATAAGAAACCTCTTTGAGTCTCAATCCCAACACTCTCAAACATACCATTCCACTATGTGATGAATATAGAATTTATTCATTATAAAAAAAGTGTCAAAATATTATTCTTCGCTTCACCATATTTAAGTATCTTTCAATGTCTATGCCTTAAGTTATTCATTTATCCTTCTTCATATAGTTAAAAATATATAGGGTGGGTTTTCCAACTATATATAGGCCTTATAATCATTGTAATACCTAACCATACCTTATCTTATGTAATTATAAATAGATAGGAATAAATTCAAGGGCCGATATTGCATCAGTCCAACACTAACCATTACTAGGGTCATTTCTTCCAATAATCCATTCTATAAAACATTTAACTACATGAAATTGGTTCTCATCACATGATCCTAAAAGTTACAACATATCCCACTAATCAACAATAAAATATTTGAGTTTTGATTCCCTCTATAGAGATTCAAAGAAATACCAATTTATGGTCTCAACCCCAATATCAAAATAATTACCACCTCCTTAAATGGTGATAAATTCAAGAGTGCCTAGATAAATGGATTGAAACCAAAGAATCATTGATCAATAAGAGAAAGATATAGAACCACTCATACCCACAAATGTTCATATATTCACATGATTTTGATTTGATCATTGGGAAAAGGGCAATCATCCCCATTATGGGATTTGATAATAATTTATGAATAATTCTTAATTCTATAACTCACCTAAGAGTATGAATTAATACCCTAAAAATGTGTTTGGATCCTGAAATACCACCCTCCTGACCAATGTGTATTCCCAATTGTCACTATATAGAAACCCCATTGAACACCAACCTTTAGAAATCAACAATGTAGGGTTTCTTGTACTGAACTGTTGTAGAGCAAAAAGTGAGTATGAGCTTCCCTTAGAAAAAATGTTAGATCATCATATTACTATATAAAAAAGTGTTAAAGTTTTTTAACATGTTAATCTTGATGCTTATGAGAGGTATAAAAATATTCATTTCGGTTTTCAATGGAATTAGATGCAAAATGAGCAAAGGAATTTAAGTCTCATATACTCATTATTATTGGTTATATCAATGATACTCAATATTATTGATTTTACCAATTAATTGGTGACACCAGATGTTTTTTAAGGTTTTTTAGAAATTAAATTAATTATCAAGAATGATGAGTAATGATTCCATGGGTTGGAGTTGTTTAAGATACCTAAAAGAGTTTTGAAAAATCCATGTAATTCCATGTCTAGCATTGGTTTTATTGATTTTTATTCTGAGGTTTTAAAAGGTTTTTGATATCGAATTTATATTGTACAACTATTGTACATATAATATTGTTCAAAATCAAGGTAATAATTGATAGGTATTGTAGTTTTTATTCAACTAATAAATTTAAGTTTTCTTACATCAAATATTTTAATGTAAACGATTTTATTAAGATCATATAGATTTAAGAAGGAAATATGTATCTTTTTTAAATTTATCTTATATGATAAGAGAAGGTGTTAATTAAAAAATATTTTTTGTGAACAAAATGATATGATTAGTTTTATAAATATGGTTTTGGTTTAACATCCTTAACCAAGTGCCACATACCGGTGCCCTGAGCAAGTTTTTTACATGACCTCAAGCATACCTCCCTATATGCCAGAGGTTACTGAATTGCAGTGATGGTCTAATATGAAATGTGGGGAGACTATAGCCTTTTTATCAATGAAAAAAAAGTGGAAATTAATAATCAATATAACCAAGATAAGACAATAAACAATAACTATTATAAACCCAACATAACATGATGAATCCAAAACATGGAAAATGATCATAACCCAAATTAGGGAATATTTCATTCCATACAAGTGTCATGTGTCTAATAAAAACACAAAATAAATACAAAATAACATGTCATAAGTAGGACCTTCATCATTTATGGTTATATCATCCATGATCCATCCTAAATCCCAACTCGTCCATCTAACATTATGATCTTTCCCTTATCCTATCCAGTAATCATGAAGTATATTCAGGTACCAATCAGGCAGCCCAATTATGGTGTGAGTACAACTCAATAGTCTACCACTAATAGTGTCTAAAGTAATATCCAATCTATAATAGTTTATGGTATTTTATAAATAATAAATAATAAATAAAAAAACTACACCATTTTAACATTTATTACTCTTTAATCAACCACATAGGCCCCCCAAGTCCACTATGACACCTGAACCAATCATACCTACTTCATCCCATTCTAGAGTCTGAATCATACACCATATGAATATAAAAATTCATTATTTGTTAGGATTTAATTATTCATTTATTTATAATTTCATTTGGTACCCTAGAGCATCATTCCAGGAACTATCTTCATGGCTACTCAGAACATCAGTTCAATTCAATTATCTCGAGGGGTTAGAGCATCATTCTGGAACCCCATTGTAATTTAGATCATTTTTCCTTGAAAAAAAAATAAATGTTCACATACATGAATTAGGGGTCTAAATATTCTGTTTGGAACACAATGAGTATTTGTAACTTTATTTCCTAACCCACAACTCATTGATCAATCATTCACAAATATCACATATCATGGTTCCACATTCACAACTCATTTATCAACCATTCTCAACATTTTTCTCCATTTCAATTATCAAATAAAACCATTGTTCAATACATTTATCATAAGAACCAACATGAACAAATACACCACAAATCAATTTATCAGCAGACATTTCCCAACTCTTTTACCCACCTAAGTTGAGCTAATCAACCCTTCAAATCCCATTATCAAACATGTATTAAAGATTTATTTCAATTACATTAACCCATTATTCCCCTTTTTAAAATTAATAAATCACCATTTCAAGTGTAATGTTCATACCCTAAGGGTTTCTATCAATACCAATCTCATAATTTCTAATAGGTCCAACATGATTCTCAAAGGGTCTCACAATTTCATGGAATTAAGGTCACCTTCTTAATTAAAACACAATTATACAATTTGGCAATGAAATGAAACAAATAAAAACAAGATATCATGAGAAATACTATTGTAATTATAAATTGTAGCACCTAACTCAAGATATTTTATAAGAACTAGACAAATAGTATCCCTTAATTCGATGTATAATGATTGAAATAACAATGGTGAGGAGGATATAGGATAAAAACCTGGGATCAAGAACCAAAAAAATGTGATCTGTTAAAACCTAGATCTAAACCATAAAAAATGGAGTAATTCATCCCTCTATAAATTTTAAGAAATATGAGATAGAAGAATCTAAATGTGGAAGAAATTATATACTGTATATGGTTTTATTTCATCCATTGGATCTTCAATTTAAAAAGGAAGGGGTTCGAGTATCCAATGAACCCTCTCTAGAGCCTCCAAAAGTGAAGAAAATAAAATTTGGATGAATAGGGGTTACTAGGGTTATAAAATGGAGGTTAGTAAATTTTTTATAAAATACTTGGTGATCTTAATTATCATGAGCACAGTTTCCTAGGCAGGGCCGCATGGTTTGACAAACCGTGTACCCTAACCATATGCCCCTATTCTTTAGGGTGTATGATTACTCCTAGGTGGGTGCACAATTTTCCAAACTCTTTAAAAAACATTAAAACCCTCTATATTACAGGGTGAATGGTTTGGAGGTGGCTGCATAATTTGGTCAAACCGTGCATCCCCTTTCTATGGATCAAAATGGGGCATATAATATCTTAGGGAAAACTTCTTGATTTTCCCTAATCATGTGCCAACTGACCATAGCCCCCTAGGATTTTAAAATTAACCAAATTCACCCAAGACAAACCCAATGAAAAACACAACCAGGGTATGATCCCAACATGGATAAAAGTGGTACCTGTAGATGAGCATGATATATCTCTAGAAAGGTTGTGATCTTACAATATACCCACTTTATACCATCTCTTCCTAGAGCTATACTCCCAAGAATCCCTAAGACATTGAGGTAAAAAGGTCTAGAAAATGAGTCCACATATCCACTTATCACTCACATGTTTCCTCATGAACACATCCATGATGCCACAACACTCAAACCAATCATACAGTCTTTCCCCACAACACTTTCTCATTGTGATAGAAAACATGAATAAGATGCCTCTCAAAGGATGCATCGGCCTCCAGCTCAACATAAATATTGATCAAATGAGAAGGGTTATGGTGATATTTAAAAATCTAAAGCACCTAAAAAACATAATTCATAGCACTCCACCGTAGTGTAAAATTCAATCATTATGCTACCAGTCTGATTCTCTCCATAATCTCAACTGGTCAAACAAACCTGGGTGCCAACTTTCCCTACATTAAAATCTGGTGGTGAACTAATATTTACGAAACTAAAAGGAATACAATTTCACCCACTATAAACATAAGAGTTAGATTATGTTGATCATCATAAGACTTCTATCGACTCTATGATATATCCATATGTTTCCAAATCAACTAAATTTTTTCCAATGTCTCCATTACAAGGATAAATACAAACAACTTAGACTCGCCTACCTCTATCCAACATAGAGGTGATCTGTATTTCCTACCAAAAATAGTCTCATATGGTACCATATAAATATTTTCATGATAAATGTTGTTATAGGAAAACTCAAAAAGTGATAAGTGTTTCCCTCAAGACCCACCAAAATGTTGGATGTATTCTCGTATCATGTTCTCTAGCACCCGGATAGTACATTCTGATTTCCTATCTATCTATGGGTAAAAATCATTACTCAGTAATACCAAGGTACCCGATTTCTTTTATAAGACTTTCTATAATCACAAAGTAAAGTTTGAATCATGATTTGAAACTATACTCCATGAAAACCCATGAAAATGGACTATCTCTCAAATATACAATTCACCAAATTGATCAACAATGAGAGTTTCCATAATAGGAAAGAAATGGGACCTTTTTTTCAATCATTCCACAATCACTCAAATTGCTCCATTATTTTAATTTTTCCTTGGAATTAATACCAAAACATATGTGGTAAGATCATCATATTTCCATTCCATAATGGGAAATGACTATAACAGAACACCAATTCGTTAATGACCTACCTTCACCAACTGGAAGGTGTACCATCGTGTCACAAAACCCACAAGATTCTTTTTCATTCCGGGACAAAAATATTGTTGATGTAGGTCACGATATGTTTTGATCAAGCTAGGATGAACCACCCACTATGAGTCATGAAACTCACGCTTCAGCTAATAATGCATACCCATTGGCACAAAAAAATGACACAAATAATAGATGATCTCATCCTTATATGTGGTCCAATTTAAAGGAAACTCCCCAACTTCAAGGATTTTCATCAAGGATTAACACTATGGATCCTAGATTTGAAAATGTATAAGTTGACTATGGGAATGACATAATTTGTGTCTCATGGTTGCTCTATGTCGTAGACAATGAGAATATATGATAGTGGATAGTAGAATGTGATATGATTGTACATAGGTATAGAGATACACGTTTTTTATAGATATCACACTAGATCCCATTGTAAATTGGTTAGGATTGATTATTTACTAGAGTCCATTATTTGCATACATTTATAGATATATATATTTATAATTATTTTCAATGATACAAAGGCCTGTGGGGTATAGTTTATGGTTTAATTAGTTGGGATTAAGTGTGGATGAGAGTGATAATCTAAATGTGTTTTAGAGTTAATTAAAAATATTTTTTATGAGAATCCATATGTCATTACATATGATGTGATGAACGGTGATGTTAATGATAGCTTCAAAAAAGCCTTTTGGAAGATATTCAAAATATTTATGAATATGATTCCAAATGTTATTATATATGATATAATATAAAGTTAAATAACAAAGAGAATTTCTAGATTTAATGGAAGTGGGAGATTTAAAGAGATATATTCCCTATTTTTAGTTATACTTAATGATAGGCAGAAATGATTAAATTCTATTTAAGCAATATCTGGCATGTGATGTGTGACTATATTGTCTAATACGATTTTGTGTATGTAACAAGGGTATTAAATGTTATTTTAGACTACTAGATATGTCCCATCATAATGTACCTTTAATGACATATCATAATATGTTTCATGCATGCTATTTCCTGCGATTTATATGGGATGTTATACAACCATTCCTTGAATAAATTAATATGATTATTTTTCTAAGGCTAAGACATTGATTAAGAGGCCGAATGTTAAGTGTTAACATTCGAGTAAACCTTCCACATTGGTTATCATTAAGTTAAGTATTAGATCAGATGTAATTTAAGGGAATATTATTAATGAGATAAATAAGATAACAAAGGTATTAACTCATGCATTATAATACATGAGTTATTGCATGCACTATTGAGGAGTGTCCTTGAGGGTTAAGTGCTCAGAACCATGTGATGGTGTGGACATGATTTATTGATTATTATACAAGAATAAATAGAAAAAAGTTATATCCTCTCCTATATTTTCACTATGAGGTGATATCTTATTGTGGTGAGAATATGTCACTTTTCTAAATGTTGAGATATTTATATGGTATATCATCTTTTTATTGCATAACTTTTCATTTACATGGTAAAAATAAAGGATATTTAAAGTTTACTTTCTTGGAAATAAGGTGAATAATACATGAAAAATTAAACAAACAATTATAATAAAATTTAAAGTACTTTTAAAAGGTTCATCATAAGTAAATTTATTGTATCTCATAACCTGGGGATATACATCAAATGAATGGGTGAGTTTAATGCATACTAAGAAAATGAAAGGGAAACCGTTTACATGTGATCATCAGAAATATCAATAAGAACTTGAGGGTTATCATAAAGGAATGAGAAATAGGAATATACTAATTAAAAGAACATTAATAATAACATTGAAATAAATATAAAACATTTAAAGGAGACATTAGAAAAAATATCACCATGGTTTGTCACTAAGGTGTCATAAAAATTACAAAGATTATTCACTAAGGTGTTGTAAAACATATCATCTCTAAAGATTAAATTATTTTACCAATGAATTGAAGCACTATCAAGGAGAAAAATTAATATTTATAAATTAATGTTAGACACATATATCATAATAAAATATTTCATAAATAACCCATGGATAATAATATTAATGGGTTTTATATCAAAATCAAGGTGTTTAAAAAATTACTTAAAGGTAATATATTTATGTCATTTTTTGACCCAAAAAAAGAAATGAGGGTTTCATGTATGTTAATACATGAATAAAATAGACCATTTTTTACATTTAGTTGAATACCACTAGAAAATAAAAAGTTTTGGGTATTCACATAATGAAAAAAGAGATTTTTCTTAATAATAGAGAGAAATTTTTAGAAGAAAATTCAACAGCACAATGAGTATGAAACATTGATTTAGAAAATGGTAAAAAGAAAGGGGGAAAAATTCTCACATTAACAAAGGGATCTAAAATAGTAAAAGGATAAAATAAATTATATAGAATAACATTGTTTGGAAATTTAAAATACATACCACATAAAAAGAGAACTTGAAAGTGAAAGAAAAGTTGATATTTCACTTACCTTGAAGAGTAAGTCCTAAAACATGAGTATTGGGACCTTATGGGATTGAGGACACCTTGGGAGGAAACATTTGGAGGTAAAAATATAATAGATTCATGGAGGATGAATTTAAAGTGAATGGAAATAGAGAAATGGGTGGGTATTTATAGAAAAAGTGGATCATTTGTTTATTAATTTTGAAATAAAGGCCTTGGACACCTAGATAGTAGAAATTGAAAAACCATGAGATTTACCATGGAATTTTCCCATGGTATTAGACACTTAGGAAACCTATTATGTTATTTTAATCCATAAAATTCTACCAGAATTTTATATTAATGATTATGGAAAAGAAAATTAATGTTTTCATAAAATAAAAATTTTAAAGTTAAAGTTTCCATTTTAGAATTTGGAAAATAAATTAAATATTTAGAAATTTATTTAAATATATTAAATTAATTTATATTAATAAAATAACATATTTTATCTCTTATATTGTGGTTAATTATTTAGTATATCACAATGACATAATTATGATGTCTAATATACCAAAAAACTCAAAAGGTATTTGTACTATTCACGAAAAAATAATGAAATTTTAGAAAATTCTCATAAATTCACCCTAACCTCATTTTGACATGCTGATTCAAAAAATTATATTTATTTTATTATAATAATTATCTAAATATGATTATTTTAACTTTTAAATATAAAATTCTTTATTTGTTAAAAATAACATTGGATTGAAAATGAATAGTATGATATCTAACACTTGAAAAAAAGAAAATTATTTTTTCACTTATTTTTAAATAAGAATGTTTTAATAATAATATTTCATTAAAATAATCATTATTCATAATACATTATATTATTATAAATATTTTTTTTCAAAAATTTACAACATCTATTTGAAAAATCAATTTATCATATTCCATGTTAGTTTTATTAAGAAGAATTATTCTTAAGATGGAAATGACGGAATGAAAATATTATTTAAACAAAAGAATTGCCCAATAAGGTTGGGAAATGTAACCCCTTATTACACTCACGTACACCCAAAGAGTAAGGTGTGTGATGGTGGTAGTTTTGTGGAGTGTCTCAACTAACATCGACCGAGTAGTAATCTCTACTAACTTGAAATTCTCCTATACGAAATTTTGTTCAAGCTTCAATTATTGAAGCTCAGCTTGGGAATTTTCAAGGGTGAACCCCAGTGATGAAAACTCCCTTCAAAGTTGGAATAGATGATATTTTTATGGAACGACTCTACTGGTTGAAGCCATCAACTATTTTTCTATATAAATTTTCCTTTTTCAAAATTTTACTTATAAAATCTAAGGATAATGTTAACATTATTAACAAGAGTACAGTTTCCAATAGTTATATTGACCATCAGTCATAATTGACCAATGTTCATATAATGGTTGAATATAGATGGTCACATTTCTATTTATATTCACTTAATTAATAAAGATATATGATTTTTTGGGTATAAAATAATATAACACATATTATCAGGAAACAATTATTATTAAAAAAGTTTAGGTCGTTACATTATTCCTAACTTAATAAATTTCATCCCGAAAATTTCAACTCATTCTCTCAGTTGAGAAAAGGTGTGGGGACTTCTTCCTCTTTGTATCCTATTGTTCCCACACAACTTCTTAATATTTATGGATCCTTTACAACACCTTGACAAGGTGGGTAGTCTTATTTTATATAACCTTCTCCCCATAGTTCAAGACCACCACCGACTGCTCCTCATAAGAGTCGTCATTTTCCAGTTCTACCACATCATAATTTAGTACATGTGAAGGGTTAGTTATGTAATTCATTAAGAGAGACACATGGAACACATCATGAACTTGAGCTTAATTAGGTGTAAATACTAGCAGATAGGCTGCCACTCCTATGCGATCAAAGATTTCAAAAGGGAAAATATATCTAGGGATAAGATTCCCTTTCTTCCCAAATTTAATGACTCTCTTCTGAGGTAATATTCAAAGGAAAACTTTGTTTCCAACACAAAAATATAATTCTCTTTGATTGTTGTTGGCATATATTTTTTTCAACTCTGAGAAGCATTTATGTGTTTTTGGATGGCATGAACCTTTTCTTTCATCTATTTCACAAGATTAGGCCCAAGAAACTTTCCCTCACCAACTTCATCCCAACAAGAAAGAGTTCTACATTTCTTTCTATATAGAGGTTCATCAGGTTCCATTTGAATAATCTAAGGGAAGATATTGTTGAATGATAACTCAACTAATAAGAGATGTTGATCCCATCCACCTTTAAATTCCATCGAGAGTGTTCTCAGAATTTTTTCGAGTGTCTGAATATTCCTTTCAGATTGGATATCATTTTGGGGGTAATATAACTTACTGAAATTCAATTTAGTACTCAAATCATGTTGAATACTTCTCTAGAAGTTTTTTCTGAACCTTGTATTAGGATCATAAATGATATAAAGTGGAACTCCATGAAACCTCACTACTTATTTTACATAAATATCGGAATGTTAATCAATGGAAAAGTCTTCCTAGATAGAGATAAAATAAGAAATTTTGGGGAAATAGTCCACAATAAACCAAATCACATTATTTCATTTGGATTTTATAAGGAGACCAGTGACAAATTCCATAGTGATATTTTCCCACTTCTATGTTGGTATGGTTAGTGGTTATAATACCCCTTTAATAATTTGTCTCTTTACCTTCACTTGTCGACACACCGAGAACCTTGTAATAATGTCAAAAAATCTCCCTTTTTCATGTTATCCCAGCAATAAGGATCATGAAGGTCCTTATACATTTTAGTACATCAAGTATGTATATAGAATGTTTATCTATGAGCTTGATCCATCAGGTCGTTCTTTATTTTCATAATAGATGGAACACATAACCTTGTGAAAAAATTCAGTACACCTTATTGATCAATATTAAACTTAGAAAAATTCCCATTCTTCACATCCTCTATCTACTTCTATAATAATGGATCTTCTATAGTAATTATGGTTGAGAAATTATTTGGTATGGGGTTGAAGATGTACCTTCCCTCATGATTATCATGTCCAGTTTTACAAGGTCTTTTATAAATTGATCTCCTTGAATCCTCATCATTGAAAGCACATTGGGGTCTTCCCTAATTAATGAATCCTTGACTTCTTTTCTTTTACGGTATGATAATGAATTGAAAATCATAGTCTTTAAGAAGTTCTGACCATCTCTTATGTATCATGTTCAATTCCTTTCATGTGAAAATATACTCCAAGCTTTGGCGGTATGTGTATATATCACATTTCTCTCTATTAAGATAGTACCTCCATATCTTCAGAGAAAACACAATTATAACCAGCTCTAGGATATGTGTAGGATAATTATTCTCATGAGGATTCAACTATTGAGATGTATAAGAAACCACTTTTTTATATTTCATGAGTATGTACTCAATAACTTTCATATATTCATCATTAAAAACAATGAATCCTTATCTTATAGAGGGTATAGTTAACACAAGTGCATTAACCAATATTTTATTCAGTAACTGGAAGCCTTATTCCCACTCCTTTGTCCAGATAAACTTGGACCCCTTTCGAGTTAACATGGATAGTGAATTAGAATGTCGTGAAATGTTTTTCACAAACCTCCTATAATATCCTACTCAACCAAGGATACTAAAAAACTCAGTTACTGTTATAAGATGAGGTCACTCCTCCATTACCTTTTTTTGGTAGGGTCAGCAAATATTTCTTCCTTGGTTACAATGTTCCCTAAGAAAGAAACCTCTTGTAACCCAAATTTACATTTACTAAAATTTATAAATATCATCTCCTTCCTTAGAGTTTTTAATATTACCCTTAGATGATCCCTTTGATCCTTATAAATTTTATAATATATTATAATATCATCAACTAAAACTAATACAAAGTTATTAGGGTAATACTTAAAGACTATATTTATCAAATAAATAAATATAGAAGGAGAATTAGTCAAGATGAATGGAATAAAAATAAACTCATAATTCCTCCATCGGATCGGAAGGTAGCCTTTATAATATCTTCTTTCTTTACCCTCAATTGATGATAACCAGTTTGAATATCAATCATGGAGAATAATTGAGCCCCATTAAACTGGTCAAATAAATCATCAATCATTGGAAGAGGGTACTTTTTCTTCACTGTGATCCTGTTAAGTTTTTTGTAATCAATTCATAACATCATTGATATATCCTTCTTCTTTACAAAAAGAACGGGTTATCCCCAAGGAGACACACTTGGTCAGATAAAACCCTTCTATAAAAGATCTTGGAGTTTTTTATTTAATTACTCCAGCTTCACATTTTCTATTCTACATGGTGTATTTGATATTGACTTGGATCTAAGCACGAAATTGATGGAGATATCTACCTCTCTTTCTAGTGGAGGTCTCAGTAACTCTTCTAAAAATATGTCAATGTATTCTTGAATGGTGGGGACATTTTCTATTGATATAATTTCATTTATTTCTTCATCATAACCAATAATTTTCATAAATAAGGATATGAGAGGTGCTTCAAGACAATGTATAGTCGAGATATCTCTCATTTGAAAACAAATACAGGTTATCTATTCAAGAATACTAATATTTTCTTACTTGTTCAGTTGATCTTATTATTAAACTTTGAGAGCCATTCCATCCCTAGTATAATGTCAATTTTCAACATGGGAATGACTATTATATTTTCAATGAGATTATGCTATCCAAAGTAAATACTAGAGTTTCTATACACTTCTATGCTTAGATAATCCCTCAAAGAGTATTTACTGATAAATCTACTTCTATAAATTTAGGGATTGATTCTATATTCATTGAAAATGTTTAGAAAATAAAGGAATGCATAAAAATATAATAAAAAAGGTACTTAATAGCTTTGATATCACAATGAGAGTACCTTCTACCAGATTATTTGGAGATTTAACTTCAGCCATCGTGATAGAAAAAGCATGACCATGCTCCCTTGGCCTATGCTGAGGTTGATGGTGATTCAGCTCCACTATCTTCAAATTTGGAAAGTTATTAAATAATTTTCCAAGTTGTCCACACTTGAAGCATTGGACTTCAGAATGGTCATGCACCATCTTCCCTTTGTCATTAGTGTTGATATATTGAGGAATCAGGTCACTATGATAGTTTTGAGCAATATTTCCATATCTTCCACACATTAAATATTTCCCCCTTCTCATCAAGTAGTTCCCTGAATTCTCCTTCTTATATTTATTGCATGTTGGAAGTTACACTTTATTTCATCCTCTTCTGTGATCAAAGTTCCTCCCTAAGCATGGATCCATTGATCTCTTCTTCTCATTAGATCTATTGGACCACTGCGTCTCTCCGAAGTCTAGTTCAACCTTCATAGAACTTCTCACTATATCCTCATAACTGTCATAATCTATAATAGAATGATTATTTCGTAGATAGGGTATTAGTCCACCAAAGAATCTATCAACCATTCCATTAAAATCCAGGAAGAATATAGAGGTGTAGCGATAATTTTTTACAAATTCAATCTCATAGATTCCCCTAGATTCATTTTTCTTCTTCTTTAGATATAGAAATTCCTTCTCCATTTTCGTTCGCATTGAATAGAGGATTTTTTTAAACGGTTCCCCTGACTCTTCCCACTCCATAACTTCAATATCCCTTCCAAGATTTATTTTTTGAACCGGTTTTCACCACTTATCGTCTTATCCCTCTATGTGGTACACAACCATGGTGAATTTATATTGTCCTGAACAATGGATTACAAAAATATCTTTTCTATAGAGCTTATCCATTTTTCATCAGTCAATGTGTATGTAGATCCACTAAAAGAAGGTGGTTGTTCACGTATAAAGGAATAAATAGAATGTTCTACAATTCAAGGTGACTCTGGTGTCTCAACTTGATTCAATTTATTTATTATAACCTAAGTAAGTTGATTCATCATTCTTATTAAGTATCCATTCTATCTTCCATCGGCGAGCCATCATTGCATAGTTTATTGTGCTCAACATTCACACAGTTCCTCCAATTTCCTACCATTTTCTAAAATAATAAAACCTTAGTGATAAATGTGTTTCTTTTAAGAATATTATAATTCTAAAGTAATTATATGTATTAAATCATCATGCTTCGATATATTATTAATTAACAAAAATTACATTTTCTTTAAATCCATCATAATGATTCATAAAAAGCTTGTGATTAACCAAACAAATCCCCAAGGAATGTCAAACTATAAGTGAATCATGTCTCATTGTCATGCACCAATTACCATTTGAGTCTAGATCAAAGTGGTGTTTTCAAGTTTTACCCCTAGATACTTATTACCAAGCTTCTTCCTAAAATTTTAAAATCATAATTTCTATGAATAACTAAACTATCCTTTGATATCAACTATGGAATCCCCCCTTTTTACTACATAACTTTTCCTTTACATGGTACAAATGGAGGATCTTTTAAATTTTAGTTTATTAAAAATAAGTTACATAATACATCAATACTTTAAAAATTATTCTAATAAACTTGAAACGATTATTTAAAGGTTTTATTTTAAGTAAATTTAATGCATATCATTACATGGGAAAATAATCAAAGTAAAAGGAGAGAATAAGTCCCCATTAAGTGAAAGAAAGAGAAGCAATTTACATGTGATCTTGAGAAATATCAATAAGAACATGGGGATTTTCCAAAATACATGATAAAGAGGCATATAATAATAATATGAATATGAATAGTTATATTTAAATGTGGCTACAAAATTTAAATGATAAATTTATAAGAATATCACCAAGGTTTTTCACTGAGGTGCTATAAAAATCCCCAAGGTTATTCACCATGGAATCATAAAACATGTCACCTCTAGAGATTAAATTCTTTAACCAATGAGTTTGACCAATATCAGGTAACCCCTTAATATTTATTAATTATTAGGATTCACATAGATCATAATAAATAATTTCATAAATAACTCATAAAGAACAAAAGAAATGGGTTTCATATTAATATCATGGCATTTAAAAAAACTGCTTCAAGACAAGATGTTTATGTAATTTTTGAACCATGGAAAGGAAATAAGGGTTTGATGTTTGTCAATACCTAAATAAAATAGATAATATTGACAAATATGTGAATAATATTGAGAATGTAATAGGTTTGTGTATTCAAAAAAGGAAAACAAAAAGAGATTTTTTATGAAAAGATAGAAATTTTCAGAAGGAAATTCGGCAGCATAACAAGTATGAAACATGATTTTATAAAATGGGAAAATGAGAAGAGAAAAGGGTATACCATTAATAAAGGACTATAAATAAAATAATGGGATAAAATTAATTTTATATATTAAAATATTTTAAAAATTTGAAAGATATACAACAGAAAATGGTAACTTGAAAGGAAAAGAGAAGTTGAGATTTCCTGTACCTTGAAGAGAAACTCTTAAAACATTAGGATTGGGACCTTGGGGGCTTGAGGACACCTTTGGAGGACTCCTTCGGTAGTAAAACTATCATGGATTAATTAAGTATGAATTGGTACTGAAATTAAATGAAAAAATGAGTGGTTATTTATTGCAAAAGTAAAGAATTTGTTTTTTAATTTCTAAATAAATGCCTTGGACACCTAAGTAGTGGTAAATGAAAAACAATGGGCTTTCACATAAAATTTTCCAATGTTTTTGGATAATTTGGAATCCTATTATATTATTTTAATTCAAAATATTCGACCATAATTTTATATTACTTATTTTTTAAATAATAATTAATGTTTTCACAAAATAACAATTTTAAAGTTAAAGTTTTGATTTTAGAATTTTGAATGTAAATTATATATTTGGAAATTGATTAAAATATATTAAAATGATTGATATTAATAATATAAAAAATTTAATTCATTTATTGTGGTTAATTAGTTATTTTATTCAATATTACATAATTATGATGTCATTAACATATTAAAAGACTTAAACTATATTTTTACTATTAATGAGAAAAATAAAGTATTTTTTAAAATTCCCATAAATTCACCCTAAACTAATTTTAACATGATAATTTAAAATAAATGAAATTTTATTTATCATAATAATTCTATAAATATTACAATTTTAACTTTTAAATATAAAAAACATTGTTTATTTAAAATAATGGAATATTGAAAAAGCATAAGAAATTTTCAGACACATCAAAAATAAAATAAAATTATTTTATCATTTATTTTTAAATAAGAGTTTCTTAATCATATTATTTAATTAATATAAACATTATTAAAAAAACTTAGTTTATTATAATAATTATTTCTTTTATAAAGAGTAAAATCTCTATCCGAGAAATAAATTTATCAAATCCCATCTCAATTTTTATAATAAAAACTATTCATAAAATGGAAATAATGCAATAAAAATTTTATTTAAATAGAGGAATTATAAATAAGGTCAGAAAAAGTAATAACTTATTACAACCACATACTATATATTAGTATGGTGTGTGATGGTGGTAGTTTCATGGGGTGCCTCAGCTAACATTAACCAAGTTCTATTCTCCACTAACTTGAACTTCTCTCATAGGTGATTATATTCAAGCTTCACTTATTGAAGCTCATCTTGGCCTTAGTCAAGGGGGAACCCTAGTGATGATACCTCCCTCCCAAGTTTAAATATAAAGGATAAAAAAAATTAATCTATTTGTTGAGTCCATCGACTCTTCTTTATGTTTGGATTTTCCATTGCCAAAATTTTACTTGTAAACACTAATGATAATGTTAAAATTATTATCAAGAGTATAATTACCAATAGTCATATAGACCCATGGTCATAACTAACCAATTTTCATATAATGGTTAAATCCATATGGTCACATTTTCCTTTATATTCACTTCATTATTAAAGATATATGGTTTGGTTGTGTGTAAAATAACATAACACACATTTTCAGGAAACAGTTTTCATTCAAAAAGTTAAGGTCGTTACAATTTACGATATACCTGTAGATACCTCTAGAGGTGGGATTCTTCCAATATCCACTTTGGTGTTCATATTCAATCGTATATAAATATTTAGATAGTTGAGACAGAAAATAGTGGATAATGTGTAAGGTATAAACTATTTATTATTTTCAGTATACATGTTTTTTGTAATTTTTATTATGTTTATATTGTGATTTATATTTTTACTGATTTTGGTTGCTCAAATATTATTAATAGTCCCTAAAAAGTCCCAAAATTATATTCATTAATCTATACCTTTATCACCATTTATAATTATTTATGTGTCAAACCCTTTAACATGTAATAAATAAAAATCAACTTTAAAGACCTAGGAGTATATTAGAATTTTAATATTCATTTAATTATCTGTAATAATCCTTATCTACATGATACCCAGTATCACATAAGAAACTTAATATATTATTTTATGTGTTCTATAACTCCATAACAAATAAAATTAAATTTTAAGACCCAATTTGAGGATCTCCATCCATATTAAATAACACTCCATGATCTAAAAATATATTAAATTTTTTCAAGGGGTCAAATGAGGAAATTAGTAAATGATTTAATTCCGACTAAAATTTCGTAACTATATGAAAAGAAACTTTAATATAAAAATCCAAACTAGAAAAAAATTATATCTTAAATTCATATTTTTGTAACAAAATTAAACAAACCATCTTCTGACCTACGAAAACCAAATAAAATCAAAACAGTATCGACACATATCATTCTTGGATAGTCCAAACTCTTCCATAAAATGCACATCAAAACAAAACACATTACACCTATTTAATAGATCCTATAGTCAATCACTAAGATATGAATATAATATCTTATTTAATACATCATGATATAAGAATTCTACCTCATCCTCGATGTTTTAATTTATAGGTGAGAAATACATTACCCAGTATGATATCCCTAAATTAGTTCCATAATTTTCAATGAATTATTTATCAAAAATGTATAAATCAATGTAATTTTAGGATAATAGACATACCATATAAAATCATCATTTTATAAAAAAAAATATTATAATAAAAAACACTTATTTTTAACAAATAGTATAATTACACAACTCAGGTGATATCTCAATTAATGTATGAGTATCCCTACCCGGTTAACCCAAAATATCATTAAAAATAATATAAATGTATATACATTATATCTTTATAACAGGAGACTAAAAATTTTAAAACCACCATGATAAAATATAAAAAATTTATATCCACTTATCATTATAGTGTCACCTATAATAGAATATCATTCAAATAGATATTTACCTTAAGGATTTTCCTTATTCATATTATGCTAATTATTTCCCATGTGAATCTTGAATACCTTGTCCGTTATTTAACATTTTTATCCATATTTCTTGATTTTTCATTACTCATACCCTTTCTTATTTTTATCCTAAAACCATTTTCTTCAAAATGGGTTTTAAAAATAATTCCTTCTTTCAAAACAAATTCCTTAATATCAACCTTTTAAATTTAAACATGACTAAAAATAAAAAACTATTTTTATTGAAATCCAATGATCAAATTTGTATTTAAACCATAAAAATAATTTTCATTAAATAAATCCAGGATCTATAAAAACACAAGTATTAAAAAATTAAATATATTCATTATTGAAAAACCATGATTTATCAAATCATTTTCAATTAACAATTATTATATAAATACAATGCAATTTTATTTCATAAAGAAATAAAAATCACATAAAAAATAGTGAAATGGATAATAACTATCATTTTAAAGAAAAAAAATCGACTTATCTTATAAAATAATTATGTAATTATATATATTTTAAATCTATGTTCTCATTTATAATTTTATAATTCAATTATTATAATCAAAATATTTGATGTAGATCTAAGATCAAATTTCATCAAGATTGAAATCCATATGAAAAGGATTCCAAGAGAGAAGGAATATATATAATAATAAATATTATATATATATATATATATTATTTCTTTTCTTCAATATAATATTGAATAATATAGTCCTCAAGAAATTTTCATCATTAAATGGAGAAAACCCATCAAAATTACACTGAAATGATGCCAAGGTTGTTCAATTGTTTTGACACTTAGTGATAGTTATCCAATTAAAATTAGGTTCTTTAAAATTAAATCATTCCATTAAAATAGTTTGAAATTATTTTTACATGTGATTATTAAATTTTGAAACTAACAATGAGCATCTACTACCATCAAATAGTCTCACACACTTTATATGGGAAATTACCTAAAAATATTTAAATCCAAAAATATATATTATTCTTATACATTGAAACTAAATGGTTTTTGAAATAGGTTTTGAACCATGCTCGTCAAAACTTATTTATGTGAATCCCTCCAAAAATTTCATTTAGAATATAAAAAATAATCAAATATCTAAATATCAAATACATACAATATTTTCATAATTAATCCCTTCTCCCATGATTTCTTAAGATTGAAAAAAATCATGAGTTTAGAGGACATCCTTATATTTATATAAAATATTTTATAGTTCGTGGATTACCCAATAATTCATGAGTAATTAATTTTTCTTTTAGTGTTTGTAAAATATTAGTGAAAAAGTTAATAAATAATTCATAGTAAGTGTTCTATATGTCTTCATCTAATTTATCTAATACCATTGTTGGGTTTTTTTATTTTACCTATGATTTTATGGTATATAATATGACTATACAATTTTTCTATGCTATTAGTATTATTTAATGATCATTTGGATTCTTCCTAAAAAAATAAAATTTTATAAATTTTTAAGAGATATATTACCTGAATGGGTAAAAGGACATAGATTTTTCTTTATTTTGTATAATATCTTTTTTAGATTGGTTGAGTGGAAACCACTACATGAACCATATGCATATAGGAACAAGGACCAATACAAGACCCGAAGTCCCAGAGACCTAACTACACAATAACTACCCATCCCTAGCCTCTGATTCATTA
The DNA here is from genome assembly GCA_963277665.1 of Viscum album. Classification (NCBI taxonomy): domain Eukaryota; kingdom Viridiplantae; phylum Streptophyta; class Magnoliopsida; order Santalales; family Viscaceae; genus Viscum; species Viscum album. The sequence continues at coordinate 953,601,784 of OY728167.1, forward strand.
ATGGTGCCTAAGTCTCCAACTAACATGCCTAATTAGTAAGCATTTTTCCATGTAAAGATTCGTGATGCCTGGTACTGGTGAATATTTTCATAACATCTCTTCATTCCCAATTCATTTAGCTCTACTTTGGTGGATGCTACTTTCATTGATTTCTCTTCTGGGGTTTACTTCTCTGTGGTATGACTTGATTACTTTATGAACCATAGGCCTAGTGTCCTAAAAGTACATGGAATAGAAACATGAGATTTACTAGAGTCTTTATGACTTTAAGAATAATGGTGTCATGAAATTTATATAGAACGTAGGCTCAAACTAGTGGCTCAAATAGTCAAATTAGTTAAATATTTCTTCTAGTACAGTATGACTACAGTAACAAGGAAATGTTCCTCCACCTGGATTTGATCCTGGGTTTGATGTAGGATTATAGGGTGAGTTAACCACATAGAAATCACCCCAACTATAAATATATATATTATATATAGTATTTATGTTTAAGTCATAAGGAACCAAGATGACATGACAAAATTGATTTAGTTAAATTAAAAAATTTCTATTATAATGAATCATCTCATATTGTATCAGATAAGAAAAATTAGTAACTTATTAAAATAGTATCATAACATATTTATGAGTTTTGAATTCTCATATATAATGAATTAATTTAAAACAATCATAGTTTCATCATTTTATAATATATGACGAATGAAGTTTGTGTTACAAAAAATAAAATTCATAAAAGCGGATGTTATGAAACAAAGGGATTGAAACCATTTTTTTATTTTATTCATATAGTATGACTTTAAATATTATTATTATATAATATAAATGTGTGGAATGTGTATTATAACTTTATTGATAAATTTATAATTGTTATATAAATGATTTTATATTATATGACACATAAAATTTATATAATTGAAAATGAGAAAAAATATTGATTTTTATTCCAATAAGTATAATTTAATATGTAAATTATTTATAACTTCTTATATTTTAAGAAATATAAAATATTTATATTATATTTAAAAATTATTCATAAATTTATTTTGGAATATTAAATATACAATATTTATATTATTAAATATTTAAGAAATAAATAATTTAACGAATGTGAATTATTCATATTTTTTTACTATCATTAAAATTTTGTTAGTTTGGTACCATTATTTTTTTAGAGGATTATATATGGGTGTAAGGTGGATACATGATATAAGATATATAGTTCCTATACATTTTTAAAATTTCATATCAATTATTATGAATTGATCATATGAATTATGATTTGAATCTAAATATAGAAAATTTATATATTTTATGTTTGAAATTAGTTTTTTTAATTTTTTTCCATTTTAGAAGTTTTAAATAAGAAGATTTTATATTTAAATAATTTTATAATTTAACTAATTTCTTATATTCCTAATTTTAAGTTCATAACATTAATTTAAGCGTGATTTATTTGTATTTACTACATTTTTTTAATTTAATTCATCTAATACTGGTGATTTGGTTTGTTATAATTCCAAAATAAGAGCATGTTATATATTTTTATATATTTAAATTTAATATCATTATCCAAAACCTTAATACACAAGAGTTTTGTATTATGGATAGTGGGGATTTTTGTTAGACTTTTAATTTTCTCAGGAGGTTAGGTTTTAAAAAAAACTAAAGTTTGACTATTTCTTAAAAAATTATTTATTCAGAGTAGGGTATATAATTACTATGTTTCCATCATTCTCAAATAAAGTGTTTCAATAAATATTTTCATACAATGAATATGATTATCTTACTGAATATTAAAAATAAAATATTTTAATATAGGTTCATAATATAAATATCTCATTATACAATATATTAATATATTTGGTATATATTAGGTTTGGTTGAATATACATGTCTTTTATTAATTGAATCACTAAAAGTACACATATGTTTAAATATTTCATGAGATGTAGTATGTTATACATGTGATGTATATAAAATTTATTTGTGGGATTATTTAAATACACTTAAATAAAAAAATTATATTCATTATAATAGTTTCACTCATTATGTAACAAATTAATCAATAAAAGATGGCCATCCATGCTCTATTTTATTTGAAGAATACTGGATATATATTGTATGATTTTGAGAGTTAAATAACACTTGTATTGGTTACCTATGTAGAATTAATTTCTTAGAATATTTGAGTTTGGATGGTTTTCTAGATGAATCTTGGAAATTTATTATTAACCAAACCATTCAAGAGTTGTAAATGATGAAATTCAAAAAAGGTGCCAAAATAAACAACCATGTCTTGAGGGAAAAGGTATATATGGCTGAAAATATAGAGAAATATGGATATTGAACCATTAAATATATATTATTTTTTATGTTATTGTATCAGTGGGGTCATATTTAAAGAATTTATATATTGAATTTTATTATATAGACACAATAGTCATTTTATTTTTTAATTATAAATTAAAATATCAAAAAACACAAACTTAAATCTATAATTTAGATCAATCCATAGTAAGAATAATTTTAACATGATTAAATTCTTAACATGTGATCATAATTTGAAATTTATCTCAATCATGAAGAGATGATTTATGTTCCATGGTAGCTCAGACCTGATGATCTATTTTCCACAACATAAAAAGGTAAATAATACTTATAAGAATCCTTAAGACAATGAATGAAACATGAGACATTTAAACCTATTAACCTTGGTTCCTAAGGTTTATAATCTATATTAAATCATGGGGGTATAAAATTTGATTTAATGGATTTATAATAAATAAAAACATCAAGGATATGATAGATTATATTTTATAAAAATAAATCATTCTAAATCTAATTCCAAGGAACTAAATATCAGATTTTTTTTTAAAATATATGATAATCTAAACTATTTAGAATATATAAAAAATTTTATGAAGGTATAGATATATTCATGTGTATCTAATAGAGAAAGGATTATTATAGTGGTAGTGGTCACGCATTATTTTCCTCCTAGTGTATTTCTTCAATAGTTGGATAACTATTATTATAATCCCTCTATAAAAAATATTTGATTTTTGATTCTTGGTTTAATAAAAAGTGGTTTAATTTTTTGTTTAAGAAAAAGATTTTTTTTATATACTTTATTAACTCTTTTGACATTCACTATATTGTTATCATTTTACCTATTATAGATTTAGATAATTCAATTTAAAATGTTAAAAATAGGGTCAGCGTTAATTATTAAAACACCACATGATATTTAATTTTATCCCAACTCACATAATTGGTAAATGTGACTAATTAATTCAAAATTATATATTTTAAATATCATTTTTTTATACAGGTCATGGTCATTACGAAATATGATTAATGCTTATTTTACTTGAAAATAATTATAATCTTATAATCTATTTACCCTTATACATATAAATACTCTTGGTTTTATAAACATACAATATATTGGTATTTACCAGTGCTTCACAATATTTGATGATGATTATCATTGATTTGGTTATGTGTTTATTATGATATATAAGTTTAAACCCATTTAAAATTTATTTTCATTTAAGAAAAAATAAATGATCTATTTTATAAAAATATTCAGATACATCGATCTATGGGTTAGGAATACTTGATATAAAAGTTTACTAATCACCTAAGAGATATTGGTATTGTTTTATAAATGACTCATACATGAAAAAATCAATATAAGGGTGTGTATTAAGGAATCATGTATTTTCATGTGTTTCAACATTTGTTGAATCCATTAAACATTTTTTATTTCATTCTTAATTAATTATACATAAACTAATTTTTTCATACATCTAAAATTTGTCTATTTAAAAGAATCCATATAATATATCGTCTAAAAAGAAACCAAAAATGTATTTTATAAATATTTTGGTATGTAGAGAGTATATTGAATGCATCATTTTAGATAATATTGATCCTAAATATAGACAATTCTTATTTTTTGGGTATCCCAAAGAATAATAGGGATACTACTTTTATCAATCCTTTATATAAATAGTTTTTCTATGTGTATCAATATATTTATTCAAAAATATTTTATTTCCTGTGGAAACAATGGGATAAAACTTGGACTTAGTGATGTTCGAGAAAAAATAATCTGTTATTATATTCAAATAAGTAATAATACAAATTCTCATTGGATTATGGAAGCTTAAATGGAACACATTGCATAAGAAATTTAAATTTATAACAAGGTTTATAAATAATTTTATTGATATGGATTTGTCATGAAAAATTATAATGAAGTAAAATTAATAGAAGATGAACCTATTTACCTCTAAGTGGTAATTGGGAGTACTATCAATATGAAATTTCTATAGATCGTAAAATATAATATATATTCAATTTATGATAATCATGTTTAATAATTGGTCTATCCAATTAAATCTAATAAATAATATATTTATGATAAAAATGTGTGGGAAAATAAATCTCATTTGATCAATTCTAAACATGGATTTTTAGTATATCAATTGAATCTCTCAAAAATTGAATGAAATAAAATTGAATTTAGTTTTAAAATTTTTTAAAATGATATTATTTTAAAAATAATCTCTTTTTGATTATATTATTTTGATTCTAAGATATTTTCATAGAATGGATATATATGTTCTTTGTTATGGAATAATGTTTAAACTATTTTAGGGTATAATGACTTATTTAGTGAACATGTAATTTAAAAATTTGTTTTTAAATTGGTATAAAATAAAAAAAGCATATATCTAGTTTCAAATTTTGATTTTGGACTTGTTTAGATAAAAAAATCAGGAATAGTATAAATCTAGGGGTATTTGTTTGATTTATAAAAATAGATTTCTATTTTTTTATATTCTTATATGTGTTAAAAGTTTTATTTTAAATTGTTTTGAAAAAGAATTTAAAATTTTTATAATTTTTTTATTTATATCTACATTCGTTGTGAATATATTAATTTAGGGAAATGCTTACTTCATTGTAATACTTATGATAGTTATTTGAATACAAAATATTGTATGTAGAGTGAAATGTGTAATATGTTGTGCTAAAACGACTTCATTATAATCATGTTTAGCGAAATGATTTCAAAAATACTCTAGGTAAATATATGATTAGAAATTTTTGTAATAATCCCAATTTTTAATTTTGGTTTGGATAAAGAAATTGTGTAATATTTTGTATTATATGAATCAATTGAAAAGATTTTTTCTTTTAGTTTATTTATGGTTCTAAAACTTTAATAAGTAAAATCTCATTCAAAATGAATGAGTTTAATTGTTTCAAAGGAAGGAATGATTAATTTAGTTAATTATTATTAGAACATTACATGATTCAAAAAGTTTTAATATTGTTTTCTAGTATATATATTTATTTATTTATTTAAATTCCACGAGTTGGATAACAAGATAAAATATATTCTAAATGGTTCTAATTATTTTTTAATAAAGCTTATTTATAAAATATATAATTTAATTAAGGACCGAACATAATAGTTGATTGTTTGGTAATGGTATATGTTTAATTAAACAATTGTTTTATTAAATATTAACCTAAGATAAAGGTAGTATTATCAAATATGAGGTATCTTGGTTTGGAGTGAAAATTTTAAATAAATAATAAATTTAGAGTAATAATTTTAGGTATAAGAAGAATCATGACATTTATATTGTTATAACTGATGGATTGAACAATTATTTTAACAATGTGGATAATTAAATAATCTAAAATTTATTGATAAATTATAAGTATATTCATACGATGTTATCATAAAAAATATTTTCATATGTAAATGAATTATAAATTTTGAAATAATTATTTTTGACTAAATATAATGTTATTTTTATTCTAAATGATGAGTTGTTATTAGTTATAAGTGGGTTTATATATTAGTTGTTTTAATTGGTTTATATTTTATTTAACATGTAATTTCCTTTTATATTTATGGATCGTATTCAAACCTAGCCTTAAGCATTACATAATCTTGAGATTTAATTCAAGAATTTATTCTCTTATATTTGAAGATCTTTTTAGGTTTAGAGTTTTAGAGAATTAAGTCATAACTCATAGATAATGAAATGATATATATTACAAATTGGACACTTCTGATCAGTATCCATTTTACCATAATATAAATCTTTTAATATAAAATATTTTTTATTTTCATAAAAAATATCATGATTTTCAATTTCACTTCTTCTTTTCCTTTACCCATTGTTAACCGTGTGAATAAAATTTAAAAAACATGGGATAAACAAGAAAATCTCAGTAAGGGACATAAAAAGAATAAATATGTTGGTTGAGTGAGAATTAAAAAAAACCTGTAAAATTGTTCCCTTTATCTCAATATTCCTTGAGTGTGTGAAATAAATCATTCCCACATGTAAATAAATCATTGATTTTTCTCAAATTAATCCTTTAAAACCTATAACAAGAAAAATAAAAACCTGCTTTTGGAAACTTAGAGTATTATATTAAAAAATAATTTTAAACATGTGTAAGAAATAACTGAATCCTATTTAAATCCATGGGAAAAACACTCTTCCAAATCCCTTCTTCCTTTCTGTTGTGACAAAGAATATTTTCCAATGCATTGGAGAGCTATAACGGGGATCACCCTTCATATAATTTGTATTGGGATCACCTCTTTCCCATAACCTATAATAAGAATCAACCCATTATATCAGTTGTATCAAGATAACCCATTTCTCATACACAATTATCATGTAATATATCATTTATAAAAAATTTAATTCTTACACCTTTTTATCATAAAACTATTGAAATAATCATCTAAAAAAGTATAAAAAACACATTCGGATATCGGAATACCTTTTTCTTTTAAATTATTTTAAATAAAAAAATACCAAAAAAAAGGGAAATATGGGTTTTATTTGACTAAAACATGAAATATAGTAATGGAATCCAGATATCAAATAACGGTTATGACAACGAGAAATTTTTCTGTCCATGTGTAAGTGAAAATAAAGCATTGTTTTTTTCTTTTATAAATAAATTTAAAACATTTTGATAAAATATTCATTTTGAAAACCTTTTAAATAAATTTAAAATTTTCTTTTATAAATAATTAATTTCTATATAAAAAAATTTATAAATTCATTATAAAAACATGGACATAGAAGAGAAATGTTTTTAAAATAAATCATAAAACATTTAAAATAAGGTTTTATGTTAAAGTTTCTCTTATTTATAACACTAAAAATATTACTTTTTATTTTTTTTAAATAAAGTTAAATATAGTCAAAAAATGAACTTTATCATAAATTTAAACTTATATAATTTTTTTCCTGAATCATTTAGAGGTACATGAAATAAAAATATTGTATGTGAAACTTTAAAAGAGTATTTTTAAAAGAAATTCCCTTACCTTGAGCCCAAATCCTCTCGTACATTCTTTATATTCATAAATAATAAAATTATGTTAATTATTTACTTGTTTTAGAACATTTTTCATGTTTTTATTCCTTTTATTTTTTTAGGGAAAAATCCCTAAAGGTAACATTGTAGTATTTTTGGGTTGATTTTATTTAATGACAAAGTGAGTTTCCAAGGTAAGTTGTGGATTCTAGAGAGAGTGTTGGCATAATATGTTGAAAAGGACTCGATATAAAGGAATTTATGCCCTAGAATCATTACATAAAATTACATACATATGGTGTAATAGTTTCCTTGTGTTTTATAATTTTTTGGGGTCTAAAATTTAGAGTTTGGGTAGCATCATGAAATATGGATTTCCATGAAGATATCATCAAAATATGGGGAAGGCATAAGTTTCACAAAGATATGATTTGCGAAGAGTGTTTTATGAAGGATAAACGAATGTTGATGGTGATCTACACTAACAACGATGAGCATCGGGAATAGCTAATGTGAGGAGCATCATGAGTGTAGAATCATGCCATCAAAAAGTTTTGTGGTGATCTCCTCGATTTCGAAGTTCTTCATGAATGGTAAAATTTTTATGGAGATTCACAAAAATAGAGAGCTTCTCAAAGTAATTGTGGGGGCTCAAAAAAATGGTGTTGATGTGACCGATAAGGTTCTAGAATCGGTGGAACGCTTATAAATAGGCCTTTACTCCGTTCAAAAGTAGCAGTGAGACTTAACGAAAATCTTAATGCTTTAGAATCGTGAAGGAGGTTCCTGAAGGATAGTTCATGATAGGTGGTTTATGAAGGTGATATGAGAATTAGTTCAAAAAGGTTGTAAATTCCAACCTAATGTTATGATCATCGCGAAAGTTATGAAATTCACAAATTTTAAGTAAGCTTCGAGAAATAAAGGATCTTCATGAAGGCTAGTTTAGATTTTTGAAAGAGGTGTGCTTTATGATTTCTAAGTGATCTTTGTGTAAGACAAATGCTTTGCGAAGCTAGTTTTAGTTTCATGAAAGGAGGATCTTCGCGAAGGTAGTATGCATAACGAAAGTGTTTTAAAATGGATTTCCCAGTTAACTATGGTAAATTGGTATTCATTTATTAGAACAAAGTGGAACTTTGAAAGAGCATCTACATACAGTGGAGGATGTATTCATTATAGATAATAAATATAAATACATGCTCATAAATTGTATTTGACCTACAAGTCCATAATCTACGAGTGGATCCTTTCTAAGAGTAGTGAGTGAAGGAATAGGAAGATGGTGTTCCTTCCCATTGGTAGTGATCTAGAGGAAGAGACATATGAAGTGACCCTTAGGAATGCAGTGAGCAAACCCTAAAACTTTTAAAGGCAGCGAGCATGGGTATATAAGAGATCTATCTAAAACAATCATTATTGGCAGTGATCCTTAGTGAACTTGGTACAATAAATAATTCTTTGTTGTATGCTCCTTGGATGTAACCCAGTGAGGGTGAACCAAGTAAAAATTGGTTCTCTCTTGTACTTACTTTATTTCATTACATTCAAAGCATCATCATCAAATAAATAAGAAAATAATAAGACCTATATTAATATTTAAGTGAAAACAAAGTGACCCTTATAATAAAGAGTTCAAGATCGATTCGGGAAAGAAGAATTTAGAAAAGAATATACATACCCGGATTCACCTCCCCTCCCCAAGGTATTTAGGCCCCTTTTGGACCTAAAAATTTGTATGAGAGAGAAAGTTTCTTTTATCAGATTTGTTTGCTCTGACTTGGTTCCGATGATTTTTGAAGTTAAATATTCATTCCCCTCTTATCTTGGTGTTCCTTAGAAAAGGGAATATATTCAAAGAAGAAGCAAAAATTAGGTGATATTCTTCAGAGTGGAAGTGTTTAAGGAAACATAACCATTCAATTTAAGGAATCAAATAGTTTATTGAAGGATGGTTTGGATGAATCATACATGGAAAAGATATACTCACTAAATGATGATGTAGTAATGAGTGAAGAACTGTACATTAAAAGTGATTTTAAAACAACTAATTGTGAAGAAACTTCAATAAGTCCAAATGTGGAAACTATCCATGAAACAAAGTAATTGGATTAGAAATTGGATGAAGAGACTAAATATAAAGATATCTGGATCAAAGAATTGAAAATTTTGGTTAATAATATAATAGGTTTAAATAAAAGGCTTATTGATGTGGCTACTAATATGAGAGATAAGAATAATTTCCAAGATGAACAATTGAAAAATATGACTAAGAAGTTAGAAAAACAAAAGCTGATGACAAGGGATAGAATCAAAAGTCTGAAAACATTCTGAATATGAAATAAAACAATGATGATCTTTTTACACCTCTATCTAAATTAGTTAAAGAAAATAAAAATGCTACAACAAGATAATTAATGCCACAGTGATTCTGTTTCTCAAATGAAATAAGAGTTAAAGGATACTTCTAACATGTTGAATAAGCTCACTCAATAATTGAAAGATGAGATGAGTAGAGAGAAGAATCTAAAGGGAGAACATAAATCTCAACTTGAATAAATGGATAAAAAGATTAACAAATTGGAAGAAGAGATATAATCAAGATACAAATATTTGAAGCAATCTAATTCCAAAGGAAATCCTATATGAAAATATTCTTTGTACTTTCTATTTGACTATCCTTAAGCAGGTAGTAATGAAATGAAAGGATAATATGATATTTCTTAGAAGAAACATGAAATGATTGTCACTTCCTGAAGGTCATGCAGTTTGGGAAAATATGGAAATGTATATGACAATCTCTCTCCCATGAATGATAGGAAGATACCTATAAACAGTTCCCAAAATAGGAAAAGTCATATAGGTGATGAACATAGACCTAAAAAGACTTATAAAAGAAGTGATGAAATCATGTACTATTTCTACAAAATGAAAGGTCATACTTCAAGTTTTTTTCTAAATCATTGGACTATATTTCAAATTATAAAGGTATAAATATTCCCAAAAATGAGAATAGGTAGAAGCGTCTTGAGAAATATGAAATAATAGTCTCTCAGAAGAAAGAATCCATTAAATGCTACTATTATAGAAGACAGGGACACACCATGAATATGTGTCAAGAATTCAAAAAGACCAATATCATAATAATAACTCATGCTTGTATCAAAATATCAGTTCATAAATTATAACATGGGGTATATTTTTAACAGTAGATGTTTTATATGTGCTAATCTTGGGAATTTGACAAGATATTGTAGCTGGAAGGAAGAAAGAAAAGAAAATGAAATTCACAAGAGACCCCCCACTCCAGTGGTGTATAATGATAAATACTATATTAGAATACAACATTATAAGGTGAAAATAGGTTTATAGCCTCAGGGGAAACATAAGGAACTACTCCAGTTCCGTGTTAGAATAAAGTACATCCAGTGAAGAACCCACAAGAAGTAAGAAAGAATGTGAAGACTCAAATAACTGATAAAAGAAAAATTAATAAATGTTATATCCAAAATCCAAAATTTTCTACAAGGAAAGAAGTAAAATAAGAGTAAAGATTCCTCTAATAGAGAAATAAGAAAGAGAAGAAGACCATTGGAGAGATTCCTGATCAAATAAAGAATCATGAAAAATGGAATTTGGGTGGAGCATTAAAGAAGAAAATTTACACTAGTGGGTATAAATCACAAATTGTGAAAAATGCCAATCCCATAGAACCAAAATACTATAAGAATACTCAAAATGTGGGTAAAGAATTTTTTTCTATATTTCCTGAATAGTTGAGGTTGGCTGGGCAGTTGAAACAAGCACAAAAAGAGCATGGTTCTTTGTAAGAGAGTATCAAAGGGATGATCAATCAAGATTAACCACAATCCTCTTCTTTAGTACTATTGATAAACCCCTATCCATATATTTATAAATGCTATTAACTGATGTCCAAGTGTTTCAGGTTCAAGGGGAGATATGATCCAAGATAAAGTGGCATCAAAAAATGAAATATGGTGATGTGATGTGCTTTAGAATATCAACTAATTCAAATCAGTCACAAGAGATGAATAATTAATCTAGAAGAATTATTTTAAAGGAGTTAATGGTTTATGGGTTCTTAAAATTTATAGAAGTAATTGATTTAAATACATAGTGATTATGTTATTAACTTTATCTCTTGTATCTTATATCGAGTTATGACTTAGTAGGCTTAGTGGTTTTTTTTTGATGGCTTATTGAAATTTAACACATGAGAATAAATGATGTAGGATAAGAAGAATGTTTGTGGGTATAAATAGTGGGCCTAATAACAGGAAGAGTTTCACATCATAAAAGGAGGAATCTATCTCCTAAATCAAATTAAAGATCTCAATGAGATATAATTTATGAATGTCTATGCTATCTGATATCAAGAAGACCGATTGGGGGAGAATATGAAAAACTCATGTATTTCATGATTTTTTATTTTTATATAATTTTATAGTACCAAATAATTATTTTAGGATACCAAGAAGCTGAGAGAAAATTATAAGAATTTTTAAACATGAGGCTGCAAAAGTAGTCAGAAGCAATGGTGTCACTATAGAACAGAATGAATAGAATTTTTAATAGGACAGTGAACCATTTCATTATGGGAGAAATAAAGAAGTAAGAAATTCAAGGTGAGTAAAAGTGTAAAATGATGATTCAAATAAAGATAACAATGATGAGAATGAACCTATCAAATCTATATCTGCAGAAATTAATTGGGACTAAATGTGTCATTTGCTATAAGATAATGAATAAGTCATAATGATTCAAAATAAATCACAACTAATGTATAAAGGGTACTCTTAGATAGAGGTTATCTATTTTTATGAGACATTTTCACCTTTTATGAGGCTAAAAACTATCAAATTATTCTTGGACATAGCAGTGCAAAGAAGGTTTAAAGTATTTCATATGGACATAAAATCAGTAAATCTGAATGAGTTTCTAGAAGAAGAGGTGGACATTGATCAATCAGATGGTTTTATCATTCATGAATATGAGAATAGAGTGTGACAATTGAGAAAGGAACTATATGGGTTGAATAAAGAACCAAGAGCATGGAATTCTAGGTTTGATCAATTTTGTAGAAGATCAGTTTTTAGCATGGTTGAGTTGATTAACATCTCTATGTCAAAAATGTTAGTAATCAAAGGATGATTGTGTTGGTTACACAAGGATGGAATGACACATTCGTTTCTCAACAAAAATATGACAGGGATGTTTTGATATAGTTTAGAATGGATATTTCTAAGGATACAAAGACACAAGTAGCTACCTAGATAAAATTTTCAAGAGATGATGATGTAAAAGTGGATGATATAACAAAATATAGGAAGATCATTGGATATCTATTGTACTAGATAGTGATAAGTCCAAATATTGTTTTTTTCTACATTTCAAGTAGCATTTTATCAATGTAATCCAAAAAAATCACATGATAACACTGAAAAGAATGATTCAGTATATCAAGGGAAGAGTGGACTTCGATTTGATGTACAATGAAAAATCTCAGAAAGAGTTATTGGGATATACATATAAAGATTTCCCCAGATCAACAGATGATAGAAAGTCAATGTCAGGTGGTGCATTCTATCATGGTGGTTTGAGTATTTTTTGGCTAATAAAGAAACAACATTTCATTTCTCCGAACACCACATAAATTAAATATATTGTGGCTATTAAAGCTTGTACGTTGTTATTGTAGAAGAAGCAGTGACTTGATGAAATTGGAGTTGAATTGAAGTCTCCGATAAGAATAAACTACGATAATTCATGTGCTATAAATATTAGAAAAAATCCAATCCATCACTCAAGGAAAAATCACATTGAAATAAAGTATACTTTTATCAAGGAGAAGGCGGAGCATGGGTTTGTGTGGTTGGATTATGTGCCTACAGAACTATAGGTTGTAGACATTATTACAAAGGCCTTACTGAGAGAAGTGTTTGAGAGGCATCAACTAGCTCTGGGAGTTCAATAGACACCCTGCACTTTAACATGTGTGGATGTGGGAAAACACCCTCTCCCTAAGTTATGATTTGTTTTTTCTAAATGTATTGAACTATGTTCTTTGCCCTATTTTAGACCTTTAAAGAGTGGCCTTTGGGTTCATTGATAAAGGGGGAGAAATTTTAATGGGAGAAATGCCTTAGTCAAGACACGAGGAGAAGATGATAGGTGGAACAACAAGATAAGGGGGGTTTTATATATGATAATGATAAAGTTGATCAATTAAATTATATATACCACAACTAGTGGAGTTCGTGATGAAAATAGTTCAGAGGTTTTGGAATGAAGTAATTCTTTGAAAAACATTCATGCTACTCTTGTTTCTCACATCGATCATGGATCATGTGGGATTAGAGTATGTGTTAATTAAGACTTTGATCTCTATTTAAATCTCAAGAATCGAATGGTGAAAGAAGATTAAATGATCTTTCATGGAGTATCAATATGTGAAAATTTGGCAGCAAACCCAAAGGGGTGACTATTGGGAAAAATATCTCAAGGTAACATTGTAATATTTTTTAGTTTATTTTTTTTGTCTACAAAGAGGGTGTCCAAGGTTTATTGTGGAGTACAAATATATTTTTGAAACATTATGTTAAAAAAACCCAAGACAAAGAAATGTATTCCTTGGAAGCAGTACATAAAATTATATACACAAGGTGATGTCATTTCCTAGTGTTTTCCAAATTTTTGGGGTTTAAAATTTGGAGTATGGATAGCATTGCTAAATATGTATTTCCTTTAGTTCTTCTCAAAATATGGAAAATGAATGAGTTTTGTGAAGACGGGCTTCGTGGAGACTATTTCAAAAAGGATCATATAATAGTTATGGTGATCTACGAGAATAGTGACGAGCATCATGAACGGTGAAGGTGAGGAATGTCACGAGTGGAGCATTGTGACAACAAAAAGATTTGATGATGATCTCCATGATTACTAAGATCATTTAAAATGAGGAATTTCTTTGGAACTTCATGAAATAGGTATCTTCGCATAGGAAATGTGGGAGCTCTGTGAAATGGTGAAGACATGGCCCAGAAGGTTCTGAAATTAGTGAAATTCTTATAAATAGGCTTATAAACCCTTCAGAAGTAGAAGAAAGACTTAACGAAAACCATAAGGATCCAAAATCATGAAGGTGTTTCATGAAAGGTGGTTCGAGAAGGGTGGTTTGTGAAGGTGATATGCGAAAATGTCTGTGAAAGCTATAAATTACAACCAAATGTTATGAACATCAATAAAGTAAGAAAATTCACAAAGGTTAAGTAAGATTCATGAAAGGAAGCATCTTCGTGAAGGCTAATTGAGCTTTGTGAAAGAGGTGTGCTTTTTGAAGGCTAAGTGAGATTCACAGAAGTTAGGAGCTTCACGAAGGTAGTTTGAGCTTCACGAAAGAAAGAGCTTTGTGAAGGTAGTGTGCATCACAAAAGTGTTTTAAAAGGGATTGCCCAGTGAACTATGGTAAAGTGGTATTCATCTATTGGATTAAAGTTGAACATCAATAGATAATATACATACATTGGAGGACACATTCCTTACAGATAAATAATGGACCTACATGACTATAAACTATGAGTGGATTCCTTCCAAGAGCTGTGAGTGAAAAAAGAGGATGATAGTGATCCTTCCCACTTGCAGTGATCTAAAGTAAGAGACATAGGGAGTGACCCTTGGGAATGCAGTGAGAAAACCCAAAGCCTTTTAAATGCAATGAGCCTGGGTGTAGATGAGATCTAGACTGAACAATCATTATTGGAAGTGAGACTTAGTGAATTTGGTACAATCATCACATCGTCATTGTATGGTCCTTGGATGTATCCTAGTGAGGGTGAACCAAGTAAAAATCACTACGTCCTTGTACTTACTTTCTCGCATTACATTCAAGCATAATCATCAGATAAATAAGGTAATAATAAGATTAACATTCACATTCATGTGAAAACAAAGTGACCCTTATAATAAATAGGTCAAGATCTATTGGGGTATGAATAATTTAGAAAATAATATCTATACACTAATTCACCCCCCTATAATGTTATCTAGGCCTCTTTTGGACCTAAAATATTTTATCTATTACCATTTTATATATAATTATTTAATCATTTTAGTTTATATATAATGTTTCGATGGTATTTAACTAATATATCAAAAATTACTTTGATAGGTTGAATATGGTCAGGGAGGTCATTATTAAATCATCTAAATAATAATAATCATGACTTATTTATCAATTTTATACATAAAGTATACTTTTAAAACCAATAATTAATGATGGTTATGAATAATGAACAACCTTACAATCATGGAGATGGTAGGCCATACATACACATGAGTAACATTTCTATTTTCAACGATCATTATTGAAATAAGTTAAGTGTTTTTTATCTTTAAATATTTAAAATAATATCATAAAAACAATACTATTTATTTAAATAAACTTATATATAATATCCCTATGATATGGTGATTAAAAAGGAATCACATCTCTTTGTGGAGGCGGTAATCCACACATACACACATTCAATGTTATCATTTTTTAGATAATGGAATGGTAAAAAGTAAATGATATGTTATCTTTTAATAATGATACATATTTCATGGTTATCATAATTAAACATTAATTTAATAATTATAAATAATAATAATAGGTAATGATGGAAAATTAATTACATTGGTTTGCGAGGCAATGGTCTTCTGAACACATTAATAATAGTTTCATTTCACATTTGAGGGAATATGAGATGGATTGTGGTTATGAAAAGAACATAATAAAATATAAGTATATTTTATATACTAATGTTATTATATCATCATGGTTGAATAATATTTTAAGGATTTCAAATAAGAAACAAAATAAAAAACACTTAGTTAAGAATGATACCTCTTCTTCAGACTTCATACTTCAGATTATACCTAAATCCTTTCTAGATTAGTTTTATGATTAAACCATAGAATCTATAATGTGGGATGGGAAGTATAGAAGGTATTGTTTTTGATATTTTCCAAACCAAAAGACTTTTAATGGTGAACATGGGAGGATAGGGGATAGCCTTTTAAAAATAGAGTAAATGACACACTTGACATTTTGAAATAACATGTTATAACCAAGTTTTAGTTATTAGAAATGGATCCAAAATAGACTATTCCCAACAAATATAAAATAAAAGGTCTAAATATTTCTATAAAATTTATTTTATATAAGTTTTATGTTATATTAACTCTTATATTATTAGTTTAACTCCCAGTAAACCCGTTTCAATCTTAACCGTGGTAGAATATTTTTACTATTTTTACTATTCATTAAAACCAAAAATCAAGTTGAAATTATTATATAATATAAATTATTTTGGATAAAAATATGGAATAAATTTTATAAAATTCAATTCTTATAAGTGGAATAATTTAATTTAAAATTAAACCCATAGAAATGATAAAATGGAGGTTTTTAGAGAAATGTATTTTTCAAGCATAAGATGATTTTATATTTACTCTATGAATAATAATTATAACTATATGAATTTAAATTAATATTTTTATATATATAATATACATTTATTTTAAATAATTCTTAACTAGGTATTATTTTAATTACTAAAATAGGGAAACAATATCCACTTTAAAATAGTTTAGAAAATAGCATTTTAAGCCCAAAAATAAACTTATACTAAAATAGAGTATAAATATGATTAAAATGTAATTAATTGGGTTAAATATAAAAAATGATACTTATTTTAATTTAAATCAATTTAAAATCAAAATGGATCTTTTAAATTACTTAGTTTACTAAAAATAAATAACAGTGTTTGAGAAACCGGTATTTTCACTATTCAATGAAAAACCAGTATTTTCCAAAAAATACCAAAACTTTGACCTAAGTTATTTTTTATATAATCATTTGAAAAATGAATTTAATTTTATCAAATAAATTTTTTTGAAGTTTCTAGAAATTTAATTATAATATTTTCTCAAAAAAAGAAAGAAAAATTCATTTTTGAAGAAAATATTTTTTTGAAGAATAAATTTTCTTTATTAAAAATTGATTAATTATTTAACAAGAATTTATCCTTAAATTTATATCAATTATGAAATATATATATATATATATATATCATAAATTAGTTATTACTATTCATACCACCAATTTAGTGTTTATATTATAATGATCATAATTAAATAATAATATTTCATGGCTAATTTATGTTCAGTGTTGCATATCTTGTACGCTATCTAACATAGTTTTATTTTATAAAATATCAAGGTATTATATAATAAAACCATTTAATAAAGTATGTCCTCACAATTTTAATATGATATAGGTAATAAAAGGTTTTATATTTGAAAATTTATTTCCTGAAATACCACATTGTAACAAGGGTTAATTAAATTTCATCTTGATAAGAGAGAACAAAAAATATGAAAGTTGCCTAGAATAATAAATAAATATGTTTCCACGTAATAAAAAATTAGTGGGAGGTAAAATTATAGACATATAGTAATGTTTAATTCCCAAATAATGATAGAGGGTGAAATATAAAATTGATCACAAGAATGTGAATGATCATGAGAAAGTTAACAAACACAAAACCATAAACTAAAGAGGTGTGAAAAAAGAACATTTATTTTATAAAAAATGATGTCAATAGGACAAAATTTTGTTTCATGATCATTATACTAAAGTTGATTAATTACTATACCATATAGACTAAGAACACAAAGACAGTATACTTACCTGGTAAGTATAATTTCATATTTAATGAATTACCACCAAAATCTCATTTTTTTTCTCCAAACAATGAGTATTCAAGATGATTTTTCCTAGAGAACTAAAATCCAATTCTAATAGGACACATAATTAAACAAAAGGATAATAATTTATTCATCCTGTAACACCCTGCCCCTACCTCTTTGTCTTAAGGAGGTGGTGAGGGTTACTTGGCCTTAAGTGACGTTCCCAAGGTGCCAAAGGCTGACAATAAATGCCTAGGGATTCTAGAACAAATTAGGGAACGATTTTCCCTTAAAATAAAACCAACCAATATATGATGTATGTCAATAAAACACCCAAACATGTATTCCCAAAGACAACCAATTTGTTCCATAATACAACCCAAAACCAATACAACTAGACATGTCCACCACCATCAGAGTACAAAGAAAAAACTAATCAACAAACACCATGAGCCATGACACCACCACAACTCCATACCAAGCTCCAAGCTCTAAGATCCACCAAGAGATCACAATGCTCCACTAAAGGAGGGTGTTGCCTTACCATTGCCCACATCACAGAACACGACATCTGCAAAGACACCAATGTGCCAAAGCTGGGGGTGAGTACTAAAACTCATTAGGATTTCCCCAAATTACTTCCCTACTCACGCCACAAGGATAAAACCGTTAGTACATTTATATAAAATAGTTTATATAAATCAAATCACAAGTGCAACCATTTTCATAAGACAAACATGCCCTTACCAAGCCAACACACCCAAACCAATAAAACAAGGGAAAGCCAACCAAACATGCCACAAGTCATCTCATCATTTACACATTAGCACAACAACTTCCATCTTGAAAAGACATGCACAACAAACAACAAAAAAACCAAATGGTGGACCTTCCGTCCAACCCGTTCACCCATTCACACTTTAGTGGAACTTCCCGTCCACTTACCATTGATGGTGGCCATTCCGTCCCCTATCCATCCCCTTTTTATAGTGGTAATTCTCGCCACTTCTACACAACATCCAAAACAAGCCAATGAAAAGAATATAACCCACCAAGGTCGCAACCACATGCAATCAACCTATTCCATTTCATATCAATCAACTTCAATAAATCACCCATTTATTGAAAATAATTTTCCATTCCAAAAAACATTTTAATAAAACAATCCTTTTATTTAAAAAACATTCCATAAATCATTTTCCCAAATCAACCATATCATACCATTTTAAAATCTCTATTTTAAAATCCACGACAATAGCATTTCACCACAAACCCTCTTTTTCCTAGAAATCCCCAAAACATCACCCAAGGGATTTTCCACCAATTTTGCACATCAAAACAAAATTAATTTAAATAACAAAAAATTAATTGTAAACAAAACCATTATCTCTAACCAAGTGGAGTAGAGAGAGAAGCCACCTACTTTTAGGGTTCCCAAGAAATCGACCCACAAGCCACGACACCTCAAATCCGGCGAACGCACCACCCAAACCTCTCTAGATCCCATTTCCCTAACATCCAAAAGCTTTAATATTAACATTAAAGAAAACCAAAACCCTATATCTATACACAACAAGTTTTGATCTAGAAAACCACAAAATATAGGGATATAGATCTAGAAGAAATCGCAAGAGAAACAAGAGGATAGACTTATCCGGAAGAAACCACCCCCAAACCACCTTGAAACCCCTTTGAAACACTTCCAAATCGAGTGGAACAGCACCCTTAACCCCTGAGAACCCAAAATCCCAAGTAAGGATCGAGTGGGAGGAATATTGGAGTGAAATAGGTTAATCCCAAGGGAGCCTAGAACTTATAACCATATTTTTAAGTGGTCACACGGTTAGCCTGCACGGTTTGGCAAACTGTGCACTAACCGTGCGTATGCTACAACCTCGGGAGTAAGAGTCTGCACGGTTTCCTCACACAGTTTGGCAAGCTTTTCGTAGGCCGTGCGAAGCCTACTGTCTCCCTTGCACAGTTTCTTGGAGAATTCGTACGGTCTCCACTAACCGTGCTCAAACCGTGAACCCCTTTAAAAGCCACCAAAATCATCCAAAATCATTCCAAAATCTATTAACCTAGTCCCAACTCATCCCATGCACTTTAAACACATAAAAAATGAAAAAATAAAAGATTCATACCTAAAACCAGGGGTACTACATTCTCCCCATCATTGGACTTTCTGTCCTCGGAAAGTAGTGAACCCACCCTTTGCCGAAAGAGCTCGGGCCACTACTCAACCATATCTTTCTCTCGCACCCAAGTCTCCTCTTGAATCTGACCATATTGCCAAAAAAACATGAACTAAACTGATGATTTTACCACTTAAGACTTTCTCTTGCCTATCCACAACCCGCACTAGCACGTGCACCAACGAAACATCATGTTCTAGCTCAACATGATCCCATTGAATCACATGGTCACGATCCGGCTGATACTTTTTCAATTGCGACACATGAAACACATTATACACCACACTGAACCAAGGTGCCAAAGACAAATGATAATCCACATCACCAACCAACTCAAGAATCTCAAAAAGTCTAATATACCTTGGAGATAACTTTCCCTGCTTTCCAAACCGACGATGTCCCAACCTAGGAGAGATCCTCAAGAACACATGATCACTCACCTCGAACAATAATGGTTGTTGACGATGATCCGCATACGATTTTAGACGACTATGGGCAATCTATATTCTCTTCCTAATAAACTCGAACTTCTCGGTAGTCTCCTAGAAAAGGCTTGGTGCAACCTTTGAGGACTCACCTGTTTCCACCCAACATAGTAGAGAACGACAAGGCTGGCCATACAACGCTTCAAACGGAGCCATCTGTATGGATTTCTGATAATTTTTATTGTACGAGAACTCAACCAATGACAAGTGCTCCTCCCACGATCCACCAAAATCGATGACACAAGACTGCAACATATCCTCTAGAGTTTGTATCGTCCTCTCGGATTGACCATCCATCTGAGGGTGATACGTCGTACTCATCGTGAACTGTGTACCAAGGGCTTGCTGCAAGGATTTCTAGAAACTAGATGTAAACCTCGGATCTCTATCTGATACAATCAAAAATGGAACTCCATGCCTCTTTACCACCTCCTGGATATAGATTTTGGACACATCCTCCACCGTATGAGATTCATGAATTGGGATGAAATGGGACGACTTTGTTTGCCGACCCACTGTCACCCAAATGGCATCGTGCTTTCTTACCATTCTTGGGAGACCTATTTCAAAAATCCATCGCTATATGCTCCCACTTCTAAATAGGTATTGGTAAAGACTGCAACATTCATGCTGGCCTCTGATGCTCTGCCTTGACCTGCTGACAAGTCAAGCATCTCGAAACAAACTTAGCCACACTTCTTTTCATACCAGCCCACCAGAACTGCGCTTTCAACACTTTATATATTTTATGAATTCCAGGATGAACAGACCACCTGAAATAATCATACACCCTGAGAAGATCCTCCTGAAAAGTAACTGGTACAACCATCTGATTCTGAAAACACAAAACTGAATCTCCATTCACTTTCTAACCCTCAATGGTCTCCCCACCATTGTGTCTCGATCCCATGGTCACACACTCAGAATCAGATATATGTGCCTTTCAAACTAGGCCAACCAAGTCAGGAATTAACAAAACCGGAAGGAAGACCACTCTATCACCCTGTTCTTCACATTCCAACTGCATATCAGTTATAACCGACATCAACTGCCACTGGTCTAATGCCTGTTTTACCACCTGAGCATATGATTTTCTACTTAATGCATCCACCACCGAATTTCCCTTACCCGGTGTGTACATCAAGTCAAAATCAAACATCTGGATATATTCTATCCATCTCCTTTGCCTCAAATTTAAATCTCTTTTTGAGAAAATGTGCTTCAAGCTCTTATGATCTGTATATACCGTTAATTTCTCACCGAAGAGATAATTACACCACACTTTCAAAGCATGGACCACTGCTGCCAACTCCAAATCATGATTTGGGTAGTTCTTTTCATGCACTCACAACTTTCGTGAGACATATGAAACCACATGATTCCCTTTCATGAGAGAGCACCCCAACCCTGATCCCAATGCATCGCAATACACCACATACCTTTTTCCTAATTCTTCCAAAACCAAGATTGGTGCTGATGTAAGACAACTCTTTAACTATTCAAAACATTACTGACACTGTTCATTCCACAATAATAGAACATTATTTTTTGTCAAAGCTGTCAACGACGAAGCCAAACATGAAAAAATCATGAACAAAACACTGATAATACTCAACTAGACCAAGAAAATTTCTTATCTCAAACAAATTCTTTGATAGTTTCCATGAGATAACAACCTCTATCTTTTTCAGAGCCACTGAAACACCCCTTTCAGAAATCACATGGCCAAGAAAACGGACTTCCTGTATCCAAAAGTCACACTTTGAAAATTTGTCATACAACTGATGATCCCTCAAGATCCCCAGCACAGTCGCCAAGTGCTGCTCATGCTCCACCCTTGTCTTTGAATACACCAGAATATCGTCTACAAACACCACCATAAATGAATCTTGATATCTCTGAAATACCTGATTCATCAATGCCATAAACACCGCCGGCACATTCATTAGACCAAAGGGCATAACCAAAATTTTATAATATCTATATCTACTTCTAAAAGATGTTTTAGGAATATCGACCTTCCTCACACGCAATTGATGATATCCCGACCATAGGTCGATCTTGGAAAACCACTAGGCTCCCCTAAACTAGTTGAACAAATCATCAATTCGTGGGAGTGGATATCTATTATTTATCGTAACTTGGTTAAGTCTATGATAATCAACATAGAGTCTCAAAGTTTCATCCGCCTTTTTCACGAACAACACCGGCGCTACCCACGGAGACATGCTAGGCTAGATAAACCCTTTGTTTTCAAACTTATCCAACTGTACATTCAATTCCCGCAATTCAGTTGGTGTCGTCCGATAAGATGGAAGTGAGATCGGACTGGTCCCTAGAAGGAGATCAATCGTAAAATCCACTTCTATTATGGGAGGTAACCAAGAGAATTATTCAAGGAAAAAATCCATGAACTGATCCACCACTGCTGGAAGAACATTCTGCTCAACACCGTTGTTTCGCACGGATTTCGGGGATGACCTCCTGGATGGGAGATTCAAACGTTCCGATCGGTTTCTAGCGGGTTTGTTCGTAGAACCGGAAACATCCAATGATTCCACATCCGTTTGGACCTACTTTCCAACGGTAGGCGCTCATTAGCTTGTGGACTGATGAGGCTTAGGAATTTGCATTGGTCGAGAGGATGGGAGGTCGGACTCATCACACCTTTTTGAGGGGAATTATTTTCTACTCCGAGACTCTCTTTATAGATTTAAGTTATGTTCGTGAATCCTTATTACATTACCAAGTATAAAGAGAGATTTCCTTTAGTTTTAACAATCAATGATTAAATATGAAAGAAATTTAGAGAATCTTTTATATGTATTCGAGGTTCTTAATCAATAGAGAATCATCTGTATCTATTTAGAGATTCTTGGTCATTGGTATCCATAAAAACATTTATATAAAAGTCTCTTGGTCATTATGATGACCAGGCTGGTTTTAAAGCCACTCAGTGGGGCACTTGAAGTTTATCGTCATTCAGAAGGACAGGGATTATTTCAAAGTTGGGATCAAACCCATAAATGGGCTACCTACGTATCCTTTGTTTTGGAAAAGGAATGAGACCCCACATAGTTCGAGTAATGGAGTATGATGTTTATGATTGATGGCTCAAAGAAGAATGTCATAATTACTTTTACACTCTAAGCTCACGTGAGTCATGCTCGGTGTGAGAAACAAGAGGTATTGGTAAAAATTAGACAATTGTGCCATGAAAGATGCAATCATAAGAATTTGTTTGGGGCTTATATATGTATGACTGCCCAGATAGATGAAGGTTTAGGATTTACTTTTAGGGAGAAAATCCAGGAACAGGGTCCATAAAGGTATATGTGCTTTATAGAGATTTTAATACTCTAACTTGGGACATATTCCTAAAAAGGAAACCCAAATTAGGAGAGGATTGATAATTGGGTTTTACTCCTGAGAAGGAACCCCATATCAAACGCAATTTAGGACTGGTTAAGAGAAATTAAGGGACTTGGGGTTCACTCCTGAAGAGGATGCCCATAATTATGACTGGGACTTACTCCTAAAAAGGAGGCCCAGGTTAGGGGACTTGGGTCTTACTCCTGAAAAGGAAGCCCAAGATTATGACTGGGACTTACTCCTAAAAAGGAGGCCCAGGTTAGGGGACTTGGGGCTTACTCCTGAAAAAAAAGCCCAAGATTATAAATGAGTCTTATTCCTAAAAAGGAGACCCAGGTTAGGGATTAAGGTTTGGGGCTTACTCCTGAAAAGGATGCCCATATTTGAGATTGGGGCTTACTACTGAGGAGGATGCCCAAAGTTACGGAATTAAGGTTTGGGGTTTACTCCTGAGGAGGATGCCCAAAGTTAAGGAATTAAGGTTTGGGGCTTACTCCTGAGGAGGATGCCCAAGTTTGGGAACTTTAAGAATTTGGGGCTTACTCCTGAGGAAGATGCCCAGATTAAAGGACTTATAACTGGGGATTATTCCTGAAAAGGAGACCCAGGTTAAGGATTCTCTCATCTTAAAGGATGAGGTTGAATGAACAAACTCTCAATCTTTGGTGACATAAATATGTATAAATCACTAGGTTTTGAGAGATATTCCACCGAATTCCTTTCAGATAAGGAAGTCAAATCAAGAAATCATGCCATAAATGGCTTTGAAGAGTATCTTGAAGACTGAATCTTGAATAGGAAAGGTGAAATGTCTTAAGAGGGGTAAAATGGTCAAGATGGGCACCCAAAAAGGTAGGGGCGCGCAAGTCTTGAAAGGCGCGCAAGTCTTGCGTGGGCGCGCAAGTATTGGTCGCGCAGGTATACCTGCGCGACACATGCTGTACTTGCACGATTTTCAATCAGAATTGAAATACTTGAGCGACTCTTTATTAAACCCTTTAGAATCCCCTTGAGGTTCTTTCAGAAAAAGGGACGCGCAAATTATATTGAAGGAATAAGGCGGCGCGCAAGTGTTGATGAGTTTCAACACTTAGGCCTTCCTCCCTCTCTTTAGATCTTCCGTTCTAGGTAAGAAATTACCTTATAAGTGTTCCGGAAGCTTTGAGAAGAGACTTGGGCGTGGGGAGCTTCAATCCGAGTTTCTGAAAAAAGATCCTCTCGAATGGGGGGCCCACAAGGTCTATTTATAGGCAGGAGAAGACCCTGGGCGGCTACCGGGCGGTTATCACTTAGGTCGCGCAAGTCACTTGCACGACCATAAGGCGTCGCGCAAGTACTTGCACGACCACTAGGCGGTGCGCTAGTGTACTTGCACGACCATGAGGGAAGTTGCGCGACCTATGGGCAATGTTCTCCTTGTTCATCCCTTTGTCGATTTTTGATGTTTCTTCAAAGGAAGAATCACTTTGGACTAAGGTATTTCCTTTTTTTCAGTCGTTAGACTCTGTGACGGAAAGGATCATCAACAAAAGTCCCCCCTCATAGTTGGATCCGGAGAGAAAAGAGGATTTGACTCTGAGTTGAAAAGAAAAAAAAAGAAATCTGGCAGTTTAAAGTCATGCATGTCGGACATAAAGGGGCTAATGTTTAAGGTCAAAATAGCTTTGACCCAAAATGGATTAAAATTGATTCAATTCCATGACAATTTATCTGAAAACATATTACCATACTCAATTATGAGAGAAAAAATGTAAAATATGGCTTAAGAATATTTGAATCTGAGGGATGATATGAAAAAGAGCTAAAAGGCATTAGAAGAAGTAGTTTCCAAGAATGAAGTTACTATTATTTAACAAAACCTGTTAGGGGGTTGAAATATGTAGGGCCACCTAAGGGCATTGGCTGCATGGTTAAATAAATAGCATCTTTCGTCTGACAAGTCTGTTATGTGGACTGTTTATGCAAGGCCACCTATGGGCACGTGCTGCATAGTCAGGCAAAAGAACTCCCAGAAATTTACTTTCCTAGTGCTAAAAGCCAGTGAAAGTTTATGGAGATTCAAATTTTCTAAAGTATAGAGTTTGTTGTATGGAAAGAGGTACTTGAATATGGAGAAGATATTTCCGAACAAGAATATCGAAGAACTGGATGAATATCACTCCTACGAAGGTCTGACCCAAACGTAGGGAAGAAGAATAAACCATAGACTTGAATACTTTCAGATCATGAAAAATGATATGGGACAAATATGTTAAGGATGGCTATTTTTTGTGGATCCCTACATATTGTCGTTTAAGACAAATAAGGAAAAAAGAGGCATTCTTCCCAAGAATGAAGTTACATTATTTAACAAACCTGTTAGGGGGTTGAAATATGCAGGGCCACCTAAGGGCATTGGCTGCATGGTCAAATAAATAGCATTTTCTGCTGACAAGTCTGTTATGTGGACTGTTTATGCAAGGCCACCTATGGGCACGTGCTGCATAGTCAGGCAAAATATTGCTCAGAAGTTTGACATTTTTGTGACTAGAAGTCATGAAAAGGGTTATTAAGATCTGAAAATATTTAAGGTTAGGATTATAACACATAAAGATGGGTATTTTCCAATGTATATGGAGATACATAGGTCAATGATAACCATAATCATGTTGTGGCTGGGTCGTGAATTGAAACTTGGACTTCGCTACGTATCTCATAAGAATGAGAATCAAGCCCTACGTAGTTCTTGAAATGCAGTTTAACGTCGTGCAGGACGAAAGTATGAGAAATCTTAGTTTAGGGTCATAGAATTCAGACCATAATAATGAGTACACAGTGTGTGTTTTCATGAGGATTTTTCAGCCAAGGGACTGAAAGTGAAATTTGGGGTTAGGCCCAAAAGACTTGGGACTGGATTCGAGGGACACCCGAATGTTCCTACGTATCCCATAAGGATGGGAATCAAGTCCACGTAGTTCTAGAACTACCCTTTGTAAAAATTTGGTTCGTACATGTGAAGGGTGAAAGGGGACTTTAGTGCAATGATGGTTTAAACTGAGATAAAAAATTTAGTCATTACCATGTATGCACGTAGTTTTTTTTAAATGAAACATGATTGAAAAATCAATGTCAATAATAGTTCTCTATCAAGTGAGGATATCAAAGAATATTGTAGTTTATTGTCGTACCGGACAAAAGTGTTGTATAGTTTAACGTCGTATAACAAGGACGAAAGTAAATCAATGTAAAAATATTTATTCTATGGGCGGTTTCAAATATCAACATCATATGAGATGGTGGTGAACCGATGTGAAGAGATTGTTTTCGTTATTGAACCCTGGGATGTTGCCTACATACCCAGCCTGGAGGGAAAGGATCAAAGTCTGTGTAGTTCAATTAAAGAATGAATTAATGATCAAGTTGTTCTTGGGGACAACGATCTAATTAAAATGTTGTTGGGACTTACACATGGTTAGTGGCCCAAAGGGAGTGTTATGGTTGATGTTCGCTCTAAGCTCACGTGAGTCATACTCATTGTGAGAAACAAGAGGTAACAATAACCTTAACGATGCACAGTTTAATGTCATGTAGGACATATAAAGGGACTATGCAGTTTAAAGTCTTGCAGTTAGGACTATTGGTGCTGCACAGTTTAGCGTCATGTAGTTAGGACGATGGGGATAAAACAGTTTAACGTCATATTGGATGAAAGGGGGACTGTACAATTTAATGTCATGCAGTAAGGACAAAATAACACACCATTTATGTCATGTTGGACGAAAGTGCGAATAGTTTAAGGTCATATGCATGAAACGTGGATGGTGCAGTTTAATGTCATGCTGGAGCTTTGATGATTATATAGTTTAACGTCTTTCCAGACGTGAGGGACTTTTATACAGTTTAGCGTCATGTAGTTAGGACATCACAGTTTAACGTCTTGCTGGACATAAGGGATTTGCAAATAGTTTATGGTCATATACATGGACCAGGGATGATGCAGTTTAAGGTCATGATGGACGGTTTAGGGAACTTTTTCACAGTTTAATGTCGTGTGGGATGAAGTTGCAGTTTAAGGTCATACTGGACCATTGCTGTATAGTTTAACGTCATATAGCAAGAACGAACTGGTGCTGCACAGTTTAATGTCATGTTTCGGGGACAAGTTCTTTTCTACAGTTTAACGTCATGTTGGACGAAAGTGCAAATAGTTTAAGGTCATATGCATAGATCGTGGATGATGATGTAGTTTAAAGTCATACTGGACTTTTAAGTGCTTATGTAGTTTAACGTCTTTCCGGACGTAAGGGTCTTTCCTACAGTTTAACGTCATGTTGGACGAAATTGCAGTTTAAGGTCATACTGGACCATTTTTGTATGAACCAATTGTAAGAGTCTTGGTTCTGGGGACCATATTTTGTGTTTATACAAAATATTTCTTCAGAAATCTGGCATTGGTTGGAGTCGTGATGAGTTTTCCATCCATTGAGATTAATGAATAAGCTCCATTGGAGTAGACCTTATGTATTGAATAAGGTCCTTCCCATTTTGGTTCAAGATTGGGAGGCTTCTTTCCTAGTATCATTGGTGTTCTGAGAACCAATACCAATTCCCCCTGAATGAATGAATGAAGATGAACCTTTTTGTTAAAAGCTCGTGCTATTCGATTCTGATAGATTTCCAAGTGGTGCAAAGTGCACAATCTTTTCTCATCTAACTGCTCCAATTCATTCAACTGCTTTTGGGATTTCTCATCTATAGATAACTAATCACAAATGGCTATTCTGAGTGAGGGTAATTGAACTTCAATTGGCAAGACTGCTTCTGTTCCATATACCAATGAATATGGAGTTGACTGCGTTGCATTGTGAGTGGTAGTCCGATAAGCCCATAAAGCATGAAAGAGTTTATCAGGCCATGACCTCTTATCTTTATCCACCATCTTTTGCAGTATATTTGAAAGAGTCTTGTTAAAAGCTTCTATTTGGCCATTGGCTGCCGCATGATATTGAGATGAATGGTTGGATTTAATGTTGTATTCTTGATACAATTTCTTCACCTCAGAAGAACATAAGTTGGTGACGTTGTCCGTCAATATGGTATGAGGGACACCAAATCTATTAATGATGTTAGACTTGATGAAGCTAACAATTCATTTAGAACTGACTTCTTTGAGAGGTACTGCCTCTGCCCATTTGGAAAAGAAATCAGTAGCAGTAAGAATGTACTTAAACTGCTTGGACGTAGCTGAAGGGTAAGGTCCCACCACATCCATTCCCCATGTGGAAAATGGCCATGAGTATTTAGCTGTATGAAGAAACTCTGGAGGTTGATTAATGAAGTTGGCATATACTTGGCATGAATGACACTTCTTTGTGAAATTAACACAATCTTGTATCATTGAAGGCCAAAAGTATCCAAGCCTTCGAATTTGATCAGACAGTCTATGTCCAGACTGGTGGGCACCACAGACTCCTGCATGCACTTCTTTTATGACAGCCATTGTCTCTTCACCATCAATACATCTGAAGAGAACTCCATCAAAACCACGTTTGTAGAGAATTTTCTCGAGGTGGTTTGGGCTATCATAAAGAGTAAAATTGACCACACGTCGCCGGATTTGTTCTTTCTCGGCTCTATCAGGTGGAAGTGTTCCATTTTGAAGGTATTCCCTGATAGGTGACATCCATCCTGTAATATGACCATACGGTTCAGGAATGGGACTAATTTCATTAATTTCCTCTGTTCTAACTTGAACATAAGGTGAAATTGCACGACGGTGGGAAATACTGATGGTTGTCTCATCCCAATTTGGATCTGCTAAAGCTGTGGCTATATTAGCCAGTGCATCAGCTTGAGCATTTTGTGATCTTGGGACATAAGAAAATGTCGGTTCTGAAGGGAATTCTGACATTAACTCTCTGACGTAATCATACAAAGGGATTAATTCTTCTTTTCTTATGGCATAATCCCCATTGACTTGTTTGATTACCAGTTCTAAATCACCTTTCACCTTTAAGTGATTCACTTGTGCTTGAAGCGCTAACTCTAAGCCTGTAATGAGAGCTTGGTATTCAGCTTCATTATTGGTACCACCTTCCCACAACAAAAAGGAATAAGGTAACACTGCCTTATCTGGAGAAATGAGCACAATTCCTAAACCAACTTTGTTGAATTTAGGATTTTCCATTTTATTCCCTGTTGGACTTCTAGAAGCACCATCAAAATACATTTCCCATGTTTGTGGACTCTCTTGAATAGAGAAAACTTCCTCATCAGGGAGTTCAATATCTGAATACGTGTCTTCCACTGAAGGATGTTCAGCCAGGAAATCAGCCAGAGCTTGGCCCTTAATTGCCTTTTGAGACACATACTGAATGTCGAACTGCTGTAGAATAACCGCCCACCTTGCCAGACGTCCTGTAAGCATTGGACGACTAAGGATGAATTTGAGCGGATTATTGCGAGATACCAATTGGACCTCATGATGTTGCAGGTAGTGTCTCAGTTTCTGAACTGCAAAGATTAATGTCAGGCAGCACTTCTCAATACTTGAATACCGGGTTTCTGCTTCAAGCATAGTTCTACTGAGATAGTAGAGGCTATTTTTATTCCCAGCATCATTCTTTTGAGCGAGAAAGGCACCCAATGATCGCTCTAGATCTGTCACATAGAGGATAAGCGGTCTACCCTCAACAGGTGTCATGAGTACTGGTGGACTCAAGAAGTATTTCTTGAGAACATCAAATGCTTCTTGACATTCTTCAGTCCACTGGTAAGTGACTCCTTTCTTCAATAATTTGGTAAAGGGTAAACTTTTGCCTGCCAAATTGGCGATGAAACGCCGAATATAGGCTAAGTGTCCTTGAAGTCCTCTTAATTCTTTCAAATTCTAAGGAGGTGACGTACCAAATATTGATTTGTTCTTCTAAGGATCGACTTCAATACCACGATGGCATACAACAAAGCCGAGGAATTTTCATGAGGTTACCCCAAAAGCACATTTTAAGGGGTTCATCTTCAAATTATGTTGTCGAAGCTTGTGGAATATGACTTCAAAATCAGCCAAGTGATTAGAACGTTGTTTGGATTTAACCACTAAATCATCTACATAGCATTCAACAAACTTCCCTAAAAGAGATTTGAAGATACGATGCATGGTGCGTTGATATGTTGCACCTGCATTCTTTAAACCAAAGGGCATCACCCGGTAACAAAACACACCTTGAGGAGCTCTTAAGGCTGTATATTCCTCATCTTTTGGGGCCATTCGGATCTGATTATATCCGTAAAATCCATCCATGAAAGAAAGTACTTCATAGCCAGCTGTCGCATCAATTAAGAGTTCTGTAATTGGAACTGGGAAATCATCTTTAGGACAATACCGATTAAGATCTCTGAAATCGATGAAAACCCTAATTTGTCCGTTCTTCTTCTTTACAGGGACAATATTAGCCAACCACTTGGGATATTGAACTTCTCTGATGAAGTTGGCTTTGATCATCTTATCCACTTCAGCTTCAATTTTGGAAGCATAGGTTGGGTGTGTTCTTCTCGCGGCTTGCTTAAAACCTCGATGTTCTTTTGGTAAACCCAAATGATGAGTAGCAACATCAGGATCAAGCCCAGGAATTTCTGTATAATTCCAAGCAAAAATATCTTTATTTTTTTTAGAAAAGAAATATACATCTCTTGCTCTTCAAGGGTCATGGCCGCACTAATTAAAGTGGGGCGTGGATCTTTCTCTGTACCCAGATTTACTTCTCTGAGTTCATCCACAGTGGTAGAGATACCCTCTTCAAATGCTGGAGGAGCATCTCTAAGATCTTCCTCTTCCTCTTCATCACGTGCTATTTCTTCCGTTTCTACTTGCAAAGTAGATGAGAAAATGAAATTCTCATGATCATAAGAGATGTCAAAATTTTCACATTTTGAAGAAGAAGCTTCCATTTCTGACCCTATTGATGATAAAGGGTCTTCTTTGGGAAATAAAGAGGAGATGATGGATTGAGAATCGACATCATTATTCACCTTTGGTGTTGCTATAACTTCTTCTGGCCTGATTAGCGAAGTATAGACTTGTTGGACTTCAGCAGATGAAATGAAAACGTCACCACTTATGCTTTCATCACTGCTTGGTAGGTTACCAATTTCTCCCATGTTGTCTGGCTCGATTTCCGTAATTGACATTATGGATCATTCCATAAGAGTATTTTGATTTGGGCCTATTTTGTCAATTTGACTGATAGGTAACACATAATCTGTACTCACATGTGAAAATGGATTTATTGGAATTTTCTCCAAACCATATGGAGCATTAACTTTGGTAATTTCCTTAATTGTAGATTTTTCTCTTCCCTTCATGTGATAAAATCCCGCCTCAATGTATTGAGACTCACATGTCTTGAACGGGGCCTTATCACCATACAATGTTCCAACTTGACCATCGAAACAGTATTTGAGACATTGATTGTATGATGAAGGAATAACTGCATGCTGATGTAGCCAGGGTCTCCAAGCAAGATATTGAAAGCTGAGTCTTGATCAACAATCATGAAATCCGAATTGGATACAAGATCTCCAAACTGAGTTCTGAGTGTAACTTCTCCCAGTGGTTCTTGTTCATTTTTATCATATCCTTGTAACATCATGGTAGAAGGAGATAAATCAGATTCCGTGAGGCCCAATCGACGAAGTGTACGAATGGTCATGAGGTTGACTCCTGAACCATTGTCAATGAAAGCTCTTCGAATATCTACACCATTGACTTTTCCAGATAAGTACAAAGGTTTTATGTGCCCATGCACAACATAATATTCATCTTTATCAGTAAAAGATATCACTGCATGGCATTCTGCAGGATTATTCTCTATGTGATAGATTTCAGCTGCAGCAATTTCAGCTTCAAACTCCCGAGGACTTGACAAAGCTTCGATGAGTGCTTCCCGAAGATCTTTTGACAGATTCAAAGCATCCAAAATCGATAACTTGGATGGTACTTGGGCCAAGTGTTTCAATATATCATACTTTTGATCTAGAGGTCTGCGTTTCCCAGTAGGAATATGCGGTTTAGCAGGTACCTTGGAAGCAGATGCTTTGGAAGCTGATGCATCTTGTATTGAAGTTGGCAACATTCTTGGTTTTGGAAGATTAGACTGATTAGATCCATTTACTTGCTGAGATAAAGAAGATGGAACCTTTAATCGGTCTTCCAAAATAACTGTGCCAAAACTGAGTTGGCCATTGGCAGAAGAACTTGCTTGTTCTTTTTGAGCTTGCTGAAGGGCTCTACCACGAGTTTCTCCTACATATACAGTGCTAGCAGGGGTAGAATTAGAGTAGTGGCTTCGGAAAGATCCACGTCTTCCCCTGTATCCTGAACCTCTAGAACTTCCTCGGATTCCCTTATTTGATACAGGGAATTCAGGCTCATCAAGACTGGAATATGGATCTGTTAATTGAATCATATTAACAGAACCAAAAATTAACTCTTCGTCTGATAAAGAATCTGCCTGGTTAGCCTGTTTAGGTTGTGCCGTTTGGTGGGACGGGGCCCGTGGCTTTGAAGTAGATGGCATAAAATCTTCCAGAGTCAAATATAATTTAGTCTTTGATACGTACTCATCTTCTTCTGATTCCTCTTTCTTCTTTGAATTGCGCTGCCCTTTTGAGGATTTGTCTTTTGATGGAGGCTTTACTGCAGCTTTTGTAGGAGACACAATTGGCTTCTTCAATTGTGTTCGCAAAATGGAATGGGTCCGATTGATTGTCTTTCTGACCATCCAATCATCATATTTTTTCGCAGTTTTGCTTTTGACTTCCTGCCACTCGCCTCCTTCCTCTGGATCTGTAGCGGTAATACACGCTACATGAGCTGAAGAACCCTTCAATTTGACTTGTCCCAAGTCAACCATCTTTTGCAGGAGGTCTTTAAAGACAAAACACTCCTGGATGGGATGCCCCAACATTTTATGAAAGGGACAATAATTGGGACGGTCTTCATCTCCTTCCTTGTTTGGCCTCTTGGGCACTGGTAATTGAACCAAATTATTTTCCAGAGCTGAAATGAAGTAACCAGGAACTTGCTCACTTCGGAAAGAGTATGTTTTACTCTTCAAATCCTCAAATTGTTTTTGTCATTGATCTCTTTGATCATTTGGACAAAACATCCTTTGTTGTTGGCGTTCAGGAGGTGGAGCCCTTCGAGAAGATGAAGGTTTTGAAGTAGAAATAGGTACAGGTGCTTGTTTAAGCATAACTGTAGCAGTTTCCGCTTTACCCATTCTCCTTCCTGGAGCTGATGGAATTATACGATATTTAACCTTAGCCTGTATAAGGGAATCTTCAATCTGTTGAGCGATTGAAGTAAGGTCTTGAAACCCTCCTGTGTATTTCACAGGGATCAATGGCGTGCGTAATTCGTCACGCAAATTTGCCACACAGATTGGAAACAGTTCCCCCTGAGGGAGTGCTAAACTCAGGGAATACGTTAATCCCTTCCAACGAGCAATGAAATCAGAGACTCTTTCATTCTCCCTTTGCTTGCAGTTTGTAAGATCGAAAACTGTCGTTTTTGGAAAAGTTGAGCTGAACTGAAGAAGGAATTTTTGACGAAGATCCTCCCATCCGATGATTGACCGGGATTGCAATCTTGTATACCAGACAAAAGCTGGTCCTTGCAAGGTTCGCATGAAGCATCTGAGTTTCACTACTTCTTGCTGCTCTGGAGTTCCCATCATAGGATCACAACAAGACACGTAATGCGTCAAATGTTGTTCAGGGTCGCCTGATCCATTGAAAGTAGGGAAAACAGGGTTTCCAAAACTGGATGGAGGAGAAATTGAATCTACCCATTCAGGGTAAACATTCTTTTCAGGTTGAACTTGCACCTGTTTCCCTTGCATAGTTTCTAACCGAGCTGTTAATGACTCAATAGTAGTTATTAACTTTTGAGAAACATCAGGTTGAACTTGGTTTTGGGTAGGTGCAATGAATGATGCTTGGACAGACGTGGTGGTTGGTGCTGCAACTGATGGTAGTACTGCCAACCGTTGTTGTGTTTGACCCGTAGGATTAGACCTCTGAGGGTGTACTAATAAAGAAGGATATTCCTGATCCATCTTAGTAGTTACAACAAATTCCTTCGGCTGTCGGACTTCAACATTCTTAAGAAGAAGACTACTTTGAATTAGTTCTGCATTCAACCTTCTTAATTCTTTCATTTCTTCCTCCTGTTGTGA
This sequence comes from Viscum album, assembly GCA_963277665.1. Taxonomy (NCBI): domain Eukaryota; kingdom Viridiplantae; phylum Streptophyta; class Magnoliopsida; order Santalales; family Viscaceae; genus Viscum; species Viscum album. Next base: position 953,637,178 of record OY728167.1, read on the forward strand.
AAACCTTTGCTCTAATGAGAGTGATTGACCTCTTTCAGAGGAAGGGTGAGAAGTAACCTGATTCTTTCATTTCCCCTTATTGGATCCTTTTCAGAGAGGGGGAAGTGGGTTACTTGAAGGAATACCCAGATTTTGGGTAAGCCTTTGATTACATGTGCGCACACCTTCTTCATTTAGGTCTGTGTGCGCAACTTCTTGAGCAGGAACTTCTTCGTCTGATCCCTCTGATTGAGCCTCATCTGGTGAATCAGCAGTAACGACATTGATGACATTAATGGATGCATATTGCATGGAATACTTTCTATCAGCATTTCTGTGATATTTTCTTCTTCCATGTCCATGATGAGACATGGCATTCCGTTGACTTGATCCCTTAGGAACTTCATGGAGAACCGTCACTTGGAGAGAATCTCCTGATAGCTTGGCTCTTCGTTCCTCTTGAGGCTTATTCCCTAATCGAGAGAATACTGGCTTTCTCTGAGGGAGGGATTGAGGATTTGAAAAAGTCCCCAGTCCGGTGGACTGGGGATGTTCCTGCTGCTTCCGCTCAACTCCTCGAATCCCATTTGTTGACTCTGAGGGTTGGGTTAGAGAAGTCCCCAGTCTGACAAGCTGGGGTGTCTCTTGACATGCTATGTCTGATATCTTCTTAAAATCTCTCTTGATCTTGCGAATATTAGTTCGGAAATTAGCTGGATGCATTAACCTGTATCCACTTTTATCACCTGGTTCAACAGACCGTTGGATGATTTCCGAAACTTCTGTCATTTGATGACGTGTTTGCTCCAGACGAGAGGCTTGTGAAATATTCTCGCCTGCTTGATGTAGGAGCAATTCAACAACTTGTTCTCTATATACTTGATTTTGAGAGGAACTAGTTGAATCCTGTTCTTGAGCAAGCTTTTGATTATGAACAAAGCTCATTGACTGTGGCCGGCCATGGGCAATAACATTGCATGAGACCATTTTTGGCGGGCTTTGCTGACTGGAAAGCACTGTGAAATGTAGTGCTCCGTGAACACCCCATCCTCTGATATGAACATCAGATGGAGCATTGGCAATTAACTGACGCAATTTTCTTAGTGCGCCAAGGCATGAACGTTGAAGGGTTCTCTGTTTCCTTTCAGCCTTCGGATACCGAGAGACTGATAGAGATGCCAAATCAATCTGACGTTGTATCCCTTCTATTATCTTAAGATGATTTTCATATTCATCATAAGATAATACCTTCTTCTTTAATTGACAAAGTGTTTTCCATATGTTGAGACGAATATCATGGATTCCATCATCTGTCAACATCTTTGGAATGTCGTACTGGGAGTCAGCCAAAGGCCAAAACATGACTAGTACTTCACCTTTTGCCAGTTTTTTCCTCATGTTCAGCATTTCCTCTTTATCATTAAATGCAGATTCTTCTACCTGTTTTGACCAGAGTTGGTGTTTCCTTGTTGCTTCATCGGATTCAACAAGATTGGTAGAGAGATCATTGATCAAACTAGAAGATGCATGACTTAGGGGTGGTTCGGAGAATGACCTACACCCGGGGTTATCTTCTGATTGAGAAAGTATTTCACTTGTTAGTGATAAAGCATCAGACATGACTAGTTTCTCATTTGAAAGTGCCTCAAGATAAGAGGGCTTTCTCGGCACTACATTATCCACTGGAGTATTTTCCAGGCAATGTGTATCACTACTGCGGAGAGGACTTTCGCAGGGAAGTTCATCATCATGGGGAGGACCACCATAATGGGTTACAGCAAAAGATGAGATCTCTTGCTTCTTGGTCTTCTGACCACACAGAGGGTTCCTGTGGCTCTCATCTGAAGAAGAAACTTCAAGATTGACCGAATTTTCATGAAGCAAGCCTTCATGAGGAAGTGTCTGTTGAAGACCTTCAGAATTAATGTTCCCGTTATTGGGAACTGAGGGAGTAGAATCTTGAATTCCGACAGATAAATGTCTGAGGGCTTCAAGAACTCCAGCATCGAGCAAGGCCTTGTTATAGATTGGCCTTTGATCTCCTGACTGTGCTGGGCGGATCTTTTTCTTAGATGCCTTCTTACTCACATTAGAAACCACTTGTTGACGAAAGTGGTTACTCTGAGCAGGTGTATGTGCCTGATCAGGAAAGATGGTCAGGTTAGGCTGACGATCTCCACTCAAATCAGGTGTATGTGCCTGACTTGGTTGTCCGTATGATATGGGGGAGTATGCCCCCTAACCCTCATGGACTGGAACAGATGTGTGTGTCTGTTCCGAAGTGAATCGTTGATGTGTCACTCCACTTCTAGGGATAGATTTATGTGTATGTCCCTGAGATGATGCTGAAGCTGTTATGATATCCTGGCAAGAATCCAGAATATGAGCAGGAATTTGCTTCTGCTCTTTCACCATTGACAAAATATGTTTGGTGACTTCAGCCACCGGAACGGGGATATACATCCATTCCGGGCTTGGAGTAGGTGTATGTGCCTGCTCTTGTCCTCCTTTTCATGTCAGTGAATCCTGGCAGTACTCAAGTGTGGAGGCAGAGTGTTGAGTCTGCCTCATGTTTGTCGTCGGGACTTTCTGACTGACTTCTCCGTGCGCTACCAAGCAAGACTGTTGGTAGGCTTGATTAGTATTAGCAGGTGTATGTGCCTGCTGATTACACTTCGCCAAACGCGGTTGACGAGATCCATCATATGTAGTCAGACGAGCCTGCTGACTAACTGGTGATGTATAAGCAGGTGAATGTTCCTGCCTATAGTACTCTGCCGGAATTGCCTGGCGGGATTGGCTTGATGCTGCCAGACGAGTCTGCTGGACAACGGAATTAAAACGGGCAGGTGTGTATTCCTTCTCGTTGTTCTCCACCAAGTTAGGTTGGTGGACTCCATCATATGTAGTCAAGCGAGCCTGCTGACTAACTGATGATTCATAAGCAGGTGTATGTTCCTGCCTATAGTACTCCGCCGGAATTGCCTGGCGGGATTGGCGTGATGCTGCCAGACGAGTCTGCTGGACAGCAGAATTAAAACGGACAGGTGATTGTGCCTGCTCATTATTTGCCACCAAGTTAGGTTGGTGGACTTCTCCGGAGATGGCAGGGATGACAACCTGCCCATTGTTAACCGGATTCCGTCTCTGGCGGTTCATCTTGCCTGCTCGGGTTCGAGGAACCTGAGCTGAATTCCTGGAGTCGGTACCCTCATCATGTTGAGGGCGCACTACCGCACGAGTCTGGCGGCGATTGTTGATGGGAGCCCTCGATAAGGACTCCTGTATTTTTGAATTAAGGCCCTGCGGGACCTGCTCATTCACTTCCTCAGAGTAAGGGAGTGAATGGAAATTGTGTTCTGGGGATAACGACCTGAAACGGTTGGAGACGGTAGTCAGCACCGCCTGCTTCTTGATCGCTGGCCATCGTTGTCCGGATGACCAGGTAGAGTTGTTAACTTGGAGGGCTTGACGAGCGGCCTCCAGAGTTGGGATAGTACCATTGCGACGGTACTCCTTAACCAGTGCATGTGAAACCTAGCGTTGAAGACGCTGAGTTGGTGATGTCATCCTCAGAGCGGACGACGTTCTAGCAGGAGTAGCAGCATTGGTTTTCACAGTAGAAGACCTCACAGTAGAGGTGTTCACAGCAGCAGTATTCACAGGGGTGAATTTAAGAAAAAGCCATTTTTCAGAAGATCTTGAGAAAAGAGTGCCTGTTCCATATAACAGACATAATCAAGATGAATCTGGCCACTGCATATTTTGGATGAGCACATGTCAATGATCGATTTGTTGGCCCAAGGGGCCTAACAAATAAGAAGAACATCACTTTAACTTGGTTAAGGATTCACGTCGGGTTCACCATTTTTTGTTTCGCACGGATTTCGGGGATGACCTCCTGGACGGGAGATTCAAACGTTCCGATCGGTTTCTAGCGGGTTTGTTCGTAGAACCAGAAACATCCAATGATTCCACATCCGTTTGGACCTACTTTCCAAAGGTAGGCGCTCATTAGCTTGTGGACTGATGAGGCTTAGGAATTTGCATTGGTCAAGAGGATGGGAGGTCGGACTCATCACACCTTTTTGAGGGGAATTATTGTCTACTCCAGGACTCTCTTTATAGATTTAAGTTATGTTCGTGAATCCTTATTACATTACCAAGTATAAAATTAGCTTTCCTTTAGTTTTAACAATCAATGATTAAATATGCAAGAAATTTAGAGAATATTTTATATGTATTCGAGGTTCTTCATCAATAGAGAATCATCTGTATCTATTTAGAGATTCTTGGTCAATGGTATCCTTAAAAACATTTATATAAAAGTCTCTTGGTCATTATGATGACCAGGCTGGTTTTAAAGCCACTCAGTGGGGCACTTGAAGTTTATCGTCATTCAGAAGGACAGGGATTATTTCAAAGTTGGGATCGAACCCATAAATGGGCTACCTACGTATCCTTTGTTTTGGAAAAGGAATCAGAACCCACGTAGTTTGAGTAATGGAGTATGATGTTTATGATTGATGGCTCAAAGAAGAATGTCATAATTACTTTTACACTCTAAGCTCACGTGAGTCATGCTCGGTGTGAGAAACAAGAGGTATTGGTAAAAATTAGACAATTGTGCCATGAAAGATGCAATCATAAGAATTTGTTTGGGGCTTATGTATGTATGACTGCCCAGATAGATGAAGGTTTAGGATTTACTTTTAGGGAGAAAATCCAGAAACAGGGTCCATAAAGGTATATGTGCTTTATGGAGATTTGAATACTCTAACTTGGGACTTATTCCTAAAAAGGAAACCCAAATTAGGAGAGGATTGATAATTGGGTTTTACTCCTGAGAAGGAACCCCATATCAAACGCAATTTAGGACTGGTTAAGAGAAATTAAGGGACTTGGGGTTCACTCCTGAAGAGGATGCCCATAATTATGACTGGGACTTACTCCTAAAAAGGAGGCCCAGGTTAGGGGACTTGGGGCTTACTCCTGAAAAGGAAGCCCAAGATTATGACTGGGACTTACTCCTAAAAAGGAGGCCCAGGTTAGGGGACTTGGGGATTACTCCTGAAAAGGAAGCCCAAGATTATAAATGAGTCTTATTCCTGAAAAGGAGACCCAGGTTAGGGATTAAGGTTTGGGGCTTACTCCTAAAAAGGATTCCCATATTTGAGATTGGGGCTTACTCCTGAGGAGGATTCCCAAAGTTAAGGAATTAAGGTTTGGGGCTTACTCCTGAGGAGGATGCCCAAAGTTAAGGAATTAAGGTTTGGGGCTTACTCCTGAGGAGGATGCCCAAGTTTGGGAACTTTAAGAATTTGGGGCTTACTCCTGAGGAAGATGCCCAGATTAAAGGACTTATAACTGGGGATTATTCCTGAAAAGGAGACCCAGGTTAAGGATTCTCTCATCTTAAAGGATGAGGTTGAATGAACAAACTCTCAATCTTTGGTGACATAAATATGTATAAATCACTAGGTTTTGAGAGATATTCCACCGAATTCCTTTTAGATAAGGAAGTCAAATCAAGAAATCATGCCATAAATGGCTTTGAAGAGTATCTTGAAGACTGAATCTTGAATAGGAAAGGTAAAATGGCTTAAGAGGGGTAAAATGTTCAAGATGGGCACCCAAAAATGTAGGGGCGCGCAAGTCTTGAAAGGCGCGCAAGTCTTGCGTGGGCGCGCAAGTATTGGTCGCGCAGATATACCTGCGCGACACATGGTGTACTTGCGTGATTTTCAATCAGAATTGAAATACTTGAGCGACTCTTTATTAAACCCTTTAGAATCCCCTTGAGGTTCTTCCAGAAAAAGGGACGCGCAAATTCTATTGAAGGAATAAGGCGGCGCGCAAGTGTGACCAGTTCCCTTAAGGGCTGGCCATTCAGGCGCGCAAGTGTTGATGAGTTTCAACACTTAGGCCTTCCTCCCTCTCTTTAGATCTTCCGTTCTAGGTAAGAAATTACCTTAGAAGTGTTCCGGAAGCTTTGAGAAGAGACTTGGGCGTCGGGAGCTTCAATCTGAGTTTCTGAAAAAAGATCCTCTCGAATGGGGGGCCCACAGGGTCTATTTATAGGCAGGAGAAGACCCTGGGCGGTTACCGGGCGGTTATCACTTAGGCCGCGCAAGTCACTTGCACGACCATAAGGCGTCGCGCAAGTACTTGCATGACCACTAGGTGGCACGCAAGTGTACTTGCGCGACCATGAGGGAAGTTGCGCGACCTATGGGCAATGTTCTCCTTGTTCATCCCTTTGTCGATTTTTGATGTTTCTTCAAAGGAAGAATCACTTTGGACTAAGGTATTTCCTTTTTTTCAGTCGTTAGACTCTGTGATGGAAAGAAGCGTCAACAACCGTCTACTTATTCCAATGGTAACACCGCAAACAGATATGATAACGTACCCATTGCTGGTGCCAACAAACCTGTTGCAGCCTACCCTTCATGCCTCTTTCCTATAAAGAGATGTATAACATTATCGTATTTCATAAAATCCATTTTCCACGCATCGCAGTTGATGTGGGCCTTAAAAGCCACCAGCCAATCCATTCCCAGGATTACATCATACCCATCCATCTCAAGCATTGAGAAATTTTACACTAGTTCCACCTCTCCCACTACGATACCACATGCTCTACACAGGAAGGCTCGACACTCTCTTCAACCCAAATGATTTTGACTTTTTAAAACCGAGGGAAACATTTTTACCCTTAAACCCAGCAAATCAACCACACGTGCAGCAGTAAAAGAGTGTGAAGTACCCGTATCAAACAGCACTTGCATCAAGGTAGAATTTAAAGGAATAGTACCTCACACCATGGATGGTCCCGACTGATCATCAACCACAACCTGCTCAGCTCCGAACACATGTTTGCTTGCCACACTTTGATCTTTATTGCCGTGCTGAGGCGTCGTGGTATTCTGAGAATCACCATGACCCACTTTACCCTACTGCCGAGGGGTATGCGGCTACCCCCTTCCCATCGAAGCATACGACGTCTGTGATCCCTGGGAAGTATCACGCACACAAAACCTCGGAGAATTCAAACAATAACACTACATATGCTCCATCTGCTTAAAATTATGACTAGCTCTAGGTTGTTCCATACAATATCACTTGATGTTACTCATAGAACCACACTAAAAACATCCTGGATTGCTATAGGGATTCACAGGAAGATTTACTGATCCTGACGTTGGATTATATGCCATATTTTTTCTTTGAGAATAAGTGTCCCTCCTTCGCTTGAACCCAGCGTTAGAGTTCCCACTATTCCTCATGGATACCACCATGCTTCCTCCACCCGGAGCTCCCAACAGATCCTGCTCAGCCACTAAGGATTAATTCACCATCTCTGTATAATCATCTATACACAACACCGCTATCTTTGAAAGGATTTATGGCCTTAAACTCGCTTCAAAGAACCTTGCCTTCAACAATGTGGTACCCGCCACATTAGGTGCAAACCTCACTAAGTTTATAAACATAGTTTCATGCTCCTTCACTGACATAAGCTCTTGCTTCAAACTGAAGAAATCAGTCGTACGCTGAATTCTGAACGTATGTGGGTAGAACTATTTATTAAAAAATTCCTAAAATCCTTCCCACATCATACCATGGTCTGTCCCCACTAGGACTACCAACTCCCACCACTAAAGGTAAAGATCATCCAACATATGTGTGGCCAACTTCACTTTCAACTCTAGCGGCATTACCAACAACTCGAAGATCTTGTTCATTCTATTCAACCATGCTTCGAGCCTCTCTAGCTCTAAATCACCTATGAAGATGGGCGGATTCTGATTTCAAAACTGAACCACATGATCCACATGCCTTGGTTCACCCACTTTGTTCCCACTTCCCACAACTTGGAAAGCTTGCACTATACTTTGCACCAGCTGCTGGTTCACCTGAGGCTCAGGTCCGACCACATTCTCAGCAGCCTCTTCTAGTTGGTCTCTCCAACACCTACCCGGTGCAATTTCTATAAATAGAAAACAAACAAACATGAGTCTCACTTCCATGGACATCATGAAATTCCATTTCAAATCACATTAAACAACTCTATCGCAATAAGGCTTTCCACCTTTTCGACATGTGCCATGCTTCACCATTTTAAAAACCAAACCATTTTCAAAATACCAATTTATTCACAATACAATTTCACACATTCATATCACATCATAAATCATTATACCAAAATGAAATATACTTTCTAATGGGAAGTCATTTCTACCATGCATTCCATGCTCATCTCATTAGCTAATCCCATGACAATGAGATATCCAATGCCTATAAGTGTCTCCAAAACACTTTTGTACCCAACTCCTTGGTAACTTGAATTTCATCATAAAAGGGTTAGTTACGTCCTTTTATGCTACACATCCCAAGTTCCGACATTACTACGCCTTTCTACCATCCCGACTCAATAAATGCACCACAATGAATGTCAACACCAAATCTGAGAATCAACTCCAAAGGAGCAAACAGACTGATACCACTTGTAACACCCCGCCCCTACCTTATTGGCTTGAGGAGGCAGTGAGGGTTACTTGGCCTTAAGCGACGTTCCCAAGGTGCCAAACACTAGAAATAAATGATGAGTGCTTCTAGAACAAATTGGGGAACAATTTTCTCTTAAAATAAAGCCAACCACTTTATGATATTTGTCAATAAAACACCCAAACATGTATTCCCAAAGACAACCAAGTTGTTCCACAGTACAACCCAAAACCAATACAACTAGACATTTCCACCAACATCAGAGTACAATTCTGAAACTAATCAACAAACACCACGATCCATGACACCACCACAGCTCCATACCATGCTCCAAGCTCCAAACTCCACCAAGAGATCACAATGCTTCACTAAAGGAGTGTGTTGCCTTACCTTTTCCCACGTCACAGAACACGACATCTGTAAAGACACCAACATTCCAAAGCAAGGGGTGAGTACTAAAACTCAGTAGTATTTCCCCAAATGACTTCCCTAATCACACCACTAGGATAAAACTGTTAGCACATTTATATAAAATAGTTTATATAAATTAAATCACAAGTGCAACCATTTTCATAAGACAAACATGCCCTTACCAAGCCATCACGCCCAAACCAAGCAAACAAGGGAAAGCCAACAAAACATTCCACTTGTCATCTCATCATTTACATGTTAGCACAACAACTTACATCTTTCAAAGCAATTCACAACAAACAACCAAAACAACCAAATGGTGGAGCTTCTATCCAACTCGTTCACACTTTAGTGGCACTTCCCATCCACTTACCATTGATGGTGGACCTTTCGTCCACTATCCACCCCTTTTTATAGTGGTACTTCTCTCCACTTCCACACAACATCGAAATCAAGCCAATGCAAAGCATATAACCCACTAAGGTCGCAACCACATACAATCAACCAATTCCATTGCATATCAATCCACTTCAATTAATCACCCATTTATTGAAAATCATTTCTCATGCCAAACAACATTTCAATAAAACATCCCTTTTATTGAAAACCATTCCATCAAAAATTTTCACAAATCAACCATAGCATCCCATTTTAAAATCTCTATTTTAAAATCCACAACAATAACATTTCACCACAAAACCCTCTTTTTCCCACAAATCCCCAAACCATCACCCAAGGGATTTTCGACCAATTTTTCACATCAAAAAAATATTAATTTCAAGCGCAAAAAAAGAATTTTAACCAAAAACATTATCTCTAACCAAGTGGGGTTGAGAGAGAACCCACCTACCTTTAGGGTTCCTAAGAAATCAACCCACAAGCCACCACACCTCAAATCCGGAGAACGCACCACCAAAAGCTCTCTAGATCCCCTTTCCCTAAAATCCAAAAGCCTTAATATTAACATCCAAGGCAACCACAACCCTAGATCTACACACAACAAGTGTAGATCTAGAAAACCACGAAAGAGAGGGATGTATATCAAGAGGAAAACATAAGATAAACAAGAGGAGATACTTACCTGAGAGAAACCACCCTCAAACCACCTTGAAACCCATTTGAAATGCTTCCAAATAGAGTGGGACAACAACCTTAACCCCTGAGAACCCAAAATCCCAAGTGAGGATTGAGTGGGAGGAAGATTTAAGTGAAATAGGTTAAGCCCGATGGAGCCCGAAACTTATAACCATATTTTTAAGTGGTCGTACGGTTTGGAAAACCGTTCACTAACGGTGCACTCGCTACTGCCTCGGGAGTAAGGTTTTTCACGGTTTCCTCGCACGATTTTGAAAACCGTGCACAGGCCGTGCGAAGCCTACTGTCTCCCTTGCACTATTTCTTGGAGAATCCACAAGGTTTCCACTAACCGTGCTCAAACTGTGCACCCCTTTAAAAGCATCCAAAATCATCTAAAACCATTCCAAACTCTCCCAACCTCTTCCCAACTCATCCCATGCACTTTAAACACATAAAAATTATATAAACAAAGGCTACATACCTCAAACCGGGGGTACTACACATCACATCTATAAAAATTACCCAAATTAAAAATGGTTAACCCTAGGTAAGATAATTCCAAAAATTAATAAATCCTCATATGATAAAATACAACACTAATATCTAATGAATAAAAACCCAAAGTTTATCTTAGATCATTCAATAAAAAATATCTTTAAAATCATCAAAACATTTTTGACTAATATTGAAACATAAAAATTAGAAAGGTTTTATTACATAATATTCAAATATTTATTTAATATTTATCTCCAAATTACACCTATCACTTTTATAGTCAAATTGAAATAATTTATATGAAATAATAATATAGTCTTCAAAATGTACTAATAATTTTCATAAATAACTTGAATCACTAAAAATCTATTGTAAAATTATATATGATTCCAAAATATAAATCAATGTTTATTCCTCAAATAAAATACCATAATTTTTAGTCTACCTTAATCATATAAGGTTCAAAAAATAATGAATTTATTCCAAAATAACATTATTCACCTAATCACCAAACCACTTTTCAATCCCATGGTTATATATACAATAAAACACATGTTTTAAAAATAAACTCAATAATCATATTTGAAACCATTTAAGTGAAAAATGATATCATAAAAATTAGGAAATCACATAGACTAGTGGTGGGAACTATAATAATGTCTCCATTCTGTTGTGAGTTCAAGGCTCATGACCTTTCCAAATTTGACAGTTTTTCCTTTCTCCAAGACTATACTAATATAATTCTTATAAAATTCCTAGATTTATGATAAAAATACTAAAAATAAAATTAATCATCAAAGATCATATAGACCCTAAAGTTTGTAAATATATTTAAATTTATGTCCGCAAAATGAAAATATAATTTTTCCTCAAATAACATTTTCACATGTTAAACTTGGGCTTAAATATACCTTAAAAATCTATCAAAACTTATAAAATGTATCAAAAAATGGTTATATAACATAATACCTCAAAAGAGTAATAAATCATTTACACTTATGATCATACTTAAATATACCACTACATCATAAATCAGTAATCTTTATATATAGACACCTTCATCTCTCAACATTATTCATAACCTGTTAAATATTATTTTCCACCTTATTCATTAATACTTCCATCCTATAAACAAAATTATGAATCATGTTCTCAGTTTAAAAATTTGAAAACATAATCCAAGATATAATTCATAACATTCACATGTCATTTTCAGTTTTCTTATCTTCAATTGTAATGAAATTTGGTATTGTAAGACATTTATCTATATAGTCTTGATAATCATTCTCTTAACCTTTTCTTATAGGATATAGATTTTAATAATCCCCATACTCCATGCATTAAAAACATTCAATTTATACCTTAGGAATAATTTTATTAACCTACATGTAATTAAATTAGTTCTTCCTTTTTCATTGGAAAAATATTGATTTATTCTCTCAACCACATACAAAACATCTCCAAATTATCTTAAGACATTTTTCTCGGTGATTTTTCCCATATTATTAACACATATGTTGTTGAATATTTTTATATTTATGATTATCACCTAAATATACATATATATTCATTTATATATTATTTTGTTTGTTATAAAAACCACAAAAGTTTATGTTGTTAATAATAACTTTTAATATCTGGTTATAAATAATCAAAAGATTTTTCACTATAGATCCCATTATTTTTGGTTTCTCGTTCAGACATCCACCACATTTTATATTCCATCAATTATTAATTTGGTTCCTACCAGATTCATCCATTTACTAAAACAAAAAATGGTTAGTGTGGGTATATAAAATAAACCATAATAAACCATATTATGTGGAGAATAAATATAAAGATATCTTTAACCCTACCATCCCCTATTCAACTAATTCAATTTATACAAAATAAAAATAATTTCCCTTAACGTACTAAAATTTGTTGTAATAGAGAATTTTTAACTTAATATCAAATAAAATCATAATCTCTAAAGTTATTTAAATCCTAATCTGATACCAACTATAAGGAACCTACCTTAAACATTACATAATTTTATGTTTTAAGTCAATAATTCATTCTCTTATATTTGAGGATCTTTTATTCTTTATAGTTTTAGAGAATTAGGTTAGAAATTATAGATAGAAAATCATATATTATAAAGTGTACACTAGTGATTAGTATCTATTTTTTTCATAATGTAAAACTTTTAATATAAAACTTCTTTTCTTCTCATGAAAAATCTTTATGACTTTTAACTCGATGTTTTCTTTTCCTTTACCCATCTTTAAAACCTATGATTTTTTTTAAAAACACATGATGAAAAAAAACCTCATTGAGAGATATAAAAATAAGATATATGTTAGTCCAATGAAAAAAAATTAAAACCTATAAAATTTTTACCTTTATCTCAAATTTATTTTAGTGAGTGACATAAATCATTTCTAAATATAAATCACAGAAACATTTTTCTCAAAAAAACCTTTAAAACCCATAAAAGGTAGGATAAAAATCCCATTTTGAAATCATATACCATCATATTCATAATAAATTTTGAACACGTGTTAGAAATAACAAGATCCTAGTTAAATCCATAAGAGAAAAACTCTAGAAACTCCTTACTTCTATTAAGATAAGGAACAATACCCAATGCATTAGAAAGCTATAATGGGGACATTAGTTCATATAGGATGTATCAGGATCACTCATTTCTAATGATCTATAATGGGTATCAATCCATAATATAAGATTTATCAGCCTCAATTATTTCCCATATACAATTATCGAGTACCATATCATGTATAAAAAATTTTATTCTTCGACCTTTTTATCATAAAAACTCTAAAAAATCTTTTTAACATGTATAAAAAACACTTTAGGATATCGTAATACCCTTTTATTTAAAAAAATATAAAACAAAAATACATAGAAAAAGAGAAATAAGGGTTTTAATTGAATAAGACATGAAATATTCTAATAGAATCCAAATATCAAATAATAGTGATAATAGTGGGAAAATTCGTTGTCTTTATATACATTAAATATGACATTCCTTTTTTTACTTTAATAAAGATAATAAAACCATTCCATAAAAAAGCCTTTCAAAAACATTTGAATGAAAGTAAAAAATTTCCATTATAAAACTTTTATGTCCATATAAATACATTCATAATTAATTTTAAAAATCATTTACAGAAAAGATAATGATTTTAAAAATAAATCTTAAAACATTTAAAACAGTGTTTTAATTTAGAATGTCCCTTATGTAAAAACTTATAAATTTTTTTTTTAAATAACATTGTAAAAAAATTGAAATATAGTCCAAATATTTTCTATATCATCCATTGAATCATAATTAATATTTTTATTGAAACATTTATAAGAAAATGTAAGATAAAGAGTAGAAAATAAAACTTTAAAAGATGATTTTTAAAATAAAGTATCTTACCTTGAGTCCAAATCATCTTGTACATTCTTTATCTTATTGAATAATAAAATTTTGTTAATTATTTAATTTATTAAGAAGTTTTTTCAAGTTCATTATTCATTTTATTTTATCTCTTACCATGCTATCAAGAATTAGTTAATCATTTAAGTTCACTTCATATGTTTTGACAGTATTCTGATTATATGTCAAAAATGATTTTAGTGGGTTGATTGTGGTATAAGATGTAATTATTAAATCATATAAATAATATTATTATTTAAATATTTATCATATTTATAAATTAATTATACTTTTAAAATCAATCATGAAATATGGTTTTGAAATATGGTTTCAATCATTGAGATGAAATGTCGTACATACACATGATTAAAGTTTCCATTTTTCACTGATCATTATGGAAAGAATGTAAATATTATTTCATCTTTAAAATTTTAATAAAAACATAAATACCATATTATTTTATTAAATTAACTTATATATATCATCCTTGTTATTTGGTGATGAAAAAAGGAATCACATTACTTCATGGAGGTGGTATTCCACAGGTACACAGAAACGAAGTTATCGTTTTTCTGTAAGTATAAAAATAAAACATAAATTATATATTATATTTTCAAAATGATAAATATTTTATGAGTATAATATATAAACATTAATTAAATTATTATAAAAATCATTAAGAGGTTATGAGAATGAAAATTAAATCGGTTTGTGAGGTGGTAGTCCTCCATACACATGATTGATGGTTTCATTAACCATTTGATGGAAGAGTGGATTGATTTAGGTTAAAAAATTAAAATAATATCATATTAGTAAATGGTATATATTGATATCATTTTATCATTATGTTTTAATAATATTATAATGAGGTGGAAGAATAAATAAAACAAAAACGCTTGGTTAAGAACAATACCTCTTCTTTAGACTACCTCTTTAGGATTATAACTAAAGCCTTCTTAGATTGGTTTTCTGATCAAAACAATGAATCTAGGAACTGGATACATAATTAAAGAAGATATTTGGTCAATTATTATATCAAAAAAATTATTTGGAAGTGTGGATAGGGGAGGATAGTGGGTTTCCTTTTATAATTTGGGGGGAGGGCACACCTAAAATTTTTAAAAAGAAAAGGTTATACACACATTTTAATCATGAAAGATATATTAAAATCCACCATTATAATAAATTATATGATATAAATTATAAATATTTTAATATAATAGGTTTTAGAAAAGTTATTATTTCATTTTAATACTTTTATTTTTAATTTAACCCCCAATAAACCCGTTCTAACCTTAACAATAGTAAAAAAAAATTACTGTTTTTACAATTAATTATGAAGAAAAGTTAGGTAAAATTTATTATATAATATTAATTATTTCGATTCAAAATATTTAATCCATTTTATAATATTTATTCTTAGAATTAGAAGAATTTAATTTAACATTAAACACACAGACGTGATGAAAAATCAATTTTTTCATGAAATGTATGTTTCAAGCATGTGATGATTTATATTAACTCTATGACTAGTAATTATCATTAAATTAATTTCCATTAATATTTATAAATATATAAACTATTCATTTTTTTAAATAATTCCTCAATATTGTCTTTTTTAACTAAATAAATTGGAGAAACGTTAAGAACTTTAAAATAGTTTTCAAGAAAATGTGTTTCAAACCCCAAAAATAAACTTTTACTAACATATACTATAAAGAAGATTAAGATATAACTAATTTTATTAAATAAAAATAAATAATTATTATTTTACTTTAAATAAAATTAAAATAATAATGGTACTTTTAAATTTCATAATTTATTGAAAAGAAAATATCATATTTGAAACATCTGTATTTTTTACTATTCACTAAATAATCAATATTTTTTAAAAATAAAAAAAATTTATACCTAAGTTGATTTTGATATTATTATCTCAAAAATGAATTTAATTTTATCAAATATATTTTATAAAATTTCTATAAAATTAATTATAATAATTTCTCAAAAAAAAAGAAATAAAAATCTTTTTTGAATAAAACATATTTATGAAGAATAAAATTACATTAATAAAAATAAATTTATTATTTACTAATAATATATGAGAAAATATATATTAATTAGGTAATTTATATATATATATATATGTAATTAATTAATTAGAACTATTGATACCCACTGATGTCCACTGTCGTTGAAGTCGATCAAAGTTTAAAATTTATAACCCTATTAACTACTGTATATGTCGCAAGTAGGGTCGAACCCACAGAGAAGAAAACTTTGACCACAATTATTCGGAAAATTTTCAAAAAGACCCCATTGTTGACAAAAGTGGGGTAGGTTTTCAATTTTTTTACCTCTTTATGTGTATTTATTAAGAAGTAAAGTGACTGAACATTTCAAAACTTATATCTACACTAAATTGGAGAAAGAAATAGTTGAAAACATAGAGATACATAGATATAAAAACATTGATAAATGAACAATCAAGTAAAACGCCCAAGGAAAAGTCTACATTCTACTGGTTTTAAAAGTAATTTGATTCAGTTAAAAGTTACTACAATGCACCACAAAAGAGAGAATGACTTACCTCCCTCGCCAGAAGCTATGTCATACAGACTAGTCGATTTTGGAGTTCGCCGCTCCAAAATAAAACAACTGTTAAAAGATTAAATTGAAAATTACAACAGGACGAACTCACTGTAAGTCCTAAAGTATTGTAAATTTATTATTATTTTTTGAAATATGTTTCCATGATCAATCTCGTCGATTGATTGTGGAGTTTTTAAAATTAAGTTCTAGAGGTAAAAATCAATTGAATGAACTCAGTATCAATATCTCCAATCAATACTAAACATATTAATGTGTTAAAGTAAAAAAAGGAAGAAAAGTTAACCAGGAGAAGTGGTAATTCTTCGAGATTGAAGATTTATCCAATTAACTTGTTCATTATAAATACAACAAATGAAAACATACTAGAACAGAGTACAAGAATTCCAACATGAGGGAAGAAGAACTCCCCAAATACTATTCTGCTCTCAAGTTCCTTTCCCTCCAGCTCATCTCCAGTACTACTCCTGGAAGTCTCTTCTCTCAAAATGGTGAGATCGTGGAAGGAGAATGAGGGTCTGTCTATAATGGTTTGTTCGTCGAAGTCAGAATGAGCATCTCTCTTGTTAATTTCACTACTGCTCTACTTTTGTAACCAACTATCATAAGTTTCACGTCACCGCACATTTCCACCGACTTTAAGTTTCTTCCACGTGTGCACCAGACACGTGTGTTTTTTCATGACCAACACATTGTGCTAGTTTTCCCCTTGTAACTAACTCTTGATTAGTCAGTTGAATGTATTTAGACATGATTCTAGCTCCTGTGTGAACCTTCATAGTTTAAACAAAAAAATAAAATAATAAATCAACGAATAAATGTTATCTTTTTATAAAAAAATAAAGGTTTCATTAAATAATGCTTAAATGTTATTAAATTTAAATTAATAATAATTAGTTATTAATTTATATGTTAACTTAATTTATTCACTATTTTTTCATGTTATTATTTATATTTATTTAATTATTAAGCTGATTAATTAAAAATTAGAATAAATTACAAGTTTAGTATTAAATTATTAGAGTTTGGTTTTTTTAATATTAATTATTACATTTTATAAAATTATATATAGTTATTATATTTTTTAATTATTTTATTCATAAAGAAGTAAATTTATAATTACTATATTCATTAAAGTATTAAATTTATTTATATTAGTTTTATTAATAAGTTTAGAATTAATGTTTTAGATTTTATATATTTTATTTAATTAGTTTTATATTGTTATTATTTATTTGTTATCATTATTATTATTATTTATTATGTTCTAAGTTTTTATTATTATTATTTTAATTATTTATTTTATGTTCATTTTATTTTTATTTATTTACTTTATTAAGTTAACTTTTTTTTCACTCTGGTCTTCTTCCCCAAACCATGCGGCTCTGCCTCCCATCTCCACAGTGTCGACTCCAGCAGTCTTTAGTGGTAAAGCTCGAGCGACGAACTCCTCCCTTTGTCCGGTAAGATCCAGGCATCATCAATGGCAGAGCTCCCCATCTGCTTATGTGATGACTGCGAATCCTGAATCTCTCGATTTTAACTCCTCCAATGTGGATCCTCCCTTGCCTTATTGACACGGAGCAACAATTTTGACTCTGCCACCGAAGTACCCAAATCAGCTACCTCAGAAAATCCTTACAGCGGTGGATCATAATCTTCAGTCGCGGTGGCTTCCCGACTCAGTGACAATTCATAAAGACTTCAGATCTATGGATTTCTCACTATAGCAGTGGTGGGCCATCAGATGATTTCTAGTGGATGCACTAGACTCGTCTCTCTTTCTTCCCAATCGGTGGTGATACTCCTCAACTTCAATCGAAGGTATTCGGGTTTGTTTCCAGATTCGGTGAAGAATTGCATTTAGGGTAGAATAGGTTCTTTGAAATTGAAATCTGGTTTTCAGTTTGGGGATTAAATCTGTTGAGAACAAGATTTTGTAAAAATGTTGTTGTCTTTACTTTCTAGTTGATTCTGTGTCTGAAGTTTCTTCTGATCACATATAATTATATGAGAAAATAGTGAGAATAGTGAGTGGTGGTTTGGGATTTTGATGTTGTGGTAGAAGGATGGAAAGAAACTTTGGTATGTTGAGGGAAAGTGTAAGGATGAATGTGGATAGTCTGTACAACGGTGATAAGAATGGGAAACAGTTAGAACAATGTCGGTGAGAAATCATGAGTGGAGACTATAAAATCATGAAGATAGAAGGAGATGGTACCAGAAGAGTGAAACTGTGAAAAAAAGAGGTAAAGTCAGAGAGGGAAGAACTGGTGGTTGGCTAAGGGAGACAATTTCAAGGTTGATGTGGTGCCACAGTTAATGTGGAACAGTGGGGAAGGAGAGGAGAAACTGTGAAAAGGTGTGGTGCCATAGTAAGGAAGAGTGGAGGAATACAGTGGATGAGGAAACAGTGGCAGAACTGAGACACCGCAACTGAATGGTGAGACTGTGATGGGAATTGACGGTGGAAAGGGTTGTGCCACTGTTGAATGTGGGAAGAGGCAAGGGTTGGAACCGTTGTGAGGATACACTGTAAAGGCTAAAACTATGAAGGACAAAAACAGTGTCACCATGAACATCTGTAAAAATAAAATTTATTAATATGCGATAAAATACTTAAACTAAAATACATACTAATAACTAATTAAAAACTAAAATTTACTAGGAAAATTATAAAAAACTTAAGAACATAAAAAATAAAAAATAAAACTTTAATTAAATAATTATTAACATCAATTAATTAATCTTAAATTAGAATTAAACTAAAACTTGTACTTAAAAAGAAACTAAATTATAAAATAAAAACTAGATTTAAATTATATAAAGAAGTTAATTTATTTAAAATAATAACCTTAACAAATTATATTAATAAAGGTAAACAACTTGTTATTTCTTTATTTAAAAAATTAATTTAATAAATGAAATTAAATTAAAGAGAGTTAACCAGAGTAGTAAGTTAATAAAATTAAATTTATAATTAAATAATTAATAAAAGACAGCTAATAATTAGATTATATTACTTTAAAATAATTAATATTTAATAAAAGATATTCTAAATTAAAACATCATTATTTATGTACAAATCGGAATTAATTAATTAATTAAAAATTGTTAAATTATTAAACATGTAAACAAAAACACCAAACTAAATAGAATGTTAATAAACTATAAAATTAAAGTAAGATATAAGTTAACTATTTTAAAGCTTAAAATACAATATCAGTTATAACACATTGATTAAATAAAAAATTTAATAATAAAAATACAAAAGTGACATTATTTATTAAAAAGTGTTAAAATAAATAATGAAATTCCTAAAAAGATGTGGAAAAACATGAGTTTTTAAGGACAAATAAAATGCCCCGACACTTGATCATTGTTTTTCCTCAAACAATCCCATTTTTTTCTATCTTTGAAAGCATTAGTATGGTATTCATGATTTTTCTCAAAATGTAACATGTATGGTAAATTGAAACAAAGACAGAAACATGTTAGTAGGCTTTTAGAAAATGAAATTATCTTATGAACTTTTCTTAGAACAAATTCTCAAAGGATATTCTTAAAAACTATGAATCATAAAGTAATTAAGATGGCATGCCTTATACACAAAACAACTTAATGACTCATTTTAATCCAAGCTCAATTTCTAAGTCCAACATTGAAAAGAGGTAAAATAAATGTGAAATTAAAAACTTAACCAGAAGAACTTTGTACTTTGACTCAATCCAAGATTCCAAAAAAAAAATTGAACCACCTTATTGATACAACCTAAATGACTCCCATATAAACCAGTTGACCCCTTCTTCATGTGGTATTTATCATTCCCCTCACCTTAATGAAATAGTTTTTGACCCTAGAAACTTGATTTTATTTTTCCCAAGCCATGTATCATGTGTGAAGAACTGTGAAATGCACTTATTAAAGGTGTAGAGAGGGATTATTGTAAACAGAAACACACCCAACATCTAGGGTCTCATAGACTCACTATAGGATCACAGATGCCCAAATTACTCCAGTTTCAAAAGATTAATGAAAACCATTTACATTGGATCATTAAAATGATTATTATTTTTAATTAAAATGAAATTAGTTCCCTAGAATTAAGATCAAACTTCCAGTTCCAAAGATTATAATCATGAATCCACTAAAAGAATACCCATTTCACTCTCAAAAGTTGTTCCTAAACCAAGATCTAATAAAACCACTTAGAAAGACCACTCAACAATCATCCAACCTCAATAATTTCATATTCAAAACACAACTTAAATTCCAAAAAAATACAATCCATAAGTAAGACCCATTTTAGATCAATGTACAACCTAAAATTGTGCAAAATGTTTGAAACATTATACCCTTTTTTTGACAAAAAGTTTTAAATTGCAGTGGGAATTGATGAGATTTTAATTAAGAACGGCCTAGAATCATCAAGAATTGACCCCCTCCCCCACACTTAATACCCAAATTTGTACCCAAAGTTGACTTCTAAAGTGGAGAATAACAATTTAACATTTTAAGTTCAAAATATATTTTTTATTTTAGTAGATTTATGACATGTATAAAGGGTCTCAATGAAGTTCAAAAATATTGTTTTCCACAATGAATAATTAACAGTAGGTTCACAAGCATGTACACACATAAACATTTAATCCAATGACAAAGAGTTTCCATTAAAGTAAAAACAATTGCATGAAACTTGTAAATTCCAAGTGTATATGGTGTAACAATCTGAATTTTTTGGTTCAAATGGATGTTCAATATAGCAGGAAGATGCGTTTTAAACACCCAACAGACTAGGCAGCTTCAATGAAAAACCCAACAAGCAGCCTGCATGTTTCCCCCCACATTTAATTTCATACAATGAGAGATATTAATATAGCAATGAAATTCAAATTTTCAGCAAGAGGAACATGCATAATTTTTTAAAAGAAAAGTGACATATAGCAGAATCTATTTTAGTATGCGATAAATATAACAAATTTTTCAAGCAAGCATGTAGCTAATTTTCTAAAACAAGAAGATTTATTTTAAACATATGCACAATTATTTACAAAGTAATAGTCACTAACTCACCGATAGTAGTAACTGCAACTTAGCAGTGAAGTTTTACTAAAATTAATAGAAGCAGAAAAATGAATACGGGTTCTAAGATACTTCCCTTAATAGGGTTTTCATTAATTATTAGCTTGGGAATTTCACTCCCTTATTGACACAGAAGTATCCTAAAAACATAGAACATATAAACTAAAAACAAATATCTAGAAGAGACAGAGCATATAGAAAAAGTAGAACAAAATCACTTTATTCAACACAAAATAGATCAAAAGTAAATATAAAGAAAGAGCATGGGTTAACTCCCATGAAGCACTGAGTTCAAAGTATTCAATTAGACTTTATTTAATCAAAATTGTTTTTATTTATTAACACAATAAAACCATGGGTTGCCTCCCATGCAACACAAGATTTATAGTCCCCATCCAGACTTTATTTTTCTAGATATTTCTATCCATGATCATTTAATGGGAATGAATTATTAAAAGTGTGAACTTCATGATTATCTAAAAATTCAATAATAGGATCAACCACTACATTCTCATCTAAAGTACCCAACAATATTCTCAAAAGTTATTTCAACAAAACAGTTGATAATATACTATCCATCCCATTTTGTCCCTTAAAAACAACTTCCTCATCTCTAAAAATGATCCACAGATTCCTAAAAAATAACTAAATTGACTAGGAATACTTACATGGAGTCCCTTAAACTTATAGGTCAGATCCAACCCAGAATTAGAAGAAAAAACATTAGCAAGCTCTCCAGTATTTTCATAGAATGTTCCAAGAACAGATTGCACAAAAGACAACTCAGAAAACTCTCGAAAGAAGGAATCATACTTAGGTTCCAACAGGTGGTTCCCAATGTCCACATACGACTAAGATGATGTGAATTTTTCAAGTTTAGGTTGGAAGTTGTCACAAACAACATCAAATTGGTCAGGAGAAAAGGTTCCTAGAAAATCCACTTATTCATAATGGGAACAATCAAGTTTTTCATCCAGACTCAGCCCAAAACTTTTTCTAACTTCAGAAACCCTTAAATAGTGGACTTCATAAAGAAAAACATTCAAAAAAGGGTTGATATAGTTCAGAACAAGAATGTGACTCACTTTCATGAATGGGTTATAGGGAATGATTTTGACCATCTAGAGGAAGGAGTGGGATAGGAATAGAAGCCTGAAGAAAAGTTTCAATAGGTTAGGGAATCATAATCTTTGTGGATTCTAGAGAAAAATAACCATACTGAGCTCAGACCTCAATTTTAAAACATTCATTCTTAGAAACATCATTCAAATCACACGACACCACATATTGAGTCTTTTCAAGCACTAAAAACTCCTCCACATCATCAATATCTTGGATAGTGTGTTTCCCCTTCAACATATTTATGACAGCACAAATTGTAGAAAGGAAAGGTCTCCCAAAGATGATTAGGACCTTTTCATCACACTCCATATCTAAAATAATAAATTTTGTGGGTAGTGTTAGTTTTCTTACACTCACTAATAGATCATACACCCTCCCTGAAGGGTGTGTGAGTGACTTGTCAACAAGTTGGAGACAAACAGAAGTTGGCTATAATTATCTAATACCCAACCCTGTAAACAAGGACTAAGGAATAAGATTGATTCTTTCCCCTAAGTCACACAAATAATTACGTTTCTCACTTTCTTCTATTTTTCATTGAATAATAAAGCTACTAGGGTCCTTTAATTTTAGAGGCAACTTATTTAATAGGATGGCACTACACTCTTCATTGAGATCAACTTTATCCAACTTCTTCCAATCATTTTTATTTTTTTAGAAACATTTCAGTAAAAGAAACATATAAAGGGATTTTATTTAAGGCTTCTACTAATGGCATGTTGATACTAAAGTTTTGAATCATTTTACGAAATCTCAAATAGTCAGGTTCATTATTCTTCTTCACTCTTTTAGGGAAGGGAATGGGAGGGGCATATTTTTTTAGTACAGGTTGATTATTCTCATTCTCCTCAAATACATTTTTTTCATTTTTAATTAATTCACACTTCATTTTCCTCAGTTCTTGAACTTTTTCATATGTAAGTTCAACATTTTATTCAGGTTGTACAAAGCTTTCTAGATTCCTAGATTCTGTTTCAAGTAGATTTTTCTTTCCAGATTTAGTTTTTTTCATCAGTTTTAGTTTTCCCGGAGTGTAGATTTACTTGTTCTCGGGTGTGAAGGCCAGATCTGGTGGTTACAACCATGGTATTCTCTATTAGATTAATAATTAAAGTGTTGGTAAGCTTTCCCTTTTAATTATCACCTTTATCCTTAGTCATTTTAACTATTTGATTTTCTAAATTGTGAATCTTACCATCTGTTTCCTTTCTAAATGAACTGATCTCTCCCAAAAAATATTGTAACAACCCCTTTAACTCCCCTTGAGAGTTATAATATTAAACCCCATATTGATTTGAGTTATAAATTTTATGGTGTGATTGGTCGTTAGGGGAAATGGTCTGATTTATGACCCTTTGTTCCTTCCAGGACAAATTTGGGTGATTGTGATAACTAGAAGTGTACTGATTAGAGAATTTATCATTTTTCCCTTGGTTCCTAGGTATAAAATCCACAAAGTTGGCACTCTCATCAAATTGGATAGAAATATCAAAATTAGAACCACATGTATGAGTGTGACCGAACATCCCACAATAATTACATTTCTCCCTTAGAACCCTATCACTAACAACAAAATCATGAGGATTGACTTCACCTCTATAGATGAATGTCTTTCTAGAGAACTTGTGCTGAGATTTTTGAGCAGGCTTGTCATACACAAGTTTCAGCTCATTGGAAGAGGAGTCAGAAAAGTCACCCCCATAGAATTGGTCAACTACATTTTGGTTGTAAGGGTGAGAGTATTATAGAAGGTCTCCATGAGTAAACGGGGGAGCAAACTGGTGATTGGGACTCCGTCTAAAGAGACTTCTAAACCTATCCTATGCCTCATGAAATAACTCTCCCTCATCCTGAAAAAACCCAGTAACTTTGTGCCTAATATCATAGGTGGTGTTACTCGGAGAGAATTTTGATATAAAGGCAATAAGCACATTTTCCCAAGTCTCAAAAATTTCTTCATATAAGTTCTGGAACCAAGCCCTAGCCTTCCCCTTTAGAGAAAATGGAAACATTCTAAATCTCAACTCCTCCTCACAAAGATCTATAAGAGTTAATTGTTGTACAGAACTATAGAACTATCTATTGAACTCAAGTGAATCCTCTCCTAGAAGAGAATTGAATGAAGGATGTTGAGAAAGGTGAGACTTCTTAATTATATAGCTCTTAGATCTAACGGATAACCTAATACAATATGGGTTACTTGATACAATTAGAATTTGAAATTCCCTAAGTCTAGGTAACTGGGGGGTGTAACTATGGGCTGAGGCACATTCATGTTTTGATCAACTCTATTATCCTGATTCTCCATTATAATATTTTTGGAAGAAGTCGATAAATGTTTTTCTAGTTCAGAGTTTGAATGATCTAATATAACAATGAATTATATTGTACTCATACAAAGTGTAATAATAGTTCAAAATAGCACAAAAGTAGAACTAACAGAAGTTCAGAAATATTGAAAATAGTAGCAATTCAGTAGTAAATGAAGCATATTTTTTTAGTTTTAATTTTTTCAATTTTTTGGTGTTTTTTTTATATTTTTTTTGATTTTTTTATAAAATTAATCTCTTGTTTCTTCCTCGGAAATGGTTCCAAAAAGCTTGATTCCGACCTTCATTAAAGTCTTTTAAAGTTTAAAATTTATAATCCTACTAACTACTGTATATGTGGAAAGTAGGGTCGAACCCATAGAGAAGGAAATTTTAACCAATATTCTTTTAAAAACTTTCTAAAAGACCCCAATATTGACTATAGTGGGGTAGATTTTCTATTTTTTCATTTTTAATATTTTTTTATTAAGCAGTAAAGTGACTGAACATTTCAAAATATATATCTAAACTAAATTGGAGAAATAAATAGTTGAAAAGATAGATATACAGAGATATAAAAACGATGATAAATGAACAATCAATTAAAACGCCCAAGGAAAAGTCTACATTCTAATTGATTCACGCTCAAATTTATCGAAGATAGGAAGGAAGAATGGTCTTTTTAGTCTAACTTCGGTTGTTGAATCCTCAGAGACCTAAGAACTAACCTATAGATACGTACATTCTATGGATTGATTTTGGATATGAAGTAGCGAACTTGGGTTGATTTAAGATGGTTTTAAATGAACTGTAAGAGAAATAATTGAATTCAATTTAAAAGAATTATTTGATCCTAGGTTATCACTTGGGGTGGATTTGACGTATTCTCTTTTCAATTATTTCAATTTCTTATATTTTAGATGAGTTCATTTAAGGAGATCAAAAAACTTCATCACTTACTAATTTTATACCAACACACCATAATACTAATCACCTATACACTTGGAGGATCAAATTTATGAGCACTCCAAGGTAAAATTTTGTATTAGCACTTGAAGTATGTGGCCTTAAAATTCAACAAGGATGAAGAAGTTTTAAAATAATCAAATAAAACTCTCAATTAAAAGAATTGATTATACATTAATGGGGTGATGAATAAAATCCATTCCATCCCCTTGCTACTCCATTGGATAAACCCATAAGTGGGTTAACCCTCCATTGATTCTATGGTTTCAATGGAAGTGGGATGTAGACTCATGAGGGGGGAAATGGAGAAGTAAAAAAACAATGAAATAACGATCACTCCACTGTTGTGTGATAATTTCACAAGGTTTGGTTTGAATAAATTCACACCTTGAACAAATGGTATCAAATTTATATTAAGAAAAACAAAATAAGATGATAAGAATAATTTTTATTAAGAAACTAAAGTGAATTGAACAACTTACATGTGAAAGACAAACTTGAGACAACAAAATCGCAACATAACATTACAATGAAAGAAATCTCAAAAGATGATAAACTTCTCCACCACCACATTCTTAAATAGGAATTTCAAGAGGCTTGGGTCTATCTCCAAATATTACAAAGGATCCCACTTGAGTATGGTAGGCCTAGGGTGGTGGAAAGTAAGGGAGATGAGACTTTTCCACCCTTGACCTGAAGTTGCATCCAGCTTCCTTCCACTAAACAGAGGCACCAGGATGACCTTATATATGGACAAATTTGAGTGGACCATAGAAGAAAAAAATGAATTCCGAATATTCCCTATCCCTCTAAAAAATTTCAGTATAAATGAATATGTGGTTTTCGTGATATGATTAAATTGGTGGGATGATTTTCTGGGCATCAGAATCTGGCAAAACATTTTATCTCCAAATTGTACCGCCTTAATAACTAACATCGAGGCCGAACTATCACCGGCTCTTGAAGAATTATTTGTTTCTCTATATGTCTTCTAGAATCCCATGATATTTGGGCTTCATTGGGCCTGTATGTTTGGCCCCACATTCTCATCAGTGGTATGGTGTCCAATCTAACTTCTACAGAATTGTTTGCATGAAATCCCATTTTGGTGGTCTTCCAATGTGAATCTTCCAAAACATTACAAGTATGAATTTTTCCCAATATAATTATAAACCTAAAAATTAAATATGAAAATAAAATCAAGATCATTTGGTAGTTTAAATGATGTTAAAAAATGTACCACATAATAGTTCATTTTAATAAGGAATTACAATCATAATGTGAAATGATGTTCAAAGTGTAAAATGACCTAAAATGGTGTTTATGAATAATAAATCACATGCATATTGTATATATTAACAATGAATATTATCCTTATTTAGTCTCTAATCACAACCCCCAACATGAGTTTTTCTTGTCCCGAGAAAAATATATCTCAACAATATGAAATTTGAATTCCCTTTTCCGAAAAAATTTTAAAACACAATGATCACTAAAATCCCTTATACCAAAAAATCATTAAACCCATAAAAATATTTTAATACATGATAGTTTCATAAGAATATCCCAATCCCAATACTACTTCATTGTTCAAATTAATCGCCATATTTCATCCAATATCAATTAAAAGTGATGATGTGTTGTGCATCCCATTAAACATGGGGGTTCATCTTTATTCAAGAGAGAAATTATGGAAGCACTAGGTGGAATCACATTTCATTATTAAGATGAGTATTCAAATTTTTTACTGTTTTTATTGTTTTTTAATTGCTTTTTCAATTTTTCAATGGTAATGGAAATTGCACTCAAAAGAGTCAACCCCTGTAGAGAGACTTTGTCGATGACTCCCAAGCTCAAATACGTTAGGGCACCAAGTGAAGCCCAAATAATCGGGAATCATCTCGGGTTAACTCAGTCAAAAACATATTCAAATTACCAAAAATAGATATTAAATTAATAAATCTAGGCCAGAAAACTATGGAGTCACTATCCCTAAGTGCCGAAAACCACGTATTAGGTCATTTCATTGCTCTACGCACAAATTTTTTGTTTTTTTAATTTTTTTATTGAATACTCATATTAAAACTAAAATTATAACCAAACCAATGATATTTATTTGGGGGACTTCATGAACTCAAAATAATACCCCACTATCCAAAGGATGTGCGTTGTGATTCTTTTTTTATTTGGATCAAAATAAAAACAATTAAATATCACATTAGATAGCCACATTTTCCAAATTCTATGCTCACGAAATATACATGGATTAAAATCAGAATTAGGTCATGCTAAATTATTTGATATTCAGTTTTAAAATGTACAATTTCTATTATCATGTTCAAGGTTAATGAAATTTTTCCTTCCATTAAGGCAAACTTTTTTTCAAATCATTCATTTTTTTGACACAAAAGAATTTTTTTACATAAAAGAAAATTTTTGTTTCATCTCCTCCCAACATAAAATAACATTGTCCCCAGTGTTTTAAGAGAAGAAAATTTAGAATGGGTTAGAGGCATAGAAGGGGTGTTCAAAAAAGAAATTAAAAATAAGGATCATGGAATGAAGTCACCTAGTGGTTGAAGTTAAAATTCTTGTTGCTCCCTTTTAATCCATTGATCTCCATGTCACTCTGAGAATTCTCTATTGGAAGAAAAAAAACAAACAACCAAACAAAAAAAAACTATATATATATATTTATATAATAAAGAAATTAAAATATAAGTATATATATATAAATTATATAATAATGAAGAAAAATAAATTGTAGGTTATTGGTAAGTGCACGCCCCTGTATCCCTTTGGTCCCGGGTTCGAGTCCCCGCAGCTTCACCGATTGTGATGGGGTTTGCCCCATGACCTACGATGTGGCCTTTTAATTTTATTATTATTATTATATTTTTTTTATTTTAACCTAAATACACATAAAAATAAAATGAACTGATGATACATTGTCTTCTTTTTAAATTTATGGGTAAGGTATTACTCAAGGACCACACCACGTGACACGGATGAATATGGCGCTCCTCTTTCATACCCATCCATAAACATAATAAAATAACAGGTCAACAGTTTTTTTTTTAAATATCAAAATTATTCATTAATCCTATTTAAAATATAAAGTTTATTAAAACAAAAAAATGATTGGAAACCTAAAAATTATGTGTTGCCTCCCATGCAATGCTTTGTTTAACATCGTTAGCTCTATATAGATCTTAAATCTATCAATTTTCTTCTGGTTCATAGGTTGACTTGGTTAACATAACCTTTGTTTCTTGTTTATCGAATGATTCAATGAATGGTTTTAACCTTTGACCATTGACCTTGAAAATGTAACCACTTGTGGGATGTTTCACCTCTACTGCCCCATAGGGGTACACATGATGCACTCTGAAAGGACCTGACCATCTAGACCTTAACTTTCTCAGGTGTAAATGAAGTTTTGAACTATACAAGAGCAAAAAATTCCCTAGTTCAAAATGTTTGACTTTGATATTACTATATTGGTAGTCTTGAACTCTAGATTTATTGATCCTTGAATTTTCATAAGCCTTCACCCTTAGTTCTTCAAGTTCATTGAGATCTAATTTCATTTTTATCTTATCCAATGAGAGGTCATAATTTATTTTCTTAATTGTCCAAAAATACTTATGCTCAATTTCAATAGGTAAATGGCATGATTTTCCATAAACCAACATATATGGTGACATTCCTAGGAAGTTTTTGTATGTTGTATGATATACCCAAAGAGAATCCTAGAGTTTCTCGAACTAATCTTTTCTAGAAGGATTGATAGATTTTTCAAGAATATTCATAATCTCCCTAATTGCTAACTCAGCTTGACCATTGGTTTGAGGATGGTATGAAGTGGAAAATTTATGAGAAATATCATACTTAGACATGAGTGAAGAGAATGGACGTTTGCAGAAATGGGTTCCTTGATCACTGATTATAGCCCTAGGAATTCTAAATTGAGAAAATATGTATTCTTTCAGAAATCAGAACACAACATGATGGTCATTAGACTTTGTGGGAATGTAATTAACCCATTTTGAGACATATTCAGTAGCTAATAGGATGTAGAGGTATCCCCTAGAGTTTGGTAAGAGACCCATGAATTCGATTCCCCAACCGTCAAATATTTCAATCACTAAGATGGGATTGAGTGGCATTTGATTACTTTTTGTGATTGACCCTACTTGTTGACACTTAAAACATCTTTGAGAAAATGTGTAGGAGTCCCTTATGAGGGTGGGCCAGAAGAGACCACACTAAAGAACCTTAGCACAAGTTTTCTTAGAGGAAAAGTGACCTCTACATGCCTCACTGTGACAGAATCTATGGATGGACTCTTGTTCATATTCTGGGACACACCTCCTAAGGAATTGGTTAGGGTAGAACTTATAGAGGTATGGATCATCAAACACATAATCCCTAACATCATAAAGGAATTTCCTTCAAGCTTGAGTCCCTAAGAATTTTGTAATTACTCCTATAACTAAGAAGTTGTCTATGTCAGCATACCAAGGGCAGTCACTCATAGAGTATAGGTGTTCATCATGATATGAATCAGACACAAAAAGATGATTTGAGTTGTCTTTGAATTCCATCCAAGAGAGGTGATCACCTAAAACATTTTCAACACCCTTTTTCCATTGATTGTGAGGTAAAATTTTTATAAGAGGAGGACCCACCTAATTAGTCTAGCCTTGGCATCTTGTTTTTAGAAAAGGTATTTTAGGGCTGAATGGTCAATGAAGACAATGATGGGTGATCCTAAAGGATAGAACCTGAATTTCTCTAACATAAAGAAAATAACAAGAAACTCCTTCTCAGTGGTGGTGTAGTTGATTTGGGCATCATTTAAGTATTTTCTTGCATAATAAATGACATAAAGAGTTTTATTACAATGTTTTCCTAACAAAACTTCAACAAAAAAGTCACTGAAATCACACATAAGTTTGAAAGGGAGGATCCAATTTAGAGATTTCATAATGGGAGGAGAGGTGAAAGAGGATAATAGGGTTGATAATGAACCCTCATAGCTTTCTGTTCAAAAAAATGGTGCATCCTTTACTAGGAGAGCACAAAGGGGACGGAATATTGAACTAAAGTCCTTGATGAATCTTTTATAGAAACCAGCATTTCCTAATAAATACCTCACTTCCTTAATAGTTCTGGGTGATGGAAGGTGAAAAATGATGTAAACCTTTTCTTTATCAAATTCAATCACCCTACCTAATACTATATGGCCAAGGACTAATCCCTATGTAACCATGAAATGGCCTTTTCCCCAGTTTAGGACCAAATTTGTTTCTTCACATCTGAACAAAACTATCTCCACATTCCTAATAAATCCTTCAAATGTATCCCCAAAGATAGAAAATTTATCCATGAAGACCTCAAGAAAATCCCCTACCATGTCTGAGAATATTCCCATCATGCACCACTGGAAGGTTCCAGGGGCATTGCATTACCCAAAGGGCATGTGTTTGAAAGCAAAGGTGTTGAATGGACATGTGAATGTAGTCTTCCCTTGATCATCTAGGGAGACCTCAATTTGATTATACCCTGAGTACGCATCTAAGAAACAGTATAAGGCATGACCTACCACTCTCTCAAGGACTTAGTCAATGAATGGTAAGGGGAAATGGTCCTTTTGGTGAATGATTTTAGCTTCCTATAGTCAATGCAGACCCTCCATCCACTGCTCACCCTAGTTGGAAGAATATCTCTATCCTTATCGGTTATCACTGTGATTCCTACCTTCTAGGGAACCACTTGAATTGGGCTGACCCACTCACTCTCATCTATGGGATATATGATACCCTCTTTTAACAATTTTATAATTTTTTTCTCACTACTTCCATGAGATTAGGATTGATCCATCATTGAGGTTGATGACATGGCTTTGAAATAGATTCTAGAACATTCCTATGAGCCCCAATAAGTGGGATAATACCAGGAATATCAGACAGGGTCCAACCAATGGCTTTCTTCTATTTCCTAAGGACATCTAGAAGCTTTCTCTCATGATGGGATTCAAGAGAAGAAGAAATGATAATATGATGTCTTTGATTGTCCCCTAGGAAGGCATACTTGAGTGCAGTGGGAAGTTACTTCAATTCAAGATCAGGTTGGTTCAAAATTTCAACAGAATATTGGGACATTGTATCAAGATCAATTTTGTTTCTTAGAGTTTTAAATAAGATTGATTCCCCACATATAGAAGGTTCATCTGATAGATTGGATTGATCAAATTCAGGGAAGGAAGTTGGATTGGTCTCCATGAAAGTGGTTTCCTGGAAGGTTTCACTGATTGTTGGACCTAAGAATTCATCATAAGAGCAATTTGAAAATTATTCAAGCCAAGGAGATAATCTTCCTTCATGTGAACAAAGGAAATCAATATCATCCTGACTTAAACATATATAAAATATTCCTTGATGTTCTATGGATTCATTATCAATGCTTTCTATCATGTTTATTTCTTGAATGTCCTCATCATCCCCTATTTTTTATCTTGAATTATATATGTTCAAGTCTAGACTCATGTTTTTAGAGGTTATGGTCATGTTCTCATTTTGAACTCGGATAATAGAGTGGATTGTTGCAAGGAAAGGATGACCAAGGATAATTGGGGTTTGTTCCTTATTTCCTAAGTTTGGATGGTTGTTAAGGACAATGAAGTCAATAGGGTTGATGAAGTTTTCAACCTTTACCAGAACGTCCTTTAAAACCCCATTTGGAAGCCTAATGCTATGATCAAAAAGTTGAAGTGTAACAGATGTGGGTTGGATCTCTTCTAAGCCTAACTAGCAGTACACAACGTAGGTAATGATATTGACACTTGAACCTAGGTCACACAAGGCCTTTACAACTTTTCTCTCTCCTAGTTTAACATTGATGTAAGGGCACCTTGGGTCTTTCAACTTAGGAGGAATGGTCCCTTAAATGCCGGTACTCACGTTAGAAGCCAAAAGGAATTGGTTTTTATGTAAAAATTTTCTTTTAAATGTGAAGAGGTCCTTAGAGTGTTTTTAGTATGAAGGAATGGTTTGAATGGAATCAAGAAGTGGAATGTTCATCTTGACTTGTGAGAATATTTCCCTCAATGTTTCATTCAATTCAGACTTGGTTTTCCCCATCATGCATTGATGAAATGGTGTAGGTTGTGGGGTTGTTTGTTGAAGAGATGTTTCTATTACAATGTTATCATGTTTTCAGTTTGATCATTTGGTTCATTTGAGTTTTCATCCATTTTTGAATCTTTCTATGGGTTTTGAATTAGTTGTTTAGGTTTCTCAATTGATTTCCCACTTCTTAAAATAGTCACAACCTTTAGTTGTTCATGAGTTGTTTGAGTAAAACTTTACTCCCCCCTTACTGTTTGTTGTGGAATGGATTGTGTAGGCATGGGTTCCTTTCTAGTTTTGATGGTTTGAAGTTATTGTTTAAGGGAAGAGACTTCCGAGTTCATACTTTCCATTTGTTTGCATAATTATACCAGTAGGCTTTGTGGAATAGTTTGGGTTAGTGATTGAGAAGATGGGTTTATCCCAGGGGATATTTTGGTGGTGGGATGGATTGTTAAAAATGGACTGGTGGTTGTTGGTGTTGGATAGGTTGGGTTTGGAACTTGTTATGGGTTTGTTAGTTCTGATGGGGGCAAGGATTTTATCCATGTGGTTGGCTAGGTTTCTGGTTATCTTTCCAACAGAAGCCTGGGTGGTCATTATACCTTGAGTTGAAGGTGTTTTGGTATTAAGAATTTTGAAAGTTAAAAGCATTTACTCTTGCGGGGGGTCCTCATAAAAGAACATCCTTAATGGATGGAATGGTTGGGAAGTTGTCTGTTTTATGGTCATGTTTGTCACATATTGTGCAAATAGGGTCTACAGTTTGGATTTCATGGACTTTCCTAAGGTCTATCTCTTCAACCTTCCTAGAGAGTGCTATGATTTTAGCCCTAAGTCTTTCTTATTCTATAAGTGTGTGAATTCCAGTAGTTCTTTGTGGATTTTCAGAATAAGGTGAACCTTCCCATGTTTGGTTTTGTTTAGCAAGGCTTTCCAGATACTCATAAGCATCATTTGGGGCATTGTTTTTAAAGGTTCCATTACACATCATGTCAATGAATTGTTTATTCCCCGAACCCAACCCTTCATAGAAAATTATCACTTTTTCAGGAATAGAAAAAACATAGTGTAGAACCATTTTTAGAGTTTCTTTGAACCTCTCCTATGTTTCATAGAATGACTCTCCCTCTTTTTCAAAAAAAACTTGGATACTTTTTTTAAGTGCATTTGTTTTGTGGTGGGGAATTTATTTTTTGTAGAATTCTATTTGTAGTTGGTCCCAAGAGTTAATGGATGATGGTCTCAAATTATTTATCCAATTTGTATGTCAATCCTTAAAGTAAAAAAATAAATATCCTTAACTTAGCTTATTCTAGTTGATGTTGGGGACACATGGTTTCTACAATGTCATAGAACTCCTTAACATGAAGGTAGGGCACCTCGGACTCCATTTCATGGAATGTGAGCAGGTGGTTTAGGACATGGGGTTTAAAAATGTTGTTGGAATCTACAAGGGAATTGTGTATAATGCATGATGGGGAATTGGTCTAGGCAGGTGTGAGTTAGTATTCATGGTTTGATCGACCGCATTCCCCAGGTTTGGGGCTTCCTAATTCAGATTTCCATTTTGGTTTCCACCCAGGTTTATGAGATGATTTCTATGAAAAACATCCAATTAAATAGGATAGATTTTGAATTTTTGTAGTATCAAGAGTTTTAGGATATAATGGAAACAACCCCCTGGGTTCACCTGACTCCCAAACCCTAGGACTTTCCAACCTAACTATATGGTTTGATTGATCGCCAGTGTTGGCGTACATGCGCCAAAAGAAAAAAACGATAAAGGGGGAATATAAGATATATTGAGTGAGAATAGAAGAAATGGGGGAGAATAGAATGGGTGTTAAGATGATTACTTGGGTCCCGACAACGGTGCAAAAAATTGATTCACACTCAAATTTACCCAATAGAAGAAGGTAGAATGGTCCTTGTAGTCTAGCTTGGGTTAACGAATCCTCAGAAACCTAAGAAGAAACCAATAGACACATAAATTCTATGGATTGTTTTTAGATATGAAGTGGATAACTTGGGTTGATTTAAGATGGTTTTAAATTAGCTCTAAGAGACTTAAGTGAATTTAATTTAAAAGAATGAGTTGATCCTTGGTTATCACTTTGGGTGGATTGGACGTATTCCCTTTTCAATTATTTCAATTTCTTATATTTGAGATGAGTTCATTTAAGGAGATCAAAAAACTTAATCACTTACTGATTTTATACCAACACACCATAATTCTAATTACCTAAACACTTGGAGGATCAAATTTATGAGCACTCTAAGTTAAAGGTTTGTATTATAACTTGAAGTATGTGGCCTTAGAATTCAACAAGGACGAAGAAGTTTTAAAATAATCAAATAAAAATCTCAATTATAAGAGGTGATTGTATATTAATGGGGTGATAAACAATATCCAATCCAGGCCCTTTCTACTCCCTTGGATTAACCCATAAGTGTTTTATCCCTCCATTGATTTTATGGTTTCAATGTACATGGGAAGTAGACTCATGAGGGAGGAAATAGAGAAGTAAAAAAAACAATGAAATAACGATCACTCCACCGTTTTGTGATAATTTCACAAGGTTTGGTGTGAATAAATTCACACCTTGAACCAACAGTATAAAATTAATATTAATAACAACATAATAAGATGAGAAGAAGAACTTTTATTAAGAAACTAAAGTGAATTGAACAACTTACATGTGAAAAACAAACTTGAGACAACAAAATTACAACATAACATTACAATGAAAGGAAGCTCAAAAGATGATAAAATACTCCACCACCACTACCTTAAATAGAAATTTCAAGAGGCTTGGGTCGAGCTCCAAATATTAAAAAGAATCCCACTTGATTATGGTAAGCCTAGGGTGGTGGAAAGTAAGGGAGAAAAGACTTTTCCACACTTGACCCGAAGTTGCAACCAGCTTGCTTCCATCGAACATAGGTGCCTGGAAGACCTTCTATATGATTGAATTGGAGTTTTCCATAGAAAAAAAAATGAAGTTACGAATATCCCCTATCTCTCTGTAAACTTTCATCCAAAATTAATATTTTTTTTTCTATGTATGATTAAATTCGTGGTCGAATTTTATGGGCCTCAGAATGTGGCCTAGAATTTTATCTTCAAATTGGGATGCCATAATAACCACCATAGAGGAAGAATTAGAAATGGATTATAAATAATTATTTGTCACTATATATGTCTTCTAAAATCCCATGAAATTTGGGATTAATTGGGCCTGTATGTTGGGCCCCACATTCTCATCAGTGGGATGGTGTCCAATCTGCCTTTTCCAGAATTGTTTGCATGAAATCCTATTTTGGTGGTCTTTCAATGTGAATCTTCCAACACTCCGCCAGTATGAATTGTTCTCAATATAATTATAAACCTGAATATTAAATATTAAAATAAAATAAATATCATTGGTTACTTTAAATGATGATCAAAAATGTACCACATAATAGTGCATTTTAAGAAGGAATCACAATCATAATGTGAAAAGATGTTCAAAGTGTAAAATGCACTAAAATGATGTTTATGAATAATAAAACACATGAATATTATATATATTAATAATTAATATTAGCCTCATTTAGTGTCTAATCACTAATGGTATTAAAAGTACTTTGATTAACTTAAAAGTTACTACAATGCACCACCAAAGAGAGAATGACTTACCTCCCACACCAAGAGCTAAGTCATACAGACTGATCGATTTCGGAGTTCGGCAATCCAAAATAAAAAAACTGTTAAAAGTTGGAATTGAAAATCAAAAAAGGACCAACTCACTATAAGTTCCAAAGTATTGTAAATTTATTATTATTTTTTTAAAAGATGTGTCCATAATCAATCCCGCCGATTGATTGTGAAGTTTTGAAAATTATGTTCTAGCGGTAAAAAGTAATTGAATGAACTCAGTATCAATATCGCCAATAAATACTGAACACATTAATGTGTTAAAGTAAAAATGAAGAAAAGTTAACTAGTAGAAGTAATAATTCCCCATTCTCAAAGATTTATCTAATTAACTTGTTCATTATCAGTACAGAAAATGAAAACTTACTAGAACAGAGTACAATAATTCCAAAACGAGGGAAGAAGAACAACCACAATACTATTCTGTTCTCAGGTTCCTTGGCCTACAACTCATCTCTAGTGCTTCTCCTGGAAGTCTCTACTCTCAAAATAGTATGATCGTGCAGGGAGAATGAGCTTTTGTCTCTAATGGTGTGTTCGTCAAAGTCAAAATGATCCTCTCTCTTGTAAATTTCCCTACTACTCTGTTTTTGTAACCTACTGTCATAAGTTTCACGTCACTGCACATTTCCATCGACATTAAGTTTTCTTCATGTGTTCCCTACACACGTGTGTTTTTTCATGACCAACACGCCATGATAGTTTTTCCCTTATAACTAACTCGTGTTGATTCAGTTGAAGGTATTTAGATGTGATTCCAGCTCTTGTGTGAATTTTCATAGTTTGAACAAAAAAATAAATCAATAAATCAATGTTTAAATGTTATATTTTTATAAATAAATAAAATTTTCATTAATGAATGCTTAAATATAATTAGATTTAAATTAATAATAATTAGTTATTAAATTATATGTTAACTTAATTTATTCACTATTGTTTCATGTTATTATTTATATTTATTTAATTATGAAGGTGATTAATTATAAATTAGATTAAATTAAAAGTTTAGTATTAAATTATTAGAGTTTAATTTTTTGAATATTAATTATTAAAATTTATAAAATTATATATAGTTATTATATTTTAAAATTATTTTATTCATAAATAAGTTAATTTATAATTATTATATTCATTAAAGTATTAAATTTATTTATATTAGTTTTATTAATCAGTTTCATATTAATATTTTAGTTTTTATATATTTTATTTAATTTTTTATATTGTTATTATTTATCTATTATTATTGTTAATTATTTATTTATTATGTTTTAAGTTTTTATTATTATTATTTTAATTATTTCTTTTATTATTATTCTATTTTTATTTAATTGTTTTTTTTAAGTTAACTTTAATTCTCTTCGGTATTCTTCCCCAAACCCTATGGCTCCGCCTCCCATCTCCACAACACCAACTCCAATGGTCTTTAGTGGCAAAGCTCGAGCGGCAAACTCCTCCCTCTGTCTGGTGAGATCCGGGCTTCATCAATGACACAACTCCTCTGCTCAAGCGATGCCCACTGCTCCTAAATCTGACTATTTTGACTCCTCCAATATAGATCCTTCCCTACCTCAACAACATTGCGAAACAGTTTCAACTCTGCCATCGAAGCACCAAAATCAGCTACCTCAGCTAATCCTTACAGTGGCGATTCTAAATATTCAGTCGCGATGGCTTCCCGACTCAGTGACAGTTCACAGAGGCTTCAGATTTGTAGATTTCTCTATACAGCAGTGGTTCAAAATCAGGTGATTTCCAGTGGATGCACTAGACTCATCTCTCTTTCTTCTCAATCGGCAGCAATACTCCTCTACTTCAATCAAAGGTATTCGGGTTTATTTTCAGATCCGATGAAGAATTGTGTTGAGGGTAGAATTGGTTCTTTGAAATTAAAAATATGGTTTGTAGTGTATGCATTAAATCTGTTGAGAACAAGATTTTTTGAAAATGTTGTGGTATTTATTTTCTAGTTGATTTTGTGTCTGTATTATCTTCTGATCTCATATGATTCTCTGAGACAATGGTGAGAACAGTAAGTGGTGGTTTGGGATTTTGATGTTGTGGTAGAAGGATGGAAATCAACTTGGGTGTGTTGATGGAAAGGGTAGGGATGTATGTGGATGGTCTGTGCGACGGTGAGAAGAATGGGAAACGGTGAGAACAATGTTGTTGAGACATCTTGAGTGGAGACTCTTAGATCGTGAAAATAGAAAAAGATGGTACCGAAAGAGTAAAACTTTGAAAAGAAGGGGAAAAGTCAGAGAGGGAAGAACTGGTGGTTGGCTGAGGGAGATGATGTCAAGGGTGAAGTGGTACCACAGTTTCTGTGGAACAGTGGAGAAAGAGAGGTGAAACTGTGAAAAGTTGTGGTGCCACATTGAGGAAGAGTAGAGGAATACGATGGATGAGGAAACGGTGCAAGAATTAAGACACCGTAACCAAACGGTGAGACTGTGATGGGAATTGACAGTGGAAAGGGTTATGGTGCCACTGTGAAAGTGGGAAGAGGCAGGAGATGGAACTGGTGTAAGGAAACAATGTAAAGTCAAAATCCGTGAAGGAGAAATATGGTGTCACCGTGAACATCTGCAAAAATAAAATTTATTAATATGCGATAAAAAACATATACTAAAATACATGCTGATAACTAATTAAAAACAAAAATTTATTAAGACAATTATAAAGAACTTAAAAACTTATAAAATAAAAAATAAAACAAATAAAGATTTAATTAAATTATTATTAATTTCAATTAATTAAACTTAAATTATAATTAAACTAAAACTTAAAATTAAAAAGCAACTAAATTATAAAATAAAATCTAGATTTAAATTATATAACAAAGCTAATTTTTTAAAATTATTACCTTAACAAATTAAATTAATTAAGGTAAATAACTAGTTATTTCATTATTTAAACAATTACGTTAATAAATGAAATTAAATTAAAGAGAGTTAACAAGAGTAGTAAGTTTATAAAATTAAATTTATAATTAAAGAATTATCAAAAGATGACTAATAATTAGATTATGTTACTTTAAAATAATTAATATTTAATAAAGTATATGATAAATTAAAACATCAATATTTAGGTATAAAGCAGAATTAATTAATTAATTAAAAATTGTTAAATTATTAAATATGCAAACAAAAACACCAAACTAAATAAAATTTTAATAAACTATAAATTTGAATTAAGATATAAGTTAACTATTTTAATGTTTAAAATATGCTATTAATTATAAAAAAATTATTAAATAAAAAATTTCATAATAAAAATAAAAAAGTGCCATTATTTATTAGAAATTTTTTAAATAAATAATTAAATTGATAAAAATTAATTGAAAAGATGTGGAAAACATGAGTTTGCAAGGCCACATCACCCACCAATTTAACAGTTGGGATATGACTATTATATTTAAATAATAATATTTAATGGTTCAGTTATGTTTTTTGTTACATATCTTGTACGGTATCTAACATTATTTCATTTTATAAGATACTAGGGTGTTATATATCATTCCGTGAATGGATAAATATATATGTACATTAATTATTGTCTTGATAACCAAGGTACATGTTTGACATTTCATATTTCATAAATTTATTTTATACAAAGTCTTTAGTTTAGCATTTAATTACATTTTCTTTTTTTGTAATGGGATTTGGTTTGATATTATTTGAAATATCATTATTTATATCATGCTCTAATATTTGTTCCCTAGAGTGGATAAAATGATCTGATTAATGTTGATTATAAAATTCTTGATGATGAAAACTTTTATGTGGTGTATTTGATTGAATTTATTAAATGGAGGATAATGGTATATGTTTTAGATGATTGTTATAGATTTTGTAATAAATTTTATATAGTGGTTTAATTCTTGATGACCATTTCCTTGACCATTCTGGGGTATCTGATGGATTGAGTGTTTCTATAATTTTTTTAAAAAAATATTGTGGTTTTAAAAATTATGGAAATAATCTTTGAGTCATTCAACTATGAATTTAAAATTTTGGGAAATAACCATAAATTATATCTTCATTTAAAACGTATTTAACTAAAATTAAATATTATCATAAAATTAATTTACCATTTCATAGAACATTTTTTGAGTTGTGTAATGGTAATTTTAATTTTTAAAGACTTTTATAAAGGTTTTTTAACTCTATGTAAAGGAAGATCTACTTGGCCATTTCTCATATAAAGGTCTTCTTGGAGCATTCTAATGTTGAGTTCTACATGAATTTGGGCCACCTAATGTTAGGTTAGTCGCATGAATGTCATATAATAATTACCTTATCCATGTTAAGGTGAATTGTGTCCATACATGAATGTCGATTATTCCTTGATTTAGGGTTGATGGAGACATGTGTGATGGTTGGACAGACTTCAAATGGTAGTGTGGGTAGTCCCAACCTCATGTATATGTAGTTTTTTAATATATAAAGGTAATGTGGGGGTGTATTGTATATGGGTCATATTTTTTGAATATAAATAAGGTTATTTTTAACTTAACCCTACGCAACACATGTTTTTTAATCTAAACGAAGTATTTTATAAAGATTTCAGATTTATCATCGAGTTTTAGTCCTGCAATGTGTTTTAGTGAAATATAATAAAAAATAAATGGAAATAAATGGGTTTTATATCTCTTAATAGATTATAATGAAATATATGACCACCCTTAAAATTATGAGATATAAATTAATTGTGTAAGTAAATTAAATATAAACAAACTTATAGTGAATTAAAAAGGGAAAGTTTATAAAGTATTTTTGGAATATCTAACATATAATTCATATGTTTTATTTTCAGTATAATAATTTAGAGTCCTTCCCTCCATTTAAATTTCTTTCTTTATATTTAACTTATTCAATATAAACTCATTCATTCAAGATCTTTAATCCTCCATCAATTGGTTCAAGTACCATCATCATGTTTCTAGACCATCCATCTTTTTCTCTCTCCTTTATTTTTAGTGTTTCAGTTTGTTCTTGATGTTTTTTCTAACAGGGGATATGGTTTTTATATTTTAATTTGTAAATTATGTGATTTAATCATGATTTATTTTCTCTTTAAAAATTTATGTGATTGTATTTAAAAAATATAATAATTTTTAAAATCAAATGAAGACTAATTATTAGATAAACTAGAATGTCACATCCATGTTCTTATTTGGAGGTATTTTCTATTTAATTTTTTTGTAACTTTATTACATGGATTTTCTAAGAGTTTATAATAAAAATATAGGTTT
The DNA here is from genome assembly GCA_963277665.1 of Viscum album. Lineage (NCBI taxonomy): Eukaryota > Viridiplantae > Streptophyta > Magnoliopsida > Santalales > Viscaceae > Viscum > Viscum album. The sequence goes on from OY728167.1 coordinate 953,679,251, forward strand.
TAGGTTCATAAATCATGATGTGCATGATTAGAACATGATTTTTAGAAATCATGTGCCATTGCAATGGAAACTATGCACCCAGTACTGTTGCACTATCTAGGTTACACTACCTAGTATATGGGCATGTCTACCTCCATGGATAATCATGAACCTATGAAAGTGGAACTGTCTAAGGAACATGACTAGGCATATCGGTGTGCACCCCCTACAGTAAAACCATGTGGTAAAATTTCCTCTTATGCATAGGTGTCACATGGTTGGTGCACGGTTTGGAAAACCATGCAGTTAAAGCATGTGGACTACCACAAATTTAAAAATATTTAAATTCAAAAACTATTCTTCCCCTATTTTCACCTAAAATTCTCCCTAAATCGCCCCATTATTCCTCCCCAATCCTAGGAGCACATCCCTCTTCCTCCTATCTCCCTTGGGATTCAATCCTTGGGTGGATTTGGTGTGTATTCATCAAGAAACCTCCAAGTAAGCCTCTCATTACTTCTTGTCTTCCTTCTTCTTAGTCCCTTATTATTTCTTTCATGGGTTCCCATTATCCAGTTGATTGGTTACCCAAATTTGGTTCTACTCTTGTTATTTTGTTTCTATATTGATGGTTATGGTGTTATATTTTCTTTATAGTGTCTTTCCTTAGAGTGGTTGTGATTTTCAAATGTCTTAGGGTAATTTCTAATAAATAGTTAGGTGGTTCCATGCATTTAAATTGTTTGGTAAATTTAGTATGGTTGATTTGGTTTTCAAATGGGTTCTAAAAATTGTTTGGTGTTTCAAAACATGTTTTTCTGGGGTTTTGGTGTGCATAAGGCTTTAATGTTGGTTTTCCTATTAAAAATGGATGTTTTCCAGGTGTTTTATAATTATTGGAAATTATATTATGTAAGATATGGTTCATGTGAAATGGGAGATGGAAATGAGAATTAGTTAATATAAGTTATCTAGGTAGGTAGACTAGGTCTAGTATGTTATGTGAGTTGGTGGGGCTGGGTCCCAGTATCACTAATAGGATTATGTATCTACAAAAACTAATCATACATGTGATGGAGATTAGTGGTTCGAGCAGGACTGTTGTGTCAATGAGATGATTTGGTCACTAAGAGTATAAGGATCCTTGTAAACCCTTAACCCTAGTAACTTAGGTATTTCCCATGGTTATCATGATATGCTTACCATTCATCTTATTACCATATTTACTTTCCTTTTTTATTTCAAAGAATGTTTTACTTAAAACAATATATTTGTTTTTCTTAAAAACAAGAATGTTAATTTTTTATCTAATGTGAGTGCATGGAATCTATTTTGGTTGTATCCTATTAGGTATTTGAATCACATACTAAATACACCCTCATATGTATGTAGACCTTTTTATGTTTGACCCAGGTAAATAAAATGTTCCCCACAGTGGTGATGGTTTTTATATTCTATATTGGTTACTTCGTTGGAGGGTTTTGGTGGTGGTGGCATGGGGTGTCGACCTATAGAACACATATAGGTTACTTTGGTCTATTTTTTCTTTTCCTTTTTGTTATTTTGGTTTTTGTTGTAATTCTTATGTGTTTTAGTTAACTCATTTCATAAATGTTTCTTGGTTTTCTGTTATTATTTTCTATTGGTTATGTTTGATTCTCTTTGGAAAAAATCAATCCTGAAGATGTTTATTGATGAAAATACACTAGTTTCCAGCCCATAGAGATAGGTAATGCTCTTCATACCTTTCCATAGGCTAGGTCAGGTGTCAGGTAGGATGGTATTCCTACCTATTGTGTGAAAAATGGTATTAGAGAAAAAAATTTCCTTATTTTAGGTCATATTATCTAGAAGAGTTTGGGTAGGGAGGATCATGGATTTTCATGTATTGAGGTTCTAGTTACGAGTGTGGTGAATGGACATCAAACATCAAGTTAGGACTTAGGTTACCATGGGATGTTTGACATTTGGTTTGATTCATCATCTAGGTGTGATGTATAAGATGTAGAATATGTATAAACACCAAGTGGGGGTGGAATGGATTGACTTGTTATTGTTCTTATTGTGGGTTTGTTTTGGTTTATAATTGTGTTTTAAAGTTATTGTTGCTGAAAATTTTTGGATGTGGTATTGATGGTTTCCTTGTGTTTATCAATTTTTGTATCATCATTCCTCCATGGAGACTTCTTATGTAACCACAGGAACAGTCCAGAGAGAGTTATCCCTCACCAATTGATCAGATATTAGTGCAGATGGTTGTTTAGTATAACCAGAAAATAGATCTATGAGAGGTTTTTAGTCCTTCTTATACTAAGGAAGTTCAACTGGGTCTGGAAAAAGACAAGGCTTAGTTTTTTCTCAAGAAAAAATATCCTTTCATCTGGGGGATCATGGCCTCTAGGAATATTTTGATTGGATTGAAAAGGGTAATAGGATTTTTTGGTTTTTTGAAACTCATGATCCAGTCAAAGTGAAGTGTGATTTATTCATGTTGGATGGGTGTAGTCATAGGTGGTGGGACTCCATTTTTTTTCAGAAACCATGAAAAGATATATTGTAAGGACATCAAAGTTGTTTTTAATGATTAGTATTTTTCTAAGACCTTGTCACTCACTAAGATCTAGTATTTTTTGATATCTGTTAGGGGGATCAAACTATGTTTGAGTACAAAAACTATTTCCTTGGGTTGGTTCATTTCGCACCTGAGGTGGTTTCTAATGGGTAGTTAAAGGCTCGTCATTTTGAATTGGGGTTGCGGCCGGACATTCATTCCCATGTATTCTTGTTAAATTGAAGACATATGATGGGAAATTGGATCGATCCCTGATGGTAGAGATGGATCATGCCGAATAGTCTGGTTTTTATGGGATAATATCAACAGTGGGCTAGGGCAGTAGTGGTTCATCTAAAAGGAAAAAAAGTGTGACGAGTAAGAGAAAAAGGGTGGTGGTATCTAAGGCTATCCATCCCAAACTCCCTCACATGAGACCATTGGTGGTGGCTTATTTTTATTATACTAGTGTGGAAGGTTAGGTAATGTGTAGAAAATGAGTCCAATTCCACCAGGACCCTACCATCAGTGTGGGTAATTGGGTCACTTGTAAAGGTTCTGTAACAGTGGTTCACCAATCAGAGTGCTATAGGTTCTTTATCCCATAGGTAATAACCAACTCAGGCTGGCGTATTAGGGTCTATAAGTTTGTTTTTTGTTGGGTGTGGTGGCCAGGTTGGATCCTCCTTTAGAAAGAGTCAACTTAATGAAGATCCACTAGTCAATAATTGACAGAAGAAATCAATATAAGAAAAGCACCATCATTTCATAGATCATGCACCAGTCAAATCAAATGAAGGACCCAAAATTGTTCTAGGTATTATTTTTATTGAAACATACATAGTTGTCAGTTTTTTGGCATGATTTGATATAAATAAAGATACAACTTTCTGATTTGGAATCCAAAATATTCATTTTCCAAAGCATCTCACCTTGTTCTGCACCAGTTCTTTGTTCTAAAAATGACGATAGATCCCTCTATGTGTGTATTGATTACTGAATGTTTAATAGGGTGACAATCAAGAAAATATTCCCCTTTTCATGCATTGATGAAATCTTTGATAAACAAAAGGGGGAAATGTGGTTCTATAAGATTGGTCTATGCTCTGGGTATCATTATGGTTGGGTTTTAGAAGAAGATGTTCCTAAGACAACCTTCTAAATTAGGTATGTACACATTGAGTATTTGGTCATTCCATTCTGGTTGAAAAATGATCTAGAAGTCTTCATGGATCTTATGAATAGGATATTCTATCAATACCTTGACAACTTTGTTGTGGTATTTGTGGAGGACATCTTGATTTACTCTAGGATTGAGTAAGAGCATGAACAACACTTGAAGATCATGTTGGGTACTCTTCAAGATCAACGTCTTTATACAAAGCTCTCTAAGTGTACCTTTTAGATCAAGGTGGTGAATTTTCTGGGCTATTTGATTTCAAACATGGGGTTTTGGTAGACCTTGAGAATATTATAACAATGTTTTAATGGGAGAAAAAGATATTTGATATTAAGAGATTTTCCAGCCTGGAAGGGTGCGACAAAAAGTTTGTTAGAGATTTATATTAGGTTTCTTCAACCACGGCTACACTTAATTGTAAAAGGGATATGTTTGAATGGATCCTAGAATGTTAATAATATTTTCAAGATCTAAAGTGGTGGTTGAAAACTGCCCCTATCATGACCTTACCAAAATCTAGAAAGGAATACGTGGTCTACTATGACACATCATATATAGGTATTGGGTGTGTGTTGATGCAGGATAAGAATGTGGTGGCATAAAGCTCTCTCCAACTCTTACCATATTAAAGGAATTACCCAACCCATGATTTATAATTGGAATTAGGGATTCCTTCTTTTATGACTTGTCATCACTACCTTTTTAGGAGAAGTTTGTAGTAGAATCAGACCATAAGATATTGGCATAGGTTTTATCATAGAAGGATCTAAACTTGAAGAAACATTGATGGTTTGACTACCTTTAGGGGTAATAATTTTCCATCATCTATACCCCAGGAAAAGAAAATTTGGTATTTGGTGTTATAAGTTTGAATGTTCAGATGTATGATGTAAAGGAGTCCAATGATGAGTGGAATTTAATGGGATTTTTTTCTCATATGCACTTGGATGTCAAGGAGCATAGTGGAAGAATGTATTTGCCTAGTGTTCAACTAACTCCCTCTCTTATGAAGTTGATTTGGGAGGAAAATACTTTTGATGAGATGTGTGAGTATATTAGGAAGCTCTTAAACTGTGGGAAGGTTCCAAAAAAATTAGTCATTGTCTCCAAAGGGAGTTCTTTATTTCAAGGTCTACTTTGTGGTACTATTTTCTTTGCCTAAGGTGGTGATGTAGGATAACCATCAGTCTCAGTGGGTCGTTTATCTCAGGACCACCAAGATGTTCTATGACCTATGACACTGGTTCTGGTGGCCAGGTATGAGATGTGATATCATCAACATTATATCTAGATGCTATACTTGCCATTATATTGAAGAGGAGAACCAGTGGACCTTAGGTTTACTTCATCCACTCCATAGTTATAACTAGAATTGGTATAAGTTCACTATGTAATTTATCATTGGGTTTCCTCATATACCCTAGGATAAGAATATGATATGGGATGTAATTTATTGTCTAAACAAATTCACCCATTTCACTCTGATCAAGGATTCAACCAAGGTGGATGAGTGGGTCTAGTTTTATGTTCAAAAGATACTGAGGTTTCATGGTGTTCAATCACCTATTATTTTAGATAGGGACCCCCATTTTACATCACTCTTTTTGAAAGGCCTTCAGAAAGAAATAGAGACACAGGTCAAACCTTGTATGACAAACTATCCTCAAATAGATAGTCAAATGGAGTGGGTAAATCAAATTGTGGAAGACATGATTTAGGTGTTGTGTTAGATTTCAGAGTCTTGTGGGATATACATTAGATATTGGTGGAGTATTCATATAATAATAGTTACTAATCCTCAATAATAATGGATTACTTTGAGGCACTTTATGAGCATCCACTTCAGTTACCTTTGTGCTGGACAGAAGTGAGTGAGACTTCTATTCTCAGACCAAGACTTGTATAAGAAACATTAGAAAAAATCTATTTGATCAAAAATCATTTGATGATAGTGTTGATTCACTATAAGAATTATGTTGATCAACGATACTGATCCTTTGAATTCTTAGTGGGTGAGTAAGTGTTTCTAAAGGTGGCTCCTCGCCTAGGTCATTGTTATCTTGTTAAGAAAAAGATGCAAATGACATGGTATGTCAAACCTTTTGATTTTTCTAAGAGAATTGGTTAGGTGTAATATAGATTATATTTACCATCTTAGTTGATATTGATCCATGAAATTTTTTATGTCTCGTAATTTAAAAATTATCATCTGAACCGGTCGCACATGATGAACTTGGAAGACTTGCAGCTAGAATAAAATTTTCCTATGGTTGATCAATCAGTACGGATTGTGGGATCTCAAAAGAAAGTGATTCGGGGGAAGTCTATACAATTTTTTAATATCCTTTGGAAGAATATTAATAAATATCATGAGACATGGGGTGAAATTCTTTGGTGGAGGAGTAATATCCACACTTATTCTCTCATCAGACATCAGAATGATTTTTTTGAGGGTGGAAAGTTTTCATGGTGGGGATAATTGTCACATTAGTGGTCCTATTTTGAGATATTTTGTCTTTTATTTTTATTCATACTTTTAATACATGGATTTCATGGGAGTTTCTTAGAAAAATGATGGTTTTTGGGTCTGACACTAGGAGGCACATAGTTGGTGCATAGTTATTTGAAACCATACACCAGGGAAAAAGACACTATCCAGGTCACATGACCTTGCATGTAGGCATGATAACCTCTACGAATAATCGTGCGCCAAATATAATGTCACTTTATGAGGCACATGACTAGGAAAATGAGAATGTATGTCACGAACAGAATCTGTTCTCCATCAAAATCGCCACCCGACTCAACCCGCGACAAGGCCCGAAGGGCGTTATTGATCCCCAAGGGATGTAACAAGTGTCCGGGTATCATAAAATGAAGTTTGGGATTGATTTACCAAGGTTAATAAACAGTAAACAACAAACAGACTCAATAAAACAAATCTGGATTTTTCAACAAAAATCATCTTTTATAAAATTTTAGAACTGAATTACATAAGTTAAAACTATGTTTTAAAGACCATTAAAAAGGTCCAAAACCAAATAAATACATCCCAAGAACCTCCACATAAAAATAGGAACCTCCATCAATCCATCTCCACAACACTGCATCATGAACGACTGCTAAAAACTCAAACTGTTGGCAAAATAAGGTGTACCCAAACCTACAACTACAAAATATCCAAGTCTACTTACACCCAAATATGTAATTAGGGTGTGAGAAAAATCCCAGTAGGATACCACCACCAAGATATTCTATTTTATAAACATTTAAATATGAAAAGTATGTGAGTTTTCAAAAACAAGAAATTCTAGTTACAATTTATAAAAGATGCATCCTTGAATAAAAATAGTTTTCAAGTGGGATAATTTAAAGAGTCAAAACTTTTAAAATAAAATCCAAATTTACAGAATTTTTTCATCCAATCATATCGTATGCTGATAGCAAGAACAAAACATCTAATGAGCACCGACAATGGGAAATAACCCATAGTAACTAGCTCGTTGTGGGTCCCAGATACCTCGTATCTCTGTGAAAGTAACTATCACAAATATATGTTCTCGTGCATGAGACACTAGTAGGGAACATGAACATAACCTAGTTGTCCCCCATCATCATCATGATAGTTTATTTAGTGTTGTAATCATCAATCTTGATATGTGAAATTGAGGCCAAACCCCACGGGATCACTAGCATACTAGTACACGTCCACCCACCTAGATATCAGGGTTTCCCTATTATGCTCAAACAAGTTCAACAAGCCATGAAATATAATTTTCACATAAAAATATCACTTCCACATCACTAATCAACCAAACATCCCACATGTACATCACACAGACCCATCATAAACTTTTTCATTCAAATGTATTTTGAAATCCTACTCACACCAAAATAGCCCACAACACATTTTGCATTTCTTTAACAATTAAACACATCCTTTAACAATTTATAAAATATTTTTGAAGATGTTAAACATCACATAACATCACACTCACATGTCACATAATACCCTTTTCATAAACAAACCCCATTTTCACATTACACTCACACAAAACAACCCACATCACGTTCACTTCTCTTTCAAATTTAGTTAAATCTGTTAAACATTTTTATAAAACATTTCCAAGATGATACAGATCACATGACATCCCCTTTCACATTCAAATTAAACCATTTCAAAATATAAACAATCCAAAAGATTTTTCCAATATGGTTTCACCTCTTATATAAATCATTAAACCATTCAGATCTTTCATAAAACAATTCTAAGGAGTATACCCAAACTTTGCACATAAAACCCATTTCAAAACCATCTTGCAAGAACAAAATCACAGAAATACTAATCCAAAACAAAATTTAAATCCCTATAAAGATTTCATAAACTACTCTCAAGTATTATAAAATCACCTTGAATAGTACCACAAAAGATGCACATGAAAACACACACATTTTCATAAAACAATTTCAGGAGGCATAACATGGTTTTACACATAAAACCCAATCAAAAACCCTCTTTCAAACCCAATGGAACAACAAGACCATACCAAAGTATAATTTTCAGTCTGAACAAGATTTATTAAATGAATTTCACATGTTATAAAATACACTCAAATAATACCCTAAGAATTACACATGAAAACACACAATTTCAAGCTAAGATGCAACTATAAAGTTAAATGATATACCAAATATATCATAAATAGTTTTTGCACCACAAAAAACATAATAGGAATATGAAAATGGGTAAATACATCAATATAACTCATCAATAATTTTTTAAACATGTAACAACCTAGATTTTGGGTCAAAACCCTCAAATCTTGGTGTGAAACATCAACCGCACCATCACTACACCAAAAAAAAGTGAAGAAAAAACCTAAAATAAAAATATTACACAAAAAATACACCATTTCAAACCCTAGGTTCTAACCCTAACTTCTATACACTTTGTAACATCAAGAAAGAGGGATGAAGCCCTAAGGAAATGGAAGAAAAGGAAGAGAGAAACACTTACTTGAAGGAATCTTGGAAAAATTGCCCTAAATCCACCAGTATATAAATTATCAAACAACCAAACATTCAAGGTAGGTTCTAAAAATGTTTAGGAGATCATTTAGAAACTGGAATGGGTGAAAATAGTGATAAATGAAGAAGTTATGAAGGAATCAATTTACCTCTTCAAATCTGGGTGATTTGTATAATATAGAGAATGTTTTCCTAAATTTCCAATTCAAATGATCTCTAAATATGGGGAATAGAGCATGGGAGTGTTCCTTGGGTAAGTGGTCTCCAATGAGATTTGGAATCACCAAACAAAATTAAAAATTGAATGAGATATTAAATAATTAAAAATTATTTTTAATTCAGGAAATGGGCTTTCGGGCTGGCCCAACACATTAATAAAAAACTTAAATCCATCATTATTATGGATTCCTATGGATTCCAAATTGATATGGTGATCTTAATATATGAGGGGATTCCATTTTTAAACTTTAATGGGGGTAAAATGTTGAAAAAATGAGTATAAAAGATATATAAATTTATTTTTAAATCTTGAAATGGGCTTACGGTTTGGCCCAAATTTCAAAAACCCACCATTTCCACCAAAATGTGTGGTAAACCCCCAAAACAAATTAATAATGGAATATAAATGAAAAATGACTTTAAAAGAAGTCATGTATGTGACCATTATCCCCACCATAAAAATTTCCTCCCTTGGAAAGCCGTAACAAGGCCAAAAGAAAAAAAACAAACCCAACCCAAAAGCCGAAATGGACTCCTTTGCCAAGTCCCCCCCCCCAAGGCCAAAACACCTCCAGTGATCAACTAAAGAAGGAATAATTCACAACCAAAACATACACCACATTACTGAAACGATCAAGAACATTTAGGATTTATCCCAAAAAAAACTCCTCAAACACTATCTGAACAAGGCTCAAGAAATATACCCAAACAGACAACAATATCAAACAAGGTTACACTTGCCTTTATATAACTAAACTGTTGGGAAATCTCCAATCCCAACTTTTACCCAAGGAAGATGTAGGTATTTATATAGCTCTGAATCAGACTACCCACTTCAAATCCAAGACCAAGGAAAAACACAGAGTTACCGGTATGAGGATAGACAAATGAGTTCCCCACCATAAGAGACAACATAAATTTATCTCAAGATAGAATCGAGACACTAATAGGGGGAGGACTGAACGGACACCCTCGTACAAGGGGTATACTTCCAGTAGAAATTTCCAAAAGAACATACATGAGACCCGTGGTGGGTCTCCCCACCATAAGAACTAACCATCTTAACCGACCAGCATGGGCTAGCAAAGAAAGTCCCCAAAACTCAAAGAGTTGGGACAACCACACGGTTAGTCCACATAGTTTGGGAAACTGTGCGCTAACCATGTGGATCCTTATATCTGCATGGTTTTCTGGGTCACAATTAAAACTCACCATGTGAGAACCATGCCCTCAACCTGCCTAGCCAAATTTTAAATCTTTCCATAAAAAACTCAATGGAAACCAAAGGGGGAAGTAAAGACATTAGGCGACAAACATGGGCATGAGCCACTCCATCTCTTTCCATCGAACAGGAATAACAGAAGAAAGATGAAGACACCAAATTTTTAAAGTATTCCTATATCTCATACTGAGGGCAGAACTTTGTACAAGGGTATGGACGACACTGGGATTTCCCCTGACTACGTGTTATCTTCTCTCCGGGACCTATGGCTAGAACTCAAAGGATTGAAGCAACTTTGACCTCATAGATAGGCTTTGGAAACCCCCTGAATGGAAATTCTCCTTCTAGTGCTACACATAACTACACCGCAATCCCAGATGGGTTCACCAAGACATAACACACTCCAGAACTCACTTTACTGAAACATGACATTTCAGTGAAATAAGGGCATAAAAGATGCACACACATTACACCATATTTCTTTGGGTGAGAAACAACAGATGGTAAAGACACATATTGACACCTTCCTCTATATTAGTGGATATTGAATTTTTTTCCAAGGGAGACATAATTTCAGCATAATAGAGACCCTTAGAGGATTTCATGATCCTCAACTTTACGGTTAAATGAGAACACGGCATCACAAGGTGTCACCGAATATAACCATTCCGATTGATAGAAACAATACATGGAAAGGGACCTTATACCAAGTCCCCAAACAACACACAATTCCAGAAGGTTTCTATAATGGCCTCTCATGACCAGATTTCCCACACTGGTGGTTTAATATGAACTCCTAATTCAAAGAGACTATGAAGGACCCAGAGGCCCCCTTAGAAACCATCCATACACACATCCACACTAACAACCCATGACCACTTCCACCTTCAACGAAATAGGAAACTTAAGAAACTATGGTCTCTTTCAACCTTACACGAGCAGTCTCCCTCTATAAGAGTATCCTCAAACCCAAAAATGAAAGTGTGTAAACTCATTATACAAAGATCAATAAACAATTCTATACATTGATCAACTAGAGTTTTTTCCAATGGAAAAACAATCCGGGATGCACTTCAATTGTGCACTAACCCTTAATGGGGGTGTACCTTATCCAACGAGAGAACCCAAGGACCCAACCAACCCAGTCCATTGGCTAATAAATACCACAACCAAATCCAAACAGATGAGGGGAACCACCATAATGGCATCCCAAACTTTTCTCAGAAGAGGCCACTAACCAGCCCTTCAACCCAGCATACTGACCAAATAAAAACCCAAAACACCATTCAAACAAGAGGGGTTCTTGGACACATAACATTGAATAACAGCAACATATCAAAAAACACATGATACACACCATCCCAAAACACTCATAAAGATATCAAGTTTTATTTTTTAAAACATTTCTTTAAAAACAAATGGTTCAGTGGTTAGCATATCCACTAATGGTACCTCATAGTCCCCACACATGCATGCTTCCGTGACACACTGGGCACCCTCCTCATATCCATCCGAGAACTCATCCAATCATTCCATTAACCATCCATCATCCTATATAACCCCATGCATATGGTATCTTATGAAAATACCAAAGTATAAAATAAAAAATCTTTTCATTTTTCAAAACCAAAACAATCAACCAATACTTCCTTTTTTTCAATACCGCTAACCACAAAATCGAACCAAAATTACCACTTAAAAAACTTTTCAGAAAGGAACTATAATTCAAATGAAAACTCACTTTCAAGTCATAAACATTAATTTTAAAACAACTCATCCCATTAAAACACCTTTCAACAGTTTATAAGACTCTATTAGAAACACTTTTTTCAAAACCAACTTTAACATACTTCTTGATTTCAAAAGAGGTGTAAACACACTATTTTCCTAATTCAATAAAATTATGAAATTTTATTTCCACCATTTACAAAATGAAACATTTCCCTATTTATTTGAAAATAATTTCACAAAAACCTTATGCTTCTTAAAACCATGTAGTTTTTACTTTAAAACCGAACATCTAAGATTTCAAAACTAAATGACACAAGACAATGAGAGGGGGAACTAGATTCGGTGTTTGAATTGAAAATATGGTTGGAATCCATACGCCAATCACTTCACCATCATGAATAGTGTTCTAAGGAAATATCCTTGGATCCACATGGCTTTCCAGGCTTGTGAGCTCACTGAGACTGTTACCTCAACTCTCTTTTCATTTCACCAGATCATCGTTAAACCAAGAACACCAAAGGACACAGATGAATCCTGACTTCCCCTGGTGACTCGAATCCCTTCATGGGGTGTCTTGGCCAGGAAAAAAACCCATAACCATAATTTCAAGTCAAAATAATCCTAAATTTAGTCTATCCTAGCCGTTCCCCAAATAACATTACCCAAAGAGTTAACCTGAACCTCCTTTGATACTATTTTGTCATGAACCGAATCTGGTCACCATCAAAACTGGCACCTGACCCGGCCTAAGACAAAACCCAAAGGTCATTACCAATTCCCATGGGCTGGAAAAAGTGCACGGGTATCATAAACTGATGTTTTGGAATGATTTACCTGAGTTTATAAACATCAAACAACAACAAAACTCAATAAAACAAATCTGGATTTTTCAATTAAAGCAATCTTTTAAAAAAATTCAAAACTAAATTACATAAGTTAAAACTATGTTTTAAAGACCATTAAAAATGTACAAAACCAAATAAGTATATCCCAAGAACCTCCACATGGAAAGAGGCACCACCCTCAATCCATCTCTGTAACACCGCATCATGAACGACTGCTAAAAACATGAATTGTTGGCACAAAAGTTGTACCCAAACCTGCGACAAAAAAATAACCAAGTCTACTTACACCCAAAGGTGTCATTAGGGTGTAATACAAAGCCCAGTAGGATACCACCACTAATAGATTCTATGTGATAAACATTTAAATATGAAAATCATGTGAGTTTTTAAAAACATGAAATGTTAGTTAAATTTTCTAAAAGATGCAACCTTGAATAAAACAGTTTTTGTGTGGGCTAATTTAAAGATTCAAAACTTTTAAAATAAAATCCAAAGATACTTTATTTTTCCATCTAATCATCATGTATACTTAAGCTATGCACAAAACATCTAATGATCCCAAGCAATGGGAAATAACCCCTAGGCACTAGCTCATTGTGGGTCCCAGGTACCTCGTATATTGGTGAAAGTAACCATCACAAATATTCGTTCTCGTGCATGAGCCATTAGTAGGGAACATACCCATAACCTAGTGGTCCCCCATAATCATCATCATAGTTTAGTTAGTGTTGTAAGTGTCAATATTTCTACGTGAAATTAAGGCAAAACCCCACGGGATCACTAGCATACTAGTTTACATCCACCCACCTAGATACCTGGGTTTCCCTCTTATTCTCAAACAAGTTCAACAATCCATGAAATATAATCTGCATGTGAAAATATCACTTCCACATCACACATCAACCAAACATCCCACATGTACATCACACAAGCACATCATCCACTTTTTCATTCAAATGTATTTTGAAATCCTACTCACACCAAAATAGACCACAACACATTTTTCATTTCTTTCACAATTCAAAAAATCCTTAAACAGTTTATAAAATAGTTCCCAAGATGCTAAATATCACATAACATAATAGTCACATGTTACATAATACCATTTTTATAAACAAAACCCATTTTTTACATTACACTCACACAAAACAACCCACATCACATTCACATCTCATTCAGATTTCAGTAAATCTGTTAAACATTTTCATAAAACATTTCCAAGATGATACCCATCACATGACATCCACTTTCACATTTAAAATGGACCATTTAAAAATATAAAAAATTCAAAACAGTTTTCCAATATGGTTTCACCTCCTGCATAAATCATTAAACCATTCAAATCTTTCATAAAACAATTCTAATGAGTACACCCAAGCTTTGCACATAAAAACCATTTAAAACCCATATTGAAAGGAAACAATAATAGAAATAATAATCCCAAAAATAAATTTCATCCCTATAAAGATTTCATAAACCACTATCAAGTATTATAAAATCACCTTGAATTAAACCAACACATGATGCACATAAAAACAAACACATTTTCATAAAACACTTTCAAGAGGCATAACAAGGTTTTACACATAAAACCCATTCAAAACCCTCTTTAAAACCCAATGGCACAACAATACTATACCAATGAAAAATTTGAATCCCATAAAAGATTTATTAAAAAAATATCACATGTTATAAAATACACTCAAATAATACCCCTAGAGTTACACATGAAAACACCCAATTTCAATCTAAAATAAAACTATAGTTAAACGCTTAAAAAAATCAATAACAAATAGTTTTCACACCACAAAAAACATATAAGTAATGTGAAAAATGGATAAATATAGAAATCTAACTCATCAATAATTGTTTACACATGGAAACACCTACCTTTTGAGTTGAAACCCTCAAATCTTGGCGTGAAACATCAAGCGTGCCCCCGCCGCACCACAAAGAAGTGAAGAGAAACCTGAAATATCAAGATTGCATAAAAAAGACACCATGTCAAACCCTATGTTCAAACCCTAACTTTTGGACACTTTGGAGCATCAATAAAGAGGGATGAAACCATAGGAAATCGAAGAAAAGGAAAGGAGGAACAGTTACTTGAAAGAATCTTGGAGAAATCACACTAAATCCACCAGTATCTGAATTTTCAAACATCCAAACATTCAAGTAAGGTTCAAAAACGGATGAGGATATCATGTAGGAACTGGAATAGGGAAAAATAGTGAGGAATGAAGGAGTTATGAAGGAATCAATTTACCTATTCAAATCTGGGATATTTGAGAAATCCAAAGAAGTTTTTCCTAAATTCTCGATACAAATGATCTCCAAATATTGGGAGGATAGCATGGGAGTGCGACTTGGTTACGTAGGATAAGGTGAGAGTTGGAATCACCAAGAAAACTTAAACATTTAATGAGATATTAAATAATTAAAAATTATTTTTAATGCAGAAAATGAGTTTTTGGGATGGCCCAACACCTTAATAAAAAACCCAAATCTATCATTATTATGGATTCCAAATTGATATGGTGATTTTAATATACCAGGGGATTCTATTTAGGAAGTGGAATGGGTGTAAAATGTTGAAAAAATAAGAAGTTATAAAAGAAACAAAAATTTATTTTTAAATCTGGAAATGAGCTTACGGTTTGACCCATATTTCGAAAACCCACCATTTCCACCAAAATGCGTAGTAAACCCCCAAAACAAATCAGGAATAGAAATTAAATGAAAAATTACTTTAAAATAATTCATGTATGTGAAAAATTACCCCCTCTAAGAAAACCATATGTCCAACTTTCCTCTTATACAAAGGTGTCACATGATTGGTACATGATTTGGAGAACCGTGCGGCCAAACCATGTGGCCTTTTGGAACATTGAAAATATTAAAATTGATAAACTAACCTCCCATATTTTAACCCCAAATCCACACTAACACACCCCATTCTCCCCCAATCCCAATGAATGCCCCATTTTCCACTTTTATTCCTTATGATTTAATCCTTGGGTGGATTTAGTGTGGATTCTTCAAAGAACCTCCATGTAAGACTCTACTATTTTTTTATCTTCTTGGTCCCCACCTATCTATTTATTGTTTTATACTTCTCTAATGGATTTTTCCCAAATTTGATTTCCAACATGATTCTTTTGGTTATCTATTGATGGTTATATTTTTCTATTTCTTTTATAGGATATCTATTTGGTGTGGTTGTGGTTTTCAATAGGTTTCAGGTGATTTCCATGACAGATGTAAGTGGTTCCATTCATTTACATTGTTCAATGAATTTAGTGTTCTTTATTTGGTTTATAAATGGGTTCTATAATTTTTTTAGGTGGTGAAAACATTTTTCACAAGGGTTTTGGTGCATTAAAGAGTTTTATAATGGCATGCCTTTTGAAAATGGATGTTTTCCAAGTGTGTTTCAATTGTTAGAAATGAGATTGAGTAAGAGGTGGTTCATGTGACATGGGAAATAGAAGTGATAATTAGAGAATCCTATTTGTATAGGTGGGAAGACTATATCTAGTATGTTAGGAAAGTTAACAAGGTTGAGGCTTGGTCTCCATAGTAGGATTACATAACATCACTGACTAAACATACATGTGATGGGGATTTATAACTCGAGCAAGATCGTTTCATCCAGGGTATGATTTGATCCCTAAGAGAATGAGGATCCTAGGACCCTACTAATCCTAGTACCTTAGGTTTTTCACATGGTTCTCATACTATGCTTACTATTCATCTTATTATTGTCTTTATTTTAAATTTTATCTTTCT
Organism: Viscum album; assembly: GCA_963277665.1. Lineage (NCBI taxonomy): Eukaryota > Viridiplantae > Streptophyta > Magnoliopsida > Santalales > Viscaceae > Viscum > Viscum album. The sequence continues at coordinate 953,695,795 of OY728167.1, forward strand.
TTTTTTTTAAACTAGCATGTTAATTAATCATCTAATGTGAGTGCACTGAATCTCATTCATCGGTATCCTTCTAGGAATTTGGGTAACACTCTACATACACCATCAGGTGTATGTGGAACTTATTATTTTTTACCCAGGTAAAGGAAAGGTTCCCCGTGGTGGTGATGGTGGTTCTATATGATGGTGGTTCCTTCGTTGAAAGGTATTGGAGGTGGTGGAATTGGGTGTCGACCCAGATACGCCATAGAGGTTTTGGTGGTCTAGTTTTCCCCTCCACATTTTAGTATTGATGTTCGTATTGAAATTGTAAAGTGTTTGACTTATCTTGTGTTAAGGATGTTTCTTGGTTTTATGTTATTATTTCATATAGGTTATTGTTGATTATTTTGGGTGAAATTATTCCCAATGATGTTTCTTGATGCCTAAGAACTAGTTTCCAGCATGTAGGGATAGATAATTCTCTTAGGTACATTCTATGGGCTAGTTCAATTGTTGCGTTGGATGTCAGACTAACATTTTTCATGACATTGAATTTTATTAAAGGTTGAAGAATATAATGAATATTCATATAGTATAATATTGTTATTATTATTATTATTCCAATAATTGAAATATAAGTAATATTTCTAGATAATTCTATAATTATTTCTTGAATTTATAGAATCCAGTAGATTATTATTTTGAGAATCTACAAATCACATGCAACTTATTATCATTTAATAATTAGAAAATTATCAAAAGGTATAGAAACAATTATCCTATTACATTTTTAACACAATTTCATGTGATTTACAAGATAGTGTGTTATTATAAATATTTTTATTTTATAATTTTTTTACTTATAGGTATTATCACATGTGTCGTGACATGGGTAAAAATACATAATTGAAAGATAATAAATAGTAAATATATATAGAGTTATTATTCTTCATAAAATTACATGAAATGATAAAATATATCTTGCACACAGTTATCATTATTTTTGGAATACTAGAATCATGGATCTAACCATAGTAATTAATGTATAAAATAACTATTATATTTTATAAAATGATAAGGATATTGAGTAGTGATTTTTATATTTTTTAGATCTTTCATTACTGAAAGAACTTCCCATATAAATATGTAAATATTTATGCTTATGGTAATTTTTCATAATAAATTTATTGATTTAGTATGAGAGTTAAAATAATTTTTTTATAAAGATAATAGACTGTGGATGAATGATCCCATACTTGTTTATAATAGGTTGGAATTCCTTAGTTCTATAGTCTTAGTTTACACTTGAAATTGTGTAATGAGTATACCTTTATTTTCTTGTGTGAATTATCTGGGATGTTACAACATTATTTTTATTTTTTAACTATGAATATAGAATGGTTCGGAATCTAAGTGAGAAATGAGATGGAGGCCTGAGGCTATAATGATTGTTGATAATGGTGATAGCGGGATGAATTGTTTTATATATAATAGTATTGAGGATGACACCATGGCGGCCAAGATGAGTTAAGAGATATGATTTCTCATTGATATATTCATGGTTGATGATTTTAACTGGTTGTTTGGCTGGATATTATTACATAAGGTTTCCAACTTATTGACATAGTATGACTGTATGCATGGAATGTAAATCTTTTATTTGGTAGCTTAAGATGAGTCCTAAATACCTTGAAATTGTGAGATGATAAATTAATTAATAAAGGGAAGGGGTTTCTTCTTAGTGATTATAGTGATAATGACATACATGAGAATAAATAAAAAAATTGTGGTGTCAAAGGCACTAGGCTTGGAAGATTAAAGTATTAATCTAAGAAATGAATATAGAAAAATATTAATTAATCAATTTATGATTAATAATTAATATTTAACTTTTATTCTTGTGTGCATGTTTGATAGATAATCTTTAGTGGTGGAAATCATGTGTTTTTGCAACAATAGTTTTAGATGAGTTTATGACTAGGTGGTTTCTCTTAGTGTGGTTGTGTGTGATATATATCTTTATATTTATTAATTTTATACAATTATCCTCCCACGTATATAAGAAAAACAACACACAAATGTTTTATGTGGTGTTTTATTCAACATCCATGTTAGAGAGGGAATAAATGAATAACTTATCCCTCTTCCCCAATCATCATTTTAAAATAGTTTATGGGAAGGAATATCCTAGGATATGAAGGCTTAAGGTATAAGTTTCATTCATACTTGGGATGTTATAGATCTAAGTTTTACTGAACATTTATATGTAGGATGTAATGACTTGATGTTATATCATATAATTATATTTGGTCATGATGGATGTGGTTTCCCATGGGTCTACATGAAATGGAATTTATGGATTCAGGTGTAATGTATATACTTAGTCTATAGTGGGTTTCAAGCATACACTTTGTTTCATATCTAATGATGATGATGTTGTGGTGGGCTATATAGAATAAAAAATATATGTGATATGATTTCATGATATATACGATGAATTTGGAAGGGATAATTACAAGATGTGGTCCATTGGATAGTTAGAGAAACAAACTAGCGGGGAAGTAGAATCAGAGTACCAACATTTATATATATGATTTTCAACTAACAATGTTATACGATTATGTGTTATATATTGAGTAATCCATTGAGAATATGTGAAATAATCCAACCTATTTAGGTGATGATTTGGTTTCATTTTTTTATTCACTAGGATTTTCTATACCTCATTCCATTTTTGCAAGAGGTTTCAAGGAGGATCCTTGTAGTATACTTGTTATGCTCATCCTATGTACATACAAAATATTTCATAGGTCTGTTGGATATAATTAGTGATTGAGTTAGATGTTAAAAGTTTAAAGAGTTATTAAATAGTTATTGGAGCTTCATTTTCACTGCCGATAGTTATTTTGATAGTTTCCATTTGTTTCAATTTTTTATGATATTACATTATGCATGTGATTGCTTTTTATTTATGAATTTTATTGGTTGGTGGTTGTGAAACCTCAACCCAATATTCTTATTTAAGTTGGAGTACCACCTAAACTCAAGAGTACCTCCCCCTATGGTATAAGATTATAGTAATGGTAAGGGCCTAAATATTACAGTGAGTATACAATTACTTATAATCAGAGTCATAAAACACAACAAAAATAATCAATACATCCATAACAAAAAATCAGGGAACACATAATCAACAAAACAGTGGTAAAAAAAATTATTGTGAAATAATACAGACTCATGATCATGCCAACATAAAATACTGATCACATAGTGAGATAATATGATATAGAAACTAAACAAATGACCAAAAATACACCCATTGACCCACTTCTACACTTGAGATGCATGACACAACCTGGATCCACATACCCATTGACTAGTTCCATCTCAATCCATTGCACGTATTGTTCTAAACATGAAAGCAGATATAATGTACCCACATGAACTAGAGTTCCCATGAATGGTGTGAGAAATAATACACCACAATTGGGTCTCAGCAAGTTCCCCTATTATACATCATCATATATTTTTATGCACAAGATAAAATAAACATGTCACAGAAACTCATTGTACGTTGTGTAATAACCAGGACATGATGACTCTCTGTGTGTTGGGCCATTGTGTGCTAACCAGTCTACCATAAAACCTAATAATTCATGCCTCATCATATCGACTCAAGACCTCATACTCGATATTTATCCCATACCCAAAGACTCAGATTATGGTGTTGATAGAGTTTTATTTTTTACATATTTTTGTATATAAAAGGTGATATTTTTAAAATTTTTATTATTGTTGTTGATATTTAATTTGTTATGTGATTCTTTGTTGGATACCACAAATTTTGGGAAAATGAATAAAAAGAATGAATTAAGTAGGGTTAAGACACTTCATGCCACACCATGAAGTGGCACAACACAACATCAATTTTTTGAAGGTATATAGATGATTTAGCAGAGTTAAGGGTAAGTCAAATAAAACATCTGAATCTTTAAAAAGAATAATCGGGATGGAACAGAGAAAAAATTGATGTAAAAAATATTACTCATCGAGAAATAAAATCACAGTGTGTAACAAAGATGAATAAAAGCTATAAAAAATGATGTGAAAAGATCATTCCCACACATTACATGATGTGAATACACTATTAAAAACATGAAATATTTTAAAAATAAGAGGTTGAGTCCCACACACTATAAATCATAAATATCATTCACAATATGAAACCCTCAGATAGGACAAAAAATGGGCAGTGTTGATGGAAATTTTTTGAGGATGAAACTTTTAAGATCTAGTCCAACAAAAACCCATTTATAACCCCATTTATGAGGACCCATTCACTTGAAAGAACTATAAATACACAAATAGGTTAGATGAGAAAGAAACAAATTTTGAGGATCAACTGCTATGCTATGCTATAGGGATGTTGTTGCTTTAGGTTTTTTACTTTCCTTTTATTTTTGTTTTCACTTCCCATATAACACATTTATTGATCTTTTAATTAATGTTTTTACATCTTTTTCCATCTCTCTTTTCCTTCTAACCCTAATCTCGTTCATTTTCTCTTCTCTTTACACTATGATCTCTTTTCACTTTGTGAATTGCAAGTGAATAACTTAATGCTTTCCACCGTGAGAGGTTTCATGATGTTATTTATTATTTAACTTAATGTTATTTAATACTATGATTAATTATTTGGTGGATGAGAGTGAAGTGAACTAGTGTGGTGAAGGTCCACCATGGCACGAATCTCAATTTCATTTCTACTTCCTGCCAAGAGAGAAGAACATTTTTTTACACTGAAGTGGTTTCTTATTCAAGAAAAATACCCACACAAGATAGAGAGTAACAATCCATTTATGATGTAATAATATTATAAACCTGAATTTAAACATATAACAAATAATGAATGAACCTGCATAGCCTAACCTAGGACGGAGTCCTTTTTCTCTAATTTCATTTTATTTACATCTTCATGTTAGGATAGTATTATTTTATTCCATTGAATTTTCTTAAAAAATAATACCATAAAATTTCATTTTTTTAATAAATAAATAAATAAACAAAAAAAATTATATAGAATAATATAAGTGAGTGAACTAATTTTAATGATTCTCAAGTAAGATGACCCTAGCCAGTCTTTGTGCTTCATTAGGAAAATAAATTTGGGTTTTTCCATTCCCCACGACAGGTGTGCATTAGGTGTCATCAAAACCTCAAGTCACTACCTAATAGAACAGGACATAGATATACATCTATATCATGAATTACTACCTTATAATTCATGGTAGATTCCACCATCGATGTGTCAAATCATGTCATAACCTAGCCCCACACGGGCGATCCTCAACCCATGCTTGCTCAAGGGAAGGTCCATCATCCAAAACCTAAGACTCAAGGAAAGTTTATACTAAGAACAAGAGCAATCCATCTATAATACCCTAACATTTTATAATATATTAATATTTAAATATTTTTTATTTCTTTGATATCTTACGTTACATGAAACACTAGGTTTAAATGAATTACGATATACTATAAAAATATTATTATTTAATTCTCCAATTATTACCTAGCCATTAAATTAGTTGGTATGAATAAGAATGATTTTTTTTTGAAATGTATAGGATTTAAAAATGTATGAAATAAAATCATTTTTTATTAATTTATTATAAATAAAAAAAAATTTTAAAGTAAAATAAATAATTTTCAAGAAAATTATTTTTATGCACACAATGTATTTTTAAATCAATATATTAAATTAATCACTATTTGTGAATTATTTTAATGAAATTAATATAAAATATATTAAATAAAAGTTACTATCATTCATAAAATATTTTTCTAGGTATGGAATAAAAATTGATATGTTTTATTCTTAAAAACAATATTTTCTAAAAAGTCATTTCATCATGTTTTTACACTTATTTTAAAATTAATTTTCTAAAATTTTATAAAATTTATTTATAAAATGCACTTATATTTTTTTTAATTTTATTGTAAAAATAAACTTAGAATAAATTTTTTATAATTTTATAAAAAGATTAATTTTTCAACGAATAATAAAAAATACTATTTTATATTGAAAACTGTTTTTCTATTTAAAGCATTTAAAAAGGTCTGATTTGTTTTAAAATTATTTTAAAGTAAAATTAGTAAAATTTTGTTATTATTAATACAAATTATATCATTATAATAAATTTTATTTTAAAATTTTATATAAAATCCTTTTTACATAATAAAAAGTTCTTTGGGAAATTGTATATTCATCTTGCTTGCGAGTTTAATTTTAAATTTAAATTTTAAAATTATGTGAATTGAATTTGGTAAAATGGATTAAATATTTTTAATCATAATAATTAATATCAGGTAATAATGTCAACATAATGTTTTGTCATTATGAATAGTAAAAATTGTAAAAATTAATTTATGTGGTTAATGTTAAAGAGGGATTATTGGGGATTAGACAAAAAGACAAGGGTGATGTTTCCAATAAAAAATGTCTAAATCCAATTTTCTAGATATATTTATTCCTTATAATATCTGATATATTAATTTATTTCAATTTTGTGTACTTTTACTTGTCAATGACCTTATCATTTTTTATTCTTTTTGAATATTTCCAAGGGGGTCCCCTCCCCCACTTATAAAAGGACACCCACTCTCCTCTCATCTTCATAGATCAAAGGCCCTTCTTCATCTGATAATTTAAAAAATATATTAATTATATACCTTAACATTATCGAGAGTCCCTATTTTAATCATAATACTATCATAATAAGGCTTTATGTATAAACTTAAAGAGGTTCCCCGAAGAAGAGGTACAGTTCTTAACCATGAGTTTTCATTTTACTTCTTCAAAAAACACCTTAAAATATTCTCAAAATATTCTAAAATAATCAAAAAATAATATTTAATAGAATTTTTTTTCATGATTTTAATTTAATAACATATATTCATCCCCACTTCTATCAAATTGGAAATGAAACCATCGATCTTGTATGTGGTGGACTACCGCCTCACGAACTAATGTAATTTATCTTCCATCACCATATATAACATATGAATATAATGATCTACTTAACATATATATATATAATATTTTTTTAATTATTTATATTTATGGAATTATAATATCACATTTACCATATTACCTTCTAATCTGTTTGAAAACAATAATGTTTCCCATGCATGCATGTGGACTACAACCTCCACGAAGTGATGTGATACTTTTTTCATTTTATTTTTAAATGTATAGTAATAAGGATAGATTTAATGAATATATATTATATAAGTGATATAATAATTATTTTGTAAATTTTAATTTTTATTTACCTTTCTTTTCATTTATCTTTCAGAAAATGGAAACAACGTTTATACATACGAATGACCTGCTATCTCAATAAATAGTGTAATTCCTTTTTTAGACTCTAAATATTATGGATGAATCTAAATATTTATATAATGATTAATTAAAATATTAAAATAATTATTTACATTATATATATTATATAACCATTCTTTAAGTTCAATTAATGAAACTACCAAACCAAATACATGAAAATGAAGCAGTTATTACCTAAAAACTGATTTTAACAAGGAATTGTTAATAAAAAAGTGAAAAAAGATTTTAGGTAAATAATATAAGGTAATAAATATATATGATTATTGGTCCATAATATATTTATAATAAATATATAAGTATTATATAGGAGTTTTAGACACATACTAAGGAAGTCATACCTGAGGTAAGGGATTTTCATCTCACTTTATTTAAATGGAACACATGCCATATTCACCACTAATTTCATTTGTGTGGTGTATATACTTTCCATGAAAATATATTATGATTATTCTTAAAAATTATGTTATATAAATATCAATTTATGGTTATTTTCTTCATGGGGATTAGGATTCAGATGCTACCATAGTAGTTAGGATTTTATGATATAATCTCATTATTTATCTAAATTTTATATGATTATTCTTTAAATGACGAAATCATAGGATCTATCCCTCAAGAAAATCATTAATTTTAGTATCATGTATTTATTTATAGAAATTAAATTTTTTTCTTCATTTTTCACTCTTTATGCACCCAATATATCGAATCCATGTTTTAATGAAATCTGACTTTTTTCCCTACTCGACCATGATTACATTTCTTTCATATCTATATTTTCCATTATTTTTTTAAAATATTTTTGATAGTTTACAATGATTTATTAAAAAAATTATAATTGTTTTTAAAAAAATTTGTTAAAAGGAATATTCTTATCGTCTTTAAAATAAAGTAATTTTTACTTTTTTTAATAAAAATGAGAAAGGAATAATTGTTTTAATGTACTCGACATGAAAAAAATTTACCACCATCATTACCAATAAATTCATTGAAGTTTACTTTGTATGTTTACATGATTCTTTTCAAAGAAATTTTTTTATAATATTTGAAAAATTCATATTTTTAAAAGTGAATTTCAAAGTGAAAAGGGTATTTTACCAAAGAATGTTTTTAAGGAAATTTTTACGGTATTTTTATTCATCATAAAAAATATTATTTTTCTTACGATTTATTAAGGATATTTTGTTATTATTCCATCCTTACTATTTCTCTAGATGGTTTATGTTCAGTTTAACTAGTGATATACTATTTTTATGGAATTCTCTATATCACACTGAATGGTCTATGATCATGTTTATTTATTGGGGAATTTATTAACATTTTTTGTGATAGTTTTCAATATGAAGGTTTATGATGATTATGTTTCACCCCTTTCATGTGAGTAATTTTTTGTAGTTAGTAAGTGATGGTCCTATCTCGCTATATCCCCTCAATGAATTGGTAGGTCTAATGAGACAAACTTACATGGGTATTTGGGAAAAGTTTTACCCATCTATGTAAGATGTATTGGAATGAGGCCTTGATGATATGTTTATGATGCCTAAAATTATGAATTCCCTCATTTAGTGAATAGTTATTAATGTCCATGATATTATTTGATTAGTGATGATATCCATGGATAATTTTCTATCTCATGTGATTATTTTTGTGAAATTATTTAATCATCATTTATTACCTCCATATTATTCTTAATTATCAAGTTATTAATTAAATTAAACTTGTTTTCATATATTTACCTATACATATTTATTATTCTTAATTTATTACTGATAGATTTTACTTTATGCATACCCTTAATAAGAATTTGAGATCACCCCTTTCTTATATTTCATTTCCCCAAGATGACAATAAATGTATTATGATTGATATGAGGAGTTATACTAAAGGTAATAGTTATGTAATTAAAGAAAATATTATTTTGTATTTTATGTTTTCAAATTTAATGTAAAATTCAAGTATGTATCCAGTTTTTCAAGACTAATAAACTATTTGGTACATTGGATTGTGATCACTAGAATATAGTACCAATGCAATAATTTAACCACTAACTCTGGGCTAATAGGGTTGGGGTAATTATATTTGGTATTAGAGAAAGAATAGTAGAAATCCTAAGAACTAAAATTAAGAAAAAATAGATTAGGGAATATCACCCAATGAATGATTTTTAGATAGGTCAATGTGTATGATAACATCGTAACGTGTTGTTAAGTTATATATAATGTGGTTTTCCTAATAATACATCCCTATTTGGATACTATAAGTGGATGTAGTTTTGGAAAATATGTATATAGGGGTAATAATCCCCAAAAGAGTTGGATGGAGTATATCTCATCCATCATTATAGTGCATGGTGAGTGTTCCCTTACAAATCACCTAGTGTAACAATATTGAGGAATATTCTTAGGTTAATTTAAATTTTATTAATGAATTATTTTTAAGGATTTGAGTGATGATAATGAATGGACTGGGTTAAACCTAAGGTGTGTTAGATTAAAAATAAGGTTCCATGATTTAGACATATTATAAATGATTATGTGGTTTCCCACTAAGATTATTGTTCATAATACATGGTTTTTATATTTAGTTAATGGATGGAACTGAAAGAAATTATGTTAACACCAAATGTGATAGACAATGTGGTGATTATGAGAAATCAAATATATAAATGGCTGGAGTGAAATATATCATGATTATAACTAATCAGTTATCATGATATATGATTAACAACCTATAACTTAACTTTCAAATCCATGAATTCTTTTAAAAGTATTTTTCATTTATTTCTCATTCTTGTTTTGTTTTGTGGTTTTCCCCTTCATTTTGGTGGAAATGGTGGGTTTTCAAAATTTGGGCCAAACCGCGAGCCCATTTCCATAAGAATCCTTAATAATGATGGATTTTGGATTTTTATTAAGGTGTTGGGCCAGACGGAAAGCACATTTCTTTCTTTAAAATATTCTTTTAATTTTTCAATATCTAATTCAATATTTATGGTTTTTCGGTGATTTCAACTCTCACTCTAGTTCACTTACCCAAGGCGTGCTCTCATTCTATCCTCCCCCTCTCTGTATCTCATCTATCAAAAATATTAGATAGATATTTCTTAATCATTCTCAAATCTCTCAGATTTGAAGAGGTAAAATTTTTCTTTCACAGATCCTTTAATTTTCAATATTTTCACCCAAATTAAGTCCCTATTTGACCTAATGTGACACATTATAGCCTCTCTACTAGTTTTCGTTACATCAAGATTCTAATATTGGTGGATTGGGGCTGATTTCATCAATATTTATTCAAGTAAATGTTTCTCTCTTCATTTCTTTCCTTCTCCTTGGGGATTACTCCCTCTTTCATGAAGTTCTAAAATGTCTAGAAGTTAGGGTTTAAACTTAGGGTTTTATTTTGTGTCTTTTTTTTCAAATATTTGGATTTTAGGATGGATTTCACTTCGTTGAGATGTAGCGGTGTTGCGGTTGATGTTTAGCACCAAGATTTGGGTGGTTTTGATTCAAAAGGTTGGTGATTCCATGCGTAATCATTTTTTTGGTGAGTTATCATGCTTGATTTAATTATTTTTAATGTTACTCATATGTTGTGTATTGTTCAAAAAACATTTTTGATGTATTTTCTTAAGAGGCTAATTTTATAGTTTCACATTGTTTCAAATTGGGTGGTTTCCATGTGTAAACCTTGTGGTAATCTTTGGGTTGATTGTATAACATATACAAGTGGTTTTTTTAATATTTTTTGGGCTGAAAATTATGATTTTTAGGGTATTGGTTTTATTTTGGGTTTAAAAGATGGTTTCTTAATAGGTTTTATGTGTAAAACAATGTTTCACTCTTTGAAAATGTTGTATGAAAATGTGTGTTTTTCATTTGTATATTTTGTGGTATAATTTGAGGTGATTTTATAGTACTTGAGAATGGTTTAATAAATGTTTTAAGGGATGAAAATTATGATTTGGTAGGGTCTTGGTGTGATTTTTGATTTGAAAGTGGGTTTTGAATTGGGTTTTATGTGCAAGATGTAGTTATACCCTTTGAGAATGTTTTCTGAAAATTGTAAATGTTTTATTTGGTTAAAAAAATTTAGAAAAGGATGTATATGTACTATTTGAGTGAGTGTGTTCACCTAATATGGATCTTAGAAAGTTAAACTGGTGATTTAAGATGCCAAAAAATTTCATAATGTTTTATAAATTGTTGAAATGTTTCATCAAATGGTAAAAGAGGGATGAAACATGTTTGTGGGCTATTTTGTGTGAGTGTGATGTGAAAAATGAACATTATTGATGAAAGAAGTATTATGTGATGTGTTTGTGGTCTTTTATGTGAGTTTTAATATTTGGAAAGTTTTTATGATGTTTTTTAAAGGATTTGTGGTAGTGTTAAGTAAATGTGATAAGTGTTGTGGGCTATTTGGAGTGAGTATGATTTCAAAATCCATTTGAATGAAAAAGTGAATTATGTGACTTTCGTGATATAAATGTGATATGTTTGTTAGATTTGTGATGTGGAAGTTGTATTTTCATGGGAAAATTATATTTCGTGACTTGTTGAACTTTTTTGAGAACAAGAGGGAAACTCGGGTATCTTGGTGGGTGGACGTGTACTAGTATGCTAGTGATCCCTTGGGGTTTGGCCTCAGTTTCATGTAGAAAGTTTGACACTTACAATACTAACTAAACTATTATGAAGATGATGATGATGGGGAACCACTAGGTTATGGGTATTCTCCCTACTAGTGGCTTGTGTGCACGAGAAGGGATATTGGGATGGTTACTCTCACCGAGATATGAGGTACCTCGGACCCACAGTGAGCTAGTTCCTAGAGGTTACTTTCCCATTTCTTCTGCTCATTAGTTAATTTATTCTTAACATTTGAATACGGTATGGTTGAATGGAAAATTCAGTAGCGTTGAAATTATTTTTAAAAGTGTTTATTCTTTAAAATAGCCCGCTGGAAAAAAGCTTTTATTTAAGTTGCATCTTTTAGAAATTCTTACATTCATTTCATGTCTTGAAAACATACATGCTTTTCATATTTGAATGTTTATCACATGGAATCTCTTATTCATGTTATCTTATGGGTATTTGGCTCACACCCTACTTACATATTTTGGTGTAAGTAGACTTGGTTATTTTTTCCGTAGGTTTGGTTACAACATATTTTCCAACGGTTTGGGTTTTTAGTGGTTCATCATGATAATGTGTTGTGGAGATGGCTTGAGGGAGGTTCCCATCACCATATGAAGGTTCTTGGTCTGTCCTTTTTGGTTTTATTCATACGTTATAGTCTTTTGGAGTTGTTTTAAACCATGTAATTCAATTCTGAAATTTTGAAAAAGATGTTTTTTTTTGAAAAATCTAGATTGGTTTTATTGGACTTATTTTTCTTTGTATGTTTATAAACTCAGGAAAATCGTTCCCATTTTTCGTTTTATGATACTCAAAAACTTTTTCTAGCCCATGGGGATCAGGAATTCCCTTTGGGCCTTGTCATAGGATGGGTTTGGTTCCAGTTTTGATGGCGACCGAATTTGGTTTGTGACAAAATGGTATCAAAGGAGGTTCTCTTTTTTGGGTCATGTTATTTGGGGAACAGTCAAGATAGACTGGATTTATGACTATCGGGACTTGAAATTCTGGTTATGGGTAGTGTTCCTAGCTAGCACAACCCATGACGGGATTCGAGTCTCTAGGAGAAGTTAGGATTTTTCTGAGTCTTTTGGTTTTCTTGTTTTGATGATGATTAGGGTAAATGAAGAGAGAGTTGGTTTAATAATCATAGTGAGCCCATAAGGCTTGGCTAGTCATGTGGAGCCACAGATATTTCCCTAGAGCACCCTTTGTGATGGTGAAGTGATTAGATTATGGCCACCAACTATATGTCCAAGTCACCCACTAAAACTCATTTCCTCTCGCATTGTCTTATGTTCTTTAGTTTTGAAATCTTAGAACTTTGGTTTTAAAGAAAAAATGACCTAGTTTTAAGAAGCGTAAAGTTTCTATGAAAATATATTCTAATAAATAGGGAATTGTTTTATTTGTGAAATGGTGGAACATAATTTTCAGAATTGTTTTGAAATGGAAAATGGTGTGTTTACACCTCTTTTGATAGTAGGAAATTATGATAAAGTTGGTTTTGAAAAGGTATTCCCAATAGAGTTTTCTAAACTATTGAAAGGTGTTTTAAGTGTATGAGATGTTTTTAAATTGATGTATATGACTTCAAAGTGAGTATTAATTTGAATTATTGGGATTTTTATTTTGTGGTTAGCGGTCTTGAGAAAAAAGAAAATATTGTTTGATTATTTTGGTTTTGAAAAGTGGAATAATTTTTTTTAACCTTTGGTATTTTTGTAAGAGACCACATGAATGGGTTGTATAGGACGATGGATGGTTTATGGAATTATTGGATGAGTTCTGGGATGTATATGAAGAGGGTGCCTGGTGTGGAACAAAAACATGCATGTCTAAGGCCCATGGGGTACCATTTGTGGATATGCTAATTGTTGAACAGTTTATTTTCAAAGAAACGTTTTTAAAGGAAAACTTGATGTATTGATGAATAGTTTGGGATGGTTTGTATTATTTGTTTTTTAAAATGTTAATGTTGTGTAATTTTTTGAGTCCAAGAATCCCTCTTGTTTGAACTTTGTTTTAGGTCTGTGTTTGGTCGGTAAACTAGGTTGAAGGGACGGTTAGTGGTCTCTTTTGAGAAATATTTTAGGATGCCTTTATGGTGGTTCCCTTTATTTGTTTGGATATAGTTTGTGGAACGTCTTGACCAATGGACCATCTTGGTTTGGTCCTTGGGTTTTCTTGTTAGATATGGTACGCCCCCATTAAGGGTTATTGCACTACTGAAGTGAAACCCAGATTGTTTCTCCATTGGAAAATACTCTAGTTGATCAATATAAGGAATCTTTTCTCAAGCTTTGTAGTGTGAGTATACACCCTTTATTTTTTGGTTTTTCATATCCTCTTGTTGTGGTAGAGTACTCAGGGAAGGTTTAAAGAGACCTTAGTTTTTTAATTTACCTGATTCGTTGAAGGTGGACGTAGTTTGGGGTTGTTCATAGGGATGAGTATCTGGATGGTGTCTAAGAGGTCCTCTAGGTCCTTTGTAGTCTCTTTGAAGTAGGGGTTTATGTTAAACCACCAGTGTGATAAATTTGGTCATGAGAGGCTTTTATGGCCATTTTATGGAATTTTGTGATGTTTGGGGACATTTCATAAGGTCCCCCCTAAATTTATTGTTTCTATCACTTGCATTGGTCATGTTTGGTGATGCGTTGTGATGTCGCGTGCTCGTTTGACTATAAAGGTAAAGATGTACAATATTTTGTGGGTATTTGTTTTTTCATAAGTGTGTCTCATTTAGGTAAATCTAGACATACTTTATTTAGTGGAATGGGTTTCTATATATCCTTTCCTCCTTATGTTTCTCATCCGAAGAAACAAGGGGTAATGTGTGTGCATCTTCTAAGTCCTTATTTCAGTGAAATGTCAGGTTAAGGAAAGATGTGTTTGTAGAGTGTATGTCTTTTTAAACTTTTCTGGGATTGTGGTGTAGTTTTTTATGGCACAAAAATAAGAAGATACATATACGGGTTTCCAAATCCTAACTGCAAGGCAAAGATACTTCAATATTTTGGGCTCCAGTCATAGGCCCTGGAGTGAAGTTGGCGTGTAGTCAGGTGAAGTCCTAGGGTTGTTTAACCCTCTGTACAAAGATCTATACATAGTATGATATATGGGAATAGTTTAAATCTCTAGTTCTATTATCTTTCCTATGTTGTTCTTGTTCAGTGGAAAGAGGTGGAGGGCCTTGTGCCCATGTTATCACCTAGTGTCATTCTTTTCCCCTTTGGTTTCCATTGAGTTTTTGGAGCATGTTTGGGAATTTGGCTAGACAGTTTGAGCACATGTTTTGTTCTTGGTTTGTAGTAACCACGCCCCAAAAAACCATGCATGTATAAGGATACACATGGTTAGCACACGGTTTCTCAAACTGTGCGGATTAACTGTGCTGTTGTCCCAACTCTTTAAATTTGTATTCTTCCTGTGATGGTCCATATTGGTTGGTTAAGATGGTTAGTTGTTATGGTGGGGATACCCACTATGATTATCATGTATGTTCCTTTGGAAATTTTGAATGGAGTTATACCCCTTTTACTGGAGAGTCCGTTCAGCCCTCCCCCTGTTAGTTTCCTAATATTGTCTTGGGAAAATTTGAGTTATCTCTTATGGTGGGGATCCCATTTGTGTCTCCCCATACTGGTAACAAAGGTTGGTCCTTGGTATTGGATTGGCGGTAGGTAGACTTGTTTAGAGCTATCTAACTACCTACATCTTCCTTGGGTAAACTTTGGGAGTGGAGAATTCCCAACGTTCTGGTCAAAGCAAGGTAAGTGCAACCTTGTTCATTATTGTTGTTCGTTTGGGTAACTTGATAGAATCTTGTATGGATAGTGCTTGAGGAGTTTTATTTTGGGATAAAATATGAATTTACTTGATCATTTCAGGAAGTGGTGTATTTTTTGGTTGGTTAGAGTATGTCTTCTTTGATTTATAAATTGGAGGTGTTTTGGCCTTTTAGGGGCGAGCGAAACATGGCAAAGGAGTCCATTTCGGCATTTCAGTTGGGTTTAGTTTTTCTCTTTGGCATTTCTCTGCCTTTTCAAGGGTGGAAAGTTTTATATTGGGGATAATTTCTACATAAATGAATTATTTTAAAATTATTTTTCATTTAATTTCCATTATTGCTTTGTTTTGGGGGTTTCCCATTCATTTTTATGGAAATAGTGGGTTTTTAAAATTCGGGCCAAACTACGAGCCCATTTCCAAAATTAAAAATAAATTTTGTTGCTTTTATAACTCCTTAATTTTTGAACATTTTACACCCATTACACTTATAGATTGGCATACCCTGGTATATTAAACCCACCATATAAATTTGGTCCCCATAGGAATCCATAATAATGATGGATTTGGGTTTTTTATTAAGGTGTTGGTCCATCCCGAAAGCCCATTTCCTGCTTCAAATTTGTTTAAATTTTAATATATTATTCAATTTTATGGTTTTTTGGTGATTCTAACCCCCACCTAAGCCCACTTACCCAAAGAGTGCTCCCATTATCTCCTCCCCTTATTTTGATCTCATCTATCCCATGGATTAGGGTGATCTTTTTTAATCATTCTCTAATCACCCAGATTTCAAGAGGTAAAATGTTTTTTTCATAAGTCCATCAATTTTTACACTTTTTTCCCAAATAAAGTCCTAAATTGACTTACTATGACTTCTTAGAGCCTCCCTACCAGTTTTGGTTACTTCAAGATTCAAATATTGGTGGATTGGGGCCAATTTCTTAAAGATTTGTTCAAGTAAGTGTTTCTCTCTTCATTTTCTTCCTTTTACTTAGGGTTTCCTCCTTCTTTCATGAAGTTCTAAAATGTCAAAAAAATTAGGGTTCGAACCTAGGGTTTGATTTGATGTTTTTTTGGTCAAATATTTGGGTTGTATGTTGGATTTCACTTCCTTGAGGTGTGGCGGTTCTGGTTGATGTTTCTCACCATGATTTGGGGGGTTTGATTCAAAAGGTAGGTGATTACATGCGTAATAATTTTTTACTGAGTTATAATTCTTGATTTAATTATTTTTAATGTTTCTAATATACTTTTAATAGTTCAAAAACAATTTTTGATGGAGTATGTTAAGCGGTTAATTTTATAGCTGCACTTTGTTTCAAATTGGGTGTTTTCCATCTTTAAACCTTGTGGTATTCTTCGGGTTGATTATATAACATATTTAAGTGGTTTGTTAAATATTTTTTCTGCTTCCAATTTTTATTTTGAAGGGTATTGATGTGATTTTGGGTTTAAATTAGGGTATTTGAATTGGTTTTATGTGTAAAACCATGTTTCACTCCTTGAAAGTGTTTTATGAAAATGTGTATTTTTCATGTGTATCTTTCATGGTATAAATTTAGGTAATTTTATAGTACATGAGAATGTTTTAATAAATGTTGAAAGGGCTGAAAATTCTGATTTGGTAGGGTTTTGGTGTGATTTTGGCTTTGAAAGGGGTTATGAAATGAGTTCTATGTGCAAGACATAGTTATACCCTTTGGGATTGTTTTGTGAAAATTGTAAATGTTTTATTCGGTTAAACAAAGTGGGAAAGGGGTGTATATGTATTGTTTGGGTGATTGTGTTCACCAAATATGGGTTTTTTAAAGGTAATGTGGTGATTTAATATGTCAAAAAAATTCAGAATTTTTTATAAATTGCATAATGTTTTACCAAATGGCAAGAGAGGGGAGAAACACATTTGTGGGATGTTATGTGTGATTGTGATGTGAAAAATGAATTTTGTTAATGAAAGAAGTATTATGTGATGTGTGTGTGGGATTTTATGTGAGTTGGACTATCTTGGAAAGGTTTTAAAAAACTATTAAAAGGATTTTTTGAAGTGTTAAATAAATGTGATAAGTGTTGTGAGCTATTTTGTTGTGAGTATGATTTCAAAATGCATTTGAATGAAAAAGTTGATTATGTGACTTGCATGATATACATGTGGTATTTTTCGTTAATGTGTGATGTGGAAGTGATATTTTCATGTGAAAATTATATATCTTGACTTGTTGAACTTGTTTGAGCACTAGAGGGAAACCCTGGTATCTAGGGGTGTGGATGTGTACAAGTATGCTAGTGATCCCGTGGGGTTTGGACTCAGTTTCGGTAGCAAGTTTTATGCTTACAAAACTAACTAAAATATAATGATGATGATAATTGGGGACCACTAGGTTATTTGTATTCTCCCTAATATTGTCTTGTGTGCACTAAAAGGGATATTGTGATGGTTACTCTCATCGAGATACGAGGTACCTAGGACCAACGACGAGCTAGTTCCTAGGGGTTACTTTCCCATTGCTTGTTCTCATTAGTTACTTTGTGCTTACCGTCGGTATACGGTATGGTTTTGTAGAAAATTCAGTATGCTTGACATTATTTTTAAAAGTTTTGATTCTTTAAAATATCCCACTCAAAAACTACTTTTATTTAAGTTACGACTTTTAGAAATATTTACTAGCATTTCATGTCTTGAAAACATGCATGCTTTTCATCTTTGAATGTTTATCATATGGAATCTCTTAGTGGTGGTATCCTAGTAGGATTTGGATCACACCCTACTTAAAAATTTGGGTGTAAGTATACTTGGTTATTTTTTCTACAAGTTTGGGTACATCTTTTGTTCCAACGGTTTGAGTTTTTAGCAGTCCATCATGATGCGGTGTTGTGGAGATGGATTAAGGGCGGTGCCTCTTTCCATGTAGAGGTTCTTGGGATGTCCTTTTCAGTTTTATTAATTTTTTATATTCTTTGATATTTGTTTAAAACCATGTAATTCGGTTATGAAATTTTGTAAAAGATTGTTTTGTTTGGAAAATCCAGATTGGTTTTATTAGACTTGTTTGTCGTTGTATGTTTATAAAATCGGGTAAATAATTCCCAATTTTCGTTTTATGATACCAGGGAACTTTTGACAGCCTGTGGGGATCAAGAAATACCTTTTATCCTTGTCACGAGAAAGGTTTTGTTTTGGTTTTGGTGGAAACTAGATTTGGTTTGTGATATTAACCAAATCCCAGACATACCAAATAAGTGAAGAATAGAGTTCACTGAGTGCTCGAGTGGTGGAGACCATAGAGAGAAGATGGATAAATTTTCTTTCATCTTAGAAATATGGAAAGAGAAGCCCATGAAAATTTATCAAAGTAACGGTAAAGTGTATTATGTGTGTAAATTAAGGGCATAATGAAATGAATTATCAAGGAAAAATGAATAGTATGAAGGAAGGAAATAAATTTCAATACAAGAATCCATTTATAGTTTGTTGTATTAAATGTGGGGAACCTGGGAATTATAATAGTCAATTCCCTCTTCTAAATGTTAATTTTGAGACTATGTAAGGGTTTATGTTATGCCAATTATTTAATTGGAATTATTGAAGTATTTAATATATTTTGATTCAAGAATAATTTTGTAAAATTAATTTTATCAATGGTATTTTATAAAATCTAATGATTTTTCCACAATAAGTTTTTTAAAGATTTGAAAACATAAATTTAATGGTAATGATAACCAAGAGATGTAAAATAGTAGTAATTTAATATTTTTTGAATAAAAGTGATTAAGGGAAAGATAACCCTTAGTGATAATGTTTTTTAAGGTAAAGAGATGATTGACAATGATGAGGTAAATCAGATAGTATTGGTGACCTTGAAAATGATTAGTGATTTTTTTTAAAATAAATTATGATAGAGTTTAACACATTTTTGGATTCATGGAATATTCTTAGTAATATATGATAAGGATATAGTTAATATTGGAAGAAGTTTTATTTTAATTGAGGATTTATAATGATAATAGAATTCAAATATTTTGTATGTGACATTAAAGGTTACTTTATAATATTCGGGCGATTAATGTTAATTTGATTTTTAAAATTTAGTTACCTTTTCTTTTGAATTTTTTAATTTTTTCAGACATATTTTAGAAGTTTTTTATGGATAAATACTTATGTAATTGATTAATCATGTCTTTGGTTTTTACTATTGAGGTTTTAGAGATTAAGGTATTGTATTGGTTAACATGGGAAATAAATTATTGTTTTAGTAAATATTTAGAGAAATGGGGAATGATTTTTAATTGTTTTATGGATATTATGATCTATTAAAAGTTAATTTTAATGTTTTAGGCATAAACAATTCATTCTAGATATTCATTTCTTTGAGTAATAAATGAAGTGAATATTAATCAAAGAACAACCAAACGATGATATTTTTCTTATTAATTAAAAATATATCAAGTAATTATATTTTATAGTGTTCTCTATATTGATTATAAAATAGTCCATCAACCTTAAAAAATGTAGTTGGAATAAAAATTTTATAAATTTACATAAATGTTTTTTGTATCAATGGTCTTTTAACTCATCACACATCTATGGTTTTGTGGTAATTATCTTTCTCTTGATCATTCACTTTCCTATGATCAATGATCTCTATCACTCTCCATCACTATTAGGACCTTAATTTTTACATATATGTCTATACTTTCAATTCCAAATAATTATTTCCTATTTGGAAACCTCGTTATGTTTTATTTTTGATGACCTATATATTTTCTTCTCCCTCTTTTAAGAAGAAGTTTTATCAACCCTTTTCATAATGTGGGTTTCCAATAAAGGATAAAACTTTGATTAATAAAATATAATCTCACTGGTAAAATTTATATGAGGGGGTAGAATGTACCACCATGATATTTTATAATATATTCATATTTAAATAAATGTTATTTATTCAATAAATTCTGTTACGAAGAACACCGAGTTCAAAAGAATTATGATATACTATTAAAATATTATTATTTAATGTGATAGTTATCTTCTAGCTGTTAAATTTGATGTTATGAATATTACTAACTAAATTTTGAAATTAATGTGGGTTAAAAAATTATCAAATAGAATCACTTTTTATCAATTGATTAAAAATTAACATAAAAATCATTTGAAAGCAAAGGAAATATTTTTCTGGAAAATCATTTTTATACATGCAATGTTTTTTATCTTAATAAATTAAATTTTTCACTATTGTTGAATTATTTTAATGAAATGTATATATAATATATTCAATAAAATGTTTTTTCATTCATATAATATTTTTCAAGGAATGAGATGAGAATTAATCTAGTATATGCTTGAAAACTATATTTTACTTAAAAGATGTTTCATCGCGTTTTCACACTTATTTTAAAATTATATTTTTAAAATTTTCGAATATTTATTTGAAAAAAATTGAATTATTTTTTGAAATAATAATGGTAAAAGTATTTGACTGTTAATTTTTTTATAATTTTCTAAAAATATTAATTTTCTGATGAATAGTAAAAAATGTTGTTTTTTATTTAAATTTTTCTTTTCGTTAAAGAATTTATAAAGTTACATTTGGTTTTTATTTTTTTAAGTAAAATTAGTAAAACCTTTTTATTATTAATCCATTTTATATAATTTTAATCAATTTAAAGCTAAAATTTTATATAAAAACGTTTTGTACTTAAGAAAACCTGTCATTGAAAAACTGTATTTTCATCGCATTTTTGGGTTTAATATTAAATTAAGTCATGCCAACTTTTTGAATTTAATTTGGTAAACTAGATTAAATATTTTGAATAATAAAAATTACAATTATTTAATTATGTAAACTTAATTTTTTTTCTATAATCAGTTGTAAAAATTATAATAATTAACTGCTACTGTTAAGGTTAAAACGACTTTATCAGGGGTTTAAACCAAAATATAAGGTAAATTTTTCCAATGAAATGTGTATCAATACTATTTAATGGAAATAATTAGAATTTATATTATCCTAAATTAGAATATATTTATCTTTGGATGATTTTTTATTGGGAATTTATTTATCATTTTTTATGCTTTTAAGAAATTTCTAAGGGGGTCCCCTCCCCCACTTCTAAAAGGACATTTCCTCTCCTCTCCTATGAACACATAAAATAATTTTTGGTTTGGAAATGGATTGAACAAATACCATACTTAAGTACTTTTCCATGACCCATAATCTATATGTTTTTCATAATACCATCCTAATAATCCTTTAGGTATAAACCTAAAGAGTTTCTCTAAATAAGAGGCATAGTTCTTAACCATGAGTTTTCATTTTATTTATTCCTTTACACCCATAAAATATCATCCAAATATGATCAAATAACAATAAAAGTACATTAAATATATTTTTATGTTATTTAGTTAATTAAATAATCTATATACATCCTCACTTCCATCAAATGTGAAATGAAACTATTGATCGTGTGTACAACAAACAACTGCCTCATGAACCGATGTAATTTGTTTTCCATAATTATCTCCCATTAATGGATTTTATTATATATTTAATGTATATATACAAATTATATTTGTGAAATAATTATAATTATATAATTATAATATAACATAAACCATATTACATTCCAATCTGTTGGAAAATGATAAAGTCACTCTTGCGTACATGTGAATCAACACCTTCACAAAGCGATGTGATATCATAATCATTTTATTTTGAAATAAATAGTAATAAGAATAAATTTAAGGAATATTCATCATATAAATAATAAAATAATTATTATGTAAATGTGAATTATTATTTACCTTTGTTTGGTTCCATCCGTAAAAAAATGGAAACAACGTTCATGCATGTGTACTACCTATCGTCTCCATGTATAGTGTAATTCAATTTTATATCTCTAACTTTTATGGGTACCTAAAAATATGTAAATAATAAATATATATGATATTTAAATCCTGATTAAAATAGTGGATATTATGGAACCATGATCAAATTAAAATGAACGAAACTATCAAACCAAAACATACATGAAAAACCAAGCAATTATTACGCAGAACAGTGATTTTAAAAAAGATTTTTTAACAAGAAGGTAATAAAATATTATAATTAAATAATATAATGTATGATATATAGACATAAGGTTCTATAATATATGTATAATAAATCCATATTTATTATACAAGATGTTCAGAAACAAACGATGGAAGTATGACTTTAGGTAAGAGATTTTCATATCATTTTTATTTCCATGTGTCACATGCCATATTAACAACTTGATTCTTTTGTGTGGTTCATATACTACCCCAGAATTTTTTTTATGATTATTTACATAAAAATTATGGTATATACATATCCATATAAGGATAATTTCCTCATGGTCCTTACAATTCAAAATTTAACAAAGTGGTAAGGGTTTTATGACACAATATCATTGTTTATTAGGACTCTGATTATGATTCCAATGATGACATATTATGATATATCTCTCAATAAATTAATGGATTTTATTATCCTATGGTTATTTAGGTAAACTTAATTTTTCCTTCATTTTACACTATTTGATAACTCAAGATACCGAAACCATGTTTTAAAGGAAAACAGACTTTATTTTTCTACTCATCCAGAAATCTTTTTCTTCGTTATCTATATTTTCTTGAACATGTTTTTAAAATATTTTTAATATTTTATAAGGATTTATTAAAGAAATTCCTACCCATCACTAATACAAAACATGCCTATAGTGGTGTTGACATTTATCAGTGCTAAAAAAGAACTGATTAAAGGAAACCTTTATCAGCACGTTATTTTTATCGCTGATTAAAGGTATCCTTTATCAGTTCATTTTTAGCACTAATAAAGATGTAGAATAAAATTTAAAATTATAATAATAAAAATAAAATGATTAAATCAAGAAAAATATGAAACATTTTATAAATTAAATTCTTATTAATATAAATGAACAAATTTAATATACATATATATAAATTATAAATATTAACAAATTGTATATAATAAATATAGATATATAAAATGAATAAGTATAATATATATATAATGTTAATTAAAAACATATTAATTTCTTATTCATTTTTAATGATGTTTTATTTTTCAATTTAACCTATATCAAACGTTTTGTGTTGTATTTATTTCATGCATATATATATATATATATATTAATGAATTTTTATACACAAATGCACACACAAATATATTTACGCAATATATGAAAACACATACACATAATCTTTATGTAATTTATTCAAATTTTAGTATATTTTAGAATTTCATTATAACATGATACATTTAATATATATTATGTTTCTAAGTACTCATTTTTTTTAATACTATAGTTAGGTTATTCATTTTAATGTTTTTTATTTTTTATTATATTTTTGAATTTGATAATTTTATATTATTTATTTACTGTATTTTAATATTTTCAATATATATTCATCCACTTTAATATATATATATTTATATATCCATATTTTTTTAATCACTTATATTTGATTAATAAAACTTATCCATTTTTTCCAATATTTTTAAATTGTAATCATTTTAAAGTATTCAATTTCACTCATTTTAAAAATGAATGTATTCAATATTATATATCCATTACTAATGTTAAAAATATATTTTGAAATAAATAAATATAAATAAATATTTGTACATAAAAATATTTATAAATGATTTACTATATTTATTAATTTTATAAATAAATAATTATTATCATTTTAAATAGTATTTATATAAATAAAAATAAATAATTATTTATATTTAAATAATTATAAAATTAAGATAAATTTATTTAAATAATTATAAAATTATAATAATGTTTTTTAAAAAATTATAATTATAAAAACTTTATCAGTACCTTTTTGGCACTAATAAATATTAGTCTTTATCAGCACTAAAAAATCCCTATTAAAAGATATATTTATCAACACTAAAACATTAGCACTGATAAATATATATTTTATCAATGCATTTTAAGCACTGATAAATCTAAAGATTTATTAGTGCTAAAAAAGCGCTGATAAATATTCATTTTATCAGCATTTATATATTTAAAACTAATAAAATAAATCTTTGTTAGTTTTTTTCTAAAAGCGTTGTTAAAAGTGTCCATGATGTATTTAAAAAACCATAACCATGACTTAATCACTCGTGATTCTCAAGCTCTCGTAGAACTCCTCTGTGTCCTATGAAACTTCTCTATGTTCTCTCTAATTAATCAAGGAACAAATCCAGTGTATGTTATTTTCTAATCTTCCTATATCATTGTTTGATGTTTTGGGTTCCGTGATTTTCATTTTTGCATTGTTCTTAAACATGTATAACCCTACATCTCTTCTCATCACTACTAAAATACAATGAGTGTGGTTTTATTTCATCATTTTTATCCTTTCATATGTATTTGGGTGTCCATCCCCATTGTCCCTAGAGACACCCATAGATGGTTTACTCTCCTCTCGACACTAATAAAGAGACATATCACCCCCCTTGGTTTTTTATTCATTTGAATAATATAGGGATCTAAAATATTGGTATTTTCTAAAATTGAATTCATCTTATATACTAGATTATATATTCAAAAAGCTTAATTATGAGGATTTTTAAGGATTATGAGATACCAAGTTGTGGCCCTCATTTATGGGTGATGAACATATATGGACCAATCTATGTGTAAAAATCATTAAAACATGTTTGGTGAATTTTGGTTATTTAGGTTACTTGTTAAACCATGGAATGGATTATTTAGATTTATGATTTTGATGAATAATTTTTTTATTAAATTAAGAAAAATATTAAATTAATTAGTCATGTTACAAAAATTATTTTAATGATGCATATTGTGAGAGTTTTGTTTTTTAATCCATCCATCCATTGTCCTAAAGGCCTTCATTTTTTATTGATTTTTTATAATCCACCTTTCAAGGGGTGAGGTGGAACCCTTACAAGGCCCGTAAGCATAAGTATTAAATGGCCTGTAAGCCTTTGAGAAATTCATTGCCTGTAGGCTTCAAACATTACATACAACCAAGACTAACTACTTGGAACTACTCCTCCCCATCATCTTCATCGTGAAATCAGCTCTCCATCTTTGCATGGTTGTTCGACTAGGATATATCGTGCATGCACTGGCTTATCCCGATGGCAGGTGCCATACCCTCTCATTATTGCAATCTGTGTAGCTTCTGCTATGGTAAAAGCTCCTTGCCCATCCTCCTTATAGAGCTTGTTCCTTGTAAATTTTCTGGTTTGCATCTGCACTTAAGGTTGCCCTAATGCCTTGAGGTGGCCCGAAGGATTGAGAGTTTTGTTTTTTTAATTAATTCAAGATTATTATTAAACATTAACCATGGGTTACAAAGAGTGATAGGGGATTTCATTGGTGAGAAAAGTATGCTCAATTTTTTTAAAAAAATTCCTAGATTGGATAGAGTTGAGAAATCATTGGGTAAATGGACTTAGAAACACACAACAAATAAAAAAGTGTTTTTCCAAAAATGAAGTGAGTTATCCGTGGTTGGATAGTTGATTAAGAAAAGTATGATATGTGATTTATTAATAAATTTACTAATCAAAATAGATAGATAATTAATTCATTGAATAAAAATAATAATTTGATAATTCATCTAAAATGGTGAATAACCATAGAGAGAATAGAGATTTATTAAAATATAATTTTGATGGTTTGGATCTTAATGTCCTATAAGTCATGTAATATTTTATCCATGTCCAACATTCACAAAACATAGATATCATATTTTCTGAAATCCTTGAATCATAAATGAAAATTTAAGATTATATATACTTTTTATCATAGGTTATGACATATGACCAATGTCAGTTTTTGTAGGGAATTAATTATATAATATTGCATGTATGAATTTGGATACTTATCCCAAATGGTTTCTCAGAAATTATAAATCATAAAGAGCATCATATATGGCTTGAAACATTTATTGAAACATATAATGAAAGAAGTAATCTAATCTGAAGAAATTATCAGTTTCCATGAGATGGTAGTCACTTCTCAAGTCACTCTTTATTAAATATAGAGTCCCTGTATAGGGATATACCCCCCCCCCCCCCATTGTAATTAACCCTTTGTTAAATTCCATACCCAAACCTCTCTTTTTCTTTGATCACTGTTTATCAATATGTTAAGGTGCCAACACTCCTTCGGTGATAGAAGGTCCTAAATAATATTTTTTTGATTGAAGGATAGTGTAATCTCCTCAAAGTTTAGAATAGTTGGTTGTGAGTATACCTCTCTCTAATATTATATTTTACAACTGATAATATCATTATCAGTCAAAAATTAGAACATTCCTAGAGGTAATTTAGATCTAATTTAAGCTACAGGGTATAATTTTCAATGGTGATAAGTATCTATGGATCCTCTAAGATTTTATGATAATATATCATAATTATAAATTTAGGTTTTTATTGTCCAGATTCTATTCATTTATAAGAGTAAAAAACTCAAGATCAATATTGAGTATAATGTGAAAAATTAATCCATTAAAGGGATGTATATTATTGGAGGGAACTTATGGTGGATTAAAAAAATATCCAAAAATTGAAGGCATGGAACCCTTAAGTAAACATATGTGATGTAAAATGTATGTGGTGTGGGATTAATTTCTTCAAGACCATTATAGTAGAGGTATTCTAATTACTCTTCAATTTAGGAGACTTTTTGAGTGATTATATTAGTGTAGGTTCCAATGAGACTTTAATCCATTGATGCTTAATTGTATTTCACCTCTTGATGATGGATTTGACTGCCTCTATCAAACTATCCTTCCTCCAATCATTGTGGTTCTAAAGTTCATTGATGACATACCTTCGGAATAGTTATGAGAGGAAGATTAGTTTTAAAGATGGAATGAGTAGCCTCAAATCCATCATCAAGATATGGAAGGCAATCAGGCATACGAGGATGGATTAAATAGAGGTAGTGGAGGTTAGTTGTACGGTAGTATTAAAGTACTATATAACTATTCAAGATAGTAACAATTTTCATGTAAGATGCATTCAATTGTGGAATTTTATGCATGAAGTGTATTGCATTTTTATTATTCAAGGAAAATTAAATATTAGACTACTCATGTAGAGAATTCCTTCTGAACATGATGATATTGCCAATCCTGAGCAAGAACAAATAGTTGATGATAAAACTAAAGAATTATTAGGGGATAAACAACATGCTGATGAAAAAAATGGAAAAAAAATAAGAACAACATAACATCACATTTTTGAATAAAATTATTAAGGGAAGAAGTTAGGGTATAAAATTATTTGTTGTTTGGAATCAATGTGGACAACCTATTGATCCCAACAAGTCAACATTAATTAGTTATATTGGGGTCACCACAAGGATGAATGTTCTGACTAATATTGACTCATGACACCACATCTAACATATAATGAAGGAAATACTTTGGAAAGATATAATGGTAACGTTACAATATTCTTTCTCTATTTCACTAAAAATTTATATAATTAAATACTGATTTAGTTTTCATTATTCCTTAGAAACACCACTTATTTTATAATATTTTCATAAGAAATTTTTCTTAATGGCCACTGGAAAATCCCATAGAGGCTTCTGGAATCTTCTTAAGAAGTTACATCTTAGGGATGTTGAGGAGAAAATAAATCCCCATCCACCACTTAGTTATGCGCTCATTATAAAGCTAGAAACATGGATTTATTTAAACAATCATTACAATGAGAAATAATTTCACTTTCATTGTGGTCCATAATATATTATTTGACATTATTTATTTTATCCAACTTAATTTGAAATTGTTAATTTATAAAACATAAAAAGAGTGCTGAAATAAAGAATGTGCATCAAAACCAGCATACACCTATCAAAAAAGAAGGCTGGGTTATGCTTCATTAGAGAAGAAAATGGTATGCATTTAAAATCAACAATAAAAGTTTAATTATGTGATATAAAACAACATATGTTCCTTTATTTATATATAGATTGATGAATCCAAATATGAAGCCACTTCCATCCCACGTTATGTGATATGGAAGGAAGATCATGTAAATAAGGATGGTATATTAGTTGATGAAAAATAAATATTATGGGAAACATGTGTAAGTATGACATAATTTAAATTCTTTATTATTTTTAACCATATTACATAAAAATAAATATGTTCATATTTTTTTATATTTTTCAGACACATGAATCATCAACAACTATACGAGAAGAAAAGAGGCTTTCAATAGATATAAAGTAGCCTGAAAAACATGGTCGCATTAGAGGATTAGGTTTTGGATTCTCTCCTTGAAAATATTTTAAGAATATAAAACCAAATAAAGATAAATGTAATATAATGAGAAAAATTTAAACATAAATAGACTCACTCCAAGTTATTATTTTGCGGTTTGGTTTGGCAGACCAATGTATACAAAAGGATCAGAGAGAACCAGTGGTGGAGCATAGATCCGCACATGAACCAAATGATCTCACTATCTTTGAGGCTAGTCATTCCCCCCAACTGCATTCCTTACCTTGGGTAATAAATTTTTTTATTATTCTTTCTCCAAAATGTAAATCAAACAACTTTCAAAAACTTTATATTACTAAAATTTCATTGGGTACATTGGTATGAGATTTTTATCTGTCAACACCCATGTACCACTATGTTGCGATGGGTATAGTGTATAATATCCCAGGAGACTAGATACTAAATCAAAGCCTCCAAAAAATCACATGAGAGTGGGGATTGAGGTAGCTTATGAGCTTACTACTGAGTTTCCTATCTCACATGATGGTCTGTATATTACAATAGATGAAGCTTCTATTAAAGCTTTCATAGAATTCTTCTAATAATATAAATATATATAAGGCACGTATTTAAAAAAATCAAATGAAAAACATTTAAAATTTGATGATAAAATGTCTCATGTGAGGTATGATATTACAGATGGATAGAGAAATAGAGAAACAAAAGATTGAATCAAAAAAATCTAGTGAATAGTCCAAGAAAACAAAAAATTCTTTCAAGAGTACCTTCTCCTCACCAGTTCTAGAGAAATATTTATTATCATTACAACTTCATGTAGAGACCACATTTAAAGATAAAAATATGACTTACATTCAATATGAATAAGAAATATATAGAGATTCTATAACATATAGAAGTGGTATTAAGACTCTAAATGAGATTCTCAAGAATGAATGGGTGGAAGTCTCATTTTTGAATACATACATAAGGGACATTTTCATAATAAGTATGTCCAAATAGTGAGATAAATATGTTTATTAACGTAAAATAATATTCATATTTTTTAGAGGTATTTATATTAAAACTATATTAAGGTAACATAATGAGAATCATGATTTGGATTCATTAATTCTTGTATCATTTCTACATTTGGAATTACTTTGAATGAGGATGAAATTAAAAGGAAAAATTATGATTTACTCAAAGTGTTTAAAAAAATAATCATAAGACCGACTCATTTGGACCCCAACACTTCAAGGGTAAAACTCAATGATTTAGTTACATAAAATATATTTTTAATTTTTTCATTACTTAATTACTTTTGTTTTTTTATGAAGCACTGGATTTTGATATTAGTCAAAATAGACAACCTGAGTGTTTAATTTTTAAATTCAATGCATGGATTTCCAACCAACTAACCACACATGATGTGTATTTTGAATATGTAATACACTATAATCAACATTTTATATACAAACATAGAATTATATGTTTGATATGTCTTTTAATTATATTTTTTTATAATATGGAGGTTTATAAATATAGGATAGATCATTACATGATATCAGTGTCTGAAAAGCTAAAGCCTATGGATTTATACAAATAGAAAAAATTGCGGTATATATAGAAAGATTTAACTATCAAAACATTTCAAAAAAAATCAATTATTTAGGTTAATTATTTTACAGTGTCAAAAACAATATAATGTAATTGATTTTGGATATTATGTTTTCAAATTTATGAGATAAATCATAAAGCATGAAAAAACCATCATCCCCCAATATGTAATTTCTAAAGGTAATTACAATTTCATTAAATATATTTCATAATCATTTGTTTGTCTATATTTTCATATTACTATCATGATTTCAAATAAAATATTTTCTCAAAAGTTGAAATCATTTTTAGAGACGATTGGTCTGTGTACTTTCTGTTAGAATGTATGCCGACAACAGATTTAGGTGATTACCAGCTATGTTTGTGATCTAGCATGAGTTGTGACATTATAAATATATTTGGGGTGTGAATAATTAGTATCATAATGCTCATATATTATTTTTGATCTTTTTGTCAAGGAGAAAATTAATGGAGGTAATGAATTTGTTTAGAAGCGGTGACTTGTAAACAAAAATAGTGTTGGGAAATCGGGAGGTGGAGGAGGAGGTGGAGGTGAGGGAAGAGGCGTAGATGAAGGTGAAGACGGAGGTAGAGTCAGAGTTGGAGACTGTCATGGAGGAGGAGGAAGAGGTGAATACTAAGGTGGATAATGAGGGAGAGTAGGATAAGAAGCAATGGCTTAAGAACAATAATTTTTTAGGGAAATGACATAGAATAAGGATTATACCATGATTGCGTTTGGGAACCATTGTTTAAAAGTGAACACAACACTTTTCACTTAAGATAAGATCCATTTTTAATATTTTTAGTTGAAAATGACATTTTAGTAAAATTGTTGGGAAATTACAGAGGTGGAGGTGGAGGTAGAGGAAGAGGTAATGGTGAAGGTGGAGGTAGAGTCAAAGTCGAAGACTAACATAGAGGAGGAGCCAAAGGAGAAAATTGAGGTGGAGACTGAGGCATAAGAGGATAAGAAGCTCTGGCTTGAAAACAATTATATTTTGGGCAATGAAGTAGAATAAGTATCATACCATGATTGTGTTTGAGAACAGCTATTTAAAATTCCACATAATACTTTTCACTTAAGATAAGAGTTATTGTGCATATTTCCAATTTAAAATAAAACATTAGTAAAAAAAATGTGGAATAATCAAAACTAAGAAAACACATTCATACTATTTTGGTACTTTAAGAAAATGATAAATATGTCATTTTTGACGTGTATGGATTACCCATACCTCAATCTGATGTATAGTGTGACATGTATGACAACAAATGTCTATTATCAGTTTAAAATTGACATTTTAATAAAAAAAAGTGTCACTCGCTAAAAACCAAGAAATCATGCTCATATTTTCTTGATAATTTTTGAATTTTGTTCATATTTCATTTTTCATGTGTATGAATCAGTCTCATATCAATCTCGCACATGATTCCACATACATATCTCAAAGTGTGTGTTTCCAGTTTAAAATGACATATTAGTAAAAAGACATGGGGTGTACTCAAAACCAAGGTAACACATTCCAATTGTTTTGATAATTTATTAAAATGATCAAAGATGTATTTGGGACATTTATCATTTAACGTCTCCTCAATCCTACACACGGTGTGATCGGTATGACTCCAAGTGCACCTTTTTTATTCAAAATTGTCATTAATGTTAGTGAAAAAAACTAACATATTCAAAACTAAGAAAACAAATTTGGACTATTTTTGTACTTTAGTAAAATTATCCATACATAATTTTTATGTGAAAGGATCACCCACACCTCAATATGATACACAATGTGACCGGTATGACTCGAAGTGTATGTTATCAATTTAAAAATGACATTTTAAAATAAAAAACTATCACTCACTAAAAACTGAGAAAGCATGATCCTATTTTCTTGATAATGTGGGATAACGATTCATAATTAATTTTTGTTGTGTATAAATTATTCTCATGTAAAACACACATACAATTCCACCTATATGGCTCAATGTTCATGTTTCCAGTTTAAAATGAAATTTTAGTAAAAATACACATGGAGTACTCAAAATCGAGGAAACACATTTTGATTGTTTTGATACATTATTAAAATGATCCATGAGTCATTTTTTACATGTATAACTCATTCGTGCATCAATTCACTGCATGGTGTGACCAATATTACTCGAAGTGCATCTTTTTTATTCAAAATTAATATTAATTTTTGTGAAAAAACGAATAACATACTCTAAACTAAGAAAATGCATTCATATTGTTTAATACTTTAGAGAAATGATCTATATGTCATTTGTGATGTATAGAGATAAATCTCACCTCAATCTGGTGCCAATGTGACCAGTATGACTCCAAATGTGTCTTCTTATTCAAAACTTGCATTAATTTTAATAAGAAAAACAACTTCCACACTCAAAAAATGAAAAAACGCATTCTGATTGTTTTGGTAATTTAGGAA
Organism: Viscum album; assembly: GCA_963277665.1. NCBI lineage: Eukaryota > Viridiplantae > Streptophyta > Magnoliopsida > Santalales > Viscaceae > Viscum > Viscum album. The sequence continues at coordinate 953,728,930 of OY728167.1, forward strand.
AATTATCCATAAGTCATTTTTGATGTGTAGTAATCAGTTATACCTCAATTTGTATCAATGTGTTACCAATATGACTCCAAGTGCACCATTTTATCCAAAGTTTATATCAATTTTAGTAATAACACAACTAACATGCTCTATAATAGTGTTTTCTTTTTTAGGTATTTGTGTTAGAAATTTTATTTCACTTAAGTTCAGTATTTTTATCTTATTTTGGTAATTTTTATTTGTTTTTTTTTGATCCAGTGTGTTTTTGCAGCACATTGCACCTGCTTCTGGTGATTTAGTTTGTTGCAGCATTACACAAAAAATTTTACCTTTATGAGTTCTTTTAAAAGAACTGATAAAAGATACCTTTATCAGTTCTTATACTAAACTAAAAATTTATTTTTATTCAATTTAGAACCCGCTTTATGGATGAGAGGTAACCCAAAACCAAACAAGTGGTAACCCACAAAAAACACCACAATTCAAATTTAAAATCAAACTAGAATATTATCCATCATTACGTCTTGGTCCACATGCCACCTAACATCGCATGACCACCTTGATTCGCACAACTTGTCACATCACAACTTCATCATCACTTCCAACCAAATCAATGGTGAGCCATGCCACTAGAGTCCATTATCACCGTCGTAAAATTTTCACTGTCACCACCATTATCTGTGTCCCAAAACCAATCATTAACATCAAAAACCCATATCATCGTCGCTCCACTATCATCATCACCATCAAAAATAGAATCCAACACCACTTAGAACAAACAACAACAACACTACAAACCCAAAATTACCAACTTTGAACATCCAAGTCATCATTGATTATTTCAAAGAAGAAACAAAAATAAAATATGACAAACATAAAACCATCTTCATAATAAAAATCAACTCATGAAGTGTATGGAGCACCAAATAATGCAAACTACACTCCCCAGAACCTCCTTGCTTCCATCGCTCTAAATCTAACTAGGAGAGGCACTGAGGAACTCGGGGTCAGAGTAAGGTTGAGCTGTAACGACCCAAAGTTTCATTAATGGAAATTTCTCTTGATCTAATTAAATGTCTCTTTATGTTTATATAAAATTTCAACTTATTTGGTTTTATGTTAAGAATTTTTACCATTTCTAATATAGTCGTTGAACAGTGATCAGATGATTAGTATAAATATAGGGCCTTAACAAATCCAAATTTACTCAGAAAAAGGAAGTGATGGCCTCATCCAGTAGAATTTCCCCATACAAAGCCCATTTGTCGGATCTCAGAAAAGCGGTGGCATCCTTGGGCTTCGCTCTTTACCAAGACCAAGCTGAGCTTCATCATATCAGGCTCTAATGGGACCGTCTATGGTAGAAGTGGAAGTTGATAGAAATTACCACTCGAGCGATGTTATCTGAGCCACCCCAAGAGTCTGTCACCATCGCACACCTTACCCTTAGGTCTTATGTGGCTGTTTTAAGGGGTTATGTAAAAAATAAATAGTACTATGTTCATGTACATTATTTTTTGTATATAATAATGAATATACTTTCTTGTCATTATTGATACATTGTAAATAGTTTTTAAAGTACAAATAATGTTTTTAGTTATTATTTAATTAAGAATTATATTTTATTTAATAAAGGGATTTTTTAATTAAATATTATTTAAATAAAATATTATTATTATTAAATTAATTTTTATTAAATATAAATGATCTTATAATTTTATGAATGCAATTGTAATTTTTATTAAGGTTTGAAAGCCATTCCTGTCAAATTCCGTGAATTTTCGATAAATGTCAGTTTTTATTTTAAAAGTGAAAATTAACATATTTAGAAAATTATTTAGATAAAATAATTGTTATTTCTGGAATCAGGATGTCGAAATTATCCAACGGTGAATTTTTCATAATTTTCTGAAATAGTCAAATTTTTGGGTAAAAATTAAATACCGTATAAATATATAATGTGTTTTATGACATCATAATGACCCAATAGTGATGTAATAAAATACTATAATCTTTCTTTTCGGCCAATATATGTTTTACCATTAAAATAAACTGATTTTGGATTTGTTTGACTTACTTTTCAAAGCATTAATGGACACCTCAAGACTTATTAAACACATTGTCTTTTTAAATTAATTTCCAGGGGAGTATGACTCACCTCCACATGAGAAACCCTATTATTTTAAGAAGTTAGTACTTTGTCCTTATAAAATACTTTTTTCATCTTCCCTTTTCCAAAAACCATGGGCAAAAACCATGGTATGGTTTGTGGTTTGGATTAATTTAATGTAAGGGGACCCAAACCTAAATAATAAAAAATTCCCTCACCTTTCTATATAAACCCACCCAATCTTCCACTTCCTCCTCACTCAAAGCCTTTTGAGTTCGTCAAAACTCTGCCCTACTCTCTCTATAATCCTCCCAAGGTGCCCCAAGCTCCCAAGAATCCTCTCACAGGCCTCTCTCTAGACTTTGGAAGCACATTTCCAAGTAAGGATTTTTTCTTCCATTCTCATTTTTGTCCAATTTTCATTAAGTTGTTTTTCACTTTTAATTTCAATTATGAAAATTGGGGTATGGTTTTTCACCTCCCTCATACTGCCCTATTTATGTTTGAATTATGGAAAACCCCTTTCTCTCTCATTAGATGCCTCCCATGTACACCCGTTACTATGCTGAAATTCCGAAAGGAACTTCTCTCCCCTCATTTACATTCAAGAAATACTTTTGTATCATGAATATAAATTCCATTACAATTGTTGGGACATGTATCTATATGACCTAATTACTGTCCATTACATGTAAATATGATGAGAAACCCTTTTCTCTCTCATCAACCATTTTTATGAATTCTTATGTCACGCCATTACGCTGCCGAAATCGCACTGATTTTCTAAGCCAATGCCATTGTGTAGTGAATACCATGCCCCTTTCTCCATCAAGGGTATTCACCTTTATGCACATTTATTTATTGATTATAAATTTTCATGTATTAATTCCACATTCCTTTATCATGGAATAAATGATTATGTTTTATGAATCCATGTTTTATGATCCATGTGGCACACTTATGCATGAAATGAAATGTTTAAGAAGGGTGCACCCTTATAGCGCTCCAATTCATTGGGTAAAGTATAGTATCATGATATGTCATGTGCAATTAGTGTTGAATCATGCTAATTCAAGTGAAACTAGGGTTTACTCGTGCTTTATGTTCAATGAGGATTTACTCATGCTCCATGTGCAATGAGCCTTGACTCATGCTAATTCCATGTTAAGTGTTGTTGCCACATTTCCATGTTATGATAATCATGCTTTATCATGCCTTTATGTTCATGTTTCTCTTATGCTCTATTGATATGCCTATTGCCTAACATGTATTGTACTTCTCATGTTATTCCATGTGCACTCCCTTACTGGTATTTATAGCTCACACTTTTCTTATGCATGTCCTCAGGTTATCCCATGCAATGCTAAGTACGAGGGAATGTAGTGGTCATGTAAAGGAAGTTTTCAATAAAGAAGTTGTATTTCATGTTTTGAGTTTTTATGTAATGATTCTAATGCCCAAAGACACTAGACCTCTCGATCTTTTTTGTTGTATCAAGTGAAGTTTTATTTAATAAATCATGTTTAAGTTTGTAATAAAAGCAGGGTTGTCATAGTTGGTATCAGAGGATAGGTTTAGTTATTTTTGGAATTAGGATTAGAAAACCCTAGTAAAGCCTTAGAGAGAAGACTAAGTATAACAAAAACATCCCTAAGTTTTGGTAAGTACTGAGTAAGTGGTTTATCAAACAAATACATCCATGTCTGAATACGAGCAGGTAGAGGCGGCTCTAGCACAGATGTATCCTAGGGGTAAAACCCGAAAACACCGCTTTGAGCTAGACTCAAACGGGAACTGGTGCACGACAACGGGCCTTACTGCACTCTTGGTTACGACACTCCTGGGGGATATGTTTTGATAAATTCACAATCTTAGTATGAACCCTTATTAAGGGAATTAAAAAAATGCCCCTAAGAATATATGTTATAAAGTAGATCATGAAAAGCCTAGATTGAAGCCTATAGACTCATGAGTTAAGGAAATAAAAGTTTATTTATAAGTCATCAAATTTTTTCTTTGGATTACCCTTTATGTGTTACCCCTAACTTTCCTTTTATTCCAGCCAATGGCTGGTAATAGGAGGACTCGGGCTAACAACCGTTGTGAAGATCAGTGTGATGACTGTACTAATGAGATGCCCAATCCAATGGGAGCGGGAATCGCAAACTTTGTCATGCTTATCTCTCAGATGACTCAAGTTTTGAATAGAAACACGGGTAAAGAGTAACGTTCAACCCCCCCCCCCCCCCCCCCTCTTAAGAAAGAACAAGTCGCTATCGAGAGCTTCATGAGGCAAAGGCCTTCTACTTTTAGGGGATCATATAATCCCATGATCGTTGAACAATGGATCAACTCCATTGAAAATATCTTTTCTATCCTTCAATGTTCTGAACAAGAGAAGGTTCTCCTGGAGGCTTATCATATGGAGGGTGAAGCTGATCAATGGTGGCCATTGATCAAAAATACAAAGCCTGAGGAGTAGATCGAGGCGTTGGAATGGAAGGATTTTCTGAAGATGTTTTTCGATAAATATTTTCCGTGCACCCTCTGGCTTAAGATGGAAAGGGACTTCCTTTCCTTCAAAAAAAAGACGAAGAATATGTTGGAGCATACTAGGAAAACCTCATAAGGCTTTCACGATATGCTTCCGTCTTTGTCGTTACCCCATAATTCAAAGTTGACCGCTTCTTTGATGGGTTGAAGCCTAGCCAATGTAAATCATTAGCAATCCATGACTTTGACAGCTATGAAGAAATTGTACGATGTGCCCTCAAGGTCGAAATGGAGATCGGAGAATCGCAGGGGTATCATGGGGATAAGAAGTGTAAGGTGGACTTCAATGCTAGTGGTCCGATGGATAAATCCAATGGTGCTAAGAAGATACAGCACCCCACTTGCCAAAATTGAGGAAAGAAGCACCCTGGAAATTTCCTTAAGGGGGAGAGGAAATACTTCAGGTGTGAAAGAGAAGGGCACTTGCTGTTAATTGTCGGCAAAAAATACCCACGGCTGCGACAGAGGAGAGGAACACTCTGTTCGAACCTCAACCTATTTTTCAATGCTACAAATGAAAATAACCGGGTCATTTTGCAAATCAGTTCCCTAATCCAAGGGCTTTCGGATGCAACCAATAACCTCCAAGGCAGCAAGGAAGAGATTTTGCCATCACTTCTGCCGAAGTGAACCCCGACAACAAAGTGGTGACATGTACGCTAGTTATTCATTCAGGAATAGTGAACTTACTTTTTTATTAAGGTTCTACGCATTATTATATATCTCGAAAGTTTAGTAGAACAATCTCATCACCACCACAAATCATGGAAGTGAAGATGTCGGTGAGTACGGAAAATGGGGCAATCATTGCATCCCAGGAATATAAGTCCTCCCCTATTATAATATGTGGATTGAATTTCCCAGAAAACCTCATCATACTCCCTCTGGTGTAATTTGATGCAATTATTGGCATGGATTGGATTTCCTTATATAGAGCCAACATAAATTGTTGGGAGAGGGAAATCACACTCTATATGGAGAATCGACCCTCAATTATTTACAAGTGTAGGGGGGAAGATGAATCTCCTTTAGCTCTATCATCTCAAGCATGGATATTACTGGCTTATGAGAACGCGTACCTGGATCAGATGATTGAGTCCAAGGAAGAAACCATCCTTGAAGAAATGCATATTGTGAGGGAATTCACTGAAGTGTTTCCGGAGGAACTGTCTGGTCTTCCTCCTAGAAGAGATGTTGAATTCTCAATTGAACTTATATCCAGGGCTTTACCAATATCCAAGAATCCATATAGAATGGTTGTTTTAGATCTTGATGAGCTGAAGAAACAACTACAAGAGAATCTGGATAAAGGGTTTATATGCCCAAGTGCTTCACCATGGGGTGCACCAGTCCTCTTCGTCAAGAAGAAAGGTGGGTCAATGCGGCTTTGCATCGATTATCGTGAACTTAACAAAATCATGATAAAGAACAAGTATCCTCTCCCAAGAATTGATGACTTGTTTGATTAGCTGTGTGGATCACAATACTTCTCTAAGGTGGACTTACGGTGGGGATATTATCAAGTAAAGGTGAAGAAGGAAGATATCCCCAAGACTACTTTTCGCACAAGATACAAGCACTATGAATTCATAGTAATTCCTTTCGGACTCACTAATTCTCCAAAAATCTTCATGGAATTAATGAATAGAGTCTTTAGAGATTACCTAGAAAAATTTCTGGTAGTCTTTATAGATGATATTCTAATATACTCTAAAACCAAGGAGGATCATTAAGAGCATTTAAGAACTGTAATGGAGACTTTTTTCAAGGAGAAGCTCTATGAAAAGTACAGAAAGTGTGAGTTCTGGTTGAAGGAAGTCTCATTCTTGGGCCATATCATCACAAGCAATGGGATATCTTTGGATCCATCCAAAACAGATGCAATTGAGGGATGGTTGAGGCCAACATCGGTAACGGATATCCGTAGCTTCTTGGGGTTGGTGGGATATTATCAACGATTTGTGAGAAATTTCTCATGATTGTCCAACCCTCTTACCAATATAACTCGAAAGGGAGTAATGTTTTCTTGGAGTGATGAATGCAAAGAAAGCTTCAAAAATTTAAAAGGGAGGCTTATCACTGCGTCCATGCTCACTTTACCCACAAGTGGGGAACTTTTTGTTGTTTTCAGTGATGCTTCAAAGAAGGTCTTAGGTTGTGTGCTGATGCAAAATGATAAAGTGATATCCTATGCCTCAAGGCAGTTGAAAATTCATGATAGAAACTATCCAACTCATGATCTAGAGTTGGCAGTTGTGATCTTTGCCTTGAGAATCAGGCGACATTATCTCTATGTGGAGAAATGTGAGATATATACTGACCACAAAAGTATTAAATATATATTCACATAGAAAGAGCTTAATATGTACCAGAGAATATGGATAGAGCTCATCAAGGATTATGATTGTTTAATACATTACCACCCTGAGAAATTAAACAAGGTGGCAGATGCCCTAAGTATAAAGGACCCAGCGATTCTATCAATGATGAGAATTGAGAAGGATCCAATCTTCTTAGAGTTGATGAAGATGGACATGGGAATCATAAATAATGGAACATCATCAATCCTTTCACAAATGATTGCTTAACCGTCTCTTTTGGAAAGATTAAAGGATGCTCAAAAGGATGATGTGGGAATTTAGGAAAAAGTGGAAGCTATAAAAAAAGGTAAATCCTCAGAGTTTAATGTTAATGAAGAAGGAATTGTGCGGTTTGGGAAAAGTCTATGTGTTCCATCAATTACGGAGCTGAAGAAGGAACTTTTGGATGATGCACATAGTTCAAATTTCTCTATTCACCCAGGGAGCACAAAGATGTATCGAGATCTCCAAGAAAACATTTGGTGGGATAATATGAAGAAGGAGATCACTGAATATACATCAAAGTGCCTGGTGTGCCAGCAAGCGAAGGAAGAGAGGCATAAGTCTAAGGGGATGATGCAACCATTGCCCATACCAGAATGGAAATGGGATAACATCACCATGGACTTTGTCATTGGACTTCCGAGGACATCCAAAGGAAACAATGAAATCTGGGTTGTTGTGGATCGTCTTATAAAGACTGCACACTTCATTGCTATTCGGGAGGATTTCTCATTGGATCAACTGGAACGGATATATATCAAATAAGTGGTAAGGTTTCATGGAGTACCACTATCTATTGTGTCTGACCGAGATCCAAGATTCACCTCTAAGTTTTGCAAGAGTCTTCAACATGCTCTGAATACTAAACTGAACTTCAGTATGGCCTATCATCCTCAAAATGATGGCCAATCCGAGCAGACTATCCAAACACTTGAGGATATGTTGAGAGCGTGCTCAATGGAATTTAAAGGAGGATGGGATCAACATCTTCCTCTGGTTGAGTTCTCTTATAATAACAGTTTCCACTCGAGCATCCAAATGGCACCATATGAAGCCCAGTATGGGAAAAGGTGCATAACACTAACATGTTGGGATGAGGTCGGTGAACGTAAGTTGCTTGGACCAGAAATGGTCGAAAAAATGGTGGAGAAGGTGAAAACCATTCAGTAGCATATCAAGGCTTCCCAGAGTCGACAGAAGAGTTATGAAGATAATCGTCGATGAGACCTTGAGTTTAAATTTGGATACATGGTTTTTCTACACATATCTCTGTGGAAGAAGGTCATGAGGTTTGGAAATAAAGGGAAGTTAATTCCAAGGTACATCGGCCCCTTCGAGATTCTTGATTGTTTCGGGGTTGTGACCTATCGACTTGCACTTCCACCTACTATGGCCAAAGTACATGATTTCTTTCATGTATCCCTCTTAAGGAAGTACATACCAGACCCTTCACATGTACTCTCTTCTGAGGTGGTACAATTGGAAGATGATCTTTCTTATGAGGAGAAACCAGTGAAGATCTTAGATCATAGAGAAAAATTTCTACAAAATAAGACAATGCTCCTCATCAAGGTGTTTTGGAGAAACCACAAGTTTGAAGAAGCGACTTGGGAATCAGAGGAAATGATGAAGCTGAGTTACCCACATCTATTTTAGTGTGGTAAAAGGAAAATTTCAAGGGCGAAATTTCTTAAGGGGGGAATATTGTAACGACCCAAAGTTTCATTAATGGAAATCCCTCTTTATCTAATTAAATGTCTCTTTATGTTTATATAAAATGTCAACTTCTTTGGTTTTATGTTAAGAATTTTGATCATTGCTAATATAGCTATTGAATAGTGATCACATTATTAGTATAAATATAGGGCTTTAACAAATCCAAATTTACATAGACAAAGGAAGCGATGGCCTCATCCAGTAGAATTTCCCCATACGAAGCCCATTTGATGGAGCTTGGAAAAGAGGTGGAATCCTTTGGCTTCGCTCCTGACCAAGCCCAAGCTGAGCTTCATCATATCAAGCACGAATGGGACCGTATATGGGAGAAGTGGAAGTTGATAGAAATTACCACTCGAGCGATTTTATCCGAGCCACCCCAAGAGTCTATCACCATCGCACACCTTAGCCTTAGGTCTTATGCGGCTATTTTAAGGGGTTATGTAAAAAATAAATAGTACTATGTTTAGGTACATTATTTTCTGTATATAATAATGAATATACTTTCTTGTCATTATTGATACATTGTAAATAGTTTTTAAAGTACAAATAATGTTTTTAGTTATTATTTAATTAAGAATTATATTTTATTTAATTAAGGGATTTTTGAATTAAGTATTATTTAAATAAAATATTATTATTATTATTAAATTAATTTTTATTAAATATAAATGATCTTATAATTTTATGAATGCAATTGTAATTTTTATTAAGGTTTGATAGCCATTTCTGTCAAAAACCCGTGAATTTTTTATAAATGTCTGTTTTTATTTTAAAAGTAAAAATTAACATATTTAGAAAATTATTTAGATAAAATAAATTTTATTTCTGGAATCAGGAAGTCAAAATTTTCCAACGGTGAATTTTTCATAATTTTGTGAAACAGTCAAATTTTTGGGTAAAAATTAAATACCGTTTAAATATATAATGTGTTTTATGACATCATAATGACCCAATAGTGATGTAATAAAATACTATAATCTTTATGTTCGGCCAATATATTTTTTAAAATTAAAATAATTTTATTTTGGGTTTGTTTGACTTACTTTTAAAATCATTAATGGACCCCTCAAGACTTATTAACCACCTTATCTTTTTAAATTAATTTCCATGGGAGTATGACTCACCTCCACATAAGAAACCCTATTATTTTAAGAATTTAAGACTTTGGCATTATAAAATATTTTTTTCTTCTTCCATTTTACAAAAACCATGGGCAAAAACCATGGGATGGTTTGTGGTTTGGATTAATTTAATGTAAGGGGGCCCAAACCTAAATAATAAAAAATTCCCTCACCTTTCCTACATAAGCCCACCCAAGCTCCCACTTCCTCCTCACTCAAAGACTTTGGAGTTCGTCCAACCTCTGCCCTACTCTCTATATAATCCTCCCAAGGTGCTTCGATCTCCCAATAAGCCTCTCACAAGCCTCTCTCTAGCCTTTGGAAGCACACTTCCAAGTAAGGGTTTTTTCTTCCTTTCTCATTTTTGTCCAATTTTCATTAAGTTGTTTTTCCCTTTTAATTTCAATTATGAATGTTGGGGTATGGTTTCTAACCTCTATCATACTGCCCTATTTATGTTTTAATGATGGGATACCCCTTTATCTCTTATTAGATGCCTCCCATGTACACCTGTTACTATGCTGAAATTCTGAAAGGAACTTCTCTCTCCTCATTTACATTCAAGAAATACTTTGTATCATGAATATAAATTCCATTACAATTGTTGGGAAATCTATCTATATGACCTCCTTACTGTCCATTACATGTAAATATTATGAGTAACCCCCTTTTCTCTCATCAACCGTTTTTATGAATTCTTATGTCATGTCGTTACGCTGCCGAAATCGCACCGATTTTCTAAGCCAATGCCATTGTGTAGTGAATACCATTCCCATTTATCCATCAAGGGTATTCACCTATATGCACCTTTACTTATTTACTATAACGTTTCATGTATGAATTACACATTCCTTTATCATGGAATAAATGATTATGTTTTATGAATCCATGTTTTATGATCCATGTGGCACACTTATGCATGAAATGAAATGTTTAAGAAGGGTGTGCCCTTATAGCGCTCCAATGCATTGGGTAAGTATAGTATCATGATACGTCACGTGAAATGAGTGTTGACTCGTGCTAATTTAAGTTCAATGAGGGTTTACTAGTGTTTTATGTGCAATAAGGATTTACTCATGCTCCATGTGTAATGAGCCTTGGCTCATGCTAATTCCATGTTAAGTGTTGTTGCCACATTTCCATGTTATGATTATCATGCTTTATCATGCCTTTATGTTCATGTTTCTCTTATTCTATATTGATATTCCTATTTCCTATCATGTATTGTACTCCTCATTTTATTCCATGTGTACTCCCTTACTGGGCTTTATAGCTCTCCCTTTTCTTATGCATGTCCTCGGGTTATCCCATGTAATGTTAAGTACGAGGGAATGTAGTGGTCATGTAAAGGAATTTTTCAATAAAGATGTTGTATTTCATGTTTTAAGTTGTTATATAATTATCCTAAGCCCTAAATACACTAAACCTATCTATCTTCTTTGTTGTATCAAGTGAAGTTTTATGTAATAAATCATGTTTAAGTTTGTAATAAAAGCAGGGTTGTCATATGAGCGGCCAAAAAACTTGAAGTCATCATTTTTATTTACATCGATAAATATTCTGTTTATTAAGGCATTTTAAGCTCTGATAAAATCCATGAAATTTTAACCTTGCTAAGGTAGGCAGCGCTTTGATAGCACAAATAAAGGCTGATTCTAGTGCTGTTATAGGTGTGTTTTTTAGTAGTGCATTTTTTAAAAAATGGTTTGAAATGAATATTTCTATCATTTTTTAAATGGGGTATATTTTACTTTTTACTGAAAATGAGCAAGTAATCATTGTTTTAATATACTCGGCATGGTTGGAATTTCCCACCATAATGATCGCTCATTACATTGAATCTTCCTTTATAATTTTACATGATTATTTTCAAAGAATTTTTTTTCCCTAATATTCCATGAATTTTTATTCTTTAAAATTTATTTTCAAATTGAAAAGGTTATTGTCTTAAAAAATGATTTAATGAAATTTTTATGGTATTTATATTCATCAATAACAACATCCCTTATTTTAATTACATTGCACTAGGGATATGTTTTAATAATACCATCCTTATTATTTCTCTATATGTTTTATTATATGTTTTACTGGGGATGTACTATTTTGATACCATTCGCCATATTACTCTAGATGGTTTATGATTATGGTTATTAATTGGGGAAATTATTAACATTTAGTATTTTAGTTTTTTAATATGAATGTTTACATTGGTAGGTCTCATAGGAAAAACTAGCTTGGGTAATTAGTCGACACCTTACCGATTTATGTAAGATTTATTGGCATGAGGCCTTCAAAGTGTGTTTATGATGTCTAAAATTATATATTCCCTCGTTATGAGATCATTTATTGATATCCATGTGATTATTTTATTAGTTATAATATAAATGGGTAAGTTTCAGACTCATGTGATTATTTATATGCAATTATTTGATCATCATTTATTACATCCATATTATTATTCATGGTAAAGTTATTGATTAAAATGAATGTTTTTTCAAATATTTACCTTTAAAAATTGATTGTTACTTATTTATTCATGATAGAATTTACTGTATGCATACCCTTATTGATTATATAAACTGACCATTATCTTAAGTTTCCTTTCCCTAGGTTGTCATAAAATGTATTTTAATTTATATATAGGGATATCCTAAAGGGAATAATGGTGTTCTCTAAAAAATACTATGTTTTATATTAGGTTTTCAAATATAATGCGAAATTCAAGCATGTATCTAGTTTTACAAGACACATGAACTATTCAATCATTTGATTTTTAATCTCTTGTATATAGTTCCAATGTAATAAATTTACAGTTGATACTAGGATACTAGGTTTGAGGTTTTTACACCATTTATCCCAAGAGAATATATCTAGTTCCATATCACTCATGGTGGGTCTAGTCTTTAGGATCCTTGTAATGCCCCAAAAACTTGTTTCTCATGTAATAGTAATATTGAGGTTTTATTTTATTATCCGAACAAAGTAAAAACTTCAAAGTAAATATTATCGCAGTTTTTTTAAAGAATAAAAATAACTTCTATTGTCAAACATAATATATTCTTATCGAATAATTATTTAATAGAATATTTTAAACAAAAACTATAATAATATATCTAATTTGTTTGTTTTCCAAAATTTTCTATATATATATATATATATGTATATTGTATTTAAATGAAAATACTATTATAAAATTATAATTTTATTTTGTGGATATACATTGTTATTTAAAAATATTTTAATGACATCATTTTGCGTTATTTTAACTAAGCAGATAGTTGCTTAAACTATTATATGAGTAATTATACAGGTTTTATACATATACGAAAATATGATAATTGTTAGATTATAAATCAGATTAATGTTTCATAATATTATTAACATTTTGAATATATAATAAAATTATTTGAATGATTAAAATTGTACATGTAAACTTTTAACAAAAATTATTGTTAACTTGAATCATATCGTATTAACATTTGTGTTAAAAGTTTCAAAATTACAAATATTTTGTACAAATTATGATAATTATTAATTTGATAATACATTTTCAATTATTAATTTAATTTATAACAATATAATTATATAAATAGAAATATTTAAATATATGTTTAATAATAATAACTTTTACTTTTAAAAATTATTGATAAAATAAGTTTAATATATTATTAGTTTTTTCTAACTCTTGAATTTTTTTTAAGTTATTGATAATATAATATATGATAATAATATAGTAATGATATAAATAAATAATAATAAAAATATAATAACATCAATATTATAATAATAATAATAATAGAGGATAAAATCGGAAAAAAGAAAGAAAGAGAATCCTGTAATAGATTGGTAGATAATTTTAGTGGATTATTAGTTTAATATACTTATAACTTTTGACCTATTTAAAAAATGAGATAATAATTGAGATATAATAATAATAGATTATTAAAATAACAAAAAAAGATGAATCTCGTATCGGGATGTGAGGGTCCGGGAAGAAGGGGTTCTGCGCCTTTGGAGTTTGGGTGTGAGTCGTAAAACCTAGACCTAGGTGAGGGAGTTGTGACGCAAGGCGGTGGGGGAGAGCGCAGTCACAGTATCGAGCAGGGCCATCATCGGGGATCTTGCACAGGTTTCCAAGGGTTTCATCTAGTTCATCGTCCGAGATGTGTCGTTGCAAGGCAAGTTAGTTGAGTTTGAGTAGTTCCGAGTCAAGGAGGAGGTCGGACCGTCAAGTGGTTGTTGTTCGGCGTGATTGAGGCCAGGGCCTGTGTTTAGTGACTTTATGCCGAGCTCGGATGTGGTGTCTGACCAATTCTACTATGGGTGTTCAGGTTGGTGGGGGTTTTTTCAGACCTGGCGAGGTAGGTCTACTCTCCCAATCTATTTCGAATTTAAGTTTTTTCATTCTTCCATCCTTAGTTGTATCAATAAAAAGGTAGGTATTATATTGATGGTTTATATGTAATATGTCAAAGTTTGAAACAAATCTCTTTAAAAAAGTTTTGATTATAGAATTTATATATTCTATTCTGCATTAACTCACACAGCTTGCAAGGCACGCTTATGTTTTTCCGCAATTGACTTTTGGTTTGATCCTGTTGAAGTCTTCCTATATTATTTCTATCCATTTTACCTCTATTTTTTATGGTAGGCTGTGCGTTTGAGATTACACATCAAGATTGTTTTGTGGCACTATTTATACAGTGGGTATTTTGGTTATAAAATCCTTATTTGAAAGTGCAAAACGGGAACTTTTCACCCTTAACCTCTCCAGAATTCTTCCTCTCAAACCTCCAGCAATCTTCCACGAGTTTCAGATAACCCTCCCGAGCCCCTCTTCCTCCTCAATCTAAGGTAGGGGATTTATATTTTTCATTATTGTAGAGTTTTAATTTTTATGTTTATATACACTTGTAATATAAATATACAACACATTGCCGTTAAGTTTGAACCCATCTTTACCTGGAAGAGAGCTTTGGGATTTTTCGAGTTTATAGAGAATTAGCAGACCCGAAGCATATATACCCCTTTCAAACTTATTTTCACACCACTTCCACATGCCTTATACATCTATATATATATATATATTCATATGCACAGCCCTACGGTTTTTCATGAAACTGTATGTCCGGAATTATGTTTTACTAAAAACTTGAGTTTCAAAGTTAACGAAGAACTATAAAATGCATGGAGTCATTATAAGGGTTCATTATACTTGTCTTAAATGTTTAATTATTTTACAACCTTATGTTTGTATGGGTTCATTATATTTGTCTCGAATATTTATTTTATGATCTTATGACTTGAAAGAGTTATGTTTTAATATTTTTAATTAAAAGTATATTTTGTAAGGGTTTAATTAATTTAACAAGACAATTTGTCTTAGTTTTTTACAAAGGTATACACAAATATACTTGTGTATAAATGTTTATATGAATCTATATATTTCATTATAAAATATTATTTTCCAAACTGGGTTATGATTTTAAAATCTATGTGTTGAAAAAGTTTTAATTGTTTTTTCTTAAACCATGTTGTTATAAAATGTTATACATGTCTATATATATATATAACAGTATCTATCTATATAACCTGGATTTTTTAAAATGATAATGGTTTTAAATTTTAATTATTTATCTCTAAATCTTATGGTTTGTCAGGGTGTGATTTGATCAAATTACGGTTGTTATATGTGTGTGTGTATATATACACACATATATATAACTTATTATTTTATGTGTACATAAGTTAAGGGTTATTTTAATTTATAATTATTTTCTGTTATACACTTAGTGTATATTCAGACATACACACATAATTCAATATATTTTTATTATATGTTATTAAATATGGATTATAATCTTTAAATAAATACTTGGATGTGAATAATGTTTTGGGTTCAAATGGATTGGCATATTTATTACACATACACCCATAGAGTTTTAATCTATCCGGTTTTTAATTCTACAATGTTTTGGGTTCAAATGGATTGGCATATTTATACTCTCTATTTTTCTAGTTCTCGCAAGGGAGTTCATTTTCTTAAAATATGAATTACTTTTATGATTCTAAGGGTTTTAATTATTAAAAAAATTACATTTCTTGTATGATTTTAATATACATACATATATATATATATATATATATAATTTTAGTATTTAGAATATATAAAGTAAGGGTGCAACATATACATATTTTATTTATATATATATGGTTATATGTATTCACCTATAAGTTTTAATCATAATCCAAATTAACATGGCCTAAAATAAAATTTGATTATTAAAGTATGTTTTTGATATGTTTAATTTAATATATGCATTACATAAAAAAAATGATGTGTTGAAAATCAATTGGCCTTATATGTTATGCAACATAAGGCGTGGCCACTTTATAAGACGTGATCATTTATCATCACATGATTTGTGTACGAACGACTTCTGTATTAATTAAAAATTAGTCATTTTAATCTATAAATGTTCATTTCTATGAACCAAGGATTTTGAAAATTAAGGAACTATCATTTTATGTGGTAACCCCATCCATTCATTACTTTTGTGTTTTAAATAAATATCACATGTAAAAAGAACGCTTACTATATTATGCATGTCCTTGAGAAATTTATTAACTAAATTATAACTGACATATTATAATTTATTCCAACGTCATTTCCATTTATCAGTACATGAATTGAGCATGAATAATACCTATCCAAAGTTATAAACATGCAATGTAATGCATTAGATGTTTATGGAAGCAGTTGTAAAGTTATTAATTTATGTGATAAATCAAACTATTTATTATTCATCACATATAATAATGAATTATGAATTTAATTATTTGGAGTATTATGAGACACCCCAAATATAAGACATAGAATTATATATTCAAAGTGGTATCATACACTTTGGCTACATGGCCTTATTAAACATATGAGGAATGTATTAGACTAGTATGTTCCAGGTTGGGGACCAGTAAAAGTAAGCCCTCCGGGTTGGGGTCCGGTTGCAGAAGACCTTCTGGGTTGGAGTCCGGTTACAGAGGCTCTCCAGGATGGAGTCCGATTACAGAGGATCTCCAGGTTGGGGTCTGGTTAGAGTTAGCCCCCAGGTCGTGGCACAAGGCCATGACATAGAAATTAAAGTCTGGCATTTTACATTTCCTCATTATGTGTATGATAATTAATAACCAAATTAATATTCGACTAGTAGAATACCCATGGTTAAGAGACAATATTTATGAGTATCATAAAAGTAAATTCTTATAGCATGACATATGTTTAGCACTCAATGATTTAGTACTCGGTGTATGAAATTAAAATTATTGCCTCTACGTGCAACTTGATTATTCATTACTCTTAGTTGTTTAATTTTTTCTTACATATTCTTATGTCATACACGTTTAGAATGTCTTTTATTTGTTACTCCAAATTAGCATGCCAATATTTTATTCATGAATCCTTGTATTTATGTTATCACATTTTTAATTGATCACTTTTATGATACGTTACACGTGTTATATCTTTCCTTTAAGAAAAATGTTTTATGGAATGTTTTAAAGAATGTTTCCAAAGGTTATATTGTTTTGTTTTAAAACCCCTTACTGGAAATTAGTATGCTCACACTATGTTTTTTATTAAAATTTTTCAGGTAACAGCTTTTATCAGATTAAACATTTCATAAGTATCTAGTTTCTCAAATCCTGAATTGAATTTGATCCTCTATATGGCTCCGGCTCTGGGTATTCAGGAGCTGGGGAATGACAATCCTCTCCCGCACAAGGTCTACCACCTATCACAAGAGTTCAATAAAGAAGATTCATGTAAGATATAAATGGAACCCAACCCACTACATATCTCATTCTCTCATCTTGGGGAACTAGTCATTAGAATTTAAACACAAACACGTCTCATCTAACTCGTCAAGGAATACACCGATTCATCCAAGACCACCAAAATAACTTCCAATTGATACCATCTTAATTCAATTACCTTATAATAGAACCACCTCTTGAAGGATCCTTAGACCAAGATCTTATGGTCTGGTCTACCTTTCCAAATTTTCTCATCACCCATAGTCCTACTATCTAGGGATCATCCTAATCCAACTCACTCTATGACCCTTGGTAACATGATTTCATATCCTGAAAAAAAACATGAACATAGCTCCTATGTCACGTATCTTAATAGATATTTTTTATCTTGTCATCAAAAGGAAACCCTTTCCATCACATTATGTATAGTCCCAAAGGGATCAAACTATTAAAAAATTGAACTCAAAATCGTACCACCCTCAAGAGGGTGTCACCCTCCTAGCATGAGATGAAAGATCATACCACCCACCATCAGTAGGATAAATCCTCTAACTCTTGTCCAACAAGCCTTATGAGAACCAACTTAGGATACCCAAATCATGTATTATACCCAAGGTCTTACCTAATGCCTCATTTCAATTTAGCCAATGTCATCACCCCATTGGTGCCATAAAAATTGAACTATACCAACAGCCTAAGTGATAAAGTGAACTTATACTAAGAATAGGAGACCCAAAATAATCATATCTATACCTTATAACCACTCTCAGTCACTATTAGTTCTACTTTAATATATGAAACATGCATGTAGAAGGAAATAATGTAGAAACAGTAATGTGGATTTATGTTAAAGGGTCCACCTTACTATGTCAAGGAGTTATCGTCATTGCCTAGCTCCATCGAGCCTCAACCAAGCTCAATCTGGCCTCACCCAAGCTTGTATTTCTATCTGATATCCAATATCATGCCAACCATCATAAATATTTGATTATAAATAATTATATTTAATTATTTAAAACTATTCCAAAGGCATATTTATTTGAAAACTAGTCGTGAATCACCATTACACAGAAACTGCCTCCAAAGACATGTGATCTACCTCATGGTTCCTCTTATAGACACCACAAATGAAATCACCATCATGATCACTCGATTACAACATGATCTAGTGGAATTATTACTAGATCCTTAACCTAATTACACCAAAATAAAAGTTAATGAAGGGAAATACAAAATTAATGATATTAGAAGAGAAATAAAACTTATAATACATGTATAACACACTAAAATCTATTCCATACCATCTGGGATTGAAGGGAGGAATAAGAGGGAGAGTTCCTACTAAAATAGCCTCTGAGCATGTCTGTTTTGACCTAAAATAAAGATAGGAATGATCCTAAAATTTTGAATATTCCCTTTATAAAGTAAAAAAACACATCCCTTATTTGAAACATAAATAGGGGTTTCAAGTGTGATAGGTACCTTCAAACAAAAAATGAATGGTGTAAACAGGATTTGGACCATGAATCACTCATCTATAAATGAGGAAAAACTTCCTTCATATTTTATATTGTAAATCCTCATATATAGTTTCATTCATGGTATGAATCTCACTAGAAAGTGGTTCCTCCCTCAGCTTAAAACCATTCATAGTTTGACCACTCTTGGGTCACAACACGACCAAATACAGGTCATTGAATTTTAGCACCCAACCAACCTAGACCTACTATAATGTTTACTCAGGTACCCAAAGAACCAACTAGGCCCCATTATACATCCAAAAATATCTTTCATATGTCCCAATTATAATATCCCCAAACCAACACTCCCCAATATGGTGTAAAAAACATAATATTTACTTCTTTGTCTATGAAAATTATAAGTGTGATGCAATTTTATCCATACAAAAGATAAAAATCAAGAGGAAATATTGGATCCCTTATATCCCCATGGACCTTTTATTTTTTTAGTTTTATATAATTAGGATAACTCATACATAAAAATACCCATGTCTTCAAGTGATCATTTTTCCTACTATACCCACCTTTTCTTATTCCATATTTTGTCTTCATCACTACAGACATTAAACCCTTGATGAAATTTATTTATTAACATATTTCTTTATAACATAGGGAAAATAAATATAATAAGGGTGATTTAAAATGATCATTAAGGGTAAACATAGTAATTAAAAATTGAATAACATTAATGAAGACAAGATTAGGATAAGTGTAAGAGAACATAATCAATGTGCATGATCATAACATAAAATGATTCAAACCCATAAAAACTTAGATCACTAAAAATGTGACATTTCATGAAGTTTTAAAAATTAAAGATTCATAATATTTAATAATCATGATCGATGTGATTCCAATCTTGATCATATAAATCATTAAAAAACCATAATAATCGTAATGAAAACATGATGGTATCTTAGAACATTATCTTCATAACCCATGGTCACTTTTGTTAGAACTAACTATAGCCCTTTTAAATCCATAAGATAAATCTCTCTAGTTAATTACCTTCTTCTTTCCTTTAAATACAATAAGAATTACCCAATAAACTAAAGAGATATATCAGATTCATTCTTCATATAAGCTATATCGGGCACACCCATTGTATAAGATGTATTGGCCCCACCCATAATCAACAACTATATCAAGCTCACTAATAATCATAAATAATTACCAAGTACCATACTTGAATATAAAACATGTAATCATACATTTTAATCATCAATCACTAAACAAAATATTTCATTCCTTTATAACTAGATTTACCCATGGAAAAGAAATGAATATAGTGAAAATATCATTAAAACAATCATTGTAATATATCTTATGATACAGTATGAATAGTATTATAAGAACATATTCTTAGTGAATGAGGGGATTCATTAAATTATTTTGACAAAAAGGAAAATATATTTTAAAAAAATAAATCATTTCTTTGAAAATAAGGGGAAATTAACTTTTATTTTGGTAAACTTTTATAACAACTTTAAGAATATCTAGAAAATTATTTTCTTTTAAAATAACCATATAAATTTATAAAGAATATTTAAATAATATAATGTTCATGAAAGGAAAAAAAACATTTTATTTCACAAAAATTAAAAATAAATATGCTTTTTAGCCTTTTGTAAAGGGATTCAAAAGTTACACATGGATAAAACACTAAGTGATTTCCTTTTTAAAAAATATAAAATATGGTATAATATCATGGAAAATTATTTTATAAAATAATTTATATTCATCAAATAACTTTCTTGAAATAAGATAAATAACATGGAGGAAGATTTTGGTTAAAATTATTTAATAACTTTAAAAAATGTTTTTAAAGAAAAATCACTTTATGAGATTTTAATAAAAAACTATTTGGAGGAAATAATATAATAAATAATATATTATACTATAAGCCTAAATATATTCATGATATTATATGTCAATTTTTAATGTATTTACCCTAAAAAGGAATATAGGTGCATCAATCAAAACATTTCTCAACGAAGGAAGTTTGTGAACAAAATCCTTAACAACTTGGGGAACGCTTGATTAAAAAAGTTATTGAATGATGGAACATTACAAAATTAAATAAAACATATAATTTCAATTAAATAATATGTTACCAAACAGTCATGGGGAAATAAGTACACTATATAAAATAAATAATGGTTTATAACATTACTTAAGTCTAAATATTTAAAATTGAGACCATAGAAACCCTTGGAACATTTATAACATTTTAATAAATATATCATGATTGAAATAACATCAAAGGAAACTTTAATATCATGATAAAATATTAATTT
Source organism: Viscum album (assembly GCA_963277665.1). NCBI lineage: Eukaryota > Viridiplantae > Streptophyta > Magnoliopsida > Santalales > Viscaceae > Viscum > Viscum album. Next base: position 953,750,413 of record OY728167.1, read on the forward strand.
ATGATATTATATCTCAATAACCGTTATATAAACCTTATAAAAAGAAGTAGGTTCGTATTACAAGACTTTTCCTAAAGAAACAATATTAAGATGAATAATCCATACAAATATTATATCATTGAAGATAGAATAAATAAATGAAGTGATTATGTGTAAAAATTTTAAAACCATAAAAACATGAGGGAATAAAAACATAATAAATTCATAGGTGATTTTAAACATAATCATGGAATAAAATAGTCAATGAAGTATATGCAAAACCTAATGAATAAAAATTTCAATAAGAAACCCCTTACCTCGAGTCCAGACTTTCCATGTATATCCTTTAAATAATATTTAATAAAATCATAAAAATAATTTAGTTTTTAAGAAAATTTTATAGGTTTATTAATCTAACATTAAAACATTTGTTTTAATTTTTCATTAACATATTTAATTACTTACTTAGTTAATTCTATGTTGTGTGTTTTCATAATGTTTAGTTCATAGTTTCAAAATGAAATTGGTATGTTGACCATGTAATGGAGGGTAATTTTTAAATTCACTAAAGAATAATTATACTATAATAAATATTATTTAAATACATTAAATAAAATTATATAACCATTCATGAAATGAATACATGAAAAACTAATCAAATTCATTTATGGATGTGGCAATCCACATGTACGCGTGAACGATGTTATCATTTTCAAATAAATTAAAGGGTAGGAAAATAGATGATATATTATCATTGTTGAATTAAAAATATTTCATTGATATTATATATCTACATTAAATCTATAATTATAAATATTAATGAGAGGCGGTGATGGAGAATGAAACACATCACTTTGTGGAGGTGGTATTCCTCATGTATACAAGAATGTTGTTTGTGTTCCCCATTTGGTGGAACATGATATGAGAAAGGATTGTACCATAGTAATAATAAAATTTCATTACATTTTAGATATTTATATTATATTATATTCATTTTTTAAGAATATTTTAATAAGGTAAAAGAATAAATAAACTTGAAATAGGCCAGTTATAAATTATACCTTCTCCTTAGATAATCACATTATATTCCACCCTAAGCCTCCTAGATGTGGTTTTTTAGTGAGACCAGGAGCTATTGGATGTGGTAATGGATTTTGGGTAGATATTTAGGTAGGTATTTTACCAAATTGAGCTATCAAAAGGTGTTAAGAATATAGTATATGATGAGCCCTTTTATAAGTGAGGGGAGGGAAACCCTTGTAATTTATTAAAGTTTTAAATTAATATAAATTATTTGTCATGGAAAAGTAGAAAAAATGAAATATATAGAACATAGGATTAATATGTGTATAAATTATCTCATGTAATAATATTTATACAAGATTAGGTGACAATTTATCCCTTATCTAATAGTTTTATCCCCTCGTTAACCCTTCTGATGATTACCACAATAAAAAAAATTACTCTTTTGGGGTCAATAATGATACTATAGAATGAAAATTGACAAATAAATGGATAGTTTTTTACAATATAGACCACATACCATTCACTTATCTAGATATATGATTTTAAATTAATTTTAAATCATTAATTAATATATTATTTAACATAATACACAATTATAGTCATTTTAATAACTACTGACATAGTTTGACTTTAAAAAGGTAAATACAGGTACATAATTCTAAAATACACTATTCAACCATAGATCATACATAAATTTTAACCATAAAAGACATATAAAACCATAATTCATCGAAAAAAATATAACTTTTTTTGTTTTTATAATCATTTACTTTTACTTTTTTGACTATTTGAGAAATTAATGTGTTAGTGTTGTGTAAATATTTAAAGTAATTATACCATCACTATAAATTAAAAAAAATTAACATAATAAAAAATAATAAATAATGTTAGAAATAAACTTTTATTATAATTTAAAACAGCTCATTATCCATATATGAATATATTATATAAATTAAAAATAAGAGGGTGACATTTTGGAATTTTCCTTTACTTAAGATAATATAATGTTCTTTATAAAAAAAATGAATCCAAAATGCCATATTTTAGAATACATTAATGGTTTGGCCTAAATAAACTCATAAAATAAAATAAGGACATTTTTTTGTGTTATTTAAACCTCTTATTCAATAGTTTTAATCATGTATTACATGTTTTACCCTTATTGATGTGATACATATTTACTATGGTAACTATTCATAATGACCAAAAATAAAAAAGGGTCATATCTAGCATATTTGAACCACTTGAATCCAAATATGGAATCTATTTTTTAAAATTCAATTTCTATAAGTTAAATAAATAATTTTTAGTATAAATGTGTTTAACTCAATGAAAATTATTATTTAGAAAAATGTCTTTTATGCCCAAAACTTTACTTAGACAAAAATCAAGTATAATATCGATTAAAATGTATTTAATTATAATACATATAATTAGATAACAATTATTTTAATTTAATTTTAAATTTAAATAATAATAAAAAAATTTAATAAAAATAAATGACGGTTTTACAAAAATCAATATTTTTCATTATTCACTGAAAATTCAATATTTTTTAGAAAAATAAAAAACATTTCTCCTTAAGATAATTTTGATATTATGATTTCAAAAATTATATTCATTTTATCAAATAAAATTTCTTAAATATTAATAAATTTATTAAATTATTCTTTCATAAAGAGTAATAAAAACTATTGGAAGAAAAAATATTTTGTATCATAAAATGACTTTACTAAAAATTGAGTACTTATTTATTATAAATTAATAAATAAATTTTCATTATATGAAATTTTATAACTATTTTTCATAATATTTTCATTACTATTCAAAAAAATCAATTTAATGGTTAAGTTATAACAATCACTATTAAATAATAATATTTCTATATAATGTCACAATTAACTTGGAGATCAGTGTTATTTTGTTAATAAAGGTACCAAGCATAGTATTATTTTAAACTAATTTTTTTGAGTGTTACGTTATACCCACTTAAGTAAATTTCAACCTCTCAATTTTATCTCATTATTGTTAAAAATGATTTGAAGAATTTTTTAAAAAAGGAAAAATCAATTCGTGGTAGTGGGAGATAAAACAGATGAAAACAAAAAGAATTTTTTTTATATTTAAAAAAACACCTTTATTGAAAATCCATATCATAAAATGGGATCATAAAAATTTCTTTTTAAAATAGGGAAAGGTAAATAATGAGGTCACATATAATAACACATAATTAGGTTCTTAAATATGATAACATTAGTGTTAAGTGAAAATAAGGACATAGAGGATAAAAGTAATGTCCAAATGATGGAAAGTGACAGAGAATGTGGTCATGATAAATTTAATAACCAAAATACCATAAATAAATAATGGATTAATAATATCATTAATTAATGATAAATGATTGTAATGTGATAAAATTTGTATTTCAGGAACTTTTTATTAGAGTTGAGTAATCACTTTACCATCAAGACTAAGAACATAATGAATTATATTTACATGATTTTCTGAAAATCCATAAACATAATTTTTTCCTTTGGTTGTGTGTTTATATAAGTTTTAACCGTTATCTCATATTTTAATCCAAATTATGAGTATGTATATTTAATTCCTAAATCACTATAATCATCTTTTGATTGACCATGAGTTATATTAAATAATGAAAGGTTATTAAAATTTTCTTTACTTAAACCAAAATGATTATCACCTAATAAGATACTAACTAGAATTATTAAACCTTAATTTTTATAAATAATACATTAATCTCTAATATTAAACAATAAAACCAAAGGTTCAACATAGATCCTTCCATAAATCAATAAACTTATATCCTAATTAACCTCAATAACAACAATATTAAAGAATTTTGTAACCTCAAATGTTGTCACATACCTTTTATCTTATTTTCAAAATGATATAATATAATTATTCTAAAATAATCATTCAATTTAAATTTATGGGTTACATATACATTAAGAAAATAAAACATCTCCCATAATAGAATTTATCAACTTAAAGTACCATCACTTAAAACTTCAATGTGTGGATCAATTTATTTGAACTTATGAAGAACCATAAACTTATAAACACATGAAGATATCCATAACTCTTAAGTTAAAAAAATAAAAAAACATAGTCTCCAAAGTTCTCTAAACCCTTCTATGATACTAACTATAATTTCCCCGAACCTACATTCCCATATCTAGTGATAAAAACATAATATTTGCAGTCTTATATTTGATACCGATAAACATAAAGATAAAAATAAAATATTTGACCACTAAAAATATTCAAATTAATTTTAGGTTTAAAGATTTTGAGAATTAAGGAAACTCTTACATAACAAAACTCATGTATTCAGTTGACCATTTTCAAAATATAACCTACTTTTATTATTCCACATTATGTCTTCACCATCACCCATATAACCAATTTCTAGAAAAATATTACTTATCTGATTTTTTATAATATAGGAAAAATATATAGAATAATTGTGAACTCAAATAAGAAGTAAGGGTAAATATTAACATTAACCATTAAAAAACTTAAATTAGCATAATTGATGTATAAAGGTATGAGAATACAATCTATGTGAATGATATTAACATAAATTAATTTATAGATATCAGAAAATGGATCACTAAACATGTGATATAGAATAAATCTTCATAAAAGAAAATATCCATAAGAATCAATAACCATGAGACATTTGATGTCAAACTTGATCAAAAGAGCCATTAAAACACATAGTAAGAATGAAGAAAACATTTCAGTATCTTGTAACATTATCTCTATAACCCATGTTGAATTATGTCGTAACTAAATAGAACGTAATTAAATCCATAGCATAAACCTCCCCAGTTAATATCCTCCATATTTCCTTTAATGTTAGGAACATTACCTAATACATTGAAGAGCTATATTGGGATCACCTGTCATGTAATATGTATTGGGATCACCCATAAAATAAGCTGTATTAGAATATCCCATAATAATGATCTATATTAGTCTCATTAATCATAATTAATTATATATATAACTACTAAAAATGAATATAACACATGTAATTTTTATTTTTCATTATCAATCTTTAAAAAACAGCTTGCAAGCCTTTATATCTTGATTTACCAGTTCAAAAAGAAATGGGTTTCATGAAAATATATTTAAAAAATAATCGTAATCCATATAGAGAAATAATATGGATAATATAATAAGATAATATTCCTAGTGAAGTAGAAGAATAATTAGAGGATGTTGAAGTAAAAGAAAATACCTTTAAATGAACAATTATAACATTTATTTGAAAATAATGTAAAAAAAATTCCTATTGGTAATTTATTATAAAAATTTAAGGAATATTGGGAAAAATATATTCTTTGAAGAAAACATTTAAACTTATAAAGGAGTATTCAAATCATTGAATGTTCATGAAATTGGTAAAATATAGTCATATCATAAATGTTAAAAATAAATATTATTTTCAATATTTTGTAAAGAGAGTTGAAAGTTAAAAATGTAGAGAAATATAAGAAATTTCCTTTTAAAACCTTTTACAAGAAGTCTTATAATTATAGTAAATAAAGTTATGAAATAATTTATGATTATAAAATATATTTCTTGAATTAATATAAAAATCATAGAGGTATAGTTTGGTTAAATATATTTAAAAAATTTAAAACACCATTTTTAAATAAAATCTACTTTATTTATTTTTAAAACCAAAAACCATTTGATAAGAAAAACATAAGAAGGAATAAAAAATTACATGATTATTAATTAATTCATGATATTAAATTTTAAGAGTAATTGTATACACCATATAAATTAATATAGGTTTATTAATAAAAATATGACTCAAAGAAGGATGTTTGAGACAAAAGGTCCATGTAACATGGGTAATGCTTGAATAAAAAAGTCACTGAATGAGGGAACATAAAATGATTATGTAAAAACAATAATTTACATAAAATAATATGTTAAAAAAATTCATGTGGAAATATGTACACCGTAAAAAATAAATAATGGTGCATCATACGAATTAAGGATTAAAGAATTGAAATTGAAACCATGAAAACCCTTGGAACTCTTATAACATTTGAATTAATATATCACAAAAGATAAAAATTCAATGGAACATAATATATATTTATAAAATAAAAAAATTTATGTAATATATTTATAGTAATCTAATAACCTTATAAAATTATGTAGGTGAATATTACGAGACATATATCAAAGAAAAAATATTGAGATGAATAATTCATAAAAATATAGTATCATTGAAGTTAGAATTAATCAATGTAGTGATTATGTGTAAAAATTTTAAAACAATTAAAAAAAATTAAAAATAAATTATTATCATAGGTAATTTATCACATAATATTGGCATAACAAATCCATTGATGTAGAATTATAACTTTCTGAATAGAAATTGGGTTACAAACCCCTTACCTCGAGTCCAGACTTTCCATGTATATACTTTGAAACCTATTTAATAAACCTATATATGTTATTTTTTTATGAAAACAATATAGGTTTATTAATTTATTATTAAACCAATTATTTCATTTATTTCAATGATATAATTAATTACTTAATTGTTTAATTCTGCTCCATGTGTTTTTAGGATGTTCGATTCATAGTTGCAAAATGATTTCAGTATGCTGAAAATGGTCAAACAGGTAATTATTACACCATATCTAGAATAATAATAATCGTATAATTATCATTTTAATAAATTAAATACAATTATATAACCATCCATGAATGTATTACATGAAAATACAATCGCATCGCTTCGTGAAGGTGGTAATACAAACATACACATGAATGATGTTATCATTTTCCAACAGATGGAAGGGTAAGAAAATAGATTATATAGTATCTTTATAGAATGATAATTATTCCATGAATATATATATACACATTAAATCCATCATTATTAACATTCATGAGAGGCGATCATGGAAAATTAAACACATCACTTTGTGGAGGTGGTAGTTCACAACTACACACGAATGATGTTTTCATCCCCCATTTTATGGAAAAAGAGATGAAAAGGTTTTTTAACATAGTAATAATAACTTTTAGTATAGTAGAGATAATTATGTTACTATATCATTATGGTTTACAAATTTTTGAATAAGTTGGAAGAAGAAATAATCTTGAAATAGGTTGGCTAGGACTTATACGTTCTCTTCAGATAAAAAACATTGAACTATGCCTTAATATTACTTGGTTAGGTCTTGTTGTGAGAAAAGGATATATATATATATATGATGTTATAATAGAATTTTGGGAGAGATTTTATTTGGAATTTTTTGAACTAGAGTGCTCAAAAGGTCTAAATAAGAGAGGAGAAGAGGTGTCATTTTATAAGAGAGGGGAAGGGTACCCATGAAATTTCATAAAGTATTAAATCAATATAAAATAAATTTTTTATAAAAGTTACAAAAAAAGTTTTATATATTTAATATAGTATTATGATGATTTGAAATAATCACATCTAATAAAATTTATACAATATTAGGTGATGTTTTGTCCCCTCATTAATCTTTTAAATGATTACCACATTATCAATGCTTTTTACTATTTAGGGGTCAATAATATTACTTTAAAAGGATAAGTGAGTCATAAAAGAAAAATGTTTGATATTATATACCATATACCATTATATTTTACCAAAATAATATTTTTATGTGTCTAAAATTATTATATAAAATATAATTTAACATAATATACAATAAATGTAATTTAAAGAACTATCCACATATTTTGAATTTAAAAATAGAAAATTATAATATAAACTATTTATCCATAAAATATATATTACTAATAACTATAAAATTCATGTTACACCATATTTAATCCAAAAAATATTACTTTTGGTCTTTAAAATCATTTACTTTTAATTTTTTACAATATACATAAGCATTATGTCAGTGTTGTGTAAGAATTTAAGAAAATTATACCATCACTAAAAATTTTAAATAAATTAAAAAAATAATAATAAATATATTATGTTAAAAATAAAATTTTATATTCATTAATAAAATCTTATTAATCTTACATGAACATATAAGAGAAATTGAAAGCAAGGTAGGGCTATTTTTAAATTTCCCTTTACTTAAAATAAAATAAAGGTCTTTATCAAGGAGAAATAGTACTAAAATGAAACATTTTAAAATAAATTAACTGGGTTTGCATGATTAAATTATCCATTTAAATAAATTCATGTTTTAGGAGATTTTAAATTCTTATACCAAAGTTTTAGTCTTGTTTTACCCGTTTAGACCTATCGAGGTGACACAAGTTATCTACGATTACTATTCGTAATGGAAAATAAATAAATAGAGATATATTTACCATAATTAAACCTCATTATTACAAGTATGTAACCCATTTTTAGATACATAATTTATATATTTGGATGAAATAAATTTTAGTATAAATGCAAAAAACACATTGAAAAACATTTTTTAGATAAATGTGTTTTTAATCCCAAAAATGAACTTATTCCAAAATCAAGTATAATACTAATTAAAATATTATTAATTGAATTATATATAATTAAATAATAAATATATTACTCTAAGATCAAATTTAAATAATAATATGAATTTTTAATGAAAAGAAATTATAGTTTTACTTAAATCGTTATTTTCGCCATTTATTGAAAAATAAATCTTTGTAAAAAAATTATGAAATTTCACCCTAAGATAATTTTGACATGATTATTTCAAAAATTATATCCATTTTATAATTTTTTTATTAATGTGGAAAAAACTAATTTTAATATTAATTCACAAAATTAAATAAAATCCATTTTTGAAGAAAATATATTTTTGAAGTAAAAAACAACTTTACTAAAAATTGAGTAATAATTTATTATGAATTAATAAATTTATTTTCCTTATATTAAAACTTTATATATATATATATATTAATATAGTTATTAATATTATTACTTAAAAATTTAATGTCTAGTTTATAAGGATTATATTTGAATAAAAATATTTTTATATCATACTGCAATTTATATAAAGCACAATGTTGGGTGTTAAGAAAGCTATCAAAGATAGTGTTATTTTAAACTAAATTTTCAGGGTGTTAAAAAAATGATCAAATTACTAATTAAATAAATGATTAACAATTGAGATAAATATTCAAACTTTCTTCAAAACATAATGATTTAAAAATCTAAGAGGAATTAAAATCTCCATAACACAATGCTTCTCTTCCTTGAGAAGATGTAATAATCCTCAAATAATGTCACATAACCTCCCTTGGTTTCCAAATCACTAATAACTCTCCAAAATAGATCTCTAAATTCCAATAATTTTTCCACTATATAACTCCAATCATGAATCACACTATTAACTAGAATTCAATCCACCTACTCCCTAAAAATGATATCACCTAGACAAAACTCATCGAACCCATCTATCTTGGAATAACCTGGTGTCTTAAGCAAATTATTCTTGAATATCATGGATCTACAGACCACAATACTTCACTCATGATGGTAAATTTTGAACCATGGTTCTCCCTACTATAAGAATTTCTTAAAAAATTTCATTTGAGCATCCTATTGACATTATGGCCATGTTTTTAATAATGATCTCAATATAGGTTCCCCTCACGACAACCAATTATGTGAAAAAATACTACTTAGTCCCACTTTGGCCAATTTTTTCAAAAAAAAATTGGAATAAAACATCATCACATTATCAACATACTTGATCATGATTCATTTTCTCCTGAAGTAATTCTGAGACTATCCAAACACCCACACCAAGTCCAAACCTGACTCCCGGTGTAATTACACTTTTTGATCGATAACCACCTCACTAGCTATCATGATCTCACCTTGAGAACTAGAGAACCTTTGATCTAAATCATTCTCCTATCACAAAACTCCACCATAAAACTGATTATAACACACTCACTCCATCCAACATCATATCTTGATTTTGAATATAGTATCATTCATAGTACAATATATCAATGGATCTTACCATGCACTGACATCCCAATTCCACATTGATCATCTCCCCAATAATTCTCACTACCTCCAAGACCCTTATAATATTAGGGTTGTATGAATATGACCAATTAAATTCTCTTCACCATAAGATTATTACTATCACCACCCTATAGAAGGAAAACCAAAACTCAATGACCCACACTCCATCTATTATTACATGCAATGACTGGACATGTCTGCCCCAGTCGTACCCAATTTCTAATATGAAACACTAACTATACCTATTACCTACCTTTTAGGAGTAACATCATATTTATACAATGATATTATCACCATTATTTTTCTTTCATTGCACTTATCCTTGAGCACTGACCCAAATGGGTTCCATCATCATGCCCCCCGACAAAACCCTTTTCATAGACGAAAACCCTAGAATTACTTGCCTCCAAGTGTCTCATAATAATATTAATAAAATAAACCTGCCCTAGTTCATACACAACACAAATAATTCTAAATGAACCCTCACATGACCCATTTACTCATTCACAACACAACTGACACCATATGAAACCACCATGTACCAACCGCACAACCAAGGACTTTTCTTAAAAATTTACACCAAAAGTCACTCCTCTATGTAAAAGGTGGAGTAATCCACCAAGAACCCCATCATAGTTTTCCAATGATGATCCTATGCAGTCTCACCTAAACCTAATGATTTTAATATCCCATACAACTTAATTTAAAAACATGCCTCATGCTTCGATGAGTCATGTATTATCGAACCCAAGGTCACACACCTAACTCATTGACCATGACCCTCACCCATGTTAGTGGAATCTAACATCCCTTAGAACCCCACTCGTGCCATGTCTAATCACAAAATCACTTACCACAATCTTTATTCTCAAAACTCCATGTTTCAACCCATTCCTCATATGTACCACCTAAAAGCACACCCATAACTAATAGGGCCTATCATTCAACCTATCCTTCCCTCTAAACCCAACCTCAATACCATATACCCTTTAAGTGATTCACACACCAAAGACCCGTGAAATTCAATTCATTTCCTCAAAAAACAGAGGTTATCTATGTAATTAATTGGTTTGGTTAAATAGAATTTCAAAAAGAAGGTATATGTGGAAAAACAATATAGGTTGTTGCTAACACATTAAAAACCCAAACCCACGTCCTCACGGAAAACCATTACCATCCTCAAAAAATTCCTCATGTATTAATTTCCTATGCTAATCCCATTTAGTTTTCATCACTAAAGAAAATCATATATACACTGACCCACTAAGGTTCCTTATATTCCCTTTACACAAAGAGACTATAGATCAACCATAGAATAATGTCCTGCACCAAGATCCTCATGACCTATCATAAGAGAAAATTCCATGTTTTAGTTGAGTTGAATTCCACAAAATAATTTATATTAGAAAACAATATTTAAGTTTGTATTGAAACATTAAACAATTGACCCCCATCAAAAAAATCCAACCACACATAAGTGGTCATATTACATTTGATTCATATGAACCAAATATGATGCATGATCACATGCCTATTTACAATGTTACAAGAAACAAAACCTTAAGTAAAAACCTCCATAAAAAACAATATTAAACAATATATATCAAAAAAATTAATTCAAATAAATAAAAACAATCCAACATCCATGGTAATGAAAACTTACTACTAGAAAGGTGTTTGTGACTCACCAGTCAAAGGTCTATCATAATCTCTAAAACATTCTTAGACCACATGTCTACTATTTACCCAAATATTAAGACATAGAAAAATAATTAATACCACTTTTTAATAATATATTCCAAAATTACCATCTATTTAAAAGTTACAAAGGGAATTAGACACACATTATTTTATTATAGAGGCTATTGAATAGTGATGACGGCCTAAACTGTACATCGAAGAGACTATTCCCTCAAATCAAAGTTAAACATCACAAAAAAACCAAAACATTTAAAACCCAAAATAAGAGTACAAATAATCCATAAGATATGGTTCTATAAAAAAAATTAATGTTGAATAATATAGACTCACTATAATTCCCTAATATTTTAAAAATAATACTATATTTGATAACATATATGTCTCACAATACTAATCTTAAATAACCATGAAATATTATTATTTAAATATGACCATTATAAGATATCCATTGAATATATGGGTATAAATAATCATAACCAAATTATTAAATATATTTATAATGGTCCCATTCAATACAAAGGCATTTATTAATTCTTAAGAAATAAGAATTCAATTTTTAGTCAATTCTTTTTTATACTTAAAGAATATATTTTTTTCAAAAATGGTTTTTGTTTCATTTTGTTAGAAAATATTATAATTAATTTATTCCAATTTTATAAAATTAATCTTATAAAATAAACGTAATTTTAGAAATCAGCATGTAAAAATTATCTTAGAGTGAAGTTTTTATAATTTTCTAAGAAATTTTATTTTTTGAATAAATAGTGAAAATACTCATTTCTTTTGAAAAAATTATTTTTATTTCATGCATTTAAAAAGATAATTTTTGTTTAAATATGGTTTTAAAGTTTAATTAGATCACTTATATTATTAATAATGTAACTAATTTAATTTAATTCAATTTTATGCTTTATTTTTTGTATAAAATCATTTTATACTGAAGAATACATTTTTTGGAAAACTATTATGCATCATGTTTTACAAGTTTATTTTGAAAGTAGAATCCAAACATTATTTGGATTTAATTTGTTAAAATGAATCATATATTTGGAATAATATTATTTCATATTAATTAATAATTTCAACTTAAATTTTGGTCATATTGAATTGTAAAAATAATAAATATCTTTTACAACTATTAAAGTTAAAACAGGTTTACTGTTGTGTTAAACTAAAGGGATAATGATAAAAAAAGACCTAAAAAATGTCTAAATAATATTGCATGGATTTATTTGGAACATTATCACCTTATTATAGAAATTTAATTTTTTATGGGACACCTTTTTAGGAAAATTACTAATAGTATTTAAATATTTTCAATAATATGAAGTGTGTCCACTCACTCATCTATAAAATGATACTCATCTCCTCTTATCTCCACACATCTAGATCCATTTATCTAATCCATTACGTACTGAAATTAATTTTTAAAATCCATCCCCATATCCTAAAGTTTTTATATATACCAACCTAAAGGGTTTAATATGTAATGTAAAGGGAATTTTTAAAAGAAGTGGTATAGCTTTTCATCGATTGTTTTAGTTTTATTTCTTCTTCTACATCATTCAAAACTCTTCCAAAAATTATGATATAATAAAATTAGTATCTAAAATATATTTAGATATTATTAATTTTTTTTATTGATATTAATAAATCACTTTCTTCACCTAATAGGAAACAAGTCCATCATTCATGTGTATGACAGATTATCGCCTCACAAACCAATTTAATTCATTTTACGTAACTACCACTCATGAATAGATATAATAATGAATTTAATTTATATATATACAAATGATATTTATGAAATAATTATTATTATTTATATATAATATATCATCTATTTTATTACCTTTCTATCCATTGAAAATTGATGACATTGTTCTTGCATATGTATAGATTACCACCTCTATTATGCGATGTGATTCATTTTTTATAACCACATCACATTGATGGTATATATAAGTTCATTTAAAGATATAATATTATATTTAATATATAATCATACTTTTTTAGTGATAAAATTATACTTACCTTCTTTCCCTCATATTCGTAGAAAAATGGGAACTTTACTCACGTGTACCTACAAACTACCATCTCCATGTTGTAACATTAATCAATTTTCATAACCAAATTAAATAATTGGTTATAAAATTATAGTTAATATATAAAAATTAAAATTATATTATTATTATTATTATTATTATATATTTTAGTTAATAATTAAATCTTTTACCAGGATCAACATACAAAATTTGTTTTGAAATTATTAACTAAACAACCTCAAAATACCCGATGTAGACTTAATCGAATTAGTAATTAAATATGTAATTAAAATAAATTAGATAAATGGTTTAATGATAATTTATAAAACTATATTATGTTATAATAATATTAAATAATTAGTATATATTTTTAAAAAGTAGTTAAAGGACATATATAAAAAGTCTAGATTTGAGGTACGAAGTTTCTTAACCCAATTTCCTTTCATTAAGTTATATCACTTATTCATTGACTATATTATGAAAAAATTATTTTTGAAATAAATTTTGGTATATTTATGTTTTATTTCCACTTCATTTGTGTGGATTTAAATTTGTTACACATAATATATCTGTTGATTAATTCTCAATTAAATAACATAATATTTGTAATGGTGAATCGTCTCAAATTTTCCTTCTTTGGGATATATATTTATGTTATGTACCTATATACTGTTAATATGAATCTAAATACCCTATAAAATTATATATAATGTATATAATTATATTCATGTTATTTAAAGTTTTATTTTAATTCATTTCTTTCAGGGTCTTAATATTCAAAAGTTACCAAAATGGTAAGGATTTTTAATGTACAGTCTATTTTTATTTTAGGATTATCTATTTTTAATGTTATTTTGAGAGGGATAATATGATCTTATTTTATTGAAAAAATATATATATTATTATACTCTGGTTATGAATGTGGTTAACATGTTCAATTTCTATTTCCTCCTTTGTTTATGAATTAAACATCAAGAATGTTTTTTGTAAGTGATATTGATCTTGTATTTTCTTTTAGAACATGAATAATTATCATCTATATCCATGTTTTAGAAAATATTTTCAAGAATGTTATTATTTATACTTATATGATATATTAATTTCGTTTTCAACTGTTTTATTTTATTTACAATTATATTAAAAATAAACCTTTTCAACATTTTTTTTTTTACACATTTTAAATTTCTTTACCAAAGTGTGAAAGGAGTGTTTCATTTCAACATATATTTATTAATTATCTTTTATCACTATAATGAATATTTTTTCTTTTAATATTCATTTGAATGTTTCTAATTTTAATTTCAATGAAATTTTTTCCCCAATATTATAGAAATTTTATTTTAAAAAATGATTTTTACAGTGGAAGGTTATCTTCATCAAGAATATTTTTAATGATTGTTTAATGGTATTTATATTCACCCAAGATAAAGACCTTTGAGGTTATATATGATAAACTAGGGATATGTTGTAATTATACCACAATTATTCTTTCTCTAGATAGATTATTATTGTTTCAAATATATTTCACTAGAACTAGTTTCTTTTCCACAGGTAGATCAATCTGTGAAAGAAACATGGTTATAGTTATATTGAAAAGTGAAATATTATAATTAATTCCTAATTCTATGGAACTTGGACATATATATTAATAGTTTAATGGTTTTTACATTATAAAAAAATTATGGTTGGTTATATTATAAACCAAGGAAGTGTGGGTTTGTTATATCCCTCCAATGCATTATGTTATGTTATAAAGCTAACAATTATATGTTAATCCTAAGAGAGTGAGATGAAGTTATCTTTTGATAGGTAACCCTATTAATTGAGAAACTAAAATATTTTAAGTTACTCCTAAGTTAGTTTCTAATTATCCTATTTAGGTTATTCCATGATGAATGTCTGATGTTCCAAGTTACCAAAATAGTTTCTTTATACTTCTATCAATTTTTAAGGTATCCCATTCTCAAGGATTGTTTTCCTGAGGATAATTATTGATTAATTATATATATATTGTATTATTATAATGTTTTATTTCATTTATAAAAATTTATGATCATGCTTTTGAGAATTACGAGTTCCTTTATGTTATGCTCATGCACTTTGATTATTTCATCATATCCTTATTCTCATCTTATACTCACTGATAAAATTAAATTGTTAATTTTATGTTTACCTTTACAGAACATTTGAGGTCACCATCATTATGTTTTAAAATTACCTTGGTTATGTAGATGGTTATTAAATAATTTTTTTCTAGAAATTATTCACGTGTGAATAATATTATAGTAGATTCTGAGGAAAAATAATGTAAAATAAGAAAATCGTAGTATACTGGAAAAAGTTATCTTAATGACATGTGTATTTTTATGTAAGGTTTTTTAAAAATTTCTTAAGGAATTAAACATAAAAGGTCCAATTGTACATATGTAATCTGATATTTATATTTTATAGTGTAAGTTTTGAGTGTTTCAAAGTGGGTCACATTTATTGGTATCAAATCCTGAAACTTAAAAATTTTGTTTTAGGCACTAGATTCTTGGAGTATGGGTTCAGGGATATCATATTTGGTATTCGTGGAAGGTTTGGATAACTTTGGAGATTAAGATTTTTTCATGTGAGGTAGCTTAATAGTTAAGTATACTCTTATGAGTTAATACGTTTAAAGTTGATTATATATTCAATGGATTAAATTAAATTTTTATGGTCATTGAACATTATACCTTAAGGTGATTTGAAAATTTTACTAGATTTTAACATGAATACTCTATTGAGTTTTAAATAACACCTTGAGTTATTATATGATTTTATGTTAATGTGATTATTCTTTATTTGATATTGGGATATTTATAACCTTGATGCTTGAAATTTGATTTATTAACAATGTAATATTTTCAAATATATTTATAGTCATGAAAATAATTATCTTTTATGTTAATATCTAAATTTTAATCATGATATTTTGGGGAGGTTAAATAAATTATAAGATTATTTATTTATTTATCATTTAAATTAATGATATTTTGGGAGATGTTTTTTTGGGTTGAGGTATATATTACCCCTAGGATTAACATGTGATTTATTATTAAAGGCTATTTAAGAAGATTAATATTAAATTTTTAGTGATGTAAGTTAAATGGTATGAGATAACCTTTATTTTCATAAATTATTTAATGTGAGGTTAATAAGGTTAATGGGGATATAGTTTTAGTTATTTATGAATTGATTTAGGTTGAAACTTGGGTCTTATTATTGATTTTTTGATGATAAATGCATTATTTCTTCATATGAATGTTGATTCATTTTGGATATTACCTTACTATCTGCTAATAAGTTTTTATTTTAGTGAATGACTACAGATAATTTTAATATATTTTAACAATTTTTTGTGAACCCCATTAGAATTTTATTTTAGTGCTTTAGGTATGAAAAAATCATCTTAAATGCCTATTATTTAGTGAAAATTATGTGATTGTTGTAGAAAATTATAAAGTATTAAATTATTTTTATCATGTAAGTATATTTATATATTAGTTTTAGTCTAGATGGTAAATTAATTCCCCAAATATAATAAAATTTCATTTAAATAAAAAACAATTTCATTTTTTTAATCATCTCTAGTGACTGGATGGTCTTTTTTTACCACTAAATTATTTATTCATTTGTGGTCATTGAATTTCTCATGATCATTCACATTATTTTGATTAATGTTCTTTGTCTCCCACCATTATTATGTATACATTAATTTTTCTCCATATTTATATTTTCACTTCCCACTAATGTTCTAATATTTGGAAACCTATTTATCTGTTATTCTTGATAACCTTTATATTTTCCATTTAGTCTTTTCGAAACGAATTCTTATTAACCCTTTTTATGATGTGGGTTTTCAATATCGGTATTTTAAAATATTAAACACTTTAATTACCAATAATTCGATAGAATTATAAGGAATAAATTAATTTAAAAGGTTATAATGTGATACCGTAATATTTAAAAAAGAATTATATTTTTGATAAAGTATAAGACTCACAATACTGAGCCTAAACAAAAATAAAAAATTATTATTTAAATATGACAGGTATAAACTAGCCATTTAATTAGTGGGTATGAATAATAATAACCAAATTATGAAATATATGTATTAATTTGTTTCTAAATAAAAATTTATGGATTACTTCTTTTGAAATAATAATACAATTTATAGTAAAGTCATTTATGCTTCAAAAATACATTTTTCGTCAAAATGGGTTTTATTACTTTTTGTGAGAAAATATTATAATTAATTTTCTCCACTTGAAAAAAATTAGTTAAAAAAATTAAGTTTATTTTATTAATCATCCTGAAAAAAATTATCTTAGAATGATGTTTTTATAATTTCTAAAAAGTTTTATTTTTCGAATGAATAGTGAAAATATTGGTTTTTGTTGGAAACTATCTTTTTGTTTTAATAAATTAAAATGGTATTTTTTAAAAATGGTTTAAAAGTTTAATTAGTTAATTTATATTATTAATTATTAAATTTATGTCATTGTAATCAATTTTATTTGTATCTTGGTATAACAAGTTTTTATACTTAAGAAGTCATTTTTTCTAGAAAACTGATTTTCATTACATTTTATGAGTTTATTTTCAAATTAAATTATACCAATTATATGAAATAAATTTGATAAAATTGATACAATATTTTGAATCAAAATAATTTATATTATTTAATATTCAAAAAAAAAATTTTTGGCCATACTTAATACTGAAAATAGTATAAATCCATTCTTATAATTAAGGTTAAAACATGCTCACTAAGGTTTTAAACTAAAGTGATAAGGTTTAAAAGACCTGAAAATGTAACTAATTCCTATTTTGTGGATAAAGATAAACACTTATTACATTATTCTATAAAATTAATTGTTTATGGGACACTTTTCCATGATAATTACTTATTAATATTTAAATATTTTAAAAAATACCAAGTGTGTCCTCTCCCTCAACTATAAAAGGACACTCATCTACCCTATTATTTACACCTCAAGAGATAATTATATCATTCAATACCATACCAAATACACTTTTAAAATCCATACCTAGGTCCTATATGTTTCAATTTTGGAATAATACAAACCTTAGAGGGATTATGGTTTAATGAAAAAGGAGTTGTCTGATGAAGAGGGACATCTTTTAACTGAATGTTTTAGTTTTATTTATTCTTATAAATCATTTGAAACTATTATAACCATTTTTATATATTTTAATTATTATATACCATGTAATTAGATGTTATTATATTGATTTTTTATCCTTAATCTATCTTTTTCTTCGTCTAATTGGAAATAAAACCATCATTTATGTGTACGACGGACTACCGCCTCACGAACTGATGTAATTCATTTTATATCACCAAATCTCAAAATAACATATATATATTTATTTATTATATATATATATAAGACATAAATTACATAAATATTATTCTATAAATATAATATATCATCTATTTTCTTACCTATGCATCAATTGAAAAAATATAATGACATTCTTGTGTACATGTGGATTACCTTCTCTATGAAGCGATGGGATTAATTTTTTAATCAACATCTAAAATTTATCGTATATATAAGTTTATTTATAATATAATATAATATTTATGATATGATAATAATTTAATAATTATAAAATGATACTTTCCTTCTTTTCCCTCATGTTCACCGAAAAATGGAAATGTTACTCATGTGTATGTACAGACTACCATCTCCAAGTTGTAACATAATTTATTTTAAAATACCACATTACATAGTTGGTTATAAATTTATAATTAATGAATAAAAATAATAAATATATCATTATTATTATTCTATAGATGATGTAATAATGAAATCCTTGGTCATGACTAATACACCAAAGCCATTTTGAAATTATGAACCAAACATCCTCAAAATACATGACTTGGACTTAACAGATTAAGTAATTAAACATTTTTTTGAAATAAATGAAATAAATGGTTTAATAATAATTTAATAAATCTTTAATTAGTCCTTAAACAATTTAATAAATAATATATTTTTATTATATAGGTGTTAAAGGACATACCTTACAAGCGTGGACTCTTAGTAAGGGGTTTTATAACTCAATTTTCTTTCATTAGGCTATATAAATTATTCTTTTATTATATTATAAAATGATTATATGTTAAATTAAAATTTAATCAATATATTTTTTACTTACATTTTTTGTGTTTATTACATTTTTTACACATAATCTCTCTATTAATTAATTCTCAATTCAATAATATAATCTTTTTAATAGATAATTATCCCAAATTTTTCTTCTCTATAAAATATGATTTTTCTCTACAAAAAAATTATTTTATGAGATTTATAAACATTCCCATTCCATACTATATCATGTATATAATTATATTCATGGTATTTAATGTTTTATTCCTTGTCATTTGTGTCATGGGATTAAGATTCAGAAGTTACGAAAATGGTAAGGATTATTTTGGTACAATCTCATCTTATTTTGAGATTTTCTTTGTCCAATGTTATTTTTGAAGAGATAATATAATATTATTTTATTAAAAAATATATTTTATTCTAATCTAATTATTATTTTTTTTTGACAATTTTAATTTCTATTTCCTTCCTTATTGATTAAAGTAACATCATGAAAGTTGTTTGTATTTGATACTGATCTTGTATCTTATTTTAGATCATTAATATTTTTCTTCTATTCCCATGTTTCCTAAAATTCTTTTAATAATTTTATTACTTATGAATAAAATATTTAATAAGTTATTTTTAAAGTGTCTTTTACTTTTTTTATTAAGTATTTTAAAAGGAATTTTTTTACATTGTTCAAAAAAACACATTTTTAATTTATTTACAAAAGTGTAAAAAGAATGTTTTATTTTAACACATATAGATTAACCATATTTTTTCACCATCATGAATATTTTTTCTTTTAATATCCCTTTCAATGTTTCCAAGTTTATTTTAAAATAATTTTTTTCACAATATTTTTGAAAGTTTTTGTTTTTAAAAGTGATTTTTAGAGTAGAAATGGTATTTTCCTCAAGAAATATTTTAATAATATTTTAATGGTATTTTTATCATAAACAATAAAAACCCTTCAAGATAAATTTTCTCAACTTTGGATATTATGGAATGATACCATCCTTATTATTTCTCTATATGAATTATGATTATTTGAAATAGTTATTATAGAACACGTTTTTTTTTCACAAATAAATAAATCTTTGAAATAATATGGTTATTGTTATGTTCAAAAGTTCATTCTTATAATTTTTTTCTCATTCTATGGTACTTGGACATATATATGGATGAATAATGGATAGTTAAATTTTAAAATATGTACATGTGGTTCCCTTATAGATCTACAATGCATTGATTAAAATGACATAGAAAACTTTTATAAGTTACTCCTAAGAGAGTGAGTCAATGTTATATTTTTATAGGTTCACCTATGAAGTGAAATAGATAACTATTTTAATTTAATCTAAAGATAATGTGAGAATTATCCTGTTTAATTGATTATATAATGAATGTTATATGTTCCAAGTAACCAATATGCTTTATTTATTCTTTTATAATGTTCTAATGTATCCTTTCCCTGAGGATTTTTTTCACATTGATCAGGATTACTAAATTATATGAGTATTTTCATATGATAATGCATTATTACATGTATTAAGAATTATGATCTTGGTTTTAATGAGTATGAATTCTCTTATTTCATGCCCATTCACTTTTATTATGTCATCATACCCTTATTCTCATAGTATGATCAATGATGAAATTCAATTGTTAATTTTTATGATTACCCTTACTCAGCATCCAAGATGACCCTTCTTAGGTTCTTTATTTACCTAGCTTAAAAAGAGTTATGTTAAAATAATTTTTTTTATAAAGGATTCATGTTTGAATAATTTTATTATAAATATGGAACACTTAATGTGGAATAATAAAAGATGGTTATTGTGGGAAAAATAATCACTTAAAGACATGATTATTGATATGTAATAGTTTTTACTAATTATCTAAAACTCCAAACATAAAAGGCCATTGGGTATAAAAGTTATCAAATATTTTCTATTTATTCTATAAGTTTTTAATGGTTACAATTGAATCACATTTATTGGTATCAAATTTAAAAATGTACATACTATATTTTAAGCACTACATTACGCGAGGTCTGGTTTGAGGATGTCACACTCATGGTTATGAAAATATAAAACACTAATCACCCACCAGACCAATCAAATATAAAAAAATGAAAATGAAAAAAAAGGTTACACACTAACCCTACCTCTATCTCCAAACAACACTATTCGACTTCTCATTACATACCCATTGACTAACTCTAGTGCAAAAAACTATTGGATTTGTGCTAAACTAAAAAGTAGACATAAGGCCTTTATACACATTAAAGTAACCATTCAAGGTGTAATAAATACATAATAGGAGAGTCTCAACATGTTCTAATTGTATAAAACATCATATAAATGTATGCATGAGATAAAATAAATATGTTACACAAGAACATCAGACATCACGTGATGAATATGACACTATGAATTGTTATGTGTCAGGTCACCACATACTAACCAGGACCCCCAAAACATGATATAACATATTTTGAATCATACTGGAATCCACCTCATCATATCATCCTATTCCATTATACATGATATAAAATCCATACATAAAGACTATGGTTATGGTGATATCCAATCCTTGATCAACTACATTATTTAACATGGCATATTTTTACATCTATATCTTAACTCAATTCATTATCACTCAAGGAGGGGTCTAGTGCCAATGTCTCGTGTCATGTCATGACTTAGCCCCTCAAGACTAGTCTTTAACCCTATCCTATTCAAGGAAAGTTCCATTATCTATGTAATAATTCTCAAGGAAAGGTAACATTAAGAACATAGGGGCTCTTCTTCTCCCATGATAGTCCATCCAGTTCCATACCACTCATGGCGAGCCCAAACCTTAGGATTCTCTCCCTAAACAGATTCATTTCCTATTATAAGTGCATAATCAAACACACATATAAAATAACAAATAAGAGACCCACACCAACTAATATATCACTGGATGATCCTAGGGATCTAATAGCATTAGACCTAGCCCCTCAATATGAACACATATTATCTCTCCATTTAAGAAATCCATTAGGTCCCCTGGATATACCACAATATCTTCTTAACAATATTATCACAATATCATCATACCATAGTGACGTCACCTCCCATAAGCTCTTATAATTTATATACTAATGCTCTATTTACCTATTCAAAGTCCCTCATCACCCATAGTCTCACTATCTTTGGGACATCCTAAGATAACTCTCTCTAATATTCTTAGAAACCCAATGAAAAGTACCAATCAAAACACCCAACCCAAAACTGGGTTCAATATCACATATACTAAGAGATATTTCTCAACCCTTAACCAATAAGAAACCCAGTCCATCACACTTTTTCTACTCCCAAAGGAATCTTATTTCTAAAAAATTGAAATCAAACTCAGACCACCTTTATCATTGTGTCACTCACCTAGAATGGGATAAATGATTGTCTAATATATCATCACTAGGATTAAGCCTCTCTCAATTTTCCAACCAGGACTTATATAACCAACCTAGTATACCCAAATCACATATCATACACTTATACTTTCCCAAGGCTTCATTTCAACATATCCAACATCATCTCCCATTGGTTACAAAGTGATTGGGTGATCCCAACTACCTAAATTGATAAAGAGTACCCATATCAAGTATATAAGACCCAACATCATTCCATATCTACATGTTGACCACTCTATATCCCTACCTTTTTTACTCAAACCCTTAAAACATTTATATAGTAAGAAATCATGAGTAAACATTCATATGTAATTTTATTAAAGAAAATACCTACCTCTATCAAGGAGTTACTTCCCTCACCAAGCTCTGTGAGACTTTCTATAATGTCATGGGCCTTCTTAGTTTGTTACTTTTCTAGTTTTGGTTGTTGTAGGTTCTCATAGAAGTCTTGGGGGAGCCTTTAGAAGTTCAGTTTTTATATGCTAGAAGCATGGAGATTACACATCATGTAAGTGGATTACACAACATGAATGTCAGTTTCATGGAATGTCTAGGAAGGTTTAATGGTGTGTAATCATTTTAACTTGTGTAAAGAATGGTTTCATGTCATGTAATATATCATGGTACAAATAATTAATAAAATAAATATGTGATGAATTTTTTTTGTAGAAACTAAACACCAAGGATTTCACCTTGTGAAATGAGATTACACATTGTGTAATCCCCCAACCATGTATAGTATTGAAAATTATTTTCCAGCTGAACCACCATTCATTCAGGCATGATTTATTATTTACCTCATTTTAGGTGAACCATAGTCACCCCGAGGTGTTATTTAAGCCCTATTAATCCCTTTTTGATCCTTCTATCCTGATGGTTGTTCGTACAATATCTTTGGTTGATCCATGGTAATTTTTTCTCCCTTATTTGGTTGATTTTCTTCCATTGTTCTCCCGAGATCCATTTTGATGGTGTAAATTTGGTTTAGAGTGTGATTTGGGTTGTTTTTGATAGAATTTGTGTGCAGTTTCGGTTGATCCATGATTCTTCAAGGTGTGACTATGGTTTTTAGTAATTATTCTTTATCCTTCAGTTTGAAAATCTTACTTGAGGTAGGATTTCCTATGTCTCTCTTTATTTGTGCATCATATGGGAGGGTTTTTTTAAACTATGGATTATGGGTGATCTAGGTTAATCAAAGATAAAGAATTAGATAAATGTAATTAGAAGGGGTAAAGGGGTTTGATTTGTAAGTTTTTACAGCTTTGAGATTGTTTGTGATGAAATGGATTATATGGGCTATACACCCCACTAAAAATTGTCACAGTTGTTAGATTTGATTGCACCAAATATATCTGATGTGATTTTCTACTTTGTTTGTGATTATTTTGATACCACCATAATTAGAAATTTTTTAATTAAATATACTTGGCTAATTAAATTTCCTCCCCGTGATTTTGGTTTGTGTGATAACACACCTAAAATAAAGTGGAATGTGATAAAAATCCCCTTTGTAAATCTATAAATGGCTATTGATGTGTTGTGATGTTAGATCATGGTTGTGGGATGGTGATATTTCATTTGGGAATATGGGGATGATGGTTCATTTTTTCATGCTTGTGGGGTGGTGAGGATGTGGTTGTTTGGCCATACTTGTGGGGCGGTGAGGATATGGTTCGTTTGTCCATGCTTATGGGGTGGTGAGGAAGTGGTTGTTTTTCTATGCTTGTGGGATGGTGAAGATGTTGTTTGTTTGGCCATTCCTTTGGGGAATCAAAGAGAAAATGTTTTTCTTATGGTTGTGTTATTTTGTTGTTTTGTGTAATATTTTCGAGTAGTGATGGAATGAATAAATTAATAATAAATCATGATTAAAATGGTATGGGTTGATTTGGTTAATGGGATGGAAATTTTTTAATGTAAAACTAAATGATGGGTTGTGTGCTTAAAGGTGGTCAATGCTAAATAATGAAATGAATGAATTTTAAATGGATAGGAAATGAGAATCCACTTTTCAGGGATCTTTACCTTCTAAAATGAATGTTATAGATACTAAAAAATACAATTAGGGGTAGTAGTAAAATTGATGGTGATGTGAGTTGGTTATTTTGTTTATAAAACCATAGGTTGGGCTTGTGTAAATTTCTTTATATATATATGTATACACTGTAAATTCCTGTTATTTCTATATTCACTCCACCCATGTTGATAACTATGTGCCAAACACCTGCATAGTCACATGAAGGATGATTTTGCCAACATCTGGTGAGGAGTACGAATGGATCGGTATCCACTCATTTTCGCTCAATCTTACATGATAGGTATGTATGAAACATGATGTGATGTACGAAGGTCTTTTAGTTCTTTAGATGGTGGTTATAGTGGCCCGTGTCTCTTTGGGTGAGATGTGATATCCTAGGTGTTTACGAGAGAGGTGGTATGTGTCCCAAGTTTCTTCAAGATTAGTTGTTATGTGCCTTCTAAGGTGTCTTCGAGGTGAGATGAGATGTGATGTGATGTGATGTGATGTATTTTGAGGCCTAGGAGTGTGCTGGAGAGATGTGTTTTGAGGCCCTAGTGTGTGTGGGTTGGATGTGTTTTGAGGCCTTGATGTGTGCTAGAAGGATGTATTGTGAGGACCAGGTGTGTGTGGGAGGGATGTGACGTGGCATATGGAAGGGATGTGAGTGCAAGGACATATGACATTGGATGATAGAATCATACCAGTTAGAAAGTGGTGTGGGGTACCTTATCATCAATGTTATTTACTTTATACTATATTACTTGAATTTTGTTACTTGGTGAGTGTGCCTTGATGAGGTTGGGACAGTTAGTATTCCTTGACAGGTGCTGTTTGGTTCTTTTGTTTTCTCATAGGGGCATTAATATGCCTATTTCACATGTTCATGAGAGAATTTGGTTTTCCTAATGAGTAAACATGTATGCTCACCCTACACCCTATGTATAGAAAATTATTTTTAGGTTTCTAGGAGGATTTCATAGACTATGTTGGACCTTACTATCTCAGGCCTTAGGATCATTGCTGGGTTGCTGCTTTAGTTTTACATTTGGGTATTTACTTTGGAGAATTTATTTCTTTTTTATAAGTTCTATATATACATGCATTGTGGGATGTTTTTTGGTTTTCTTATATATATATATATATATATATTGGGTTTGTTTGTGGATGATTTATCTTATCTCCCAATCTTGATTCTTTAAAAAGGGTAATGCCTTTTATATTGTGAGATTTGTTCACCCTTGGTGCTATTCTCCATCCCAGGACCTACTGGAGGTAAGACTCAGGGGTCACTATCTCCCTTTCTTCATTTCCAGCCCAAGAGTGGTATCTTTGGTGGGAGGGTTTCATGAAACATTCCATTCTCTCTCTATACTCGTACCATCACCCGATCTCATATCTCAAACAAAATATGATAAATAATTAATTATAATTAATTATTTAAAAACAATTCCAAAAGTGTATTCACCCAAAAAATAACTAAATATCACTATTTCCTTGAAAACACATAAAAACATGAGATTTAGCTATCAGGACCTCTTATCGCCATTGAACATGAAATCCTAGTCATTCTTGTGTGATTCAACCCCAATCTGATGTCACGATCACTGAATACATAACAAAATTTCACCAAATCATGAGTGATAATTAAAATTGAAGAAGAGTAGAGGATAAATGAACCTTAAACCTATATTATAATGAACTAAAATTCATCTCTCACTCTAGGGTATTTAAGAGAAAAAGAATAGGTGGTGTTCGAGTTAAAATTGACTCCTTGTGTGCCTAGTTTGAACTAAAATGAGGGTGGGGGTACCCAAAAAATATAGGTCTAACTATCATAAAAAACAAATATATCCATTATTCGTGGTGTGATATACTGTTTTTTGGTATGAAGGGTATGTTTTCATGAAAAATCCATAGTGTGAATATTTTTCACTTTGGTAATCACTCAGTGAAGGAGGATACACTATCCTCCTCATTCATAGTGAACATCATCATTCATACCAACATTCATTACGTGAATCCTTCTAGAAAGAGGGTCTTATCTCATATTAAAACCATTCATAGCATGTCCCCTCCAAGATTTTAGTGCAACCTAATGTATGTTACTGAATTTACACACCTATTCCACCTATCCTTTCTCCCATACTTTCTTGAGAACCCAAACAGTCAACTAAGCCTCATTCCATGTATAAAACATATATTAGAGATGTACCAATGCTTATATTTCTAATATGAATCCAAATTTAGGGAATTAACCCTACTCCTGATAAAAAATTAAAACATCCTTCAAAATCCAATGACCTAAGAAATTATTGGGTGTTATAATGGTTTCTCATTTTATGTCTTATTCCTTAATTTTTTATATTAGCTTAACTCTTTTGATTTGTGTTGATTACATACCCTAGTGTCTATTCTCCAACAATGGGCCTATTGGAGGTGGGATTTAGGCACCATTGTCTCTCTCTCTTCACTATCATCCCAATGGGGGTACCTTTGGATAATGGGGGTCATGAAATAGTGGTATCAATGCTAATGGTTGAGGGATAAGATCGAGTTTGAAGATTAGAACTTTTATGATTGATGGGTTGGCAGGGAAAGAGTGTAAACTTGTATTAGTATGTGTTACAAATTATAGAGTCTAACTAGGATACACAATTTTATGTATATTTTTTATCTAATAAAAGGAACTATAGTTTTACTAATCATGCAAATATAAGTGATACTTTTAGTGGGGTAGAGACTTATTTAATGATCATGAATCAGGATTTTCTATTCCTATTTTTGAATTTAGTATAAAAGGAGAAATTATGTTAAAAATAAATAATTAATTAAAGATAAATTTTTTATATTTCATGATTAGGAGTTCCTAATTCTTGTTTTTTTAATAATGGCTCTAATTTAATGTCCCTATTTGGTTCATGGTGAATATATTCAACTAGATGTTCTAAAAGTTCTCCATATAGTGGAGGTCGAAAATGGAAACACTTGGTTGAGGATACACTAATATTTTTAGCACTAGGGTCTACATAAGTATGAGGTCTTCTTTTTTAAATAGGAGATAGTGGATTGGAAATAGGATCCTTATATTTTTTTTAGTTTGATTCATGGTCATAAAAATAATTAGATTTCATTGGTTGTAATGATGATTAAATAGTTATCTTTTCAATGGTGGATTTTTTAAGAGATGGTGAGAATTTGAATAATTCATAAGAGAAGTTATGAGATTAGATTCATATTGAGTATCATTCTTTGGCTTCTAATGTGGATTATTTATAGTATAAAAAAATCAATTTATGGGTGAGTTATGGTGTGCAATAGTTCATAATATTATATAAGAACCTCTAAAATTATTCTATGAAACATATACTAGATGAGGAGGATATGGAGAGGAATTTTGGGTAGGCTTTGTGTCTCAAGATCTGGTATCAAAACACCAACTTCTATTGAAGTCAATAGTTATGTGTTGTAAAATATAGATTTCAATGAGAGTACATTGTCTAAGACTGTATCATCATGGGATCAAATTCATCATGATTTTCTTTAAGTAACTATATATCTAAAATTGTTCTATTTTATGTCCACAAGAAGAATTTTTAGTCAAAGGGAAGTAGATTTTATCCTTATTCAACCCATTCCACTAGAACTAGTGGTTCTAGGACACTTTTCAATGGGGTAGGGTTGGGTTTTTATCTTTTAGAGGTCATGTAAATTAGAATAGATATCTGATAAAATTTTCCCGTAATTAGTGTGGAGATGGTGGGATGTTTTATGTTCAGATGTTGCAATAGTGTTAGCTGAGGCAATAGTAGTAACTAGGTATTCTAACTTGTGATCAAAATAGAGGAGATGGGGAAGGTAGAGAGCATCCCTATTATTTCCCTCATCCTCAAGGATAGTTATTAGAACATGATCATGGAGGTGGATTACATCATGTCTAAAGAGGACATGGGGTAGGTCATGGCTAGATTAATGCCATCGTGTTGTCAGCACTAGGAGATCCATACATCACATGTGATACTATATTTCTCTGTTAAGCTTGGGTTTATGATTTTTTTAATTTAATATCTAAGAACTAATTTATTACACCCTTTTTCATCCATTCATGGAGACATGATTTGGAGATGATTCTATTACCCTTGGTGTTGAATACGCTAGTCAAATGTCTATCTAGATTTTATGACATGTAAAAATATTTTGAGATGGTTATGGGGAATCACAACGCTTGGAGAGACTTCCAAAATTTATAGATGAATCCATATGAGATCATATTCATAATCGATATTATTTATTTAATGTGTTATATTATGGATTTCATTCAAAGGCACATCATATTCTATAACACTGATAGAGAGAAGGATATGTTTTTCAGTGATCTAGATCCTAGATGGGTCTGAGGCATGTTGAGTCCTTATCTTATTTGATGGATGGGATGATGTTGAGTTTTATAAATGTTACTATGAGTATGTTTACTAATTATTTTTACATGAACCATAATGTATTTCAAAAATGGGTTGTGACACTACCCCCTTGAATTGAGATTGAGTTTGAGATAAATTTGCCACTAGGTGTTTCTCCTATATCGATGTCCCTATATAGGATGGTTCCTTTATAGTTTTGGGAGGTATAGATTATATTTTAGGATCTTTTATAGAGAGGTTTTATTTACCCCTTTTCATATACTTGGGGATATATAGATTTTTAAATAAGACTAGTGGTGTTCTTTGATTGTTTGTCGAATACGTTAATTTGAATCTGGTGAGGGTGAAGAACCACTATCCTCTTCTATGTATTGATGATCTATTAGAGCAGTTGAATGAATATAGCTAGTTTTAGAATATTTTTTTATGATCTATATATCATTTAATATGAGTAAATGATGATTATATCCTAAATATTTCATTTAGATGCTATTATGGGATTACGAGTTCATTGTGATTTTTTTCAAAGTTAGAAACACACCATCCATGTTCATTGGATTGATGAATACGATGTTTCATGAGTTTCTAGGCCAGTTTATAGTGGTATTTATTGGTTAAATCCCTATATTTTTGTAATATGAGAATCGTGTCGAGCATCTTGATGCTGTTTTGGTAGGTCTTAAGTCACATCATATTTTTGTGAATTTGTCGAACTATGAGTTCTATACTAGTGAGGTCCATTTATTGAGACATGTTCTATCTCAGTGTTGAGTAACCATGGTTTCTTTGAATATTGTTGTTGGGAAAAAATCCCTCAAGGTATCATTGAAGCCTTTTTGAGGTGATTGTGTTTGTTGACAAAGTGGACATCTGAGTTGTGATTGTTGACAAAGAGGATTTCATGATGGAATGTCGAGTTCAAGAGATGAGTTCAACGATCCATGTTTGATTCAAGAACGTCGATAAAAGGAATGGATGATCTGGAGGCGGTACAAAAGAACAGATACAAGGTGGCGCCGTTTTCCAGTGTTTGCCAAATTTTTGGGCCTGAAAATCGGAAAATGAAGAAAAGTGTTTTTGGCAAAGGGACTTGCGCGCCGCGAACATGGTGTACAGGAAACTTGCGCGCCACATGTTTTTCAAGATCAGAAGATCAAAATATGGCTAAGGAAATAGGATCGCGCAAGTTTGGGAGTTGGTCGCGCAAGTGTCTAAAGGAGAGGAGACTTGCGCGCCGAAACTGGGTCGCGCAGGTGACTTGCGCGCCGTCGCGCAGGGTGGTCAGATTGCCTATAAATACCGGACCACCCCTCCTCATTTCTCACCGGAGTTCAAGACGAGAGCTCCCGTCGCGCAGGTGTGGTGGTCGCGCAAGTGGTGTGTGTGGTCACGCAGGTGGGACTTGCGCGCCAGTGGTTGAAGTTGTGCGCCGGTGTTAGAAGTTGCGCGCCGGTTTGCAGTTGCGTGCCAATAGTGGTTTGGGCGCAAAGGGAAGAGAGTCGCGCAAGTTTGGAGTTGAGGAAGCTTGTGTCGCGCAAGTGTCAGAGGAGGACTTGCGCGCCCGTTGTGACTTGCGTGCCGATACTTGCGCGCCAAGGTTGACTTGCGCGCCAAGTAAGGTTTGTTCCAGCAGTGTTTTTCGGGCTGCGTGGAAGCTGGAAGTTTGCCCGATACCTTCGGTGCAAAGAGATATTCATCAACGGGTGAAAGTTAAACTTCAATAGAGAATCTACATACAAGAGAAGATGCATTCTTTCATGAAAATGAAGAGACCTACAGGTCTATAAACTGTGAGTGGATTCCATCCAAGAGCAGTGAGCTCAGGAAGAGGAAGAAGGTGATCCTCTCCACCGGCAGTGAGCCAGAGAGAGAGAAACAGGGAGTGACCCTTGGGAAAGCAGTGAGCTGACCCTAAACTTTGTAAAGGCAGTGAGCCTGGGCATAGAAGTGATCTAGCCCAAACCTTGTAATCCACAGCTAGTGAAGATTAGTGGAATTTGGTACGACCGGCAACCTGTCGGCGTATGCTCCTTGGACGTAGCCCTTAGCGGTGAACCAAGTAAAATTGATGTGTCCTGTGCTTGCTTTACATTCTGTTTATATCGTGCAGCAGGGAAAAGAGAGAAGAGTGTTTTGCTTAACCGCGAAACAAGATCAGAACGGGCATTAATTTTTAATTAGTCATACCCTGATTCACCCCCCCCCCCCTCTCAGGGTATCCAGCCTAGTGGACCTAACAAGTGGTATCAGAGGGAAAGGTTGAAAGTTGTTCATCTCTCAATGGAGGTAACCAATCATAAAGGGATTCCGATCTTCGACGGATATAATTTTCAGATATGGAAGAATCGGATGCAACACTATTTCCGATCCTTGGGAATGGATGTGTTTTCAGCAGCTATGCATGGTATCACAGCTGATATTAATAGTGGTGCCTTATCAGAAGCTGAGCATAGAGAGTTGGATGCTGATTCCAAAGCAATCAATGCCTTAGGGGGAGCCCTTTCCAATCCCATCTACACAAAGGTGATGTCATGCAAGACGTCACATTCCATGTGGGAAAAGCTTTTGAATATATATGAAGGGGACACAAAAGTCATAGAGGCAAAGCTGCAAGTGTTGTGGAACAAATATGAAGATCTGAAAATGAACCCGAATGAGTCTGTTGACGCATTCTTTGATAGAGTAAACATTGTTGTGGAAGATATGCGAGGTCTTGGAGAAGTCATTGAAGACATAAAGATTGTAAAGCGCATCTTGAGGAAACTTCCACCTCGGTTCAATCCGAAAGTTTCATTACTAGAAGATAAAGATCCAAAAGAGCTGACATTTGACAATTTGCACAGTACCTTGGTTGCATATGAAATGAGGAACGATGATAATGAGGCTGTGGAAAAGGGGAAGTCTAAAGAGGTGGCATTTAAGGCCATGAAGAAGCTCACCATTGAAGATTCTAATGAAGAAGAAGAGACAGATGAGGTGATGTCATTCCTTTCTTCGAATCTACAAAGAGGAAGAGGAAAGTTTAAAGGTAAACTTCCACTAGCATGCTTTAGATGTGGAAAGGTTGGTCATCTTGCGGCAAGATGCCCCAAGAAGTTTCAAGATGATGATGATGATGATGACACTGAAACTCCCAAAAAGAAGTCTTCAGCTTTTGTGAAAGGGAATAAACAATTCAAGAGAAATTTCTTCAAGAAAAAGAATCTTCTCTCACAAGAATTTGAAAGTTCAGATGAGTCTGAGGATGAAGAAGTTGAGGAAATAGAAAATTGCAGAGATCGTGGGGTAAATGCCTTGGTGGCAATTGTTGGTAGTTCTCAAAAGGGAGAAGAAGCTGATGCTAAAGAAGAAGAAGAAATTGAAGGGAGAATTGATATGGAAGCCGAATTGGAAGCAGCTCTTGAGGAGATAGATGTTTGGAGAGCCAAAACGAAGAAAGCCAATAAAGTGGTTCGTGATGCCAAACTCTACATGCAACAACAGGATGAAGAAAAGTCTGAGCTGTTAGAAGAAATTGAAAGACTAAAATCCTCAACACCAGAGAGCTCAGAAAATATTGTTGAGTATAAGCTTAAAATTGAGGAACAAAAGAAGGAAATTGATTGTCTGACAAACACAGGAAAGGAGCAGGTTAGATGTATCAAAGAGCTTGAAGAAGAAGTGGTCAGTCTGCGACAAAAACTCAAGGATCAAGATAAACTCTTGACCCCCAATGTGATATCTGAAAAGCAGGCTATTCAGAAGACAGAGAAGATGAAACCGGAGCCTAGCAGTTCAGTAGGAAAGAAACAGCAATTGAGCTCAGATGTTAAGGTCGTTTCTGGGCTTAGTCAAGAACAAAAATTGGCGACAATTGCAGTCAGACCGCAAGCACTAATCCCGAAAGTGAAGGTTGATTTGGGAACAAAACAGAATCAGAATATTCAGAGATCCCAAAGGGGAAATCACAGTGCTGAAATATCACGAGGGAATGCATCCTATATCAGGTGTTATTGCTGTGGGAAAATGGGACATTCACAGTTTGTGTGTTCCATAGCCAATAGATACAGAAGGGAACATGAGCAGAGATGGCAGCCAAACAGAGAACGGTTTTCCAGAACACATTTTGAAGGACAATGTTTTTGGTGCGGAGGATTTGGACACATGGCTAGGTATTGCACATCAATCATTCAGAGAAATGTGTCAAAGAATAATCAAAATGTTCGCAAGCAGCAGATCAATAAACCAACAAGTGAGTTAAAAGTTCAGAACAGATTTGCAGCTCTGCAAGATGAGGGTGGTCCATCATACTCTGAGAAAGAACAGAAGCCTCAATCCATGCCGAGTGTGAAAGAAAAAGTATGGACCAAGAAGAAGAAAAATGAGAAGGCTGTGGTGGCGGAGATTGCCCTTAAAGCATCAGATCGATCTGGTGTTTGGATCCTTGATAGTGGTTGCACATCCCACATGACGGGTAATAAGGATCTTGTTACAGGAATCAAATATAACAAAGAAGGAGTTGTCAAATTTGGAAATGATGAAGGCCTGAAGATTGTTGGCTCAGGGAAAGCCAAGTTTGGGGGCAAAGAGATGAGACGTGCTGATGTCTTGGTAGTAGAGGGTCTCAGTCATAATCTACTCAGTGTCAGTCAACTATGTGACTCTGGGCACTCTATCCAATTTACCAAGAAGATGTGTGTTGTGAAAGGAAAAGATGGAGCAGCTGTTCTGCAGGGAAAAAGGTCAAAGGGAAATCTCTATCTTGTAAGTGGGGAAGAAGATACTTGTCTTTTATCCAGAGAGGAAGAAAACCAGTTGTGGCATAAGCGACTTGGTCATCTATGCCAACCATCTATGGAGGATCTCGTTAAATGTGATGCTGCTAGAGACCTTCCCAAACTATCACGTGATCGCACTCATACGTGTGATGCTTGTCAACAAGGGAAAATCATCATAAAGACATACAGGCCAAAGGAACAGAAATCAACTAGAGTGCTCGAATTGGTGCATGCTGATGTATGTGGACCTATCTCACCACGAGCTATAAATGGGCAAAGGTACTATGTTCTTTTCATTGATGACTATAGCAGAATGGCCTGGGTATTCATCATAACCCATAAGACAGAGGTATTCAGTTGCATAAAGCAGTACAGGAGGGAATCAGAAAAGATGCTTGGGCAGAAAATTCTGAAGTTTCGTACTGATAACGGTACGGAATTTACAAACAGTCAGGTTGAAAACTATCTCGAGAAACATGGGATAAGGCATCAAGTTTCATCAGTAAGAACTCCCCAACAGAATGGAGTAGTTTAAAGGAGAAATCGGATCATCAACAACATGGCCAGAACAATGCTTATTGATAAGGACCTGCCAGAGAAATTTTGGAAGGAAGCAGTTCTGACATCGGTCTATGTTTCAAACAGGTCCCTGTTATGTCCGAAGCAAGGGAAGACTCCATATGAACTGTGGTACGGAAAGAAGCCAACGTTGAAGTACTTTCGAATCTTTGGAAGTAAGTGTTTCATTCTCAACAAAGAACATCATAGGAAGTTTGAGGCACGAGGAGATGAAGGGATATTCCTTGGCTATTCCGGGAAAAGCAAAGCGTATAAATGTTTCAACAAAAGGCTGGGAAAAATCATTGAAAGCAATGATGTCACTATAGTTGAAAATGAGCAGAATACTCAACGATCCAGTGAACAGTTCCTGGATGAAAGTGATGATGAGGTAAGCAACCCAGGGGGAGCAGAAGTGGCAGAAGCTGACTCAGAAGAAGATACTGACAATGAAGAGGAAAGTGTCAAGTCGGTGTCTGTGAGAAAGCCAAAGAGTCGAGCTGAAATTGATAGGCAGAATATCATTGGTGATCAAACAGCTCCAGTTCAGACTCGAAGAATGAAATCATCGCAACAAGCATCGTTTTTGTCTCAAGTGGAGCCGAAATGTTTTTCTGATGCAGCTGAAGATGAAAACTGGGTTCAGGCCATGAATGAAGAGCTTGATCAGATTGAGAAGAACCAGACATGGGAGATTGTTTCGAGGCCAGCGGACAAGAATGTCATTGGGACCAAATGGGTCTATCGCAACAAGATGAATGAAGATGGCACAGTGATTCGGAACAAAGCACGTCTAGTGTGCAAGGGGTACTCCCAAATCGAGGGAATTGATGTTGATGAGACATTTGCACCGGTTGCAAGGCTGGAGACAATAAGATTATTCCTATCCATCGTAGTGCAAAGGAAGTTCAAAGTGTTCCAGATGGATGTCAAATCCGCATTCTTAAATGGGGTTCTGGAAGAGGAGGTGTATATTGAGCAGCCAGATGGTTTTCTTATTCATGAGGATGAGAACAAAGTTTGCAGGCTGAAGAAGGCATTGTATGGGCTGAAACAAGCACCAAGGGCATGGTACTCAAGGCTTGATCAGTACTTGAAGAAGCTTGGTTTTCAGCGTGGAGGAGTTGATTACAATCTCTATTTCAGCAATTACAGTAATCAAAGGATGATGGTGCTAGTGTATGTCGATGACATAATTTTTGGCGGATCAGATGAAGCTCAGTGCAGACAATTTTCTGAATTCATGAAAAATGAGTTTGAAATGTCAATGATTGGAGAGCTAACGTTTTTCCTTGGTCTACAGGTGACACAAGGAAGGAATAGAACTTTCATTTCTCAATCCAAATATGCCAAGGAAGTTCTAAGAAGGTTTGGAATGGATAATTCCAAGGAAATGAAGACTCTGGTTGCTACCCGGATGAAATTATCAAAAGATGAGGATGGAAAGGCAGTTAATATCACAGAATACAGGCAAATCATTGGAAGTCTGTTGTACTTAACCGCAACAAGGCCTGATATTGTTTTCGCCACATGCCAAGCAGCGAGATATCAATGTAATCCCAAGGAAAGTCACATGCTTGCAGTGAAAAGAATACTTCGGTATATCAAGGGCACGGTGGACTTCGTTTTGACATACAACGACAAATCTCAGACAGAGTTATTGGGATATACTGATGCAGACTGGGCCGGTTCAGCAGATGATAGAAAATCAACGTCAGGTGGTGCATTCTATCTTGGTGGATTGTGCATTTCTTGGCTAAGCAAGAAACAAGATTGCATTTCATTGAGCACCGCAGAAGATGAGTATATAGCGGCCACTCAAGCATGCACACAGTTATTGTGGATGAAGCAGCAGCTTGAAGATATGGGAGTTGAAGTGAAGTCTCCGATCGGAATCCAGTGTGACAACTCAAGTGCTATAAATCTTAGCAAAAATCCTGTCCATCATTCCAGGACAAAGCACATTGAGATCAAGTATCATTTCATCAAGGAGAAGGTTGAGCAGGGCATCGTGAAGTTGGAGTATGTGCCTACAGAGCTACAGGTTGCAGACATTCTGACAAAGGCCTTACCCAAGGAAGCTTTTGAGAGGCATCGACTAGCTCTGGGAGTTCAGTCGATTCCCCGCACTTGAAATAGTGTGGACACGGGACCCCCCCCCTCTCCCCGAGGTATGCTGTGTTTTCTCTACTGTGCTAATGTGTTCTCTACTATGTTACAGACTACAAAGGCGTGACCTTTGGGTTCGTTGACAAAGGGGGAGAAAATAGTGATTGTTCAAGGGGGAGACAATGTGGAGATTTGATAAATCATGAATGATAAGGGGAGAAGCTGACAGGTGGAGCAGCCAGATAGGGGGAGTTGAAGCTAGTTGAACGTGCTTAGCCAGAGCTTAGCTTGGACAACACAGGAAATATGGCTAAAGAGGTGTTGAAGCTGTGAGCAGAAAGGGGGATCGTATTAAATCCGACGATGCTAGAAGTGATCGATCAAAGAATAGATATCACGACAGCTGAGGATCGTGATAAAAGCAGAAGAGTGGTGTTGGACAGTGTTTGGTGTCAACAATGGATGTTAGAGACAAAGTGATTCATTGATGAACTTTTCATTTACTCTTGTTTCTCACGCCGAGCATTGCTCATGTGGGCTTAGAGTATGTGTTGAGTAAATCCTTGGTCGCTATCAGAATCGCAATGCGGCGAATGGAGGTTGAAGAATCAATGACGTATCTTTGTTTGGAAGAGTTGTCAACAAACCCAAAGGGGGAGATTGTTGGGCAAAAATCCCTCACGGTATCATTGAAGCCTTTTTGAGGTGATTGTGTTTGTTGACAAAGTGGACATCTGAGTTGTGATTGTTGACAAAGAGGATTTCATGATGGAATGTCGAGTTCAAGAGCTGAGTTCAACGATCCATGTTTGATTCAAGAACGTCGATAAAAGGAATGGATGATCTGGAGGCGGTACAAAAGAACAGATACAAGGTGGCGCCGTTTTCCAGTGTTTGCCAAATTTTTGGGCCTGAAAATCGGCAAATGAAGAAAAGTGTTTTTGGCAAAGGGACTTGCGCGCCGCGAACATGGTGTACAGGAAACTTGCGCGCCACATGTTTTTCAAGATCAGAAGATCAAAATATGGCTAAGGAAATAGGATCGTGCAAGTTTGGGAGTTGGTCGCGCAAGTGTCTAAAGGAGAGGATACTTGCGCGCCGAAACTGGGTCGCGCAGGTGACTTGCGCGCCGTCGCGCAGGGTGGTCAGATTGCCTATAAATACCGGACCACCCCTCCTCATTTCTCACCGGAGTTCAAGACGAGAGCTCCCGTCGTGCAGGTGTGGTGGTCGCGCAAGTGGTGTGTGTGGTCGCGCAGGTGGGACTTGCGCGCCAGTGGTTGAAGTTGTGCGCCGGTGTTAGAAGTTGCGCGCCGGTTTGCAGTTGCGTGCCAATAGTGGTTTGGGCGCAAAGGGAAGAGAGTCGCGCAAGTTTGGAGTTGAGGAAGCTTGTGTCGCGCAAGTGTCAGAGGAGGACTTGCGCGCCCGTTGTGACTTGCGCGCCGATACTTGCGCGCCAAGGTTGACTTGCGCGCCAAGTAAGGTTTGTTCCAGCAGTGTTTTTCGGGCTGCGTGGAAGCTGGAAGTTTGCCCGATACCTTCGGTGCAAAGAGATATTCATCAACGGGTGAAAGTTAAACTTCAATAGAGCATCTACATACAAGAGAAGATGCATTCTTTCATGAAAATGAAGAGACCTACAGGTCTATAAACTGTGAGTGGATTCCATCCAAGAGCAGTGAGCTCAGGAAGAGGAAGAAGGTGATCCTCTCCACCGGCAGTGAGCCAGAGAGAGAGAAACAGGGAGTGACCCTTGGGAAAGCAGTGAGCTGACCCTAAACTTTGTAAAGGCAGTGAGCCTGGGCATAGAAGTGATCTTGCCCAAACCTTGTAATCCACAGCTAGTGAAGATTAGTGGAATTTGGTACGACCGGCAACCTGTCGGCGTATGCTCCTTGGACGTAGCCCTTAGCGGTGAACCAAGTAAAATTGTTGTGTCCTGTGCTTGCTTTACATTCTGTTTATATCGTGCAGCAGGGAAAAGAGAGAAGAGTGTTTTGCTTAACCGCGAAACAAGATCAGAACGGGCATTAATTTTTAATTAGTCATACCCTGATTCACCCCCCCCCCCCCCTCTCAGGGTATCCAGCCTAGTGGACCTAACAATTGTGGTAGTTGATTCATGAGATAACCAAAGAATATTGCATAGGTGTAGAGTTTTCTTGTCCGTACTAGATTATAAATGTGGTTAATTCTTTAATTTTACCTAATCATGGAACTTATAAAAGACTTTAAAGAAAATGATTGAGTATTAGTGTATTCTAAATAGTGTGAAGCTTCTTTTGAGTCTTTTAAGTAAGAACAATGCATTGGTACAACTATTAAATAACTTGATTCGGGAATTTAATTCATTATTTGTTGATATGATTTGAATATTCACTTGGGTAGTGTGTTGATGAAGTATAGGGTGGTTATATCTTATGGGTCTAGGCATTTAGAACCCACTAAATTTCACTATTCCAACCATGATCTTGAGATTTCTATGGTTGTGTTAACCTTGATGTTAGGGATACATTACCTCATTAGTTAATGCTTTATGGTTTTATAGATTATAAGATTTATAAGTATGTAGTATCCCATTATAGCATGAATTTCTAGATATGATAGTGGATTGAATTCTCATGGGGATTTAACTTCCTCATTTTCCATACATTAGGGAAAGAGAATTTTGTTACCGATGATTGGAGAAGGAATTCATGTGGTGATGTTGTGCTTGAGTCTTGGGACTCTTGGAGATTAATGTAATAGTATTATATGATAAACCATGATATGAGAGAATTTGATAGATGTGGATGTATTTATTAGATACTGGTTTAGTCATATTTAGTGCAATAGATATATGAGTCACAACTAGAGGTTTTCATTGTATATGTTTGGCATGATAAATTTGCCTATGGTTATGCTTATAAGGGATGGTCTAATGAAAGAGAAAATCCAATGTTATTCAAGGTAATATTTGCATTACTTAAATTATATAAGTGGTGGCTATCTATGAGTTACACGGTTTTCATATAATAGTACCTTTTAGTGTAGTTAAGATGTATCATGCTGCAATTAGATAGTTTTTTTTATCTTAGATGAAGTGTTCAATTATGTAGTTCATGTCCCAATGTTTCGTTTTTGTGAGGGGGGAGGATGATAATCATGTTCTTGGAAGTTTTCTTCAGGTTCTTGGTGATCCCAATAGAAGTTTTAGCACACATAAATAGACTTCATAACCAGTTTTTCAAGAGATTTGGATGGTTATGATGATATATAGTTGATCTTGGTCTAGTTGACATGGTTGGATCACTTCATGGTGACTAAGAAGACAAACTCAATGGGTTTCTTTATCAAGGTAGTACCGAGAGGAGATAGTATGTTTTTATGGTGTTTATAGGGTGATCATATCGAATCATTATCACCATTTCACCTCCAAAATATAGATAGGTCTCAAAGTTCCTTTGGATCTCAGTTTTTCCTCATCAATTCTTTACATCCATAGAGAGATGGTTAGACATAAAATATTATTCCAACTATAGAGGATATAATGTGTGTGTTAATTCTATATTTTAGAGGAATGTGGATGAGGAAACTTCCCTTAATAGAGGTTTCATTCAATAACAACTATGACTATACTACTGTAATGGATTAGTTTGAATCATTGTATCACTGAACATTATTATCATTATTATGTTAGACCAAGGTTGGTGAGTTAGAAATTCTTCAACCATAATTGGTAAAAATAAGTAAAGAGAAGGTACATGTAATAAATGAGTGAACGAAGGTATTATGATACCATCATGAGTCTAATATTGATTATAGTAAGAGGTATTTAGAGTTTGATGTTGGAGATCACATGTTCTGGAAGGCAGATCCTCATCATGGGAAAAAAATGTTTGACATTAAGATTATGATTTATCCCTTATTTGAAAGACCATTCATGGTGTAATTGTGTGTTGGATTTTTAGTGTATTTTTTAACACTACCCCTACATATGGTCTATATGTGTAACATATTTCATGTGTTGAAACTTTACTTTTTTCTTCATGATGATTCCCACATCTTGGGGCCAATTGGATATTGATGATGGTGTGACCTTCAAGGAATGACCTGTTAAGATTCAGTACCATCAGAATAAGGTGTAATGTAGGGAATATTATTACATTGGTTCATGTAGTATAGTAAAATGGTTTCCTAGAGGAGAGAACTTCAGAGTATGACTATCATATGCACACTCAATATTCTTATTTTCCTGATATCTAATCTTCCTTTTTGAGATTCATTTTTTTATATTTGGTTGATTTTTTTTTTGAAAATTGTATCATTTAGTAAATAGTTTATGATGTTTCATTTTTAGGCACCTCATTCCTCTAATGTGTGGCTATGTTATTCATATAGTGATATCTTTGAGAGGTACCTCACAAGAAGGTTGTTAAGATTCATTTATCTTCTTTCTTTCTATGTATTGTTTTAATTCTCAAGGGTTAGAATTGTTAGTGAGGAAACTACTAATTTTTTTAATCCAATCCTTTATCATTATAGTTATTTTAGTGGTTCAAGAGTGTTTTCATTAATTAAAAAAATATTTTAAAATGTTTTTCGAAACTCAGAAAATAATTTTGGAGTGTTTTAACTAAGAATTTGGAATTTTGGAATATTACAATAAATTATATCATTATTTAAAACATTTTTCATTAAATTTTATATTATTTGGTAACATAATATATAATTATGTAGTTATTTTTTTGTGTTACATAAGGGTAAGTTGAATTATTTTAAATACCTTTATAAATTTTGATTAGCAGTATAAAATTTTATCCCAACTTGCCTATTTCATATGTGAAAGTCTTCTAGGAGTTATGTTAGGGTGAGAACTATATGAAAGTGGGTTTCCACATGTTAGGTTAATCACAAGAAGGTAAATTGAGAATTAACTTAGCCTCTTGAAGTAAATTTTTTTCATGAATTGAGGTTCATTGTTCCCTGCATAAGGGTAGATAAAGCCTTGTGTGATCGTTGACCAGTCTTCAAGTGTCATGTGTGGGTAGTACCTTCCACAAGTATAGGTAGTTTGTTTCATGAGTAAATGTAAAGTGGGTTTTTCTCACATTTTCTTAATCATTTTCTATAATATATAAGAATATATTCAATTATTACCTATGAAATTCATGGTTTTAAACATGAAGGTAGTATTCTTGACAAATTTTAAATTTCTCTCATTGTTTTAGTTAGAAAATTTTTAACAAAAAATAAATTGAAACTGGTGGGTTATATATCTATTAAAATATTGGGACGAAATATTTAACCATTTTAAATACCATGATATTTAAATTAATTATCCAAATAAATTAAATCTAAAAGAACATAAGGTGATCTAAAATTGGAAACTTTAAAAAGTTTTTTGTAATATTCAAGGGGTAATTTATATTTGTTATCATCATTTAAAATAGGTCCATTCCTTGTATTCAATATTCTTGATTTATATTGAACCTAGAATACAAAGACTCCTTTATTAAAGATATATAAGCCTTTAGTGATTATTTTGAGTTCCTTCTTCATGATTCAAGGACAATAAAACTTTTCTATCTCTTCTTTTTTTATTTTTGTAGTGTGTTCTTGAATTAAATCTAGGTTGGGGATTATATTCTTCTCTTTTAATTTTTATATGGTGTGATTTAATCTTGTTTAATACTTTTTTGATGAAATTATGTAATTAAATTTAATAAAAATAAAATCTAGAAAATAAAATCAATAATAGTTATAGAATAATATATAAATTTGTTAAATGAGGTAGAAGAAGGAGAAAATGCATATAGAAAAATATTATTGGAAAATTTTTATTATTTCAATAATTGAAATATAATTAATATCATATAATGATGTTATAATTATTACATAAATTTATATCATACAATATATTATTATTTTGATAATATATAAATAACATGAAATTTTTTATCATTTGATAATATAGAAATTATTGGGAGATAGAGGAAGAATTATCAAATGATATTGTTGAAATTATTTTATATTATTATCAAGATAAAACATTATTTTAAATATATATTTTTTTAATCTCTTACCTTTAGGTATTATCACATGTATTTTGAAAATGGGAAAACAATTCAGGACCTGAAGAAAAGAAAGAGTGAATTTATAATGAGTTTTATTAATAAAATTAAATGAAATGATATGCAAGGCCTTGTGTATAGTTATCATTATTTAGGAAATATTAGTGTTTTAGCTTAAAAAATACTCATTAAATAATAAATATAATTTATTTAAAAATACTAAATATGTTTAGCAGTGCTTGAACACCTTTTTTATTGATTTCATTTATAATATCACTGATGATATAAATATGAGTATATTTATGATTAGAGGAACTGTTAATAATAAACTAGTTAATTAAAAATGGTAATTTGTATTTTTTTGATAAATATAATTTTTGGGGGTTTAATGATCTTGTCTTTATTTATTAGTGGTTATAATTCCTTGGTTCTATGGCCTTGATTTCTCCTTGAAAATATGTGATGAAAATACCTTTATCACTTGGTGTATATGCAATAGGATATTAGAGGCATGTTATGATTTTTTGACTATAAACATGGAATATTTGGGAATAAGGATGAGAAATGGGATAGAGTATTATGATCCACAACTTCATGAGTTTTGAAAATTATGGGAAATTTGAATTTTTTCACAGAAGGGTTTTAACGAAAAATTCCAATATCTCTTATAATATGATCAGGGATAATTTTGTCGACCACTCCATTGGTTCTAGAATATTGTTTTTACCATTGGATATGGGTTTATAAGAAATTAGAGGCATTAAAATTTTCATAGAATATTTATTATTAAATTAATTAGATATTAATTTATTTGAGCATGTTTATTTTCAAAAAAAAATCATTAGATTGAGATTTTATCTCCATGGTAGCATTTTTAATGGGGTTTTTTCAAGGTGATACATAACCTTATTTGGGGAACTATGGCTGGGTTCGGGCCCCATTTAAGTTTTTTTCATTTTTTTCTTTTACTTTCTATTTCTATTTTCCCCATTTGATTATATCTTCTCCCTTTTTTTATTCTCATGTGTTCATGTGGTGGATGTCCCTTTATGATCTTCATAAAAGATAATAAGAGGGAATAAAGAGAGAGAGAGAGGAGGAGGAGGAG
Source organism: Viscum album (assembly GCA_963277665.1). Classification (NCBI taxonomy): domain Eukaryota; kingdom Viridiplantae; phylum Streptophyta; class Magnoliopsida; order Santalales; family Viscaceae; genus Viscum; species Viscum album. The sequence continues at coordinate 953,794,824 of OY728167.1, forward strand.
GAGGAGGATCTATATAGGTATGTCATCCGGAGGTAGATCAAGGGTCGATGGGAGTGTGTCATGGATTTGGTTTGAAGCTTCAGTCGTTTCAACTATAAGGTAGAACCATTTTATTTTTTGCATAAAATACCCATAACATAGTTGTTCTTAATTTTTAATTCTTTTAATGGGTTGTTTGGGACACAGTGGGTGGGGGGGAGGGGTTGATCTAGGCTTAACTATGAAGAAATGGGGGTTTCAAGAGATTTTGGAGGTTTTACATTCAAGAATACTATTTTATGATACATGTGGTTATGAGAACACAAATCATGTATTATTAATGTTTGGGAAAATTGAGGTTTTTGGGAATACACATCATGTACTTGGTTGTAAACACCATGTAGTGGGTTTGGGAGAGTGTCCAAGTACTCATCCAAACACCCCATGTGTGGGTAATTTTCCATGTAGGGTATACAACCAATCCATATGTATGGTGACTCCATGTAGGAATACAATCCCATGCAGATTACCCAACCAAGTACATGGGTACTTACCCCATATAGGGTTACAAGTCATGTATTCAGGCATTTTACACACTAAGTGGGGGTTTTGGTACATGGAAAGCTACCCATGTTGGGATACACAACATGTACATGGAGCAAACAATATGTAATTTAGAAAAATATATTCCCAGTGGTATGAGGAACATGGCTAGGGAGGACATTTAGGGTTACAAGAAGTGTACTTTTTTTACCTATCTGTTTTTACACTTTTTTAACCTGGTGTCGGAATTAGACTTTTGAGTAGTTCATTTTGATTTTTTTACAAGTAATCATTATAGAGGAATCATTTTAGAATTTATAGACTATATGGATGATTTTTTAGATGGGAAAACATTTACAAGAGGATTTCTTTGATGTTTTGTTCCAAAATTTTCTTAGGGGTCGGGTTGTGATCTTTGAGGCCCAAGTAAGGGTTATGAGTTCTGTGAATTCCCTTCCCCGAGTTTTCCATGAAGATCTATATAAGTTTTTTTAAAAAATTATTGAAGGAATTATCTAGTAGTATCTATGAAGAGATATTGGTTAGTCCGTGTGTTGCATGACTAGTTTCCTAAGGTTAGAGTTATTGATATTTAGATCCCAGGATTATGGATTAGAGTCATTGGATCCTTTGGGATATGATGAAGCTATGGTATGGTAGTTACATTTAGGTGTCATTGATCTATTAAGATGAGGATGAGTTACTCTTGAGGATTCCCTTGTGGGATGGTTACTAATTGAGTAAACAATTGTTGATATAGTTGGAAGTTGAGAATTACTATTTGGATTTGTTTGGATTGTGAAATAGAGATATTGAAGAGGATCCAAATTTGATGTGGGCATGAGGACTATTGTGAACTCTCTTGTTGGTGTTAATTTATTTTAGATTCATTTGGGCATGTTGTTTATCATGGTTTAGTTGGAGGATACTATGGTCTGTTTGTGTTGTTTTTGCATTGGGTGTGACCCATGCATTTGGATGAGCTAAAAGAACCTCTCATAGGATATCTTTCTATTTATATGCCATTTGGGATATTTTTTGACCTATTTAATGATATGGATCGAGATCTTTGGGGAAAAAAAGGATTCTGTAGTCATATTTATCTTTATGTTGTGACCCTGAGAACCGTGGACACCCCATGTTTTGGTTCGGACCTGAGGTGGGTTTTTGGAAGCCCGTAGTGACTATTTATTGGTTGACAAGATTAAAGGTGTTCTGAGAGGGATAATTTTTTATTGGTCAGGGGTAGATCATTTTTTCTACTTTATATGTTTGGATGGTGAGTTTAATGTTGGATCATACAACATTTATTTGGGATTTGATCATTATGTTTAACACAGTTTCTGGTCAGGAATTTGGTTTGATGAGGAGACCCTTTGGATATCTTGAATTGGGGATTAGTCTTGAGTTGTGATCTGGTTCAATCCTCTATTTCATGGATATAGATAGACAAGTTTAGGGAGCTAGTGTCTGATCTATATGAGTTTAGTCCCCCTCCATTTGAGTGTCTTCCCTAGATAGAGTGACCTTAGGATCATGAGGTGATGAGGCACTCACATATTCAATTTAGTGTATCACAGTTACTCGTGTTATCTCAATACCTTTCAATGCAGTGTATCCTTTAAGATTATGTATAGATACCTCATTATTGGGTCCATATATAGTTCCCAATTTGTTCTATAATTATTTTGAGATTGAAATGTTCTCTATTCATGTTGACCTAGATGTTATTGTCACTAGTTGAGATTGTGTTATTGGATTCATAGAGCTCGATTGATGATATGGGTCATTTGGAATACCATGGATTTGCCTTAGGATTTGAAATTCAGGCATGTATTATTTAAAAATCTTGGATCTTCTTGTGTAGATCCATAGGACACACTGAATTTTGTTTTTATGGGTGAGATTCATGGTGAATGTCCTATGGCATGGGCCAGTGTGGGGTTAAATATACCTCAGGTGTTAGACAATAACCTATAGTTGGATATTTTCCTTGTTTGTATCCCCCTTATTATGTTTTTGTTTATTTTATGCCATATTTTTTTAGACTTTGGATAGGCTGGGAATATCACGTATGCATGAATTTTTTAGATTATAGGACCACCGATGAGATTTATTCATCACCATTTGTTTGTGCACTGTGTTGTCCATTTAGATGTAATGTATTATTTCAAGATAGATAATAGGTTGTGTGGTGGATGGGGTCAAGGTTCAATGTTTCTCTATTGAGTGGAGCCACTCATGTGGAGTCTCAGGATTGGGCTGGTATAGATCATGTGTCATAGAGATCAGTTATGTGGTTTAGATCAGAGTTGTAAGTATAACCTAATGTATTTATTTTTAGTTTGTTTATTTTTTATATGTGGTTTTCCCAATGCGTGACCACCTATTGTATTTTTTTCATGTTTGGGAGTACGTATGACTTTATACTGCATTCCATTTATTATAGTATTCTCTTTTTTTAGTCTGTTTATTATTCATTCTCTAATATTTATCCATGTGTATGAGTTTTGTTGATTTTTGTTGTTATTTCACTTTGGATATAGGGTATAGTATCCCTACTATATCATTTAGACCTTTTCTGCAGGCCGATATCCTCTTGTGTTCTAGGTGGAATTCATGATACCTTGTAGTGATCTAGATCAGGTGGTATTTTAGGTCGACCTGAGATGTTTTTTTTGAAAAAATGGTACCAGAGATATTTGGATTTATGATTTGGGGAGAAGGTAAAAAGGTGGTCTAGAAATGTGTCATAACTTATGATGGATATCAGATTGGTGTGTTGTGAACACCCATGTTGATAGAAATTCCATGTTTCTAGAGAATGAGATTACTCTTCTTTGATTTTTTTATGGTTTTGTGATTTCACCTAGTGTGATGCACTTGGGTTTTTTGTATTTATGGTTTATTCTATTTTTTGGATCTTGGAATGTTAGAAATAGGCCAGTGTTCTTGAAAATTATAGGAATGTAGGATTCACATGTCATATGCTTGTCTATGGTATTTTATTAATGATATAGGATTAATTGTTTAAAATGAAGAAACTTATAATATGGTATTTTCTTATATAATTACTTGGTGAAATTCTACTCAATAGAACCACATGTAAATATTTTGTTTTATGACAGGTCATGTGGATGAAGTGGAAGGATTTTCTCATGTGATGGAGGTGTAGTTCCTTCAAAAAGGGATGCATGGAGATCCTTATAGATTGGTAATAGGATATGAGGTCCCTTTTAATGTCTTAATGAGGGAAAGGATGCCTGAGGGATATTTAGATCAAGCTTGATTTTTCTTGAGGTGGTGGTTCCCCAGAAGTCCCATGTTTGAGTTTCTGGGGGGGTTGTTCTTGTTACTTATTTCTTACCAAATTCTTTGGTGGTTCCTGTGTTCCAATTATCATCAATGGATTGGGTTTACATAACTATTCCTCCTTGGTGGGCCCATTGAGGTATGTTATTACTAGGATGAGGTTAGGCATGAGTATTCCTGGTGTTTCAGAGGTGGAGTTCAAGGAGTGATCCCTTTATCATGGCTAGCTTGAGAGGGAAGGATGGGTTTGACCCCTAGCCTTACTCATTTTTTATTGCTCCATGGGTAGCATAGAATAAGAATGGTTGGGAGATGGTTGTTTTGGATCGATTCCGAAGAGGAGGGTGTTTGCGTGGTTGACTGTGGAATGGGTTAGATTCTTCTTTTTTGAAGAGGAGTAGTGAGGGTACTTTGGTTTTTCAGAACTAACCTTCACGAGGAGCATGGTCTGCAGTTTTAGGTGAATGAGCATAGTTTAGTTAAGACTTGGTCCATGTTAACGTGAGTCCTATTTATCATTTGGGAGTGGTTTAATGAAATCAATATGGTATGGAGTGCGCCATAGGATGTTAGAGGTCACGATCCTCTTTCTTGTTGTTTATTGAGAATGGAGGTTATAGTTTGTTATAACACTTTGGGGTGAGAAGTTTTCTATTGCCTATACATTTCATTTGGTGATGGATATAGCATGGGATGTGTGGTTTTCCATTGGAAAATGGGGTGATTATAATTATACTTATGTGGTGAGGAGAACCCAATTAGATTCTATTAAATATCCCTCGTGTTGGGGCAGAGATGTGGATACTGTATGATCGATCATTAGATGGAAAAAATGGAATCAGTTTCACCAGTTATTTATTGAGATAATGGTTTTTGGTTTTCCAGTAAGTCTTATCAGGGGGGTTTTCCTTTAGGAATACTCATGTACATGAAATGTATTTTAGAAAAAACACATTGTGTGTTCTTACAATTCAAGGAAGATGATGTTTTTGGTACTACACACTGTGTACTTGGGAGTACATGATGTGTAGTGGGTTTAGAGGTGTGGCCAGGTACTCCACTAGGAATACTATGTGGGTGTATGTAGCCATGAAGGGTACATGGTCCATACCCATTTGGGGTACACACTGTGTATCCATACAGACCTAGGTAGAGTACATGGTCAGGTACCCCATATTGTGTTACACATCATGTAAAAAATGTACACACCAAGTACTCAAGAATTTTACAGGTTGAGTGGGGGTTGAGGTTTTTGGGAAGGTATCAATATAGGGTAAACACCATGTATAGGGAACACACACCATGTAATTTGGAAAAATAAACATTGAGTGGCCTTAAAAACACATACAGGGAGAACCTTTGCAATTACATGCCATTTAATATTTTTTCTCTTGGTCCGTTTTGCCTATTTTTTCTCCCTGGTATCAGAATTATACTTTTAAGTAGTCTATTTTGAACATTTTCCATGTATATCGTGATAGTGGAATCCTTTCAGCGTTTAAAGTCTATATTGAATTTTTTAATATAGATGAGTATTTTCAATATTATTTCATTAAGGATTTTTTTCCAAAATCCTCATATAGTTTTAGTTATGAGTTTTGAAGCCCGATTGAGGTTTGTGATCTTAGTGATTAGCCTGGATTGAGTGTTCCTTGAAAATCTATTTGAGTTTATTTGGATAGATTCTGAAAGTTAGGATCTATTAGTATCTCTAAGGAGATCTAGGTTTTTCCATTCATTTCATGACTAGTTGCTCACATTTAGAGCGACTGAGGTTTAGATCCTATGCTTGATGATAAAAGATATTGGTGACATTGGTATGGGTTCATTCTATGGGATGGATGTTACGGTTGGGTGATATTGAACTGTTGAAATGAATCTAAGGGATTCTTGAGGATTCCATAGTGGGATGGTTACTAATCCAATGATTATGTGTTTCCATAGTTGAAATTTGATAATTACTATGTAGAATGGTTTGGCATGTTCTATGGAGCCCTTGTTGAGGGTCATACTTTATGGTGGTCACAAGGACCATTAATGAACACCCGTATTGGTATTTGTTGGATTAATTTTGTTGTATTATTGATAAAGTATTAGATGGAGGCCATTGATGACCATTTGGGTTGTTTTTCCATTGGGTGTGACCTGTGAATTTGGATGATATAGAAGAAACCCTCATAGATTATCATTATCTTACCATTTCCTTTAGGGTAGTGGTGGATCTATTGATGGGAATGGCCTGAAATATTGGGTGCAGCATGGGAGTCACTAGTTTAAAGTCACATTATGTTTTTACCCTAAGGACTGGGGAAGCCCTAAATTTTGGTTTGTAACTGAGGTGGGTCATTCAGAGCTCAAGGTAGATGTTTTTTGGATGCTGAGATATAAGGTTCCATGATAGGAACCATGCTTTATTATACAATAGAGAATCAACATTACTATTTCATCCTTTTAGAATGTGGGTTTGAGGTTGGATCTTCCAATGTTTATTTGGCCTTTGGCTGTGACATTTGAGGAAATTTTTTATCAAAGTATTTTGTTCAAGTAAGGGACCATTGAGATATCTAGGATTAAGTGTTGACCCTAATTTTTGATCTGGTTTTTTAATCCATTGTATGGTTGTGGTTAGAAAGGATTTAGAATCTTATTAATGATCTAGATGAGTGTATCCCCCTATAGTTGTGTGTGTTCGCTAGTTTGGGTGGCTTCAAGATCAAGAGGTTCCAAGGAAATCACAATGTAGGTTTAGTGTAATATAAATAAATGTGTGCTCCCTGGACTCATAAATACAGTACTTATCCTGGGGTTATATATGGATCACTTCTTATCGGCTCCATAGATAGTGCCCAATTTTTTTGCAACATTTTAATGATTGATAGGTTATATAGTTGTGTTGAAATAGAAGTTTCTTTAGAAAGTTTAGATCATGTTATTACAGTCCTAGAACCATGTATATGTTCGTTTTCATATGGAATACCATGGTTATTCTCTTGGGTCCAATATTCATACCTATTTCATTTATATTTCTTCGAGATCATGTGTAAATATGATGGAAACTCATGTTTTTTTGTGGTTTTTTGATCTGCATGCTTTAAATACTCTAGCATGGACCAAGGCGGGGGTAAATTTACCTCAAGTTTCTGACTAGAACCTATGGTTGGCTATTTTCCTTATTTTTTTAGCTCCATTTTTTGTAGTTGTTTATTTTATACCATCTATTATTATTATTCTTATAGGATGGACATATCACATCTACAAAACCTTGTTATTATAAAAGATTATAGGACCACCATTGGGGTTTCCTACTAAGATTTATTTTTCACCCCAGGTACATGCACATTGGTGTGTGTGCAGATTTGATGTTTGATTTCAAGTTAGAGCACATGTTGCATAATGGATAGGGACAATGCCTAGTGTTTATTGATCTAGTGGAGACACTCATGTGGATTGAAAATATTAGGTTAGTGTATCTTGCGCATTATGGAGACAAGGTATGTGGCTCAACTCAGAGTAGACAGTAGAGCATGATGTATTTATATTCAATTTTTTTGTATATGTGGTCACACCAGTGGGAGACCATTTGTTTTTGTTTTTCGTTCTTTTGAATCTGTATGACTATGATGAATTAATTTTTGTATATCATACCCTTGATTCAGTTTATTTATTTTGCATTATTTCATATTTATCCCTATGTACAAGTTCAATTATTTTCCACTATTATTACACTCTTAAAAGTTGGTATAATATCCCCATGGTATATTTCATTCCCTAGCCACTAGTTGGTAGCCTCTTGAATTTGGTGATCCATTCTTGAAAAATATTGGTGAACCAAATTGTGTGTCATGTTACATCGACCCAGGAAAGTTCGATACAAAGAGCCTCAGTGCTATAGTTGTAATGCCTCGATATTTTAGTTTGTATATACCTTTAATTAATTACCATTTTAAATAACTCTTCTGACATAACACATCAAAATAAAACAAGCCAGGATTAATTTTATTAAAACAAAATATTATAATATAATATAATCATTGATGCATTATGAGAACGTAATATGAAACAAAAATAATAAAATTTAAAGGAAACATTTTATAATATATATATATATATGCATGCGTTACATGTTATTTTTATTATAACTACTATTTTTTGGAATGATTTGATGTATTTATAGAATTCCATGAAACATTTTAATACCAACATACTGATAATATTTATCTCACTCTTATTAAATAAGTAATCAATATTAAAAAAATTGGAATAAAATCATTTAGTGATAAAAATAATTTTTTTCTCAAAGAATTATACTATTATATCTTTTGTTTTATTTTATGACTGATTGATAACTATTTAAAAACGTGGAAGATATTAATAAAACATATAAATAAATAAAATAATGTTTATCAAAATATTTTCACTTTACATGGAATATGAGTAACTCTGTTTTATACCATTTTTTCTTCTAAAAACCTTCATTATCTTGTATCAACACTTATATTGAAATTATTTCTTTTCCAAATCAAGAGATTGAATTCAATAATTTTTTTTTCATATTATTAATCATAATATAAAGATTTTGTGATATTTTTATTTTTATTTTTATCAAAAAAATAACTAACCAACGTAAATTTTAATTACCATGGTTAAAAAGTTATTTTTTAAAAAATATTTTTATATAGATTGTGAAATATTTAAAAAAAATTAAATAGGATAATTTTATATTATCTTTAATATTATATTATAAAATATAAAAAAAATATATGTCTCATTTAATTAGTTATTGATAATAAATAGAAATAAAAACACTTAATGTATAAAAATTCATTTTTTTACAAAAAAATGTTTTTTCTATGTATTATATGTTTTGATTTAAAATTTAGTTTATCATATTAATAAATTTAATTAAAATAAATGGATTCTAAATTAGTATTCAACATTTAAAATCATATAGGATATTTTTTTCTTATATTTTTAGTAAAACAATAATTTCCATGTTTTATTTTTAGTCAAAGTTAATTTGGGTAAAAATGAGTTATATGATGTATATTTAAATTTATTAAATTAAAAGAACACAAATACATTATGTAAGACCTTTTTTAGGTTGTAAAGTCAAAAACTACATGTCTCACCAGCCATTTTTCACCTAAATCCCCTTATTGTTTTATTATTAAACCTCACTTAGCATTCAATTCCAAAGAAAAGTTATTCATTTTCACCCATAAAAGTATCTCAATACCACCCACATAAATCCATAACTCTACTTATAAATTTACTCCAAACCATTCCCATTTAAACTCTTTTATAATCAAATTACAAATTTTTTATTCCATGGTTACAATAAACTATGCGAAGTCCTCCAATTCCAAGAAGTCTTTAAATAGAATACTAATATCCTCAACGTGAGTAATATCCACACCTAGATTGCTTTTCTTTGTCTTTATCATCCATAATCCTACAACAATATTCTAACCATATTAATATAATAACACTATTATAATTTTTATTCTGGAATTTTATTATATTTTTTGTATAACTATTATCTATTCACATCTCATTCGTTGAAAAAACTAGAAACATCGCCCGTATATGTGTGCGGACTACCATCTCTATGGATGATGTGATTAATTTTTTATCACCACCTTAAATGGATGGATCTAAAAAAATTTCAATTAATAAATATTATATCTATCAAATAATTATGATTCAACAAAGTAAAATATTTATTTACTTACATTTATTTCTATCAATTGAAAAATAAAAAACTCACATGTGCGTACATGTTGACTACCCCCTCTATAGATGATGTATTTTGTTATTCATTTCTACCTCAAATGGAAGGTTAAAATATTAATTTTAATGAATAAATATGATATATATAACATAATTATTATTTTTAATGATAAATAATTATTTTCTTCTTTTCATTCTATCCATTGAAACATGAAAATGTTTCCCATGCATAAGTACAAAATACAGCCTCCATAGACTACTTGTTTGGTTTTTAATCACAGTCTTACATGAATGGTTCTAAAAATAAATTTTATGAATATATATTATATTATGGATTTATATATTTGATGAATATGATTCTGAAAGGATGACCCTAGAGTCAGTGATCATTATAAGGTAATCTATTTATTTCAATAAATTACCCAATCACGACTAAAACTCTAATGGAATGAAATTGGAATTTTATAAATCACTAAAGAATATATATTCTAGTACCTTAAATAATCAAATAAATATTAACTTATAATCAATTTATGGGGACAGAACTTGACAATACAAAGATTCTGTGAAGCAACCATAATCACTAACATTTGATAATGAAAATAAAGTGAAACTAATTAATAAACCAATAATAAATTATTATAATTAAAAAAAAAATTCAATGCATATTAACAATGTTATGAAATAGGTTACTAAGATTTTTATGTTTATTATATAGGGGTTAAATATATTTCTTGAAATTTGAGAGTTAAGGTGAGTGTATCGTCTCAATTTTCCTTCACTAAAGCATGTTTTCAAATTATACACATATTATTATTTTATATGGTGGAATTACCACCCCATTGGATTATTTTATTAATATGTTTCATTCAGGATATTTAATATTATATTCATTAATTAATCTTTTACATTCTTTTGATTCAATTTTTACTAAATTTGTAAGGGTTTTTCTCATCTCGATTATCCTGGAGAAATATTCCATATTCACCAATTATTTTATTTTGTGTGGTGTATTTACTTACTTTCTATGTCCTTATATCATAATTATCATGAAATTAAAATTATTTTAATACACATTTTTTTCTCATTCAAATTATTTGTATTAATATGTTACTAAAACCATAAGGGTTTTTTGCTAACTAAATTTCAATTCACTTATTTATGCCATTTTTTTGAACTTTCTTATCATAAATTTTATACAATCTACCATAAGATTGTACTATATTATACTTCATATCATGTTTCTATGGATTTGTTTTCTTTCCCATGAAATAATTTTCAAGTGGTTGTTACCATAAATAATCCTTTTTGACATATTTTTATTTTCATAAAAATGAAATTTTGTTAAAAATAATCCTCATCATATTCGATGGTTTTTTATCCTGAATGTACATATTTTTTCATCTCATAAATTATTTATTTTCTTATTTTTTATTAAAAATAAGGATTATATCATGTATTCAACTTAATTATATATAAATATTTTCAAAAAAAAGTTTAATTATGTTTCCATGTTACTTTCTTGTAAATTATTTTTGAAGTTGACTTGTAACATAATCTTTTTACAACAATGTTAAAAATGTTTAATGAAATATCTCTTCATGATTTTGATTCCACATTCCTTGTCACAAAAAAAATTATATCTCTGTTAGAGTAATGTATATTGAATAATAAATTAAATTCTTATTGAAATACACCATTTAGTTGATTGAATTTTGGTTATTAGTCGATCTAACTTTTAATGTTATTTCATGTAATACCATTTGGAAACGTAAAAAAACATTTTTTGTTCATGGGTTCTTAATGATATAATATATTATGGATTTTTTGGGGTACATTTGAATATTTTTTATCATTATGAGATAATAATGCTACTATATATCCCTCTAATACATTTTTTTAATTTTAAATATAATTATACAATCATGGTAATCGATTATTATTGTTCATTTCATTATGAGAATTTATAAGTGATGCCTGATCCAATATATTATAAGAATCAGTAAGTGATTCCAATTCCACTATGTTAGGGGAATCAAAAAGTAATTCTTTCTATACCATACTATTGGAATTAATAATTGATGATTACTCTACTATGTTATGGTAATATGGAAGTGACGTCTATTTTACTATGTTTTACGATTCATATAGCGATGTTTGATTCCAGCTCCATCTTATTATAATTTAAAATTCTTATACTTAGGAAAAAATTCTATGTTTTATACTTATTGGTGGTTGGTGAAATTATAAAAAGGTGTGGGGGTTAATTTACATTTTAATTTTTTTAAGTAAACACTAAAGTGAAATTGAAAAAAATGATATAGAAAAGAAAAGGTGAGAAATTGATTGATAAATAGTTGATAAATTTTATTAGATAAATAAATATAATATCAAATTATATAAGTATATAAATTATTTAATTAAATTTATAAAATAATGAGAATTGATGATAATTGATGCAATGTAGTAAAGTAAATAGAGGAAAACACAATTTGATAAGGACTTAAACAATAGCTTGATGAGAGCCCCTACTTATCCACCCCATTAATTAAGAGATCAATTTTATTAATCCCTTGATCTTAGTAGTGATAAAGAAACGTTTCCCTCATATTTATAGTTTTTTAGAACCTTATTGTGCTTTTTTGGTAAAAAAGGAACACATCCCTCACTTATGTAGAGTGAGAACCATCATCAAAAGTTAGTTGATAAGAGATAGGTTTTCTTTAGGAAATATCATTAAAAAGTTTCTCACAATTCTATTTAGAGTATTATTATAGTTGGTTATGAGATATTTGATATGATTCTTGAGAGAATTTGAAGGAACGAGAACTTGGAATAGGTACTTTCATATTATTTGGATAATTCTATCACTATAACACCAATTTAATATTTAGAGAATGTTGTTGGGAGAAAGTTTATCAAGATTTTTTTACAAGCTGATTGGAGAGTTTTTTATAGGTTTCAAGAGGACCAGTAAGTTTATAGAATTAAATAGGGGTCATAAATCCTTAGTAGACAATCATTATGGTCTTTTTGATTATAATAAAGGTTGGCTCAATCTATCTACTTCTATGTTATTGAATATATCTTAGCCACCATTGGGTAGTCAGTGGGCTACCTGAGACTTGGTACTATTGGAAAAAAACCCATCAACTAGATGTTATTGTCTAGTGGTTTCTTGGTGTCCTTCGAATAGAAATATGGAACTCTATATGTCTCATCATCCAACTAGTGATCCTACACCAGATAATAAATGGGTCATTTATTCATCCACTGCTTCTAACATCTATGAACTGGTTGGCAGATGCCCTACACTGGTGAGACAATGTCATATGTACACCTTCACTTTCAAGTGGATCGACCCTTTATTCATTCTATTATAATATTCAGTTCTTTAAAATTTATTCCATAAACTTAAAAAATAAAAAGATACATGTACATGTCTTTAACAAGACTAACAAGCTGCCTTTAAAAACACTTTATAATCTCTAATTTTTTCGTTAAAGATATAAAAAATATATAACTAAATAAAATAAAATAAAACCATTTGAAACATAATATGATGTTATTAATCATGAAAACGCATGAGACATATAGGTGTAAAAATATTTCTCTTTTTTTTATCACAAAATTTTAACATAAAAAGATAAATTAACTGAAAATAAAGATTAAAAGACATATATATGAGTTTTAAGTGTTTAAAAAGATATAAAATGAACCTAAGAAGTATAAGCATTGAGAATTCTATTAATTACAATAAATATTAATTTTAAAAGGTTATGTTTGTAAAATAATTAAGTATTATAAATTTCAAAACATTTAAAATTAGAAGGAAAAAATTATCCAAAAAAATTAAAAGGGAAAGAATAAAAATAATTATTATTTTAATAACTTATCCCCTTTATACAAAAATATCTTTTTATGTCTACCTTTTTATAAAAATAAATAAATTTTAAAAACTTCTACACTATTTTATTATTTAAAAAACAAGGGAAAAAATGAAAAAATTTAAGACAATTTTGAAGATAGACTCAAGTTGGACATTGAAAAAAGTAAAAAGGAGTTTTGGAAAAGATATTTCAATAGAGAAAATGATTTTTAAAGGAATAAAACAATTTTTTTAAAACACCTCTTAACCACCAAATACCTTTTAATATTATTATTAGTTTAAAGAGAAATAAAATAATAAGAAGAGAAAAATTATTAAGGAATATAAAAAAATAAATAAATAATTGGAAGAAAATATGGAAATAATAGAAAAGAAAAAGAATAACAAAATGGTACATAAATATTCAAAAATAAAACTTCTTAACGAATTGTGTTTAAATTTATTTATTATATTTGTGACTTTAAAAGTTAATTTGAGTTGAAATATTATTAGGAAGCATCCATCGATTTCTATTACGTCAAAGACAACTCAATAAGAAACATTATATGGATATATATATATATTAACAAATTTTACTCATCATTAGTCTTACATGAAGTGAGATAAAAAACTTTTAAAATAATAGAATATATAATTGGTACTACTATAATTTATTTAAAAATAAAATTATACTTAAAATTTTAACTTAAAAACATCTAATTATATTATAAAAACATTTGTTTATTTATTTTTTTGATTTTTTTTTGAATTTTTGAAAATAAGAGAAAACATTTTGAAAAAAAATAGATATAATTTTGAAAAGAAAAGATATCTACTAAGAATATTTTCATAATTATAAAAAGACAAGGATCCCCCTCAATTGATAACATAAGTGAGATAAAGGGTTCATGACTAATAAAAAGAAAAAGATAAAACATGTATTTTAAAAATATTTTAAAATATTTTAAAATAATATCATGATTTTATAATAAATATAGAAAAGATAATTCAATTTATAAATATTTAAAATAAATATAATCAGAATATATTTAACCCTAATTCACATTTATTTAATTCAAAATGATCCAGAGGAATAGGCTTAGTGAAAATATAAGCAAGTTGTTATTCTATAGGGATAAATTCCATTAATAAATAATATTTTTTGTTAGTGATATCTTAAAAAATGGCGATGAACCTCAATGAGTTTAGTGAGAGTCTGATGGATAATATTTTTAATATATTTATTGAATGAGTGTTATAAACCTTAAATGATATAATGTTAAATTTCAGCATCAAATCTAAGAGTGTCTATTTCATCAATATTATTTCAGTGAAAACATTCCTTATAGTTATGTATTATACTCTATCTATACAAGGAGAAACTAAGTTCTATATCTTAATACTCCAAGTGACATAATATTTTCCTAGTAGATGAAAATTTCCACTGGTAATTTTTCCTATCTAGTTGGCATCGTCCAAAGTTAGTACTAGAAAAAAAAGATAATTTAAAAGTGGTTACTTTTAGATAAATAAAGATGATATTTTTAGTTCCTATTAAATAAAAAAAATTGAGGTATTTGAAAATATATTATTTTATATCTCATTGAAAATGAGAGAAAATAAAAATCTAAACCATGATATTAGGCAGGTTCATAGTTTGGTAAAGTAGAAAATCAACCATACTTCTATAAATCTTATTGTCAACTGACTTATTGAATTCATCCAATAGAAGATAACAAGTTATACTCATGGGAATAATAATTTATTTATCATGATCCATTATTAATTTTTTTTAAAGTTCATTAGTGTATTTTCCTTGGTTTTAAAAGATAAGATCATTTATTTTCTGAATTTTAAAATTAAAAAATAATTTTATTTCTCCCATAAATCTCATCAAAAATTTAATTTTTATTAAATAATAAAATTAAAAACAAATGGATTCATTATTAAAGAAAAAATATCATAATCAATATAAATTTGAATGAGTAAAAAATTATTTGACATTTGTTTTAAAAATAGATATGAATCAAGTTTTCCCATTTTTAAACCATTTTATAAAAGAAAAATTGAAAAAACTTTATACCAAGATTATGGAGATTTTTTAAAACTATAAAAAGTTTTGTGTTTTTTTGATAACATTATTTTGAAAAATATTATTTTTAAAACCGGGTTGATATTCCCCAAAAAAATCCTTGGAAATAAAAAATTAAAATATTCAATTTTTTAAATTAATTTGAAAGTGTATGAAATTCATATAAGACTAAAATTCCAACAAGATTCTTATGAATTATAACCAAGAAATGATGTAAATTGTTTAACTATATTTGATTAATTTTTATTTTTTATAACCTTTGGTAACTAAACATGATTTATTTATGGTGATATTACGATGATATTCTAGTTTATTTCTAAAAACTGATTTTGATCTAATAATGTGATGAAAATTGGGTTCCAAGAGAATCTATAAATTATTTATAGTGATTTTATTAGGTTTATTTTGTATGTAAAGTACCCAATTTTCATCACTAAGTGAATCAATATGGTTTCGGGTTTCAAGGTGAGTGAAAAAAGATAGATGTTCAACCTCATTTGAGTCCAATCTATGAGTATGTGTTCCTCCTTGCAAATATCCAATTAAATATTCAAGACGATGGTATTTAGGTTTTTTGAATTTTTTATGAAAATAAATTGAGTTATATTATTTCTCTTCTTAAACTTATATAGTTTTATAAGGTTCATTTAAAACACCATTTTCAAAAGAGTTTTGATAAATTGTTTTTTTAGATTTCATAAAAAACATGGATTGATTATTCCACCATTTTATTCATTTTTTAAATACTTGATATTCTTTTCATGATTTGCAGTACCAAAGAATGATACCTTAAACATATTTAGATAAAAAATTTCTAATATTATCCATAATTTCTAAAATAAAATATTTGCAAAAAAAATATTTAAAAAGAATATGTTGATTTTTTTATTATTCCAATTTTCATAATGGATCATTTTAAGAGTATGCCTAATGAGAACAAGATTACTAATATTAAATTAATTATTCATTATCTCAACCCTAAAATATTTTATAAGATTAAATTAATTTAAAAGTGTTCAAGTGAAATCTTGGATAATTCAATTTATCTTATTGACTACCCCATTCTATTGAGTGGTTCTAGAAGAAGAAAAAATATTAATTATAACCCTCATACGAACAAAAAACAATCAAATTACTTATTATAAAATTATCCACCAAGATCAGTTCCAATTAAAATAATTTTTATACCATTTTCATTTTAATACATTTTAGAAAACATGATGAATGATTTTCAAGATTTACTTTTATGAGATAAGAAATAAACCCACTTAAATCTTATAAAGTCATCAATAATTATGAGAGTATAGTATTTCCTTTTATAGTTTTTATTTGAGAGGTTCCAAAAATATCTAGATGAATTAATTAAAAATATTTTTATGAATAAATTATTATTTTTATTTTTAAAAGTGTATTTTTTTTTCTTACCTTCTTGGTGTGCTTCACAAACCAAGTAATTATTAATATAAAATTTGGGAAGATAGCTTACTATTGGATAAGGATTTTCTAGTTAGGATTCTAGAACCTTTGGGGGATATGGAAGTCCCACATCGAAGGAGTAAGAGCATGACACACACCTTTATAAGGTCTTGTGGATACCTCTCCTATCGTGAAGCATTTTCTTAGGGGATTCCTAAGGGCTAGAGCCCAGGGAAAGAAAAACCTAGAGGGATTGGCCCAAATCAGACAATATCATGATCATGATGGACTGGGTCATTACATTTCCACTCAAAAATTTGTTTATTTTTATAAAAGTATATTTTTAATTTATTGTATAAATATTTTTTAAAAGGTAAGTGGATAATTAAAATTTTCATTTTGAATAAAAAAACATTATTGAATAATACTTATAATGTTATGTTTCAATAATTTTATAAATAATTGTATTTATTATATTTTTGTTAGAGAAACTGATGGCGCCTTAATAGATTTTATTTCCCTTAGAATTATTATCAAAGGTGAAGTAAACTCAGTATAGTTTATTGGTTTGATTGAATTTAGAGAGGCTTCCACACTCGTGTCTTTAGAATACAATATCAAAATAATATAATACTTCTTGTTTTTTCTCATAAATCACTTTTCGTATAAATTGAAATGGGTGAATATATTTTTATCCAAAAAAACATGGTTCTATTAAAGTTGGTCAATAAATATTTCAAAATCAATATTTTCTTGGAATTATTTTTACTTTTATAAAAAATAAAAGAATATGGATTTTTTTTGTCTCCCACATCAATCATTTTTACACATATATTTTTAAACCAAATGAGAAAATATTTTTTTAATATTTATAAAATTTATTTTGAAAGAAATATTTAATATTAGTAGTTTTCATTATATTTCTTGAGGTTCTGGAATGTTTTGAGAAACCAAGGAAAATCCAATATTTTACAAAACTGTGATATTCTAAAATTTTATTTAATTTTTTCCCTTATGTGAATTTGGGAAGATAAATTTTGAGGCCTTTTATAGTGGATTTGATTTTTTAAACATCCAAATTATTATTTATTTATATGGATTGATATTATTTTTATTATAGGATAATATATTTATCTTTTTTTAAGATGAACTTTTTCCTAAACCAAATTCTTATATTTCTTCAAATTATCATTATGTAAAGAATAAATTTGATGAAAAAAATCATGTAGATATCATGCTTATTTTTTATCTTTATAATTTAGGATAACAAAAGTGAAATAAGAAGAAGAAGAAGGGGATGAAAGAGAAGAATAATAAGTTGGGGATAAGATTGGAAGATGGGTAATAGCCTCAAAATCATCATGATAATGTGCCATAATGCACTTGGGTATTGAGTCACTTGAAGATGATGATGATGTTAAATCCATGGAGTCATCGATTGCGCACAATATAGTGACATTAAATGATTTCTTAACTTATTTAATTTATTTTACCTTCTTCATGTAGATGGGAGAACTCCATATTGATTTGTACTTCCTTTTTATATTCATATCATACTACTTTTTGATCAACATTTTGATTCGACTTTATATATTGGTTCATTCTTAGGATAATAATTTGTATGTTCTTGGAATGTTGACCATAGTCTATAACCTCACCACCAGATGATTCATTGTATATATCTTTTAAGGTGATAGTTATCTTTGTTAATTTTTCTTCATTTCCCTTCTTTTCATTTTTTTTATTACATAATTATATCATATGGAATTATGGATTTGATGAGTTCCTCAAAAAAAATTCACAACTTTTTATTCATGAATGCATTTCACTTTTGGATCCTAGTTTTAAGGTAAAACCAAAAATAAATTGTTGTAAGAGTTTATGTGGATAAATAATCACTGAGAGACTTTATACCATTTCAAATTACAGTATATGTTTCAAACATTCTAGTAATATATTCATTATTATTAATGGTAAAACATCTAAAATTTTGATGATACATACCTAATCTTGTTTACTTTACTTAATTTGTGTCATCATGTGTGACCTATAAATATTTCCAAATTTTATAATTAGTTTTAAAATTATAAACATAATTAATATGATTTATATCAAAACCAAAATGTAAGGAATTCGTTTTCTTTATATTAATTTCAAACTTCATAACATCTTTTAGAGCCCATTTTTCTTTAGATTATTTATTTTTAACACACTCATGCATTAACATTTTCCAAATGAGATAATGATTACTACCGAAAAAATTCACATTTAATTATTCAAATAGGAATAATTGGTACTATAAAAAATTGAACCATGTGATAAGGAATTAAATTAAATTATAAAATAAATAATTGAAAATAGTTAAGAATTAAAAAACAACAAAAAAAATTAAAAATAACCATAACACTGTAAAAAGAGCTTTTTTTATAAAAACACAAAGCAACCCTTTTATTCAAAATATTGGTTGTATAAAGTATGGTAAGAGTGGGGGTGGATTTTCATGTTAAAAAATCAAATAAAACACTAAATTGAATTTCAAAACTAATCGATATTGAAAAGATAAATTGAGAAATTGATTGATTGAAATTATATAAATTCCCTTCAAGTAATAAGGATAATATAAAATTAAATATGTTCATAAATGATCAAATCAAATTTATGAAAGTTTTTAAATAAATGAAAAATGATGAAGTGAAATAATGTAAATTAAGGTCAAACAATATTTAAAATTGAGTTCAACAATAACTCGATGTGAACCCCTATATCTCTAGTCCTCTACTCAGTAGTTAAATATTATTAATCCCTTGATCTTGGTGGTGATAAAGAAACCCATTACTCATAATTATGGTTTATTAACACCATCTTAAGCCTTTAAAGTATCCAATTAACCCATCCCTCACTTTTACAGAGTGATAACCATTGGATAAAGGTGGTTGAGAATATATAGTTTTACATTAGGCCAACCCATTACAGAGATGCTCATGAATATCCTTATAAGATGATTACAATTGAGTAAGGGATATTAGAGGAAGGTTTGGATCCTTTTAAGGAATGAGAACATGGGATAGACTCTTTGAATAAATTTTTGGAATTCTATAACAACGATGTTGTTTCAATCTTGAGAGCACGTCATTTAGAGCAAGGTTTTCAATATGTGATTACAAGATTTCAAGACAGTTTCAATATTTTCTAAGAGTATGGGGATGGTTATAGAATTATTCAAGGTTCATGAAGTTATGTAAGATTTCCATTATGGTCGTTTTTACTATAATCAATTCTAGCTTGAACTAGCTACTTTGACTCTATTAGTTACCTGGTAGCCACCACAATGTAACCGGTGGGTTTTCTAGGACATAGTGCTATTGGAAAAACTCAACCAGTATTCCACTATTATCCAATGTCTAGATGATGAAATTAAAAAAGAAATCTGGAAATCTGGATGTACCATTTGAAGGATGGTGGTATATTCATTCATCTACTACTTTCATTATTATGGAATTAGTTGTATGATACCATATATAGACCAACCTATTTTTTATTTACCTCCATAATTTTTAGTGAAGATACCCTTGATTCCTCACATCACCTTCTTAAGTTCTTAAAACATGATTCCATGAAATTAAAGTGTAAAAATAAATATTTCACTTCCTTTAAAAATACTAACAATACACATTTTAAAACACTTTAAGATAACTGAAAATAACTCAAATGAAATTATTTAAAACATAATAGAGTGTGATCATGAAAACAATATGATATAGATAGAGGAACAATACTTATTTAATACTCTATGGATCAAAATTATTGTTTCTTATTTATGAACTCTAATTCAATGTTATATGTTCAATAATTTTGAGGCCACACATTCCTCTATCATGACTTATAAATAATTTATATGGTTTTATAATTCTTTGATTATTTATGATATTCCTATGATATAACATTTTAATTACTATTTGATATGGTTTTACCTTAGTGAAAATTTTAGGTCACCAATTTCTTATATTTTCAAATACCAAGGTTATGAAGATGAGTAACAATGAAGAGATGTATGGAAGAGGACCTAGTATGATGAAATTATGGAGAAAAGCTCACAATAATATTTTTATGTAGTTGTCTCTCGATAAATCTTGAATGTTCTTTACCTGACACTAGTTTATGGGTGATTTAGGGTTGTTTCACAATAATTTTCATAGATTTTAACATATTTTATTTTAATAGAAACTCCTAACTATTCCCACACCCATAACTATATATAGACCATATTTATAAAGGAAGGCGTACCTTTGGTGTTTTAGACCCAATGATGATTAGGAACTTGTATTGGTTGAGAGGATGAGGGTTCAGGATCATCACATTATTTAAGGGGGAATTATTTCATATTTTAAAACTCTCATATATTTAATATATGTCTATGAAATCCTTCCTAGACCCCAATACTAGACTGGTTACACCCCGTGTCAATAACTTCATTATAACAATATATTTATGGGAACTACTATGTGCATATCACAGGTTCTTCATCACTATCTTATTTATTTATGATGATTTAGTTTATGGCCATGTTCTAGAAAATCAGAGTTTATTTTTATCTAGTGAGGTGGTTGGTGTCTTATATAAGGTATTGAACCTTAGTGAGGCGTCCTACATATCATGTGAGAACATAGATCAAAACCCACATAGTGCTTCTAACACAATTTAATTTTATGTGATTGTAATGATCCATGTAGTTTAAGGGCATGTGTTAAGGACAGATATATATGTCTTGAAGCTTGATGAGTCTTCCTACATATCCTATAAGGTTAGGAATCAGAGTCAGTGTAGTTTTTATATCATTTATGAAAGAAGCGACAACAGAGGCCTTGGGAATGACTTATCCATATAAGGCCTACCTAGATGACATTATCGGAAGTATGGACCTTTGATAGAATATGAGACATATCCATACATACATTCTAAGGAAGGGACCACACTGAGGGTGTTATCATCATGTGACTGGTACAATTATCGCTAGTCCCTGATCCCATGTAAGTCATATTTGGTGTGAGAACAAGAGACAGTGGAAGATCAGACACATCACATGAGAGCATTTTTATACAATTATTACACATTATAGTCTCACTTTGAGAGGTATGACTACCCAAGTCATAGAGAATATGGTATAGATATCAATATTTATGAAGGTTTCTTACGCATCCTATTTATAATAGGAATCAGATTCATTGTAGTTTGATTCATCCCTAACCTGTAGATGGGTTTGAGGTGTTTGAGGGAATGGTTGGGGATTATACTTGAAATTATTCCCATTTATGAGCCCACTTCATTTCCACTTATGTATGATTAAGGATCATAGAGTCATGGGATAATTAATTTTCATAAGTTAGGAATGTTTGGGATATGAAGGGACTTACACCAGGGTTGGTTCGTATTAGATCTTGGGCCTTATGAAAGTATCCTATGTGTCTTGTTTGACTAAGAATTATATTTCCCATAGTTCATTTACCGACTAACATATTGAGGAGTTTTGTTGGGTGATCACACTCAGATATATTTTTGTTACCCCTAAGGTTTTAGAAATGTTATGGTCTTATATGAAGATGGATTTCCATTTTCATATTCATTATTTATCTTTTGATATATAAAGGGTGATGATGAATATAAAAGGTATGTTTAATATATATGGTATGAAATTTATGGAACATATAAGATCATGGGATATATAGGGTCTCATGAGTTCATAACCCAAACCCATTAAGGATACTACCCTTATAAAGGGGGTGTGTGGCCGAACATTCTTGGCCGGGGGTCCACGTGGTATAAGTCCAAGTGTGTCTGCCTAAAGAAGTTGACATGCCCTATGGGATATTACCAAATTGTCTTCATTGTATGATGGGAATGCCTTGATTTTCTACTGGATGTGTCTTAATTATCTACTGGACATGTCAGGGGTGTTAGTCTAACATATAAGACACATCGAAGGGTGTCTTCCTGACATGTCAAAGATTATTCTATTGATCGAAGTTGATGTGTCCAATATTTTTCAAATGAGCAATTGAATTTTCTGGGATGACTTTTCATGATCAAAGTGACTTATCCAAGATATATTTTCATGAAAAAATTATACATGTCAAGGGACTTTTCATGATTAAAGTTCATTGTCTAGGATTTCTTCTCATGACAAAAACGGATATGTCTAGTGCCATTTTCATAAAAATGCTAACACGTCTAGTGTTTTTCACATGATCACAATTGTATATTAATAACATGTTGCATGATCAACATGAATTGTCCAAGGCCTATGATGTTACTAGAGTGACTTGTCAAATGTAAATCTTGTGATCAAAATAAAACATCCAAATCCACTTATAGGAATTTCACGACCAATAAAGAAAAATGTGACCTCAATACCATAATTGAATCATGAGATGGGTTATTCTGAAAATTCTCATGATCACATGCTTATAAAAGGGTTGAATCTTAAAGTTCAAAGGGATAATTCCTCATCTACATGGGGAATAATTTTCCTAGGAAGATTCCATGGTCGAGAGCTCATGTTGAAGGCACACGTCTTAGGGTTTTTATTGAAAATGAAGGTGAATTACAAAAGGTTATCATGAATTCTATGGCCTACTACATTTCGAGGAATTACCACATGATAGAGTCACATAATTATGAACTGTTCATGCAATTCACATGACCTCAAAAGGAGGGTCTTTCTATTGGGTTTGTTAATGTGTGAATAAGATGCACATTGAAGCTATGGAATGGAAAAGGGAGACCGATTGAGGAATGTCGATATATTTTCATGCATGGGGTTTATAAAATAGTGTTGGGAAAACTTGAATGAGTCATATTATTGAGGGAATGGATTTAAGGTAATGCGATCATAGGTGAATGAGTGCATCACATATCCAAGAAAATATGTCAAAGGGGACCATCATGTGAAGTTAGAAATGTCTAGGGCTGTATAAAAGCATCACAAAACTGATTATTATTGTGATCACCTATTTAAGGCAGCATGGAGGCATTACATTATCCAATTTTGTATGTATACAGACACCATCGTGAGTGTCCCATGTTCCCAAGAGCTTCCACCACTCAATCAAACATATTCTTTTCAAGGTTTGAGGATTCTCTCTATTAATTATACAAATATAAGAGACACTTGTCTGATCTACACATATGTACCTCATAAAAGTGGTTGCATGATCACCATGAGACTACATGATCTCTAATGGATCATGAAATATGCTCTATAAAAACATACATGGGCTACGTTTTGGGTCGCAAGGAAGGCCACATGGACAAGGGTTCTTATCGAGGATGCACCTCTTAAGGTATACTTGGTTAAGAGGAGGGTATGACCGTAGGTTCACATTCATGTCAAGGAGTGTTCTCATGAAAATTTTCTCACCTGAGATTTCTCTCATGAGTACTTAATGTAATAGGGATATCATATCAGTAGTTATAGTCCAAATTCATCATAATATAGTGCCTCGTGGTGTTTAAAGAATCATGATATTTGGTGAAATATATCACAAAATGGTTCTCTCTATTAGATGGAAAATATTTTAATATATGGTATCTGATTCTTCTATTTTCTATGATATTCTTATCTTATTTATCTAACTTTTCTTTCTCTAACCTATTTATTATTTATGCTGAGAAGGGGTTTATATATGTGAAGGTTGGAAGATTTTTATTCCTTTTTACATGGTGAGGGTTCCGCGTGTGCTGGATGAAGGTAGTGGAGAATTTTGTGAAAATAATCAAATAATTGTGAGATGTCTTCAAGCGATAGAATGATATAAAACCACCCAAGATTCTCATGATCAACTTGGAGGCTTTTCATGATCTAGATATTTTTTCATGGATTAACACTAGACCACCTCTAATGGATTCATGGGATAAAATAATAAAAATTTATAATTATGGAAGCTTATTAGGTTTCTATTTTTCATGTGAAGCTTCAATTATGTCAACTTGGATTTCATGACCATCATTGCATTATTTATAATGGATTCTCTCTGTTTTCATGAATGGATTCATGTGATGGTATCTAGAAGATTGATTCTCTAAAGTGTCGAATGCATGAAATAATATACATACATTCCTTAGGGACATTGATTGTGTCAAGGATACATTAGTTTAATCATCAGAGAAGGATGATATGGTTTTCATTAAGTGTGGGGATCATTCAGATGACATCGAGTGTGACTTGTTACATTGAATCAGGGGTGTCTATAAGAAGAAAAATGAGTGGAGGTGAGTGGACAGATAACTAGGATTGTCTTGATAAGAAATTAATTCTTACATCCATATTTATTATGCCATATAAATATGTGTATCACAGTCACTATCCAAAATTGATATCGCTTGTAGAAAAAAGATTTCTTAATAATTGATTTCATGGTAGCATCACCTCAAGCCGACAATGGGGTTTACACTAAGAAAACTAGAACTATTCCCCCACCGGTTGTTCCCTCTCATTTCACAACCTTCCTATGCACAACCACATACACCTCATGCATGTTCTGTGTGAGCTATGCTTGCCTACTTTTACCACTAGGATGTATGGATGGTCGGATCCTAGGGCATAGTTGAGGCCAGTCTGGTAAGTTACCTTGGTTGAGTTGTCTGGATGGATTTCTTGGATAGCTTATTTTTTGGCTATGGGTCATATCTATAAATACTTATAAAATAATCTATGTAAAATGAATAAGGGACAGAAATTTATTCCCCTATAATCTTTAAGTAAGCTACCTTCGTGTCCTTAATTAAAAATAAATCAATATTTTTATGATATTCACAGTTTTTAAATGTTCGATAGCAAAGTTCATGGTGTAAAATTAAGGGTTCCTACAAAATACCCCCCTTAGAATGAGATTCATTTAGAATGAAATGAATCTTATTATAAGTTAAAAATAGATCACTTTTTTATATATGTGATCATCTAAAAAGCTTTGATATTGAGACCCATGAATGTATTTGTCCATAATGTGTTGGATGAGGGATTCTAGGTGTTATCAAGAGAAGAATATTGACTATGAGTGCAAGACTGAATTCAAGATAGTAAGTATCCATGGCTTAAAGAACAGATACCATAAAAATGGAATGTGTATAAATTCTAGGATGGAACATGGATTGAGTGGAAAGAAATTTGTGGTTCGATCCTAAGTAAGGAACTTGGGTGTCACTATGAATTCAATGACAATGGAAATAATTACATATGTAGTTAATAAATATACTACTATGAAGATCAATATCATATATAAATAACATTGGTTCATAGATGAATAACTCTATGATGAATGATCCTATACAGATCTTACTCACACATAAAAAGGGGAATGTAATTATTTAGTGTCAAACCCCCATGAAAAACCCCATATTTTTGTGGATATACTACATGGATCATCAATGAATCCCATCCTTTTTGAAATAATAAATAATCACAAACTAAACAATTTTATTAGTAAACTCAAAATGGATTTATACTGATAAATGTGCATGAATTCCCTTCAACATGGGATTCATAATTTATCTACCAACTCTATTTGTCTTGATTTTTCCCGATTTACAAGGATAATATGGGTATGATATACATTTCTAAGTTATAATGATATAATTCATACCTAAGTTAGTGGAATTAGTGAGCATACATTTATTTCAGGGAAAAGGGATGATCCCAACAAGATTTAATTTTTTTATTCATATTTTCCTAATCTTTTACTAATCTCTATATGGGTGAAATGTTAGTAGTCATGGACTGAAATGTTTCCCAGGAAATCTAATTACAGGTTTTTGGACTAAAATTTTTTGTCAATTTTTCAATTTATGAGTTCTCAATATTGCATGGATCATGAAAGTTGAATGTCCGGAGAGAAGAGATTCAACTTTTTCCCAGGGTTCCAATTCTAGTTTTCAACCTAGAGAACATTGTTTCTCTTTAAATTATTCATTTTAAGGTCTTAAAAACTAGACCTATATTGTGCAGTATTTTAGGGAATTCCATCTTGGACTCACTATTATTGTATTTTACGGTTTTCTAGACCATACATTATATTTTTTTGGTTTAGGATCTCCAAGATCGGACCACCTATCACTGTTAGTTTGGAGTATCCTAGAAATAAACTTATTCTACTAGTATTTTAGAAGATTATATCTTGGAATTTACACTATAGATAGTTTAGATTGTTCTAGCTTAGACTTTGAGATGCCATGTAGTTTGAAGTATTTATGTTAGGACTTGATTGATGAATATAGAATGGGGAAGACATGTCAAGGATGACCCAAAACACTATAAGGTGATGATTTATACCATGGTGTTACTAGGGCTCAAAAGGATTAGAGTCCCTATCCTAAAAGGAGAAAATGCCTCTATTTTGTTGGTTATAAGACCTTATTCATGAGCCTATAAGGATTATATGCATGTTTAACCAAATATGATCTCCATTCTTTTGAAAGGGACATGGAGGGTTTTTGAAGATGGTATTGGTAGTTGGTAAAAATATAGAGAATCCAAATCCTCTAGGATAGTTGGAATATGGGTTGTGTAAAAAACATGTCCAGGAGAATTAATCCATGAATATGAAAGGATTCATACATATCGGGGATGACCCAAAACACACTAAGGTGATGATTTATATGAAGAAGTTACTAGGGATAATGAGTATTATATTTCCTTTTCTATAAGGATTGGAGTTGGTGGTTCATAATCTCATAGATATGATCCCATAGGGATTACATTCATGGTAAAGAAAAGATAATCCCTACTCTTTTTCACAGTCTGTGAAAGATTTGTAAAGACTCAAACGCCTAAAAGATGAATATGGGTATGGAGAAAAGCACTATCCAAGAAGGGTTCTCGAACCCTATGATAGTTTAGTTTTTTTGCAAGTTATAATCTGTACTTCATGTGGTTTTGAGTCTTGTGGTGTGGGTCATAAAAAGGTTTGAGAATGTGGTGCCACATTTCTTCTTTAACAAAGGGTACAATACATAGTGACATAATGTCTTGGATGTCGAATCCAATTGAATAATTTGGTTATAGGAATTTTAAATCATGGTCAAAATTGATCAGTTCATGACTAATGATATGGAAAAATTATGATGGGGATGGGCCAGAACGCCCTGATGTTTGGAGTTCTACTATATTGACATCAGGCGCTAAAGGTTTATAAATTCCTTCATGCAGGACCAAGATGTATCTCGTTGGTAGGTCAAAGCCCTTATGCGTTGATAAAAAGGTCAAAAAAAAGAGATCTATTTTCTTTTCCAAGAGTCGTTAAAGGTTTACGGTGATTTAACGTGATCAAATCATGAAGTGTGATTTATGGAAAAGATAATATTCATGAAGGGTTTGGTCACCTTAAATGTTGTGTCACTACCTTGTAAACATGTTATCGCAATGATAAGATATGAAAAATATTTACTCTAACTTTTTCTTGTACTAAGGGTTATAATGAGAATTGATCATCTTTTAATAGGGCCATAAAGAATGGCTTATGTTCTTTATTCCTTTTTCATTTATGCTCAAACTTTTTTTCAACTAAATAGATCATGATTATAGTGAGCATATACTTTTTTTTTTCAAGACACCATTTTTTGGTTTTCAACTTGAAAATATTTTTATTAATTTTTCTAGTAGTTTATGGTCTTTTGATTTGGACCACTAAAAGATAATGCTTAAAGGTCATACCACTTTCACCAAAGTGCACACGATTTAAGGTCATGACACACATTGAACTATAATAAGGGGAATGTTGCATAATAACCTAATTAGGATACCTAGGGTAAAGAGCACTCTAACTTTATTTTGATAGGGAGGATAAAATTTTGTAAATCATGGATTGAGGTTCTCAGGACCTGAGTAATGATATAAGACAATCATTTCAGGGATGGCCCAGAACACCCTCAGGTGCTGAGTTCTTCCACGGTGATGTTAGGCTCACAAGGATCATAAATCCCTTTCTATTAAGCCAAGAGGTCTCTAGTTGGTAGGTTAAATCCATTATTCACCACCATCAAGGTCATAAGAGAGACCCCTTTTCCATTCCACATTCCATGAAAGGTTTGTGGAAGCCTGAGGTTCTCAAAACATGAAGTGTGATTTGTGGGTTGAGGGGATTAAAGGATGATGAAAATACCTCATACTCTAGTTATGAAGGAATTGGATCTTGTGTTACATTGATAAGGAATGATGAAGGGTGATGGATTTCACATTTGAATATCATGTAGAGGGGAAATTTATATTGTGTAGTTTAACATCATGCAGTAAAAAATTTTCCATGAAGTTTGATGTCATGTGGTAAGGATGTTTTCCATGTAGTTTAATGTCATGCAGTAAAGATGTTTCCCTTGAATTTTAACTTTATATGGTAAGAATTTTGTTCTGAATATGAAGTGTTCCTCAGTAACATCAACAAGAGTGGTCTGCTAGGTTCTATAAGATCACATAAGCCATGCATGGTGTAATAAATAAAGGACAACTAGAAAATTAGTTAAGATTCATGAGAGTGGGTCTCATATGGATTGATGCATAAGTCCATTCAATATATAGTTAAGGTTTCATTATAATTTTCTCCTATCATTTTATATGTTGATCCAGAAACTAGGATTGGAAATTTAGTTGTTTCTACATATCCTATGATGTCATGAATTAAGACTCATATAGTTTTTTCATGAAATCATCTTATGTAGGTCTGACATGTACACAAGGTGGGGTAACTTTTTTATGTTGCATATAGACCCAATATTGAGGATTTGGGTATCACTACATATCTTAGGGTAATAATAATCAATCCACGTGTAGTTCTTAAATGGGAAATTATCTACATAGGTATGATCCATATGTAGAGGGGGGAATTGTTCTATATTCTTTTTATAGTTGTAGATAGTGTTGGATATTCGGGAGTCACTACATATCCTGTTATAAAAGGAATCAAGCCACACATAGTTCTTGAATAAAAAACTATCCACTAAATTCTAACCCATATATAGATGAGGAATTTTTCTTATTGGTTGTTATAGTTAGACCTAGGATTAGAGATTTGTGCATCACTATGTATCTTATGACTATGATGGTGAAGCCACACATAGTTCTTGAATGGAGGTTTTGTGGAAGACAGATACCAAGGATAGTGGTCCTCATAGGAGTGTTCCATAATAATGAAAAATTTTATTTCTTACAAGAGACAACAACCATGCAGTTTAATGTCATGATATAAGGAATTATGGTGTTCCTTTTAAGGTCTTTAATCTAGGAACATGATAACCCAAAAATAAAATTATATGTCTTGATCGTCCGGGGAATACCTTACTAAAATTTCTAAGCCCATGTGAGAAATTCTTGGTGTGAGAAACATGGAATGGAAAAGTATTCTTTCACAACATAGATGTGATTAAAGAGAAGGACATGATAAACTTGTATCATGCGTTGTATGGGAAAAAAATATGAAGTCTAAAAATCCATACATATCTCATTAGAGTGATAATCGATCCGTACATAGTTTTAAAAAATCATGGATTTTAACTTCATGCGGAAAGAAATTCATCCATGCAGTTTAATTTCATACGGTAAGGATGAAGAAGGCTCGACATGAAGATATAAATATTTTGTCTAGACATAATGATAGAGATATTGGAGTCACAATATAGCCTATAATGGTAGGAATCAAGGAACACATAGTTCTAGAAAAACTGTGCAGTTTAACGTGATGTGAATAGGAATGAGCCATGTAGTTTAACGTCATGCGATACAGATGAAGTTTACCAAATGTGAGAAAGAATTCATAAAACATATTAACACAATATAATTTTGTTATTAGTATTTATATATTGTGGATGGACCCAATATTTGGGATATGGGAATCATTACGTATCTTGTGATGGGATCAATCAAGCTACAAATAGTTCTTGGACTTGGAGATTCCCTATGTGGATTTAGAACTCACATACAGACATGGGAACCTCATTCCTATTTTACACAGATATTCATCATGTGTGGTGAATCACCATTGATATTATTACCCCTATTTAGTTCAACTTCATGGAGTGAGGATGTATTGTATATATGTTAACATCCCACAAAAAGGATATATCGTATAGTTTAACGACATGTGAATAGAATGAGAGACATCATGCAGTTTAAAGTCTATCTTCCAGGACTTCTTCTGTATAGTTTAACATCATGTGGTCAGGATTTAAGATGTTGTTTAGTTTATAGTTTTTTAGTTAGGACCTATTTTATATAGTTTAACATCATTTGGTTAGTATGTAATGTGAAGTTTTACATCATACAACTATGACATAGTATCATGAGAGAGGTGCATTCTCCTAGTTGTTTCTAGAAACCTCGATGGTCATCAGGTTATCCCAAGTTATGCGTAGTCATATATAGGTTCAATACAAGAATTTATGCATAATTCCAAGTTATCATGTATCAATTTTTCTTTATAAATTCAATATACACCTCCTGATCCATGATAAGAATGTAGGCAATAAGTCTTCTTCTATTACCAGATATTCCTATTTGAGCTTGTTGATGGTGGTGGAGATTCTATCCTAAAATATTACAAAGGAATTAATAGGGTTATCCTCATGTTCTTCCTTCTCTAAGTTTTTGGATACATTTTATAACATGCTAAATCTATAAAATCCTTCTCACTGTCGAGGTAAGAGAGGCCTTGGGAAGAGACATTATCATATAAACTATTGGAGTCGTCACTGAGAGATTCCAAGGATGATTTTTTTATCTTATTTTATCACTAAGGTCATTATGAGACTTTACATATAATATTAAATTCATACTTTCTACATCTTTAAATACAATAACCAGATAGAACTTTTTAAATTAGTCAAAGACGTTTCATGATGAAAAATAAACATACTGTAAGCGTTTTTTATGCCCTTCATAACTTAGGTGTCAGGAACAGAGGTCGTGGCCATGATTTGATAATATCATAGTATATTAAATATTTATTGGTAACCCATATATCCCAGAAAAGGGAAGATTCTATCCTCCAATCTAATAAAATTTTCATAGATATTCGGGTGAATGTAAAAAATGCACAAATTTTTTGACCCATTTTGGATATCATAATTAGAGATGGAAATGGTTATGAAAATGCTTGGTAGTTATTTTTTATAACTATATATCTATGTCCATGTCATACTCTTCTTCATTAGGGACATATGTCTTCACACAGTTAGACCAAAGAGGTTGCCTCTCTTGGTTTCCTGCTGACTGAGTTATGGAGTCACTGATTTTTTAGAGAACTATATATGGTGGTTAGAAGCATTATTTAGATCACCTATCTATATGAAGGTGTATAAATTTTGAGAAAATCTCTATATATTTTTCATGAACCAGGCCGGGTTGTCATCCAACCCGGCGCCCGACCCGGTCCGCGACATGGCCCGAAGGGTGTTCCCAATCCCCACGGGCTGGCAACTTGTGTCGGGCATCAAAATAAACCAGTTGAGAATGATTTTTCCCCATAACTACGATAAATAAACATAAACTGACCAAGAAGATAAATAAAGGAAAATAAACTAAACAATGTGGCAGCGGAAAAAGGAATAAACAGAATGATGTGACATACCTCAGGTGACCCCGTGGATCACCACGGTAGGTCAACTACACTCGCTCCCAAAAGTGATCCAAGACTGAAACCTGCAACTAAAAATAAAAGTAGGCATGAGCACCGAGATGCTCAGTAGGAAAACCAAAATATAACCACGTCTTATACCCCAGCCTTTAGTAAGAAATCCAAACATGTCAGTTTGAAAATAAGGTATAATAAAATAATGTTTTTTTTCATCTTTTAAAATTCAAGTAATGATTTTCCATTTTCAGGTAAATCATTTTACTCCCACTACATTTTCAAAATAGGTTCCAAGCATGCATTAACATTTCAAAATTAAAAGAAACCAGTTTGGATTAAAATATGGCTTTCACAAACAAGACATCAAGTATGAAACAACTGAAAAGAAAGTTACATCGCTAGCATCATGTCACAAATGAGCACCATGGGTAATCCCTATAAGTATCTAGAAGAATTGGGAACCTATAGACCTCGTACCTCAGTGAAACGTGGCTTAAGAGACCACGACCCTCAGAGATTCATATGTTTAGTTAGTTTCGTTGCGTCAATCCTACTAGACAAACCGGGATGAACCCCTACCGTGACATCTAGCGTACTAGTTCTGGTCACCCACCTAGATACCCAGGTTTCCCATTGTGCTCTATTTCAAATGGTGGTGAGTTTTCTTTATCAAGAAAAAATACAAGTACATAACAATTTCTTTATCTAAAACTCACTCAACCTCTCACCACCGCTCTTCCTCCTTAAGAGCATTTCCCCTCTTTACATTACATAACCACGCACAAGCCTTTACACTAGACACATATCACAAACCGCACATTAACACTTGCATCATTTTTTTTCCAAATTAAGGGGAATGTCTCAAGGGGGGTTTTCCATTTTCGCAAAACAAATCTTAAAGTTCCAAATAGGCCTCATCACTTTAGAAGGTGTATTCGCCATTTTAGAACACATAAAGGTACTATATATTTAAAACAAGATTAAAACCACACTTAAAATGAAGTAATACTTTTAAGAAGGTCAAACTATCCATTAATCTCGTGTTTACACCAAAACGCATTTTGAAAATCACTTTGGAACCCCATTTTTAAAAATAATGCATGTCGTTACACTTTCATAAAAAAATTGAACGAAAGGCTGCACAACTTTTGGAAATACCCATTTCATGTTCAACTCCTATGAAACCACTTTTTAAGAACCACATCCATATATATATAGTGCATATGGATTTCACATAAAAAAAATGGAAATAATTTTTAAAGAAACATCAAGCAGAAATGGAAATTCTAATTA
Source organism: Viscum album (assembly GCA_963277665.1). Lineage (NCBI taxonomy): Eukaryota > Viridiplantae > Streptophyta > Magnoliopsida > Santalales > Viscaceae > Viscum > Viscum album. Next base: position 953,828,665 of record OY728167.1, read on the forward strand.
AAGATTAGGGCATAGGTGACCTACCTCAAACTTGTCGCTATTCGTCGACGACCACCCGAACCAACCCTGCGCACTTCCATGCACATGAATTTATACACATATATATAAATACCCCTAGATGCATTGCACATATTCCTCATGCCATGAGGGAATATGTACAAATAGAGCATTTATATATATATGTCTTACCGTATGCATGCACATGTAGGCGTTCTTGACACCAGCAACTTGAAACCATCGTAGCGAGGTCCATCGCACTAGACAAAAATTAAAACAAACCGTAAAACATCAAAAGGACACCATAAAACAAGTGTGAGACTATCTAGCGGCGTAAAAGTCAATACCTCAAAATCTACAACTTTTTATGGTGGCAGCATGAGACCACTTCACCCTACATGAATATACATCTTCATATATATACATATACCCTTTGACCCAGGTACATATTCCTCGTGCCATGAGATAATATGTGCAAGGATGATATACATATATACATGCTTACCCATGCATATACATATATGTCTTTTCCACCGACGACACGATGGCCAAACCCCCTTCATAAAACAACTTGCATAATTAAATAAAATATTTGCACCGTTAAATAAAACATTTTCCCCACTAAATCAACCACTAAGAAAAATTATTACACAATTTCGAGAAACATCACATGGATTAAAACATAAAAACCCATTAAAAAATTCTTGTAAAACCAAACGCACACTCACACCATATCAAAACACAATTTCCACGACTTGCACAGTTGAATAGACTAATTGAACAATTCATAAAACACCATTAAATCACACAAAATGATTTTTTCTCAAAAACACACCCCATTATAAACAAACATACTATAAAATATCAAAGGCATACTAAACTTCTTTAAAACTAATTTCACACCAGACGAATCAACCAGAGAACACCAAATTTATTTAAGCAAGTAAAATAACTCACCAAATAAACACAATTCGCACTCAAAAAATTAATTAAATAACATAATAAATTAATTAAACAAGCAATATAAATCATCAAGTAAGAATAATGAACGGAACCCCTACCTTTGGGGTCAAAACCCCCCAAAATTCGGTGCAAAACTTCATTTGCTCACCAATCACACCATAACAAATTCAAATTGAACCCCAAAAGAAGACATCAAACCAAAAACATCAAAACTGAACCAATCGCAACACGAAACCCTAAACTGAAAACCTACCAAAAGGAAGGAAAGACCAACTGAAGTAAAAATCACTTGCGTCAAGGGTGTGGAAGGCTGGACGAGAAAGATGAAGTGGTGCAGGAAGTGAGCCGCACCAGAAAAATCAGACGAGAAGGGTAGGTGGCATGTGGCTATGGGGAGTGGCATGAGGGGGAGGGTGTGCGGCAGCGTGAGGCGACGCGAGGAAGGAACCGGGCGGCGTGCCACTTGCTGGATGAAAGGAGGCGCGTCGATGGTGGCTTGCCGGAGTGAGGCCACTGGTCGGGGTGTGCTCAAACGGGAAGGGGAGGCTGCACGAGGGAGTGCGCCGATGGTGGATCGCCGAAGGTAGGCCCCGGGAGGGAGGGAGAACGAAGGGGGTTTGCTGGAGAAGGGTATGCAAGGGAGGAAGGGTGCGCCGGCTATGGTTGGCGAGTGGGGGTAGGGTCGCGGGCAAGGAGAAGAGAGGAGGGGGGCTATGCGCGATGCCCAGGGAAGAAAATAGCAAGGAGAAAAAAAACAAGAAAAGAAAGGTAAAAAAAGAAAATAAATAAATAAAATATAAAATAAAATAAAATAAAACTTTAATAAATAATAATAATAATAAACTTAATAATGATTTTAATGAACTCCTATAATAATAATGATAATAACTTAATAATTATTATTATAAACTAAACAATAATATTATTATTATTAATCATAATCAAAATTATAATTAACTTAATATGATTGTAATAAACTTAATATTCTTAACAAAATTAATAAAAAGTTAATAATAATAACTTAATTATAATTACCCTATATTAATAAACTTGGTGAGCATAATAATAACAATAATTATAATTATCATAATTATAATTATTAAAATACATCATTAAACTCATTTTATTTATTTATCTTTAACATGAGGTAGGTCGCACGGTGACCTAGGCAAAGCCGCACAGCTTTGAAAACGCCCTGCCCATGCACTGGATGTTATCAAGGTCAATGAATTCATTCATCAACAAAATGAAAAAATCTAAAATAGACTTGGTCCGCAGCTCGATAGAAAATTTCAATGTCTGATAAAATAGTAAAATAATATTAATTTAAAATTTCGGGTGTCACAATTCTCCTCACCATAAAAACTTTCTTCCCCCAAAAATTCGCCTAGCCAATTGAGGAAACAAACTTGAGTTTGAAACGAGACAAGGCCCACAAAAACACAAACTCGGTATGAATTTTCACTCCATCCGTCACACCCGACGAACTCTAAGTGAAGACGCAACGAGAAAAATCCATGAAGAAATGGGGAGGGTTCTCCCCACCACAAGAACCCGACTAGAACAACCAACATTGAGACTCTTAGAATAGGCTAACTCTGGATCTTCTAAGTTTATCCAAGAGGGAACAACCACACAGACCAAACCTCGAAGGAGGCACGACAAGATTTATGGTGGGTCTCCCCACAATTTAAGAACCGACCAGCTTAAACCAACCAGTATAGACCGACACGAGAACTTCCAACCCATACCAGAAACCACTGACACATGAGAAAACTCATAGAAGAATTCTACCAAATAACGAACTTAACCATGACTCATCATTTCCACAAGAGATGAGCAACTCCAAAACGAGCACGTACTAAAACAAAACGGGCCACATTTGAGGAGGCGCAACTACTGGAATTACCAAAAAGACGAGATCACCGCACCTTCTTACAACCAAAGTGGGATATTCAAGGAACATAGATCGCATCGAGAAAAAGAGACTTTTACGCCTCTTACAGCAAAAAAAAGAACCTTCAAAGACGGGAGATCTACAACAGGGAAAATTCAGACCATCCCTATTTAAGTATTGGAGACAAAAATTAGACCAAGGTGCCCCATACCCAATGATTTCTGACTACGTGAAAGGATTCACTCCGAGACCTGTGGTTGGAGATCTGATGTCTTGAAGCATCTGCTGCCCCGCAGTCAAGAGCTGACATCCTTTGGTCAAGACCCCCACTAACGATGTCGCTAGCTAAACCTCTCTAGTTGTCCCAAATGGCCACACCGATGACAAGTCTTCGAAGGATGACAACAAGGATACTTAAAGTACTCAAATCGGCCACACTCAAACCAAACAAGGGGTGACCCGAATAATAGAAGATAGAATTGACATTGAGACTTATAAGAGACAGGTTCTTCCGGTTCTCTCTCGTCACCGGATGGTAATCCTTCTCAAACACTGAAAAGAGACGGTACCAGAACCCTAGATGAAGACCCCACACAAGAGAGACTTTAATTGATTCCACAACGCTACCTTCGGAGAAAATGGAATCAACCCCTCGAAATGTCCAACGTAAGCCTTTACTGTCTGTTGGCTTTGTTGGACACTCACTATTTCTGAAATTTTCCTTGCCTTCACATCCTTAGGCATAAACCATCGAACGAGAGTGGTCTTAAACACCTTCCAAGACATACCATCATGCAACGATGCTGGGATTATTTCCTCCACCAATCCAAAGTTTCACCTTCAAACGGACCCGAACCAACACAGACTCTCATAGTTTTGGGAGTTTCTAATAACCTGGAAACACCAATGATTTCACCAAGTCAGTCCGCTACCTTCGGTAAATCATGATCCCCACAGAAACTAGGAAATAACCGAAAATAATTCAATTCCACCACTCTGATAAGAGTCTGGGTAGAACCAACAACTAGAAGAGGCTCACTAGAAACTTCTGGGACTTTTCTGGGCAGCATACTCAAAAACAAGAGGCACAAATCCGAATCGAATCTCATCATAAATCAAAATTCCACACCTCAATCACAAACAAAAGCTTAAACTCAATCACCATTCCAACCACAATTCAGTATGTCAAAACCAAGAACCCATGAAAAGGAATACCCAACACGAAAAGAGAACGCTAAACAATTTCTCACTATCTTTTCAAAACATTTAAATTGCCTTTTTGAAAACCATTTTTTTTTCAACAAACAAAACAACTTAAATATCCACCATTGGTATTCCATGAAGTAACACACATACATATCTGTATGCTAGCTCAAGCACCCATCCACTCACATCACTAATTTCTCCTCTTTCCACATGCACACCTCAATGTATGTGACCACTCATATGAATACCAAGGGTCAATTCAAAAAACATCTCATTTTAAAAACAAATCATTTAACATAAAGTACATATTCTCAACCAATTTGAAAATTTCACTTATCATTAAAGCTAACACATTCCCAAATTCCAAAACCTTTTCCATTTGAAAAAACATTTTGCCACTCCAACAACCATATTCCCTTTTAAAAACCCCCTTTCACTAAAATACATTTTCATTTTTGAGATATACTCCCACCAACCAAAATAAAGGTCAAACATAACTCACATCAAAATTTCCAAAAATAAGGAACTAGTGGCTATGACAACCCGGTAACATGGCTTAGCAGACCATGCTCGGAGTGGGAATCCACCACAGGAAGTATCTTGAGTCGTGCACTCGGGCTATACATGGGTCGCTACTCTATGTAGGCTCGTCGCGTAACATTGGATCACTTCCCTTGTCATCCCTCATCCACACAGACCAAGAAAAAGAAAAACTCAAATCTCATACTACCCCTGGAAACTCAAGTCTCGGGATGGGCAAGGTTTTATGACGCCTTTCCCGCACCTACCTATCGAGTCTCGAAACACCTAATCACCAAGATACTTGACACCCAAAATAACAAGGGACCCTCTAATACCATTTTGTCACGAACAAGGTCGGGTCGTCATCCAACCCAGCGCCCGAACCGGTCCGCGACATGGCCCGAAGGGCGTTCCTGATCCCCACGGGCTGGTAACTAGTGTCGAGCATCAAAATAAACCAGTTGAGAACGATTTTGGCCCATAACAACAATAAATAAATATAAACTAAAAAAGCAGATAAATAAAGGAAAATAAACTAAACAATGTGGCAACGGAAAAAGGAATAAACAGAACAACATGACATACCTCAGGTAACCCCGTGGATCACCACGGTAGGTCAACTATACTCGCTCCCAAAAGCGATCCAAGACTGAAACATGCAACTGAAAAGTAAAGTAGGCATGAGCACCGAGATGCTCAGTAGGAAAGCCAAAATATTACCACGTCCTATGCCCCAGCCTTTAGTAAGAAATCCAAACATGCCTGTTTAAAAATAAGGTATAATAAAATAATGTTTTTTTTTCTTCTTTTCAAATTCAAGTAATGAGTTTCCATTTTCAGGTAAAGAATTTCACTCCCACAACATTTTCAAAATAGGTTCCAAGCATGCATTAACATTTCAAAATGAAAAGAAACCAGTTTGTATTAATATATGGCTTTCACAAACAAGACATCAAGTATGAAACAACTGAAAAGAAAGTTACATTGCTAGCATCATGTCACAAATGAGCACCATGGGTAATCCCTATAGGTATCTAGAACAAGTGGGAACCTATAGACCTTGTACCTCGGTGAAACGTGGCTTAGAAGACCACGACCCTTAGATAACATGGCTTAGAAGACCACGACCCTCAGAAAATGTGGCTTAGAAGACCACAACCCTCAGAGATTCATATGTTTAGTTAGTGTTGTTGCGTCAATCCTGCTAGACAAACCAGGATGAACCCCTGTCGTGTCATCTAGCGTACTAGTCCTGGTCACCCACCTAGATACCCAGGCTTCCCATTGTGCTCTATTTCAAATGGTGGTGAGTTTTCTTTATCAAGCAAAAATAAAAGTACATAACAATTTCTTTATCTAAAACTCACTCAACCTCTCACCACCACTCTCCCTCCTTAATTGAATTCCTAGTCTTTACATTACACAACAACGCACAAGCCTTTACACTAGACACATATCAAAAACCACACATTAACACTTGCATAATTTTTTTTCAAATTAATGGGAATGTCTTAAGGGGGTTTTCCATTTTCGCAAACCAAATCTTAAAGTGCCAAATGGGCCTTATCACTTTAGAAGGTGTATTCATCATTTTAGAACACATAAAGGTACTATATATTTAAAACAAGCTTAAAACCACACTTAAAATGAAGTAATACTTTTAAAAAGTTCAAACCATCCTTTAATCTCATGTTTACACCAAAATGAATTTTGAAAATCACTTTGGAACCCCTTTTTTAAAAATAATGCATGTCGTTACACTTTCATAACAAAATTGAACGAAAGGCTGCACAACTTTTAGAAATAACAATTTCATGTTCAACTCCTATGAAACCACTTTTTAAGAACCACAGCCATATATATATAGTACGTATGGATTTCACATAAAAAAACAAGGAAATAATTTTTAAAGAAACATCAAGAAGAAATGAAATTCTAATTAAAGATTACGGCATACGGGACCTACCTCAAACTTATCGTTATTCGTCGACGACCACCCGAACCGACCCTGCGCACTTCTATGCACATGCATTTATACACATATATATAAATACCCCTAGATGCATTGCACATATTTTCCATGCCATGAGGTAATATGTACAAAGAGAGCATTTATATATATATGTCTTACCTTATGCATGCACTTGTAGGCGTTCTTGATACCAGCAACTTGAAACCATCGTAGCGAGGTCCATCGCACTACACAACAATTAAAACAAACCGTAAAACATCAAAAGGACACCATAAAACAAGTGTGAGACCAACTAGCGGCGTAAAATCCTATACCTCAAAATCTGCAACTTTTGATGGTGGTAGCACGAGACCACTTCCCCATACATGAATATACATCTTCATATATATACATATACCCTTTGACCCAAGTACATATTCCTAGTTCCATGAGGGAATATGCGCAAAGAGGATATACATATATACATGCTTACCCATGCATATACATATATGTCTTTGCCACCGATGACACGATGGACAAACCCCCTTCATAAAACAACTTGCATAATTAAATAAACTATTTGCACCGTTAAATAAACCATTTTCCCCACTAAATAAACCACTAAGAAAAATTATTACCCAATTTCCAGAAACATCGCATGGATTAAAACATAAAAACCCATTATAAAATTCTTGTATAACCAATCGCACACTCACGCCATATCAAAACACAATTTCCACCACTTACACAGTTGAATAAACTAATTGAACAATTCATAAAACACCATTAAATCACACAAAATGAGTTTTCCCCAAAAACACACCCCATTATAAACAAACATACTATAAAATATCAAAGGCATACTAAACTTCTTTAAAACTAATTTCACACCAGACGAATCAACCAGAGAACACCAAATTTATTTAATCAAGTAAAATAACTCACCAAATAAACACAATTCTCACTCAACAAATTAATTAAATAACATACTAAATTAATTAAACAAGCAATATAAATCATCAAGTAAGAATAATTAACAGAACCCCTACCTTTGGGGTCAAAAACCCCCCAAAATTCGGTTTAAAACTTCATTTGCTCACCAATCACACCATAAATAATTCAAATTGAACCCCAAAAGAAGACATCGAACCAAAAAAATCAAAACCAAACCAATCGCAACATGAAACCCTAAACCGAAAACCTACCAAAAGGAAGGAACGAACAACTAAAGTAAAAATCACCTGCAGTAAGGGTGTGGAAGGCTGGCCGTGCAAGATGAAGTGGTGCAGAAAGTGAGCTGCACCAGAAAAATCAGCCGAGAAGGGTAGGTGGCATGCGGCTATGGGGAGTGGCGCGAGGGGGAGGGTGCAGGGCAGTGTGAGGCGACTCGAGGAAGGGACCGGGCGGCGTGCCACTTGTTGGACGGGCAGAGGTGTGCCGGTGGTGGCTTGCCGGAGTGAGGCCACTGGTCAGGGTGTGCTCGAACGAGAAGGGGAGGCTGCGCGAGGGAGTGCGACGGTGGTGGCTCACCGAAGGCAGGTCGCGAGAGGGAGGGCGGACGAAGGGGGTTCGCTGGAGAAGGGTACGCAGGGGAGGAAGGGTGCGCCAACTAGGGTTGGTGAGGGGGGGTAAGGTCGCGGGAAGGGAGAAGAGAGGAGGGGGGCATTGTACTCGACACCCAGGGAAGAAAACAGCAAGGAGAAAAAAACAAGAAAAGAAAGGTAAAAAAAAGAAAAGAAATAAATAAAATAAAATAAAATAAAATAAAATAAAATAAAATAAAATAAAATAAAATAAATAAAACTTTAATAAATAATAATAATAATAAACTTAAAAATGATTTTAATTAACTCTCATAATAATAATGATAATAACTTAATAATAATTATTATAAACTAAACAATAATATTATTATTAATAATAATCATAATAAAAATTATAATTAAATTAATATGATTATAATAAACTTAATATTCTTAACAAAATTAATAAAAAGTTAATAGTAATAACTTAATTATAATTACCCTATATTAATAAACTTGGTGAGCATAATAATAACAATAATAATAATTACCATAATTATAATTATTAAAATAGATCATTAAACTCATTTTATTTATTTATCTTTAACATGAGGCAGGCCGCACGGTGACCCGAGCAAAGCCACACAGCTTTGAAAATGCCCTGCCCATGCACCAGATGTTGTCAAGGGCAATGAATTCATTCATCAACAAAATAAAAAAAAATCTAAAACAGACTTATTCCACATCTCGATAGAAAATTTCAAAGTCTGATAAAATAGTAAAATAATATTAATTTAAAAGTTCGGGTGTGACAATATTGGTTTCTATGAAGGGGGGATTTACTTGTCTAGGATTGGGATATAATCTTGGGGAGGTTGACCAGGGAGGATGTGAGGAGTAGATTCTATTTGATCTATCTCTTCACTACCATGAGAAGGAAAATCAAGGTAATGATCACCTTTTTCCTTAGTATAAGATTCTATGGACCCTTGATGTGTTTCAAATATTCATAGAAAAGTATCAAGGAAACTATCTTTGAGTAGGTCAGGAATATAAGCCTCATTCTGCATCGTGGATGGAATATGCCAACCTACCTTTTTGGGGTTGTTCTGGGATATGGGTCTGATCCATAATGGATGCCAGAATATATTGACATCAATTTGGTATGGAGAGGATATGAGCCTACTTCTGAAAATATTTTGTAGAATTCTGGTGAGCCTCATATTATTGGAAGGTATATGATCCTGTCTATAGTTGGTTGCCGGAATATGTCATTAAATCCTGGTTGAAGAGGGGATATGAGCATGGTTCATATATGTACTCCCCATAAAAACATGCTGAAAGAACTTCAGAATGGGAGAAGGGGTATGATCCTCCTCTTATAAGTAACTGGAATATTTCAAGTAGCTTCATTAATAGAAATATGAGCATGTCCAGAGGCATGTTCCACTCCCACTTGGTTTGCCCTGACCATAATGAGGATATGATCCTGAGCCAGTTCCTTTGGAGTATGATGATGGTATTTTTGGGTATGAATATGAGCTTGTCCCAAGGCACATGCTAGTCTAAAATGGTGATCCCTAGTCAGAATAAGGTATAAACCTAGTATTGTTACTTTTCATTATGCGACTGATATTTTTTGACAGTAATATGAGCCTATACTTGGAATGTGCCTCTATCACTTGGTGAGGAATAGTCATAATGGGGTATAAGCCCGGTCCAGTGCCTTTGGAGTATGTCGTTGGTCCTTTTTAAATAAGAATACGATCTCTTCTTGAGGATTTCTCCACTCTCACTAGGTGAACCCCAGTTGGAATGGGAATATGAGCTTGTTTCTATACAACGTCCTTTACTGAAATATGTTGATAATCCTCCTGTATGGGAGTAATAATGTGAACTTTCTATAGAGTATTCACTTCTTTGTTCAGATAAAAGTGTTATGAAGCTATGGATATCGGGATATGAATATATTTCCTTCACTAAATCATCACCAGAATATGTCGTTAGAGATCCTCCATTTCAATCAAAAATAACTATCACTTCAACAAGGTTTGTGCATGAATATATACCTTTACACTCTTAACTATCATGATATATTGGTCGATGCCTTTGATTGAAGTGGGGATGTGCTCCCACTCCTTTAATTTTTGTTCCATCAAAATATGCTGATGTGATTTGTGAATGGGGGAATGGATCTATGTTTTCCCCATTCTTGCTACCCAGATATGATATTTGACTTCGTATGAACTAGAAGAGATATGAGACTTCTCCCTCTAGTTTATAGCTTTTTGTATTCATAGAGGTGTCCTTGGTTCCCAAATATGAGTGTCCAGAAAGGTTTCCCATTATATAATCCCCTCAACCAGTGACTGATGGGTATTAGTGATTTTGTGACGTAAATGGGATCAATATTTTACTTCATCGGTGGTACTTTTGGAAACTGTAATTTCTACATGATTATGATGATATCTCATAGAGAATGATATATCGAAGAATTTCAATCTTGTGACTGGGATGTGTTCCATGCAGTTTTAAGGTATTCGATGAATACAGTTAAATTTCATGTGGCTAGAAACTATCGTGTATTTTAATAATCATATGAACATCACATGGTCGTTTAGTTTAGTGTCATATAAATAGGACACATTACATAGTTTAAAATCATGTGAAAAGGACATATCATGTAGTATATCATCAGGCGACTAGGATGTAGTCCATCACTTCTTAAGAGAGTTAATTTTCTTATGGAGCTTAGATGGCTCTTATTCATATTGAATGAGTTTTGAGATCCTCCAACTCTATAAAGCCTTCATTTACTTATTTCTCCATCCAAACATTAAAAATAAATCAACTCTCTATTTTTTTTCCTGATACATTGGTGGTAGGGGATGTAATTATCATGGACAATCAACATAGCCTCACTCAGCTTCTTTATTTCTTACAGTTTTACCAAATCATTATCCATGGAATAATCAAAATACCCAAGGACATGTTTTTTGGAAGTAATAGGATTTGTTCAATCTCACATTGAAATATTACCACCTATCCTTGGGATTTATGTGGCCCATTCTATTCTAAAAAACGTTTTTGTTCTTCTCATAGCACTCACATAACTGGAGTGAGGATTTAGGTGTTGGTGGTTCCAAAACTCCCTCATCAATCTTCTCCTAAACACAGTATTTAAAGGAAAGAAAACTCCCTATTGTGTGCCTGAGACATTTGTGGTATGTAAAGTGGTTGTGATGGCTTATCAATTCTACCACACTCATCTTCCTCGTTATTATGAGTTCTATCAAACCAATTAATAGGAAAAAATCAATGTACCTTGTGATATGTTTTGATTGAAAAGAATATACCATCTTCTATCTATCTTCAAGAGATGGGAAACCATGATACTTATACCATGTACAACCAATACCTTTATTAGTATTGGAACTAGCCTTAATTTGGAGTCTGAGGTGAAGATCCCTCATCTTCATTAGTTCGGGTGTAAGTCTTAAGGAATTGAGGGTCCTGGATGATGAATACAATTCCCACTAATAAAAATAAAATAGACTCTCCTAGAATATTTATGGGAATGAATGAGGTCAGATGGTTTCTAGACTACCCTTTATGAGGAGGTGTAAAATATAGAAAATACCCTAACCATGTGGGATGGGGGTATTGAAAATTTGAAAATTCCCCATCCCACTAGGTTGAGGTGATGTGGAACAATGTTTGGATTTATCCTAATGAGGGGATGAAAAATATAAAAATCCCTCCATCCTAGTGGGATAAGGCACTTCAATAAAAGGTGGGATTCCATAAGAATTTTATGGTATATTATTATAGGTAAGATATCCCAGGATAATTCTAACAATTATTTCATAGATATCCTTATTCTCATATTGGAATTACGTGGTCTTTTCCTCAGTGGAACTTTCCTTTTCATCCTTAAGGGTAAGACTGAAAGGATCCATGAAAACCCTCTCTACTTCATATATATTAGGCTGAGTGTATGATGATGTAAGTCTTAACAAGGACCCCAAATATTGAATCCCCTACTTCCAATGGACATATTTTCCATTTAAATTACTCTATGAAATACCAACACAGTTACTAATACCTTCTGTAGATGCCTTGAAGATACCAATGCATCCTTCCCTTATAATGCCATAGGTAAATGGTAAGATAAAGTTATATGGCTTAGATGACAAGAGAATGATATGATTATACATACCGAGATTTTTCTCATCCATATCCAATAAAAAAATTTCAGATTCAGTTGATATAATATTGATGGAGACATAAGCGGGTTGGAACTTCTCTTCAATACAGTATCTAATTTGACAGTTTTATACATAATATTCCATTTGGTAGGATGTTACCTATAGTGTTTAATGGTGGTCTATATCCCATTGTGAATATGATCACATGGTAAAATATGATACAAATACCCCCAACCATGTGGGGTGGGGAGATCCCTGGGATTCCACAGTAATAAAGGTTATCTATGATGAAGTTAGAGGCTCCCTAAAAGTGATTATTTGGAATTAATTCTAAGCCACTATTATGATAGACTGTTGGATCTCATATATATTAGAGGTGACATGGATATAAGCATACTCTGAAGAAAAATTATTTTTCTACCCCTAGCGGGCTCTTTTGCTCGATGACCTAATTGGAATAGTTAGGGTAGGCAAAACTCCCTCTGTATCTCCTTATGAAATTTGGATAAAATATTAATGAATATGACTTTAATATATTAGAGCCCTCCAAAGATGATCCGAAATAGTTGTTTTGACATAGTGATTTTCCTTGTCCACCTCCCTGAGGTAGGGAAGGTGTGTGTTTTTTCACTCTAGGGATAAGCTCCCAAAGGGATTGGAAGTGGCAATAAGGTCTACATCAACTTATACACCCTATTATGGAATATAAATATTGTCGTATTTCCTACTTTGGAGGATTTAATGAGACAAATTGAAATTCAGGATGTATATGTTGATGTGGTCTGCATGTAACAAAATTTTTACTAAATAACATTAGTGGTGTTTTATTAGTGACAGTGTATGTCGAGGATTCGAGGCCAATGTAGCTTGTCCAATGGTCTTGAAATACACTAGCACATTTGATGATGTTATTTTGATTGTAAGGAATATTATAAGTCTTGGAGAGTAAAAAAGACACCTTATTAGTGAAACATTATATATAAGAGTATGTGTTAGATCAACAACACTCACAGTTAAAGGATAAATAGGTGGTCCATTCTTTTTATGAAAGTTTTATTGCTATGAAAAAAACATTTTGGGGTCACCATATTGTGTATGAAAAATACAAAACAAAATTTCTCAATGGGAACAGGACAATCTATCCTTTTTGACCCATGAAAGGGATGACATAGTTAAATAATTTGATTTCCAGTTCACCATTTTGTTTCTAAATAAATATGGAATGTTATTTCCACGACACTCATTTTTGGATAATCAAGGGTGGTTTCACAATTTTTTACATTTTGATTACCATATTTTTCTTCGAAGAAAACTCCAAATGGTTCCCACATCTATAACTGTGTATGAATCCTCTTTCCAAATTCAAGAGGTCATTTGGGGGTTTATACCTAATAGTTCTTATTAACTTACTTTGGTCTATAGTATGGGAGGTCCGTCTTATCACTCCTTCTTTTGGGGAAATTATTGCCTATTTGGGATTCTCAAATATATTAAAGCTAGGTTTATGAAATACTTTCCAAGACCCAAAATGGGATTGGTTACCCATGTGTTGATAACTTGATTAAGACCATGTATTGATGGGATCAACTTTTTGTATATCACAGGTTCTCCATAATCCCCTTTCTTATTTATGATGCTTTAGTTTATGGCTATGATTGGGAGATATAGTGTTTATTACTATACAGGGAGGTGGTTGGGGTCTTGGAGATGGTATTTAACCTCTATGAGGTATCCTACATATTCAATGAGAATATGAATCAAAACTCAAATAGTTCATCTTACATAGTTTAAGTCCATGTAACTAGACCGATCCACTCAGTTTAACGTCATGAAACAAGGATATATAAATAGGGATCATGCCATAAAGAGGCTTCCTACATATCCTATTAATACTTGAATAAAATTTTACATAGTTTGTGTATTTATCATGAAAGATAAAACAATAGAGTCCTTGGGTGTGAATAATGCATATTTGGCTCCCTGGATTTTTTTATTGGGGGTATGAACCTTTGAGTGAAGATGAGAAGTAGTAAAACATACATCTCAATGAAGGTCCCACAATAGGGGAATCCTCATCATGCTATTAGTGCAATCATTTCCAATCCTTAATCCCACATGAGTCATGCCCTTTGTGAGAAAAAAGAGATGGTGAAAGATTAGACACATAACATGAGAGCATATTTTCAAAGGGTATACACATTAAATTCTTCCTTTGAGAGGAATGAATAAAAATATCATAGATAATGTGTTATGGATCTCAATCTTTAGGAAGTAATCCTACAGATCATATTTATAATATGAATTGGAGTCATCGCAGTTTGATTCATCCCTAATTTTATGCTTTATTTGAGGTATTTGAGGGCATGGTCGGGGATTACACTTAAAATTATGCCCATGTATGATACCACTTATCATATGATGATGGGAAATGAAGGATGATAGGACCATTGGATAATTCAGTCTCATAAGTCAAGAATGTTTGGGATATAATGAGAATTACACCTGGGTGGGTGCATAGTGAACCTTAGGACTTAAAAACGGGCCCTGTGTATTAAGGAGGAATATGAGTTAGTGAAGTTAGGTTACCCCTAACCTGATGATGATTTTGGATGGGTGATCACAATCTAATACATTATTATTTTCCCTGTGTTTTTAGCAATTTTAGGTAATTATACCAAGAAGGATGTACAACTGGTCCGTGGAAACCCAAGGGGGCTGCATGATCGAGGAAATGGTTTTAAAGAAGCCTAATCACATGCACAGAAGGCCATCACATAATTTAGAGAATATATTAAATAGGGAATGCATGTTGAGGAATGAAACTTAAGGGATGCATGCTGACATCATGATATTGATGGTTTATGTGATCGCATGTTCAAGGATACATGGACGCATTACATTACCCACATGTGTATGTGAATGGACACAGACATTGGTGTCCCACATGCCTAAGGGATTTCACCACTAAATCAAACAGAGGAATTTCAACATTATAGGATCCTCTATATTAGGTCTATCTTGCTAAGATATGACCATCTAAGCCACACATTCACACCACATATCAGAGGATTCATGAGAATCATGAGACCACATTCCCTCCAAGGGATCATTCAAGAGGCTCTAAAAACTTGTATAGGAGCTCTGTGTTGGGATGAAAGGAATGATACATGGATAAGGGTTCTTTTTGGGGACACAACCTCTAAGGTATGCTCGGTAAAGCAGAGAGAATTATCATGGGTTTACATGCATGTTAAGGAGGGTCAACATAAAAATTTGCATTCCCGCGATTGTTCAAATGTGTACTTTTTGTAACATGGATATAATATTAGGATGTATATGGAATAATATTAATATGAAAAAATTTCATGGTTTTCAAAGTATTATATGATCATGTAAAAGATATCACATGATGGAGCTCACTATTACTTGTAAAATCTCTTCGATGATGGTAGCTAATCCTCCCATGTTCTCTGTTGTTATTATATTGTTTCTCTTAGTCTGGCCAAGGTCTTTTTTACATAAATAAGGTGATTATATAGTAAAAAAATTTCCAATATTGATGAAAAATTTCACGATGAGCGTGCCACGTATACTGGAAAAAGGCAGTGGAGGCTTCACGTGAAAATAATCATGTGATCATGAGATGGCTTTGTGTGATGGAATTATATACATGCACCAAGGATTTTCATGATTGAATTAGAGGCTTCACATGATCTAGTGGGGTTTACACAGGCAAACACTAGACCACCTTCAATGGCTTTATTTGATAAAATAATAAAAAATTTGAAATACAAAATATTTTTTGCATCACTGTTTTTCATGCCTAGCATTAGAGATGCCTGCCTAGATCGCATGATCAATATCTCCTTACTTGAGATAGATTCTCATGCTTCTCATGAATTAATTTGTGTGATGTTATCTGTAAATACCAGAAAATTTCAAAAAAAAATTCTTAATTTTCTTTGGAATTTTACAAGAGCGCAGCTTCAGACGGCACCTGATTCCGAGGCCCGGTGTGCCCGGAATCAATTTCCGAAGTTTGGCTCGGGTACGTTCAGTGAACGGACGAGCGGGTTTTTCTATCTTTTGAACCGGTGCCCGGAATCGAATTCTGAGGGCACCGATGAAATCGCAGCGCCGGTATTTGCTTAGAAACGCCTCTTCCGGAGTTGCGTTTGCTCAGACGTGGTTTTTAAATTTTGGGGCTTTAAGTCAGAAATAAAATAAAATTTGTGCGACAACTTTATTTTATTTCACTTAAGCTGCTAGGAAGTCACTTGAAAGCCACTTGAGCTGAGTTAAAGCGGATAGGGTGCTATCCGGAAATACCCTACCCCTTGGTAGGATATTTGTGCGGTGGGGCCCGCACGAGCCCCGTCGTTTCTTCCGCTAAGTAACGCACCCGCGAAAACCCGTCAAAGTAACTGAAAAGTCAACCGACGCGTTTTCTTAAATTCTTAACAGACCATTTAATTGGGCGGTTTATTTCGTGAATTAAATGGCATGTTTCATTCGTTGAATTAATTCAACGAATTTATTGGGTCGTTACTTACGCGTTTGCGTTCGTTGGCAAATTAATAAAATAGACAAACTTGTCTATTTTGGAGGATTGCTATCGTTGTGCGAATTCTTTGAGCCTCCACTCTCCTCGCGAAGAACGCGAAGAACGCCGGCGACCGGAATTCGACGACGCACACCGTGATCTGCGACGTCGATGAGATCTACCCGCGACGTTCTTCGGCGACGCCTCTTCTTCCGCGGCCGATCCTCGTTCGGAAAACTAAGGTGAGAAACGGATCGTTTAATTCTCCCTTTTTAATTTCAATGACAACGGATTTAATTAATTAAATCCGTTTGTTCTAGATCCGGAGATCGTCGGCGCGACGTTTTTCCCGCGGTGCGACGAACGTCTCTTCCGCGACGACGCGACGATCCCCTCCTTCCGCGACGAGCGATTCCGCGACGACCTCACGTCCGACGGCGACCTCGAGGTAGGGATTTAATTCTTGATGATTCATTCCCGTGTTTTTATTTCTTTTTGAATAAAGAACCGGCATGAATAATTTCAAGTGGTTAAAAAAAATTGAATTTCCGTTTAAAAGAAAAAGAAGTGAACAATTTTTATCTTTGATTAAAAATTGTTGTAGCCCCTTTCTCCCGGTGTTTATGACTAACGCGGAGGGTGCGGGTCTAACGAACAAGACCCGGCAACCCTCCGCCGATCTTTTTGTTGTGCGGATTTGGCGGACGACGACGAACCGTGTGGCAGGGGCGATCCGTTGATCCCGCAGTGAAGATCGGCCCCCGGGAGGAGCTATGGTGCAGACGGGAGAGGAATCGGGCCACCGGAGCAACTCCGGCGGCCCGCGGAAGGCGGCGGCGGCGCGGGTCGTCGGCGCGGCGGCGCCGGCGACCGGAGGCGGCGGCGCCCGGCGCGCCGCCGGAGGATCCGCCGCGGCCGCGGTCCGGCCACCCAGCACGCGGCCCGCGCGGGCCGCGTTCCTCCAAGCCGCGGGTCAAACCCGCGGCGGTTTCCTTCGGCCGCTCGGCTGAAGCCGAGCCGGCCGGTCCGGTCGGCCGGGCCGCGCCCAGGCCGGACCGGACCCGGCCTAGCCGGGTCGCCCCGGGCCCAGAACCCCGTTTTCGGGCCCTCTTCGGTCTTTTGCCCATATCTTGGGCCTGGGACCTCCGATTGACGAACCGTCAGCGGCTACGCGATCCTTGGATCGAGACGGTCGTTTCGGTATATTACACTCAAGGTTTCGGAAGACTTTGGGTTCGGCCGGGTTGGTTCGTACACGAAACCAACCGGGCTCTCGGAGCGGAAACGCTCATAACTTGAGCTACGGACGTCCGATCGACGTACCGTCAGCTGTGGTAGTTTCCTCTAAGTGAGACGGAACTTTTGGAATACTCCGCCCGAGGATTGGACACAGGCGGAGTACGGTCGGGTTGGTTTTGCCCTAAAAAACCAACCGGGCCCCTGGGACGAAAATGCCAATAACTCTCAGACCGGGCGTCCGATTGACGCGCCGTCTGTTGCGTTGAGATCCTGTTGTCGATACGGAACTTTTGGATACATCAACTTCGGACTACGTGTCAGTTGATGTATCAGCCTCTCGGCTCGTGGAGCGGACCCTCCTAAACGAGCTCGCTGTGTGCGGGAACCCTAGTGCTGGCTGTGACTTCGACGACAGAGTAGAGATCCTCCGTGGACTGCGACTGCTACTTCGACAGCGACGACCGTGCAGAGATCCTCAGTGGACTGCGGCGACGACTGTGCAGAGATCCTCAGTGGACTGCGACGACTACTGCACTCAGCGATCCTCCGTGGATCAGTGCTACAGGTCCTGTGTGGGCCCGATCCTGTGTGGGTCCGATCCTGTGTGGGTCCACGCTCAGCGGTTCTGTGTGAGCCAGCGCCTACAGGTCCTGTGTGGGCCCGATCCTGTGTGGGTCATTGCGGGGGTTAGTACCTATCGATCATTCTTGGGTCCGACGACTTAGATGGATCAGTGATCATCATTGACGTCATCTGAAAAAGTATACCCGGTTGAGCTGAATCTTATGTTACTCTCCTTTGTGGATTGTGTCGAACTATCCTTAGTGGATTTACTGTTTACTCTCCTTTGTGGATTTGAGTCTTGCTTTCCTGTGTGGATTGAGTTGTTCTTGAGCTCGTGAGCAGAGCTAGAATTGGGGACTTAGGTATATGTATGGGCATATACCTAAGTCGAGTCAGATGTTACTTCGTGATTGCACCTTTCTTTTGTGCTATATCCTTTGTGGATTTCGGGAGACCTTCGGGGGTCTCGGGGTCCTTACTGAGTAGCTTATACTCACCCCTGCACGGGATATGCCCACACCTTGTTGTGTTGGATGCAGACGACGGACAGCGCTGATCTCGGTTGGGGCGTGGAGCAGGACGGTACCTGGAGGCGGACCACTGGGCGGGACGTGCTCGGAGCGGACGTGGGACCTGAGGAGCCTGGAGGCTATCTGTACCCACCCTTCAGGTGGGATTGCCAGTGGACGACACGAGGCCGCCGTCTTTTCTTCAGTTGCTGTTCTTTTTCTTTTTCAGTTGTACTTTCGGTTGGGCTTGTATTCCGGCCCCCTTTACTTTTCTGCACTTTGTAGTTACTTTCCTCTTGCTGACTCTGTGGTGGTTGTTACTTATAAAGGCAATGCCTTCCCTGTTTACCGGGATTTTACGCCTTGGTGCTAGTCGCCAGCCCCTGGCCTATGGAAGGCGGGCTTGGGGTAGTCACGGCACGGGCCCCGAGGTCGGGTCGTGAAAAATTGGTATCAGAGGTGGTCGGTTCTACCGCAGACTCTGATCGTCTTTTCTTTCTATATGAAGCAATAGTGTTTAGTGTATTGAGTGTGGTTATCAGTTCAGGGAGCCCAGTGTTGGTGCGGCGGCCGACGTATCCGTACACCAGGACCCTGACTCCTGATTTCCGACTTAATGCATGAAAACATTGATTGCGTGTGTGTTTCAAGTTTTCTTTGTGATTACTTGTGTCAGCTCACCGGGTATACTGATCTGCTTCATGAAAGTCTCAAGTTTTCCTTGTGATTACTTGTGCCAGCTCACCAGGTATACTGTTCTGACTGTGGTGCTCTTGTTCTCCTTTTCAGGATGGCCCCGCGACGACATCCAGCTAGGGTTCCGAGTGTAGGGCGCGACGGCAGCCCACCGAGCGACGAGGCCTCGGTGCAGGGCCCTTTGCCAGCAGTGGCACCGGCGGTAGCTTTACCCGCCGAGCCACCGATGCTACCAGTACCAGACGCTGACGATGCACGTCTCCTCAGGGCACTGCATGAGTTTCAGAGCCAGCGACCGCCCAGGTTTCGCGGTGAGGCGGACCCCCAGGCCGCCGAGGACTGGCTAGAGGCGGTGGTACGGATCTTTAGGCTAGTGAGGACACCAGCGGATCTCATGGTGATTCTCGCGGCGAGCCTCCTGCAGGCGGCGGCAGGACGATGGTGGAGCTTGATGCTCCAGGTTCACGATGAGGCATCCTTGCTCTGGACGGACTTCGAGAGCCTCTTCCGCTCTGAGTTCGCCCCGGCCACCCTCCGAGCGGTGCGCATCCAGAAGCTTCTCCAGCTGCGCCAGGGCAGCATGACGGTCGCTCAGTACGCGGCGAGGTTCACTGACCTATCTCGCTACTCGACCGACATGGTACGGGACCCCTTCTTCCGGGCCTGGACCTTCGAGCAGGGCTTGCGGCAGGAGATTCGGGCGTCGCTGATCTCCCTCAGCATTCCGACCCAGGCGGGAGTACTGGAGCGAGCCCTCCTGATCGAGAGCTTCCTGGCAGAGCCTTATTCAGCGGCGAGACCTAGCGCAGGGTGGCAGGTAGCTGAGTCTTCGGCAGCAGGTAGCCGACGGATGACTCTCGGGTCCAGGCAGACCAGACCCCCACGCAGACGGCCTCAGGACACCGGCTCAGCAGTGCGGGGCACACAGCGGAGTGCCAGCCTTCCGAGAGGCAGGCAGTGCTACTCCTGCGGCGGGCAGGGTCACATGGCTCGTGACTGCCCGACTCGCCGATCAGAGGAGCAGCAGACGGTGGAGGGGCCACCCAGGCAGAGGCAGAGGGTCGACCGTGGCGGTCCGCAGGGAGGAGGCGGATGAGGCAGAGGAGCTGGCCGAGCAGCGGGTGGTGGGGGACGCTTCCAGGCTCTACCCCCACCACCACCAGGAGGGCCACCTCGACCACAGGGAGCTGGCGGGCAGGGACAGGCCCAGCTTCAGGCAGTGGAGGCCTACGACCCCGACATGCCAGAGATGATTCGAGGTACGATCTGTGTCTATTCCACCCTTGCTGCAGTACTTATAGACACAGGAGCGAGTCACTCTTTCATAGCCTCTGCCCTTGTTCGGAGCTCGGAGATTCCGACTGAGTCGTTGGCTCGATCCTTACGGCTAGAGACTCCTACGGGAGCAGACTCGACGATTACGCACTGGTGCCGGCAGTGTGAGCTTACTCTAGGAGGCGAGAGCTTCGGCTGGGATCTCCTTGTAGCGGCGTCGAGGCCTTACGACGTCATCTTGGGCATGGATTGGCTATCCACAGTTCATGCCCAGATCGACAGTTTTAGGCGCAAGGTGCGATGTGTTCGAACCGACGGGAGCAGGTTTACCTTCACCGGCGAGAAGGGAACCTTTGCAGCACAGGATGGACTTCCGCGGAGGAGAGTGCAGCCCATCTCTCATCAGTTGGCTAGCCTCATCCTAGGAGCAGTGGACGTGCGGAGTCCAGTTTTTCCTGCAGTGGTGGACCAGTACGTGGACGTCTTTCCCGACGACGTTCCAGGGCTACCTCCTCGTAGAGAGGTAGACTTTTACATCGACTTGTACCCCGGGACAGCCCCGATATCTACTCCAGCATACCGGATGGCCCCCGCCGAGCTTCGAGAGCTGCGGGTACAGTTGGAGGACTTGCAGAGCGAGGGGTTTATCCGACCCAGTGTTTCACCCTGGGCTTCCCCGATATTGTTCGCCAAGAAGGCGGACGGGAGCTTGCGACTGTGTGTCGACTATCGTCGCCTGAACCAGGTGACAGTGAGGAACAAGTATCCGCTGCCACGGATTGATGACCTCTTCGATCAGCTCAAGGGAGCGCGGTGGTTCTCGAAGATAGACCTCCGGTCAGGCTATCATCAGCTCAGAGTTCGAGACGAGGACGTGCAGAAGACGGCCTTCAGGTGTCGGTATGGCCATTATGAGTTCTTGGTTATGCCGTTCGGCGTAACCAATGCTCCAGCAGTGTTCATGAGCCTCATGAACAGGATCTTCCAGCCATACCTCGACCGATTTGTCGTGGTCTTCATTGACGACATTTTGGTATACTCGACGACTGAGGAGGAGCATGCCTATAACCTGCGAGTTGTGCTAGACACACTCCGAGAGCACCAGCTTTATGGAAAGCTCTCAAAGTGCCAGTTCTGGTTACGTGAGGTCCACTTCTTGGGGCACGTCATCTCTGAGGCGGGAGTTGCAGTGGATCCCGCGAAGATCGAGGCAGTGCTAGCTTGGGAGCCACCCAGGAGCGTGACGGAGGTGCGGAGCTTCTTGGGCCTAGCCGGATACTATCGGAGATTTGTGCCAGACTTCTCCAGAGTTGCGGCACCACTCTCAGCCTTGACAAAGAAGGGGAAACCCTTTGTGTGGTCAGACAGATGTCAGCAGAGCTTCCAGGAGCTGAGACAGAGATTGACCAGCGCACCTATCTTGAGGTTGCCTGAGGAGGGAGTTGGATACGTAGTTTACTGCGATGCATCAGGGACTGGAATCAGGTGCGTCCTGATGCAGGAGCGGGCCGTGATCGCCTACGGATCACGTCAGTTGAGGCCGCATGAGCAGAACTACGCCACTCATGACCTGGAGTTAGCAGCAGTGGTCTTCGCTCTGAAGACTTGGCGGAACTATCTGATGGGCGAGCGCTTCACAGTCTTTTCTGACCACCAGAGTCTCAGGTATATCTTCTCTCAGAAGGACCTGAACCTGAGACAGCGGAGATGGCTTGAGTTCCTCCAGGACTATGACTTTGAGATAGTCTATACTCCTGGGAAGGGGAACGTGGTAGCCGATGCCCTCAGCAGGAGGACGGGCATTCAGCTACTTGAGGAGGCGACAGAGCAGCTAGCCTCCTTACAGATATCCTTCGTGGATAGAGACGGAGCAGCCTTTCTTCAGTCTCTCACAGTCTCTCCTCCACTTCTACAGCGGGTCAGAGAGGCTCAGCGTGGGGACGCTGACTGTGAGACCCGGCGTGCACTGATATCCTCAGGTCAGGTGCCTGATGGCTTCTCCCTTGGAGCAGATCACGACATCCTTTTCAGAGGACGTACCTTCGTACCAGTCGCTTTACGAGAGGAGGTGCTGAGAGAGTTTCACACTTCTCCCTTGGCGGTGCATCCCGGAGTGGCGAAGATGTACCAGGATCTCAGACGACAGCACTGGTGGCCGGGCATGAAGAAAGTTGTGGCAGAGTTCGTTTCACGATGCCTCACCTGCCAGCAGGTGAAGGCAGAGCATCAGGTACCAGCAGGCTTGGTACAGCCCTTGGAGGTCCCGGAGTGGAAGTGGGACGGGATATCTATGGACTTCGTGACTGGACTTCCACGCACTTCCAGAGGTCACGACTCCATTTGGGTGATTGTCGACCGACTCACCAAGTCGGCACACTTCTTACCCATCAGAGAGTAGGGCTCAGTGGAGAGCTTGGGACGTCTTTACGTCCAGGAGATCGTATGGCTTCACGGTGTGCCATCGTCTATCGTCTCCGATCGAGATGCTCGTTTCACTTCCCGGCTTTGGAAGGGGTTGCAGGAGGCGTTCGGGACGCGGCTCCATCTGAGCACAGCCTTCCACCCTCAGACGGATGGTCAGACTGAGAGGACCATACAGACACTCGAGGACATGCTTCGTGCATGTGTTCTCGACTTTGGTCACAGCTAGGAGGACCACCTACCCTTGGTGGAGTTCGCGTACAGCAACAGCTACCACTCCACCATCGGGGTGGCACCATACGAGGCGTTGTACGGCAGACCCTGCAGATCACCGTTGTGCTGGACAGACCCTGGGGAGTCAGCACTCGTGGGACCAGAGATGGTCCGAGCCACGACAGAGAAGGTCCAGATCATCCAGGAGAGGATGAGGACAGCTCAGAGCCAGCAGAAGTCATATGCTGATAGGAGGCGGAGGCCACTAGAGTTCGAGGATGGTGACCACGTCTTTTTGCGTGTCTCACCTCGACGTGGTTTACGGAGATTTGGCTGAGGCGGCAAGTTGTCTCCACGCTTCATCGGGCCTTTCCAGGTCCTCAGCAGGATAGGAGAGGTGGCTTATCGCCTGGCTCTACCACCTCAGTTGCACCGGGTGCACGACGTCTTCCACGTGTCTCAGCTGAGGAGATACGTGCACGACCCGACGCACATCATCGACTTTGGTGAGCTGGACGTGGACGATGGGGAGACTTTTGCGGAGGTCCCAGTGGAGATCGAGGATCGACAGGAGCGGGTCCTACGTGGGCGGTCGATTCCTCTTGTGCGCGTCAGATGGCAGCACGGGAACCTCTAGGAGAGCACTTGGGAGCGGGAGGCTCAGATGCGTGCTCAGTACCCCCATTTGTTCCCCTAGTTTTTGATGTATCTTTACGGGGACGTAAAGCCCTGAGGTGGTAGTAATTTAAAGACCGGAAAATTTCAAAAAAAAAATTCTTAATTTTCTTTGGAATTTTACAAGAGCGCAGCTTCAGACGGCACCTGATTCCGAGGCCGGGTGTGCCCGGAATCAATTTCCGAAGTTTGGCTCGGGTACGTTCAGTGAACGGACAAGCGGGTTTTTCTATCTTTTGAACCGGTGCCCGGAATCGAATTCTGAGGGCACCGATGAAATCGCAGCGCCGGTATTTGCTTAGAAACGCCTCTTCCGGAGTTGCGTTTGCTCAGACGTGGTTTTTAAATTTTGGGGCTTTAAGTCAGAAATAAAATAAAATTTGTGCGACAACTTTATTTTATTTCACTTAAGCTGCTAGGAAGTCACTTGAAAGCCACTTGAGCTGAGTTAAAGAGGATAGGGTGCTATCCGGAAATACCCTACCCCTTGGTAGGATATTTGTGCGGTGGGGCCCGCACGATCCCCGCCGTTTCTTCCGCTAAGTAACGCACCCGCGAAAACCCGTCAAAGTAACTGAAAAGTCAACCGACGCGTTTTCTTAAATTCTTAACAGACCATTTAATTGGGCGGTTTATTTCATGAATTAAATGGGCTGTTTCATTCGTTGAATTAATTCAACGAATTTATTGGGTCGTTACTTACGTGTTTGCGTTCGTTGGCAAATTAATAAAATAGACAAACTTGTCTATTTTGGAGGATTGCTATCGTTGTGCGAATTCTCTGAGCCTCCACTCTCCTCGCGAAGAACGCGAAGAACGCGAAGAACGCTGGCGACCGGAATTCGACGACGCACACCGTGATCTGCGATGTCGACGAGCTCTACCCGCGACGTTCTTCGGCGACGCCTCTTCTTCCGCGGCCGATCCTCGTTCGGCAACTAAGGTGAGAAACGGATCGTTTAATTCTCCCTGTTTAATTTCAATGACAACGGATTTAATTAATTAAATCCGTTTGTTCTAGATCCGGAGATCGTCGGCGCGACGTTTTTCCCGCAGTGTGACGAACGTCTCTTCCGCAACGACGCGACGATCCCCTCCTTCCGCGACGAGCGATTCCACGACGACCTCACGTCCGACGGCGACCTCGAGGTAGGGATTTAATTCTTGATGATTCATTCCCGTGTTTTTATTTCTTTTTGAATAAAGAACCGGCATGAATAATTTCAAGTGGTTAAAAAAAATTGAATTGCCGTTTAAAAGAAAAATAAGTGAACAATTTTTATCTTTGATTAAAAATTGTTGTAGCCCCTTTCTCCCGTTGTTTATGACTAACGCGGAGGGTGCGGGTCTAACGAACAAGACCCGGCAACCCTCCGCTGATCTTTTTGTTGTGCGGATTTGGCGGACGACGACGAACCGTGCGGCAGGGGCGATCCGCTGATCCCGCAGTGAAGATCGGCCCCCGGGAGGAGCTATGGCGCAGACGGGAGAGGAATCGGGCCACCGGAGCAACTCCGGCGGCCCGCGGAAGGCGGCGGCGGCGCGGGTCGCCGGCGCGGCGGCGCCGGCGACCGGAGGCGGCGGCGCCCGGCGCGCCGCCGGAGGATCCGCCGCGGCTCGGCCGCGGCGGCGGCGAACCGCCGGACCGCGTCCGCGGTCTGGCCACCCAGCACGCGGCCCGCGCGGGCCGCGTTCCTCCAAGCCGCGGGTCAAACCCGCGGCGGTTTCCTTCGGCCGCTCGGCCGAAGCCGAGCCGGCCGGTCCGGTCGGCCGGGTCGACCCGGTTCGGCCGACCCAGGGGGGTTCGGGCCGGGTCGCCCCGGGCCCAGAACCCCGTTTTCGGGCCCTCTTCGGTCTTTTGCCCATATCTTGAGCCTGGGACCTCCGATTGACGAACCGTCAGCGGCTACGCGGTCCTTGGATCGAGACGGTCGTTTCGGTATATTACACTCAAGGTTTCGGAATACTTTGGGTTCGGCCGGGTTGGTTCGTACACGAAACCAACCGGGCCCTCGGAGCGGAAACGCTCATAACTTGAGCTACGGACGTCTGATCGACGTACCGTCAGCTGTGGTAGTTTCCTTTAAGTGAGACGGAACTTTTGGCATACTCCGCCCGAGGATTGGACACAGGCGGAGTACGGTCGGGTTGGTTTTGCCCTAAAAAAACCAACCGGGCCCCTGGGACGAAAATGCCAATAACTCTCAGACCGGGCGTCCGATTGACGCGTCGTCTGTTGCGTTGAGATCCTGTTGTCGATACGGAACTTTTGGATACATCAACTTCGGACTACGTGTCAGTTGATGTATCAGTCTCTCAGCTCGTGGAGCGGACCCTCCTAAAAGAGCTCGCTGTGTGCGGGAACCCTAGTGCTGGTTGTGACTTCGACGACAGAGCAGAGATCCTCTGTGGACTGCGACTGCTACTTCGACAGCGACGACCGTGCAGAGATCCTCAGTGGACTGTGGCGACGACTGTGCAGAGATCCTCAGTGGACTGCGACGACTACTGCACTCAGCGATCCTCCGTGGATCAGTGCTACAGGTCCTGTGTGGGCCCGGTCCTGTGTGGGTCCGATCCTGTGTGGGTCCGCGCTCAGCGGTTCTGTGTGAGCCAGTGCCTACAGGTCCTGTGTGGGCCCGATCCTGTGTGGGTCATTGCGGGGGTTAGTACCTATCGATTCTTCGTGGGTCCGACGACTTAGATGGATCAGTGATCATCTTTGACGTCATCTGAAAAAGTATACCCGGTTGAGCTGAATCTTATGTTACTCTCCTTTGTGGATTGTGTCGAACTATCCTTAGTGGATTTACTGTTTACTCTCCTTTGTGGATTTGAGTCTCGCTTTCCTGTGTGGATTGAGTTGTTCTTGAGCTCGTGAGCAGAGCTAGAATTTTGGAGTTAGGTATATGTATGGGCATATACCTAAGTCGAGTCAGATGTTACTTCGTGATTGCACCTTTCTTTTGTGCTATATCCTTTGTGGATTTCGGGAGACCTTCGGGGGTCTCGGGGTCCTTACTGAGTAGCTTATACTCACCCCTGCACGGGCTATGCCCGCACCTTGTTGTGTTGGATGCAGACGACGGACAGCGCTGATCTCGGTTGGGGCGTGGAGTAGGACGGTACCTGGAGGCGGACCACTGGGCGGGACGTGCTCGGAGCGGACGTGGGACCCGAGGAGCCTGGAGGCTATCTGTACCCACCCTTCAGGTGGGATTTCCAGTGGACGACACGAGGCCGTCGTCTTTTCTTCAGTTGCTGTTCTTTTTCTTTTTCAGTTGTACTTTCGGTTGGGCTTGTATTCCGGCCCCCTTTACTTTTCTGCACTTTGTAGTTACTTTCCGCTTGCTGACTCTGTGGTGGTTGTTACTTATAAAGGCAATGCCTTCCCTGTTTACCGGGATTTTACGCCTTGGTGCTAGTCGCCAACCCCTGGCCTATGGAAGGCGGGCTTGGGGTAGTCACGGCACGGGCCCCGAGGTCGGGTCGTGACATTATCACATGGATCTATTATTTGAAGTATTGCACGCATGAAAACAAAGTTTCAAGCATTCCTTAGGGACAATGAGTGGGTCATGGATTCCTTCATTGTTTTGATCATAAAAGGAGGAAAACATGGTTGTCTTATAGTGTTAGTATCATGAAAAATATATTAGGAATTTTTAGTTTTGTTGAACCAGGTGTGTTAGTGAGAGAATCAGATGAACATAAGTTAAAAATGACATATGAAAAAATTCAGATGGTTGGGATTAGCTTGAACAGATGACTGTGATTCTATCCATATTTTTTTATTCAGGAATAGTATGTGTGCCATAGACTTTGTCCTACATTGATCTCAACTATAGATGAAGGGAACTTAATAATTGATTCCACAAAAGCATCACCTAGAAGATGGTAGCAGGTTTAGCACCCACAATTGTTACACCATGCCCTCACTATTCGCCCCTACCATTACATGACCCACATTGGCTCACCTGCATGCACCCCATGCACGCACCATGTGATCTACGCTCGCCCACTCTCCCCGATGGGATGGCTGGATGGTTGTCTTGTAGGATGTAGTTGAGGTGAATCCCACAAGTTCCCTTGGTTGAACTGACTGGCTAGTTAACGTGGTTAGCCAATTTTTTTGGCTAAGAGGGAATATCCATAAATACATATAAAACAATCTAAGTAAAATGAATAATAGAAAAAATTTATTCTCTTATAAAGAAAATACAAAGACTATATTCTTCAAGGATTCTATATTCAAGTCCTTCTTGTAAAATACATCGATATTTTTCATGATCTTTACACTTCTAAAACATTTGAATGTAAAGTTATTGGTTCACAATTATGGGTGCCTAAAATAATTAATATCCAAAGAAACTAAACCTATGGGTTTTGCGATTTTGTGATTATTGTGGTAAATAATGTCAAAATTAGTTAAATATATTTATTTTTATCTCGTTTAATATAATTTGGAATTAAATATAGTTATAAATAATATATTTTTCTATACTAGACTTACGAGTACAACTCTAGGTCACTTCAATTGCTATCATAGAAATGTTTAGTTATTTTTGGGGATTATTTTAGTCATTTTTGGGGGATCATACTATAAAACATTAATCAAAACCATATGGGTAATCCTAAATGCATGAAAAAATCCTAAAATTTTGGTAATGTATAGGTTGTGTGTTTTCTTAGAAATAAAATCCCAGCCTGGATAAAAAAAATCGGATGCAGGTTCTACAACTAATCCACTTAGGTGTAATAGCCTTGAAAAAATATTGTTTAGTTTTAACTTAATACTCACATAGAGTATGATTGTGAGGCAAAACCATATTTCAGGTTTAACACACCTAGGGGACATTCTTTGGTAATTAAAATTATCATGAAGAACAATTATTAAGGATTTAACAGGAAGTTTATGGTGTACTATATTACTAGATAGGTAAGAGAACCAAATATGAATATGACCATGGAAAATGTTGTTTACACTAAAGGTGTTATGATTTGATCCAATTATTTCACAGTTGAACCAAAGTATCAATGTTTTAAATGATAGTCTCACAGGATAAGTCCTTAGGATTGAGTATTCATATTTTTATGCTCATTTACTCTGATTTTATTTATTTTTTCAAAAATAATTTTGGATTCAGTATTATGTTGGAAATAAGATCATGAAAATGAATATGAAAAAGGTATGTCTCTAGAAAATCATAAGACTTATATATAGTTAAATAGTAATAATAGAAACAAGTGGTTGATAACCTCAATATATTCCCATTATAAATGAATACATGAGATTTATAGTATTACCCATGATAGAAAGTTGAAAATTAAATCTTGAGTCATACCATAAGATTTTTTTCATCAGTGAGTGATAATTATAATTGTGAGGATGCAATTTATTTAAAAATGAGATAATGTAATAACATGAGATTTTAGTGAATAAATTCCTTTAATAAAATACTTTTTTAAATAGATTATATCACACGTTACACAAAACTAAAACAATCCATGGTATATTTTAGTGCGATAAAATATTATAATACAACATAAACATTGATATATTATGAGAATGCAACATGAAACAATTTTTTTTTAATTAAATCATTTTATTATAATATATATACATGTATGAATAATGTATTTATATTATTATTACTATTTTTAAGAAGGATTTTATGTATTTATATAATTAAATGTAATATTTTAATACATATTTATTGATAAAATTTATATAATTCTTATTAAATAAGTAATCACTCATAATGAATTAGGAATACAATCGTCTAATTTTAAAAAAAAATTAGGAATTATAATTTTCACTATATTTTTTATTTTTTAACTAATTTATCCTTATTGAATAATATGAAATACATTTATAACATATATATAATAATTTAATGTTTTTTTTTAAAAACCTGTAATATGGAATATGAATAAATCGTTTTTATGTTTAAAATATATATTTTTCTAAAAACTATTTTTATGTGTTATGCATGTGTATATTAACATTAATTATTTTTAAAATATTGAAATTTAGTTTAGTAAAATAGTTTTCAAATATTCTTGATCGTCATATAAAAATTTGGTAATAATTTAATTTTTATTTTTTAATATAATAATAACATTCCAAAGTATATATTAGTTTCTATGGTAAAACATTTATTTTTTAGAAATTTGCATTTATAACTATTGTGTAATTTATATTTGAATAAATTGAATTGATAAGTTTTAAATGATGAATCTAATATTATTTTTAAACATATAAAAATTATATTAAGATTTTTTTAGTTATTAATTTATAAGAGATAAAATAAAAACACTTAATGTATATAAATTCATTTTTATAAAAATAGTTTTTTCTATGTATCATATGATTTAATTTAAAAGTTAATATTATCATATTTAGAAATTTAACTAGACCATAGGAGTACAATTTCATATTGAAAATTTTAAAATTTTATTGGTGGGGTTATCTAAAATTATTAGTAAAAATATAGTTACCATGGTTAATTTTACAATCAAAGCTAATAAGGGTAAAATTTAATAACATAATATGGATCTAATTTTACTAATTTAACATGAAAGAAAAACCTTTTAGAAGAAATTTTTCCAGTTTTAAAGTCACACCCACATGTCTCACCAAATATTCCCCACCTCACTCACAAAACTCTAATAAAATTTCAGCACTACCCTCTCACCCACCATTCAATTCCAAAGGTAAAGTCTCCCCTTTTCACCTATAAAAGGAGATCACTTTCACTAACTTCAAGACACACCTATAGTTTTAAATTTACATGAAACCATACCCATTTTAACTCTACCAAAATCTCTTAACACATTTGGAATCCCTTGGTTACAATAATGTATCCCAAGTACTCCAATTCCAATAAGTCTTTCAAGAGAAGACTCAAATCCTTAATGTGAGTGATATCAACCCTAGCCCTTTCTTATTTATATTTCTCATCCATCCTCATAAAAAACTATTAAAACCATATTAATATAATAAAATAATTGTTATTAATATACTTTAATTTTATTATAGTGATAGTCAAAACATTAAATATTCCTCTTTCATCCGTTAAAAAAATTGAAAACGTCGCTCGTGCGTACATACAAACTTCTACCTCCCTATCCAACATGTTTTATTTCTCATAACTGAATTGCATTGATGGTTCTCATATATAATTTTATGAGTAAATATAATACCTATGACATAATTAGGATTTTATAAATATAAATCAATATTTAACTTAATTTCTTTACATCCATTGAAAAAAGAAAACGTTTCCCATGTGTATGTGCAGACTTCCACCTCCATGAATGACATGTTTTGTTTTTTATCATTGATTAATGTGAATAGTTACAAAATTGTATATAATGAATAAATTATATTTTTATTAAATAATTAATTTTTTTAATGAGAAATATTTATTTACTATATTTTAATTCCATCCATTAAAAAATTAAATCATTTCCCATGTGTCCTGGTAGACTACTATCTCCATGGACGATGTGTTTCATGTATCATCACTAAATAACATGAATGGTTATAAAAATGAATTTCATGAATATATATGACAATAATAATTAATATATTTCATTATTATGATTCATTAAGGACCAAAAAACACAAAAATAATCATAAATTATTCCATTAATATTGGTAAATTAAACAATAGAAGATCATCACCAATTTCATTTTCACAAATATTGAATAAAATTATCATGGAATAAAATTATAAATCTATAAAAAAAATTGATTAAAATATATTAAATTACTTTAACTAATATTGTAATTATGTGCTTGCAATAAAAGTATGAGTATTGACATTGAACTTACAAATCTTGATTGAAGAAATCGAAATCACTATCATCTGATGATGAAAATAAACTATAATTAACAAATAAATGTATAATAAATGATTATAATTAAATAGTAGAAAAGGTAATATATATTAAAAATGATTTTAGATATTTTTATATTATTTTTATTTTTAATATAAATAATTTTAAAACACATCTATGGAAGTCGAGAGCTAAGGTAAGGTTTTTGTCTCAATTTCCATTCATTAAGACATGTTTTCATATTATGCACCAATTATTATTTTATATGGTTTAATTACCACTAAATTAGACTCTATTATAATTATTATTATGAATTTTTTATTCATTGTATTTAAAATTATCTTCATGAATTTATCCTTCATATTCTTTTAATTTAATTGTTACCAACTTCATAAGGGTTTTCTCCCTCAATTTCTCTTCTTTAAGACAAATTCCATATTCATGACTTATTCTATTTTGCGTGGTGTATGTACTTACCATGCATGTATTTAAATCATATCTATCATGAAGTTAAATGGATGTTAAGATCTATATATTGTTTTCTATTTCAAAATATTTTTACTCAAAAGTTACCAAATCTGCAAGGGTTTTTGTTTACTCAAATTTTTTATTGAGTTATGATCATTATTTTTAAAATTTATTCTTATAAGTTGAGTATAATATAAACTATGATTGAGTTATATTTTAATTCATTTAATGTTTTTTCTGGACTTATATTTCATTATCATGAACTCCTTTTCATGTGGTTGTTTTCTATATTATTCCTTATTTATGGGCTTTATTCTTTAAAGAAATGAAACATTGTTAATAATAATACTCATCCACTTTAATGATTATTTCTCTAAAATGTTTTTATTTTTTTCATTCCAAAAAAAATTATTATCCTATTTTTTTTAAAAAATATGGATTATTTCATGCGTACTCCCTATTTTTTTTTAACTATTTTAAAAATAATGTTTCATTTTCCTTTTTATGATATGGGTTTGAATAATGGTATTTTAAAATATTATAAAAGGCTAGCAATTTCATGATCGTATATTTTATCACCCACTCAACATTTAATATATAAAAACTTATTAATTTTTAAATTATCCAGTATTGGTATGTATTTCAAAGTTTTATTTAAAATAAATTTATGTTACTTTATAGAAAATGAGTTTTCAAGATGATTCATAACTTCATCTTTTTAAACAATACAAAAAAAATTGAAATATCTTTTCATTTTTTCACTTACATATTCCCATTTAACTAAAAAAATGTATATCTCATTTGGATTAATGTTTCATGAATAGAACCATTTATTCTAGGTGTAATACTTCGTTTGAGTGATTGAATTTTGAGTGTCAACTGATTCGACTCTTGAGCCCATTTCACGAGATACCATTTGGAAATGTTACAAAAACTATTTTATGTCCATGGGTGCCTAATAATATGATATATGATTGATTTTTGGGAAACAATCATGGATTTTATAGTTATAATAATGGATGGGTCCTATATATCTTTCTAATTCATTGGTTATAGTTTTTATCTCATAATATAATTATGGGAATCGAGTATTTATTCTTGGTCCACTATGGGATTTATGAAGTGATATCTTATTATCTATGTTATAGGAATAAAATAGTGATGACTACTTCAATATGTTATGTGATTCAATAAGTTATTCATACTCCACTATGTTATTGGAATCTAAAAGGCATACCAGCTTTACCATGTTATTGGAATCTAGAAGTGATGTCTTATCCACTATGTTATGAGATTCAGGAAGTGATTCCCATTCCACTATGTTCATGGAATTAGGTAATTATTAAATCTTCATTATGTTATGATTTCCAATGATTATTCTTAGGATATATTTTTATGTTATATATCTATGTAATGATCCATGGGTCATTTTTTTTAATTTCATGTTTCCTTACTCTTATTCCATGTTATATGTTCAATCATTTATGGTTGTACACTTTTATATCATTCCTTATGAATAATTATAATAGTTTTATATTTATATTAGAAATTATCATATTCTTATAATCTAACCCCTTAATTAATATTTGATAATGTTTCTGTGTCTAAGGATTTTAGGTCACACCATTATTATATTTTTTATTCCCTA
Source organism: Viscum album (assembly GCA_963277665.1). NCBI lineage: Eukaryota > Viridiplantae > Streptophyta > Magnoliopsida > Santalales > Viscaceae > Viscum > Viscum album. The sequence goes on from OY728167.1 coordinate 953,863,028, forward strand.
TGTTATAAATATGAGAAAAAACTAAGATATGTCTAGAAGGGGATATAATATGATGATATTATGGATAAATGTTCAAAATAAAATTTTTATATATAAAATATCCAAAGACACCATGCCTTTGGGTTCTGGGATTTTATTATTACTGTGAGATATAATTTTTCAAATTATTTAAATATATGCGTTTATCTTAGGTCATATCACTTGTTATTGAAGAATCTTATAATGAATATGTTTTTATCTCAAGAATAAAAAGTATGGGTATGTGCTGCTTCAACTGTGATTGTTCTACTGATGATGGAGTAATGAATTGTATTATGAACAATGGTTCCAGGTATGACACCAGGGAAGTCGAGATGAGTTAAAATATAGGCTTTTTCATTGATATTTTCTATCTTAATTCTTTTAAATAGATGATTGGATGGATATTTTTTGTTATGGTCTCTAATTTTTAAACATAGTTTGATTCTATGCTAGAAAAGTGCAACTTTGATTTGGTAGCATAAGATGAATCCTATATAACCCATAATCATGATATTATAAATGAATTAATAAAGGAATATAGTTTTCCTTGATGATTATAAATGGTAATAAAATACTTGAGAATAAATAATTAAGTATTATACTAAAGGCACAATTCATGGAATATTGATGTATTAATCTTGGAGATAAATATTAAATAATATTAATTAGTAATTTATAATTAAAAATTAATATTTATCATTGATGCATTTAAGAATGTTTGATAACTATTAATTTGTGTGGGAAGTCATGTCTCTTGTGTGGAGATATATATAAATTATTATAAGTATAGTTAGTTTCTCTTAGTGTCATTTTGATCAATATATATCTTTATATTTTCAGATTTTATATACATCACCACCTGTGTTCTTAGAGAAAATGACTCCCAAATGTTTTGTCGATGTTTTCTAAAACATATAGGATGGAGAGAGAATATATGTATGAATGTTCCATCTATACCACTCCCCCTTTGGAAATATTTTATAAGTACGAATATCCCAAGATATGATGGAGTAAGTTATAGGGTGAATTCTTACCTGGGTTTTTATGGATCTTATTTTTTCTATACAATGATGTGAGAGATATAATGGATAGAGGTTACAGAACACACTTGTATCTAGTCAAGGTGGATACAACTTCCAATGGGTATATGTGCTTATGTTTTTATAGATTAGGGTATAATGTATTTACATGGTCTATAGTGTATTTTATGAATAATTTTTTTAGTTGTGATTATGTGGATGTTATACCATGCTGAAAATGATTTATAATGGTTATGATATGATTTCATTAGATGCTAGATGAATTATGGAAGGGATGAGAACATGAAATGAGTCCATGAAGAATGAGTGTGAAAAGAAAATGTATAAATGGAAGATTGGTACCAATATTTATATTTATGAATATAGAATAAGAATGGTTTGTCACGACCCGCCCTCGGGGTCCGTGCCGTGACTACCCCAAGCCCGCCTTCCATAGGCCAGGGGCTGGCGACTAGCACCAAGGCGTAAATCCCGGTAAAAAGGGAAGGCATTGCCTTTGATAAGTAAACACACACCACAGAGTAAACAAGCGGAAAGTAAACACTAAGCAAGCAGAGTACGACTGAAAGTGCGGAAAGGTAAATGGGCCAGAATACAAACCCAAACTGAAAGTAAAGTACAACTCGAAAAGGGAAAAACAGAAACTGTAAAGTAAAGGCCGCTACTCCGAGCTGTCCACCGGAAATCCCACCTGAAGGGTGGGTACAGATAGCTCCTCTGCTCCACGGGTCCCGCCGTCCGCTCCGTGCACGTCCCGCCCAGTGGTCCATCTCCGGGTACCGTCCCGCTCTACAAGCCTCAGCTAAGGTCAACGCTGTCCGTCGTCTGCAACCAACACAACGTAGTGCGGGCGAAGCCCGTGCAGGGGTGAGTATAAGCTACTCAGTAGGGACCCCGAGACCCCTGAAGGTCTCTCAAATCCACAAAGGATAAACCACGAAGAAAAGTACAATCACGAAGTAACAACCGACACTGCTTAGGTATATGCCCATACATATACCTAAGTCATCAATTAAAATACGCTCCAACCTCCGAGCCCAAGTACAACTCAGTCCACGCAGGAAAGTATACGAATTCCACATAGGAAAGAAAAACATAATCCACGCAGGATTGCACAACACAAACCACACAGGAAAGCAATAGGATTCAGCTCACACAGGTATACTTCTTCAAGGACGATAAAGATGATCACTGATCCATCTAAGTCGTCGGACCCACGAAGGATCGATAGGTAACTAACCCCCGCAGAAGACCCACACAGGATCGGGCTCACACAGAACCTGTAGGCGCTGGCTCACACAGAACCGCTGAGCGCAAGGACCCACACAGGATCGGGCCCACACAGGACCTGTAGCACTGATCCTCGTAGGATCGCTGAGTGTTGTAGTCGTCGTCGTCGATTCCACATAGGATCTCTGTACTGTCGTCGTCGAATCCACACAGGATCTCTGTACTGTCGTCGTCGCAGTCACAGTAGCAGTCGTAGCAGAAGAACAGTCGCAGCCAGCACTAGGGTTCCCGCACACAGCAAGCTCGTACGGAGGGTCCGCTCCACGAGCCGAGAGGCTGATACATCAACTGTCACAAAGACCAGAGTTGATGTATCCAAAAGTTCCGTATCGTCAACAGGAACTCAACGCAACAGACGGCGCGTCGATCGGACGCCCGGTCTGAGAGTTATTGGCATTTTCGTCTTCGGGGCCCGGTTGGTTTTTAAGGCTAAACCAACCCGACCGTACTCCACCTGCGTCCAAACCTCGGGCGTAGTATGCCAAAAGATCCGTCTCACTAAGAGGAACACTACGCGACTGACGGCATGTCAATCGGACGTCCGTAGCTCAAGATATGAGCGTTTCCGCTCTGAAGGCCCGGTTGGTTTCGTGAACGAACCAACCCGGCCGAACTCAAAGTATACCGAAACCTTGAGTGCGATATACCGAAACGACCGTCTCGATTCAAGGATCGCGTTTCCACAGACGGTTCGTCATTAGGAGGTCCGAGGCTCAAGTTATGGGCGAAAAACCAAATCTGGTTCGAAACGGGGGGTCCGGGTCCGGGCCGACCCGGCCCGACCCCCCCCTGGGCGGCGCGGTGGCCGGCGGCGGCGGCCGGCGGCGGCGGGCGGCGGCGCGGCGGGCCGCGGCGGCCAGTCGCCGCGAGGTGGCGGCACGCGGGGCTAAGCCCCGCGGTTCCTGGAAAAACGGCGCGGCAATTGCCGCGCCCTTGATTGAAACCGCCCCCACGTGGGGGCCGGTTTATTTAAGAGAACCAGGGGGGCCGGCTGCCCCCCTCCTTCAAGAACCGCCCCCCTCTTTAAGAGGGGGGGTTTTTATGGGTTGGTCGGGGGATTAATTCCCCCGGTTTTTAAGACATCCGGCCGGCCAGCTGGCCGGCCGGTTTTCTCAAACGGGACCGGAATTTCCGGTCCCCTTCTTCGGCTTCCGACGCCGGCGGCCCGGCCGCCGGTCTTCTCTTCCGCCGTGGCCCGGAACCGGACGCGGTCTCCTCGTCCCGCCGCGGCCCGGAACCGACTGCGGCGTTCGTCATCCGGCACGGTGCGACGGCACTGCGCCCCTTTCGCCGTGCCATGATTCTTTTCAACGCGGCGCGACGGCGTCGCGTTCTTGAAGATTTTTCCTTGACGTAGCGCGACGGCGCCGCGTAAATTATTTGTACGATCATCCGCGTGGTGCGACGGCACCACGCCACTTGCTTCCACCCGCATGAATAAACATGAACGACGGAGGGGGGTTCGGCCGTGTTCGTGCGGTCCGGCCCCCCTCGCGTTAACAATAACACTTATATAAAATATTTAAATGCCTCACGTAGACATGCGATCCACGAGCAAGAAAAGGAATAAGGAAACCAAAATGAAATCAACAACCCCTACCTCGGGTATAAGTTCGAGGATTTGACTATGTCCGCGGAAGACGGCGTCGCGGAGGTCGGGCGTCGCGGTAGTCGTTCGTCAAATCCGTTGACGAAGTGTTATGCCCGAAGAGATACGTCGTTGGCGAATCTTCGTTTGCCGACGAAGAAGGCCCGAGGAGGAAGCGGCGTTCCCTCTTGTTGACACCGAGGACGAAGAAGAGAGGCGTCGTTCTTCGCCGGAGTTTGAGCGTTCTTCGTTCTTCGTCAGAGCTTGAAGATGAAGAGGAAGCTCTCAAAAAGCTCTCAAGGGAATAAACAAACAACCCATAATCAAATAAGATTACATCTTATTTTATTAACACATAACACAAAAGAATTTCAAATGTTTGAAATTCAAAAGAGTTAACTCCCAAAATTAATTAAGTAACTTAAGCCATTAAAGAGGGGGGTTAAGGGAATTTGAAAAGACTAGGGGTTCGTGTGGGCCCCACCACACTTAATCCTCCCAAGGGAGGTTAAGTGGGTGTGGGTCCCACTTCCAACCCCCTTTGGTAGGTTTTTAACAAACTAATAAAATAAATTTGTCTTACACAAATTTTATTTAACTCAACTGAAAACCCCAAAACTTAACTTTCAACCCGCAACAAACGCAACTCCCGAAAAGGTCTCATTAAGCGAATATCGGCACTGCGAGTTCATCGGTGCCCTCGGATTTCAATTCCGAGCACCGGATCAAAAGTTAGGAATTCCCGCTCGTTCGTTCACTGAACGTACCCGATCCAAACTTCGGAAATTAATTCCGGGCACTCCGGGCCTCGGAATCAGGTGCCGTCTGAAACCGTGCTCTTGTAAAATTCTAAAGAAAATTAAGAAAAAATTTCCCTTGAATTTTACGGGTCTTTACATGGTTAACTTTTATGTGTTACCTAGTGAGTGAGCCATGGTGAGTATGAGAAATAATTTTACTTGTTTTTGTGAAAATTTTGATTCATTTTTTTATTCATCAGGATTTAGTATACCTATTAAACATTTTTCATGAGAGGTTTGGAGGAGTACCCTTCCAAGTATACATGTTATGATCACATTACATATTTATAAACTATTTTCAGGTCTACAAGAGATGTCTATTTTTCAAGTTGGGCATTACTTTATCAAGGAGTTTGTAAGGAGCCATTAGAGTTTCATGGTCTATAATGATGAATTTTTTCTACTATTTTTTGTTTTTTTAGTTTTTTATGACATTACATTATGTATTGAGATTTCATCTTATTTATTAATTATGTATTTTAGTGTTTTCTCATCTTATATCTATTTACATAAATTTATATATGAGGCCAACCCCTCCCATTTATGCGTAATATATATAATTGGTGCTAATCGCTAACTTGTGGCCTATTGGAGGCGTACTTTAGTCATTATTATCTCTCTCCATGTAACACCCCTGAATTTAATATTTTTTATATTTTATGTCACATATAAAACTACATATATCTTGCGTTATATAAAACACCATGTTTAGCTTTTGTTATATGAAATAATGAGTTTCTTTTAAAGTGGTCATGACCCACGACACCGAGCTTCATTGATCCATGGAATAATATTACATTAAATATGACCATTATAACCTAGCCATTAAATTGGTGGGTATGAATAATATTAACTAATTTATGAAATATACATATAAATTTTGTACTCAATATAAATTTAAATATAAATTATTATTAAATAATTAATCAATTTTTAGTAAAGTAATTATATGTAATAAAAATATGTTTTCTCCAAGATGGTTTTTATTTCTTTTTATAAAAAAATATTTAAATTAATTTATATAGATTTTAGAAAATTTATTTGATAAAAATGGATTTATTTTTGAAATAATTAAATAGAAATTAACTTAAAATGAAATTTTGGGATTTTTTTCAGAAAATATTGACTTACATTGAATAATGAAAATTCAATATTTTTTGTAAAAGTTAATTAAATTTCAATAAATTAAGTAATTTAAATTTTCAATTATGTTTTAAATTAAAAAGAAGTATTATTTATTAATATTTAATCTAATTACTTAATTTTGATTAAACATTAAATAGTATTTTACTATATGATTATTTTTGGGATTAAAAAGTGGTTTTTTCTTAAAACTCTTGTAAAGTCATAAATACCTCATCATTTTAATTAAATAAAATAATCCCAAATAAAGATTTCTTAGATAAAATTGATAGATTAGATATCAATAAATATTAATTTATATCCATATATTTATTATTATTAGACATAGATTTAAAATAAATCCTTTTATACTTGAAAAAAATAGACTTCTCGAAAACCGTCATTTTCATCACATTTGTGGGTTTTATTATAAAATTCATTTTTATAAAATTTTGAAACTGAGGTTTTTTGTCATGTATGTGGGTTTTGATTTAAATTAATATTATTTTAATTATAAATCCATTATTACAATTTAAATCATTTCAATAAATTTCATATTGAATTTCTATATAAAAACATTATAACATTTTGAACATTTTATCTTAAAAAACCCGTATTCTTATAGCATCTACTTGATTAACTTTAAATTGAAATTTGAAAAATATGTTAATGGAATTTTTAAAAATGGATTCCATATTTTGAATAAAAATATTTTATATTATCTAATTAGGTAAACTTAATTTTGACCAAAATGATTCGTAAAAACAATAAAAATTAAAGTGTGGTGAAGGTAAAAATGTGTTTACTAGTGGTAAAAATAAAAATATAATGGTTAAAAATAACCAGAAACATGTCCAAAACATATTTATTAGCCATATTTAAACCACATACCTTATATTATCAAAAATATTTTTTATTTTAGCCTATTCCCCTGAATAAAACATAGGTGGAATTTTTTCTTTAAAAAATGTTACAAGTGTGCCACTCACCACACTTATAAAAGCCCACCCATTATACCCTCCTAGTCAAACATTAAAACACTTTTTTGATTGACCAAGAACTACCCAAATAAATTTCCAAATTCCCTCTTATCATTTTTATCCTTATTTTGGACATAAATTCAACATAGTAAGGATTGTGGTGTAAACCTAAGTAGGATACCAGAAGAAGATGTAATGTTCATCAATGAGCATTTTTGTTTTATTTATTCATCTACCTACTTAAATTATTATTATATCAGGATGATATAAATATATTACATATAATTATATGTTTTTTATTTTAAGGTAATGTCCTACAACCAATGGGTTACAAAATCATTATTCATGTGTACGACAGACTACTGCCTCATGAACCAATGTCATTAGTTTTTTCATTACCACCTCTCACAGTTAGAAATAATGAATGATTTATTATTTATATATGATTTTTATGATATTTTTATTCTTTTTAAATTATTATATCATACATACCTATATGATTTTCATTTTTTGGTAACATGACAATGTCGCTCGTGTGTACATTGGACTACTGCCTCACAAAGTGATGTATTTTATTTTCACCTTACTTGGAAGGTAATAAGAATGATTTAATTTTTTTTTGATAATATATGAAATTAAAATGATTATGGAATGATAATATAACATTTACCTTTATTTTATTCAATGAAAAAATAAAATGGAAACAACACTCATGCGTACGTACGACTTACTTTCTCCGTGAATGATGTATTTCATTTTTTATCTTTATCCCTTATAGATTACTATGAATTAATATATACTACATATATATTATTTTTTTATATTGGTTAAAATTATTTAGATTATGGAACCATAGCCAATTTAATAGGATTGAAAATAATAAATCAAGACATATACGAAAAACAATGTGGTTTTTACCCGAAATGGGACTTTAACATGGAATTGTTAATAAATGGGTAATAAAAAGACATAAGTAAATCATATATGGTATGATATTTATAAGCATGGTTTTGTAAAATATAAATAATAAAGTTATATTTATTATACAAGAGGTTCAAATGGGTGAGATTTAAATCAAGACTTACTATAATGGATTTCAATTCCCTCTTTTATTTCTAGGATACATATTAAAATTCACCACTCATTTCTCTTTGGTGGTGTATATACTAAGAATATGTCATTTAATATCATAAAACCCATTATTTTAATTATATTTAAAGTTACAATTTTTTTATTCCATATTTGGGATTATGATTCAAATGATTACTAAATTGGTAAGGGGTTTTTGTCTCAATTTTCCTTCTTTGAGATGTACATTATGTTATGCATGAGTATTCTTTTATGAGATGTATATAAAACCCATTTCAAATGTAATATCATGAATTTATTTATCCTCATGATATTTTAAGTTCTATTTTATGTTATTTCTTAATGGGGATTAGGATTCAATGCTTCAAAAGTGGTAATGATTTTATGTTACAATCTCACTATTTATCAGGATTGTTTATTATTATATTTATAATGGTAAAATATTATTATCCATATCTAGATAAACTCATTAAATTATTCCACTATCAATGTTATTTTCAAGTAATACTTCCATTTTTAAACTCTTCAGTATATAAAATATTTTATAAAATATTTTTATGAAAATCCAACTTTATTTCTCTCTTTAATCAGAAATCCATTTTAGTCCAAAATTAGGATTTCAAAAAATTATTTGAAAACTGATTTATTATTAACCCATGATTTTTAAAAGAAATTTTTTACCATGTTTAACTTTACATATAATGTTTTTAAAGTAATCTTCATGTCATTTTATGAACAATTCCCATTTAAATTTTATTGAAAATATGAAAGTAATATTTATTTTAACATGTATGACATGAACAAAAATTTCAATCATCATGACCATTATTTTCTTTAAGGATTATTTTATAAATTTTCATGGTTATTTTTTAATAAAAAAAATTCAAAATGTTTTATTTTTTAAAAAAAATTAAATAAGAAAGGATATTTTCCTCGGGAAATGTTTTAAAGACTGATCTAAATCATTTTCTATCTAAGATGAAATCTAATGATGTTACCTATGCCTTACCGGGGATACAATCCAAGGATACAATTATTATTATTTCATTGAATGGTTTATGATTATAATGGAATGATTTTTATGAATCCCATTTCTCTACCATGGGTTATACCATGATAACATTATTATGAAACTCACTTCCTTTTTCTATGGGCTATACTATGATAAAATGAAGAAATGATTATGAAACCAATCTCCTTTATACAGGTTATGATAAGATGAAATGTTTATGAAATCCATTTTAATTTATGGTTTATGATATGGTAAATGGTTTATGACCTTTTAACACACATAAATATGGTTTTATTATGATATGGGTGGGACCTATATCTTTATCCAATGATTTGGGTAATGATTTATATCTCATGAGATATATAGGGCTAGAATGGGGAGTGAACCCAGTTTAGCAAAGAAATATTTTCTGCTATGATGGTCTTTGGAGTGAACCTTAACTACTATGATGGTTTCGGTCGTTAACCCATTCCACTATTATATCCTTGGTAGTTAGCCTTGAAAACTGTGAAAATTATTTTCTATGCTTATATGAATTCCACAAATCTATGTCTTATGACAATATTATGCTCTCTTGGATTATGTTATGATTCTCTTATGATTTATGTATTATGAACTACTAATATTTATTCACTAACCCAATATTACGATATTTGATATGTAGGGTGTGGTTTTAAAATATTGTTATCACGTTATCATACCCTTATGTTCATGTTATGATTAAATATGTCCCTTGTTTACCCTTAATGATCATATGATGTCACACTTTTTTATGTTCTATTCCCTAGGAAATGAAGAAAGGTTTTATGTTTGGTATATCTACGAAGAGTACTAAATGGGAATATCTTTATGGGGAACATTTTATATCTTTCACCATATTCGAATATTGTGTTCCATGTGTCTAAAGTCACTAAACTATTTTGGTGATCAGGTGTGTGTTTGTGTAATGTAATTAATATTCATCTAAAAATATGTAATATCTATGTTTGGGAAGCATGGGTCATTATAATGTGTATCATAGGAATGTTTAGTAAAAATTTAGAAATTAGGGTGAGAAAAACTTAGTGAGACCTCTAAGAAAATATTTAAGGATAATTCTAAGGATGCGTCAATGTATAGAAAAATGTCCTAGAATTTTGGTAAAGGATAGAGAAAGTGGTTTCCATGAAATTAAATCTAGGTATGGATATTAAAAGTGGATGTGGATCTAGAAAAGAGGTACAAAGGGTTAATAACTCAAAAAGGGAACATTTATTTAGATGTGATCATTACTTGGTGCATGACAAAAGTATTGCTTCACACATGGGTTGATACTTCCGAGGGAAACACTTTGAAAATCCACAAACTCTTTACAAAACATCATGAAGGATTTAAATAGACTTTGACTATGAATGAACTAGGACAAATAAAAGGTGTCATAAATTAAAGAATTTTTCATGATTTATAAATCCTATAACTAATTTTTCATGATTGTGTGGTTCTCCATCATTTTTATTATTTCTCAAACTTTGTTTTTTATTTTTAGTTAATGGATGGAACCAAAAGAAATAAAGTTTACATCAAATTTGATATCAAATTCAATGACTATGAGAAACCAAATTTGAAGATGACTAGGAAGAAATATATTTCAATTATTCTTAATTATCTATACTGATATATGATTAAAAACATGAACTTCACTGAGATTCTTTGCACCTAAAATTAAAGAAATATGGACTTTTATGAATGTTCACATGATAATAAATATAGGGGAAGTAATATTAAGCTTCTGACATGTTAAGAAGGTGGGGATAAGAATCTATAAGAATATCTCAAAGGGAGGGTAAGATGTTATATGTGTGGAAAATAAGATCTTAGGGTAAAAATTTATCGAGGAGTTCAATGTATTATGTGTGGGGAACATGGGGATCACCCAAATCAATGCACTAACCCAAGAATTAACTTCTAGAACATGGATGAACCTATTCTATTCCAAACATTCAAGTGGAATTATTTAATTATTTTTATATTTTGATTCAAAAATTATATTGTATAAATAGTTAAATATATAAGGATTGTTCAGTATAATTTTTTTATTAAGGATTTGAAATAATATGTCGATGTATATTTATAACAGAGAAAAGTAATTTAATGTTAAGGTGATATTAATGGAAAACACATTATTAATAGAATTATAACCCTTAATATGATCCTGATGTTAAGATAATGATGTAGGGATAAAAAGATGATTGATTTGGATAAATAAAAAGGGATAGTATATATGACACTGAAACTAATTAATGATTTAAAGACAATGTATTTCATGTTATCATTGATGGAGTTTAGAAAATTATTGGATATATGGAATAGATTAAATAATATGTGGTTTTATTCAAGTAATGATGAAGCATGCATGTTTTATTAAGGATCTATGGTAATTCAGTTTATTACCATGTTTCAAGAGAATATATTATGATGGTATTCACATGTTTAATATGTGATAATCAAGAGATAATTTATGATATATAAGGGATTAATGTTAAGTTTATTTTTTTAATTTAGTGAACTTTATTATATATTTTAAATTCTGGAAGGGTTATAAGGTTAACCATTTATGTAATGGTTTTAGTTGAACTTTTGAGGTGGTTTTAGAGATGAACATATTACTTCACCATATGAATATTTATCTATATTTGATAACTAATGTTAACATTGTTTTAAAAAAGAGATTGAATGAATGACTTATCATTATTTCATGGATTTTATTTAGTTCTTTAGACATGAAAAAAAATATTTCCTAGAGTAATTAATGAAGTGGATATTGATCAAGGAACTGCCAAAGGATTAAATTTTTCCTATGAAATAAAAAGATATCAAGTATTTACATTTTCATATGTTCCTAGTCTAGATAAAAATGTAATTCTCCAATATTATGAAAAGGTTCATAAAATAAAATGTTATCCTATTATCATAATTCTGAGGACGTCAATGATTTTTTTCATGCATCATTGGTTTTTGGATTTGTGGTCATTTACCTTATCAAGATCGCACACTTTCTTGAGATAAATGATCTCTATCACTCTCTACCAGTATTTGGGTGTTATTTTACTCTTGTATGTCCATTTACCATTCCCACATATGTTCTCCTATTTGGAATACTAGTATGTGCTATTCTAGATCACTTTTGAACTTACCTTTTTCTTTTTCAAGGGGATGTCTTATTAACTATTTCTATGATGTTGGTTTCTATGAAGTAATTTTCAAATACTGAACTACTGGTGATCGAGATGAATTTCAAGGCTGAAATTCATTTTAAGGGGGTAAAAAGTAACATTCTGAGATTTTGTGATTTTTTTGAATTTAAAATTTTAGATATTTTATTTTAGAAAAAAACCATGTATAACATGAATTATGTGAAATTTTGAGTCTATCTTTCATTACACTGAATAATGAGTTTCTTCAAAAGTATGAATTACATGTGTCAATGAGTTTCAATAAACCATGAAATAATACTACTTTAAATATCCTTATTATATATTAGCCCTTAAATAGGTGGGCATAAATAGTATTAACAAATTTATGAAATATACATATAAATTTCTAACTCAATATATATTTATTTATAAATAATTAGTAAATAATTAGTAAATTTTTAGTTATGTAATTGTACTCATCAAAAACATGTTTTTTTAAAAAAAGATTTATTTTCATTTTTATGAAAAAATATTATAATTAATTTATATATATTATAAAAATTTATTTGATAAAAATGATCTTTATTTTTTAAATCATAATATTGATATTAAATTACCATGGAATTTTGGTTTTTTAGGAAAATATTGATTTTCAGTGAATAGTAAAAAATAATGATTTTTGTAAAACTATCATTACTTTTAAAAAATTAAGTAATTAAAAGTACCAAAAATGTTTTAAAAAATATATATTTATTTTTTATTAATATTTATTATAATTAATTACTTTTTAATCAAATTTATAAATGATTTTATAAGTGGTTTATTTTTTGGTTTAAAAAGGGGTTTCTAAAAACTATTTTAATGTGCATAATGCTTCTACATTTTAATTAATTAAAATAATAAATAATTATAATTGTATTAAATTAAATTTATGGACTATATGTCAATAAATTTTCATATATATTCAAACAATTATAATTATTAGTACTAGATTTAGTATAAATCATCTTGTGTATGAAAAATACACTTCTCTAAAACCTTCTTTTTCATAGTGTATGTGGGTTTTTTTAATTTAATTTTTAAAAAAGTTATAAAAATTTTTAGAAAAATAAAATTTAATTTTTTAAGCCATAAGTTTAAAATTTTATTAGGATTAATTTATGAGAATATTCTAAAAAGAATATTTTTTTGATGAATAGTGAAAAATACTAGATTTCAATTGAAAACTTCCTTTTTCATTTAATTTATATATAAAATTAAATTATATTTAAAAAAAATTATAGTAAAATTATTTTAATTATATATCCATTAATAACATTTATATCCTTGAAATCAATTTCATATTAAATTTATATATAAAAAAATTGAAAATATTTTAACATTTTCTCTTAAAAAATCGTATTCTCATCGCATATGCATGATTAATTTGAAATTAAAAATTTCCAATTATGTGAATGTAATTTGAAAAAAAATGTATTCCACATTTGGAATCATCATGATTTATATTATCTAATAATTTGAACATAATTTTTAAAAAAATAAATAGTAAAAAAATTAAAAATTATTTACCGTGATTATAGTAAAAATGGGTTTACTCGGGGTTAAAATAAATAGATAAGGGTTAAAAATAAATGAAAAAATTTCCAAAACCCAATTTATGTAAATATTTCTAACTTATCCCTTATATTATTTATATTATTCCATTATTGGAGCCTTTTTACATGAAAAAACATGGGTTTAATTCTTTCTTTCTAATAATTACAAGTGTGCCACTCGGCATACTTAAAAAGGATACACCTTATCATCTAATATTCACACATTAAAACACCTTTTTTCAGAAATTAATAGATAAAATAAATTTCATAATTCACTCCTCTCATTTTAGAAGCCTTACTATTTACAGAAATCTAAACTAGTAAGACTTTTGGTGGAAACATCAGGAGGATACCCGAAGAAGAGGTAACAATAATCAGTGAGCATTTTTCTTTATTTCATCTTAAAACTTTTTTTAATTATTATTATAAAATGATGATTTAATGACCTTAGTTTATTCTAAATAATTATTTTTTATGTTAAGGTAATGTCTTACATCCATCTCCACTTCCATCAAATGGGTTATGAAATCATCATTTTTGTGTATGGTAGACTACCACCTCACGAACCGATGTCATTCATTTTTCTAGTACCAACTCTCATGGTTTCAAGTAATTATGTATTATATATATATGATATTTATTTTATCATTAATATTTTTAAATTATTATATCACATATACTGTCATGCTCTTCATTTTGTGGGAATATGATAGTGTCACTCGTGTGTACAACGTACTACCCCCTCACGAAGCGAGGTAATTCATTTACATTTTGCATGGAAGATAATAAGGATGGTTTTAATGAATATGTTTTATATATATGAAATAATTATTATTTTGGAATTATAAAATACAATTTAGTTTTTTCTTTCAATACGTCAATAAAATGGATAAAATGTCCATGCGTCCGTATGACCTACCGTCTCCATGAACGATGTATTTCATTTTCTATCTCTATACATTATAGACTACTATAAATACATATATGTTGAATATATATTATATTTATATCATGGATAAAAATATTTAGATTATAGAAACATAATAAAATTATAAGGACTGAAAATAAAAAATCAATACATATATGAAAAATAAAATGATTATTACCCAAAAAGTGACTTTAATATGTGTAGACGCCGGAAAAGTCCGTTGTTCCCAAACGAAGCTCCGGATGCGGAAAGCGAAGTGATATTTGGAGTCAGAGGCACGTTCTGGAGGGCCCGGAGGACTTGCGCGAAATTTCAGAAGCTCGCGCGCAAAGTTGAGTCGCGGCGCGCAATCCTCCCGGGATGCGCGCAATGCGCCGGTTCGGCGCGCTATTTTGCGCGCCCGCGGCCTGCGCGGTGCCTTTGCGCGCTGGGTCCTGATTCCGCGCCCACGAAGCGAATTGCGCGCCCGAGACCGGATTCCGCGCCCGGGGTTGCCTATAAATATAAGGCGACCCCCGACGTTTTGAAGGTTGCCAGAATCCGAAGCGTCGCTCGTTCGCGCAATCCAACCCCTTCCGCGCGCAATGCCGATCTTCAGGTAACCTCCTTTCTTTAGCGCAATAGAGCCTTGGGGTCCGCCTTCGCGCGCAATCCCCTTGGCTCATTTCCTTTGAATAAATTTCAACCCGAAGGCCTTTGCGCGCAAAAGAAGCCTCTTGCGCGCAATTGCCCCCGGGTGCGCGCAATCCGACCCGATTGCGCGCACCCCCCATTTTCAAAGTGGTCATTCGTTAGAGAATGAGCCGTTGCCCCCGCGCGCTATCCGAAGCCCGGTGCGCGCAATCCCCATCATCCGCGCGCGAAGCGCTGGCCCAATTGCGCGCCAGCCCTCCATTTTGCACGCCGACCCGCGGTTTTGCGCGCAAAGCTCCTCTTTTGCGCGCAATCCGCTAGGGTCGCCTCCCTTGACCCCCTGAGGGTACCCGCCTGCGTGGCGCCCGATGATCCTCATCCTGGGTGCCCGAACCGTGCGCTGTCTTCCCGTGCAGCCTTCCAGGCTCGTGCGAAGTGACACGGACCCATCGGCGGCAATCATTCGTCCAGCATGACGTTAAACTGCATATTCGTCCTGCATGACATTAAACTGCACAATGTCCAGCATGACGTTAAACTGCATATATGTCCAGCATGACGTTAAACTGCGCATTCGTCCCGCATGACATTAAACTGCCCATACGTCCAGCATGACGTTAAACTGCACATCCGTCCAAGCTGCACGACGCTAAACTGCCTAGCCCCCATCGTCCGCGCTGCAAGACGTTAAACTGCCAAGTGTTTCGTCCTCAACACACGACGTTAAACTGTACTTCGTCCGGCAAGACGTTAAACCGTCCGCTTCGTCCTCAACACACGACGTTAAACTGTACTTCGTCCGGCAAGACGTTAAACCGTCCGCTTCGTCCTCAACACACGACGTTAAACTGTACTTCGTCTGGCAAGACGCTAAACCGTCCGCATCATCCGATCCCGTGCTCTGCACGCAGGGTCTCCCCCGGTTTGGACGTGGCCCCCACCCGCTCGTCTCTGCAGGGATGTCGGGATTGTCCCGCTTTTGGGACGATTTAATGGGAGTGGCTTTTCCCTGCAGGGGCAGGGTATTACAAACCCCTAGTTTCTCGTGGAAGGCTGCACATGTGTATCTCCATTGCGCCTCCCCACTGCCGAAGCCAGTAGAGGGTGTGACTGGGATCGAGGTGTCTTCTGCTTTCGGTCCAAAGTCCCTTCCAACTGAGTTTTGCCGCATCCGGGCTGCCTCAAGTGCGTAAGTCCTGACAGAATGAACTACGTGGACTTTGATCCCTGTCTTCTAAACAGGGTACGTAGGAAGCCTTCTTGAGGTCCAAGCCCGCCACCTGGTCGTCCCGGTCGTATTTACGTCGGTTCGTCCATCAGTGGACCCCTCCAGGGTTCACGCTTGCGTCGATTCACCTATGAATCCGCCCCTGTGGGAGACTGCCCGTGTGTATCTCCACGGTGCCTCCCCACAGCCCCCCTTTTCCATTTCTCCTTTTATCGTCCAGCATGACGTGAAACTGTGATCCACCCGGCCGTTCCATCCCCCTCTGTGCGAGGTGGTTCGGTTCAATCCTCCGCCCGGCGGCCTCGACCTCTTCGTGAGTCGGCTTGCCGACGTCCAGCATGACGTTAAACTGTATACCCGAACTACGTTGACTTTGATCCGTGCTAACGCGCGGTACGTAGGAAGCCCCTATGGGGTCCAAGCTCTTCACTCCATCATCCATCCTGATCCTTACCCGGGCCGCCACATCCCGGTGGGGTCATGCCACTTCACTCCACTCCACGTTACTTGGGAAGCCGCCCATGTGCTGGCCCCAGCGTCGGAGGTTCCCCGCAAGGGGTTCTGTCATCTGATCCACTTTTCGTGTTGATCGGTCCGATGCCGTCCCCGCTGGACGTTAAACTCGCGGCATACCCCGTGTTAAACATGGGAAGCTGAGGAAAACCTCAGGTGACACAGTTCCCCACACCCAGTACGGGATGCCTCAGGCCATCATGCCTTCGAGAAGCCCTATTAGGGACGGAAGACAGACGTGCAGAGCCGCAGTGTTACGACACGCCCCCAGCACCCAGAGCCACCCGGCCTTCTCACTGCAGGTTGCTGCCCCACCCAGACTCCTTGGAGCGTCCGGGCGGAAGCAGCGTAATTAACCGGTGTCCATGAAGATATGGCGCCGGGAACGAGATTCACGAACATTCTTAAGTCTATGAGGGAGACCCGGATTAGGCGACGAGTTCCGAGGAGACGTCCAAGGAAGGAGGAGCCGACATCCCATCATCCCGGTTTCGATCAAGGAGCAGACGCCCCTGAATAAGGGACGGATGCCGCCCGCCCTTGGAAAGCGGGACTGCGGGACCACAAGCCGCGCGCCCATCCCCTCGGGTTGACGGGTGCACGCGCGAACGCGTCCTGGCGGAACAGCGTAACCCGACGCACATCCGCACCGAAACAGAAAAATGGTGAACCCGACGTGAATCTCTTCTCCTCGATATGAAGACCGATGGCTTTCAGAGGTGTTGGAAGACCGGCGTGTTGCCCGGACAAGCATTCAGTCTTACCCGCCAGGGGCTGGGGAAGGGACATCGGGCACTCCGTCTCGCAACGTCGAGGGCCTGGGTTCCCCCCACGGAAGGCGTCGTGGCGCTAATGGTCGGTTGTCGATTCCTTTTTCCTGTCAGTGTTAATGGGTTCTTCCCCCTGCTTTCAGAAATCAGGTCGCCCGATCCAGTGCCCGATCGCCACCCGCCCACTGGCGCAGGGGTAGGGGAAACACAGACGCGGCTACTCCGCGCGGTCCCGCCCGTTCCACAGCCGTCCCAGCAGCCGCAATTGCGGGACGACCACGCCCTCTCTCCCCCTCGGAGGTCATCCAGAGAAGGGTGATCAACACCCTGGTGCGGAGATACGAGGAAGAGGGAGTCATCCCCACTAGGGAAATGGCTCGCCTAGACCTTGAGGAGGCTGCGCCTCGCCACCACCGCAGCCCCCGAGGGCCGCGCAGGGAGGCACCGCTGCCTACCTCAACGTCCAATCGCTTCGGGAGTTTATCCCTGGAGCGCTCTGACAGTTCCCTTCCCTATGCGGATGAGGTGGATGATGCCCGGGATCACCCTATCCGGGATTCGCTCCAGGGATCTACGGTAAGGACTCCCGCCAGGCCACGGCGACACCGCCGCCAGGCCTCTCCAGTCGAAGAGCGGGCTCTCCACCTGCCCGCGCCGCTCATCCCGACTCGTCTGTCTCGACGCCAACGTCGGGCACAAGCGGAAGAGGATGCCCACCCTGGGGCTCTAGCAACAGCGGCCGCATTGGCCCAAGCCACTGCTGGCTCCAGTCGCCAGGCCTCTGCGCATCCTGAGCAGGGGAACTCCTATGCCCGACCTGGATCGAGGCCCCGACCGCCCCAAAGGCAGGTTGGGTCGACTCTCCCGGTTGCTGGCACTGGCAGTAGCCACCGCGGACCACCTCGCGGTAGCGCTATTCACCGGCAGGATCTACTCTGTGTGGCCGATCCAGGAGGCATGGGTCATCCCACCTTCCGATCCCGGCCCGGAGTCCTGCCCGGAATCATCTCTCCCCGCGTCCCCTTTGATATCTGTCCCGGTGCCCCTTGCACCTTGGTTCCCAGTCCTCTTGGCCCCAGCACCAGTGCGGCCGGAGGACGCCAGGACAGAGATCAGCCCTGCCCCGAAGAACCACCCAGGGGCAGGAAGGCAAGGCGTCGACGCCGAGGGAAGAATGTTACGGAATTCCGGACGGAGATCCGACCGGTTTGCTTCTCTGACTCAGAGGCGGAGTACGATTCGGCGACAGAGCCCCTTCCCCAATCCCGCCGGTCAAGGGCAGGGGTAGGAATGCGGCACGTCAGCCTCGTGCTCCCCGAGAGCGAGATCGATGTGATCCCCGCTTCTCTCCGAAGGTATATCCGGAGTAACGAGGGCCTGGTAGACCCCCAAGGATCAAGCTTGTGGTTGGTACCGGCCCCTCCGGAAGTGCCTTCCGTCTCGATCAGAGAAGCCGGAGACTTTTTCTGGGGACCGACGGTCGAACCACGATCTAGTGCACCCTCGGCGAGCACCGATGCTACGACAGGATGTTCGCTCGCCGGCCCGTCCTATCGTGATGTGGTAGCCAGGGCACCGCCACCCTCAGAGGGCGGCCCGGGATATGGAGGCCAATCGGCCTGCTCTCCGTATTCACCGCCGGCCAGCCCGTCAGCCCGGCGGCCCGCCTCGGCACCACTACCAGTTCCCCGTCCGTTCCCAGCCATGGAAGAGGACCAAGGAGATCTGGGTCCCGAGTTTGAGTCGTGGAGCTTCTGGACCGTCCTTGCAGAGGGCCACTTCCCTGAGAAGTTTTGGCCAGTCGCAGGACCGGGCTTTGATGCACCCGAATCGCTCACCCCGGATGAGTTCAAATGCTTCCGCCGAACTCTCCGGGAGACTCGCTCCTGTCTTCACCGCCTACAAATGCCATACCCCGGGAGTCAAGCGCACCTGGAGGATATTGGTGAGCAGTGCCATCAAATTGACCTGGCCATGCTCCCCGCGGTTCGGCACCCCGGGTCATTTGAGCACCACGAGGCCCTCCAACAACGATGCGTTGAGTGTTTTCAAGTACTCCGCAAAGTTATCGAGGAAGCCACTCCCCACGTGTATATCCGTGGATGGGGGCAGTACGCTGCCCTACGCTTCAGTGTGATTCGCCGACAGCCCGATTCACTGGGCGGCCCTGAGGGTATATCCACAGGGACGGAGACAGTCAATATGGCTGACCTGTCGGGAGAGGGGAACAACTTGGAACTTCTCGACGGGGGCTTCCCCCCCGAAGACAAGCCGTCGTCAGATCCATCAGTGAGAGTTACTCGTCATCAGAGGAACCTCCTGGGGCTCCCCGCACCCACTGAAGCACTGACGTTAAGCCGAAACGTCAGCAAAGGAAAAGAGCACAGTGAGGCTATAAAGCCCGCCGACCCATCTGCCTCCATGCAGAGGGCAGAGGAGGATCCCGAGAAGGCTACGCTACGTCAGCAGCTCGCCGAACAGAAGAAGCTGGTTGACCAGCTCCTCGCCGAGCGCGCTACAGAACGGCGGCCTGACTACGGTGATCCCAGGCCAGGACAGCAGGGACCGGAACAACCGCTCCTCGATGAGACTCTCCCGTGCAACCGTGATTACGCCGTGTTCGCCGACAGGAGAGAGGCCATTGCCTATGGAAAGAGGGCGCGGTATGTTTCGCCACACCCTCCCGAGCGGCGTGACTACCTGAGAGATCCCGCTCGGATTCCTCCCGCTGCCCCAAGGGCCGCTCCGCCCGCCATCCCACGAGCTTCCGAGTTCGACGACCCGGTCGACGACCCGATTGAAGGGCCATGCAATGCGCTCGTGGTTAGAGATCCTCGCCAGGACTGGAACCCATGTCCGGATGATCCGATGGCGGCACTCATTGCCCGCTTGGAGGCCTTGGAGACTCGGCAGGTGGCGATCCCACCGGACGGCAAGCCCTACCCAGCATGGGTGGATGACATGTCGGCGCCTACGGGATTCGGGAATCCCACTTTCGCTCCCTTCAACGGGACTGGAGATCCGCCACAGCATTTAGCCCACTTCAACTCGAGGTGCGGGCCTATGTTGGGGACTCCGGCGCAGCAAGAGGCCGCTAAGCTTCGCTGCTTTGTTCAGACACTGGAAGGGCCAGCATTTGTCTGGTACAGCCAGCTCCCCGTCGGGTCGGTAACCAGCTGGGAGGACCTCCGTAGACAGTTCCTCTACCAGTTCAGTTCCACGACCCGGAAGACAAGTATCGCAGACCTCTTCAAGTGCAAGCAGAGGCCTGATGAGCGAGTCGCGGACTTCGTCGCCCGATGGAAGGGTCTCACGTATTCCCTTGACATGCCATTGACTCAGGAGCAGTTGCTGACAATGTGCGTCGGGAACGTTAAGACCGAGCTGGTCCCTTCCCTGATCACTCAAAATTACCCCGGAGGGTTCAGGGACTTCTCAGACAAAGCTCAACGTCTTGAGGAAGCCCTGCAACAGGTCAGCCAGGCACACCCGCTGCCTCCTATGATTCCTGCAAGGAGAGTCAGCAGGGCTGAGCCCGCTGCTGTTGCCCAGATAGAGGCCCCCAGGCCATTGGAGCTGCTGCCGGTGAGGCCAGCTCCACAGCCTCACAGGAACCCGCCTCCACGGGCTCAGTTCCCGGCCCAGCAGCGGCAGCCTCAGAACCGGCCGGCCCCTCCGCGTAATGTACCGCCGCAACCCAGGCGAGATAATCAGGGTCCACCTCCTCGGCCGGCCCCTCCAGCCCCTCGTCAAGACCACGCTCCCAGGGGCCCGCGACACCTGACTTACTCATTCCACGAGGATCAGGTCCCCGGTTATTTCCGGAGCGCCCTGGAGCAGAGAATTGTGCGACTGCCTGAGTGTTGGAAGCCAGAGGAGGCACATCTTACGAATAACCCCCGCTACTGCCCCTACCATCGGGCCCTGGGGCACACCATCCAGCGGTGCTATGTGTTTAAGGATTGGCTCCAAGACCAGATTAACAACAATGTAATCAGGTTGGGCCCAGCTCCAGCACAAGTGGCGGGCGTGTTCGTGGGATTAGATGACGATAGTGGCAACGAGGACGAATGGCAGCTGGTCTCCAACCGCGGGTCCCAGAAGTATAATAACTGGATGGCCCGCAAGACGACCATTCGCGCCCATGGAATCATCCGTGCGCGCTTGAATCAGCCTGAGCCCCCAGAATCTGCGGGTGCTGCTTCGGCATCGTCGTCCCAGCCTGCCTCTTCCAAGAGGAGCAAACGGCGGCAGCGCAAGAAGGAAGAGCGCGCCCCGCCGGTTCCGCCACTATCCCGCACTCTCGGCGATTTCATGCCCCCGGAGATGGGGGTCCCTCCTCGGATCCGCCCGGTGATGGATGATTCGTCCGATGACGGTATTGGGTACGCTTCGGTTAATACCGTCGAGCTGGTAAATCCCTTTTCGGTTCCCGACATTGAAGAACACCAGGTGGACCTCCCTAGTGTCCCCGGTCGTCGCTACCGTCGGAAGAACCGCAGCAACAGGAGTCGCCGGGGCACAGCCGTTGGTACCTCCAGCCAGGCCGTGCACGCCACTGAGACTAGGCAGCAGGCTCAAAACCGAGCTCAGCGCGCGCAGCCCCCCCATCCGGGGATGAAGGATTCGCCTCCGCCACTGTTTGTGGTGTGGGACCAGGCAGAACCGCCTCAGCCGCGTCGCGACCAGCTCCGCCCTGCCACAAGTCCATCCCGGCCTCCTGACTCCAGTACGGTGACCATTTCCCGGACTGCGACCAGTGAACAGCGAGATGCGCCAAGTACCAGTCGGCCGCCGATCCAACCGGCAAGGCCCGTCATGCCACCAACCGCAGAGCAACCTCCTGCAACCAGGGGCTCGCGCTTGGCCAAAAAGTATGATGTCCTGAAGCACTTGGCCGACATCCCAGCAAGGCTCTCCATCCTTGAGGCTCTGCGCATGTCATCTGAGATGCGCGAGGCACTCGCTGAAGCCCTGAAAAGCCCCCTCCAGTTTGAGACAGAGGTTGCGGCTGCAGAGGCCTTCCACGCCGAAACGATCGAGGACGCCGAATGTCAGGCAGTTATCTCGTTCTCTAGTAAGGATGAAGACCCTCCTATACAGGGACATATCCGTCCGCTGTATGTCACTGGCCAGTTCAATGGCCTCGAAGTCTGGCGCTGTCTTGTCGACACGGGGTCCGGGATTAACCTGATTCCAACTCGGACGCTCCGGAGATTGGGGTTGTCTGAGGATGACTTGATTCCCTCCGACCTCAGGATCCAGGGGTACGACCGCACCGAGCAAACCCCGGTCGGCAAGATACGTTTGAAGACCCAGTTCGGTGACTTGGTTGCCAACACCGAATTCATGGTGGTCTCTCAGGACACTGCGTACAACGCATTGATGGGCAGGCCATGGCTCCATCTTCACGCGGCGGTTCCCTCGTCATACCACCAATGCCTCAAATACTCCCTTAATGGCCGAGTAGGCGTGCTTCAAGGAGATGCCTCTCCTTTTGCCTCGTGTGAAGCCCGCTATCTGGACGCGGACTATTACAAGAGCAAGGATAAGCAGATCCTGGCAGGTGAGGTTGAGCCTGTCGCTGTTGCAAGTGATCCCTGGGCAAGTCTGGATGATGCTTACGTCCTCCCGATTCAACGATTGGACGTGGCCATGGTCTCAACGGCCCGCGAGTCTCCTAATGAGATGACCGCGACCGCCCGCGCCAGCACCAGTGGCCCAGCAGGATCTGGTAGCCCCAATGCAGTTTCCAACGCAGTCTCTCCCGTGGACGATCCCTCCCCGAGTGGAGAGGACGTGGAAGATGCACCCCCAGCCTTTGAGGAGGGCGTCCCCGCCACGGTCGATGAGTTAATACAGGTGAACCTTGGAACCGAGGCCGATCCAAGACCCACATTGGTTAGTGCCGCCATGCCCTCTGAGGAGCGGCAGCAGTACGTGAACTTTCTCAGGCAGCACCGTGATGTGTTCGCTTGGGACTATGACGAGATGCCGGGGCTAGATCCTCAGGTAGCCGTCCACCGCCTTGGTCTCCCGGCGAACCATCGCGGGTTCAAGCAGCCTCCCAGGAAGATGCACCCATCCCACGGTGCCATGGTTGAGGCCGAAGTTGACAAGCTTATCAAAGCCAACTTCGTGAGGGAAGTTCAGTACCCCAAATGGCTGGCCAACATTGTGCCGGTCAGGAAGAAGAACGGGCAGATTAGAGTCTGCATCGACTTCCGCGATCTCAACCGCCACTGTCCGAAGGATGATTTTCCCCTTCCAGTGACAGAGCTGTTGATTGATGCCACGGCAGGGTTCCAAGCCCTCTCCTTCATGGACGGATACTCCGGATACAACCAAATTCGGATGGCCCCTGAGGATGAGGAGTTCACTGCCTTCAGGGCCCCCCAAGGTACCTTTTGCTACCGGGTCATGCCCTTCGGCCTGAAGAATGCAGGTGCCACCTATCAACGGGCGATGCACCGCATATTCAAGCCAATCCTCGGCACACTGGTGGAATGCTACGTCGACGACTTGGTTGTCAAATCGCGCCAGCGTCAGGACCATCTCAAAGATCTTGAGAAAGTGTTCAGCTTCCTCCGGTCTCGCTGCCTGAAGATGAACCCGTTGAAGTGTGCCTTTGGGGTCACCTCCGGAAAGTTTCTTGGATTTTTGGTAAGATACCGGGGTATTGAGATCGACCCAGAGAAAATCAGGGCGATTAGCCAGATGCCTCCCCCAGGTACCGTCCGGGAACTGCAAGGGTTCCAAGGCCACTTAGCCTATATACGCCGATTCATCGCGAATCTGGCCGGCAAGTGTAAGCCCTTTTCTCGGCTCATGAAGAAAGGTGCCACCTATGTATGGGATAAAGAGTGTCAGACCGCTTTCGAGGAAATCAAGCAGTACCTGCTTCAACCTCCGGTCCTGATGCCGCCCGTATCCGGAAAGCCGCTGGTCCTTTATGTGACCGCCCTGGAACGGTCCCTGGGTGCCCTTATCGCCCAGAAGAACAACGAGGGAACAGAGAATAGCCTCTATTACCTCAGTCGCATGCTCCTCGATGCGGAAGTTAGGTATTCCCCCATCGAGAAGAGCTGCCTGGCGCTCGTATTTGCCGTACAGAAATTACGGCACTACTTGCAGCACCATGAGGTACAGTTGGTTTCTCGGGTAGACCCGTTGAAATATATCCTGAGCCGGCCTATGTTGACTGGCCGCCTGGCGCGGTGGGCTGTGATTCTCCAGCAGTTCGACATCAGGTATGTGTCTCAGAAGGCCATCAAAGGGAAAGCATTGGCAGACTTTCTGGCAGCTCACCCGACCTCCGCGGATCAGCCGCTGGATCTAGGCTTTCCTAATGAGGCCATTCTCTCGGTTGATCGAGCCGATCCATGCTGGCAGATGCACTTTGACGGCGCATCCCGGAGCCCCACCGGTAGAAGACTCGATAATCCTAAGCTCAACAGAGTGGGCTTGGGCATCGTCTTCATTACCCCAGAGCGAGCCGTGCTTCCATACTCTTTCCTGTTGTCAGAGGGCTGTACCAACAATGAGGCGGAATACCATGCCCTCATCACCGGCCTCGAGTTGGCTCTCGAGATCGACGTGCCCCGTCTGTGCGTGAAAGGGGACTCCGAGCTGGTCGTTAAGCAGATCAATGGCGACTACGTTGTCAGGAAGCCGGAACTTGTGCCATTGTTGGAGTGCACCCTCCTTCTGATGGCCCGGTTCCCTTCTCGGCCGGAAATTGTCCATGTTCCCCGGTCGCAGAACGGTCGAGAAGATGCTTTGGCCAGCCTCGCTGCGTCACTTGCGGAGCCTGAACAGGACAACCTGATCGTCCGCGTGACGCGCCGCAGGCTCATCGCTCCCGTTATCCCGGAAGAAGATCGCGGCCCGTTGGTAAGTAACCTCACCACGGTTGCCCCTATGCCCGGAGCCCCGAGTACCCCAGATATGACAGTCGGATCAGCCCCTGATTGGAGGACGCCTTTGGTTGAGTACCTCCAACATGGCATTCTTCCATCGGATCGGGCCGAGCGTGAGCGAGTTCGACGCCGCGCATCGCAGTTCGTCCTCCAGAGCAGTCCCGGCCCGGAGCAGATCCTCTACAAACGCGGATTTGATGGTGTTCTCCTCCGTTGCCTTCAGGGAGTTGAGATCCCACGAGTCATGCAAGAGGTTCATGCTGGTTCATGTGGCGCCCACCAGACTGGGCCGAAGCTGTCCCACCAGATTCGGAGGTTGGGATACTTCTGGCCCTCTATGATCCATGACTGCATCGAGTATGCCAGGAGGTGCCATGCGTGCCAGGTTCATGCGAACTTTGTGCATCGGCCGCCGGAGCCTCTCCATACCACAAGGTATTCCTGGCCCTTTGCAGTCTGGGGACTGGACGTTGTGGGACCTTACCCGCCGGCGACAGCTCGCCAGTTCCGGTTCATTCTGACCGCCACAGACTTCTTCTCCAAATGGGCAGAAGCGATTCCGCTCAGAGAGGTCAAATCCTGTTCGATCGCTGACTTCGTGACCTCCAACATCATCTATCGATTTGGAGTGCCTCACGCTATCCTCACGGATAACGGAACCAATTTCCGAGCAGCCGAGTTGAAGAAGTTGTACGCCAAGTATAACATTCGCTCGAACCATACATCTCGCTATCATGCGCAGGCGAATGGACAGATCGAGGCGTTCAACAAAACCCTCTCTAACATTATGCAAAAGATGGTTGGTCAGAACAAGAAGAGTTGGACAGACAAGCTCCCCAACGCCCTCTGGGCTTATCGGACGACGACTCGCAATTCCACCCAGATGACCCCTTATTCCCTGGTGTATGGAGCTGAGGCCGTCCTGCCCATCGAGATCCAGTTGCCGTCCTTGCGCACTGCGGTCTACGACCAGCAAGCGCCGGACAGAGTTGCTGAAGCCCGTCTAGTCGAGTTGGAAGCACTGGATGAGAATAGACTTCGCGCTTTGCACAACTTGGAGAGGCATCAAAGCAGAATGGATCGAGCTTTCAATAAGAAGGTTCGCCTCCGCTCCTTCCTGCAGGGTGATCTAGTGCTAGCCCTAAGAGCGCCGATGATCCCCGGCAGGAAGCCGCCCAAGTTGGAGCCCAAGTGGGAGGGACCTTTTGTTGTCCACAAGGTCTATCCCAATGGCGCGTACTCCCTAGCGACTATGGATGGTAAGCGTGTCACTCCTCCCACCAACGCTAGGTTCCTCAAGCAGTACTTTGTCTGAGTGTGCCCACGTCCTGCACGACGTTAAACTGCATTCGTCCGAGCTACAAGACGTTAAACTGTTCAGCATTCGTCCGCGCTGCAAGACGTTAAACTGCCAAGTGCTACGTCCTGCACGACGTTAAACTGCATTCGTCCGAGCTACAAGACGTTAAACTGTTCAGCATTCGTCCGCGCTGCAAGACGTTAAACTGCCAAGTGCTACGTCCTGCACGACGTTAAACTGCATTCGTCCGAGCTACAAGACGTTAAACTGTTCAGCATTCGTCCGCGCTGCAAGACGTTAAACTGCCAAGTGCTACGTCCTGCACGACGTTAAACTGCATTCGTCCGAGCTACAAGACGTTAAACTGTTCAGCATTCGTCCGCGCTGCAAGACGTTAAACTGCCAAGTGCTACGTCCTGCACGACGTTAAACTGCATTCGTCCAGGCTACAAGACGTTAAACTGTTCAGCATTCGTCCGCGCTGCAAGACGTTAAACTGCCAAGTGCTTCGTCCTGCATGACGCTAAACTGCACTACGTCCGAGCTACAAGACGTTAAACTGTTCAGCATTCATCCTGCATGACGTAAAACTGCCCCTCAAGAACTACGTGCGGCTTGATTCCCATCCTTATGGGATACGTAGGACCGCCTGAACCTTCATGTTTCAGGCCCAGCCCCATCCTTCGGGAATTTCCATCCCATCTCGGGCCCTTGGCCCAGTTGCCCCCGGGTGTGCGGCGTATGGTGTGAGCGCGGGGCTATGCCCTCATTCACGTTGGTTTGCTCGTCACGCTGTACGCCCCCCCCCCCCCACGTTTGGGGATGCCTTCTGCTCCCCCCTTCTTTTCTCGTCCTGCATGACGTTAAACTGCACTTCAAGAACTACGTACGGCTTGATTCCCATCCTTATGGGATACGTAGGACCGCCTGGACATTCATGTTTCAGGCCCATCCCCATTTCCCGGGAATCTCTATCCCGCGTTGGGCCTCTGGCCCCAGTTCCCCTCCTTTTTGTGCGAGGCGTATCGCGTGAGCGGGGGATTATGTCCTCATTCGCGTTGGTCTACTGGCCGCGCCGTACGCCTCCCCCCGTGTGTGGGACTAACTCACACCCCTCATCGTCCTGCATGACGTTAAACTGCCTCTCAAGAACTACGTGCGGCTTGATTCCCATCCTTATGGGATACGTAGGACCGCCTGGACGCTTGTGTTTCAGGTCCAGCCCCGTCCCTTGGTTGATCACGGGGATCTGCCCTCTTTTGGTTGCTCTCTGGGTGAATCCTCCGACCCTTTCCGGTGATCTGTTAACATGTTTTGGGTACTTCGGTCTATGACTCGTAGTGTCAGATTCAACCCCGAAAATTCCTGTGTTGCTTGTCAGGCCTCGCGCTTCCTCTTATTCGAGCCTTCACTCAAAGGGATCCTTGTTAGCGGTTTGGGTACGATGCCTCAGTGCTCTCCTACCGCTCCGGGTCGATTTACCGGCGAGTCCTGGGCCGCAAATCGATATGAATCCTGCGATTGAGCGGTCGATGCTCGTTTGCTTGCCCCATCTTAGGCTGACGCGATCGGATGTTGTGTTGCGAATGCGTCAGCAACATCCTCGATCGCCATGTCAGCTCTTTCAGGCTCTGAACATTGGATTGCGCAGTCCTCATCACACTCTGCCTTTATGCGTTGTAGTGGAATCTCGACACTCTTTTCATACTGACCTTCAGTACACCTCTACACGTTAGACAGACCAACCAAGGTAATGATGTCGTTCGAGGCTCCCATGATCTGAGCACCAAGGATATATGCGGATATCCTCCCTAAGGGCCATGCGTAGCTGGACCCCTGTCCCCATAAGGAGGAAGGAGTCGCCCGAACAATCGCGTTCTGGGCCCAGTATATCTGGAGGCTAGCATCTCTGCCCCTCGGGTGATGGACATACGCAGGCCCCTATCCCAAGACTCTTCTCCTGGAATCGTGCGTGACCGCAAGGCCGGGTATGCTCCCACCTCCGCCGTGTCCGCCGTACCGCGATAAGCGGATTCCTCCATGGTCCGAACCACACGACCTTAAACTGTGTTGTCTGGTCCTACCACACGACCATAAACTGTGATCGTCTTGGCCGCCCGACGAGAAACGGCACTGCATCGTGATGTCCTCCTCAGGGGACACTCATGTTGGGCGCTGGTTAATGACCACGCCATTCATCAATGCCTTCCATGGCTTGATTATTGTGGCGACGCCAGAGATTTCTCAATCACAGGAATGTCGCCGCACAAAGAAAAACCATTCATCTTTAAGGACAAACAAGAAATATCAAATGTCGCTCCTTCTGTGTGCGAGGGTCAGACCCGCACTCTTCCCCGCGCTGGTGCCCGATTGTGTTGCGCCGCGCTTCAAGAACTACGTGCGGCTTGATTCCCATCCTTATGGGATACGTAGGAACGCCCGAATGTTTGAAACTTCGGGTCCATCCCCCCACCTCTTAGAGATTCCCCCTTCTCTGGGGAATCCGCCGCCTTCAGGTCACCCTCAAGGCGTGTTCCCCGACCCCTTGCAGTGGTCCACTGGTGTCAAGAGTACTCTGGTTTATTTCCAGGAGGCTCAGGATCCGCTTGGTCAGGTTTCCTCCGCTTTTCAGGCTTCGTGCTCCCTTTCATTCGGACCCATCGTCTACGCCCTGGGTGGAGCCCCCGTGAACGGTTCGGACACAATGCCTCAGTGCTCTCCCACCGACTCGGGCCGGTACCCCCAATGGCCTCGGGCAGCAAATCGATATGAATCCTGCGATTGAGCGGTCGATGCTCGTTTGCTGCCTCATTCCACCAACGGTTAGTGCGATATTGATGCTGCTTTTCCGCCACGGTCAGCAGTACTCCCATATCGTTACGCCGGTGCCCCCAGTCCTTGAATGAATGGCCGCATGATTCACATTTTCCACCTCCCATTCCGGCCAGGCGAAACCTCGACACTCTTGACACTATCCCTCAGTGCATCTTCGCATACCCAGGGGATGGGACCACGATGCGGTGTACTTTGAGGTCCTTATGGTCCGAGCTCTAAGACCTTAAACTAAGATCTCTCTTTATGGTCCGAGCTCTAAGACCTTAAACTAAGATCTCTCTTTATGGTCCGAGCTCTAAGACCTTAAACTAAGATCTCTCTTTATGGTCCGAGCTCTAAGACCTTAAACTAAGATCTCTCTTTATGGTCCGAGCTCTAAGACCTTAAACTAAGATCTCTCTTTATGGTCCGAGCTCTAAGACCTTAAACTAAGATCTCTCTTTATGGTCCGAGCTCTAAGACCTTAAACTAAGATCTCTCTTTATGGTCCAAGCTCTAAGACCTTAAACTAAGATCTACCCCTTATGGTCCGAGCTCTAACACCTTAAACTAAGATCTAGCCCTTATGGTCCGAGCTCTAAGACCTTAAACTAAGATCTACCCCTATGGTCCGAGCTCTACGACCCTAAACTAAGATCTCCCCAAATGGGGTCCTACGTCCTGCATGACGTTAAACTGCACTCTCAGAACTACGTGTGGCTTGATCTCCAGCCTGATGGAGTACGTAGGAACGCCCGGGCATTCCGACTCGGGTCCAGCCTCAGGGATCGTTAAGTCCCGCCCCTCCTCGTCGCCGGCCGTCTGGCCTGACTTCGGGTAGGGTGGTGCAGTTGTGATATTCTCCCCGATTCAGCTCGGGATGCCCCATCGCAAGGATGGGAAGCGACGGTTTCCTCGTCAGAGAGGTGCTGTCTGAGAATTGAGGTGACTCACGGCCAGATTAGTGCATCCGCCTAATACGCTTTCCCCACGGTGGCGCAATTTTGAGAGCGTTGGATTCTGTCCGAACAAATCGTCACTTCGCCCCACGCTTCGCATGCCCTGTTGATCTGGATTTTCCACCCTTGTGTCTGAAGGAACCCCAAAGCGGTATTCATGATGACATGTGGTCCGCCTCCTGCAATATGAATGATGGCCTTTTTCGGTCCGTCTATTGCAGTTGTTATGGTCGATCCACTGTCCGCCTACCGTCTTGGGCATTTCCTGGAAGGCCGACCGTTGTGGATGTCTGGATTCGGGACACGCGATTCACCCTTTCTCATTTCCCTATGTTCGGATAAAATCTCAACGCCCCTAGCATTGTCCCGCTCGTGTGTTGGAACAAGTTGGGGGGATGATACATTGATTAGGCTTGAGGTCTCCTTTCTTAGGAATGACCTCCCTCTTTTCTCTAAGAAATCCAGGCCCAATTGCGGATGCCTGATGCTTGGTTAACACTCCCGCAAGACAACGAATTGTGGTTGAGCATGTTAAACCAAAAGATGCAGATAAATATATTGATTCATACAGATGGATCAAAGTAGCGGAAGCAAATGTTTTGGGAATGGCAAAACAAAGCCCTTAGGGATTAGCGTGCTGAATGAGTCTTTCTAATGCCGCTACCCTTTGGCTGGTGGCCTCCAGAGCTGCTTCTCGCTCTCTGCGTGCCCTCTCTTCGTCGGCGGTCGCAGCGCGCAGTTCGTCGATTCTGGCCTGTGCACGCTCCCGCTCGACCTGAATTGTGACCATCTGTTGGCCCGCCTCCGTCAGCTGTACCTGGGCGTCAACCAGCTGGGCTGCTAGTTGCTCCACAAGCTCGGTACACGTTGCGACGAAGGCCTCCTTCTCTGCCGCCTGCCCTTCGAGGCGCCGGACTTCCTGCTCCGCCGCGAGGAGCGCCTGCGTGCTCTCCGACATGTCCCGACTTTGTGTGACGTCGGCACGCCGGCAGCTCTCGCGCATCTTTTCGGCCATGAAATCACGGACCGTTAGATGGAGGCGTTGAGCATCAGCTCCCCCGGCACACAGAAAGCGCAGCCAGGTTTGAAGTGATCCCATGCGCCCCAGCCACTCCGATGGGTCTCGCTTGAGGAAGCGCTGGATGCAATTCCACCCCCTGCGGCGCGTTATCCGGCTCTCCTCGACCGCCTCCGTGTCTGAGTCATCCATCTCCTCGGGATCGGCAGGCCGGTAGGCAGGGAAGGCAGCCAGCAGGTCTGCTGTAGGGTCCGCCCCTGGGAGGTCCTCACGAGGGATAGGTTCCCCAACATCCGGGCGACCTTCTTCTCTCTCCCCAGCGGCGCTGACACCCTCGTCAGCCCCCAACCTCTCTCCGATGGCAGCACCGTCGACGTCCGCAGCCCCTTGATCAGCAGTTGGTGGGGCCGGCTCGGTTTGGGAAGTCTGTTCCGGAGCAGGCGGCATGTCCACCACTGGTCCACTCGTAGATGGCCCGGGTTCGGCAACCCGATGAGCCTCCAGTGTTGAGATCACTGCGCAGGGCATGCCATGGTTAGTCACGGATCGTCAACGGCAGGCACCAGCAGTAAAGTAAGGAGACTTACGGGAGGTCAGAGTGTCATCTTCCGCTATCCCGGCCGCCGCAGGAACAGTTGCAGCAGGGGGCCCTTCCGCGCTTGTCAGTTCGGTAATGGGTGCCTGGCCCCCGCCTTGTCCTGCTGGCGCCCCTCCTACTCCCGCTGAGGATGCCTGACCAACATCCGTGCGCTCCTGAGAAAGATGGAGAAATGGGTTAGAAGCTGCATAAGAGAGTGGATGAAGCAGATTGAGTAGGGATAGAAGCGGACCTCGAGGAGCTCAGTGACATCAACGTTGTCAGAGCCGGCCACCTCGCCGCTCTCCCGTGGGCTCCCCTGATGGGATCTTCCCTCGGAGCCTTCATCCTCCCCCATTTCCTCCTCTTCTTCGGAGTCGTTGCTACTGTCGTCTTCTTCCGGCGGCATCTGTTCCGGAGCGGGCTCGAGACCGAGCATCACCTTCACCAGAAGGGATGGCTCCGCGCGCTGACCACGTTGGCGCGCGTACTCGTCCATGGCCGTCAGATACGCATACTGCCGGTTGAAGTCCACCCTGTCGGCAATGTGGAGGCGCCCGACCTCTGGCAGATGGATTCCTTCTCTGAGAATCTTTCGCCAGATGGCGTCGGTCCCCAGTGACTGCCGCAGGGTCATCCAGGCCGACCACAGCGCCGGGAAGACTGCATCGTGGGAGGGTTCGAGCAGACGTCTCACCTGCTTCCCGGGCCGCTCTTCGACCACCACGCGTGCCCCCTCTCTGGGCGCCGAGGTCGTAGCGGCAGCTCGCGATGTGCCCGCCGCCGAAGTCCCTGCCCGCGCCGGCTCCGCTGCTTGGCGCGCCTCCGTTCTCCCCCGTGTGGCGGCGCCTCGCCTCCTTCCTTGACGCCCGGTCTCTGCACGGGTAACCTCGAGCCGCCGAACTAGCTTCCGCAAAAGCCCCTCAGGGTACGCGATGGCCCAGTGTTCGGCGTACTCGGTTGCCAAGCCTGCGTCAACTCCGGTAGGAGGGAGAGTGATGACGTCGCTAGAGCCGAAAGCGGCAAACATCAGCCACATCTGGCGAAGGACACCAGGGTTCGTCTCCTCCCGGACAGCAGTGAATACCCTCTTCGGCATCCGTTGAAGGCACCCGAACTGCCTGGCGAACCGAGTCGGCACGTAAGGCTCGCATATCACCTTCCCGTCGATCCGAGCCACGAGCACCCCGCCCCGCATGTTCAGGAAGTATTCATGCTGCTCCAGCGGACCCTGCCCATTGTCGATCATCTGGCCGACGGGAGTGGGGAACGGACTGAAGTTGAAGTTGGCATGATTGCCAATCCGGATCCGCACGCCCTCCTCACTTAGGGTCATCGGAGCGACCCCCGCGATGTTCAGCAGGGAGGGTCGCAGGCCGTTGCCCGGAGGAATGATGGCATTCGGAAACGTGTACCCACCGAGGTGAGCAGCCACCCAGCCATGGAAGAACTGAAAGGGCCCACAGATCCTTCGTGGCGACCCCCCTCGTGAGATGCGTCCCAGGATGGCATACAGCCTCGCCAGCACTGGGACCCCGAGGTTGTATCTTTTGTTGGCGGTCATAGCGCCCGCCACCGCCAGTGTCGCCGGGCGAACGCCCATTCTCGCGTCCCGCACTGGCAGGAGCCACCCACTCAGAAAGGCGGCCAGGAACGCCGCGTACCGGACATTTGGGTCCCGGGCCTCGATGACGCGGTACCCCCATGAGCGGTAGTCTCCCGTCTCTAGGACCCGCCAGTACGACCCGTTCCGGCTCCTCTGAGCTGCGGTCGGGCACCGCTTCCCCCTACCTGGCATCTTGACCGTCGGGTCATGCTCCAAGAACTGGCCGAACCATTCCTTGTAGGCTATGTCCTTCTGGAAGTCTTTGATCCCGAGCCGCTGCGTAGCCAGGTCAAGCAGATGCCAGGTCAGGATGGGAGTCTGTGACCTGTCCTCCCAGGTGTTCTTCGGTGGCAGGAACTCATCGTATTGGTAGCCCTCCAGCGGGATACCTCCGATGCAGTGGATGTCCCAGAGACCGATGCCGACCTCCCCATGGTGAAGATGGAAGGTGTTGGTATCCGGAGACCATCGGGTGAACAGCTCCGGCCCGAGCTCGGACTGCTGGTAGAAGTGGAACTGCGACGTCCACACCGCCTCGAACAGGCCGATGTACCGCAGCTCCTCTGCGAAGTGATCGCAAGTGTGGCGTACCCAGAACGCCCAGGCCCACTCGCTGGTGAAATTGCCCCCAGACCGCAAGTCCCAGTCCTTCAGCCAGCCCTTGGTGTCGTCAGTGACACTCTGGCGATATATGCTCGAGTAGAGGGCTGGAGAATTCTCCGCAGTAGGCTCACCCCCGTCAATGGTTCGCGTCCTCGGGTTCTGGACGTAGACATCCAAGTGCCTGGTTTCCCTGGCAGGATGCCCATTGTTGGTGATGTTATAGCGGTGAAGCTCGTCCTCCCGGGTCACCCAGGTCCGCGGCGCATCAATCTCGAACCCTGGCACCGGAACCTCATCTAGGATGCCGAAGTTCCAGAGCGGCAGGTTGTCCGACAGCGGATATGTCTTCTGGGCCGGCGTCAGCAAGTCGAACAGGGATTGATTGTTGGAAACAATCTCCTTGGCTCCATAAACCTCCTCGTTCGTCGCCATCTCAGCTCTGCAAGTGGCGGCATCCCCCTCATTTCCTCTGTGCGCGGCCATCTCAGAAGTTTCGGGAGTCGTGCGGGTAAAGGGATGAAGCGTGCGGGATCGGACGAGGCTGGTAGAGAAGTTTGAAGGGTGGCGCGCAATCCAAGTGGACGGCGCACAATTGGAAAGAATTTCGCGCAAAGTTCCGGGTTTTCGCGCAAAGACAGGCGAAATCCGGATGGTTTTGCGCGCCGATCGGGCGAATTTCGCGCCGGAAAAGGCAATTTCGCGCACGAGAGCGTTGGAGCCTATCGCGCGGAAGGCCTGAGTACGGAACACGGGACCCAGGGCCCCTATTTATAGGCGAGGCCGGGGCCCGCGCTGCGCGGAAAGCACTTTGCGCGACCGCAGCGGCAAATTTCGCGCCCGGCGCCCCTTTTTGCGCGCCTAAGTCCCGCGCCGCCCAGGACTTCGGCATTCCGGCGTCTCCCTCGGAACCCGATCGTTGCGACCTCTCGCCGACCAGATTCCGAGGGGGGGCTTTTGTAGACGCCGGAAAAGTCCGTTGTTCCCAAACGAAGCTCTGGATGCGGAAAGCGGAGTGATATTTGGAGTCAGAGGCACGTTCCGGAGGGCCCGGAGGACTTGCGCGAAATTTCAGAAGCTCACGCGCAAAGTTGAGTCGCGGCGCGCAATCCTCTCGGGATGCGCGCAATGCGCCGGTTCGGCGCGCTATTTTGCGCGCCCGCGGCCTGCGCGGCGCCTTTGCGCGCTGGGTCCTGATTCCGCACCCGCGAAGCGAATTGCGCGCCCGAGACCGGATTCCGCGCCCGGGGTTGCCTATAAATATAAGGCGACCCCCGACGTTTTGAAGGTTGCCAGAATCCGAAGCGTCACTCGTTCGCGCAATCCAACCCCTTCCGCGCGCAATGCCGATCTTCAGGTAACCTCCTTTCTTTCGCGCAATAGAGCCTTGGGGTCCGCCTTCGCGCGCAATCCCCTTGGCTCATTTCCTTTGAATAAATTTCAACCCGAAGGCCTTTGCGCGCAAAAGAAGCCTCTTGCGCGCAATTGCCCCCGGGTGCGCGCAATCCGACCCGATTGCGCGCACCCCCCATTTTCAAAGTGGCCATTCGTTAGAGAATGAGCCGTTGCCCCTGCGCGCTATCTGAAGCCCGGTGCGCGCAATCCCCATCATCCGCGCGCGAAGCGCTGGCCCAATTGCGCGCCAGCCCGCCATTTTGCGCGCCGACCCGCGGTTTTGCGCGCAAAGCTCCTCTTTTGCGCGCAATCCGCCAGGGTCGCCTCCCTTGACCCCCTGAGGGTACCCGCCTGCGTGGCGCCCGATGATCCTCATCCTGGGTGCCCGAACCGTGCGCTGTCTTCCCGTGCAGCCTTCCAGGCTCGTGCGAAGTGACACGGACCCATCGGCGGCAATCATTCGTCCAGCATGACGTTAAACTGCATATTCGTCCTGCATGACGTTAAACTGCACAATGTCCAGCATGACGTTAAACTGCATATATGTCCAGCATGACGTTAAACTGCGCATTCGTCCCGCATGACATTAAACTGCCCATACGTCCAGCATGACGTTAAACTACACATCCGTCCAAGCTGCACGACGCTAAACTGCCTAGCCCCCATCGTCCGCGCTGCAAGACGTTAAACTGCCAAGTGTTTCGTCCTCAACACACGACGTTAAACTGTACTTCGTCCGGCAAGACGTTAAACCATCCGCTTCGTCCTCAACACACGACGTTAAACTGTACTTCGTCCGGCAAGACGTTAAACCGTCCGCTTCGTCCTCAACACACGACGTTAAACTGTACTTCGTCTGGCAAGACGCTAAACCGTCCGCATCATCCGATCCCGTGCTCTGCACGCAGGGTCTCCCCCGGTTTGGACGTGGCCCCCACCCGCTCGTCTCTGCAGGGATGTCGGGATTGTCCCGCTTTTGGGACGATTTAATGGGAGTGGCTTTTCCCTGCGGGGGAAGGGTATTACAAACCCCTAGTTTCTCGTGGGAGGCTGCACATGTGTATCTCCATTGTGCCTCCCCACTGCCGAAGCCAGTAGAGGGTGTGACTGGGATCGAGGTGTCTTCTGCTTTCGGTCCAAAGTCCCTTCCAACTGAGTTTTGCCGCATTCGGGCTGCCTCAAGTGCGTAAGTCCTGACAGAATGAACTACGTGGACTTTGATCCCTGTCTTCTAAACAGGGTACGTAGGAAGCCTTCTTGAGGTCCAAGCCCGCCACCTGGTCGTCCCGGTCGTATTTACGTTGGTTCGTCCATCAGTGGACCCCTCCAGGGTTCACGCTTGCGTCGATTCACCTATGAATCCTCCCCTGTGGGAGACTGCCCGTGTGTATCTCCACGGTGCCTCCCCACAGCCCCCCTTTTCCATTTCTCCTTTTATCGTCCAGCATGACGTGAAACTGTGATCCACCCGGCCGTTCCATCCCCCTCTGTGTGAGGTGGTTCGGTTCAATCCTCCGCCCTGCGGCCTCGACCTCTTCGTGAGTCGGCTTGCCGACGTCCAGCATGACGTTAAACTGTATACCCGAACTACGTTGACTTTGATCCGTGCTAACGCGCGGTACGTAGGAAGACCCTACGGGGTCCAAGCTCTTCACTCCATCATCCATCCTGATCCTTACCCGGGCCGCCACATCCCGGTGGGGTCATGCCACTTCACTCCACTCCACGTTACTTGGGAAGCCGCCCATGTGCTGGCCCCAGCGTCGGAGGTTCCCCGCAAGGGGTTCTGTCATCTGATCCACTTTTCGTGTTGATCGGTCCGATGTCGTCCCCGCTGGACGTTAAACTCGCGGCATACCCCGTGTTAAACATGGGAAGCTGAGGAAAACCTCAGGTGACACAGTTCCCCGCACCCAGTACGGGATGCCTCAGGCCATCATGCCTTCGAGAAGCCCTATTAGGGACGGAAGACAGACGTGCAGAGCCGCAGTGTTACGACACGCCCCCAGCACCCAGAGCCACCCGGCCTTCTCACTGCAGGTTGCTGCCCCGCCCAGACTCCTTGGAGCGTCCGGGCGGAAGCAGCGTAATTAACCGGTGTCCATGAAGATATGGCGCCGGGAACGAGATTCACGAACATTCTTAAGTCTATGAGGGAGACCCGGATTAGGCGACGAGTTCCGAGGAGACGTCCAAGGAAGGAGGAGCCGGCATCCCATCATCCCGGTTTCGATCAAGGAGCAGACGCCCCTGAATAAGGGACGGATGCCGCCCGCCCTTGGAAAGCGGGACTGCGGGACCACAAGCCGCGCGCCCATCCCCTCGGGTTGACGGGTGCACGCGCGAACGCGTCCTGGCGGAACAGCGTAACCCGACGCACATCCGCACCGAAACAATATGGAATAGTTAATAAATGGGTAATAAAAAGACATAAGTAAATCATATATGGTATGATATATATAATTATGTTTTTTAATATATTTAAAATAAAATTATATTTATTATATAAGAGTTTTGAATGAGTGTGAAAGAAGTCAAGACATACGGTAAGGGACTTCTAGTCTCACTTTTATTTTTAGGAGACAGATGAAAATTCACCAATAGTTTATTTTTTGTGGTGTATGTACTTCACCTTTTAAATTTTATATCATTAAACCCATTATTTTAATGATATTTAATATTTTATTTGATGTTATTCTTTTTTGGTGATTTCGATTCAAAATATTACTAAAGTGACAAGAGATTTTTATCTCAAATTTCCTTCTTTGTGAGGCACATTATGTTATACACCGATATTATTTTATGAGGTGTATATTCAAATCCATTGACATGTAATATAATGAATTTATTTATCCACATTATATTTTATGTTTCTTATTTATGTTATTCCTTCACGGGGCTTACGATTAAAAGTTACCATAGTGGTAATGATTTTATATTACAATATCATCATCTATCGGGATTGTTTATAATTTTGTTTCCGATGATAAAATGTTATGATATATATCTTAATAAACACATGAATTTTATCCTTCTATATTTATTCTTGTTATTTTAAATTAATAGTATCATTTTACATTCTTGGTAATTAAAATAATTGGGATGGTGTTTTTTAGAAAATCCTACTTTATTTCAATCTTTAATCAAAAATCCAATTTATTAACAAATATTTTTTTTTTAAAAAAATTATTATTATTTTATAATTTTAAAAAAAAAATATTACCTATTTTTTAATTTTTAAAATTTTATTAAAATACTCTTAATTTTGTTTTCTATACAATTACTGCTTGTATTTTAGTTAAAATGTGAAAGTAATCTTCATTTTAACATGCACAACATGAAAAAAAAATCCCATCATCATGACCATTATTTTCTTTAAAGATTATTTTATAATTTTTCAAAATTATTTAAGAATAAATATATTTTTAAAAACTATTATGTTTTAAAATGCTTATTTTTAATATAAAATGATATTTTCCTCAAGAAATGGAGTAAATTATTGACTGAAATATTTTTCCATCTAAGTTATAATCTGTCGATGTTACCTATGATTTACTGTGGATATAATCAAAAGATAAAACTATTATTATTTATTCAAATGGTTTATGTGTATGATTTTATGATGTTTATGAAAACATTTTCTCTTCCATGGGTTATACCATTATAAAATTCTTATGAATAGGATTCTGTTTCCATGGGTTATGCTATGATGAAATGATTATGAAACCTGTCTATTTTATATAAGTTATTATATGATGAAATGTTTATGAAACACATTTCAATTCATGGTTTATAATATGGTTAATTTTTATGATATTATTTCATGCATAAATGTGGTTTTCCTTATAAGATGTGTGAGACCTATATCTCTCTCAAATTCATTAGGTAAAGATTTATATCTCATGAGATAGACAATCCTAGATTAGGGTGTGAACCCAGTTTAGTAAGGGACTTTTTCTGCTATGATATATTTGGGAGTGAACCTTCACTACTATGATGGTTTGGATATTCAACCCATTCTACTATGATAGCCTTGGAAATGAGACTTGACTACTGTGGAAATTATTTTATATGCTTATGTGCTGTACAAAAATCTATGTATTACGACAATGTTATACTATCATGGATCGTATTATTTGATTCTCTTATGATTCATGTATTATGAACTACCATGTTATTATGGTTCCCAAGCATAAATTTTTGTAAAGTAATTAATATTAATCTAAAATTATGTAATATCCATATATGAGATGTCTAGGTCATTATAATCTATTCACTATTAACTTAGAAGGGGTACCTTTAAAGGTATGGGTTCATGAAATTAAAATCCATTATTCATACATTAGTTCAATATTTTTCATAGAAATTATTCTTTTTTACCATATAACATGAATGATTTATAAATTACTGAATGAAACTTAAACATTTTTAAAAATTATATTAGTGGTAATGTAAAAGTTAGGTTATATAGTTATCGTGACATTGTTTCACTATTAATAATAATATCGATATTTATTTATTTTTAATGTTATTTTTGGTAATTTTTTAAAAGTGATTGTTAAATTTATTTTTAGTGAGTTTTAGACCATTCACTAGTGTAAAAAACAGGATTTAACATCGGTTTTTTTATTTTTGATGTCAGTTTTTAACCGACATTTATAAAGGTGATGTAAAATATATCATTTTCAGCTAAGTGTTTCAACGTCAATTTTTATAAAAAATGACATTGAAAATCAAGAACATGAGGGTTTTCAATGTCATTTTGTAGAAAACCGACGTTGAAAACTGTATTTGCATCTGTTTTGGTGTCGGTTTATTTAAAAAATGGATGTTGAAACTAGTTTTCTTGCATCAGTTTTTGGTAAAACCGATGCGGAAAGTTAATTTTTTTTAGAAAATTCAGAATATTACACTTCCAAATTAATCTAAACCCCTATAAGAAAAACACAGTATACAAAAATCAAGCAATATTTATCATTGACTAAAAATTTATAACTTAAATGCTTTTATCTAGTTAATAAAAAAATTATCTATGCATTTGTATTATAAACTAGAATTAATAAACACATACCTAAAATTTAAAACATCCTCATTGTTGGTTTTTTTGAAGCATTTACTTGATTATCAGTATGTTAAAACACCTGTTACATCAAAAGAATTAGTTTTTTGAACCCATATGTAATATTATTCATAACTAATTGAATATACATACCTCAAATCCTAATCAAAATTAACAAATAGCTCGTAAAAATAGATTGAATATGGGTAATTTCAGTTTTGTAATGAGACTGGTAATCATTGAATGCTTACAATAACATTTAATGATATGATATTACAAAAATAGAATAATATGCAAGAAAAGAAAAAAAAATTAATATAACTATCCTTATCAAATTCATTAGTTTTCCTAGTTGTGATTATCTCATACATGAATCATAGAATATAATAACCACATTCAACATGTCTTTTTTTGATGATGAAATTTTAGTTATAAGACATTAAATTGATAATAAAAACCAATATATATCAAAAAATTATAATAAAATCTAATACAAAAACTAATTATCTTTACTTCTACATATTAGATTGCATTTGGTTTCTTTATCGACATGTGTTCATTCTTAATTTTTTTCCATGAACTTCATTTTCATATATATGAAATAATAATATATGTCTAAATAATGAGAATTAAACATAATGATCTTATAAAAACCAAAAACATAGCGGTCTCATAATGTAGATAATATTTTATGAGCATTCTCTCATAAAGAGAAAAACCAATAAAATGTGCATTCACTTGGGCCAAATATGCCTAACATACAATGCCCCCAACAATAAAAAAGTTCACAATTAATGACATTATAATGATCATTAGTTCATAATTATGTTTCTATTCTTACTTATCAATAAATGGAAAAAACTAACACTCAATATTCATTTGTGATAATTTCTTACATATTTATGTAACTCTATCAGGATTCAGAACATATTTCACTTACATGGAAATGAATTTTGGATCTATAAAACTATAAATTATTATTCTTTAATTTTGTATAAGAAGTGTGTGTAGATACCTAATTTAAAAATAATATATTCAGTCAATTTAAAACCATATTTTAATAAATAAATAAAAATTAAAATGTCAATTTCCTTACATGGAAAACAACTGCACCACATTCAGGTCGAACTCTTCAAAATAAACTAGATGCAAGATATCATCTTTGAGTGATCTCAATAGATATTTTATTCTACATATATCTACCATCATCTAAAACTCATAGATATTATCCATTGAAGAAGAAGCCTGATATAATCTTTGTATCCCATAAGAAACATCAGAAGTATCTACAGTCAAATGTTCCTAAATATTTTTTTCATTTATGTTGTTTATTTTTCTTTCAAATAATCTTGTATAAGTTAAATGTCATATAAAACTATAAGTAATTTTGAATAATTTGTAATTAATATTTAAGAAAAAATATTCCTCATATGAAATATAACAAATAAGAACATTTGGTCAAAGTAAAAAACAACCCAAACAATCCCCAACTCTAGTGATCTCCTCAGTAGGAAATGGTAGTAGAGTATTAGGATCTATAATATCAAGTACTGATACTCTAACCTGGACCATCTGCATAGGTTGGTGATGTACAGAATCCCCCAAAAAATTCATGAGTCCTGACACAACAATATGTATATCAGGACCTCCAGCAAACAACTCTATGTACACATTATGGTCCGAGCAAGGATATTGAGGATCAAAGTAGGCAGATGGGGCGGGGTAGTCCAAGTGAGCAGGATGGGAAGGATAAAAAATAAAAAAAAAATATTAGTGTTTATAAGTTATAAAATATAAAAATTGATGAAAAATATATAATATACGGTTTATTCTGAGTGAGGAGGCGGAGGATCGAAGTAGGAAGATGGGGCAGGGTGGTCCGGCTGAGTAGTCTATGAAGGAACAAAAATGAAAAAAATTTATTAGTGTTTATAAATAATAAAATAGAAATTTTGATGAAAAATAAATAATATAAAATTTGGTACGAGTGAGGTGATGGATGATCAAAGTAGGAAGATGAGGTAGGGTAGTCCGACAGAGAATGATGGGAAGGATAAAAAATGAAAAAGTTATATTAGTCTTTATAATTTATAAAAGAGAAAAATTGATGACAAATAAATAATATACCTGGTAAGTCTACACATATTGTGCCTATCTTTCCAAGTGTTCTAACAAATTCTTTTGCACTTATTCTTGAATTTGATCACCTCTATACTATTTTATACCTTTCATCTTGGCTTTTAATGATTCTATTTCTGGGTCTCTTGGTTTCTTACTCTGACCAAAAACTTTCCAAATATTAACACCCTCCTGATATCCTCTAACAAGGTTAGGGTGTTATGCCTTTCCCAAATAAGTGGATAGGATGTTCATCCTACCCTCGGGGATAAAAGAGCCATGTGTCTCTTTCTCTTTAAGTTCATCCTGAAATAAAAAATGAAAAAGTTATATTCGTATTTATAATTTATAAAATATAAAAATTGATGATAACTAAATAATATTTACTTTTAGTTTTATTAGCTACTTTCTCCGCTTCCTCTATAAGATACTGTTCATTTTTCCTTCTTCTTGCTCACTTCCATTTTTCATGGAAGGTGGGAGGAGATGGAGGACCAAACTAGACCTCTTTGGAACCACTACTAGATAAATCTCTTACTGCTTCAAATTTTTCTTCAATCATTTTATACTCCAAATACGGATAACCTCCACATGATAAAGTATGAGGGTATACATTTCTAAACTTAGTTTCTTGATGATATCTCCTAGATCCCTGTTATATAAAAATAAACTACTAAGTAATTAGATAAATATATAATAAATTTTACAATATAAAATAATTATCATTCATGAAATTTTTCTTCATAACGACTACCAAAAATCACTTCCATGTATCTTTACCTGTAAAATGATACTTAAGGAATCAGTTTTCAAACTATCTCTTTCCAAAAACATAAATTTTTTGTCAGTTTTTTTTTAAAAACTCTCTATCAAACCACCACTTAAGAGAGATGTCTTTTCGTAATTTATTGTGTTCCCTTAAAATTCAATGTCAACTATAATAGAATAAATTAAATATGTAATTTAAAATATTAAAGAATCAAAAATGAGATAAACAAATAAATTAAAATATTTTTCCATCATGGCCTCCCAAAGTTGTTTTTTTTTCATCCTATCCACAAACATCCAACCAGCATGTAAAATACTAATCCTACAATGGATCTGTATTGATATATAACTGATAAACTAAACAACATTTAGGCCAGTTTCATTATTATTATCATTAAAATAGATATCTAATCTCTCATCATCATAAGAAAGTTATAGTTTTGGTAAACGTATATTACCACATTTTCCAACTTTAGAACTTGATTTATCTATTGTAATAAGAGAAGTCTCATCCCCAAAGGATGAATCAGTAGTCCTACAATATTTTTTGTAAATAAATAGTTTTCTTTATTTAAATAAGTATTTTAATGAATATTTAATAATATGAAAAAATATATATTTCTCGGTAACTGCTCCTCTCTATATTTATCTAACAATGTTATAAGAAAGTGTAAATAAATTTTGTGTACCTGCATATCATTAGAAAGCTAAATATTTAGAAATAAGGAAGAAAACAACAATTAAGTAAAAAAATAGGCATGAAATGGTAAGTTTCAAAAAAAACCAAATATAAGTATTTACTAGAAAATTAGGAGACTAATTTGGTGTTTTCACACATGTCTTTATCATGATCATTATGTACCATATGCAATATGTCTATCTTATAATCATTTTAATCATCTGAAAATTGTGTAATAGATGAATAAGGCTCATGTAAATCAATAACATCATCAGCATCATCCTCATCACCCAAATGGTATCGTTTTCTTTGCAAAAAGACAGACCACTGATCATTCACTG
Organism: Viscum album; assembly: GCA_963277665.1. Lineage (NCBI taxonomy): Eukaryota > Viridiplantae > Streptophyta > Magnoliopsida > Santalales > Viscaceae > Viscum > Viscum album. The sequence goes on from OY728167.1 coordinate 953,907,963, forward strand.
GATAAATGAGATAAAATACCTACTTTGCATGTGTTTCCATGATAAATGGTTCCTCATTGTAATTAAATCATTTCAAATCAACCATTTTAAACCCATATTCATCATGTTTCACACCACTATTACTATCAATCCAATTACAATTAAACAGAGTGACTCGAAATTTAATATAATTAATTTCCCATATGTCTTAAAGAACTCTAATATATAGAGTTTATTTAGAAATTGGGTTTTTATCTTTGGCACTCGAAAGATGCACTACTTCAGTGAAGACCATCACAGCATTATTCAGAACGGTACTCTTGTTATCTAGATTTTTTTTGTGTAAAATGTGTATCCATTAATATAAAAACTCAGCCATGTGATCACATTAAGAGATGTCCCCCTTCTAACCACTTCAATGTTTCTGATGTAGATATATTTGTGGTGAATTTCTCTTTAAACCATGAAACAAATGTCTTCTTATGCTCAATCATCAACCACTTTTCATTTATTTTCTGATATCATAACTTTAATTCAGAAATATGTGATGATATATATGATTGAACCACACGTGTGGTATTTAAAATGTATAAATGTGCATGTATCACTTCCTCACATGGAATTAACTTTACCTTTAAGGCTTGAATCCCTATACCTTCACTATCAACTGTCATATGACAAGATATAAGGAGACAAATATGCTCCACTTCATACAAATAATCAGTACAAAACTCAATCGCATCTTCCGATACATATTTTTGACCAATAGAGGCCTCTGGTCAATAAATATTTTTAACATATCCCTTCAAAATTTGCATATATATTTCAAAAGGATACATCCATCATAAATAAATAGGCCCATATATTCTTATCTCATGCACCAAATGAATCATGAGATTAACCATTATATCAAAAAACCTAGGTGGAAAATACATTTCTATTTGACAAAGAATATGAGTTTCTTTATTCTAAAACACATCTAATAAATTTGGATCAAAGACTTTGCTATAAATGGATTTTAAAAAATTACATAACTTGATGATATTCTTTCTAAATTTTTTTGGAAATATACTACACACTTCTACAGGTAGAATTTGTTATATCAATACATGGAAATCATGAGATTTCATACCTATTAATTTAAAATCATTCAATGATACAAAGTTATTCACATTTGAAGAAAAACTATTGGGTACTTTAATTCCATTAAGACAATGAAAAAAAATATATTTTTATTCTTGTTTAATGTGTGCAAGATGGAGGTAAATATTTTATATTTCCTTTCATAGTGGGAGCTAACTCTAAACATATTCTCATTAATATCAAGTACAATCTATCATGAAATCCATCTTTCTTATTTCCTTTTATGTTTAAAAAATTTCCAATAAAACTATCACATTCTCAACATGCATAACATCGATGTTATGTTCTATCTCTAAAAATCTCTAATAAGGTAGTTTGAAAAAAATGGACTGATTCTTCCAAATATTTCTTTTAACACAAGAAATTATTTTATTTCCAAATGTTGAATCAATATTTTTCACCTTTTTGTAATATTCTTCATCTAACAATGGATGATGGGGAAGGTTGTATTCTTGCAAACAGTTAAATTATTTTTTTCAATCAATGATAAGGATGATCAATTTTCAAAAATTATCAATGTTCCATGTACACTATCTTTCTTCCATTCTTTAATTGATAATATAAAGTATGTTCTTCACAAATTGGACATGATTTACGTCCCCTGAAACTATATCTAGATTAGTTTCTTTATGCCGAAAATTTTTTTATAGTGAACATTATCATAACACACAAAAGAACATAATCTTTCTTGTATGCATCGAAAAATTTAACACATAACTACCATAGCAATTTCAAATCATCAATCAATGGTGAAAGATACACATCAATATCATTTTCTGGTTGTTTTGGTCTATAAATCATCAAGATCACCATAAAATATTTTTTCTATATATGTAGATGTTGGGACAAGTTGCAAACTACCTGGAAAACTAGCCATGAACTATGTTGGCTATTGAGGCTCTGATATGGATTCATTCCATCAGTACATAATACCATTCTTATATTTATAACTTCACTTTCAAAATCATGAAAATTTTTATCAAAACTCTTCCACTGTGGTGAATCGGTAGGGTGACGTAAGTTACCATCAAAGATGACCTCATCTGAATGTCATTTTAACCTTTTTTCAATCAAGTGAATTTGTAAATAGACAATTTAAACGAGGAATTATTGGAAGGTACCAAATTTCTTTATCAAGAGTTTTGATTCTGGTACCTATGAATGAATCAAAGTTGAATTATCAGAATTGAATGCAAAAAATATTGGATGATATCATTAAAAAGTAAAAAATTGATTTTTCATGATTTTAGATGATAGTACCTGAGAATGAATCTGAGTTAGCCTTCTAATCTATCTTATAGCATGATGTCCCACAAGTTGCACAACTTGATAAATATTCATATTTTTTCCTATATGGTACACAATAATTGGGACAAGAATGTATCTTATTATACCCCAATACCATTGGGCATAATATTTTATTCATCTCATAATTGTAATCTCGAAGCCCATTTCCTTATAAAAGTTTCTCTTTTAAAATCTCAAGTAAACTATAGAAACTTTAATCATTCCACCCTTTTTTTCTTTTAAGTTAACTAATCTTAAAACTTTTGATAACACTCTATATTTACTACAACCTAGGAATAATGGTTTCTTATAATCTCCATATAATTTTTCAATAGTTGCTATTTTTTTATGGTTTTAACACCTAAAACATTAATTACTTATTCAATACGATCCTTTTCCTAATTATGATTATTTTTATCAACATTGGATGTGTAATTTATAGTTCTTTCACCATGGTAGATCCAATATTTATAATTTTGGATAAAACCATAAAAGATTATATGATCCTTAATTTCTCTGGAGTTTAAATTTATCATATTCTAACACTTTACACATGGAGAGAAAATCAAATCAATGTTTGGAAGATTTCATTTAAAAAATTCCAATAATTCATTAACTCATTTTTCATATTCACTAGTGGTTCTTTGTAAATATATCCAATTATGTTCCATTTAATACCTCATATCACAATATAATTGGTGAAAATATTAAAACATATAAATATTTAAATATATTAAAACATATTATTTTTTATCCTTTCATGGATAAAGGAAAAAAATTCAAAATATTTCGTACTTGTGTTTTAAAAATCACCACATTCTATAGGAAACAAAACTCATTTTCAAGGAATGAATGTTCATTTGAAAACACCAATCCATTTTAAATCATTTCACATTATTTTAAATTCTTAACTTCATAAGGGAATTTCCAAACATTCCAATTGGTTTCAAAAACAATTAACATCATTTTTTAAAAATTAAACTAATTCAAGATTCAAAAATACCTTCTTTTTTTAAAACACTTATATAATAAAGAACATTTTCTATTTAAAAACACACCCCAATGCATAACCATCATGTTATCCATGATCCCATCCAATCCCAATAAATGTAAACTCTCATAACACCTAATCGCACAACCTCACTCACACTCCCATGAGTAACATTTCAGCAAATTATGGATCATACATAGAACCCACTAACCATTACCCACTACAAGTCAATCACATCAAACTAAAAGAACATTTTTTTTATTTTCATCAATCCCAACGTCTCACCAGTTCAAAGTCCCACTGCATGATCAATTACTACATCATAATTATAATAAAATGATAATGTTATTCTACATTATCATCATGCCACTAAAACCATATCCAATATCAAAATGATGTGTTATTCTATTAATAATTACCTCTACAACCAATGTCATTACCAAATCACCTCAATTTCTCTACATCACAGAATCCAAAAGAATCTTCTTATCTATACCACATACTCGATGGTACCTCCAATATACTGATATCATAACTTAAATAATATATTCAAGATCCTAATCTATAATGGAACTCAATAGTCTTGGATAACCCTTATTGGGTATCCCTCATTCGTTATATTTCAACCCAAGGGTATTAAGATCTCCCTCTTCATTTATAACCATATCTCATATATGTCACACTTTTTGGATAAAGATCAATGCTCCCATCTCTTATATCACATGGAAAATCACAGGCCAATACACTCCCTAAACGGTTTACATATCTATGTATGCATTTAAGGAATCAAATTTCTATTCATCATCGCACTCCATAGAAATAATCCTTACCTAAAATCTATATATCAAACTACCACTTCAAGGATCATTATCCCACCGATATGTATATAATAGAATAAAAATAAAAAACAAATCACAACCCACTATATTAAATCATAATTGAAGTAAATTAAAAAACATAGTTAAATGATAAATAATTTATCTTAAAAATTAAAAAAAACATACAAAATTCAGAGTTGAACAATGCAAATGGAACCTTAATCCAAAATTTTCTCCTTTGAATGCATTAAAGAGTAAACACTGTGAGCTCTAAACCAAAATTACTATAAAATTGAAAAATAAAGAAAAACAAAAAATAAAACCAGACCTAGCTGAATGTCGCCAAAAATAGGTATCTGAAGAACCAATATCTTGTAGATGATGAAATAAGAGTCGAGAGACAAGAATGGTGACAAAAAATCATGAAAATCTAAGAAAAATGACACCAATGGTCATTGGAGATCACAAAATGGTCCTCAGAGTCATTGTGAGTTGAGAGGGAGAATCAGTGAGTTATGTATTACAGAGCTAAAAAATGAGGGTTTCCTGATCCCGGTTTTTTTAAAAGAGTTTTGGTGTTGGTTTTTGAAAAAAAAAGATGCCGAAGAGGTCCAAAATTATTTTATGCATTATTTTTTATAAAAATTGATGCCAAAATATTTTTTTAAATATATGGATTTGGTTTTTGTAAAAAATTGATGTTGAAAGGTCCAGTGGAGACATTTTCTACGCGGTTTTCATAAAAACCGACGTCATAAATAATGCATGAGAATTTTTTGGCGTCGGTTTTTAGTAAAATCAACGCCAAAAACTTCTCGCACAAACTATTTACATAAGTTTAAAGAAAACTACAGTTATTACTTCAATGTTAATGCCGCTATTTCTACTAGTTATTTTCTTATTGATTGTTCTCATATAGAGAACTTATGTATCATTATCTAATATCTCTAAGTCAAAAAGTATAAAATAGTGGGAATATATCAATACCAATTTTTCTTAGGAGATATTAATATTTGGAATATGGTTTGAAGTTGTGTGCATAGTTATTAATATATATTATATTGAATGCTTCAAGATTATTTAGAGGAAGAGAAACCCAATGGTGGGGTGTTTATAAAAACCCAATTCATTTAGGTGGGTATTTTATTTTAAATTTATCATTTAATTTTTTAAGTTAATTAATTTGGAGTTTAAAACAAGATCAAGATTAGTAAAACATATTTTTGAGGAAAATTAAACGGGATTTAGAAACAATGGGGAACCTACTACTTGGTGGCCTTGTACTCGGTTTGAGATATTATTTAGTGTAATTGAAGAACCTTGTAGACTTATTAATGGGAACCCAATGTTTTTTAGTAGGTACCCGGTGTCACTAAATGGATATTGGACTCATATCTAGTACCTGGTATATTCCAAAATATTTTTTAAATTATTATAAATATGTAAATTTTTATTAAAAATACCAAATCTTCTTAAGGGGGTCCCTTGGGATAATCCCACATCATCACTTAGATCTCTTTCCCATAAGTCTTCTCCTTCCATTCTTCCTTCAAGGTAAATATCTTATCAATCTTGATATTCTCTTTCAATGTGTCTCTTTAGGGCCTCTCTTGTAGTGAATCTAAGGCAAGCCCGTCTTTTTATTTCCTTGATTTCTCATACACATTTGTATAAGAATAAAATCTGCATACCCTTGATCTAATTATATATTATTTTATTATATATATTAATCGATTGATGGAGATTTGTTACTTATAATAATTTGATATTTACTTTAGTATGATAATAGATAGGAGAATCCTCCTCTCTCTAATATTATTACATTACTATTTCTAATAGCAACATGGGATAGTGTTAGAGATAAATTGAAAATATTTTTCTTATAAACACACATATCTTCATTGATTTTTTTTTCAAATTAATTAGATTAAAATATTTTTTCTTATGTTCTATGAATTGAAATTTTTTATGATTCTTTGATTTATCATGTTTATTTAAAGTAGTTAATTATATATAAATGAGTTATCATATGGATTTTCCAAAGGAAGGGAAGTAGATAAGTTGTTTTCTAAATTGTTTATGTTGGTTCCTTAATAATTGGATGAGATGGGATATCACTTTTATACATTTATATACACATTGATTATTAACCATGTTAAAAATGATGGTAATTATTCCATATCAAGGGAAATATCTAGATATTATTGTTTTTAATTATAAGAGAGTATATAGATATAGATATTTTCGTTCCTAATGGAGGATGTAGAAATTCATATTTCCCTCCAAAGTGAAGATGAATTTATAAACATTCTCCCTCCTAAGAGAGGATATTTATATATATATATATATATATATGGTTATTTCCCTCATATATATAGATCATTATTTTCCCTTTTGTTTTATATAATGGGAATGTATCCATATAATAATGGAACCCAATATTTACTCAAAGTATATGTGGTTTATTTCTATAGTTTTTTGAATAACACCTGTGAACTAATACCAAATGTTAATGTTTATTTTATTATAGAGGTTATATGATTCAGTGATATTTTTAATCTTTGATAATATAAACATTTTATATTACTACCTCATACAATTTATTTTATGGTAGTTAGGTTGGGGTCAGTGGTGACAGATTACTTGGTATGTTTCCCTCACACCCTATACATAAATCTTAGGGAATATAAAGACCTTATAATCTTGTTTCAAGCATATTAATATTTTTTATTGAAAGGAATTTCAGGGTGGTCGATGATACAGATTTGGATATATGTCTTATCATCTTCTGTGAGGATTTATAATAGTGTTATGAGTGTTTATATATGTTGGTATTATAATTGTGGTGAGTCACAACAAGTTGAATTTTTTATTAATAACTTTTGTGACTCTTTTCATGTGTTATTTGAAATATATATATTGTTATTTGGTGTTATAAATTGTCTTATAATATGTATTTTATTTTTTATTTTAATGTAGTGAGGTTAACTTTCTTATCACACTATATAACTTATCTGTAAACATTTATTCTAACCCCCAATGATCAAGAATCATGATTGAGGTTTTTTGGTGGTTCAGTTAGGCTCTATGATTTGGACAAGTTCATTACATTATATATATATATATTTGTGTGTTTGTGTCATTAGTTTACCTTTTGTGAAAAGTACATAATAATTACCAAACATTTTCTTAAAATATTACCTATATAATATATATCATACTTTGATGTCCATCTAAAATTATTCTTGAGAATAATATATCTTTAGAGTGGTTGGGTATTTCATTGATCATGTGGATGGTTTTCTTAACAGATACAATATTTTACCCTTAATGTGGATGAAATTATACAAAGTCCTTCAATTGAGTAATAATAATAATGAAAAACTATATTTACCTGAGTAACTTGGGATGTGATCATATAATTTAATGGATTAAATATGATGCAATCATATATCATGGTCAGTTTCACACCCCAATTTTCTATATTTGTAATGTTTTGATTTCAATGATAATTTTGGTGTTACATGGTGTGGTTTTTAAATTATTACTAATTTTTTAGTTCTACATGGTCTGTGTGAATAGTCCTAGTGATCATGCTAGTAAATCATTAATATCATTAATTTGACATAAAACGTTGAATTTCATGTCCCAACCTACAAAGATATGACATAATTAACTATTGGGTTATAATTATGTTATTTTTGGGTTGAGATTTCATTAATTATCACAATGAATCAAGAAAATAAATTTATATTATTCTTCCCCAATCACAACTATAAAATTTTAGTACAAGGTAATGTTTGAGGTTAAACCCCCACAGACAATGTATCTTAGCATGAAAAAAAGTAATTAAATATTAAATAAAAAACATATGATATAAAAGGAAATATACTTCAACATTGAAATAAATTATGAATAAAATATTCACCATGATATCTCAATTTTAGGAACATAAAATATCAATTTATAAAAAAAAATATAATGGATAATTATACATCTATTGGAATTAAATCTCAGAAAATCCCTGGTCTTGGTCATCACTCTTTAATTTCTAAAATCCCTTTTACTTATAGTCAAATACTTTAGTTCATTTAGAAATCAGGTGATCCAATAATGAATTTAAATATATCACATCACTCACTCAATAGTCATGAACAAAGTTATTCACTAGAAAGTGCACTAAAATAGAGATCCATTTATAAAAGAAACAATAACTTTGTTGAAGGAATAAAGGTGAAAGATGAAAAAAATGATAGATTCAAAAAACATAATATGAACTATAATTAAAATTAAGAATACTTCAATACTAAATCAATATTCATTATAAAATACATGGCACAAAGAACTTCCATCTTCTTACAATAATGAGAGAGTGGAAATAAAACCCTAAACTGGCTATATATGCCAGCCTTCAAACCTTCATATAATCCCCAATAGTGAACCTCTATAGAATTAATTCCTATTAAAAACCAAACCTTGTTCTATACATAACATTAAACACTAATTTATAGGTAAAAAATTCATTGGATGTCTTTATTTATCTCTTCGTATCTATCCACATTGATATCTAATTCTAAGTCCATAAAGATTAGAAAAAAACTACACATAATATCACCCCTATCGCCACCAAATATATCTTAAATAATATCACTTTAATTTGAGATAATTTTACTTGTATATACACTATAGATACCAAATAATCATAGTATGAAAATATTCATCTTGTAATGAATAACAAGTTATCACTGATGCTCTCTACTAATCCTAAAAAGACCATGATTTAACACTATTCACTCATTCTATGAGTATATTCAACTTATATATCATCTAATACCAAATATATCAAAAAATAAAACTCTTTATAAACATTATAGAACAAAATCCTCATAATGTGATCAAATTATTCCCTTGAAACCCCTCAAATATATGTGATAAAAAAACTCCATGAATCTTTATCTATTTGTTGTCTCCATATCTACTGTATTATCATAGAGAAAAGCTCTTACAACATTACATGATAGACTCCCATGAAACATCTATCCATCATACATATGAATGATTTCCCATCACCACAATAGGCATAATATTAGAAAGGTCAGTTGATTTTCAAAATGATATTCAGATTCTACTATGGTCACTTCAGTTAGTTGTTTCCTATAATAGTCATCATCATGCAATGAACCATCCACCACATTGAAGAGATGAATCCTTTGTAATTTAAAGTTCTAAACAGCTCTGTGAGGTATATATTTTACCTCCAAGGGAATGGAAATCACTAGTTCATATTTTTACGGACTCCTATAAGTCAGCTAATTATGCTTTGTCAATCCATAAAAGGAACTTCTGATGAAATTTTATTTGGAATTTACCATTCATGTAACTATTATGGTGTATTGTTTTGGGACATGGAATTATTTATCTTATCATTTTATAACAATTTTTAAAACATCAGGATGGAAAAAAACTGTATGTATACATGATGTGTGCCTAGAAGAATCTGTTGTATAGAAGAAACCACCCACTTGAACTTTTCCAAAAAAGTTATCTTTATCTATGAAAAAAACTCTTACACGTAAACCCCTATAAAAGGATCTAATGTATTTATATCTTTAAATAATATCTCATTTATTATGTATAAAAACCATATGTGTCACTTACCTTCACAAAATTTTATTTTGTTGACCAAAATTGTTCTTTTTGAAAAAATCACCAAAATTATCCAAATTATATTCCGCTTTAATAAAAATAGAAATAAATAAAAATAATGGAAAGAAATAAAAAAAAATATTAAATAAAATAAATGTGGTTAAAAATAAAAATTCTTCACAAAATTCTAACCATCAAATCCCATCATAGTTAAATACATTCTTTTCCAAAAAAAATAAAATCTATAAATCATTACAAAGAAAATAACTATCCTAAAATGTTTAAAGATTATACTAAAAAGATAAAAAACTATCAATAATAAATAAAATTTAAAAAATCATATAATATGTATATTTTTTAACTCATTATTTTTCAAGAAAATGAATTACCCAAGCCTTTTACTTTCCTTCTCGAAATGTTCATATTTTTCTTAACACTAATTTAAAAAAATTAATTTGTTATTATTACTCACTATATTTTTAATCTACCTTGCTAAAAAAATTACATCATCACTCAAGGAATATTTTATTAGTGTTATGAAAATATATTATGTATATACATCCTAACCATATATTTTAAAAGAATCTAAATATCCACTGCATAAATATAAGAATTAACATTAATCATGAGGTCTTCCATATCATATCACTTTGAGGATGAGGGTTGTAAGGTAATTAATGTGAAAATTCAACCTAGAGGATTGAAAATGAGGTATAATTACTTTAATGATAATGAATGATATTAAATATAAATATTAATGAAATAAATTTATTCATTAAAATTTCATCAAATGATAACATCTTTACTTCCCTTTCATCTTCCTCATAGGTTCATAATTTGACAGTTCAACGGAGTGAGGAATTGTCGTCTTTCTCTATAAATTTTTCTTATCACTTTTTTTTATTCAATTTTTCAAGTTAATGCTTTTCAATATAATTTTCACACTCTTGGAAGTGAAAAAAAACTAGAACCTCTATCCCCACCATCAATATCTTATCAACGCCCTTTTTAATAATTAACACAAGATTGGGGAAGGAGTGTCTAGTAAAAGGTCAATCCAATGTATCCAATTTTCAAAAAAATTATTCTTTATTGTATTTATTTTTACTTTTTTACAAAAAATATAGAGGTTTTAATATAGAAAAATCATAATACATGTGAACCTTCTTCTCATATAATCAAGAAATACACCACCAAACTTAATCATGGAACTCTCACATAATGGTAACATGAAAAAAATATTCATATTTAATCCTAAAAAGAACAATCATGAAATTATACCAACGAATAAGGTTATAAATAAAAAAATTCTTGTAAGGTGGGTTTTTAATTGGGGTTAATCATGGATTCTATGGGCTTAAAAAATAAATTAAATGCAAAATCAGAATTCAAGATAAAATGATTTAAATAAAAAATATGTTAATGATTTTTATGTGACTTTGTTCTTTAATAGATTCCATAACATATGAATGTATTTTCTACTGGACAACATATCTTTTGTATATCTTAATAAAAAAGGATTAGGAAAGAATATGATAAAACAAATTAGAACCCTCTTAAGAAGGGAAAAAATATTGATAATCACTAATGGAATGAAAAATAAAAAAAATAAAAAACATAAACTTCATAAAATAATACCATAAATATATTAGAGAAATTTTATAAATATAAATCCACCATCCTTTTCAAATAATGAATCATAAATTCAATAATCTCTTTCTTATAATTACTCATCCATCCCTAATCTTACTCATTAAATATTTAAAAAATTCCCATCTAAAACATAGAATAATAGTGTTCCTAAAAAAACTTATCCATCATAGATAAAAAATATAGAAATAAAATTAAGTTTGACATAAAAATTACAAGACATACAAAACATATGACAAATAATAGTGGAATTAAAAGAGATAAAGAATTTGAAAAAATACTCCACCATCTACTAAATCTATTTGCTTTTATCTTTCTCTCATCTTATCATAATATGCCTTCCTTCATTATCTTCATAGGCCAATAAATCAAAACAAAAAATTTGAAAGAAAAAAATCCATCTTAATAAACATTAAATATTACAAGGGAGAGTTAATCTACAATCAAAAAAATATTTCTTAGAAAAATTTATAAAGATAAATTCCTATGAATGTATAAAAAACATAGGTTTCCTCCAATAACTATTTTATTTAATGTAGTTTATCTAGACACAACCTATTTTTATGACATAATAAGAGTATGTAAAGAAGTTATCTAGCCTAGATTAAACCCTAACTAAAATTTCATCTCATCTAGAGTGATATTTATCCTCCTCTTGAATGAAACTATCCTGGCACTCTTTTTATGAGAGAACCACGTTTTGGATAGTCTTAAGGAATGAAAAAGTAACTCATGGACTAACCAAAGCTAATAATACTCTTTTTTACAATTTTACCTCCCCTATTTATAATTTTTAATGTTATTTTTTTCTTCCAAAAATTACAACTTCTCTTCCCTCAATATCTTACTTAATTAATTTTTTTCTTCTTTGTTCTCTGACTTATCAATTGTATGGGTTTCCTCCATTGATTATGTCACATATTCACCTTCATATTTAGAATCCATTTTGTATTCCACCTCATGTTCAACATCACCATCAAATTTCTCATCATTCTTTTTATAAAAGTTTTCTTCCTCCTTTTATTCATAATCCTTGTTTTCTATTCTCTCCAAGTGTTTAAATACCTATTTTAATTATTCTTTCACGATGTAAAGGATTTTTTCTTTCAAACCCTAGTGTGGTTTTGGCACCAAACCTTGGATTTGTATCTTCTCATTGATTGTAATAGTTTTTTATTAGAAACTACCATATGTATCTTTTTTTATATGTAAGAACTCGTGATTTTTTTAACCTCTAGATGAAAAATAAAATACCCAAGAACATAAAAAATAATAAATTGAAAAACATAAAATAAAATTAGGATAATGAATTATATGATAGAATTATTTTCCTTAATCTATAAAAATACATATTCCTAATAAGACCAAAGGTCAAAAATATAGTTACATAAACATTTATTACCCATGAAGTCTCATTAATTCTCATGATTAATCAAGTTTATAAATTTATATTACTCTTCCCTAATCAAAACTACAAAATCAAAGTACATGGTCAAGTATGAGATCAAATGCATATAGAGATGTTATATTAGTATGGATAAATCTAACACAATATTACTGATGTTAATGTAAGATAAAATGAAATATAATTCTATTTTGAATGTAATTTACAAAGAGATCCTAAAATTCGCAGATCATAAAATATCAAAGAAATAAAAATTTAATGGATATACATGTCCTTGTTAGTATAATGCTTCGACCCCAGTTACCTAGAATAGATGAATTATTACATAAAATTGGCATAATTCAAGGATTCATGCCTCAAAATTCTGATTATTTTATTAGCCTTGGAAGTACTAAATACATACATAAGTTTTACATTACATCATAAAATAAAAAAAACATTATGTATCCTTTGAACACTCTTATATCCCTTAGCTTATTCCTGCAGGTTAATCAAAATATAATTCTTTGCATCCTGGGAAAAATAAAACATAATAAAGAGTTGATCTCAAATTCTTAGTAAGGATTACAATATATCAGAAACTATCATAGATAAAAAACATTTAAGGTAACGTATAAGACTAGAACACGAGCCTTTTAAACTTAAACTTCAGCATAATATGGAAAAGATAAATCAAATAATACTATTTACTTATTCACATGGATATTCTACTATTCTAATAATCACATGTAATATCAATATCCAATTTTATAATGATGGAATGCATAATTCCAGACTTCATAACCACATAGTCAAGGCCTTGTGCTAAGACTATAAATAAACTCTTTTCAAGGCCTTGTGCCAAGACACTAGTCTATCTTATGAGACCTACCGATATATCAAGGATATATATCGGGCTCCACCCTTCACTTATTAAGTCCAATGCATTCCTCATATGAAAGGGTGAAACATAATCTAAGCATTCGTATTAAAACTAGCATATGAAATGTCAATACTTTAACTATAAACCATGAATGGTATAAAAATATCACATCCACAGTCAAACATAACTCATTCAATACAATATGGAAGATTTTATTATAATAAATTAACCTCAATTGATAATAATGAAGGATATTGACATAGTTGAAAATAATCATCAAAAAAATTTGAGAGAAATATCCCCCTTTTTCTTGAAAACATTTAAAATTATCATTATTTATCAAGAAGTTGTTTAAAATAGATTTTTGAATCAAAGCATCCCATACCACCCTGAAACTTTTAAAAGGAATTTTAATTTTAAAATATTAATTTACATATAAAAAAATCCTTAAAACTATTTTTAAAACATGGAAATTAATGAGAAAGATTTATAAGAATAAGTTTTTAAAGAATTTAAAATGATATTTTAGTTAGAGTTCCTAACCAAATGAGATAATCTTGAATAAAAATAATTGAGGTAATAAAAACTTAATAATATCATGAGAATAAATGTATTCATGATATATTATGTCAATGTATAGTATATACACCAAATAAAAGTGAATTGGAACATAACAACAAAGAAGTCTCAATGGAATGTAAGTTGAGATGAAATCCCTTATAAAGACTGTATCCTTAAGTTAAGGATAAATCAATGAAATAATTATGTGTGAAAATATAAATACACTAAATATGATTGGATATTAAGTGTAATACAATTAGAGGACATTCAAACATATTCTTTAAACAACAACACCAATGACTTGGATGTTTAACTCAATGAATAAAAAATTGAGTTAAGATTACTCTTATCAAGTTCATATCGATGACTTAAGAATTTATAAATGGAGTGATTCTGTGTATCAAAATAATAACCACAAAAAGGGGAGTATAAATTACTACATAAATAAATAAATAGTGATTTCACACATATTCTGTGAGTAAAATAATCAATGAAGTTTGCGTAAAACCTAATGAGTCGAAATCGAAATTATAAATTCCCTTACCGATTTGGTGACTTACGAAACATACACCTTATGAAAGAAGGATTATAAAATGAATATTTAAATACCCATAAATTAAATTATATTACATAAGTAATACAATCATGGGCAGTACATACACCACACAAAAGGAAATAGTAGAAATATAGCACGAATCTCATAGAAATAAGAAGTGAGATGAAAACCCCTTACCATGTTGTAATCAATCGTGTCATGTGACCAAAAGGTAATAACCACCAAATTAATTACATAATACCATAAATATAAATATAATAATGATAATATATATCAAATGTAAGTACACAATACCCACATGCAATAAATAAGTGGCGAACAATGGAAATCTCACCGAATTAAAAGTGAGATAAGAAACCCCTTAACATGTTGTAATCAATCGAGTCGTATGAAAAAAAGTTAATAACCACCAAATTAATCACATAATACCATGAATATAAATATAATCATGATAATATATATCAAATGGAAGTACACAATACACTACATGCAATAAATAAGTGGCGAACAATGGAAATATCATGGAATTAAAAGTGAGATAAGAAACCACTTACCATGTTGTAATGAATAGAGTCATATGACCAAAAGTTAATAACCAAAAAATGAATCATAAAATATCATGAATATAAATATAATAAAGATAATATATATCAAATGGAAGTACACAATACACCACATGCAATAATAAGTGGAGAACAATGGAAATCTCACGGAATTAAAAGTGAGATAAGAAACCCCTTACCTTGTACTTTTCCTTTGTATAGGGTAGTTTAACCTACTGTATAGTGATGAAATAATTTTTATTAAATTATAAAATAACAAAATACATAAATATGATTTAATATATGATCTTATAATATTTCTTTGTTAATAATATTTTGGTAGTATCATTGTTTCGGGTGTTAACTGATTCGTTTTCTTTTATATGATTTGTTACGTAAGCCATGTTTGTTATAAATATGATGTATTTGATTCATATAAATAATGATATTATGTTCATAAACATTATTTTTAATCATAAAATGAAAATTAATCTTTAATGATTACGATGGGGAATGAATCTCATCGCGTTTGTGGAGACGGCAATCCGTACGTACGCACGAGTGACAATATCATTATATTGATAGTGAAATCGTATGTAATTGGATGGTGTATCATATATATAGAATCATTATAATTTTATATTTATTATTGACATCATTTATACTCATTATTATACCCATCCAAATAATTAAGTGTTTGAATAACAAACCACACCGCGACGTGGAGACGGTAAGCCATACGTACGCACGTATGGTGATTTTGTCATTTATAGGATGGATATAATAATAAATATGGTTGTAACATATTTATAATAACATAAAAGTATTTATAAAGTACTGGATTCATTATTTTGGTATGGAAACAAAAAATAAATAGGAAGTGGAAGAAGAAAATAACTTGAAAGAGGGCGGTGAAATTATTACCTCTTCCTTGAGTGTTTCCTTTTGAGTTGATCAAAAGGGCTCCTTAGTTTGGATTTTTGATTAAAGTAAGTACTCTAGGTTGATGTTAGGGAATTTGGGATGATATTTGGTAAGGGTTTGTTCGATAAAAATGGCTTTGGAGGTGTTAAATTAAGAGAAGTTGAAGTACCCTTTTATGAGAGAGGTGAGGGTCACTTTAAGAAAACCTTGAAATATTTTTTTATAATAAAATCATTTTCAGTTTATAATGGCTCCAAAATGATTTATTTTGAATATAAGGTCGGTATTGGTAGAAAAACTCTCAACAAATAGGTTTTATACAAGTTTAGGTTACCATTTTAACCTTATTGTTTAGATTTAACTCTTAGTTAAATAGTTTAACTTTTACCGTGTCTTCTTGTATTCTTACACTATGAGGTTAATAAACTTACTCTAAACTTCCAAGAGAACATAAAGTGGCTCATTAATTACATATATAATATTATTTAATCCCTTTGGCCTATCCTTGTATTTTTAGGAATATTATATCAACTAATAATATAGTATTTGTTTTAAAAACTCATTTATGTCAATATTGACATTATTTAGTATTTGGTTTTTGTAAAAATCATAACAGCATGATTACTTCAAAAAAAATTATTTAATCAACCCTAACATGTCATATTAACCTAAAAAATTAGTGTAATTCATAAAAAGTCTCAAATTACATTTATTTGGATATTTATAATATCAATTATTTTAATCTTTCATTAATAAGGTAATTAGTGTATCATCATTGTGTTATAAATAAATTTAATTATTTAATGTATAAAAATTATAAATAAAATACCATTATGTAGGAAATATTTTTATCTTTATAATTAATATTTATATTCTAATTTATCTTATGTATAACTCTATATTAAAAATAGTTTAGTTATTAAACTTTGAATTTAACTCTTTTAACTCTTCTTTAAATAAAATAATAATAAATGTCCTAATCTAATAAAAGTGGACCAAAGAGGATCATATTTTATTAATAAGGTTTTTTTGGTCTAATTACACTTATTCAATAGAATTAGGACATGTTTTATGGTAATTATAATATCATTTTTACCCTTAATTACCCTATTAAATTTTAACCGTGGTAAATAAAAGTCAAAAGTTACTATTCACCATAAATTATTTTCATCTTATTGAACCGAATTTTACTTACTTATGTCAACTGTGTCTCTTAGATTTTTGAAATTCAACTCATAGATATAGTAAAATTAAGTTTTATCAAATTTTGCAAATGCTTCTAGAAGGTGGGTAAAAGAGGTTAAAAAGTTCAATAAAATTTTATACATCTAATTTTATTATAAAATTACTCCAATGAATTAAATTGAAACTATATAGGTATTACATAACTATCTTGACATGAAATAAATTTAAATAAAATAAATAATTATTTTAATAAAAAGTCGGTTTTAAATAATAACGTAGTGTTTTTCACTATTCATTAAAAAATGAAAGTTTTCAGAAAAATACCAAAAATTCACCCAAATATAATTTTGATATTCCAAATTAAAAACATATAAGTTTCATTTATTAATTTAAAATTAATTCTCGTTGTCAAAACCAAAAAACGGGTTTTTAAAAAGTAAAAAGTATCAAAAGATTGGCATGTGCTTATGTCAAATTTAAATGTGAAATTACTTATAATGACCTAAATTATATTAAATGATAAAAATATAATCTAATTATACTTCAAAACCTTTCAAATTTGTAATTTAACACTATAAATTATTTCACTTAAAAATTTGTTTTCAATTAAAACATAGTATTTTTCATTATTCATCAAAATATGAAAGTTAATAGAAAAGTACCAAAAATTTATCCAAACTAAATTTTTATGTCCCTATTATAAATAATAATTTAATTTCATTAAATTTAATATATAAAAGTGTTAAATATTGGTTTTAAAAATGGTTTTCCATTCGAAGGTGGTAAAATTGCATTTTTTGAAAAATACTACTTTTATCTGAAAAAAAATGAATTTATTGTTATATTATGTATAAAAAACACATAATATGGATTCTAAAATTATATATAGTATATAAAATTTAAAATTAAGTTAATACTATTCATAACCACTTCTGAACGACTAGTTTGGTAAGTCGTAGTGCGCTCAAACTCTGTGTTGCCTGTAGCGCAAGCAATTGAATTACTTTAAACAAAATAACTTACTTTGAAATCTTGGGTTGTTACAGTTAGAATTGAATCTATGAAAAGGCTTTGTCTTGGTTATCAAAACTAAAATCACTAAACTCCCCTTTTCTTATAATGATTTACTTCAGTTCATTTAGAAATTATGTGATCCTTAACTATATTTAAACATAGCATATAATTGACTTAATCGTCATGAAGAATGTTACACACAAGTAAATTAATTAAAATCTAAAGCCCTAAATCAATGAAATAATGGTCATTCACAAGGAATTAAAGAGTGATATGAAAAGAAGGATGAATACAAAAAACTCAAAACAAATAATAATTTAAAATAAGAATAATTAAAACCCTCAATCACCCGTTATTAAAAAATCCAAAATAAAAATAAGTACCCACAATTATAACCATTAGAGAGTGAAAATAAAACTCTAAACTGACCTAAGATTCTAGACTTTAAATAATTATTTGAACCCCATTAGAGAACCCCCTAGATAATAGTTTATACTTCAGATTAGATTTTCCTCTTTATACAACACTGACCCTTACTTTACAAGAAAACATATCACATAGATCTCATCATTTTTATCATCATATATATTTAAATCTATATCCAAATCATAATATATATTGGTAAAAATCAAAAACCATATAGAATATTACATATATCTCTGAAAAAATATCTTCAATAATATGTCAATAATATAAGATAGATAAATTTTTATATATTTCATATATACCAAAACCCAGGTGTGGAGGTTTTCATCATGATGAAAACACCAAATAATAATGAACTCTCTCTACTGATCTCAAAAAAACAATAACACTACACCATGAACTCATGATGAAATAATATTTTTCCAATCCTTCATAAAATATCATATCTTTTATAAAATATGAATATTATCAAACACACTATAATGAAATCCTTATGGCATGATCAATTTATTCAAATTAAAACCATTAGACATTCATGATAAAAAAACCCAATGACCCTTAAGCTTCTTCATGACTCTATTTTTACTTCATAATCATGATCGTGAACTCTTAAAATATGATATTTTTACCTAAATTATAATCTCAATCCCTTGAACATACTAAATTCCCTCTATCACCATGACATTTATAATTTTTGGTAGGTCTGATACTTCTCAAATGAGAAATAACTTTCCACCGTAGCTATTTTAGTTAAACGTTTTCTATAGTATCCACCCTAATTAATTAAACCATCATCCACATTGAAGGCCATGTATAATCCTTCTTTATTTCATGTTCGAAACAACCTAGTGAGATATTTCCTTGAACTATAACCATATGAAAATCACCATTTCATCTTCATACAAACTTCTTTAATTTTTCTTATTTTTCTTAAACATTCTATGAAGTACATTTCAGTAGAATTTACCATTCATTAATAAATCACAATGCAATTATATAGGACAAAATGTAAAAAATATTCTACTTTCATAAAAAAATTAAAAATCATACATAAGAGAAAAACCTTACGTATACACAATGTACTCCTGAAATAATCTTATATAGACAGGGAACCACCTTCGATACTTCTCTAAAAAATAAACCCCTTCACATGAATAAAAAACCGAAACATAATAAGAATCTTATTATATTATAGTTTCATGATAACTCAAATATTTTTAAGATTAATAATTATCCATGAAATTATATACATCATTTGTATATTTATGTAATTTTTATAGTTATTATAGTATGAATCTTCTTAAAGGTTTAAATAAACATTATTCATTAACAAAGTATTATCAAAAATAAATTCATTAATCACATTTAAATTTAATTCCTAATGAAAATTACATTTTATAAACCTATCAATATAATTTAACATAATTATTGACACACTAGGGTATTCATGCCATCTATGGTTTTGAAATTTTTAATAATTCAAATCACACATGGTATAAATTCCCAAGAATTATTCTTAATAGAAACCCTAAATTTAATAACCATAAAATATTCTATAAATAATTATATTTTTTATATTTCAATAATTTAATTATACCACCACTAAATAAATAAAATTAATTAAATTGTGAGAAAGTGGGGATAAAATTTTAAGAAATAATCAAGGAACATGGAATATGAAAATTGTCTTTCCTCATGGTGTAAGAACCATTAATTAATTTATTCTTTATCAGCCTATTTTCATATAATCAATACTATGATAATTATTAATCTATCACTATTACCTCAATAATGAATAACATGAAGAACATAACACACTATTCTTCAATATTCTATGATAGAGAGAGAGGGAGGAGAGATATTTATCTCTCCTTATTTTTTTCAACATCGATAACAATTAATTTCAAATAAGAATTCTTGATTATAATAAAGAATTAATTTGTGAATTAAATTCAACCATAATGTATTGAGATAATAATGTTTTTACTGGTATTATGATTATCCATCTAAATTTATTATTCAACATCATGGTATTCATATTTATATATAGTCATATAACTAACCATGTCATTTTCATTAGGGAAGAGTCAACACCACATCACCATTATGTGGCTATTCTAATGCTACCTCACCCATCCACAAATACAAATAAGTCTTTATTTTTTATTGTATGACTTTATGGTCTACTTAAATACATGAAATTACTCAGTACATAGCTCATAACCAAAACATATAATTTATAAGTCTCTTGCAAAAAAACCATTTAAAAAAACCAAATTATAAAAAATTTCATCCAATTTATCAATTGAGAGTCATTAATATTCATACTTGAAAAAAAATATTTATTTATTAAATATTAATTTTCTCATTAAATTCGAGTAACTTTTAAAATTTACAAAATTTAACTATTGGATATACCCCATGCTTTGACATAAACAAAAAAATAAAAAAAATTGTGAGGATGTTTACCATGGTGGAATTAAAAATTTACCCTTTTTAGAGACTCAATACTTAAAAACTCAATAATGAGCTAAGTTACGATCAATAATAAATGCATTTCAATATAGAAACTACGACATGGTGTGATTTGGTAGAGAAAACCACATCTATTCCTAGGAATATCATATCCAATATGGACTGTGTTTTCTAATAGTTATGAATAAGGGGTATGGCCCATGTGAAAATATACTAGTAAGGGCATACTTGTAGTAATAAAAAATAGTATGATTATTAATTATTTTCATGATCATAGCACCAAACTAACTTTAATGATTTTTTCAAATACCTCAACAGTACAATTCCATGAAAAAAACTATATTTTGACCTCAAATTTTATATTGAATTTGGGAATCATCAGACCATTTTAGTGACTAGTACCATGTAATGTAAGACTTGCCTAAAGGTTTCAATCCAATTTTTCTAGGGAGACCATTCCATTCAAATAATCAATCAATGCTATTTAAAAAAAATAAGGCTAAACAAAATCAAATGTGGTTTTATACATGGATAAAATTTCACCAATTATATCTATTTAATGCTATATTTTCATTGAAACCATTTTAACAATACCGTGATGAATTATTTTTTAGAGTTAATTTATGTCACCATATATTTATTTTAATTAGATAATTTATCAATAATTTTATCCAATTAATGAGTGCATCCCATGGTTTTCTTCAAAAAAATATAATTTCAACTTAGGTTAGAATAAACAATAAAATGATAGGTATATATATATTTATTATCAATGAATTATTTTCCAAAGTCAATTTAGAAACCAATAGCCTAGATATTTTCAGAATAAAGATAATGTTCAATATATAAGGAATTTTCATCCTACAAAACCACCAAAAAATCTAAAAACAACTTTGATGCTTTTTTTAACAATAAATGACAATGATTCAAAACCATTTTACCTACGTAGAAAAAAAAATTAATAGATTTTAGTAGTTTTAAAAATCATGGAAGATGTTTTTTACCAGTACATCTTGAAATATATTAAAGAGGAAAGTAAAATATTAGTGAACTGAACCTTAGGATTTGAACTGAAATAAATGTTCTATAGGGTAGATATCCTTAATAAAAAACTATTAAATATATTTTCACAATTTTTTCCTTGATTTATATCATATAGAAGAGATGTAAACACATTTTAATTCTATTGAGAACTAAGAGGCAATTTTAAATTAAAAATTAGTTTTAAATGAAGTTGTTCAACTTGAGAGAATCTATAATGATTAATTAAAATTAATGGTACCTTGGGATGGTAAAAAATTCTAAAAATGAAAAAATTATTCCCAAAACACCACTGAATTATCCTAAGGTAGTCCCCTAGTGAGTTGAATTTTTGAAAGTGACGTAGATAATGATATTTTAAAACATTTATTAATATATAGGATAATAATCATTTTCTAGATTTAGTTAAACAAATTCCAAAGTATACTAATTTTTTTATGGAAATATTTCCCTATAAAAGAAATCTAAAATTAAGAGAGAAAGTCAATAATGGGTGAAATATCAATTAAAAGACAAAACATAACCTCCCTACCAACTGCAAGGATCCTGGAACCTTTACTATTTAATACATAATTATGGGCCTTTTGTTTAAATATGTTTTTTCAGACTTAGGATCTTTAATAAATGTAATTTATCATTCCATTTACTCTGTACCACATATGGGGGAACTTAAATGTTATGGAAATGCGATCTAACTATCCAATATAAGACAACTTGACCTACTGAAAAGATTGGAGATATGTTGGAAAGTGTGAAAGACATGATATTTTCTACTTATTTTTATGTTTTAGATATAGAATATGATAAATTCAGCACCCATGTATTATTGACTTTTTATACCTTTTCATAAAACTAAAAAATCCATTATATATGTTTATAAAATCACACTTTCACTATATTTTTAATTTAACCAATTTACATTAATATATTTGAGCCTATGAAATATATAATAGTGTATTACTCATCACATTAAGCCAATATAATTCATTGGTCACCACTAATTCATTTATAGACTTTATAAATTGTGAATAACCATTATATATAAAGTGACCCATGCTAAAAAGGCCTAAATAATATATTAATCTCATAATTTAAATAATACATCTCACAAAGTCCTTCAATTGAGTAATAATAGTAATGAAAAACTATTTTTATCTGAGCAACTTTGGATCTGATCATATAATTTAATGGATTAAATATGATGCAATCATATATCATGGTCAGTTTCACACCCCAATTTTCTATTTTTGTAATATTTTGATGCAATCATGTATCTTAGCATGAAAAATAGTAATTAAATATTAAATACAAAACATATGATATAAAAGGAAATATACTTCAACATTGCAATAAATTATGAATAAAATATTCACCAGGATATTTCAATTTCAAGAACATAAAATATCAATTTATAATAAATATAATGGATAACTATACATCTATTGGAATTAAATCTAAGAAAATCCATGTTCTTGGTCATCACTCTTTAATTTCTAAAATACCTTTTACTTATGGTCAAAAACTTTAGTTCATTTAAAAATCAGGGGATCTAATACTAAATTTAAATATTTCACATCACTCAATAAATAGTCATGAACAAATTTATGCACTAGAAAGTTCACTAAAATATATATTCATTAATCAAAGAAACAAGAATTTTGTTGAAGTAATAAAGGTGACAGATGAAAAAAAGGATAAATTCAAAAAAAACAATATAAACTATAATTAAAATTAAGAATACCTAAACACTAAATCAATCTTCATTACAAAATACATGACACAAAGAACTTCCATCTTTTTAAAATAATGATAGAGTAAAAATAAAACCCTAAACTGACTATATATGATAGCCTTAAAACCTTTATATGAGCCCTAATAGTGAATCTACATAGAATGAATTCCTATTAAAAACCAAATCTTGTTCTATATATAACATCAAATATTAATTTATAGGTAAAAAATCCATTGGATGTCTTTATTTATCTCTTCATATCTATCCACATTGATATCTAACTCTAAGTCCATAAATATTAGAAAAAACTACATGGAATATCACCCCTATCTCTTCCAAATATATATTCTATAATATCATTTTATTTTGAGATAATTGAACTTTTATATCCACTATAGATACAAAATAATCATAGTATGAAAATATTCATCTTGTAATGAACAACAAGTTATCACTCACGCTCTCCACTAATCCTGAAAAGACCATGATTTAACACTAATCACAAATTATATGAGTATATTCTACTTATATAACATATAATACCAAATATATCATAAAATAAGACTCTTTATAAACATTATAGAACAAAATACTCATAGTGTTATAAAATTATTCCCTTGAAAACCCTCAAATAGCCATGATAAAAAAACCTCCATGAATCTTAATCTACTTTTTATCTCCATATCTACTTTATTATCATGAAGACAAACTCTTACAATAGGACATGATAGACTCCCATGAAACATCTATCCATCATACACATGAATGATTTACGATCACCACAATAGGCATAATATTAGGAACGTCTATTGATTTTCAAAATGATATTTTAATTCTACCATGGTCACTTTAGTTAGTTGTTTCCTATAGTAGCCATCATCATGCAGTGAACCATACCCCACATTGAAGAGATGAATCCTTTGTAATTTCAAAATCTAAATAGCCATGTGAGATATATATTTTACCTCCAGGGGAATGGAAATCACTAGTTCATATTTTTACAAACTCCTCCAAGTCAACTCATTATGCTTGGTCAAGCCATGGTAGGCACTTCTGATGGAATTTTATTTGGAATTTACTATTCGTGTAACTATTATGGTGAAATTTTTTAGGCCATGGAATGATTTATCTTATCATTTTATAACAATGTTTAAAACCTCAGGATGGGAAAAAACATATTTATACACAATGTGTGCCTGGAAGAATCTTTTGTATAGATGGAACCACCCACTGGAACTTTTCCAAAAAAGTTATCTCTATTTATGAAAAAAAAACTTACACATAAACCCCTATACAAGGATATAATGTATTTCCACCTTCAAATAATATCTCATTTATTAGGTATAAAAACCATATCTTTCACTTACCTTCACAAAATTTTATTTTATCGGCCAAAATTGTTCTTTTTGAAAAAATCACCAAAATTATCCAAATTATATTCCCCTTTAATAAAAATAGAAATAAATAAAAATAATGGAAATAAATAAAAAATATATTTAAAATAAATAAATGTGATTAAAAATAAAAAATCTTCATAGAATTCTAACCATCAAATCTCCTCATAGTTAAATAAATTTTTTTCCATAAGAATAAAATATATACATCTTTATAAAGGAAATATCTATCCTAAAATCTTTAAATGTGATACTAAAAATATATAAAACAATCAATAATGAATAAAATTTAAAAAATCATATAATATGTATACTTTTTAACTCATTATTTTTCAAGAAAATTAATTATACAAGCCTTTTACTTTCCTTCTCAAAACGGTGATATTTTTCTTAACACTAATTTACATATTTCAATTTGTTATTAGTACTCACTATATTTTTAATCTTACATACTAAAAAAGATTTCCCTCATCACTCAAGGAATATTTTAATAGTGTTATGAAAGAAATTTATGTATATACATCCTAACCATATATTTTAAAAGAATCTAAATATCCGCTGCATAAAGACAAGAATTAACATTAATCATGAGGTCTTCCATATTATATGACTTTGAGGCTCAGGGTTGTAAGGTAATTAATATGAAAATTCAACTAAGAGGATTGAAAATGAGGGCTAATTACTTTAATAATAATGAATTATATTACATATAAATATTAAAAAAATAAATTTCTTTATTAAAATTATATAAAATGATAACATCTTTACTTCCCTTTAATCTTCCTCATAGGTTTAGAATTTAACAGTTCAACGAAGTGAAGAATTATCATCTTTTTCTATAAATTTTTCCCATCACTTATTTTTATTCAATTATTCAAGTTAATTGTTTTCAATATAATTTTCCCACTCTTGGATGTGAAAAAAACTATAACCTTTATCCCCACCATCAATATCTTATCAACACCCTTTTTAATAATTAACACATGATGGGAGAGGGATTGTCTAGTAAAAGGTCAATCCAATGTATCAAATTTTCAAAAAAATTATTCTTTATTATATTCATTTTTACTTTTTGACAAAAAAATATAGAGGATTTAATATAAAAAAATCACAATACATGTGAAACTTCTTCTCATATAATCAAGAAATACACCACCAAACTTAATCATGTAATGTTTACATAATGGTAACATGAAACAAAAATATGGACATTTAATCCTAAAAAGAACAATCATGAAATAATACCAAAGAATAAGGTTAGAAATAAAAAAACTTGTAAGGTGGTCTTTTAATTAGGGTTACTCATGGATTTTATGGGTTTATAAAATAAATTAAATGTAAAATTATAATTCAAGATAAAGTTGTTTAAATAAAAAATGTGTTACTAATTTTTATGTGACTTTTTTCTTTAATAGATTCCATAACATATAAATGTTTTTTCTACTAGAAAACATATATTTTGTATATTTTAAGAAAAAGGATTAGGAAGGAATATGATAAAACATATTAGAACCCTCTTAAGAAGGGAAAAATATTGATAATCACTAATTGAATGAAAAATAAAAAAATAAAAAACATAAACTTCAGAAAATAATACCATAAATATATTAAAGGAATTTTATAAATATAAATCAACCATCCTTTTTAAATCATGATTCATAAATTCAATAATCTCATTCTTATAATTACTCATCCATCTCTAATATTACTCATTAAATCTTTACAAAAAATCCATCTAAAACATGGAATAATAGTGTTCCTAAGAAACTTATCCATTGTAGATAAAAAAAATATAGCAATAAAATTAATTGTAGCTAAAAATTACAAGACATACAAATCATATGAAAAATAATAGACATTAAAAGAGATAAAGAATTTGAAAAAAATACTTCACCATCTACTAAATCTATTTGATTTTATTTTCCTCTCATTTTATCATAATATGCCTTCCTTCATCATCTTCATGGACCAATAAATCGAAACAAAAATGTGAAAGAACAAAACCCATCTCAATAAAATTTAAATATTACAAGGGAGAGTTAATCTATATTCATAAAAATATTTCTTAGAAAAATATATAAAGATAAATTCCTACGAATGTATAAAAAACTTAGGTTTCCTCCAATAACTGCTTTATTTAATGTTGTTTAGCTAGACACAACCTATTTTTATGACATAATAAGAGTATGTAAAGAATTTATCTGACCTAGATTTAACCCTAACTAAAATTTCATCTCATCTAGAGTGATACTTATCCTCTCCTTCATTGAAACTATCCTGGCACTCTTTTTATGGGGGAACCTAGTATTGGATAGTCTTAAAGAATGGAGAAGTAACTCATGGGCTAACCAAACCTAATAATACTAATTTTTACAAATTTAACTCCCCTATTTACAATATTTAATGTTATTTTTTTCTTCAAAAAATTACAACTTCTCTTCCTAAATATCTTCCTTAATTAATTTTTTTTTCTTCTTTGTTCTCTAACTTATCAATTGTGTGGGTTTCCTCCCTCAGTTATGTCATATATTCGCCTTCATATTTAGAATCCACCATGTGTTCCACCTCATGTTCAACATCACTATCTGATTTCCCATCATTCTTTTCCTAAAATTTTTATTCCTCCTTTTATTCATAATCCTTGTTTTCTATTATCTCCAAGAGTTTAAATACCTATTTGAATTCTTCTTCCATGATGTAAAAGATTTTTTCTTTTAAACACTAGTGTGGTTGTGGCACAAAACCTTGGATTTGTATCTTGTCATTGAGTGTAATAGTATTTTGATTAGAAAATACCATATATATCTCTTTTTATATGTAGAAACTCGTGATTTTTTTAACCTCTAGATGCAAAAAAATACCCAAGAACATAAAAAATAATAAATTGAAAAACGTAAAATAAAATAAGGATAATGAATTATATGATAGAATTATTTGTCTTAATCTATAAAAATAAATATTCCTAATAAGACCCAAGGTCAAAAATATATTTCCATAAACATTTATTACCCATGAGGTCTCATTAATTCTCATGATTAATCAAGTTTATAAATTTATATTACTCTTCCCTAATCAAAACTACAAAATCAAATTTCATGGTCAAGTATGAGATCAAACACATAGAGAGATGTTATATTAGTATATATAAATCTAACACAATATTCCTGATGGTAATGTAAGATGAAATGAAATATAATTCTAATTTAAATGTAATTTACAAAGAGATCCTGAAATTACAAGATCATAAAATATCAAAGCATTAAAAATTTAATGGATATCCATGTTGCTGTAAGAATTGAATCTATGAAAAGGCTTTGTCTTGGTTATCAAAACTACAATAACGAAACTCCCCTTTTATTATAGTGATGTGCTTTAATTCATTTAGAAATTATGTGATCCTTAACTATATTTAAACATAGCATATAACTGACTTAATCATCATGAAGAATGGTACTCACAAGTAAATGAATTAAAATCTAAAGAACTAAATCAAAGAAATAATGGTCATTCACAAAGAATGAAAGAGTGATATGAAAATAAGGATGAATACAAAAAACTCAAAACAAATAATAATTTAATATAAGAATAATTAAAACCCTCAATCACCAGTTATTAAAAAATCCACAACAAAAATAAGTACCCATAATTATAACCATGAGAGAGTGAAAATAAAACCCTAAACTAACCTAAGATTCTAGACATTAAACAATTATTTTAATCCCATTGGTGAACCCCCTAGATAATATTTTCTACTTTATATTAGATTTACCTCTTTATACGATACTGACCCTTAATTTACAGGAAAACATATCACATGGCTGTCATCTTTTTTATCATCAAATATATTTAAATCTATATCCAAATCTAAATATATGTTGGTAAACATCAAAAACCATATAGAATATCACATATATGTTTTCAAAAATATCTTCAATAATATATCAATAATATAAGATAGATGAAATTTTATATATGTCATATATACCAAAACCCAGGTGTGGCGGCTTTCATCATGATGAAAACACCAAATTATCTTGAACTCTCTCTACTGATCTCAAAAAAACAATAACACTACACCATGAACTCATGATGCAATAATATTTTTCCTATCTTTCATAAAATATGATATATTTTATAAAATATGAATATTATCAAACACACCATAATTAAATCCTTATGGAATGATCAATTTATTCAAATTAAAACCATTATACATTCATGATAAAAAAAACCCATTGACCCTTAAGCTTCTTCATGACTCTATTTATACTTTATAATCATGAACGTGAACTCTTAAAATATGATACGGTTAACTCCATTATAATCTCAATCCCTTGAACATATTAAATGCCCAATATCTCCATGACATTTATAATTTTGGGTAGGTCTAATACTTCTCAAATGAGAAATAACTTTCCACCATAGGTGTTTTAGTTAATATTTTTTATAGTATCCATCCTCATGCAGTAAATCATCCTCCACATTGAAGTCCATGTAGAATCCTTCTTTATTTCATGTTTGAAACAACCTAGTGAGATGTTTCCTTGAACAATAACCATATAAAAATCACTATTTCATCTTCATATAAACTTCTTGAATTTTAATTATTGTTCTTAAACATACTATGAAGTATATTTCAGAAGAATTTACCATGAATTCATACATCACAATGCAATTCTATAGGTTACAATGTAAAAAATATTCTATTTTAATAAAAAAAAATCAAAATCCTACAAAAGGGAAAAACCATGCGTATACATAATTTACTCCTAAAATAATCTTATGTAGACAGGGAACCACATTCAGTACTTCTCTAAAAAATAAACTCCTTCACATGAATAAAAAACTGACACATAATAACCATCTTATTATATTATAGCTTCATGATAACTCAAATATTTGTAAGATTAATAATTATCCATGAAATTATATACATCATTTGTATATTCATGTAATTTTTATAGTAGTTATAGTATGAATCTTCTTCAAGTCTTATATAAACATTATTCATTAATAATGTATTATCAAAAATAAATTCATTAATTACATTTAAATTTAATTCCTAATAAAAATTACATTTTAAAAACCTATAAATATAATTTAAGTTAATTATTGACACACTAGGGTATTCATGCCATCTATGATTTGTAAATTATTAATAATTCAAATCACACATGGTATAAATTCCCAAGAATTATTCTTAATAAAAACCCTAAATTTATTTACCATAAAATATTATATAAATAATTATATTTTTTATATTTTAATAATTTTATCATACCACCACTAAATAATTAAAATTATTTAAATCATGAGAAAGTGAGGATAAAATTGTAGGAAACAATCAAGGAATATTAACTAGGAAAAGAGTCTTTCCTCATGGTGTAAGAACCATTAATTCATTTATTCTCTATCACCATGTTTTTATATTGTTAATACCATGATAATTATTAATCTATCACTATTACCTCGACAATGAATAACATGAAGAACATAACACACTATTCTTCATTATTCCATGATAGAGAGAGAGAGATGAGAGATATTTATCTCTCTTTATTTTTTCCAACAAAGATAAGAATGAATTTCAACTATGAATTCTTGTTTATAATAAGGAATTAATTGGTGAATTAAATTCAACCATAATGTATTGAGATAATTCTTTATTTACTGGTATTATGACTATCCCTCATAATTTACTATTCAACACCACGGTATTTATATTTATATATAATCATATAACTAACCATGTCTTTTCCACCAGGGAAGAGTCAATACCACATCACCATTATGTGGCTATTCTAATGCTACCTCACCCATCCCCAAATACAAATAAGTCTTTATTTTTTATTGGATGACTTTAGAGTCTACTTAAATACATGAAATTACTCGATATATAGCTCAGCAAAAAAACATGTAATTTATAAGTCTCGTAGACAAAAAAACTATTTAAAAAAAACAAATTATAAAAAATTTCATTCAATTTATTAATTGAGAGTCATTAATATTCATACTTGAAAAAAATTATTTCTTTAATAATTATTAATTTTCTCATTAAATTTAAGTAACTTTTAAAATTTACAAAATTTAACACTTGGATATACCCCATGTTTTGAGATAAAAAAAATAAAGAATTTTTGTGAGGATGTTTACTATGGTGGAATTAAAAATTTACCCTTTTTAGGGACTCAATACTAAAAAAGTCAATAATGAGCTAAGTTGCGATCAATAATAAATGCACATCAATATAGAAACTACGACATGGGGTGATTTGGTAGAAAAACCCACATCTATTCCTAGGAATATCATATCCAATATGAACTATATTTTCTAATTGTTTGGAATAAGGGGTATGGCCCATTTGAAAATATACTAGGAAGGGCATACTTATAGTAATAAAAAATAGTATGATTATTAATTATTTTCATGATCATAGTAGTATAGTTAGTTCAATGATGTTTTCTAATACCTCGCCAGAACGATTACATGATAAAATAATATTTTGACCTCAAATTTACTATTGAATTTGGGCATCATCAGACCATTTTAGTGACTAGTACCATGTAATGAAAGACTTGCCTAAGTTTTTCAATCAAATTTTCCTAGGGAGACCATTCCATTCAAATAATCAATCAACGTTATTTGAAAAAAATAAGGCTAAACAAAATCAAATGGGGTTTTATACATGGATAAAATTTCACCAATTATATCTATTGAATACTATATTTTCATTGAAACCATTTTAACAATACCATATTGAATAATTTTTTAGGGTTAATTTATGTCACCCTCTATTTATTTTAATTATAGAATTTATCATTAAGTTTATCCAATTAAAAAGTGCATCCTATGGTTTTATTCAAAAAAATTATAATTTTAACTTAGGTTAGAATAAACAATAAAATGATAGGTATATATAACTTTATTATCAAGGAATTATTTTCCAATGTCAATCTAAAAACCAAGAGCTTGGATATTTTCAGAAGAAAGAAAATGTTCAATACATAAGGAATTTTCATCCTACAAAACCACCAAAAAATCCGAAAACAACTTTGATTATTTTTTAAACAATAAATGACAATGATTCGAAAACATTTTACCTACGTAGAAAAACATTTAATAGATTTTAGTAGTTTTAAAAATCATGGGAGATGTTTTTTACCTGTACATCCTGAAATATATTAAATAGTAAAGAAACATTTAGTGAACTAAAAATTAGGATTTGAATTTAAATAAATGTTATATAGGTTCAATATACTTAATTAAGAACTATTAAATATAATTTCACAATTTTTTTCCTTGATTTACCGAATATAGGAGAGATGTAAACACCTTTTGATTCTATTGAGAACAAAGAGGCAATTTTAAGTTAAAAATTAGTTTTAAATGAATTTTTTCAACTTTAGAGAATATATAATGATTTATTAAAATTAATGGTACCTTGGGGTGGTAAAAATTTCTAAAAATGAAAAAATTATTCCCAAAACACCACTGAATTATCCTATGTTATTCCTCTAGTGAGGTGAATTTTTTAAAGTGACTAAGATAATGATATTTTAAAAACATTTATTAATATATAGGATAACAATCATTTTCTAGATTCAGCTAAATATATTTTAAAGTATACTAATTTTTTTATGGAAATATTCCCCCATAAAAGGAATCCAAAATTAAGAGAGAAATTCAATAATTGGTGAAATGTATCTTAAATGAAAAAACATAACCTCTTTATCAACTGCAAGTATATTGGAACCAATAATATTTAATACATAATTTTGGGTTTTCTGTTTAAATATGTTTATTTAGACTTTAGAGCTTTCATAAATGTGATTTATCACTCCATTTACACTGCACCACATATGGGAGACCTTAAATGTTATATAAATGTGATTTAACTATCCAATACAAGAACAACTTGACCTACTAGAAAGATTAGTGATGTGCTTAAAAGAGTGAAATACATGATATTTCCTAGTTATTTTATGTTTTAGATATAGAATATGATAAATTCAGCACCCATTTATTATTGACTTTTTATATTTTTTCATAAAACTAAAAAACCCATTACATATTTTTATAAAAGCACACTTTCACTAGAATTTTAATTCAACCAATTTACTTCAATATATTTGAGCCGATGAAATATATAATAGTGTATCACTCATCACATTAAGCCAATATAATTCATTAGTCACCACTAATTCATTTATATACTTTATAAATAGTTAATAACCATTATATATAAAGTTACCCATGATAAAAAATGCCTAAATAATATATTAATCTCATAATTTAAATAATACATTTCAAAAATAGCTGCACAACCTAATGATCGAATGTTGTAGTGTCATGTAGGTTAGTAATGTAAAAATATTTTTTTACAACTCTGGAAAACATTTATAAAAAATTGTTATCATATAAAACCTTTCATGACACATCACATTATGCTATCATCATAATAACCTAGGGATTAGAAACATAAGAAATGGGTGAGCTCAAACACTCACTAAGGTAAAATGAATATCATAAAGTGTTAGATCATAAATATGAAGAAAAATGTGTGGAAGATAAAATATTTTGATAAAATATCATAATACCATGTATGATAATCATAAAAGCTAATGAAGTAATAAAATATCATAAATATATCATTAAGTAATATTAAAAGTTATTAAAAGGCTCAAACACATATCAATAATCATAAAACATGTGAGAATTAAATAAAATTATTGAATAATTTAAATATAATCCATGATCAAGAAAACCTAGAATTTCATTGAAAAAAATAAATCTTATAAAATTGGAATAACTTGATAAAAAATCAGAAAATTGTGCACAAACATAATTATAGAAAAACCTATGTGATAAATCCCACTATACCCACACTAATGTGAAAAAACTCATTATTTTCACCCATAAGAAAGTGATAAAACCAATCATGCCCACACAAGTGTAAAAAACTCATTATATACATGTCTAATAATATTATGAGATATAAACGTAACCCAAATAATTATAGGGTGATATTAGAACCCAACCATCACCACCCATACATATATGTTCCCCTTAAAATCAATCATCATATTAATGTAAATAACCCATGACAAAATAATGGGTTTCTTAAACATATCACATAACATGAACATAAGAAATATCAAGATATCAAAATATCTATCCCAAAAGTATTCATAAAATAATTATATATAGTGGATGATCAAAATATCACTTCATGGGAGATAAAACTTGAAGGAAAAATTGATATTATAATACAAATGTTTTTACAAAACCTTTTTAAGGATTTTTATAAAAGATAGTGTAAATTAATTTTGAAAAAAAAAATTAGAATGGAAAGAGATTAATTTTTGAAAATCTTATTATAAAGAGTTACAAAAAAATATCCTTGAAAATAAAAAAGGTCTCACAACGGATAAGTGAAAATAAATTTAAAAAAAATTATTTCAAAAGAATCTTTAATAAAGGAGAATTAAAAAGGATAA
Source organism: Viscum album (assembly GCA_963277665.1). NCBI lineage: Eukaryota > Viridiplantae > Streptophyta > Magnoliopsida > Santalales > Viscaceae > Viscum > Viscum album. The sequence goes on from OY728167.1 coordinate 953,943,091, forward strand.
AAAAATTATAAAAGGGAAATGAAAATAATTTTAAATCAATTAATTTTTTAAAGAAGATTTTAATTTTTGAAAATAATATTTAACAATGTAACATTGAAGAAATCATATAATTTATAAAAATAATATGTGGAGTGAATGATAAAACTTTTATTTTGAAAGGATATAAAAAACTTTTGGAAATTTTAAAATAACCTTGTCAAAAACCCAAATCATTAAAAAGAACATAAAACCATTAATTTCAAATTAAATAAGTGGATTAAAAGAATCATTTTAGTTAAAAATAGTTTTATTTTTGACTAGGTAAAGAGAAACATTGGTGGGAAGTAGAAATATAAATATGAAATAAAATATATTAAATGTAATGGGAATTGTTCTTAAAAAAATTCATTTTAATGAAACATTAATATCATGGAGGAAGAATATTTTTTAGTGAATATTTATTTACTTAGAATAAAATTTGGAAATAAATTCTAAAATAATTATAGGTTGTAAAATATCAAACATGAAATAAAATTGAAATAAAACGAGTGATTATGATCTAATGAAGAGAGTTGTGTCACGAAAACCAGTAACAACATAAGGATCATTTAAATAAATTTCTCATTAAAGAGAGTGATTAAAATCTAACATCAATTACCATGAGTAAAATTTAATTCATTATATAACATCTCAAAATGGTGGTATATTAACAATATAAATATTATTAGGTACATAATACAAAACATGTCTCAAAGAGAGAAATCTGAGATTAAAACCCTTATAGCTTAAGAAACATTTAAATAAAAAATACTTCTAAGAGGGAGATATTAAAGTTGAAGTTAAAATACCATGAATAATAAAAATTTAATATATTAGATATCCAAGTTGCATCATACACACCATTTAAAATAAATTAGGTACACAAAAGAACATTTTTCTCGAATAAGGATGTTTTGAGGGGAAACCCCTACGACTATAGTATCTTTTGAATCAAAAAACCCAAGAGATAATGGTGAAGGAATAAAAAAATTATAAATCATGAAATATAATGATATTAGGATACAAAATTAAAAATGGTAAACATTTAAACCATGGAAAATTAAACACGGTGTGTAACGTAAGCATGGATCAAGAGATTCAAATTTGAGACAATGAAAACCTTACCTTGTACGCTCTCTTAGTTGAATGAACTCAACCCTAATGTGAAAAAAAATAATAATATAATATTTAATAATGATATTAATACCTATAAATATATATAATTTCCTTTCATAATCATTATTTATATGTATATTAGTAAGATTTTAACTATTTACCCACATCAGGTGTTTACATTTTTGACAATTTATAGTAGTTTCATAAGAGTGGTGTCTGTGTTCAGTTTTATTCCAAAGTTCACAATTAAAAACTAATTAATTTTAATATAGTGGATAAATTATAATTATTTTCATGATTTAATTTCCTTTCATGAGTACTTTAGTATTTATCCTAGAAGATTAAATTGATAACAAGTATTTTTTCAGTTATTTTCAACTTACGAAGGGTGTTTTCTTAATTAATGATTTAAATATTTATCTATAACATATAAAATAAAAAATATATCAGCATTTAAATTTTTATTTCAGATTATACAATAAATTATTTTTTATAATCAGCAATGATATAATTTCATAGAATTGTTCAAGTAGGTGGTCAAACCGACCAAATCTTGAGCAAGCTTTTACTCGATTGGTGAGTGTGGTTAAGGATGTGTTTATTTGGAAATAATATCACTAAAATTGAATCATAAATATATATTTTTATTATTTTGAACCATATTTTAATAAGTTTGGATAAAGAATAAAAAAGTATAAAAAAAATAAAAACATGATTATTCATGGTGGCGGTAGTCCGCACAACACACAATTAGCATCTTCTTTACTCAATAAATGAGAGGTGTGAATGAGATAAGAAGAGATAATTTTTGAATCGTAAATAAATTATATAAATCATATTTATTCATCAATACTATCATTAGGACCATTCATGAGGGGTGGTGATGAAAAAAATAAAGTGTCACTTTGTGGAGGTGGCAATCCATGCACGGACTAATGAAAAATCTTATTTCTATTAGTAGATGAAAGGAAATAAATAATGGTTCTACCATGATTATAATAACTTATAAAACACTAATTATGATAAATTTATTATTATACTATGTTTTTTGTTGGTTTTTAATAGAAATAATATGAAATAAACACTATGATATATGTGATACCCACATTCACACCTTGAACATTCTCTAAATAAATTCCATAGATTTAAGGGAATTATGATAATATTTTCTAACTAGGATAAATAAGGCATGTAAAAGACACAAATTATAGGAAATTTGGATAGTGGTTTATATAATTTTTGAAATAGGAATTTAGTATTTAAAGGGTGGAAGTGATCCTCCATTTATAAGTGAGGAAGTGGGACTTTTCCACGAAAAAGAATAATAAGTAATGGGTAATAATAGAAAGGCATGAAATTAGGTGATTTAAGCGAAGGAAGCTTGGTAAGATATATTTATTTAACTTTAATACCTAAATTTTATACTAGAAAGTGTATGTGACATTTTAATCCTTAAAATAGAGATTCTATATTTAATCATTTCACCCTTATTAATCTTGATTAAAAATTAATCTTGGTAATTATTTTATTTCTAAAAATATTAGAGGAACCTTATCTAATAAAGTTTACATGATAAATCTGAATTTGGTTTATATTTAAATTTATTTATTTTTCATATATTAGAAAAAATTATTTTAAATTAAACGCACATAACACATAAAAATAACTTTTAAATAAAAGAGTGTTTTTAAGATTTGAACTTATGTATAATATAATTTTAAGATTCTTACAGATTTCCATGATAGTAATTAATTTATTATAAAAAAAATAAAAGTTATGTTGATTTAAAAACAACAAAAAATAGAATTTCACTATGAAAATATTTAATTAAATTAAACGAACAAAAATATTTTTTTAAATTCTAATAAAATGTTTCCTTACATCTTAAAATATTATAAAAAGAATGTATACATACAAAAAAATATTTTTTATTTATTAATTTTAACCTTTATATATATATATATATATATATATATTTGATCAATTATAATATTTTATAAACTTTTAAGCCTTGCACATAAATTGATCAGTTGATAAAAGTCACAATTTAAAAAAACTGTATTTTTCACTATTCACCTAAAAATCTGTTGTTTTAGAAAAATTAAAAAAATTATCTTCAAATATTATGAACATGATAAATATAAAAATTATGTTAATTTTTTCTAATTAAAATCCTAAAATTGGTAAAATTAACTTTAAAATAAAATCAAAAAATATCTTTAGTTTTTTAGGAATTATTTTTATATATATAAGGTATTATTTAATAATTAGTGGTAATCATAAATATATAAAATATGAAAAATAACCATTTTATAAAATAAATTTTAATCATAAAAAGTAATTATATTATATGCTTAGATTTACTAATTGAGTTTGAATTTTAAAAAAAAATATCTTCTTTTGATCTTATATATATATATATGTATATTTTATAATTCTCTTACCACTATTTATACCCTCTAATTATATAGTGATCTTTCAATGTTGTATTTTTTTAAAAAAAAAATTCATGTGGAGAAATCCATCAGTCGCAACATTTATTTAAGGAAATATACCATGAAGTCTTAGGTCGTTACATTCTCTCCCTTAAATAAATTATGTCATTGTGATTTAATTATAATTTACTTACCTGGATAGATAATGGTGGTGAAAATATTGACATGCCTCAATATATATCCTCAATATCATATGGAATACTAGAAAATAGTTAGTTTACCTTAAAATTTTGTGGAAATAAATATCATAGCTAGGTACTAAGGCCTATGTGGATGATTCAATGTTGTTATGAGATAATTCATAGTTTTATGCGCACTAATAAATAGTCAAAATTTATTTATAATGAATTTTTCATTATTCTAGAAAATAATTTTGATTCAAAGTAAAGATATTCATTATAATTTGAAAATCAAATAAAATTTTCTATTTAATTGTTTTTTTTTATTTTTTTTATTTTTACAATGTTTATTTACAAAAATATAAAATTAATAACATGAAATGTTTCATTTGAATATAAATCAATGAGGGTGGTGACTTTATTTTAATAGAAAACATCCAAGATACAATAAGGTTTATAGTACCAAAATAAATCCAAAAAATTTAGGGTGTAGGGAATAATCACCACTATCCTCTTCATCGATAGTAATTACATAGGTTCTTCCTTGTTCCCTAGGTTTAGGATGTTGTTGATTCCTACCATCCTTATAAATCATTGGATTAGGGAATTGATATGGATAAATGTATGAGTTCTCCATAAATAATCCATTTAATTATAATTGGTTCTCTAGGATGAGTTCCATCTTATTTCTTTGTGTTAAAAGAATAATTTCCCCCCCACACACACACAAAATTTAAATCTCTATTCCCACCTATACTACAATTGAAGAAAATTATAGTACCATTGAGACAATTCCCTTAACAATTCTTTCCACAGTTGTGACATATAGAAAATTGAACTGTTTTTCCTTTATCATCTTCTTTACTTGATATTTCATGAGACACCATATTTATCTTATTTTTGTGTTTGGGACTTCGAATATGTTCACATTTTTAATCATATTTCATGAAAGATAATTTGAAATAATAATCACATGGTTTCTCATTATATATTCCATTTTGATGGGTTTTTCATTGAGGTAATCTCTACATGATCATTCTAAACCATGGTTAACTTGTTTAATTTTGGTTCTATCCATTACAAAAACAAAAAAGGGGTTAATGTGAGTGATGAAAAAAATACCATGATAAGATAAGTATCCTATAAAAACAAAGTAAAATGTAACCAAAAGTTTTCTTTCTTTATAAAACAATCATGTTAGTATATATTTCTTTTAGTTAAAACTGTATGAATTGTCATTTAAAGTATATCATTCTTACTTCAACTTATATCATCTTTGGTTTAACTTATATCATTCAGGATTCATCATTGTTTACCTTAAGTTTATTTCTTATATTTTTATCAACTTAATCCCTCAATGTAACCAAGAAATCAATCCTTCATAGTGGGTTTTAATGAGAACATGATCAAAAAAACTATATCCCTCAAGAGTGTCAAACTAGGTATGAATTATTATTCTCACTCATAATTAATTAGGGTGATGTTCAAGTCAACTCTAAACTAACTTTTTTTGGAATGATTGCCCATAGGTGAATTTGTTCCATAGGCACATCATCTTATAGTATCTAAATAAGGCTATATTGATAAGAAATTTCATCTACTCAAGACATTAACAATATTTATGGATATCATCCTATAATTAGACTCATCTCTTGAGTTTTTAATTAGGTTATATAACATTGATAAAATAGGAAACTAAACTAAAATCCCAAAATAACTAAACTAATCTCTGGAATAAATAAACCATGCTCCAATACCAACTGAAGTGACTCAAGGTAAACTTGACATAAATAATAAATTAATATAATTAATTAAATAATAAATCTCACAAATATTCTCAAAACCCAAAGATGGAAATTTTTAATGTCTTAGAGATTATCATTGGAAAAATATAATTTTATAACAGTTCTAAAAATATGTACATAATTTTGCTCTTTAAAATCTCATAAGGCATGTCAAATCATACAATAATCTTCATTACCCAAGGAATGGAAACATCAGTAAGGGGTGAGGTAAAACTCTTAGCAAGGGGAAGGGAGTATTATAAAGGTTTAAATCATAAGAATTAATAATAATACAAGGAAGACATAGATATCATGATAAAAGATCACAAGACCTTGTATGATAAAAATAAAACCTTATAGATAAACATAACATCATAAAAATAATTTAAGGGAAGAATAAAATATATGACATAGTTCAAACACATATTACTAATCAGAAAACATGTGACTATGATATAAAAGTGAGTAATAATTAAAAAATAAAGTATGATCATGAAAAAATAGAATTTCATGGAATTTATATGAATATTTTAATATTTTCATAAATTTATTAAAAACTTTTGAACATGGAATTACCATAATCAAAATAAAATCCAATTAAAAAACCTATAATTCCCACTCTTATGTCAATAAACTCATTACGTCAATTCCATAAAATGTGAGAAATACCATCATGACCACACCTGTATGAAAAAACCCATTATGTCCATGCTTGAATATCCCATGAAATATAAACATAAACTAATTCTTTTTAGGTAAATATAGGACATCATCCATATATGTGCATGACTCATAGATTCAATCATCATCATTACTTAAATAACCCATATAAACATAATGTGTTTCTTAAAAATATTACATAACATGAAATTAATAAATAAAAAAACAGAATATAATTTTACAAAAGTATTTATAATGTAATTACATATAGATGATGATCAAAACATCACTTCGTGGGAGATAAACCTTGGCTGAAAAATTAATGTGAAAATAAAAAAGTTTTTATAAAACCCTTTTAAACATTGTTATAAAATTTAAAGTGTAAATTAATTCAATAAAATATTTTTTGAGAATGGTAGGATGATAATATTTTAGAAACCTATTATAAAGAGTTAAAAATAAAATATCCTTAAAAATATATAATTTTTCAGAAAGCCTATGTGAAAAATCATTTAAGTCTTCTTCCATTATAATAGAATCTTTAATAAATCATACATGAAAAAGAAAAAATGTTTTCCAAAAGTGAATTAAAAATATTTTAAAAAAAATTATTTTAATAAATATTATTTAATAATGGACCCTTTAAAAATACATAAATGTTATCAAAATAAAATTTAAAGTGGATGGTAAAACATTTATTTTTAAAGGATGGAAAAAAACATTTTGAACATTTTGAAATGGCCTATTCAAAAACCAACTTTGTTAAAAAGGATAATGCTGCCTCTTATTTAAAAATAAATAAGGGGAATAAAAGTACAATTTTACATAAAAATATATTTGTTTTTTACTATATAATAGAGAACCTTGGTGAGATGTAAAAATATATACATGCATGAAAACTTAATCGAAATTAATGGGAATTTTTCATAACAAAAATTAAATTTTAACAAATCATTAAAATCATCAAGGAAAAAGTCTTTTATGCAAAAAAATATTTTCCGAAAAAATAAGGTGTAAATAAATTTTAAAAATATCATAGATTATAATTGATCAATCATGAAGGATAATTGACAAAAATGGGTGACTCTGACCCAAGGAAGAAAATAGTGTAATGAAAACCACTTACAATATGAGAAATATTAAAATAAAAAAATCATGAAAGAGATAGATTAAAATTGAATATAAATTACCATGATAAAAGTGTAATTAATGATATAATATCTCAAATTTTGACTATATTGACTATATAAATAGAATTTCATGCATAATATGAAACATATCACAAAAAGAGAAATTTTAGATGAAAACCCTTACAACTTAAGAATTATCTTAATAAAAACAAGATGAAAGAGAGAGGGGTTTGCATTAAATTATAAATTCCATGAATAAGAATAATATATATTATAAAATATCCAATTTCTAGTACACACACCATTTAAATGAAATTAGGTGCATAAAAAACAAGTGTCTTAAAGAAGGATGTTTTGAGATAAAACCCAGACAACCTTTTTATATTTTGAATAAAAAAACCAAGAGAGACTGAACATGGAATAAAATATTGTAAATCCTGAAATATAATGATATAATGATATAAAATTTAAATTGGGTAGTACTTAAAACATTTAAAATTAAACATTGTGTTTAACATAAACATGTAGCAAGGCATTCAAATTTGAGACAAAGAAACCCTTACTTTGTTTCACCTCTTAGTCGAATGCACTATAACATCCTATAAAACAAACATAAATATCTTAGAATACTATTTATAAACCTTATTAATATCTAAAACTATTTATAATTTCCATTTATAATCATAATTTATTTGTGTAGTAATTTTTTTCATATATTCCTACATCATGTGTTTATAGTTTTGACCATTTGTAGTAGTTTCATTGGAGTAGTGTTAGTGTTCATTATTATTATAAATTTAATCATTCAAAGTTCATTAATTTTACTATAATTAATTAATTAAAATTATATTAATTTTATTTTTTTCATTATTACTTTAGTTTTTTTCCAAGAAGATGAAATCGATGAAAAACATATTTTCAGTGATTTTCAACCTATGAAGGTTGTTTTATTAATTAATGAATTAAATATTTATGTATCCTTTACAGAACAAAAAATATTATTTACATATTTATATCATATTATAATATTAATTATGTTTTAATAATCATTCATGTTATAATTTCCTAGAATTATTAATATAGGTGGTTAAACCGGCCAAATTTTGAACACGCTTTAACCTGATTGATAAGTATGGTTAATGAGGTGTTTCTTTTGACATAATATCATTTCAACTGAATCATATTGATGTTATTTTTTACTTATAATTATTTTATACCATATTTGAATATTTTTTTGATAAATAATTATAATCTAAAAGAAAAATTAGAAAAATATTATTCAGGGAGGTACGAGTCCGCACAACGCACGATGAGCGTTTCTATTACAAAAACGAATGAGAGGGGAGAAGGTGGATAGTAAGTGATAATTTAAGAATCATAAATAAATTATATAAATCTTATTTATTCTTAAATACCATTTTTAATACCATCCATAAGGGGTGGCGATGGAAAACCAAAAGTGACGTTTTGTGGAGGTTGTAATCCGTGCACATGCACTAAGGATGATTCTTGTTTTTCTTCATAGACATAAGGGAATAAATTATTGTTAAAAAATTAATAAAATATTATATAAAAAACTAATTATGATTAGGTTTTTATTATAACATGGTTATGGTTATTTTATAATGGAGAAAATAATAAATAATAATTAAAAAATATGTGATAACAATGTTGAGACCTTGAAGTTCCTCTTGATGAGGCATTATATTCAAGGGACTTATGATAATTTTTTGGTGACTAAGGTAATTATAGAGTATAAAGGAATTAACATTGAGGTATTTTTGGGAAGGTTTTTAAGGAATTTTTTATATATTATTGGAGTATTGAAAGGGTGGAAGTGACCCCCATTTTATAAGTGAGTAAGAGAGACTTTTACATGGAAAATAATGGTAAGTAGGGGGTAAGAATAGAAAGGAATTAATGTTGTATGAGTTGGGTGAAGGAAGGTAGGTAAGACATGTGGTTTTTATTTTAATACCTATTTTTTATAGAAGGTTAAAGTGACCTTTTAATCATTAAAAGGTCGTGATACATTATTTACACATATCTACCATTACTAATCATAATGAAAGATTAATCATGGTAATTATTTTACTACTAAACATATTAGATGAATCTTATTCCCAAATTTAGACATTTTAAATCGAATTTTTTTCTTCATTTGAAGTAATTTATTTTATAAATATGTGAAAAGTTTATTTTAATCTCAACACACATAGAATATAGAAATTGTTTTTAAATAAAAGAGTATTTTTTAATTTTAAACTTATGTATAAGAATTTTTTTTATGACTACTAATTTTTATGATAGTAATTAATTTATTATAAAAAATATAAAATTTATGTGGATTAATAAAAAATCCAAAACGTGATTCCTTAATCAAAATATTTAATTAAAAGAAACAAATGGAAGTAGTTTTAAAATTCTAATAAAATGTTGTCATAGGTTGAAAAATGTTATAAATAGAATTTATAAGTTCAAAATAATATTATAGATTTATTAATTATACCCTTTATATATATATGATCAATTAAAATATTTTATGAAGCTTTAGTCCTTCCATATATACTGATTATGTAAAAAAGTTGACATCTTAAAAAACAGTATTTTTCGCTATTAACCTAAAAAGATTTTTTTTAGAAAATTTCCAAAAAACCATCTCAAGATATTATGAAAATGATAAATTCAAAAATAATGTAATTTTATTGAAATTAAAATTCATGAATTGTTAAATTTATCATTAATGAAAACTGATATAATATTGTGAAAAATAATGATAGGGAATCATTTTTTGGTATATTAACTTGTTTTTTAAATTTTTTTATAACCATAATTTTATCAAACTTGAAAAAATATCAATTCTATTAAAGAAATATTAATAATAAAAAATGATTACTTTATTTTCTTAGCTATAATAAATGAGATTTATTATTTAGTTAGATTTTATTTATTTTTTCCTTATATTCATATACACTTCACAATTCTGTTACCACTCTTTATACATGATAATTCCATGTGTTCCTTATAATGTATTATATGTGTTTTATTTTTTGTTTTTCATGTGGATAAATCCATTAGAAAATTATTTATTTAAGTAAAGTATACAATGAAATCTCAATTAATTACAAGAAACTTCTCAAAATTAATATTTTTGAACTTCTGAACATATTTTTCATATAAGTGACCTTGTATCATATATTAGATATTTATTTAACAAAATTTATACATGTGAACATTTTGGAAATTATTTTTTGTCTTTTTATTGCACAAAAAGAGTAAAAACATATCATTTGACCAACTAATTAATTGTTTTCCAAAAAAATTGATTAATATACATCTAATGAAACTCTTGTTTTCTCTAGAATCACTTTTAATGGTGCTTGTAAATCATATCTTGATTATCAAATTGATTCTAACAATTTTATTTAACATAATTTTTTTTCATAGAATGATGAACACATATTTAGTACTACTATAAATAAAAAAAATTCATGTTTTTTAAGTATTTTAGAAGCTGAATTGAGTTTTCTTGAGTTAATAAAACCCACTTACCATATATTAAAATAAGATTATATATCGAGTTGAAAACCTTAACTTAGAAACTAAAATATGTATTTTTTAGATGTGAGTGAAATGCTTTTGATTATATTTTATAAGTTTTTATCCATAGGACTATAAATCTATATTTTATATCTTTTAAAATTTAACAAGAATGACTTAGGATAAACATTAGTTTCCCTTTAAATAATTAATCCCTCAATATTTATGCAGATGATTCTTTTTATAAATGATAATAAAACTATTATATAGTGTTAATGGAGGCTCAATCATTCTATATTAAATGTATTTAAAAGGAAGTAGCCACTTTTTTTAGTAAAATAATTTTTTTGATTTATGAAATCTAATGGGTTAGTCTAATTCAAACAATTCATAAAAATGGTTTTTTAATTGTGGTTATGAATAAATTTGGAAATCTTTCTATAGTTCATAATAAATGGAGCATGTGTATATACTATAGTAAAGTCAATAATTTTACTAGTGAATACCACTTACCTCTTATTTTTATTGATTAAATACTTTAGATACTTTTCAAGTAGTTATATTATTACTTTTTAGATAGATTTTTGGTGTATTTTCTAATAGTAATGGCCCTCAATGATCAATAAAAAAGCATATTTACCTATCCTTTTGGTAAATTTTTCATATAAAATCATCCACTACAAACTTTTTAATACTCTAAGAACCTTTTAAATTCATGTACTAAGATTCATTTTTGAATTATTAGATAGGTGTAATGAAGATTTTAAATATTATTTCATGGTTGATTGATTATCATTTAAGATCTTCTTAAAGAGTATAGGGGAAATCCTAAAAATGTGCATTGAGAAGAAACTTATTGTCAAAATTGAAAAGTTATATTTTAAATATGGGAGAGGTATCATGTATAGATATATTGTTTCTAAAGATTGAATCCAAGTTGATAAGTTCATGTTGGATGTCATATCATCACTTCTTTGACTAAAAAAGTGACGTGCGTGGGATCATTCCTCATAAATATTAGATTTTATAATAGTTTTACCAAGTACATGTGAAATATTTCACTTACCTTTTATAGAATACTAAAAAAAGAGTCATTTTTTATGAGTATTTTAAATATGATTTTATTGAGATGAAATAAACTTATGTTGTCGACCATTATTCAAAAACATATATGGGAAATTAATTTTGAATTGCAACTGATAAATCTAGTTTTTCTCTTTGTATTGGGTTGAATCAAATGGAGGAAAATAGTTCATGTCATAGATTATGTATTTTTATCTCTATATTCTACACACTATAATTACACAAAAACTAAGAAATATATTCTATCCATTTTATGTTCATTAGAAATGTTTTCGCATTATTGTTTTTGATTTAGAGTGATGGTGTTCATTAAACATTCTTCTATACGGTATTTGATGATGAAATAAGAGAAAAAACCAAGGATTTATATATATATTTAAATTTAAATGGAATTTTATGTTTAAATAATAGAAATAAAGGGTAATGATAGCTCAGTGCATGATCATTTGAGTAGGCCACCCATTTTATTAAGTAAAGAACCACTAGATTACTAACCTTTTAATGAAACCATCCTTAATGATGATTTACATGGTGATGTAAGTTTTAGTCCTTGGTTTTCTAACACTTTTAATTTCTAGGTATCCAATATAATACCCCAGAAGTTATCAAAGAAATGGGTTTCTTAGTTAGTTAGTGAAGATGGAAAATAAATGTGGGATACGCCTTGTTTATAAAACCTTACAAGTGATTAAACCATCAATAGATGAATTCTAGATTCTAAAATTTATTCATTTCCAACATTATACCATAACACAAGCTATGGTGTCCACTTTGGACCACAATGAACAACTATTATATTATTATATTCCATTTTTTTGGATTAATCTCTTAAAGGATACTTTTTAGTTCTATAATTCATGTAAATGTATCATTTTAAAGGGAATATAATGATGACAGATGGAATTACACAACAACCACTATTATTTTATTTTGTGTTTTATGTTTCCAAGATGAATTATATGGGTCTATGTTCTAAATATGGTTTATTTTACATCCTAAAAGTTTTAGAATATTTGTTTAATTGATTAAGATCCATTCACACTAAAATTAATAATTCTAAGGCAGTTTCCATTTTTGTAAGGAAAAATATATTTAGTAGGTTTGGGTTACCCCTATTTATCATAACTAATCAAGGCACTCATTTCTATAACGAAACTAAATAGTCAGTATCTGAAGAGTGTATTTCATCATAAAGGATCCAAACCTTACCATGTGTGAATAAATTTCATGGATAAGTCTCAAATATTGAAATAAAAAATCATGATAAAACAGTCAACTCCAATATAAAAGATTGGGATTTGAAATTAGATTTTGGAAATTTAGAATATAGTATTACTTTTAAAGCTCAATTAGGAATGTTGACTTATATTATAGGTTATGGGAGATCCTACCACTTTATATTTAAGTAGGAAAATAGATATTATTAGGTGAGAATAAGAGAAATTATGTTTACAAGACTTATAATAAATAAAAAGTAAGTCTTGTGAAAATTGAAGGATTTACTTAGAGAAAAAAAAAATATTTTCATGATAATATGATTCTAAATAAGTAGTTAAAGGATAGAGGTAATGTGTTACTATTAAAATGAAAAGCTATTATGAACCCTAATTAATTACATTCTAAATGGGATGGAATTTTATTTTACTAACATGTTTCCATTTGAGGCTATACAAGTTAAATACACATTGATAAATTCTATGTTTACAAATTATGGACATAGACTAAAATTTTTTAGGTAATTTTTACAAGATCCTATAAGGGAATATATTTTTCTTCAAGTTAATGAGTACATGTGATGTTAGTTAATATCCTTCATTAATATTTGTTTTGAACTGTTAATTTAATTTCTGTTATATTTTATCATATTTAATTACTGCATAATGATTACATTGTACAAAATAAGTGTGGGGAAGAATAATCATCTGTATGATTAATATATATATATATATATATATTGTATTTTACTTTTTCAATTTTATATTCTCGTTTGTTTTTACACTATTTTGGGATATAAATTTAATTTTTCTTATTGATAATTTTTTTAGAATAAATGCACACTGCTAAATTTTTCTTTAAAATGTTTTTTATTTTGTGTTTTATTAAACCATTTTATGTTTTATAACTAGTGGTAAAAACATTTCCATTTTTTAAAATTATTATAACCCTTGGGAAAGGTTTTAACTACTAAAAAATGAATATTATTTAAATTTTAATTTTTAAATGAGATCTTCCACTTTGAGACTTAAGTGAGGTAGAGAGGGTATCTTATTTAAGCTAGATTTAAATTCAATGAAATGGACATCAAAATTTTCTTGAATTATTGTTTAAAAATGTAATGTTACTGAAATTATGGTTTAAATTCTTAGTTGAGTGTGAATTTTCCTCAAAAGTGATGTTCATTTTTCTTATTTTAAAGTGGTCAAATAATGGATTTTATCATTGTAATTAATTTGATGATACTTTTCAAAACAATCACTTATAAATTCATCTTTGGTGTAAAATTAAGAGAACTTTTTTACATTTTAAATTGAATATAGAATTCTTGATTTGGATGAGATTTTTAAATTCAACATTCATTTAATCTTAATGATGTTGAAAAATGACTACATAAAAATAATTAAAGATCTCATATATGAATAATCCCGATACATAGTGTTTTTTATATTTATAATGCATTTTAAAAACATCTATTTTAGTATTAATTTAACCTCACACCAATGAAGGAAACTTCGCTAATTGAGCTATAATGTCATTTTATAATGAACCAAGGGAGCTGACATGATCCTTTTGTTAATTTAACATGGTTGATTATATATAAAAGGAATCTAAATATGACTGAATAAATATTACAAAGTTTTCTAGTAGTGGTAGGAGATAAAAATTTTATAACTTTGAAATTAGGGATGAAGAAGATATCAAGCTTCAATGTTCCTGAAGAAGGGATTAAGGTATCTCAACCAAAAGAAAATTAACTTTTTTATATAAAAAAGAATATGGATGATCAAAAGTACATTAATTTCATTTAAAATTATGTTTAATGTTTTTAAAGATAATTTTTTGTAAACATGAGATCTATCTTGAAATGAATGATGATTATGAGATCATTAGCCGAACATCGATGTATCTGATAATTTTCTATTAAATAAGAAGAACCCAGAACACTAAATGAAGATGATTTTCCAAGGTATTTAGAAAAAAATTAAATAAGAATATGAGATTCTATTTAATGTTTGGAAGGGGATGATTTTTTGGACAGATTGTTAAAGATCTACCTAGTACTTAAACGGGCTCTAGTTCTATATTTATAGTGTTGAGTTTTATATTTTTATGGATTCATCAGGTATTTCTTTCTTAAAAAAATCATTTTTTATTATCTCATGTTCATGATAATATAAATAATTTGTGTTTCCATTTACTATGATTACTTAAATAGAATTCAATGTGGGTTTGGGGAATTTCCAATATGGGAGATCAACTTAGGGTGTGAGTTATGCATGAGAAAGATGATAGTAGAAATAATTGGAGACTTATGAGGTAATTATTTAATATTAATTAGTAAGGCATTACTGATTAAGTTATATGAAGGATATAAATTTAATTCCATCAAATATAGATGGTGATGAATCGGTTGATGATAACTAGAATTGTCATGATCCACTGATAGTGAAGAATATAGAATTGGTTTTTGGTAGAAATTGACGAATACATATAATAGAATGATTAGATACTAGTCTAGATTGATGGAAGGAGAAAATACATGTATAGATAAGGATAAGATAAGTTAGGTGACAAAAAAATAAAAAATTAAATTAAATTAAACATACTAAAGAGATCTTTTTTTTGGAATTTCTAACTGGACACCTGTAATTATACAAAAAGGTAAAGATAAGTTTAAACTCTAAATTAAAACATTTTAAATAAATAAATATTTTTGAAATAATAGAAATTAAAATAAGTCCAAATTTTTTTTATAAAATAGTGAAGACATGTGGAACAAATTATTTAAATATAATAGTTACACCTAAACATGATGAAGCTATATAGAGTTGTTAATACATGAAAAGGGATTATAAATATATCTAATTATTTATAATATAGTATTGATGTGGAATCATACAAGGGGAAGATATTTGATTAAGGGTATGAGTTTGATCTATTAGATCGAAGAAAAAGAATAGCGGTAAATAACATATGTCATATTCTGGATAGAAGGGATAGTTTCATGACCTTGATTTATTTTGTATAGAGTTTTTTTATTTAATTTTTTGAATATTTGACTAGAAGGATTCATTCATTCAATTTTCAATTGATATTTTGAAAGAGATGGAATATAGGAGTTGTGTGTATAGAATTTTAAGTTGTATATTTTCTCATCTATATCAGTATAAGTAATTATTGTACTCATCTATGGAAGTTTACTATTAATGCATTCCTAGTCTTACTACTCTAGTAAATTTTTCAAAATTCATAGTCAAATGGATTATTTATTCTAATTAAATGATGAATGATTCATTCATACTTTTTTATTTAATTTTCATCTTCTATTTAATATTAAATCATATATAAGGAAATGTTTTTACTATTTTTTTGTGGGGTGTGTATTTATTCTATGATGAGTGATAACTTAATTTTGAGTCTAAATTTCTTCTTCATTATTTGGAGTTAATAGTACATGGATTTTATATTCTATCTCTGTAGTGATTGACTTATATACACATTGATAAACTTTTATAAAAAGTATTTCATCGTATTGAAAATATAGTGAGTGTATTTCATCTTTAAATAATGAAGGATTAGTGAAATATAATTTTAAATCAAATATTTAATTACATACAGAAAGAGTAATATTTTTAGACACTAAAGAAAAAAATCACTATAATCTTGAACTGATTCCTTCAACTGTTTCTTCACATGTTTAAATTATTCCATTTATTTTTATACTATATTTCAATAAATTCATAGTTACATAAAAACCCCCACTCAAACATGAAAATTTAAATGAACATAATAAGATATAATTGAGATTGGAGTCTAACCTCCATGAAAGAGTAACCATGAGAATTAAAATATTTCATTTCTTTGGGGATTAAAAAATATTTTTTACAAAACCTCATGATAAGGCTTCAAATATCACCATGTTAGTGAACACCTAACTTGTAAAAATAAGAGTTAACTTATCAAAATTAAATACTCGATTATTCCATAATAAAATAATATCTCGAATATTTATAAAAATTGGATCTTGAGTATAATCCTATAAAAACATAGGGAAGAATTGATTGATGGGTGTTGAATATTAGTCTTAAATAAAATTTTCCAAGGTATTAAATAGTTATTTGATTATATTATTGATGATAATTGAATAGAATATAAATGTTTTGGTTAAAGATGAAGAAGTATAATGGAAAGAGGGAGTCTACCCTTACAAGCTCAGCCAACTAAATAAATAAGTAGAGCTAAAAATGAAATTAAAAACCCAAACAATATAAAATATCATGCCATTTTAAGTAGTTTTTGATAATATAAACCATATTCCAAATTAACCCCACCACATCATCATTATCAATCGACCAAGATATAAATAATAGGATCATTGGTATAATTTCACTGCCTGATCACTATTATCCTAATGGGATACCACTTGGCTTCTGGTGGGTTCTATAAAAATCCACCTTGATACTTTCAATTATATAATACCCAATATATTTCTCTAGATCATTTTTACCCATATTTATTCCAAATAAATCACTTTAAAAAATAATCATAAACACATATACATTGTCCTGAACATGATTTGAATTAAATAAAATAAAATCACCTCAACTTTAGTTTCATTATAATTTTTCTGTTTTCCATTTCCACCAACCCCCAATGGAATGTGTCATTACAAACTCCTCAATATATGACTCCCCATCCCGAAAATCATTATTTAACTCATCTATTGATAAAATTTGGTTACAAAATCTTAATTCTCACAAATCATTCTTGAGATTCATTCTAGATACCTATATGACAATATATCACCCAATTTAAATTATATTTCTTTTCTATAAGAGTATCTCATATCGATCTATAAACTACATCAATCATCCCTTAAACTATGAGAAATATACCAATTCTATATCATCATAATTGATAACATGTGAAACTAACCATTTGAAGCTCCAATATACTGAATTCCTCTATAATTTTGATGAGCCCAGGCATAAAGGTGCCCACTAATTTGATTCCTCAATTATGAAGTCCCAATGATGTCAGTATAGTTAAAATTCCTGATCACTAATGCCTAACTCCAATGGTTGATATAACCAATTTTTACAAGGATAACACCTAATTACAGCTACATAAAAATATTTTCCAAATTATCTACACATGATTTATACTCTCTTACTCGTGACTTACTTCTCTATATGATTCCTCAAGTTAGGAATCCCATTATAGTATAATCCTTGAGAGAAACGATATACTCATCCTAATTAATACTAATATTATTAACAAAAATCTATACCCCATTAATTACCATATGTACCAAATATATCTAAATGATGATGTTTAACCCCTAAATTTGGTGTTTTCATAAAAACATGATATAACCGAACCTATTGCAGTATCTTATCTAAATTTAATACTCAGTGGTCATCTGACCAATTTTTTCATAGGTTATACTCTCAATGTTCCCTATAACTCTATTAAACAATGTTCATACCATTACATGGCTGATATATTTATCCCTACCATAAGATCTCCTATATCAACATCCCAGTAAGGCTAACAGATCCCTTTTTATCATGCTATGAAAACCACATATATTTATCCTATTTCAACATAACTCAAAAATTACATCTCAAAGACCACACTTTAGGACCTTAATACATAATGGTGCACCACCCCACCACTTTTCAACCTTAAAAGCGATAAATCACCACCATTAATCATCAACATAATCAAGTATCTATAAACACATCACATATAATACATATAGACATGTTAAAAAAATAGTCAATAGCCTTCAATTTCGCATCCCTATATATGGTTATTCACTATATCAATTTCCCACTCAATAAGGGAAATCTCAATGGGTGATAGAGTATACGTATATAAATCAACTAAACTCAATTCTCCATTGATGTCTATCTCAAAAGTACCAATTTAAAAAAAAATCACAATCCATATAATCATGCTTCAATCAACCATTATTTAGGCTTATTACAAATAAATCACTACCTAAGTGTGTTCTACATTTATTATAGTTCTAGTAGTTGTTTACCATACATAAATACTAACATAAAATCCCTTACTATACCTATAACTCTATACCAAACCCAAAGTCCCCTCTAATATTTTCTTTCCAAATATTCAATTTCATCCAACAGAGATCACTATCATACCACACATCTCAAAGAAAATATTTAAAATCATTATCATCATAGAATCACAATTAAATTTCATCACAATAAATACATGTTATGTCTTTATCTAGTGTCTCATCAATATACTCAATATATAATTTATATCCCATATCGACCTAATATTCCCTTTATACTCAAACAACAAAGCATTGATAAATTCCTAGTCAATCATGATTTATATTAATTAATAACACAACACCATGAAAATATTCCTTGCATTAATTTTAATTTCAAACATCACTTTACTTTAAATACCAACATTTTGATCTATATAATTTACATACCTCTTAACAGTAGTCATATCCAATGAAAATTACAAAGTACATTGTCTCATGGTCAAGATCACATAATACACTTCCATATACCTTATAAATCACTTGAATACACACTAGATTTCATCTATGGATTGAGAAAATTTATTATAATAAAATCTCACAAACATTTATTCCATTCTAGATTCAATATCAAAATATCTATAAAACACATAGTTATATGATCTCATACATCCATGCTATAGTATCTAACTCATTCTATGATGAGTCTCATGTCACAATAAATAGCCTCACATACCTAAGTTGTCACATTATGAATCCAACCAATAAAACCATTTATAAACCTAAAAAACGTCTCAAAATGAACTATATATTACCTTGTTCTTATATATTCTCATGGTAATCCACAAATTCCTACTCAACCAACACCCAGGTTCTCACATCACATATTTTGGGGATTCAATTCACCAATATATCAAATTTATGTACTAGTATGAACTAAATTCACCTAATGATTATACTATTCAACACCCAAGGCATTCCATTCCAATAATAACATACATACAAGACAATAAATGACTACACTACCCATTCTATGGATGTTATCACATGTTAGGCGCATAAAATAATACCATCATAGTCAAATTAGTAAACACTAATAAAATAATAACAGTTGGTTTTATAAAATTAATTCACCCCTAATAAAAAACTTAATAAAATATTAATAATTTATTATTGTTTTTTTTTTGTTTCCTAAAACCATTTAAAATTAGTTGTTGAAAAATACTTTTCCAAAAACTTGTTTTCAGTCACACACAGTCATGTTCATTTAATGAAAACCTATGTTTAAAGTTTAATGTATCAACAAACACTTTTTTACAACACTTATCCAGGAGTATATAAATAAACCATAACTCATAAACATTTCACATATTTAGAATGTGTTGTATATGAAAAAAACTGATAATATTTCATCATACAACATTGGTAACTCTGACTCACATGATAATGGTCCCAAAGAGGCACAAACATAGTGTCCATATGTAATGCCCCGACCCCAGTTACCCAGAGTCGGTGCTTTACTACATAACATTGGCATGATTAGAATGCATAAATTCATGAAGGACCAATCAGTTTAGTATTCTTGAAAACAAGATATATACATAAGTTCAACATTAAAACTTGAAAAGAAATACAAAACTAATTTATTCCATTAGAAACATCCAAGCCTCCTAGATTATGCCTTCAAGTCACTCATAACTAACTTATTCATATCTTGGGAAAATGAAACATAAGAAAGGGGTGAGCACAAACACTAAGTAAGGCTAATCAGTATAGCGTAAAATAACCTAAACATTAGGCATGTTGAATAATTCAAAACACATGCCTTTACGAATAATAAACATGAACACTTTATGGCAGCAATATGAGCTAAGTAAATAATGTCATAATAAAACATAGTCATGGGAATTCTACTAGTCGAATAACCACATGATCCATCAATATTATTTTCATAATGAGGGAATGTATAATTCCGGACATTCTGAAACATTTTTTCAAGGCCTCAGCCAAGACATCTAAAAATGATTAAGGCCTCGGCCAAAACTATATATCAAAAATTGAGAAAGGCCTCAGCTAATTTCATGTCCAATTGTCTCATGAGACCTACCGATGCATCAAAGAGATATAGAGGGTTCCAACCATCACTTACTAATTCCAATACATTCCTCATATGAAATATTGAAACATAATCTAAACATTCGTACTAAAACTAGCATATGAAATGTCAATATTTTAACCACAAACCATGAATGGCATAAAAATAGCACACCCGCAGTCAAACATAACTCATTTAATACAATATGGATGATTGTATTATGATAAATTAACCTCAATCAAGATAAAAATACACTGAAGGATATTGACATAGATGAAAATAGTCATTAAAACTATTTGTGAGAAATATCTTCTTTTTCATGAAAACATTTAAATGCCACGTTATTTATCAAAAAAGTTGTTTAAAAAAAAATTTGAATCAAAGTGTCCCATACCACATTGAACATTTTAAAATTAATTTTAATTTCAATACATTCATGTCCATATAAATTAATTCTAAAAACCTTTTTTAAAACATGGACATTAATGAGAAAGAATTAGAAAAATAAATATTTAAAACATTTAAAATAATAATTTTGTTAAAGAGTTCCTAACCAAATAAGAGATGCTTGAATACAAGTAATTGAGTAATAACATTAATCAAAAAATTATAATATCATGAGAATAAATAGATTCATGATATAATAAATCAAAGGATATTATATACACCATATAAAATTGAATTGGTGTATAACGACAAAGAGGTCTCAAAGGAATGTAAATTGAGATGAAATACCTTATAAAGATTGTATCCTTAGATTAAGAATAAATCAATGAAATGAATATGTGTGAAAAATATAAATACACTCAATATAATTGGATATTTAGTGTAAATCAATCAGATTACATTCACACATATTCTTGTAAAAACAAAACCAATGACTTGGATGTTTAACTCAATGAATGGAAATTGAGTTAAGATTACCCTTAACAAGTTCATATTAGTGGAATGTGAATTTATCAATGGATTGATTATGTGTATCAAAGGTATATCCACAAAATGTGGAGTGTAAATTACTACATAAATAATGAATAGTGATTCCACACATAATCTTGGATTAAAATAATCAATGAAGTATGCGTAAAGCCCAATGAGTGGAAATTGAAATTTGAAATTCACTTACCAATTTGGTAACTTACGAAACATAAACCTCATGAAATAAGTATCATATAATGAAGATGTAAATACCTATAAATTAAATTATATTTTACAAAGAATACAATCATGGTTAGTACATATACTACACAAAAGAAAATAGTGGCAATATAACATGAATCTCATGGGAATAAGAAGTGAGATAAAAACCCCTTACCTTGTACTTTTCCTTAGTAGAGGGTATGTTAACCTCCTGTATAATAGTTAAATTGTTGTTATTAAATTATACAATAACTACATACATAAATTTGATATCATATATGATCTTCTAATATTGATTTATTAATAATATTTTAGTAGTATCATTGTTTCGGGTGTTAATTGATTCGTTTCATTTATATGTTTTGTTATGTAAGTCATGTTTGTTATGAATAGGATGTATTTGATTCATATCTAGAAAGATATTATTTTATTAAATATTATTTTTAATAATCAAATAAAAATTATTCTTGAATGGTTACGATGGGGAATGAATCTCATCGCATTCGTGGAGACGGTAATCCGTACATACGCACGAACGCTACTTCCATTTTTTTAATTTAAAAGGAAATAAAACCAAATGATACATAGGTATATTATTATTCCATTTTAATATAATATTTTTTATATGTTATGTAATTTCATTAACACCATCTTTTATACATTCCATGTATGGTATGAACGAGTTCTATCACTTTGAGGGGGCGGTAGTCCGCACTTCCTCAAATGAAATTATCGTGTATATACAACATGAAAATAATAAGGGTATGTTATAAAATAGAATTACAGAAGATTATAGATAAAATAAATATCATAAATATCATATATAATTACAATTCCATCATAATGGCCACCATAAGAGGTGGCAGTGGAAGATTGAACAATCATCGTTTTGTGAGGCAGTAGTTCATCGTCCACAGAAACATTATGTTCTATACCCATTAGATAGAGGTGTGTGTAAGTGTAGTTAAAATAATTCTCATAACAAAAACCTAGTATATTGAGGATACTATTGTTTTTATAAAAGAAATGAATAAAGAGATTTTAGGGGGTTGGAGAAGTAAAATAAAATAAAATAACTTAAGAGTTGATGTTACCTTTAAATCGAGTAACTCCCTTTAGTTTGAACCAAAAAGGCTTCCTTGAAGTTCCTTCTACCTAAGGTAAGGCTTCAGTTAATATTATTTATAACTGATTTTTGAACGGCTAGTTTGGTAAGTCATGGTGCGCTCAAACTCGGTGTTGCGTGTAGCACAAGATATTGAATTAATTTAAAGAAAATAACTTACTATGAAATCTTAGGGTGTTACATTCTTCCCCCCTTTTGGAAATTGTGTCCTCTCAATTTCTAAAATTGGTCTTGGGAACTTCATTAAAAGTCCCACATCGGAAAAAGAGTCAATAAAACTATCACTTTAAAAGAAAGTAAGATAAGTACAAAGGCCACCCGAGATAACCCATACTAGGATTCCATGTAGGAAAACATGGATATAGAAGATAAACTAAGTGTCAAGTTCTGATGGAGAGTGTTAGAAAACATGATCAGGAGAAAGTTAAAAATAAGAAAACTACAAACTTATGATTGGATAAATTTTCATTAGTTTCCTAGTATGAAAAGTAAACGAATAATGTTTTTTTTGTTTTAAGTTCCATTTCATAAAGTTGAGGAATTTATTTATGAGATTGAATAAGAAAATAAAGTGATATACTTATTTTTTAAGTATAGTTTCATCCTTTAATAAATTTCTACCAGTAACTCATCTTTTTTTCTCAAATGATGAGTATTCAAGATGACTAGGTCACACCTGAAGCGCTAGAATCAACTTCTAGAGAATCACATGATCCACAAAAGGATAAACTGTATATTTACCTTGTCTTTAGAGATTAACCAAAACAAAAATGGTTAGTACAAGATCAGATGATCCCCAAAAAGGATAATCTTTTAGAGAAAAAAATACTAATCTTAATTTCTAAAATTAAACCAACAATACCCAAAGTTCAATAAATATCATTCAATAAACAGTTTTCCTTAAAATCCTTCAATATAATCTAAACTAATATTGAAACCCAAAACTTAGAGTAATTTGATTACATAGTCTTCCACATTAAATTGTATCTCTAAATAACATTGACTACTCTTAAAGTCACATACTTAAAAGTAATTAACCTAATCACATATTCTCTATGATAGGTTAATCATTTCCATAAATAACCCAAATAGCTATAAATCCATAATAAAAACATAGATAAAAATCAACCATTACTTTTCAAATTAAATCCTATAGTATTTTATTTTCTTTAGGCATATAGTGTTCCCAACAGAGTGAACGTCTTCCAAAATAAAATTTATCACTTAATCACCAAATAATTTTCCTATTCTAAGTATATCCATTTGATAAGACATAAGATCCAAAATCAACTTATTATTGATCAATAAAATCGTTTAACTAAATGGAATTAGTCACACTAACCAGGGAATTCAAGTAGTCTAGTGGTAGGCGATAAATCTCAATCGCACTCTGGTTGTGGGTTCGATTCCCACAGTTTTGTCTAACGCAACGGGTTTCCACATGGTCTGCATGTTGTCCTTTTTCAAAAACTATATTTTATAACATTCCCAAAATGAGATAAATTCCTCAAAATAATCATAAAATAATTTCACCACAAATTTTATCTCGTACCTCGCATTTTCATCCCAAAATTTAATAACATGTAATTGCCTCAAATTCAAGGTTCATATAAACCCAAATGGTTATTTATAACTATATCAAAAATAAAAAAATATAATTCTTCCTAAAATAGCATTTTCACATAACAAACTGCAGGGTTACACATACAAGAGAAAAGTTTTCCAAAGTAATCCCATAAACAAAGAGCACTAATACTTTTAAACATTTCACCATACATTTATTTCCACATAGGTTCTTCCTTGACCAAGAGGTTATCCTATAGAATAGATAATTCACTTGAGTAATGCCCAGGTCCCCTATATTTACAGCAAATGACTGTAAATGGATTCTTGGGATCATTTTTATTTTCTTCCATAGTACTCTTCATTTTTCCTTTGCAATTCTTTACTTTATGTCCTTATTTCCCACACATAAATAATTTCTTTGTTCCATTGAGACACTTCCCTAGGTGTCTCCTTCCACATTTCCTACATGATGGAAATTGAGATTTATTTTCTCCAAGGTCTCCACTGCTGGAGCTCTTATCCTTCACCACATTTCTCTTCTTTATTGAGTCTGGGAGTTGGTTAATATATATGTTTTTGACCATATTTTTGGAAAACTAATTTGGCATGAACATGATATCTTTTATACCTATCATCATTTCATTTTGTTTCTCATTTCCACCATCGTTCCCACCTTGTACATCATGTTCAATGTTACTATGACTTCCTTGGAATCCATCCATTGACTAACACAAGAAAGCATAGTGTGAGTCATAAAATCATTTAGAGAATATCATAATACCTTATTTTCAATCTAAAACACCTTAGAATTATCCAAGGTTATTTATTCTCATCTTATATTAAAATCCTTCAAATCGGTTTGTAAAGAAAATTTGAATTATCCTAAGCATATCCCCTGGGAGTGTCGTAACCAAGAGTGCAGCAAGGACCGTTGTCGTGCACCAGGATACCCTGGGTCAAGTCCGAAACTCTTTGTCAGATTTTTCACTCTTAGCTACATCTATGCCAGAGCCGCCCCTACCTACTCGTATCCAGATAGGGATGTATTTCTCGGAAAACCCACATAATATTTACATTAACAAAAATTTTGGATGTTTTTTTATACTAATCATCAATGTCTATCTTAGGGTAGTGTGCTCTAATCAGAGTTTATCTAAATCTAGTTTCAAGGTATGTACTAAACTTCCTATGATACCAACTGTAACACCCTGACCCCAGTTACCCAGAGTCGGTGCTTTATTACATAACATTGGAATGATTACAAGGATAAAGTCCTGAAGGACCAATCAGTTTAGTATTCTTGGAAACATTATACATACATAAGTTCAACATTACAACTTGAAAAGAAATACAAAACTAATTTATTCCATTAGAAATATCAAAGCCTCCTAGATTATGCCTACAAGTCACTCATAAATAACTGCTTCATATCCTAGGAAAATGAAACATAAGATATGGGTGAGCTCAAATGCTTAGAAAGGGAAATAAATACAGCGAAAGATAACATAAACATTAGGCATGTTGAATAATTCAAAACACATTCCTTTACAAATAATAAACATGAATACCTTATGGCAGGAATATGAGATGAGTAAATAATGCCATAATAAAACATAGTCATGGGTATTATACTAGTTGAATAACCACATGATCCATCAAAATTATTTTCATAATGAGGTAATGTATAATTCCAGACATTCTGAAAAATTTTGTCAAGGCCTCATCCAAGACGTCTAAAAATTATTAAGGCCTCGGCCAAAACCATATATCAAAAATTGGGAAAGGTCTCGGCCAATTCCACATCTAATTGTCTCATGAGACGTACCAATGCATCAAGGAGATATAGAGGGATCCACCCATCACTTACTAAGTCCAATACATTCCTCATATTAAAGGGTGAAACATAATCTAAACATTCATATTAAAACAAGCATTAAAAATGTCAATATTTTAACCACAAACCATGAATGGCATAAAAGTAGCACATCCACAGTCAAACATAACTCATTTAATACAATATGGATGATTTTATTATGATAAATCAACCTAAATCAAGAATAAAATACACTAAAGGATATTAACATATATGAAAATAGTCATTAATACTATTTGAGAGTAATATCTCCTTTTTTATGAAAACATTTAAATATCGCACTATTTATCAAAAAAGTCATTTAAAAGAGATTTTTTAATCAAAGTGTCCCATACCAGTTTAAAACTTTTAAAAGGAATTATAATTTCAAAACATTAATGTCTGTATAAATAAATACTTAAAACCATTTTTAAAACATGGACATTAATGAGAAATAATTATAAGAATAAATATTTAAAACATTTAAAATAATAATTTTGTTAAAGAGTTCCTAACCAAATAAGAGAAGCTTGAATACAAGTAATTGAAGAATAAAATTAATCAAAAAATTATAATATCATGAGAATAAAGGGATTTATGATATAATATCTCAAAGGATAGTATATACACCATATAAAAGTGTATTGGTTCATAATGACAAAGAGGTCTCAAAGGAATGTAAATTGAGATGAAATACCTTATAAAGACCGTATACTTATATTAAGGATAAATCAATGAAATAATTATGTGTGAAAAATATAAATACACTCAATATAATTGGATATTTATTGTAAATAAATCAGATTATATTCACACGTATTATATTAAAAACAAAACCAATGACTTGGATGTTTAACTCAATGAATAGAAATTGAGTTAAGATTACCCTTAACAAGTTCATATCAATGGAATGTGAATTTATAAATGGAGTGATTATGTGTATAAAAGTTATATCCACAAAAAGGGGAGTAGAAATTACTACATAAATAATAAATAGTGATTCCATACATAATCTTGGAGTAAAATAATCAATGAAGTATGCGTAATGCCCAATGAGTGGAAATTGAAATTTGAAATTCCCTTACCGATTTGGTAACTTACGAAACATACACCTCATGAAAGAAGTATCATACAATGAAGATGTAAATACCCATAAATTAAATTATATTACAAAAATAATAAAATCATGGGTAGTACAAACACTACACAAAAGAAAATAGTGGCAATATAGCATGAATCTCACGGGAATAAGAAGTGAGATGAAAACCTCTTACCTTGTACTTTTCATTGGTCGAGGGTATGTTAACCTCATGTATAATAGTTAAATTGTAGTTATTAAATTATAAAATAACTACATAAATAAATATGATATCATATATGAGCTTTTAATATTTCATTATTAATAATATTTTAGTAGTATCATTGTTTCGGGTGCTAATTGATTCGTTTCATTTATATGTTTTGTTACGTAAGTCATGTTTGTTATGGATATGATGTATTTGATTCATATCCAGAAATATATTATGTTATTATATATTATTTTTAATAATTAAATGAAAATTATTCTTAAATGGTTACGATGGGGAGTAAATCTCATCACGTTGGTGGAGACGGTAATCCGTACATACGCACGAACGCTACTTCCATTTTTTTATTTTAAAATGAAAGAAAACCAAATTATACATAGGTATATTATTATTCTAGTATAATATAATTTTTTATATATGTTATGTAAGTTCATTAATACCGTCCTTTATACGTTCCATGTAAGGTATGAACGAGTCATATCACTTTGAGTGGGTGATAGTCCGCACTTCCTCAAATGAAATTATCTTGTATATACAACATGAAAAGAATAAGGGTATGTTATAAAATAGAATTACATAAGCTTATAGATAAAATAAATATCATAAATTTCATATATAATTATAGTGTCATCATAATGGCCACCATAAGAGGTGGTAGTAGAAGATTGAACAGTCATTGTTTTGTGAGGCAGTAGTTCACCGTCCACAAAAACATTATGTTCTATACCCATTAGATGGAGGTGTGTGTAAGTGTAGTTAAAATAATTCTCATAAAAACAACCTAGTATATTGAGGATACTTTGGTTTTTATAAAAGAAAGGAATAAAGAGATTTTAGGGGGTTGGATAAGTAAAATAAAAGAAAAGAACTTAAGATGGGATGTTACCTTTAAATCGAGTAACTCCCTTTTGTTTGAACCAAAAGGCTTCCTTGAAGTAACTTATGCCTAAGGTAAGTCTTATAAGAGGAAGAGAGTGATTTAAGGATCTTATTTGAGCACAGTTTAGATGATCCAAGGGGCCTAAGAGGTGTGAGAGATGAGTTAGAAATGATGGCTTTTTATAAGGGGGGAGGGGATCTTTAAGAAAGTTTGAAAATATTATTTTATTATATAATGATTTTCATTTTATAAAGGTCAAAAACACATTAAATTTGAAGATAAGATAACTCATAAAATCGTCAAATAATAATTCGACAGGTTTTGGATACTGTTTTAATTTTTATAATCTTATTTATTTAAATCATTTATTATTGAGGTAAACACTGCATCATTATTGTGTCATAAATAATGTTATTAATTTGATGTCTAAATATTATAAAAAAATACCATGATGTATGAAATATTCTTAGATTTCAAATGAATATTTATAGTTTAAAAGATAACTTATATAACCCCATGTAAAAATTTTTTTACTAAAAGATAT
The DNA here is from genome assembly GCA_963277665.1 of Viscum album. NCBI lineage: Eukaryota > Viridiplantae > Streptophyta > Magnoliopsida > Santalales > Viscaceae > Viscum > Viscum album. Next base: position 953,972,786 of record OY728167.1, read on the forward strand.
ATTGTTATGTCATTTTTGTCTTCACTTTAAAATAATTAATATAATGTGTCACTATCACTCTCAAGTGGCTCCATGGGGTCCCAAAATAGACCCAAGGATGCCTATGGTCTGATATTTATCAACCAATAGGAATATGACACATGTTAGGGTAATTTAATATTATTATAATAATATTTTTTTACCCTTATTTACCGGATTTACCCCTTTAACCACGGTAAATAAAATATTTAATGAAGTAAATATTCATAATGTATAAAAATAAAAGTAACATATTTAAAAAATATGTACCTCATGATTTAAAATATGGAATCTATTTTTCCAAATTCAAAACACAGAAGTGGCAGAAATTAGTTCTCGTTGTCAAAACAAAGAGCGTGTTTTTAAGAAATAATAATTATCAAAAGATTGGCACTTGTTTGTGTCCAATTTCAAAGAAAAATTACTTCCAATGACCAAAATTAGATTAAATGGTAAAAATATAATCTAATTATACTTCAAAACCATTCAAATTTATAATTTAACACTATAAATTACTTTAATTAAAAAAGTTATTTTCAATTAAAATTTAGTATTTTTCACTATTCATCAAAATATGAAAGTTATCAGAAAAACACCAAAATTTTATCCAAACTAAATTTGTATGTCCCAATTCTAAAGAATAAGTTTATTTTGTCAAATTGAATATAAAAAAATGTCAAATATTTTTTTTAAAAAGGGTTCGCCGTTAAAATGCGGTAAAATTGCATTTTTTGAAAAATACCTCTTTTATCTGAAAAATTGAATTTGTTCTTATATTATATCTAAAAAACACATAATATAGATTCTAAAATTATATAGAGTATATAAATTTAAAATTCATTTAATACTATTCATAACCTCTTTTTGAACGGATAGTTTGGTAAGTTGTGGTGCGCTCAAACTCGGTGTCGAGTGTAGCGCAATCTATTGAATTACTTTAAAAAAATAACTTACTATGAAATCTTAGGGTGTTACACCATATAATGTTTTGACCATACTATATCCATATACCATCAAAAATAAATAAAATTGACAAAAGGATATGATATAATTTTTTAATATCCCCAAACCACATTCCAAAATGGTCTTGAGTTAGAAGATTCCACAAGGCCTTAGACAAGCCTCCTGATACACCAGAGGGTTCTAATTTGCCAAAAATGTTTGATTAATATCATAGGGATACCATTATCACATTCAGATAAATGGACAATAAAAAAATAAAAAAAATTATAAATCATAATTTATCAACATGATATCCTAATTTGCTAATTTATATTTTTAACACCCTGTGATTTTTAAATAAGAACATTAAATTCAATAGAGTATACAACACACAACATAATGCTTAGAAAAAAATATAACACCTAGAGAATTTATGATATATTTATTTATAAATAAGTTCAATCTCTTCAGTATATTTTATTATTCACAACACTGATTTTATCTTATGTTAAACACAATAATATGTTTAACTTGCATTGCATGAAAAATTGAGTTTATCTTACTTTACACGCAACCCTAAGATTAAATGAAATGTGAAATATTATTTAAAAAATATTATTATAGTTATAACCTAGATGTTAAATTGAAGTGTATTGATAGTAATAAGTTATGAAAGATGTGGTTATATATTGATTAGTAGTAAAATAATAATCTTTCAGAAGAAAATAAATTTTTTGTCAAAATATATATTTCTCCTAAAAGATAGTTTAGTTATGCTTTTCACACATAATCTAAATTAATTTTACCAATTTTATAATATCTATTTGATAAAATAAACTTAATTTTTAAATAATAATATCAAAATTATCTTAGGGTAATTTTTTTATTTTTTTTAAATATTTTGTTTTTCTATGAATAGTAGAAAATACTGAATTTTTGTTGAAAAATGCATTTTTTTAATTATATATAAAGTTAAATTAAATTTTAAATTGTTTTTAAAGTAAAATTAGTTTAATTATATTTCAATTATTACAATTTTAGTCATTAGAATCACATTCATATTGAATTTTTATATAAAAACATTGTAAACTTTAGAAGATTTTCTTTTAAAAACTCACTCTTTGATCGTGTCTACTAGATTAATTTAAAATTAAATGTTTTTAATTCTATGGATGGAATATGAAAAAATGGATTCCATATTTGTAATAATCATAATTTATACTTTCTAATTATGTCAAATTAATTTTTGACCAATATGAATAGTGAAAACAGTAAAAATTAACCTGCGTTGTTAAGGTAAAAAATCTATTGGATGACCATATATCGACCTTTTATTCTATAGGTTTGATAAAGGATCATTTTTTAGGCTATTTCATGATAAAAACATGGGTATGATTGAATCTTTTCAAAACATTACAAGTGTGTCACTCACCTCACTTATAAAATGCCAACCCTATCCACTTTTCTTCACACATTTAAAACCATTTTTCATCCAATTCCAATCAAATTCAATTAAAAGCTTCCCTACTATCATCCTGTTATACTTATTTTTTTCATAAATACTTCCTATGATGGATTTGGTGAAAACCTAATGAGGATACCTGAAGAAGATTTAATGTTATTCAATGAGCGTGCTTATTTCATTTCTTCACCACAATCATTCAATTATTATAAAAAAATGATGATATAACAAAAACATTATCATAAATATAATTATATGTTGTTATGTTAAGTTCATGACTTAGAAACCTCCCTAAATCCATCAAACGGGTTAAAAAATAATCATATGTGTATACAACGAACTACCATCTCGTGAATTGATGTCATTCATTTTTTCATTACCACTACTCATGGTTGGGTATTCTGATGGATATAATGTTGAAATAGTGGGTTCCTGAGACACAACTATATAGTACTTTTGATTACTATATCATATATACAATTAGATATACATTATGTACACTTACCATTATAGTGTACATATTTCTGCATCCATTATTTAATGGAAATGTCCATAGATTAATTGGCATATGAAAAGGTTGTAACAGATAAAAAACTATAATGAGAACCTAGAGATGCTATGAAATAATCATAAATATAAGCCATATGGTCTAGATACATCTTACTGATTGGACATAATAGATGTTTGACTATCAGGTGTTGGGAGCTCATAAGCATTGAGACTTCTTCTCATGAAGTTCACACTTGATGATCTCTAGTAGTGATATCTTGAAGACAGACCCTCCGATAGAAACACTAGATGTTTTGGGTGTCCTTGGTTGTTTCTATCTATATACACGTGTATTGGTATCCTAAATTGAGATCATTACCAATGTGTATCCATTTGATTGCGTACTTTGATTCGGGGAAGAAATCATGTTAATGAAATCATGGAGAGATAGTTTGTGTTTGGTGCGTTATTGGTGGTATGACCTTCGTTGAATGGTTAAGAAAGGATTTGTCACTTATGGGTTATGGAAGTTATATATCTCAGGGTTAGTTGACCAGGATGGTTCTACCTTCATAAGTCTTTCGTTAAAGTAGTCGAAAGGTAAATTCATCCGGATAGATCAATGAATAATAATGTCACGACCCCCTCCCCACAAAGTGTACCCCTCCTGGGCCGGCAATGTGAAAAGGGAGATAATGACCCCCGAGTCCTGCCTCCAGTAGGCCCCGGGTTGGCGACTAGCACCGAGGGTATAATAACGTACAAATGGGAGGCATTACCCTCTAAGAGAACACAAGCAGAAGAGAGAGATAGAATAGACTCCAATCAACTCCAACTCAGAACTGAAATATAAAAAGGAAACCAAGTACATATATGAAATGTCATGCAAAAGTACTACAACTGAAAGGGAAAACTAAAAGTACCCAAAAGAAAGAAAAACGGCAGCGACCACAAGCCCGAACAGCTCCTCCTCCAACCGCAAGCTAGTAGTAACCAGCTTGATCTCCAACCTGCTCCAAGTGACCTGAAAAACAGTTTATATGCACAAAGGGTGAGTATAACAGTATACTCAGTAGGATCCTCCCCAAGACTCTCGTGCAAAAGAAAAGAAAGCATGCTAAAGCCCAGTGAACAACAAGTGAAACTAACTCGTTATCTAAACAGGTATACTATGTTCCCAACCTCACCATGGCTACTCTCACCAAGTAACGCATACAAGAATATAGCATATAGTAAATAATATCAAGGGTACCCCGCTACTACTTCCCCACTGGTTTGCCGCTTTTCCCCAACGACATATGTCCTGTGCATCTCTCTCCAAAGGGTTGCCCGCAGACACCTGGGCTAAGCTCCACAATCTGCACCTCGTGCACCACAAAGGATTGCCCGCAGACACCTGGGCGAAGCACCACACCGTCCTCACAACCAAAGTAACCAGGTAGTTTTCGGGAGCCACCATAGCTCGTATAACGTGTATCATACGTCGAGTATTATTCCTCCAGCCATCACAGCCCATACGCCGAGTAAGGATCCTCAAGCCATCACAGCCTATACACGTTACACCTAGAGTATTCCATAGGATACTATATCCAGAGTATATGTGTGTGAAATAATCACAAGCCATTACAGCCCTCTACACACATATATGGGTAAAACTAACCACTGTGCCTACCAGCACAAGGATCTACCAAGAGAAGAGAGCGGGGCCAAAGGGGGTAGTCAGCCATTCAACCTCCCATCAGAATGTTGGGGAAAACACCCCCCCCAGGGCTCAGAATACCCGGGGTGTCAGTTGCCCTTACCGATAGGGTGGAGTAGCGTATAGAAACACAAAAAGTACAGAATATATAAGTAACTCACATCCACACTATGGGCATTACCTAGTCTTAGATACAACTGCAGCTAACATCTCTCAGACTCCAGGCTGCTACTTCTAAGACTAGGTATCCTATAAGCACACAAACAATGAAGAGCTTTATTAGATTACTCCATTCTCATTTATCAGTTCCACTGTACATTAATTAATTCTTTAAACATTAATTAAGAATGAATAATTCCACATTAAACTGAAATGGCATCACTTTCAAAAACAACTGCTCCTTTTTAAGATTCACATCACCTTTAAATTCCAGCATCTCCATCCCCGTGGATTTTCACCATTTAATCAAACATTCATTACAGAATTACTTTTCCACATTCCTAGGCATTCTAGAAAAACATCCTATGCTTCTAAACACAAAGGAGGCTCAACACGGTGAGTAGATATACTACCCGTCGAGTCTTTTCCGCCTATAGAAAGAGCATAGACTCATCCTCCATCGAGAGGCTAAACACGGAAAGCACGTGGCATACCCCGCGTGTCTTCGCCTCCTTCGGAAAGAGGGTAAGCAAGACCAGCTTCATTGAGAAGTGGGGAAAAGTAAAGAAGATAAGCAACCAAACCAAACCACCAACATCAAACCATCACATTCATCTCATACCATCACCCTTGGTGTCCTCCCCGACACCCATATGCATAAACTGATGCATCTCGCCACACTAGGCGTCATCCGCTGCCACAACCACAAGTCTCCATGCCTCCACATATCACAACAGCCATCCAGGCTCACATCACAGCACAAGCAGCAGGAAAACAAACATCACAAGGTGGGATCTCGGCCCTTTAACAAACAAGAGGGTAACTCAGAACCCTTTTAGAAATTCCCACATAATTTGTTCTCTAATCCATATTGAATTAACAGACTTGTTATTCATAGGTTCCAATCATGGATACCTAATCAGTAAGCTATCACAATTTAAATAACCATGCTTACTTCCCTAATTTGATTATCCTCAAATTAGAACAACTACAACAATGGCAATAATCAGATTAATTTACATGCCTCTTTATCTTTAGCCAATTAATTAACAATTAATTCCGTCTTTACGTTCATTATCAATTTCTATCATGAACGAACAACAAATCAAAGAAAACATAGATATCACTATATCTAGGAAAACATGAGGCAAACCGTTATCACGGTATAAAGCAACAGCATGCGATCAACCAATTCTTTTAATCCGGTTCAAGTATTTAATTAGGTCAATTTCATTGTGATCCAAAGAGATAAATCATGCTAATTCTACGATTGCACATATAAAATTAGAGGAGCCATGAATCCCCTACCTCGAAGAGTTCTTGACGTCCTTTATCCACACAACGGGTCACAGTCCTCTTCTCCTCACGATAGCTGCATCCACCAGAGGATGCCACGGTACGACAGTACCAACCAACCCCAAGAAAACCCATTAGAACCATGGAGATTACATGCTAATATGGAAGGAAGAACAAGAGAAGGTGATCCCCGAAGGAATGATGATAAAACATACCTTATATCGAAGAACGATTGACACAACTTGGTTGCATCAACAGAGCGGAACTTATCTGAGTAACGTTTGATTGTAAAACTCCTACGAGAATGATTGCAAGGTTCTAGCGTCTCGTAGATGAGAACCAGGAGGAAGAACAACGAAGAATGATATCTCGTTCCTTTTAAAAAAATTAGAGAGGCGACAGTTTAAGATCCGGTTTATTCTCCATTAAAAACGGATCGCATTAACCACGCAGTTTGACCAAGTAAAAAAAACATCCCGGCCTTAGGAGTAATTAATATAGGATTTATAGCCTTTGAATCGGCCTTAAAGTCCTTAAAATAAGGTTTTAAAAGTATTTTACGTCAAAGAAAACGTCAAATTTGCGAAGCTGGAAACACTGTTCACATACTCAAAATTTGGCAAAGTATGGAATCGGTAGCTCTTATTGAGTCTGGAAACACTGTTCATTCGTGAAATTTGGCAAAGTATGGAATCGGTAGCTCTTATGGAGTCTGGAAACACTGTTCATTCGTGAAAATTGGCAAAGTATGGAATCGGTAGCTCTTATGGAGTCTGGAAACACTGTTCATTCGTGAAATTTGGCAAAGTATGGAATCGGTAGCTCTTATGGAGTCTGGAAACACTGTTCATTCGTGAAATTTGGAAAAGTATGGAATCGGTAGCTCTTATGGAGTCTGGAAATACTGTTCATTCGTGAAAATTGGCAATGTATGGAATCGGTAGCTCTTATGGAGTCTGGAAACACTGTTCATTCGTGAAATTTGGCAAAGTATGGAATCGGTAGCTCTTATGGAGTCTGGAAACACTGTTCATTCGTGAAAATTGGCAAAGTATGGAATCGGTAGCTCTTATGAAGTCTGGAAACACTGTTCACAGAACTAAGAAAATTGGCAAAGGAAAGAAAAGCTCACCGATAGAACCTTACCGATAGAAACACAAGTCTACTGATAGATCCTCACTGATAGAAGTCCACCGATAGGACCTCACCGATAGAAACACTGTTCACAGAACTAGAAATTTGGCAAAGTGTTAGCCGAGCTACTGCTGGACTGCGGCTACAAGTATACCGAGCTATTAGTATGCAGTGGCTACCGGTAAACCCAGCTACCGGTAGGATGCGGCTACCGGTAGACCGAGCTACCGGTAATCAGCAGCTACCGGTAGACCGAGCTACCGGTAATCAGCAGCCACCGGTAGACCGAGCTACCGGTAATCAGCAGCTACCGGTAGACCGAGCTACCGGTAGGCAGCAGCTACCGGTAGACCGAGCTACCGGTAGACCGAGCTACCGGTAATCAGCAGCTACCGGTAGACCGAGCTACCGGTAATCAGCAGCTACTGGTAGACCGAGCTACCGGTAGGCAGCAGCTGGGGGATAAGTCACCTTGTCCTCCCGGAACACCTCCAACACCACATTTTCACAAAGTAATGGACCAGGGAGGTCCGGGCCATTACATTAGATACCTCTCAAAACATTCTCGTCCTCGAGAATTAAAAACCAACCCAGAAGAAAAGAGGGGTCTGAACAACCACCCCATAAGATACCTCTCAGGGGAAAACCACCATGAGTTGTTCAAAAGCTGGAACAAAACTACGACATCCGAGAGTATGGAAACAAATAATCCATAACCAAACAATTCAAACATAACATCACATCAAAGGTACATAAATAAAACATGAAAGGTCTAACCATAAAGGAAACGTCATTACATGGAAAGAGTTAAACATTAAACAACTCTGGGTACTGAGCACGTATCTGTGACTCACGCTCCCAGGTACTCTCCTCCATGCCACCGTGTCGCCACAGGACACGAACTAAGGGGATAGAACGCCCACGCAACACCTTCTTCTTGTGGTCTTGGATCTCCACAGGTCGCTCCTCGAAGGTTGCATCATCGTCAATATCGATCTCTCCCCAATCGATAACATGAGATTCATCATGAAGATAACGACGGAGCTGCGATACATGGAAAACATCATGTATCCGACTCATCTGAGGGTGAAGTGCTACTCGATACGCCACAGATCCAACACGATCTAACACCTCGAAAGGCCCAACAAACCGGGGAGAAAGCTTACTTCCACGACCAAACCTTCGCTGCCCACGACGGGGAGTCACCTTTAGAAACACATAATCCCCAACATTAAACTCTAACGGTCTCCTTCTTTGATCAGCATATGATTTCTGACGATCATGTGCTGTCTTCATCCTCTCACGAATCACCTGAACCATCTCTGTTGTATTCTGCACTAGTTCTGGTCCGAGGATTGCTGACTCTCCGACCCCAGTCCAGCACAACGGAGAACGGCATGGCCGGCCATACAAGGCTTCAAACGGCGCCATACCGATGGTAGAGTGAAAACTATTATTGTAAGCGAATTCTACCAAGGGTAAGTGCTTCACCCATGAACCTCCAAAATCAAGAACACAAGAGCGCAACATGTCTTCAAGAGTCTGGATGGTTCGCTCTGTCTGACCATCCGTTTGAGGATGAAAAGCAGTGCTAAGGCATAGTTGAGATCCAAAAGCATGTTGGAGACCTCTCCACACCCTAGAGGTAAAACGAGGATCTCGATCAGAAATGATCGTCCTAGGTACTCCGTGAAGCCTCACCACCTCCTCCAGATACTGCCTCGACAAAACCTCCACTGAGCTCGACTCCTTGATTGCTATGAAGTGGGCCGATTTAGTTAAACGATCCACTACCACCCATATAGTATCATGTCCTCCCGGAGCTCGAGGTAAACCTGTAACAAAGTCCATTGAGATGTCCTCCCACTTCCACTGAGGAATCTCTATGTGTTGGAGAAGACCACCAGGAACACGGTGTTCGGCCTTCACCTTCTGGCAGACTAAACATCGAGACACACACTCTGCAACCATACGTTTCAGCCCAGGCCACCAGAACTGACTCCTTAAGGATCGGTACATCTTCGTCACACCAGGATGTACTGCCAAGGGTGAACTATGGAACTCTCGGAGAACCGTCTCGCGGATCGCCAAGGGAACAAAAAGCCTGCCATGATACAACACTCGGTGTTGTTCATCCTCCGACCAATCATCAGGGGCCTCACCACATACAACTCTGTCTCTCCAAACTTCCACCTCTAGATCACCCAACTGAGACTCTTCCACCTTCTGCATCAGGGATGACTGCACCGTCATCTGGAAAAGACAAACTCTTCCCCCAACTTCTCCTATATCAAGATGTAAAGATGATAGCTCTTCCATCACTCTCCAAGAATCAACAGATTCACGCACAACATCACTACGTGACTTTCGGCTCAGTGCATCAGCAACAACATTTCCCTTCCCAGGTGTATACGATATTTCGAAGTCGTATTCCTGCAAGAACTCCATCCACCGACGCTGCCTCAAGTTCAAGTCCCGCTGAGAGAAAACATACCTCAAACTCTTATGATCGGTGAAAACCACAAAGCGCTCGCCAATGAGGTAATGTCTCCACAACTTTAGAGCAAACACCACGGCTGCCAACTCAAGATCATGGGTGGCATAGTTGCGTTCATGGGGACGCAACTGCCGAGACCCATAAGAAACAACGGACCTCTGCTGCATGAGAACACAGCCTAGCCCCAGATGTGAAGCATCACAGAAAACATCAAACTGGACTCCCTCCGCTGGAAGACAAAGGACTGGAGCACTTACCAACTTCTCCTTTAGATACTTGAAAGCTGTCTGACACTGATCAGTCCATATGAACGCTTGATCCTTCCGGGTCAAAGCTGTCAGAGGAGTCGCAACTCGGGAGAAATTAGCCACAAACCTCCTGTAATAGCCTACGAGACCAAGGAAACTCCGCACCTCTGACACGGTCTTGGGGGCTGGCCAAGACACCACTGCTTCTATCTTCGAAGGATCCACAGCTACTCCCTGTTGGGACACAACATGTCCCAAGAAACGAACTTCTTGAGCCCAGAACTCACACTTGGACAACTTCCCAAACAACCGATGTTGGCGAAGAACTCCCACAACGGCTCGTAGATGCTCTGCATGCTCCTCTTCAGATGTGGAGTACACAAGGATGTCGTCGATGAAAACCACAACAAACTTGTCCAGGAATTCACGGAACACAGCATTCATCAACCCCATGAAAACAGCTGGATCATTCGTCACGCCGAATGGCATTACAACAAACTCATAATGCCCATGACGACAACGGAAAGCAGTCTTCGGGATATCCTCATCCTTTACACGCATCTGGTGATATCCTGACCACAAGTCTATCTTTGAAAACCAACTTGCACCCTTCAGTTGATCGAATAGGTCATCAATCCGTGGAAGAGGATAGCGATTCTTTATTGTCACTTTGTTTAAGCGATGATAATCAACGCACAACCGCAAACTGCCATCAGCCTTTTTCACAAACAAAACTGGTGCACCCCACGGTGACACACTTGGCCGAACAAAACCACACTGCAATAGACCGTCGAGCTGAATACGTAGCTCTCGTAACTCAGAAGGGGCCATCCCATACGGAGACATAGAGATAGGAGACGCTCCTGGCTGTAGCTCGATCCCAAACTCGATCTCTCGTCGAGGGGGTAAGGATACAACCTCTTCTGGAAAGACATCAGGGTACTCCTCTACGACCCTAGGAAATGCCAGTTGTTGAACCTCTGAAGAACTCAGCATCATCCCAGCCATCATGGATGATAAGGATGAAACTCGTCTATGACTCATCCGAGGATCTCTCTCACCAACAAACACTACTTCCTCTCCATCTTCATCAAAGAAAACGACCTTCTTCCTGTAGCAATCCACAATAGCCTACACCGAATACAACCAATCCATGCCGAGGATGACATCATATGGTTGTATTCGTAAACATAGGAAATCTCCCCAAGAGCGGTGCTGCCCCAACACTAGCTCACAGTCTCTACATACTTGAAACAAGCTAGCTCGACCTCCAACTGGCGTAGTCAACGCCAAGGGCACTGGAAGCCTCTCTACCTCAAGTCCCAAAGCGTGGACAAGGGTAGGGGATATAAAGGAGTGTGTCGCTCCTGAATCAAACAAGGCATACACCAAGGTAGAAAACAAGCAAAGGGTACCTCGGACGACGTCTGGCTCGCCTGGAGCTGGCAACGCTAGAGCATGAAGCTGACCACGACCACCTCCACGGCCTCTCTGACCCTGATGACGACCACCACCACGGCCGCGCTCTGCTCTCTGAGGACGGGGAGCGTCATGGGGTTGTCCTCTGCCTGCTTCATCTACCCTCTGGTGATCTAAAGCTAGTGCAACCTGCTGCTGCTGCCTCGGCTGGAACTGCCTCAACGGAGGAACCTGGAGTGGAGCGCCTGGTGCACGATGACTGCTCTGAAAAGCCGGGCATTCCCGCTGCTGATGACCACGACCACCACAAGAAAAACAAGCGCCCGATCCCTTGGCATAGGCCTGAGAGTTGCTTCCTCCAGAGAAACGAGATGGGAAGGGCTGGGACCTACCCCCAGGTGAACGGAAACTCTTCTGCCCTGAAAACCGGGAACCCCGGACCACAGCTCTGCTTCGTGAGGAATCATGACGATTCCCCTCTCGTGACGATCCGGTCCTGGTCAAAGTCCTCTCAACAACCTCTGCCCTCGCCAGCACCTCAAGATATGTCTTCAGCATAAATGGGGTGACCTGGCGCTGGATCTCTGGACGCAAAGCCTCCTCGAAATGCCTCGCCCTGGCCTCCTCATCTGGTAACAGGTCTGAAGCATATCGTAGAAGGTTCCTGAAACGGATTCCAAACTCTCGAACACTGGAGCTCCCCTGTCGAAGGGTAAGAAGCTCCTGGCGACTGGACGCCTTCGTAGTCGATGAAAGAAACTCGACTCTAAACATGTCTCGAAACTCCTCCCATGAGATCGCTGACTCCTCACGATCCCCGAGGAACAATAACCACCACTGTCTCGCTGCTCCACGCAACATCGTCACAACCAAGGACACCCAGTGTTCCTTCCGAGCACGAATCGAACTGAAGCCTATCTCGACCTCCTCCAACCAGTCTTCTGTGACTCCATCTGAAACGGAGCCCTCATACTTCTGTAGACTCTGGCGCTGAAACTCTCGGAGTGTCTTCCTCCAAGTGTCATCGTCGTCAACCTCTACCCGGCGGCGATCTGCTGGAACAGCCTGCTGGGCACCTTCTGCGCAAACCTGACGAGGACGTCGACCTGGAGCCATACCTGTAAAATAACAACTGTTAGAGCTCCTAAGCCTGGAATATGGAAGACTCAACATTAATTAATTAATTATTTTGTTTTATTAATTTTAGGTTACCTATCCCAAGGTCTACCCATTCAAACACAGGCGCAAAGAATAATGATGCATGATCCTTTCCTAGGTCTCTACCCTGCAACTAGTATCACTTTGTTTAGTAGCCATCGTAAACTTAAAGGTCCGTGCAACAGATCATAGGGGGCCCTGAACGCCTATGTCTCTGCCGGTCTCCAGTGTTTACCCCACTTGCTAAACATGAATGACACCGTTGCCCTACCATCCCATGCATCCTCACCTGTGCCTAACTCCAAACTCCATCCTATCCCTCAAACAGACCTCTGATACCACTCTGATCGACCCCCTCCCCACAAAGTGTACCCCTCCTGGGCCGGCAATGTGAAAAGGGAGATAATGACCCCCGAGTCCCGCCTCCAGTAGGCCCCGGGTTGGAGACTAGCACCGAGGGTATAATAACGTACAAATGGGAGGCATTACCCTCTAAGAGAACACAAGCAGAAGAGAGAGATAGAATAGACTCCAATCAACTCCAACTCAGAACTGAAATATAAAAAGGAAACCAAGTACATATATGAAATGTCATGCAAAAGTACTACAACTGAAAGGGAAAACTAAAAGTACCCAAAAGAAAGAAAAACGGCAGCGACCACAAGCCCGAACAGCTCCTCCTCCAACCGCAAGCTAGTAGTAACCAGCTTGATCTCCAACCTGCTCCAAGTGACCTGAAAAACAGTTTATATGCACAAAGGGTGAGTATAACAGTATACTCAGTAGGATCCTCCCCAAGACTCTCGTGCAAAAGAAAAGAAAGCATGCTAAAGCCCAGTGAACAACAAGTGAAACTAACTCGTTATCTAAACAGGTATACTATGTTCCCAACCTCATCATGGCTACTCTCACCAAGTAACGCATACAAGAATATAGCATATAGTAAATAATATCAAGGGTACCCCGCTACTACTTCCCCACTGGTTTGCCGCTTTTCCCCAACGACATACGTCCTGTGCATCTCTCTCCAAAGGCTTGCCCGCAGACACCTGGGCTAAGCTCCACAATCTGCACCTCGTGCACCACAAAGGATTGCCCGCAGACACCTGGGCGAAGCACCACACCGTCCTCCCAACCAAAGTAACCAGGTAGTTTCCGGGAGCCACCATAGCTCGTATAACGTGTATCATACGTCGAGTATTATTCCTCAAGCCATCACAGCCCATACGCCAAGTAAGGATCCTCAAGCCATCACAGCCTATACACGTTACACCTATAGTATTCCATAGGATACTATATCCAGAGTATATGTGTGTGAAATAACCACAAGCCATTACAACCCTCTACACACATATATGGGTAAAACTAACCACTGTGCCTACCAGCACAAGGATCTACCAAGAGAAGAGAGCGGGGCCAAAGGGGGTAGTCAGCCATTCAACCTCCCATCAGAATGTTGGGGAAAACACCCCCCCAGGGCTCAGAATCCCCGGGGTGTCAGTTGCCCTTACCGACAGGGTGGAGTAGCGTATAGAAACACAAAAAGTACAGAATATATAAGTAACTCACATCCACACTATGGGCATTACCTAGTCTTAGATACAACTGCAGCTAACGTCTCTCAGACTCCAGGCTGCTACTTCTAAGACTAGGTATCCTATAAGCACACAAACAATGAAGAGCTTTATTAGATTACTCCATTCTCATTTATCAGTTCCACTGTACATTAATTAATTCTTTAAACATTAATTAAGAATGAAGAATTCCACATTAAACTGAAATGGCATCACTTTCAAAAACAACTGCTCCTTTTTAAGATTCACATCACCTTTAAATTCCAGCATCTCCATCCCCGTGGATTTTCACCATTTAATCAAACATTCATTACAGAATTACTTTTCCACATTCCCAGGAATTCTAGAAAAACATCCTATGCTTCTAAACACAAAGGAGGCTCAACACGGTGAGTAGATATACTACCCGTCGAGTCTTTGCCGCCTATAGAAAGAGCATAGACCCATCCTCCATCGAGAGGCTAAACACGAAAAGCACGTGGCATACCCCGCGTGTCTTCGCCTCCTTCGGAAAGAGGGTAAGCAAGATCAGCTTCCTTGAGCAGTGGGGAAAAGTAAAGCAGATAAGCAACCAAACCAAACCACCAACATCAAACCATCACATTCATCTCATACCATCACCCTTGGTGTCCTCCCCGACACCCATATGCATAAACTGATGCATCTCGCCACACTAGGCGTCATCCGCTGCCACAACCACAAGTCTCCATGCCTCCACATATCACAACAACCATCCAGGCTCACATCACAGCACAAGCAGCAGGAAAACAAACATCACAAAGTGGGCTCTCGGCCCTTTAACAAACAAGAGGGTAACTCAGAACCCTTTTAGAAATTCCCACATAATCTGTTCTCTAATCCATATTGAATTAACAGACTTGTTATTCATAGGTTCCAATCATGGATACCTAATCAGTAAGCTATCACAATTTAAATAACCACGCTTACTTCCCTAATTTGATTATCCTCAAATTAGAACAACTACAACAATGGCAATAATCAGATTAATTTACATGCCTCTTTATCTTTAGCCAATTAATTAACAATTAATTCCGGCTTTACGTTCATTATCAATTTCTATCATGAACGAACAACAAATCAAAGAAAACATAGATATCACTATATCTAGGAAAACATGAGGCAAACCGTTATCACGGTATAAAGCAACAGCATGCGATCAACCAATTCTTTTAATCTGGTTCAAGTATTTAATTAGGTCAATTTCATTGTGATCTAAAGAGATAAATCATGCTAATTCTACGATTGCACATATACAATTAGAGGAGCCATGAATCCCCTACCTCGAAGAGTTCTTGACGTCCTTTATCCACACAACGGGTCACAGTCCTCTTCTCCTCACGATAGCTACATCCACCAGAGGATGCCACGGTACGACAGTACCAACCAACCCCAAGAAAACCCATTAGAACCATGGAGATTACATGCTAATATGGAAGGAAGAACAAGAGAAGGTGATCCCCGAAGGAATGATGATAAAACATACCTTATATCGAAGAACGATCGACACAACTTGGTTGCATCAACAGAGCGGAACTGATCTGAGTAACGTTTGATTGTAAAACTCCTACGAGAATGATTGCAAGGTTCTAGCGTCTCGTAGATGAGAACCAGGAGGAAGAACAACGAAGAATGATATCTCGTTCCTTTTAAAAAAATTAGAGAGGCGACAGTTTAAGATCCGGTTTATTCTCCATTAAAAACAGATCGCATTAACCACGCGGTTTGACCAAGTAAAAAAAAACATCCCGGCCTTAGGAATAATTAATATAGGATTTATGGCCTTTGAATCGGCCTTAAAGTCCTTAAAATAAGGTTTTAAAAGTATTTTACGTCAAAGAAAACGTCAAATTTGCGAAGCTGGAAACACTGTTCACATACTCAAAATTTGGCAAAGTATGGAATCGGTAGCTCTTATTGAGTCTGGAAACACTGTTCATTCGTGAAATTTGGCAAAGTATGGAATCGGTAGCTCTTATGGAGTCTGGAAACACTGTTCATTCGTGAAAATTGGCAAAGTATGGAATCGGTAGCTCTTATGGAGTCTGGAAACACTGTTCATTCGTGAAATTTGGCAAAGTATGGAATCGGTAGCTCTTATGGAGTCTGGAAACACTGTTCATTCGTGAAATTTGGCAAAGTATAGAATCGGTAGCTCTTATGGAGTCTGGAAACACTGTTCATTCGTGAAAATTGGCAATGTATGGAATCGGTAGCTCTTATGGAGTCTGGAAACACTGTTCATTCGTGAAATTTGGCAAAGTATGGAATCGGTAGCTCTTATGGAGTCTGGAAACACTGTTCATTCGTGAAAATTGGCAAAGTATGGAATCGGTAGCTCTTATGAAGTCTGGAAACACTGTTCACAGAACTAAGAAAATTGGCAAAGGAAAGAAAAGCTCACCGATAGAACCTTACCGATAGAAACACAAGTCTACTGATAGATCATCACTGATAGAAGTCCACCGATAGGACCTCACCGATAGAAACACTGTTCACAGAACTAGAAATTTGGCAAAGTGTTAGCCGAGCTACTGCTGGACTGCGGCTACAAGTATACCGAGCTATCAGTATGCAGTGGCTACCGGTAAACCCAGCTACCGGTAGGATGCGGCTACCGGTAGACCGAGCTACCGGTAATCAGCAGCCACCGGTAGGCCGAGCTACCGGTAATCAGCAGCCACCGGTAGACCGAGCTACCGGTAATCAGCAGCTACCGGTAGACCGAGCTACCGGTAGGCAGCAGCTACCGGTAATCAGCAGCTACCGGTAGACCGAGCTACCGGTAATCAGCAGCTACCGGTAGACCGAGCTACCGGTAGGCAGCAGCTGGGGGATAAGTCACCTTGTCCTCCCGGAACACCTCCAACACCACATTTTCACAAAGTAATGGACCAGGGAGGTCCGGGCCATTACAAATAATGTAAGATTAGGGCGATGAAACAAGTATGCATCCTGATTTATGAGACATCTAAACAAAAACAAGATTATATTACACAGTATGTGTTCATAGGTTGATTGTCGTTGCTATGACAATTCTTATCTCTTTAGGGGACTTGATGGGTTGCTAGAATCCACTCTTGATATTTGAATTTTATTCACTACTACTGAGATAAGGGTCTAGAGTGTCGCACATAATAGTGTATTCAAGAATCCTCCGTATTCGGATGAATAATTATATTGGACATGGTGTGCACCACCATGATGTCTGAGTGTTGTCCAAGGTATTGATCACTAAAGAAATAAATAAATTCATTATTATTCAAGTTATGAATAATTGGGTTGAATTTATTTATAGTATTTATAAGTTAAGTAAATACAAGAAAACATTAATTGAAGGAATATTATTTTAATATTCCATATTGGTCTACTATTAAGCGGGAATTACGAGTTGAATTAAATGAATCGGGATTATCATGTAATATATTTTAAATATATTACAAGTATGTGATAAAATAATAAATAATATTAATGAAGTTTAATTTGTCATAATTATTTATTTATTGGACGTATATATCATGGGGGTCAGGGAACCCATCCATATATTTTTCATCATCCACTATACATAAGTGGAGAGAGCCTCAAGATTAGAACTATTCATGGCAAGAAAATTAGAGAACCTCTCTCCTACTTTCTAAAGAGAGAGACTCTTGATCTTGGAGCACAGATCACGATCTCCATTAAGCATCAAAGTCATATCGATGCAATGATCCTCGAGACATCAAATATATTATTAGTTCTCCGAGCAAGCACACTAAATTCAACAACCAGTGCTCTCGTAGATTTTTGAAGCACGTGTGGATGATCTAGAGGGATCTTTCTATGGACCCTTCAAGAAACGATCACCGACGACGAGTTGTTGTTGACCACACCTTCATATCTTTAAAAGTGTGTTTACAGTTTTAATGTTTGTGATATTTTAATTTTTTCTAGTTCCTTGGACCGTACCAGGGCTCGGACCATAGACGATGAAAAGTTCTATCACCCCGACAATGAAAATTTTTAATTCCCCATCTCACTGGCTTCCGTTGCACGCCCCATTACCTTCAATTGGTATCAAAGTGAGAGCATACATTTTATGAGCCAAAGAAAAACTAATTTGCATTAAAATTAAGTAGAGAGTTTTTAATCGTTGTCAGTGGTTCAGACCGTGTGTCAATCTGATTTCAAACGATCAAGTTATGGTCATTCTAAATTTTTTATACAGATCGTATTTGCAGTTTATGGATATTATTATTATTGAAAAAATATGTTCTATTTCAGTTAAATGAAGATATTATGATGGGCCGGAATAGTGTTTTCTAGATATGGTAATAATAATTATTTTATTATAATTATAATAATAATTTTTTATTATATAATGTAAAGGCTAAATAATAACCTTTAGAAAATATTCGTGTGGAAATTTCCCCGCACGTCACCCCCTTTAATCCAATATTGTTGGTTGTTTTGGTTCCATAAAAGAAAAAAAAAAAACTTTTTAAAAGGCCATCAAAAAAAAAAAAAAAAATGGAAGGGGGCGACCCCCTATGTCGGATGTCTCTCTCAGCCGGCCTACCTCCCAACCTCAAGCTGTCTCCAGCCGGGCTCCACTCAGACTGCCCCAACATGTCAGCAGCTGATGCATGCCAGACCAGCTGAAGGTAGTGCCCCCTCATGCCGGCCTCACCTCCTCCGAGATCGCCCGATCGGTCGCAGCCACTGCTGCCCACACCACAGCCTCGAGCCACCTCCCTTGGTCCGCAACCCCGCCGCGCTCGTGTCCAGACGACCGCACTCCTCCCGGCGCACCACCCTTCTATGGCAGCAGCAGACCTGTGGGCTACCTTCTTCTAATGGCCGGATCTCGCCAAGCCATCAAGGATCTGAGAGGGTAGCCCAGTCATCCTCCACGAGGACACCGCCACCCGGTTGAAGGAACTCCACCGGAAGATCCAGGGATTGGTTCCCCTACGACCATACCTCCTCCGCTGGCACCTCCCTACTGGGAACCAGGGTCCTCTGCTCGCCGCACCTAGATGCCAGACGCAGCTTTCCCCTCGACCCGAACAAGTGGCTGCCATCAACCCACAACCTAAACAGTGGTGCAAGGTACCATTTTTTTCACAGACCATATTAGCCCCAGAAAATAGTTCAGGTGGATCCGCACAACCCAGAACGGGTTTGGGCGGACCATCCCGATCCAGAGAATCCTCGGGCTTTGGTCGACCCAAAAAAATGGGATTGCACAGGTATGGACCAATCTACTTTGGGTTTGCATAGTGTTTCAAGGCAGAGGTTATAAAAAGTTAATATATTTAATTAATTTAATTTTTGAATTAAATTAAATTAATTAAAATATTAATTTTGAATTATAATTTTTTTAATACCCGGTTAAAATAAATTTAATTTTGTATTAAATAAATAAATAAATTAATTAAATTTTTTGATTTAACATTAAATTAATTGAGGGACCGAAAATAAATAAATTATTTGAATTATTTAATTCATTTAATTTAATTAATACCCTCCGTACTTTATTTAATGCAATTTAATTTTATTGCACTTTAATTATACCCACTTATTCGTGTTGAGCACCAACCTATGTATGTATGGCTGTAATTAATTAATTAATTAATTGTTATCTGGATTAGTTTATTATAATTACTAGTTAATAAAATGATGTTCTGTGCATCATTCTTATTTTCGGTCAAAATGTATATGGGATTGCACGTCCAATTTTATCTAATTTAGATTAAACCCTTAGTCCCTCTCGCCTGCATGTGAGTATATGTGTACTCTGGATGGATATAGTGTATGATGTGGACCCCACCAAGATATGGCGGTGTACATTGACCAAGACGATGCAAGCTGTGATGTGGACACCACCAAGATGAGGCGATAATCTAGATGAGAAGCAGACATACAAGAAAGGGGTGAGCTACATAAAGACTCAAGCTACGACTTAGTTATGATTCCCCTAGGGCGTTTTAGATGCTCAAGACAAGTCATGTAACAGTTTACCTTTATTCATTTATTTATTATTTTATGTATTTTATAACAATAGAAAAATAAATAAAATAATATATAATAAAATGCATAAAGAAGCGACGTATGTTTTTCTAGTAATGTTTATTTATGAGAACAACAATATATATGAATAGGACTAATAGAAATGGATTACATTCATCGGGAGAAAAAAACCATCACAGAAATATTAAGTCGTTAATCACATTCCATCATTCAAATGTGAACAAAACTTGGTGTTTAGGGTGCCGGTCATGCCATACCTGAGGGTGACTCTTACTACCTGGGAGCTCTTATGAGAGTAGTGGGTTGACTTAACTAAAGCGGTAGTAAGGATAAGTCATAGCTAACTTGTTTTCATTTTCAAGACAAGCATTGAGTAAATCATTTTAATATTTTTGAAGCTGAGACTTCACTCAATATATCAAGGAGCCATGAGTTAATGCGGTTGGACAGTCAAATGCCTACCTTAAACTCTCTGAGTAGCGGCGTAGCTATAGATTGTAGACTATAAGGGGAGGTTTATGGATCATTTCCACTAGAATACTCAAACAAAAGAGTATCCTGATTGTATCCAAAGAGTTACTATAATTTGATAAAATAGTGGGAGACATTTAATGATTAATTTAATCGATAATGTCTAATTCAGAAATGAACATAAAATTACTAATCTGTAAATGTTTTATTTTTGTAGACAATGATAAGAAATAACACAAGAAAATCTATAATAAATAATGGACAATGTTAATGTCCAAACTAGCATGAATTTCTAAGTGTAGTACAGGTGCTTGCACATAATACTAATGTATCATAAATTCAGGATGCATGTGTCCCTATACATATTATGCCACCTCAGGAAACATGGTTGAAAAATATCTTACAGGAGACTGAGGTATGTAGCATATGATGGTCATGCCATAATGGTGCCATCAACGTCTGATGCTAGTTGTGGTCGCCACATGAGGACATGGATGATTTAATATGAAGTCTAATCTCCGAGATATTTATGAGGAGAAAGTCAAGCAAGATATGAATGGATGATAACTACACTGATTATGTGTAAAGTGAAATATAGTTCACGATATTTCAATGTATCCCTTTCTCATAACAGTTTACCTAATTAGTCTAGTATAGTTTAAGGATACAAAATGAACAAGATGGAGGAAACACTTCGTTAACTTTTAGGCAAGGTTCTCCAAGTAAATAAGAATATTAAAGAAAACACCATCTTTAGTTCTTATGGTGAATAAATTTTAAATACAAGGCAAAAAGCCTAATGAAAAGTTACGCCAAAGGCACCTTTTTAATTTCCTTCAAAGAATATAAGTTTATTATTAAACATGAGGTTACTTGAATTGAATAACCTGAAATAAATTTATGGAAGTTTAAAACACAATGAACTGAATTGAATAAGCTAGAACCCTCGTCTTCATCAGTGTATATTCATCAAATAAAAGTATTGTTTCTGAAATATTTCTTGGGTATTAAATACAATATTCCATTTCACATATGTGTATTGAAATACAA
This sequence comes from Viscum album, assembly GCA_963277665.1. Lineage (NCBI taxonomy): Eukaryota > Viridiplantae > Streptophyta > Magnoliopsida > Santalales > Viscaceae > Viscum > Viscum album. Next base: position 953,994,432 of record OY728167.1, read on the forward strand.
TAACTATGTAAGTAATAGAAAATTATAATCAGTAAGGTATCTTCTCTAAGTGGTTGAAAAATGGTGATTCTTATGCCTGCAGTGAGAAGTACATGTCTTATAATTGCCAAGAGAATGATTCTAATTGAATAAGTTGTTGAGTATAACCAAAATATTTATCTCACGTGTCCTTTGGAAACAAGAAGACATTATTCCATGTCTAGGATTGAATGTTGTTTGTGGTGTATTATACTCAACAAATAGTTCATTGTTACTTGAATCATAAGAAATACATGATGAATATATAATGTAAGACTTACCCAATTGTGGAAAGATAATTCTCTGTCATATAAAAAAAATTGGACATAAAGGATATACCTAGTTTGGTATTTAGGATAGGTAAATATAAACACCTTTGGTATTATCAACGTATTGTGACATCCTAGACCTAGATTCCACTTGATAGGTGCCCCGATCCCGGTGGGCCACATAGCCTCAAGCGCATCTCCCTGAATGCCAGAGGCTGCTGACTAGAAGTGAGGGCCGAGGGTGTGTACTTGGAGAGACTATGCCCACATTACCAAAGTGCAGCACATCGGGTGAAAGTAACATTGGTAAATAGTAGAAGTAATATTTGTAAACAGAAGGCACAATAGAAAATAGGAAAAAAATTACAATAACAAAACAACTGGAATAGCATTCAACAACTAATGACATGTCATGTCAATAGAAAATTGAAAAACATGGATACAAGATAGCAGACATAACATAATCTAAAAACGTATGAAGGAAATCAAAAGACAATCCCATCTTTCTGAGATCCAACTCGGTCCTCTGCTATCATGCTCCAACCTAAACAGAAAGCAATCAAGCGTTTAAACCCGTGTGCTTCCCTTTATCAACAGATTCAGTCATGTAATCTACTCTGGGTACCAAAAGGCGCCTGAAGAGTGTGTGAGATAAATCTCAGTGGGACACCACCAACGGTTTCTATAACATCTTGCCCGTGTAATGGAATAATACTATGTGCAAGCATGAATATATAAAGTAAATCAGTACAATGCAACTAAATACCCAAGTACCTGCTTTAGCCCTCAACTAGAGTATAAACATGTAACCAATTATTCATTTTATTGTTACCAGTTTATAATATGTCACATATTAATAATAGTAAAGGTTCCAAGATGTAACAAGGCAACATATAGTGATATTTAATAATGAAGACCCAAGGTAATAACCAAGGTGATATAGACCTCAAGGGTCGCGAAATCAGCAATAAATGTAGCATGACATGCGGTCAGAGTGTAATCCAAGGAGCATAGTCCAAGGAATTCCACAATGAGGTGCCTACTGATTCTAAGGAGTTCATCCCAGGTAAAAAGGGGCTAAGCAGAGACTGGCCGCAATAGGCTTTAACAATGACACCAACTTGTAAATGCTGGATTCGAGGAGTGTATCCAAGGTATCCTATAGTTCTACACGAAGAAGCCTATAGTGTGCATGGTTTGTCCACACGGTTTGAAAAACCATGCTAAACCATGCACACATACATGGAAAAAAGAGTGCTTGCACAGTTAAGCCACATAACCATGAACCAACCCTACGGGATGGCTCTGTTCGAAAAAAAACCATCCACACTATTTGGAAAACCATGCACCAACCGTGGGCCAACTGTGCGACTTAGACAGTTTCCCAAAGAATATGGGTTTTGGGCTTCAAACACGCCCTATAAACCCCTGAGATATTTTCTATCCCATTAGAAATCTTTATTAGGTCCAAATTAACGACTTAGATCAAAAATTTAAAGGATCCATACATGAGTGAAAAACCGGGTTCTTATAATCTTCCCCCCTTAAAAGAACTCGTCCCCAAGTTCATCTTCTATGGGCGGAGAAACACTATCTGAGAACAACTATAGCCACTGAGAATGTATGTCAGTTTTCCTACCCCAAGTATCGTCATGTACCTGGTCGTACTACCATAGCACCAGTACTAAAGGGATATACCAAACTTAGAGAACCTTCATGCATTGTTAAATATGTGTATTGGATACTCGTTATATGCAAAATCTGCATCTATCTCAACTTCATTGGGATCAAAAGTATGAGACAGTTCATCATGATACTAGCAAAGTTTTGAACCATGGAAAATGTCGTGCATGTCATGATGCCTCTAAGGTAGTAGCAACCGATAGGCTACTAAACCAACTCTTTCTAGGAACTCAAACGAACCTACATAACAAGGAAAAAAATTTCCCTACATTCGTAACCATTTATTCCCTATCCTCAATGATACCTAAAGAAAAACATGATCCTTGATCTCAAACTCAAAAGGTCATTGGCGGTGATTGACATAAATTTTTTCTAGATTGAGTAGTAGTCATACACTTTCTGATCAACCGAACCTGCTTTGAAGTCTACTAAATAAGATGAGGACCTATTAGTGCTACCTAACCTGCCTCTAGCTAGCATAGGGGAGAACAGAACGACCTACCATATAAGGATTCAAAAGAACCATCTGAATTGTCGCATGAAATCTATTATTATAGGTGAACTCAATGAGAGTGATATGTTTTTTCCTAGAACCTCTGAAATCAAGGACACATGCTCAGAGCATAACTTCTAGAACATGTATTGTCTATTCTAATTGTCCATCAGTCTGAGGGTGAAAAACTATTCTTAGAAGAACCTTAGTTCCCATATCCTTCTGCAATCCTTTCTAGAACTGTGACATGAAATGAGAATACCGATCTAAAACGATAGTACGGGGGACCCTGTGGAGTCATATGATCTCAAAGACATACAGTTTTCCCATCTCATCAACTGAGAAAGTTTCATGAATATGAATAAATGGGATACATTCAATAGTCTGTCAATAAAAACCCATATAATGTTTCTACTTCTAGGAAACCAAGGTAAAATGACTATAAATTATATAGAAACATCTTTCCATTTCCATTCTAGGACTAGAAGTGGATGTAGAATTCCCGTAGGTCTCTGGTGCTCCTCCTTCACCTACTGACAGGTGGAACACCTAGTGATAAAGCCTGCAATCTGACATTTCATCCCAGGCCATCAATATCAGCGTCACATATCTTGATACATCTTCAAGATTCTTGGATGAACTACCCACTGAGAGGTGTAAGACTCTTTCATCAACTCCTCTCTCATATCTGTAGGGACCCATACATGTCCATGAATACATAGGATGTCATCTCTGCCTACAGACCAATCTAGAGGTGGGTTATCTCTTTATATACTCTCTTGGAGAACCAAGGATTCAAGATATGAAATTTTTTCACTCTTTACCTTCTCAAGGAGGGAAGAGGTAACTGTCAATGATAAGGGATAATATTGCTCATGACTGTCATGAAACTTTAGATGAAGCTTAGAAAATAGGGTCATTGACTTCCATTCATCACTGGCTTCCCAAAATACATGTGCCTAGGTTTTCCGACTCAGTGCATCCGCAACCACATTGACCTTCCTAAGAGTGTAGAGAAGCTCAAAATCTAAGTATTTTAGATGTTTGACCCATCTCTACTATCTGAGGATCAAGTCACAATGAAAAAAAAGATATATATGAGGCTATTGTGGTCTTTGTACACCACAAAGTGCTCACCCAAACTATAGTGTCTCCAGCAATGTAAGGCATGGAAAACTTCTTTAATCTCAAGGTCATGCGTTGGGTAATTTCTCTCATGAGGGATCAACTTCCAAGATCCACATGCAACGAATCTATCTTCCTACATTAGTAATGCTCCTAGGACAATGCCTGATGCATCACAGAAGATGGTATAACCTCTACCCAACTTGGGAAGAATTATATTAGGTGTTGAGACAAGCCTCCCCTTCAACTTCTAAAAGGATTTCTCACATGCTTCTGACCATATTAACCTGACACCCTTCTTTATAAGGCCACTAAGAGGTGAATAATGACATGAAAGGTCTTGTATAAACACCTATAATATCTGTCCATCCCCAAGAAACTTCGTTTATCATACACGTTCTTGGACTACTCTCAAGAAATTACAACACTCACCTTTTATGGGTAAAAAAATACTCATGATTCTAATATTATATGACCCAAGAATTGGACTTTTTCGATCCATAAGTGGCACTTAGAAATCTTGGCATAAAGATGATTCTCTCTCAGTATACTCTGAATGATCTCAAGATGTTTGGAATGGTCACTACGAGTGTTAGAATACACCAAGATGTCGTCTAAAAAGACCACGAAAAAAGAATCCAAATAGGGGTGGAAAACCCTATTCACCAGATCCATTAAAATAGAAGAAACGTTTTTAAGACCAAATGACATAACTAGGTACTCATACAGACCATACCTACTATGGAAGTTGTATGAGGAATATCTGATAGTCTGACTCATACATGATGATAACATGATCTCGAGTCAATCTTGGAGACGACCTTTGCTCCTCAGACCTAGTCTAAGAGATCATCTATTCAAGGAAGTGGATACCGGTTCTTGATCATAATATGGTTCAACATTTTGTAATCCATGCATAGACATAAGGTTCTATCTGCTTTCATTGAAAAAATCACGAGCGAACCCTAAGAGGATGTACTGGGTCATATAAAACTTTTGGCCTCTAAATCTTCTAACTTCATCTTGAGTTTCTGAAGCTCTGTAGGTGCCATCCTGTATGGATTAATGGAAACTGAATCTTCTCCTGGAATAAGCTCAATTGTAAACTCTACCTTTCTCTCAGGTGTTAAGCCAAAATAATGGTTGGTAAAGACATCCCTGAAATGAACCACTACTGGTGGAAAGTCAGCTTGTCATAAACCCTAATCATCCATGAAGAGATTTGCAATCTGGGTTGTCACTCCACTTATCCCATGATTCTCTAGTCCAACTTTAATAGCCTAGATATTCTACTCACCCTTATGTAGATAACCTATACCCTCTGGGGATATAAAATACATCCTACGATGATAGCAGTCTACAAAGCGTGATGGTGATCCAACCACTCCATCCCGAGAATGAAATTGAAGCATGTCATGTCGAGAACACAAAGATTCAATAAGAAAGGGTAACTATTTACCTCAAGGTTACAATCCCTATACTAGCATATGCCCTCTATTTGTATCCCTAATAGTGTATCTAGGGTTATTACACCATAGTAATATTATATATCTAGTTTGAGGATTTCCACGATGGATATAGAGATAAAAGATTTTGAATCACACATATCAAATAAAGCAGATACTATAGTACATGATACTAGAATAGTAACTCATATTTTAGAAGGTCTCATAGCCTGATACTAAGTTATTGGCTGTAGTGCATGAAACTGACCAGATCCATGTCCCTATGCAACAGATGGACTGCCATGATCATAACTACTTTATTGGTGCTACTCGTGATGAGGGGTTTGGCTACCATGACCACGACCTCCTCCCCGGTCAGACCTACCAGTGCTATTCCAACTCCCATCCTGATGCGACATAAAAGAACTTGCTTCTAAAGGTGGATCTGATGCATATTATTTTCCACTCAAGGTTGGTGGACAGTTCATATAGAAATGCTAGATATTTTCCATACGACCGCAAGTCCGACATTCTAGTGGGTCTCTGCCACACTAAGGCTTTGAATTCCCCCGCCGTCCACACTGATGGAACACTTCTGAGATATATAAATGGATACTCTGGTTGTCATTACTCTGAAAAGAAACTTCAAGAGAATGAATCCTGCCACCGAAAGAACTACTGGCCTGACACGACACTAGTCCTCTATGCCCAGTACTATTTCCATCCCTCAGGTTGTACTCAGTGATAATAGCCTAATTGAATATCTCAGAAAAAATTAGGCTAGAAAATGACATTTACCAGTGTATGAATGGCGTACTGGAGCCCGTCCTCAAATATTATATCACACGAAAGCTCATCACCGGCTATAAGCGGTTCAAAGCGCTGTAACTCCATAAAATGCGCTAGATACTCTATAACTGACATAGAACCCTGCTCGAGATGCATAAACTCTCTCTCTCTCTCTATCATTTGTCAACATCTAAGGAAATAAATGATCATATAAGGTAGTTTAGAAGTCATCCCATATCATGTCTTGATGGTGATTGGCCTGGGTAATGAAATTCCACCAATGCTTGGCTGAATCTCGAAGCATGAATGTACAAGCTTGAATCTCTGCTCTAGAGGCGTCCCAAGATGCTCAAAGATTATTAGGGTGGTTTTTATCCAAGAATCTGTAGCCTGTAGACCTCCAACCCTAGAAAAGGTAGGAGGACGCTGCTGTAGAAACTCATGAGTGTGATCAACCATCATAGGTGCAAGTTGTGGGGCACCATGCATAGACTACATCAGACGTAGGAAAATATCACGAACTTGGGCCCCAGTGCCCAAATTAAGTATAGAAGGGGGTTCATCATGTAAAACTCCTAGAGGTAAGAGTTGAGGCTCAGGGACCACCACTTTTGGAGCATGGTTTTCGCCACACTTCGGGAATATGATATGAGGACATCGTGGCAGAATTGGTCTACAAATTCCAAGTACACGCCTGAAAGCACACTTAAGTAGAAGGATAACATCACTAGTAGAAGATGAACTCAAGAAAACTCACTACACAAGGTATACTACCCAAACTACCTGCTTAGATGACCAGGTATCAATAAGTTCTCAAGTATAAATTTCATTTCTTTTTAGAATTAATTTCCAGGTTCACCACTTTACCTTTCATAAACATGACAAGGAATGATAAGTATGTGCAACCATTTCATAATATCATTCACATTTCATCTTATAATGGATATTCATTCCCATTGAATCTATACCCAAACACCTTATCAATTAAAATGACACCCATTTATCTATAGCATAATAGATCAACTTGATAAATTACTCATCCCAACCCATGAGGGCCCATATACCTCTGGAATTGAGATAGACAATCACTCAATCACATCAAAGATTAATAAAAGAATAATCTAACTATCACAACATCACTCAATAATCATATGCATATAAAGTAATGAAAATTTGTGAAATGAACCTATATGGTATGGAAATATGCATGACATGTAAATTTTAGGTGCCTATAATGATTCACGCAACAATGATCCTTTCCCTCAAATCATCAGGTCAAAGATGAAAGAAAAATAGTCAATCGGAGTAATAATCAACAAAACCACACAACATGTGCATCACCCAATGATGAAATAATGTCAACTACAATAGGAAAAAGTAGAACAATAATTATATTTTGGGTAACATTGCCTTTACCCTGAAAATGGGTTCGTGACTCCCAAGAACATCCTATGACAAAGTCCCAAGAATTATTAATCTCTAGTATATTGTCTCCAAATAGTAAAGAAAGAAAAGAAAACCTCATTTGATACAAATTTGTGATATCCCAAACCTGGATTCGACTTGATAGGTGCCCTGAGCCCGATGGGCCACATGGCCTCAAGCGAATATACTTGAATGCCAGAGGCTTCCAACTAGCAGCAAGGTCCTAGGGCATGTCTTTGGGGAGACTATGCCCTCATTACCAAAGTGTAGTGCATTAGGTGAATGTAACATTGGTAAATAGTAGAAGCAATATATGTAAACAAAAGGCACACTGGAAAATAGGGAGAACAATTACAATAAATGAAAAACTAGAATAGCTTTCAACAATTAATGATACGTCAAGTTACTAAAAAACTAGAAAATATGGATACAATATAGAAGGCATAACATGTTCCATAAAATTATAAAGGAAATCAAAAGACTATCCCAGAATCCTGAGATCCAACTCGTTCCTCATCTATCAAGCTCCAACATAAACAAAAAGCAATAAAGTGTTCTAAGCTGTGTGCTTCCCTTTATCAACACCTGCAACCATGTAATCTACTCCAGGTACAAAACGACACCTGGAGAGAGTGTGAGATAAATCTCAGTGGTCCACCACCAAAGGTTTCTGTAACATATGACCTCTGTAATGGAATATAATTGGGTGAAATCATGAATATATAAAGTAAATAAGTATAATGCAACTAAATACCCAAGTACCTACTTAAGCCTTGGATGGTGTTTGAACATGTAACCAATTCATCATTTGATTATTACTAGTTTATAATATGTCACATTTTAATGATAATAAAGGTTTAAGGATGTAACAAGGAAACCTATAGTGATATTTAATAATGAAGTTCCAAGGTAGTAACCAAGGTGAAATAGACATCATAGGTCACTAACTCAGTAATAACTGTACATTAGAATAGAGTAAGAGTGTAATCCTAGGATCATCGTCCAAGGAATTCTACAATGTGGCACCTACCGAGTACAAGAAGTTCATCTGAGGTAAAATGGGGCTAAGTAGAGACTGGGCCCAATGAGATTTAACCATGACACCTAATTGTCAATACTGGATCCAATGAGTGTATCCAAGGCATCCTATAGTACTACATGAAGGATCCTATCATGTCATATCGGGAATCCAAATATTATACAAGGACCGAGTTCTAGGTGGGTCTCAACCTAGACAAACCATGTCCTTGAATTGGAATGGGGTTCCCAAGTGCTCATGGTATTCTTCGATCAGAATCCAAGGTGAGATTGAGTCAGGGCATTCGTATTTGATATTTAAGTCATATAATAATTCAATTTGTTCAAGCCTTTCCTTCCATTAGTGTGAATAGGCCAAGTAGCATGCAACCCTTTAATCAAGTCATCATTAATCAATAAATCTATTTGGTTCAAGACTTTCCTTTTATTTGTGCGGTAAGGAAAAGTATCATGGACCCATTTAATCCATTTAAGGAATATTCCATGTTCAAGGTTCATTCCTTTACCGTCAATTAATGTGGTAAGGGGTTCCATGGATTTGAAAACAATTAATCGTTCGCATTTATTTATCAATTTGTAGAACTTACCTTAGGTGGGTCAAGTGATGAGCACACATGGTACTTTACATTATGGTTTTCTCATTTAAAAACAATCTATTTAATATAGAAACACTTACCCTTAGGATGTTCAAGCTAAGGTACACCCGAGTGGTGGCTCAAATGTGTCAAAACACTAAAAAAACAATTATGACATAACATACTACATGGGATGAATGGAGTCATGGGCATAACCACCAAAATTTAATCACATAAATGAAAATATCATAACAATATGGTTCTAATGAGTATAATCATGGAAAAAGAATTTAATAAATGACAACCGATGAAATTAGTGGGCCCCACACGACAATTCCAAAATCAACGAACTTTTGGGATGAGTTATAGACCACCCACCTTAATCTTGTTTTACTATCCTCCTCTAGTATTTGACCTTAATTTGTTTTGTACCAGAGTAGATATAAGAAAAAGAGAAAACCACTCATACCCTGATAACTTGGTCGATAGAAAAAGAGGAGAACAATTTAAGATGACTCGAGCACTTACCGTTGTACATCCAACGTGAAGAACGTAAGCTAGATCAGATCCCAGAAGAAGGATATATCTTTATTCCTACTATAGATCTTCGAAGGGCTCCAAAATTAGAGAAATGAAGTTAAATCCCACATAATCTTGAATTAGGGAAGGAGGAGGGAGGTTAATTATATCATTAAGCACAAAAGGACAATTTACTCTTAAAATGTCCAGTGCATGGTTTATCCGCATGGTCTGAAAAACCACGTGCAAACCATGCATGGGTACCTAGAAAAAAGGGTGCTCACATTTTTAGGCTTCATAGCCATGCACCAACCATGCGGGGTGAATCTATCTGGAAGAACACCATCCAGACAGTTGGACAAACCATGAACCAACCGTGTGACTTGGCTAGTTTCCTAAAAAAGATGGGTTTCGGGCTTCGAACTTGCCCCAGACACCCTTGTTACCTTTAATAACCCATTAGGAATCAATATTAGGTCTAAAGTAAAGTTTTAGACCGAAATTTTAAAGGATTTATACCTGATTGAAAAACCGGGTTCTTACACATATGTATTTTGGACAAAGAAACCTTTAGAAATGATGGTATGCCACAAGTCATTTTGAATTAGTTTATAAAGTGAGCATGGACTATTAGAAGAGAAATTTATTGGTAAAGATAATTCATTACATTCCTTTATGTTATTAAAGAATTTTATAGTAAATTATAAGCATGGGAATAATATATGAGTTGTTTCGGATCAGCATGCCGAAGAATATCTTGACCAAGCATTCATCAATAATGATAATTTAGTGTAAAGTAATTCCTAAATTTACATTACCTTATCCACATCATGACATATATATTCATAAATAGAATCAATGATGAGTATTACATGTTAACATTGATAAAAAAATATATTGTGGAACAATTCCCAAATGCACAGTTTATACATCAGAGTTATGATGTAAGTAGTATCAATGTTAAAACTTGCTAAAATTTATATTATATTTTATGACATGCATTGAAAAAATGGTGAAATACCATAATAAATATTCCAACTATAATGAAAGACTAATATCATATGATTCTTAGTATGATGGAAATCCATTATGTCGTATGACATGTGTTTAGATGCAAAGAGTTTGTTAGGATATAAACAAACTTTCATCAAGCTAAACACAATGTGCATCTAGGTAATTATCCAAACAATTTCTTAGTATATTACATAAATACATAAGATATAAAAGTGGTAGTCAAATTATAGTCCTCACTTATATATAAGGGTTCAAATCTCTATGAGAGATAGTGTGAGTTAGATTGACTTGGATTTAGTCAATGTTTGAGATGCATAGATGGTTGGCATAGGAACACGATCGACAAGTACATGTGTAAGAAGAATTTTCTAAAGATACACAATGCGTAGGAAAGTTAAAAACCATAGTGATGGGTTTGAGTTCACCACAGTTGGTGATAAATTATTCATTGTGAATAATAATTCCTACAAGTGAGCAGTATATAAAAATTATCTTGGATTGACAAGATCAATTAAAATTAAATAATGGATTCCATGTATCAAATTCCAAAGTGGATTATTGTTTTTAATAATGCGGTGGGTATTCAAGATAAACGATACATGGGTGGTACAAGTTTAGTGCCAATAAGTTTCGATTGGTTATACCAAGTCGGTATCCCTAAATCCATTAGGATTTTTCTTTTTAGAGCTACTTTCTATGATCATTTTATTGAGCATTTGATGTTAAGACCAACATTCGTGGAAGGTGTCTATACAAAGAAACCATTAAAAGATGGTGACATCACAAGATTCTAATAAATGTTGCAAGTTATTGAAAAAAAGTTAGGATTGAAGTAAGAAATAGGATCATAGAATATTCACTGAGAATGAATGTTTTCCACATTCCTACCAGAGGTTAGTTGGAGTGCCATAATTTTCTAAGTGAAATATGATTGATAACATATGGAAAACATATATTGGTCTTATAGTTAGTTAAGATGATGTTGAAATTAATTCTCTAATGATTGGATTAAAGTTGCAACTTAAGTAATATGGAATAGGATATACTGAGGTAGATCTAACAGTTGCTTGTATCTAGTCAATCGTACATATAATGACATAGTATTACAAAAATCAAGTTGAAAAAAATTAAATTAAAGAATTTTTACCAATGTCACATGGTATAATCTCTATAGGTTGACATGTTTAGGACATGGGAGGATATTCACGTGGTGAGTTCAAATACATACACTTAAGTAATGGACCAATCATGTATGCCATGATATGTAAAAAATTGATATTTCCAGGATATAATTTATAGTAGGAAGATATAAATTATATCTAGGATCACTGCTAGGGAAGCTGTTAGAACTATCTTATTGTACTTCATAAAGTACAAATGATATGTAATTGGTATGTGGAGAAGAAGGATACTAGTTATTGTGAAAAAAATTCTAGTCTTCCTAAGATCAATTTGATCTAGTATCACAGTTATGGTAAGATACTGGGAAATAAAATCTCATATAAGCTAATGGTACCATGCGGCGGAAACTTGGAAGACCCAACAACTAAATCCCCTACTCAACAGAAACATTATCTTTATAATGTGAGTAGCTAACAAGTATGGTTAGAAAGTTGTCTCTAGTGAAAGTGGGAGTGTTGAAATGGTGTGTTACCTAGACCCAACTATGCAGTAATTTTAATTACCATATCTTGTATACAGTTAGATATACATAATGTACACATACTGTTATACTGTAGAAATTTTTGCATACACTATTTAATGTTAGTGTACATAGATTAATTATCAGATCAAAAGGATATAGCAGATCTCAAGCTATAATGAGAACATCCTGATATTATGAAATTAATATTAAATATAGGTCATAGGGTCAAGGAACATCTTACTGATTTTTAGAGTATATGTATGACTACCAAGTGCTGGGGGATCATAAGCATTGAGACATATTCTCATGAATTTTGAAAATGGTGATCCCTAGTAGTGAGATAATGAGGATATACCTTCCAATATGAACACCACATGTTTTTTATGTCATTGGGTTTTCTTATCTATGGACATGTGTATTGGTCTCCTGACATCAGTTCATTACCAATGTGTACCATTTTATTCAGTACTTTGATGCATGGTGAAAACCATGATAATAATATCATGGCAAGGTAGTTTGTTTTGGGTGCATCATTGGTGGTATGAAATTGGTTTAATGTTCAAGAAATGATTTTTTGCTTCCGAGTTATGGAAGTTATATATCTCTGACCTAGTCGATCTGGATGGTGCTACTTTCATAATTATTTGGAAAAAGGATTCAAAAGATAAATCCATCCTGATAGATCAAATAATAATAAAGAAAGAATAGGGTGATGAACCAAGTATGAATCATGCTTAATGAGATATCTAAAGACAAATAGATTATATTACAAAGTAAGAGTTCATAGGTTAGTTGTCATTGCTATGATATTCCTTATCTATTTAGGTACCTTGATGGGTTGCTAGACTCTGCTCTTTGTTTTTTATTTTTATTCACTAATATCTAGATATGGTCATAGATGTTGGAACACAATATAATATTAAATAATCCTCCCTATTTAGTTGAACAAGTATATTGGACATGGTGGGCCCCACCATGGGGTTTGAGTGTTGTCCAGGGTATCGATCAAAAAAGGAATAAATAAATTCATTATTATTCAAGTTATGAATAATTGAGTTGAATTTATTTATAGTCTTTACTAGTTAAGTAAATACCATAAAACATTAATCAAAGGAATATTATTTTAATATTACTGGTTCATTTAATATTAAGTAGGAATTACGAGTTGAGTTAAATGACTCAAGATTATTATTCAATATATTTTAAATGTATAACAAGTATGTGATAAAATAATAAATAATATTTATGTAGTATAGTTATTCATAGTTATTTATTTAGTGGATTTATATTTCATTGGGGACGGGGGACCCATTTAGGTATTTTTCACCATTCACTATAAAAAAGTAGAGAGATGGTCAACCTTATAACTATTCATGGTAAGAAAACCAAAGCATCTCTCTCCTCCTACTTCCTAGAGAGAGAGAGAGAGAATCTTGATCTAGGATCTCTAATCAAGATCTCCCTCAATCTTTGAAGTCATATTGATGTGGTGATCATTGGGTTGTCGAAGATATAATTGGATCAATGTGCTAGTACCCAAAATTTGACGATCAAATCTCCCACAGATTTTTGAAGCGCATGTGGATGATCTATAGTGATGCTGCTATGGATCTTTTAAGAAACAATCACCGGTGATGAGTTGATTTTGACTATGACTTTAGATCTATAAAGGTATGTTTATAGTTTTTTTGTTCTATTTTAATTTATATGAGATCATCAGACCATACTAGGTCTTGGACCATAGACGATAACACGTTTTTTCATCCTGATGATGAAAATTTTAAAATCCCCTGGCCACCAACTTCCATAGTGTGCCCCGATACCTTCATATAAAGTATATATATGATATTTATAAAACTATTATAATTATTTATTCATTATATCTTATATACCTTTTTTAATTTCCATTCCATAGGGGATAAAATAAAGTCTCCCATGTGTATGGTAGACTATTGCCTCACGAAGCAATGTAATTTGTCACTCACGAATTCTTTATATGAAATGTAATAATGATAAAGTTAATGAATTATTGTGATATAAATAAAATTATTTGTTATATTAATGAAATATTTATCATTATAAAATTATAAAATATCATTTTATTTTTTTACACTGAAAAATGATAACTTCATTTGGGTATGTGTGGACTAACACCTTCACGAAGCGATGTGACTCCCTTTTCATCACCACAACAAATGGATGAAAAATATAAGTAAATTTTAAAAAAACATGATATGTATTATATTATAATAATTATTTTATGATAAATATATTACTTAGCTCATTTCCATAATGATCATTGAAAAATGAAAATGTTACCCATTCATACATTTAACCCACCATCTATATGACTGTAACGAAGTCCTTTTTTTCCTAAAAACCATTAATGATTGATTTTAAATATATAATTGATGTAAAAATATAATAATTATGAAATTAATATTAGTATAGAGATTATATAACTATATAATAGTCAAAATAACTAGATCCTTCATGATGAAACATGAATGAGAAAACTAGGTAATTGACACCCAAAACAATGGGAATAATGAAAGATTACTAATGAATGAGTGATAAGATGTTACAGAAGGATCATATAAGATATTATAAATATTAATATGGTATTTGAAATTTAATAACATTTTTAACATAACTATAGTAGAGGTTAAATCATGTTCAACAAAAAATAAGTATCAGGTATGGGACTTTATCTCAATTTCATTTAATTGAGGTATATTGAAATGTTATGCACCTAGCTTATTTTATATGGTTTATATACTTACCCTTATACATGTAATATCATGAATAATTAATTCTTTAGGTAGTTTTAAGTTTCAATTTTAATAATTTAATCTAATGAGATTTGACTTAAATGTTACCAAGTGACAAATAATTTCATAACTCAATCCCCTTTCATTGGATTATATTTATTTTTCATTGTCTTTGATATTATATGATTATAAATTTAATGAATTTTTATTATATTATGATCTATTTATAATTTTTTTATGTAGATTTACATTTGATACAAGTAATTGATTTATTGACTAATTATTAATTCAACATTATGATAATTTTAAGGGTTTATTTCACAATATCATTCTCATCGAGATTTTTTTTTCTTGAATTTCAGTTGAAGAAATTTATTTGATCATTTTATAGTAAAACCATATAATCATATCCACCAATGGTTAATCATGATATTTCTAAGTAATAGTACAATTTTTAAACTCACTGATACTTAAAATAATTGATATCGTGTTTTTAAGAAAATACAACTTCATTTCTCTCTTCAATTAGAAATCCATTTTCTTTCAAAATTATGTTTGCTAAAAAAATGTTTCAATTTTTTAACTATTATCCTATGATTTATAAATTATTATTTTTTCCCATTTTGAAATTTAATAATTTTTTTTGAAGTAATATAATTGTATTTTTTCTAAATAATGCGCTCTTCTAAAATTTTTATAGTGAAAAAGGAATGTTCATTTTAATATGTATGACATGTACATAATTACTTGAAATAATTTATTTGATGCTTAATTTTAATGTTTTCATGGATTTATTTAAATAATGTATTTTTACCTATATTCTATAAATTCGTTTTTTAAATATATTTTTATATAAAGGATTTTAAAAATGTTTTACATTCAAAATGGATATTTTCAAAATGAAAAGGATATTTTTCTAAAGAATGTTTTTAAAAATATTTATATATAATTTCTATTCATCATTGACAACAACCCATTATTATTACCCCAATGGGTATATGTTGAATTCATATCATCCTTATTCACTCTCTAGATGGTTTATGATTATTTTAACCAAGGATTGTATTTAAATTTACTTCCTTGATTCATTTTTGTAGTCATTAACCCCATTGAAATATTCCATTTACTATGATCATTGATATTTAAATACCTCCTAATTATCCACACAATTTATCATGAATATATTTATTTCTTAAAACATAAATCATTTTTAAATATAGTGTTTTAAAATGAATTTTATTTTTAGATTTATTGAAATATTGATAAATATGTATTCTTTACTCAATATGAATATCTGATGATAAGACACATTATTCATGAATTAAATGAATTATTTGATATATGAGGAATGCTTTCTACCTGAAGTAATAGGTAGGTCCTAAATTTATATATCCCCTTAATGGACCAATATTATAATGGGGAGAATATGTAATCTATCATTAAACAGGTTTTTACTTACAGTTTCAAACTTCTTGTGAAATATCTTGATGGTAGAGGCATCATGATGTAAGATCCCGGACCTCATGAAGGTATGTCTCTATTTAATTTTTGATTTGGATCCCTTGTTTTGGGGTTAATAATTTTTTTCCTAGGTGTATGGGGGGCCTCTAAGGTGGTTTGGGGGGTTGGGACATGAAAGGAAGGAGAACCAAGAAAATCTATGCATGACGGACTATTGGCGCATGATTAAGTAAACTGTGCACCTTTTCTAGGAAAACCATGAAACCTTGGATAGTAGAATATCACATAGTTGATGCATAGTTTGTAAACCATGCGAGTATCCACAGGTAACCGTGAGACCCAAATTACCTTGGATGGTGACTTGCGAATAGTTTATGCATGGTTTGGAAAACTATGTGGGTAAACTATGTACCCCTTTAAAAGTTGAAAAAATTACAGTTTTTTCATTTTAGGATTATAATACCCACACTAAAATTACTACACATTTCTTCACTTGAAACCCTAGTGGAAAACTCAAGAGACCCAATCTTTCCAAGGGTTTATCTCCCTAATTTCTATGTCATTTGGAGAGACGTTGTTTATAGATAGAAGTTTCAACTAAGACTAATATCCTCCTCTATTCACATTTCTGGATTATGACTTGTATCTTGGGAAATATTTTTCTGAATCCCCAAAACCCTATTTTTTACGGTGGAATCTAGGTTAAAAATTCAAAGGGTGTTTGAATCCATATTGAATATGCTCATTAAGAGTTCATTTAGCATCAGATTCAAGGTAGGTGGTCTACACATTATATCCCATAGTTTTAATGGATTTGTGCATATGAGTATGTGTTATTTCTTCCCTCTTGTTGTGATTTGAATGCATTCAATTAGTTTTGGTAAAATGAACATTCAAATGATAATTTTAACTCTTCACTATCCCTGTGGGATGAATTGGGGATAATTTGACCAATTTGGGCCACCCATGGGGTGCACCGACATTCCCAAACACATGAATTGGTAGTCAAGTGTGGAATTGATTTGTAATAACATAGATCCCTTTTTGATTATGTTAAAATGTTAACTTGAGTTGAAAATGGAACATTGATAGTGTTCCTAGATTTGATAATGGATCCTAAATTGATTAATATGACTAATGGGTTAATATAAGGGAATTTTTGAATATGCAGAATTTGATTGGGCATGAAAACGGTTTTAAAGAGATTAATGTGAATATGCCAAGTGGATTTTGATTTGTATTGGAAATGAATAAGGGGGTTAATAAATGGGAAATTATGAATGGGTTATGTGAGTTAACATATGGAAACATTTTAATGTGTTAAATGATTTAATGTATGATAATTAGTGAATATTCTTAATGATTTTATGCATAAGAAATGAGAATAGGGATAAACGACAATGTAATATAAATGGAAAGGCCTTAATGGGTTATGAAATAATATTTATTCCCATGTTGATTATTTTATGTTGTGACTATTATTTTTATTGTTTTTTCTTGATTGTGATATGATATGTGAGGTGAATGGATATATATAATCATGTGAGCATGGTTTAGTAGAGAGGGGTATTGACCGAGGATATACACCCATGAGTCAAGTTAGACTGAGGCTCTAAACTACACACTGAAATTCATGGGTTATAGAAGGGGATGGAGTTCTATTCCCCTAATGGTTCATTCCAACCAAAAAGAGGCTATAAGGTGAGGATAATGCGGTTTTTGTGATGTGTTTACCTTTAGTGAGATTGGGAGTTGACTTATTCCATTATGCATAGTGAATAATTCCTTGAACCCCTGTGAGAATGATGTAAATTCCTAACCCATGGAACACATGTTGATAATGAATTATGTAATGAAGAATATGCAAATGATGAATTTGGTACTAAGGTTAGAAATGGTCAATGTAAATGTTGTTAACTAATGGAACCTAAATTATTCATTATTGAATTTTTATTTATTTGGTACTTTCATGCACTATCTATTTGACTAGTTATTTTGTAGACACTATTGGTGGCAGCCTATGGATTTGTACTCACACCCTTCACGGGCTGTCACTGGGTACTCAAGAAGATTTCATGCTTGGAAGTTAGGATAAGGGAAAAGGCCTTATACTTGGGAGTTGAGTCAGGCTTGGGATGTACATGGACAAGGTTCTAGAATTGGAGTTAGAACTATTGTAGGGATTCCACTATTTTTCTTTATTTTGAGTTTTGTTCACTTGGCATTATTGGAATGACATGAAATATTTACTGTTGTCTATGGTTTATACCTAGTTTTGGGAAATGTTTGTTTATGCATGTTCATTGGTGATTACATATAATTTCCATTATTTTATTTATTTTATGTTGTTTCTTACTCTGGTAAAGAGGGTATAGTCTCCTCATGTGACCTTTTAGACCCTTGATGCTAGTTGAAAACCTCGAGAATATAGGGAGGCGTGCTTGAGGTCATGTAGTGACCCAACTCAGGGAACTCATTTAGTGGCTTCTAGGTCAAGGAATTTACAAATTGGTAATCAAGGAGGTTTTTTATGTGTCTTAATATTTGGTAATCGTAGATATGAGGTTAGAAAAGTGTCAGGCCTTGGCAATGAGCTCATTCGTGGGAGTAACTAACCCATGTACAAGAAAAACCCAAGTCACCCAGGGTGGGAATTGTTGTTCTTTTTGTACATTTTTACATTTGATGATATTTAACCATTGTGTGATGTACATGTTGTGTGATGTGATAGTTTAATGAAATTTATTTCATTTCCATAATGGAACGATATTGTGCATTCATGCCTCATTATAGGGACCTAAGTATGTAAGCGACATGCATCTTGATAGGTACACACACTGGATGGCTATGTGGGACATAATGGGCATAATTAATTCAAATTTATTCAAAATGAATAAAATGGTTTCTAATGAAATGAATCAAATGTTTAGAAATAGAAATAAAATGTGAATAATGGTTATACAATTATTCTTAAAGAAGGATGTAAATGGATAAAAATGATAGTTGTAGCAAGTTTTGGAATGCGAAATGATCCTAGGAGGAAATCATGGCATGGTATGTATGGAAATAAATTTCAAATGGTGTCCAATGTATGATTTCTAACCGTTTCAGTTGTTTTACCCATGTTATCCATGATCCTCAGTGGGGATGTTCGAGAGTAGTGTTTGGTATGTGATGAGCACCTTTTGGATGGTGTATGAAATGGGCTATTTAAGACAAGTATATAGCCTTATTTTATAAGAATTATTGGATCTTTATGTTATGTGTTCTAAAGCTCATGTTTGAAATTGTATAGAAACTCCATCGCAAAGATGTGTACCAGAAGGGTGTCAAGAGGATGTTTCCAAGAATGCTCCACCAACCATGAATCAATAAGACCTAAAGATTCAGGGAAATATAGAAGATAAGTTACGTGATGAATTAAATTGCTTTATGATGATGATAGAATGGGGCGCAAGGCGGTTTGTGCTGAGTATGTTCGAGTTAACTAGAGTGTTTCAGCTACAACAACCTCCAAACTTTACTAGAGAGGTTGCTCTATATACAGGATAGTTCTAGATAGAGTCTATCTAGACGATTCTCGATCATTTGGAGACTCATTTCGAGAAGAGAGTCAATTTTACAACCTATATATTGTGAGGTTAGGAAAAGCATTGGTGGGACATCATGGTTCAAAAAATGTAGGTCAAAGGAATGATATGAAAATATTTCTATGAAAAGTTTCTAGAACACTTCTATCTAGATACCTTGAGTCTGGAGAAGGCTATGGAGTTTATGAGTTGGACCTAGGGGGAACTGTCAGCGATGGATTGTTCTACATGTTTCACCAATTTGCGATAATTAATTATAACATTGGATTGAGATAAGAAAGTTATGGTGAAACATTTTTAGGATGGTATTAGAGACAATATCAGTTCTCAGGTGAATATATTTTGGTTGAAAAGGTTTGCAGAGGTAGTGGAACATGACCTTTTCTCATAAGGGAACCTGAAGGGAGCTTCAGGTAGTGGACTCGTGGTACCATCCAGGTGGATGATTGGTGTGGATTGCGAGGGCTAGAAGCATTTTTTTGGGAATTTCCATCAGGGTTAAAGTACACAGAGTATTCATAATAGAGGGATAACCTCTCAGGGTGGCGATCAGGTGTTCTGTTATAAGTGTGGAAGAATGCGGCACATGCGTGGTCAGTGTCCTCAAACACTAGTCGATTACTAAGTGTGCGAATGATTGGGACTTGTGCAGAGGATCTAAAGGAAACCACTAAAGTTGGGAAATGATAAAGGATATAGGTAGATGCTGAGTGTAGGAAGGGGGTCAGTTACTCTATATTAGGGAGACAGTTAGAGCTCTATAGTCTGTACCGATCATAGTGGTATATGTGGAACTCCAAGGAGAGATCATCCATATAATAAGGGTAGTGCAGTGAAAGGTGATCAAGATGCAGGCTAAGGTAGAGGGTAATGTCTTCTTTATGTAGTTACATATACACTCAGAGGTGGTGAGGCTAGACCATCTACCATTTGATGTACAATTCTTGTAGCTTCCATGCTCTCTAGTGCTTTATTTGACACATTAACTACACAATATTTTATATCTACTCAGGTTGTAGTTTTTTTTGGGTCTATAAATGGAACACATATGTGGGGTTATGTTAATTTATACTCTATTGGGGGTGTGAGATGAGGATATTAGAAAATGTAAGGGTTATGTTCTAGAGGTCGGTGGGTACCATTTTCTACAAGACTTATTTATCCTCAAAATATCAGGTTTTGACATGATTTTGGGTATGGATTGGTTGGTGTTTTATTAGGAACATATCGATTAATACTAATGTAGGGTAACATTTATTTCTCTTGAGGGAGGGACATATGTCCATTGTGGTGAGTGGGATGTTCGAGCGGGCCGTGCAGGGACAGTTTTCCAACAGTTTGGAGAACTCACAACCCAAGTGTCTTGTCTGGTGATGGATGGTTTGGAAGTTGAGAAACATGTATTCCCTTATATGGTGTATTATTTTCAGGATCTCTTTCCATAGTGTTTATCGAGGCTGTAATCTGAGAAGGACATTGAGTTTATGATAGAGTTTTTTGTCCGGAGTGGAGCCTATTTCCATTCCAACATATAAAATGAAACTAGACGAATGCCAAGAATTTAATGTTCATTTGGAGGTATTGGAGAATATTGGGTTTATCTTTCCTAGTACATCACCTTAGGGGCCTCTTGAGATGTTTCCTAATACGAAAGATAGATATTTGATGTTATTTGTCGATTTAAGGAAGCTGAATCAGATGAATGTTATGAATTGATACCATCTTACATGAATTGATGATATATTAAATAAACTATGGGGTGATTCAGTGTTATAAAATATCAATATGAGATTAGGATACCATTAGTTGGGTGTGATACCTTCCGACATACCCCATACAACATTCAGGAGTAGGTACAGGTTGTATGAGTTTGTGGTGATGTTGTTTGTTTTGACCAACACACTAACTATTTTCATGGCTTTAATGAATTGAATATTTCAACCATACCTAGATCAGTTCATGGCTATATTAATTTATGAAATCTTATTGTACTCAATAACTCATGAAGATCACATCAAACATCTTGACATCATCCTATGTACAATATGATAGAATAAAATTTATGCCAAGCTATCAAAATTTCATTTCTGGATTAATGATGTGAATTTCTTGGGTCATATCATTTCTGAGGAAGGTGTGTCAGTAGATCTAGAGAAAATGAGGGCTTTTTTGTCTTGGGAGTATACAAATAATGTTTCTTATGTTCATAGTTTTATGAGATTTGATGGTTTTTACCAAAGGTTTATTAAATATATCTCCCATTTAACAATGCTAATATCAGGCTTAACTAAGAATGGAGTTATGTTCGAGTGGGCCGAGGCATGTGAGAATTATTTTTAAGAGTTGAAGAAGTGGTTGAAAACCGCATTGGTCTTAATCTCACCTAAACCAGGTTAGGGGTACACCTTGTTCTGTGATGCATCCAGTGTTGGACATGGGGAAATGTTGATGCAGTACAATCAGGTTATAGAATATGGGTCATGATAGTTGATATAAGGACCTGAAATTATTACATACATAATATTGAATTTAGTCATGAATACACTTCCTTTTACATTGGGGATCTTTTAAATTTTAGATCTTTAGATAATTGGGACATAATACACTCATAGCATTACACATTGTTCCAGAGTGAATACCATAAAAACAGTTTCCATTTTTTTCAAATTTAAAACATTAAAACATAAAACATGATTCCTTAAAAATTATTCAATATTTAACATGTATTTCTTATTTTTCTTACACATCCATTAACCTGTTAAAATCACCTAAAACTTGGGATAATCACAAAAACTCATTAAGGGATATAAAAAGAAAGAAAGAACACATTAGTCCATGAATACTTGTAATGTATGAAATCATTTTCATAAGACATACTTATCACCTGTATATATATATACTTACTTTGTGAAACATGAGATTTCCAAAATACCTAAGAACATAAGTAGAACCATAAAGGTATCTTGAGGTATTACTTACATAATCTTGTAACCCTCTCGACTACCTTATAATTTGTAACCCTCACGACTACCTTACTATTTGTATAACCATCACAGTTACACTTGGAGTAACCATATGACTGACCACCAACTTACACATAACTAATGAATTGGAGGGAAATATAGGTCCCTACCTTCATCATAAAAAATTCCCAATATCCAGAACATAATCATACAACATAAATATTAGATAAAAACATTGCTTTTGAATTTTGTAAAACAGAATTTTTAAAGAGGATTTTAAAATAAAAGTCCCTTATAAATATCATATAATTGAAGTGAGACTTAATAGAGTGGATGGAATATGTATATACTATGTAAATATACATAATTAAACATAGTATAATCAGAATTAATCACACAAAAAATTTAAATACCATATAAATAATGAAGAATAAGGTTAACCCAAAGGATGGAAATCAGGTTAAGAATTCCCTTAACTCAAGATTTTCTTACATAAAACTTGTTTAAACTTTCTGTATAATTGTTAAAAGAGTGTTATTAGTATTTTATAGAAACATTTTCATGTTTATAACATATTATCTCATCATTTCATAACCTCATTTCACCCCTTAATTGTTAGTATTTTGTTCCTTGCATTGTTTTGGGCGAGTTCTTTACATGATTTCCATGATTGGTTCATGATGGATGTTCTTGTAGATTGGAAGTGAAACTCCAAAATTGTAATGGAAAGGTATTTAAATATTTCCAGTACCATAATTTATACCATTTATGATTTTTATGTTTTATATGAGGATGATTCATAAGTTAAAACATTAATGATGTTCGTTTAGATCATTTTAGTGGTTCTTTGATAATAACGACCTCATTTTGTATTATAAATTAAAACCATGAGTAAAAAAGAATTATAAAACCATGGATGAAATATGAAACATATATTATAACCTGGTTCAACCATAAAAATGGTTTCATGACCAGACTTGAAAGAATTAAGGCAAATTGAAATCACATCGTCCATGATGCCGGTATTTCAACACATCACAGACAATGTTTTTATTCCTTGAATAAGTGAGAGAGGAGAAGAATAATGATGATGAATTTTCCATGAAAATGATAACATATAAAATATAATTTATTTCTTGATATTTCATGCCTCTTGGGTAAGAATATATTAAGAAATAATAAGAAAAGAAAATAAATCAAAATAAAAGAATAATTGAGAAATCCCTTACAAATATTCGGCAGCCTAACGACTATGCAAAATGGGTTTAGAAAATATTAAAAAGATAGAGGACAAGGGTCACCCATCCAGAAATGAATCATAATATAGAATAGATCAAGAATAAGAATTAAATAAGAAAATGGTATGGAAACTTGAAAGTTATACCATATAAAAGAGAACTGGAATGGAAAAAGAAAGAAATTGAGAATTTTCTTACCTTGTAGAGTAACTCCTAGAATTTGAAGGTTGGGACCTTGGGGGATTGAAGAAACTTTGGGAGGGATACTAGGGTGGTAGGGATGCCATATATTCATTTATGAGGAATTTTGGTTTGAATTTAATAAAGGAACGAGTTGGTATTTATAGCAAAAGTGAGGGATTATTTTAATAATTTTCAAGGGACACCTTATTAATGGTATTTGCAAATCCATGGGCTTGACCATGGTATTTTCCCATGTTATAAGCCACTTGGGACACCTCATAATTTATTTTACCGTACACAAGTAGACCAGATTTATTACATCATTATTACATCATTAATGATGTCATTAACACACCAAAACTTAAAACTGTATTTTTTACTATTCACCAAAAAATCAACTGTTTCAAAAAAATCCCCAAAATTCACCATAACCATTTATCAATGTGTAGAATTCAAAACTGATTTCCATTTTATGAAAATAATTTTATAAATAATTTTAATTTAATTTTTAAATAAAATCATACTTAATTAAACAATTAATAATTTAAAAACTATAACTGCTTTTATATAACATTTAAAAATTAACTAAGATGTCATTATCTTAAATCCTGAAGAAAATAAAATAATAATACAATTTACTATTCATTAGGGTCATATTACTATTCATATTACTATTCATAAGGGTATGTTACTATTCACTCAAAAAAATTTGGTTCTAATAGTCTCTAAATAACACACTGAACACAATTGTAGATGACTATTTTTTGAAATTCAAAACATAGAAGCAGTAAAATTATGTTTAAAGGTTACTTATAAATATCTACATTAATCAAAATTTCAAGCATTTTAATTTTTTTTAGAAAACGTTCAGGTGTTACGTTATCCCCACCTTCTGAAAATTGTGTCCTCGTAATTTAATTTACTTATTAAACAAGTGAGGGTACCTTTCCCTCATAGCATTTTCAGACTCCCATGTTGCTTCTTCAACCATGTGGTTTCTCTACAAAACCTTTTCCTGGAGGATTACCTTATTCCGCAATATCGGTTCCCTTCAATCAAGAATTTGAACTTGTTTCTATTCATATGAAAGGTTCTCCTCCAGCTGAACTACTTTTGGGCTCAAAACATGAGTCAAATCTGGTACATACTTCCTCAATATCAAAACAAGAAAAAAATTGTGTACCGAAGACAAACTCGGAGGAAAATCTATTTGGTATGCAAATGGTCCATCTTTCCCCATGATTTCAAAAGGATCAATGAACCGTGGACATAGCTTTCCTTTCTTACCAAAACACATCACACTTTTCTAAGGAGATATTTTAAGGAAAACATGGTCACCTACCTCGAAAGAGAATTCTTTCCTTCTGCTATCTACATAACTTTTATGCCTGCTCTGAGATTTACTCAGGTGATGCTAGATCATCTTCACTTTCTTAGTCACTTCCTCAACTAATTCTGGCCCCATCAACTTTCTTTCACCGAATTCATCCCAAAACACCGGAGCCCGACAATGCTTTCCGTACAAAGCCTCAAATGCTGCCATCTGTATACTGGAATGAAAACTGTTTTTATAAGAAAACTCAACTAAAGAAAGATTTTGATCCCAACTTCCCAGGTAGTCCATTGAACAAGCTCAAATCGTATCCTCCAAAGTTTGAATCATTTGTTCTGACTGCCCATTTGATTGAGGATGAAAATATGTACTGAAATTTAACTTTGTGCCCAATGAATTCTGAAGTCCCTTCCAAAATTTAGAAGTGAACCTGGGATCCTGGTCAAATACAATTGAAAGAGGAACTCCATGTAACCTGACAATCTTCTTGAGGTACAATCAAGAAAGCTAATCCAAAGACATTGTATCTCGAATAGAAAGAAAATTTGCAGATTTTTTCAGCCAATACACAATAACCCAAACTGCATTTTTACCTCGAGATGTCTTAGGTAGTCCCATCACAAAGTCCATGGATACATTCTCCCACTTCCACTCTGGCACTGGAAAAGGCTGAAGCATCCCCTTCTATAACTTCCACTCTGCTTTAACCTACTGACATATCAAACATTTCATGGTAAAATCAGCAATATCCCTTTTCATTCCATCCCACCAGTAATCCTCATGAAGATCTCTATACATCTTAGTACTGCCAGGATGAACCAAAAATGGAGAATAGTGAAATCCACACAAAAAATATTTCTTTAATTGAGAATCACATGGAACACACAACCTTTTTACAAACCTTAAAACACAAACTTTATCAAAGTTCAATTCTGGAAGCTTACCCATTCTAACCAATTCTACCATTTTCTTTAGCTCACAGTCTTCCTTCTGTGCTTGCTTAATTCTGTATGACAATGAATACTGCACTGAAATCTGAAACAAAACAGATGTATTTTCTACACCAATAACTTCTAAGCCAAAATTCATCAAATCATTAATCAAAGGATCATGTTCCAAATGTAACATGGTTAATGATGCATGATGTTTTTGACTCAAGACATCCACCACTTTGTTTTCTTTTACAGGATGGTAATTGATCATGAAATCACAATCCTTTATCAGTTCAATCCATCTTCTCTGCCTCAAATTTAATTCCTTCTGAGTGAATATATACTTCAGAATTTTATGGTTAGTATATATTTGACATTTGGCTCCGTATAAATGATGCCTCCAAATTTTCAAAGAAAAAACTACAGCTGCAAATTCCAAATCTTGTGTGGGATAATTTAACTCATGAAGTTATAGTTATCTTGAAGCATAAGAAATTACCTAATCATTCTGCATCAAAACACAACCAAGTCTCTTCAACAAATCATCACTGTAGATGAAAAAATCACCATTTCGGGAAGGAAAAGAAAAAACTGGAGCATTTACCAATATCTTCTTCAGTTCCTGAAAACAAACATCACATTATTCTATCCAAACAAATTTAACCCCCTGCCGTGTTAACTTAGTTATCGGGCTTGATAACCAAGCAAAGTTCTCAACAAAATGTCGGTAATAACCTTCTAATCCAAGAAAACTATGAATCTCTATAACATTTGTGGGTCTTGGCCATTCATCAACTACTTTTTTTGGAAGGATCAACTGTTATTCCATCCTTATTTACAATGTTCCCAAGAAAAGAAATCTATTGCAACCAAAAATCACACTTGCTAAATTTTCCATACAGTTTATTTTCTTTTAAGGTTTGTAAAACAACCTTTAGATGTTTTTAATGATCCTCTTTATTCTTAGAAAATACCATAATATCATCAATAAATACAACAAAAAATGTGACGCCCCAACCCCAGAAGCCCAGAGTTGATGCATTATTACGTATCATTGGCATGATCACAAAAGATCATGTCTCGAAAGACCGATTATTTTAGTAGCCTTGAAAGTACTAGATACATTCATAAGGTTTACATTACATCATAAAATGGAAAACTATAACAACATTGTTTACATATACAACACTGAGATCCCATAGACTATCCCTGCAGGTCAGGCATAATATAATTCTTCGCATCCGGGAAAAAATAAAACATAGAAAGGGGTGAGCTCAGATGCTCAGTAAGGAAAACAATATAGCAAAAACTTTCATAAATAAGAATAAACATTTAAGGAAATGTATAAAACTAAAAAAAATCCTTTTAAACATAAACTTCATCATAATATTGCAAATATAAATCAAAATAATTCCATTTACTTACTCACATGGATATTCTACTAGTCGAATAATCACATGCAATATCAATAGCCACTTTCATAATGATGGAATGCATAATTCCAGACTTTATAACCACATAGTCAAGAGCTTGTTCCAAGACTAAAAATAAGATTTTGTCAAGGCCTTGTGCCAAGACACTAGTTTGTCTTATGAGATCTACTGATGCATCAAGGAGCTATAGTGGGCTCCACCCATCACTTACTAAGTCCAATGCATTCCTCATATGAAAAGGTTTAAACATAACATAAAACTTCATATTAAAAATAGCATACGAAATGTCAATACTTTATCCATAAACCATGAATGGTGTAAAAATAACACATCCACAGTCAAAAATATCACAAAACCTTCAATACAAAATGGTAGTTTTGTATCATAATAAATGAACTTCAAATAAGATTAAAATCCATCAAAGGATGTTGACATAGATGAAATCAAAACCTTTTTTAGAGAAATAACTCTTTCTATTTAGAAATCATTTAAGATTCAAATAATTATAAAGAAAAAATTTATTTTAAAAATATTCTTATAATCTTGTAAGGGAAGCTTCGACGATGTTATAACGGCGGAAAATGGCCGCACCTGTCGTATAAGTTAAAAAAACATTCTTACCTTAATTTTTTCGTAAAGTGTAATGCCCTGACCCTAGAAGCCCAGAGTCGGTGCATTATTATGTATCATTGACATGATCACAAAAGATCAAGGCTCAAAAGATCAATTAGTTTAGTAGCCTTGAAAGTATCAGATACATTCATAAGGTTTACAATACATCATAAAATGGAAAACTATAACAACATTGTTTCCATAGAAAACACTGAGATCCCATAGACTATCCCTGCAGGTCAGTCATAATATACTTCTTCGCATACTAGGAAAAATAAAACATAGAAAGGGGTGAGATCAAATGCTCAGTAAGGAGAAAAATATAACATAAACTTTCATAAATAAGCATAAACATTTCAGGCAATGTATAAAACTAAAACAAAAGCCTTTTAAACATAAACTTCATCATAATATGGAAAATATAAATCCAAATAATGACATTAACTTACTCACATGGATATTCTACTAGTTGAATAATCACATACAATATCAATAACCACTTTCATAATGATGGAATGCATAATGCAAGACTTTATAACCACATAGTCAAGGCCTTGTTCCAAGACTAAAAATAAGATTTTATCAAGGCCTTGTGCCAAGATACTAGTTTGTCTCATGAGACCTACTAATGCATTGAGGAGCTATAGCAGTCTCCACCCATCACTTACTAAGTCCAATGCATTCCTCATATGAAAAGGTTTAAACATAACATAAACATTCGTATTAAAAATAGCATACGAAATGTCAATACTTTATCCATAAACCATGAATGGTGTAAAAATAACACATCCACATTCAAACATATCACAAAACCTTCAATACATTATGGAAGTTTTGTACATTAATAAATCAACTTCAAATAAGCTTAAAATCCATCAAATAATGTTGACATAGACGAAATCAAAACCTTTTTTAGAGAAATATCTCTTTCTATTTTGAAATCATTTAAGAGTAACATAATTATAAATAAAAAATTTATTTTGAAAATATTCTTATAAGCTTGTAAGGGAAGCTTCGGTGATGTTATAACGGTGGAAAATAGCCGCACCTGCCGTATAAGTTAAAAAAACATTCTTACCTTATTTTTGTCAAAAAGTGTAACGCCCTGACCCAAGAATCCCAGAGTCAGTGCACTATTACGTATCATTGGTATGATCAAAAAAGATCAAGTCTCAAAAGACCGATTAGTTTAGTAGCCTTGAAATAACTAGATACATTCATAAGGTTTACATTACATCATAAAATGGAAAACTATAACAACATGTTTCCATAGACAACACTAAGATACCATAGACTATCCCTACAAGTCAGTCATAATATACTTCTTCGCATCCTGGGTAAAACATAGAAAGGGGTGAGCTTAGATGCTTAGTAAAGATAAAAATATAACAGAAACTTTCATAAATAAGCATAAACATTTAAGAAAATGTATAAAACTAAAACAAAATCCTTTTAAACATAAAATTCATCATAATATGGAATATAATAAAATAAAAATAATGACATTTACTTACTCACATGGATATTCTACTGGTCGAATAATGACATGAAATATCAAGTCACTTTCATAATGATGGAATGCATCATCCTAGACTTCATAACCACATAGTCAAGGCAATATTCCAAGACTACAAATAAGATTTTATCAAGGCCTTGTGCCAAAACACTAGTTTGTCTCATGAGACCTACCGATGCATCGAGGAGCTATAGAGGGCTCCACCCGTCACTTTCAAAGTCCAATGCATTCCTCATATGAAAAGGTTTAAACATAACATAAAAATTTGTATTAAAACTAGCAGAATAAATGTAAATACTTTATCCATAAACCATGAATGGTGTAAAAATAACACATCCACAATCAAACATATCACAAAACCTTAAATACAATATGGAAGTTTTTTATCATAATAAATCAACTTCAAATAAGCTTAAAATCCATCAAAGGATGTTGACATAGATGAAATCAAAAACTTTTTTTGGGAAATTTCTCTTTCTATTTTTAAATCATTTAAGAAAAAATTTATTTTTAAAATATTCTTATAAGCTTGTAAGGGAAGCTTTGGAGATTTTATAACTACAAAAAATATCCGCACCCACCGTATAAGTTAAAAAAACATTCTTACCTGTCGAAAGGGTCATAAAGTACCTTGTTTGGAAAACGACGTAAAGATTCCTTTCAAGACATATAAGGTCAAATAAGGGTATAAATGACTCTACCCCATTTTCTAGCAAAAAAATGTTTTGAAATACATTTTTAAGAAACATGGATGTGGATGAAAAAGAGGTCTTAGTAGATACTTACATAAAAACAACCTCAGATAATAAAGAGATTGTGAAATTAACCCTTACCTTATACTTTTCCGTGGTTGAGGGTAAGTTAAACTCCTGTATAATAGAAAAATAATTTTTATTAAATTATAAAATAATCATATACATTAATATTATACCATATATGATCTTTTAACATTGTTTTGTTAATAATATCTTAGTATTATCGTCATTTCAAGTGTTAACTGATTCATTTTCCTTTATATGATTTGTTTCGTAAGTAATGTTTGTTATGTATAGGATGTATATTATTCATATTCAAAATGATATTAAGTATTTAAACATTATTTTTAATCAACTAATGAAAATTAGTCTTGAATGGATATGATGGGGAATGAATCTCATCTCGTTCGTGGAGATGGTAATCCGTACGTACGCACGAGCGACAATATCATTTTTTTGATATTAAAATAATATATAATTGGATGGTATATCATATATAAAAAATTATTATAATGTTATATTTATTATTTACATCAATTACACATCATTATTATACCCATCCAAATAATAATGTATTGAATAACAATTACACCACGACGTGGAGACGGTAAGCCGTACGTACGCATGTATGGTGACATGTCATTCAAAGGATGGATTGAATAATTAATATGGTTGTACCATATTTATAATAACATCATAGCATATAAAAAATACTGGAGTTATTATTTTAGAATTTAAACAACAAAGAAAGAGGAAGTGGAAGAATAAAGGAACTTGAAAGAGGTGATGAAATATTTATCTCTTATTCGGGTTCTTCCTTTCGATTTGATCAAAAGAGATCCTTAGGTTGGATTTATGACTAAAATAAGGCCTCTATAATGAAGGGAGGATAGTTGAGAGGGTATTTGGGTAGGGTGTTTCTGATCCAAATGGATTTGATGGTGTGAATTATAGATAAGAGGAAGTTCCCTTTTATAAGAGGGTTGAGGGGCACCTAAGGAAAAACTAGAAATATTTTTTTTTAATAAAATCCTTTTCGGTATCTAATGGCTCCAAAATTAATTATTTAAAGGCTAAGGTGGGTATGGTTTAAAAACCACTCAACCAATAGGTTTTAGACAGGTTTGGGTCACTATATTAACTTTTCCTTTTAGATTTAACTCTTAGTCAAATAGTTTGACATTTACTATGTCTCTTTTATTTTTATATTATATGGTTAATAAACTTACTATATACTTCCAAGAAAACCCCAAGTGGTTCTTTAATGATACACCTATTATTATATAAGCCTTTTGGGATAACCTTAGATTTTTAGGAATA
The DNA here is from genome assembly GCA_963277665.1 of Viscum album. Classification (NCBI taxonomy): domain Eukaryota; kingdom Viridiplantae; phylum Streptophyta; class Magnoliopsida; order Santalales; family Viscaceae; genus Viscum; species Viscum album. Next base: position 954,026,577 of record OY728167.1, read on the forward strand.
TAATATCAATTAATAATAAAATATTTGTTTTAAAACTCTTTTATGTCAATTTGACACTATTTGGTATTTTGTTTTTTCTAAATTCATAACAGCATGATTACTTAAAAAAAATTCATCTAAAAAACCCTAACATGTCATATTAACTTATAAAATTAGTTGAATTTATAAAAATTTTCAACTTACATTTATTTGGATATTTATAATATCAATTATTTTAATATTTCATTAATACGGTAATTACTGCATCATCATTGTGTCATAAATAAATTTAATTATTTAATGTATAAAAATTATAAATAAAATACCATTATGTAAGAAATATATTTATATTTATAATTAATATTTATAGTCAAATTTATATTATGTATAACCCTATATTAAAAATGTTTTAGTTATTAAACATTGATTTTAACTCTTTTAACTCTTCTTTAAATAAAATAATAATAAATGTTCTAATCTAATCCAAGTGGACCAAATAGGTTAATATTTTATTCCTAAGGTTGTTTTTGGTCGAATTATAATTCTCCAATAGAATTAGGACATCTGTTAGGATAATAATAATATAATTTTTACCCTCAATTACCCTATTTACTTTTAACAGTGGTAAATAAAAGTAAAAAGTTACTATTCACCAAAAATTATTTTCATCTTATTGAACCAAATTTTACTTACTGATATCAACCTTTTGTCTTTAATTTTTTAAATTCAACTCACATAAGCGGTAAAATTAATTTTTATGTAAATTTGCAAATGCTCCTAGGAGGTGGGTAAAAGACGGTAAAAAATTCAATAAAATTTTTATATATCTAAAATTATTATAAACTGACTCCAATGAATTACATTGAACTTATATAGGTATTATGTATCTATTTTAACCTAAAAAAAATTTAAATAAAATAAATAATTATTAAAATAAAATTTCGGTTTTAAACTACAACTTAGTGCTTTTCACTATTCATCAAAAAATGAAAGTTTTTAGAAAAATACCAAAAATTCACCCTAAGCTAATTTCAATATTCCAAATCAAAAAATGAAATCCATTTTGAAAGATAAAATTTATAAGATTTGAAAAAGTGGGTATTACTATTCATAACGACTAGTTTGATTGGTTGTGGTGTGTTAGAACTGGAAATTGCGTACAACACATGCTATTGTATTATTTAAAGAGAAGCGTACCATGGAAGATTGGGGTGTTACATTCTCTCCTCCTTCATATAATTTCATCCTCAAAATTTCTAGAATATTACTGCATAAAAAGACTCGGGTGGTTCTTTGTCATAAGTTCCTCGGGTTCCCACGTTTCCTCTTCCATCTTATGGTTTCTCCATAGAACTTTTACCAGACGAGTCATCCGGTTTCTCAGCACTTGTTCTATTGTATCAAGAATCTTGACAGGGTATTTGCAATAAGACAGATCAGGTTCATGTTCTAATTCATCATGGGTGAGTACATGCATTGGGTCAGGCATGTATTTTTTCAACATTGATATGTGGAATACATCGTGAACTTTGGAGAGACTTGGCAGCATTGACAAATGGTAAGCTATAACCCCAATTAATTATAGAATTTAAAAAGGTCTGATGTACCCGAGACTTAATTTTCCCTACTTACTGAAACGTATAACACCTTTCCATGGAGATAGCTTCAAGAAAACATGATCTCCTTCCTGAAATTCCAAATCCTTCCTTTAGTTATTAGCATAGCTCTTCTGCCTACTTTGAGCTTCTTTGATGTGGGTTTGGATTACCTTCACCTTTTCCATCATTTCCTACACATGTTCCAGGACTACGATTTTTCTTTCACCAACATCATCCCAACAGGTTGGTGTGTGACATCTCTTTCCGTATAACGCTTCATATGGTGCCATCTGAATACTTGAATGGAAGCTATTATTGTAGGAAAATTATACCAGAGGTAAATATTGATCCCACATACCTTGAAAGTCAAGTGAGAATGATATCAAAATGTATTCTAAGGTTTGAATAGTCCATTCTAATTGTCCATAAATTTGGGGGTGGTTGGAAGTGCTCAAACGAAGTTCAATATCTAGGGATTTCTGAATAATTTTACAGATTCTTGATGTAAAACATGGATCACGATCATAAAAAATTGATAGGGGTACTCCATGAAGTCTCACAACTTCATTAATATATAGTATTTCTAGACGTTCAAGTGGTAAATATTCTCTTATAGCAAGAAAATGTGATGACTTGGTAAGACGATCAATAATGACCCATATTGCATCGTTCATTCTAGGAGTCTTTGGTAGTCCCATGACAAAGTCCATCGTAATATTATCCCATTTCCTCTCAGGTATGGGAAGAGGTTGCATGACTCCTCTAGACTATTTCTTTCCAGCCTTCACTTGTTGAAAAAACCATACATCTTGACACAAAATCAACAATCTCCCTCTTCATGTTGTCCCACCAAAAATGTTCCTTCAAATCTCTATACATTTTGGTGTTTCTAGGGTGTATAGAGAAATTGGAACTATGAGCATCATCCATCAATTCTCTTTTTAGATCTGGTATATTAGAAACACAAAGTCTATTCCCAAATTTCAAAATTCCATCTTCATATACGAAGTCACTCAATCTACCATTATTCACAGCTTTAATATTCTTTTGAAACTCCTCATCATCAGTTTGAGAACTTCTTATCCTTTCTAATAAATATGGTTTGGAAACCATTGGAAAAAGTATTGATGTTCCACCTTCCATGGTTATTCCCATATCCATATTTACTAGATTCATGAAAATAAGATCCCTTTCAACTCTCATCTTGTTCAAAACTCTATGATCTTTTCTGATCAAAGAATCTACCACATTATTTTCCTTCCCCAGGTGGTAGTGTATCGTGAAATCACAATCCTTGAGTAGTTCAAGCCATATCCTTTGACTCATGTTTAGTTCTTTCTGTGAGAAAATATACTTCAAACTCTTGTGATCAGTATAAATCTCACATTTTCACCATAGAGATTATGTCTTCATATCTTCAAAGCAAATATTACAGCTTCTAACTCAAGATCATTAGTAGGATAGTTTTGCTCATGAATTTTTAGATGTCGTGATGCATAGGAAATAACCCTATCATTCTGCATAAGGAAACAACCAAGTCCTTTTTTTGAAGCATTAATATAAATAACAATCCCATTATTCCCTGATGATAGAGTCAATATAAGAGCATTGAATAATCATCTCTTCAGTTCTTCAAAACATTCTTCACACTCTTTTGTCCAAACAAATTTAACCCCTTTACGTGTGAGCTTGGTTAATGGTTTATCCAATCGGGCAAAATTCTGGACAAAATGCCGATAATAACTGCTAAACCAATAAAATTGCGTACCTCAGTTATACTCGTCGGTGCTGGCCATTCTTTGATTGCGCTTTTGTTAGAAGGATAAATGGAGATTCCATCCTTAGAGACGATATGGCCAGGAAAATAAATCTCTTGAAGCCAGAATTCACACTTGCTAAACTTCCCATATAATTCATTTCTTCTAAGAGTCTTCAAGATAATGCGCAAGTGATTTTCATGATCTTCGTAGTTTTTGGAGTATACCAAGATATCATCAATAAATACTACTACAAAGTCATCAAGATATTCCATGAAAAATCTATTCATTAGATCCATGAAGACAGAGGGTGAATTAGTCATTCCAAAAGGAATTACAGTAAACTTGTAATGCCCATACCTGGTTCGAAATACTATTTTCAGAATGTCTTCCTTCTTCACACACAACTGATGATATCCAGATCTAAGGTCAATCTTTGAAAAGTATTGAGCTCAATGAATTTGGTTGAATAAATAATCAATGCGAGGTAATAGATACTTGTTCTTCATTATTATAGAATTGATCACTCTGTAGTCAATGTACAGCCTCATAGATCCATCTTTCTTCTTAACAAAAAGAACAGGGGATCCCAATGGAGAAACACTAGGGAGAATAAATCCCTTATTACTCAATTACTCTAGTTCTTTCTTTAGTTCCGCTAATTCCACAATGTCCATTCTATATGGGGTCTTCGATATGGGCCTTGAACCAGGAATTGCATCAATGGAAAACTCAATTTCTCATTCTATAGGATGTCCAGGTAAATCCTTTGGAAATACATCAACATACTCTTGCACAATAGGTACATACTCTATTTGATCATTATTTTCCTCACCCACAATTATTTTATTCTATTCCTCCCCAATAATTGAGTTTAGTTGAGCTATAGTGGGTGGATATAGATAAGAATTAGGTAGTGATGTTTCTGATCTAAAGATAAGGTACTTCTTATCATCATAAAAAATTGTAACCTCCTTCTTCTTACAATAAATTTTCACATCATGGTCCAAAACCCAATCCATACAAAGGATTATATCAAATTCAATCATGGGTATGATGATGAGATCAGTAGATAAATAACGTTTATATTCCTTAATGGGAAATGATTTACAAAACATTGTTTCAATGATACTTCCCTTGGGAGTTTTGACTGAAAACTCCCTTGTTAAATCAAATTGGAAATATCTAATTTTCTTAGCAAACTGGGAAGATATGAAACAATGCGATGATCTAGAATCAAATAAATCATTTTCTAAACTTGAGTAAACCAATAAATTACCTGCCACCATATCTTTCGGAGCTTCAACCTCAATAGTAGTGATAGCATAAGCTTGGACTTGATCCCTTATCCTTTTCTGAGGTAAGTTCCCCTAATGCCTAGGACATTCATTCACATAATTCCCCCTTTCTATAAAATTGTATCATTCAACATCGACATCCTCTTTCTTCACCTTGCAATAAAAATCTTGGTGGCCTTTTTCACCACACTTAAAACAGACTCCTATTCCCTTTAGGCAAGTACCAGGGTGTTTCTTCCCACATTTACTGCAGGATGGATATTCAAATTTTCCCTACTTCCACTTATTTTCATTTCCCTAGTGTTCAAAAAATCTCTTCTTCTCTTTCTTTGTTTTAAAGTCACAAGACTTAGAGAATTATTTTTCTATATTGATAACACATGAGGCAATATCTTCATACGATGAGAAGGATTGTGAGACTAATGCTCGACAGAGAAATAGTTTTAACCCATCAAAGAAATGATTAATCTTACTTCTTTGGTTATGTATATAATCTGTATCATGCCTTTCTAACCTTGTAAAGTTAGCTTCATACTTTGAGACAATCTCATCCTCCTTTTGCCTCAGACTCAGAAATTGTCTTTCCATATCTTCTTGATGGTCATGAAGAAAGTATTTTTCTAAGAAAATTCATTTAAACTTACTCTATTCCATATTTGATACTTAATAATATTCCTTTGTGTCTTGAGTTAATGACCACCATTGATTATAATCTCTAGTGAGGTGGTAAAATGCCATGAAGACTTTTTCTCTTTCGCTACTCCCCAAGGTGTGTAATATTTTCTCTAAGGAATTTATCCATTGCTCAGCTACTAGTGGATTTGTACCCCAATTTAATGTTGGTGGTTGTTGCCTCATGAAGCAATCTAACATTGATCCTCCACTCTATGGATCAGGGTGTTCCATATGGGTAAGGTTATTATTCACAACCTGAGTGAGTTGTCCCAGTATGGTGATTAGCTGATCAGCACCAGTTGCATCACCAGCTCCACTATAATTATCTTGAGTAGGAGGGAAATACATACATGGAGTGCATGCATTGATACGGTTTCCATTCCTTCCACTAGGCGCCATTTCTAAATAATGACATAAACTAGATTAGTTTATGAATCGCAATACATAAATCCAAACTTGCAAGACACTTAACATAAATTTAACAGTTTATGGATATAATCCATAATCATAATTTTTTTTTGTTTGAGGAATTATAAACTCATAAACCCTTTATAATGATTTGTAAATAAAATGATAATTATCCTAAGCATATCCCCCGGGAGTGTCGTAACCAAGAGTGCAGCAAGGCCTGTTGTCGTGCACTAGTTCCCATTTGAGTCTAGCTCAAAGCAGTGTTTTTGGGGTTTACCCCTAGGTACATCTGTGCCAGAGCCGCCTTTACCTGATCGTATCCAGATAGGGATGTATTGCTTGGAAAACTCAAAAAATCTCTACAATACCAAAATTCTAAGAAGTTATTCTATACCAATCCTCAAAGTCTATCTTAGGGTTATGTGCTTGAATCAGAGTTTATCTAAATCTAGTTTCCAAAGTTTGTACTAAACTTCCTTTGATACCAACTGTAACGCCCCGACCCCAAAATCCCATAGTCGGTGCATTATTATGTATCATTAACATGATCACAAAAGATCACGTCTCGAAAGACCGATTAGTTTAGTAGCCTTGAAAGTAATAGATACATTCATAAGGTTTACATTACATCATAAAATAGAAAACTATAACAATATTGTTTCCATAGAAAACACTAAAATACCATAGACTATCCCTACAGGTCAGTCATAATATAATTATTCACATCCTGGGAAAAATAAAACATATAAAGGGGTGAGATCAGATGCTAATTAAGGATAAAAATATAGCGGAAACTTTCATAAATAAGCATAAACATTTAAGGAAATGTATAAAACTAAAACAAAAGCCTTTTAAACATAAACTTCATCATAATATGGAAAATATAAATCAAAATAATTCTATTTACTTACTCACATGGATATTATACTAGTTGAATAATCACATGCAATATCAATAGCCACTTTCATAATGATGGATTTCATAATGCCAGACTTCATAACCACATAGTCAAGTCCTTGTACCAAGACAAAAAATAACATTTTTTCAAGGAATTTTGCCAAGACATTATCTTGTCTCATGAGACCTATCGATGCATCGAGGAGATATATCGGTCTCCACCCGTCACTTACTAAGTCTAATTCATTCCTCATATGAAAAGGTTTAAACATAACATAAACATTCGTATTAAAACTAGCATACAAAATGTCAATAATTTATCTATAAACCATGAATGGTTTAAAAATAACACATCCACAGTCAAAAATATCACAAAACCTTTAATACAATATTGAAGTTTTGTATCATAATAAATCAACTACAAATAAGCTTAAAATCCATCAAAGGATGTTGACATAGATTAAATCAAAACCTTTTTTAGAGAAATATCTCTTTATATTTTAAAATCATTTAAGAAATAATTTATTTTTAAAATATCTTTATAATCTTGTAAGGGAAGCTTTGACGATTTCATAATGGTGGAAAATAGCCTCACCCGCCGTATAAGTTAAAAAAACATTCTTACCTTAATTTTTTTGAAAAGGTCATAAAGTACCTTGTTTGGAAAATGACAGAAAGATTCCTTTCAAAACATATAAGGTCAAATAAGGGTATAGATTAATTTACCCCATTTTATAGTAAAAAAATGTTTTGAAATACATTTTTAAGAAATATGGATGTGGATGATAAAGATGTCACAGTAGATACGAAAAAACAACCTCGAATAGTAAAGAGATTGTGAAATTAACCCTTAATTTTACTTTTACTTGGTCTAGGGGTGGTTAAACTCATGTATAATGGTGAAATAATTGTTATTAAATTATACAATAATCATATACATTAATATGATATCATATATGATCTTTTAACATTTCTTTGTTAATAATATCTTAGTATTATCGTCATTTCGAGTGTTACGTTTTCCTTTATATGATTTGTTTCGTAAGTAATGTTTGTTACAGATAAGATGTATCTTATTCATATTCATAATGATATTAAGTCTTTAAACATTATTTTTAATCATCTAATGAAAATTATTCTTGAATAGATATGATGGGGAATGAATCTCATCGCGTTTGTGGAGACGGTAATCCGTACGTACGCACGAGCAACAATATCATTCTTTTGATATTAAAATAATATATAACTAGATGATATATCATATATACAGAATAATTATCATATTATATTTATTATTTACATTAATTACACATCATCATTATACCCATCCAAATAATAATGTGTTGTATAACAATTAAACCACGACCTGGAGACGGTAATCCGTACGTACGCACGTATGATGACATGTCATTCAAAGAATGGATAAAATAATGAATATGGTTGTACCATATTTATAATAACATCACGGTATATATAAGATACCAGAGTTATTATTTTATAATGTAAACAATAAAGAAAGAGGAAGTGGAAGAACAAAGGAACTTGAAAGAGGTGATGAAATATTTACCTCTTCTTTGGGGTTTTCCTTTTGATTTGATAAAAAGGGCTCCTTAGGTTGGATTTATGACTAAAATAAGGCATCTAAGATTAAGGGAGGGAATTTTAGAGGGTATTTGGGTAGGGTTTGTCTAATCCAAATGGCTTTGAAGGTGTTAATTAGAGAGAATGAGAAGTTCTCTTTTATAAGAGGGGTGAGGGGCACCTTAGGAAAAGCTAGAAATATTTTTTTATATTAAAATAATTTTTGGTTTATAATGGATAAAAAATGAATTATTTAAAGGATAAGGTGGTTATGGGTCAAAAACCACTCAACCAATAAGTTTTAGACAGGTTTGGGTCACTATATTAACTTTGTCTTTTAGATTTAACTCTTAGTTAAATAGTTTGACATTTACCATGTCTCTTTATATTTTTATATTATATGGTTAATAAACATACTATATACTTCCAATATAACCCCAAGTGGTTAATTAATGATAAAACTGTCATTATATAAGTCTTTTGGGCAAACCCTAGATTTTTACTAACAGAATATCAATTAATAATATAATATTTGTTTTAAAAACTCTTTTATGTCAATTTTGACACTATTTGGTATTTTGTTTTTGCTAAATTCATAACAGCATTATTACTTCTAAAGACATTCATCTAACCAATCATAACATGTGATATTAACCTATAAAATTAGTGGAATTCATAAAAAGTTTCACCTTACATTTATTTAAATATTTATAATATCAATTAGTTTAATATTACATTAATACGGTAATTACGACATCATCATTGTGTCATAAATAAATTTAATTATTTAATGTCTAAAAATTATAAATAAAATACAATTATGTAGGAAATATTTTTATATTTATAATGAATATTTATAGTCAAATTTATCATATTTATAACCCTATATTAAAAATGTTTTAGTTATTAAACTTTGATTTTAACTCTTTTAACTCTTCTTTAAATAAAATAATAATAAATGTCCTAATCTAATACAAGTAGACCAAAGAGGTTAATATTTTATTCCTAATGTTGTTTTAGGTCTAATTATACTTATCCAATAGAATTAGGACATGTTTTAGGGTAATAATATTATCATTTTTACCCTCAATTACCATATTTACTTTTAACCGTGGTAAATAAAAGTAAAAAGTTACTATTCACAAAAAATTATTTTCATCTTATTGAACCAAATTTTAATTACTAATATCAACTGTGTCTCTAGGATTTTTAAAATTCAACTCACAAAAGTGGTAAAATTAAGTTTTATGTAAATTTGCAAATGCTCTTAGATGGTGGGTAAAAGACGGTAAAATGTTCCATAAAATTTTTATATATCTAAAATTATTATAAAATGAATACACTGAATTAAATTGAACTTATATAGGTATTATGTATCTATTTTGACCTAAAAAAATTAAATAATATAAATAATTATTTAAATAAAAAATCGGTTTTAAACTATAACTCAATGTTTTTCACTATTCATCAAAAATTGAATTTTTCAGAAAAATACCAAAAATTCACCCTAAGCTAATTTCGATATTCTGAATCCAAAAACGAAGTCCATTTTGAAAGATAAAATTTATAAAATTTGAAAAAGTCATTATTACTATTCATAATGGCTATTTTTATTGGTTGTGATGTGTTAGAACTCAAATTTGCGTACAACACACGCTATTGTATTATTCAAAGAGAAGCGTACCATGGAAGCTTGTGGTGTTTTAAAAAGGTCATAAAGTATCTTTTTTGGAAAATGATGAAAATATTCCTTTCAAAACATATAAGGTCAAATAAGGGTATAAATTAATTTACCCCATTGTCTAGTAAATAGTAAAAATGCTTTGAAATTCATTTTTAAGAAACATGGATGTGGATGATAAAGAGGTCCCAGTAGATAATTACAGATAAAAAACCTCAGATAATAAAGAGATTGTGAAATTAACCCTTACCTTGTAATTTTCCTTGGTTGAGGGTAGGTTAAACTCCTATATAATGGTAAAATAATTGTAATTAAATTATACAAGAATCATATACATTAATATGATATCATATATGATCTTTTAACATTGCTTTGTTAATAATATCTTAGTATTATCTTCTTTTTGGGTGTCAACGGATTCATTTTACTTTATATTATTTGTTTTGTAATTAATTTTTGTTATGCATAGGATGTATCTTATTCATATTTATAATGATACTAAGTCTTTAAACATTATTTTTAATCATCTAATGAAAATTAGTGTTGAATGGATACGATGGGGAATGAATCTCATCACGTTCGTGGAGACGGTAATCTGTACGTACTCACGAGCGACAATACCATTATTTTGATATTAAAATAATATATAATTGGATGGTATATCATATATGAAGAATCATTATCATGTTATATTTATTATTTACATCAATTACACATCATTATTATACCCATCCAAATAATAATGTATTGAATAACAATTACACCACGACGTGGAGACGGCAAGCCGTACGTACACACATATGGTGACATGTAATTCAAAGGATGGATAGAATAATGAATATGGTTGTACCATATTTATAATAACATCACATTATATAGAATATACTGGAGTTATTATTTATAATGGAAACAACAAAGAAAGAGGAAGTGGAAGAAGAAAGGAACTTGAAAGATGTGGTGAAATATTTACCTCTTCTTCGGGTTCTTCCTTTTGATTTGATCAAAAGGGCCCATTAGGTTGGATTTATGACTAAAAGAAGTCCTCTAGTATAAATGGAGGACAGTTGAGAGGGTATTTGGGTAGGGGTTGGCCGAGCCAAATGTATTTGAATGTGTGAAATAGAGAGAAGGGGAAGTTCCCTTTTATAAGAGGGGTGAGGGGCACCTTAGAAAAAACTAGAAATATTTTTTTATAATAAAATAATTTTAGGTTTATAATGGCTCAAAAATAAATTATTTAAAGTATAAGGTGGTTATGGGTCAAAAAACACCCAACCAATAGGTTTTATATAGGTTTGGGTCACTATATTAACTTTGTCTTTTTTACTCTTAGTTAAATAGTTTGACATTTACCATGTCTCTTTGTATTTTTATATTATATGGTTAATAAAATTACTATATACTTCCAAGCGAACCCCAAATGGTTAATTAATGATACACCTATCAATATATAAGCCTTTTTTCCAAACCTTATATTTTTAGAAATAGAATATCAATTAATAATATATTGTTTTTTAAAAACCCCTTTATGTCAATTTTGACACTATTTGGTATTTTGTTTTTTTTTTAATTTATAAAAACATTATTACTTCAAAAAAAATTCATATTACCAACCCTAACATGTCATATTAACCTATAAAATTAGTGGAATTCATAAAAAGTCTCAAATTACATTTATTTGGATTTTTATAATATCAATTATTTTAATTTTTCATTAATACTGTAATTACTACATCATCATTGTGTCATAAATAAATTTAATTATTTAATGTCTAAAAATTATAAATAAAATAAAATAATGTATGAAATTTTTTTATCTTTCTAATTAATATTTATAGTCGAATTTATCTTATGTATAACCCTATATTAAAAATGTTTTAGTTATAAAACTTTGATTTTAACCCTTTTAACTCTTCTTTAAATAAAATAATAATAAATGTCCTAATCTAATCCTAATGGACCAAAGAGGTTCATATTTTATTCCTTTGTTTTTGGTCGAATTATACTTATCCAATAGAATTAGGACTTGTGTTAGGGTAATAATAATATCATTTTTACCCTTAATTACCCTATTTACTTTTAACCGTGGTAAATAAAAGTAAAAAGTTACTATTCACCAAAAATTATTTTCATCTTATTGAACCACATTTTACTTACTTATATCAACCGTGCCTCTCGGATTTTTGAAATTCAACTCACAGAAGCGGTAAAATTAAGTTTTATGTAAATTTACAAATGCTCCTAGGAGGTGGGTAAAAGATGGTAACAAGTTCAAACAACTTTTTATATATCTAAAATTATTATAAACTAACTCCAATGAATTACATTGAACTTATATAGGATATATGTATCTATTTTAACCGAATTATTTTTTAAATAAAATAAATAATTATTTAAATAAAAATTCGATTTTAAACTATAACTCAGTGTTTTTCAGTATTCATAAAAAAATAAAAGTTTTCAGAAAAATACCAAAAATTCCCCTTAGTTAATTTTGATATTCCGAATCCAAAAATGAAGTCCATTTTGAAAGATAAAATTTATAAAATTTTAAAAAGTCGGTATTACTATTCATAACGGCTAATTTTATTGGTTATGGTGTGTTAGAACTCGAAGTTACGTACAACACACACTATTGTATTATTCAAAGAGAAGCATATTATGGAAGCTTGGGGTGTTACATTCTCCCCTCCTTCAAATAATTTCGTCCTCAAAATTTCTAGAATATTTCTGCATAAAAATATTCGGGTGGTTCTTCATCATAGGTTCCTTGGGTTCCTACGTTGCCTCTTCCATCTTATGGTTTCTACATAGAATTTTACTAGACGAGTCGTCCGGTTTCTCAGCACTTGTTCTCTTGTATCAAGAACCTTGACATTCTCTTCGCAATAAGATAGATCGAGTTCCAGTTCTAATTCCTCATAGGTGAGTAAATGCATTGGGTTAGGCATGTATTTTCTCAACAATGATATGTGGAACACATCGTGAACTTTGGAGAGACTTGGTGGCATTACAAAATGGTAAGCTACAGTCCCAACTCGTTCTAGAATTTCCAAAGGTCCGATGTACCTGAGACTTAATTTTCCCTTCTTACCAAAACATATAACACCCTTCCATGGAGATACCTTCAAGAAAACATGATCTCCTACCTGAAATTATAAATCCTTCCTTCGGTTACCAGCATAGCTCTTCTACCTAATTTGAGCTTCTTTGATGTGGTTTTGGATTACCTTCACCTTTTCCATCGCTTTTTACACAAGTTCTGGGCCTATGAGTTTTCTTTGACCAACATCATCCCAACAGGTTGGTGTGCGACATCTATTTCTGTATAATGCTTCATATGGTGCCATCTGAATACTTGAATGGATGCTATTGTTATAGAAAAATTCTACCAGAGGTAAATATTGATCCCACATACCTTGATAGTCAAGTGATCATGATCTCAACATGTCTTCTAAGAATTGAATAGTCCGTTCTGATTGTCCATCAGTTTGGGGGTGGTAGGCAGTGCTCAAATGAAGTTCAGTATCCAAGAATTTCTGAAGAATTTTCCAGAATCTTGATGTAAAACGTGGATCACAATCAGAAACAATAGATAGAGGTACTCCATGAAGCCTCACAACTTCATTAAAATATAGTATTATTATATGTTCAAGTGGTAAATCTTCTGAGGTTTGATAAAAATAAATGAAGTGAAGACCAAATTAGGATGACTCCTCACTCTCCAGGGCCTCTCTCGGGCTCTCGGTTCGGCTCTCCATCTTCCTTCGACTAGGGTTTCTCCCCAACAGTGTTCTTTCACTCCACCTTTCCTGGTTATCCCATCTCTCGTTTTGCTTGGATTTGGTCTCTCGAGGTTCTCTCCTCCCCCTATTTTACCTCCACTGGATCCGTGAAGGCCTTCTCTGGCCGCCTTACTTCGCTCTGGCCTCGATCTCCACCACTCCTCTCTAGGTCAGATCTGGAGCGATGGGCACACCAAGGCTTTGGGTTAGTAGTTTGGCAGGTGGGGAACTCTTGGCGTCTCAATATTCTTCATTTAGGGTTTCAGTCCCCAGTTTATTAATTGGGTTTCATTCCCTTGCAGTGGTTCTTTTCGGTTCAATCTTTGTCTATTTTTAGGGTTTCAGTCTCGTTTCACCCCTATCCCATTTTCATCCTGTTTTTTGGGTCTCTTTTTTATGTTTTTTGGGTTTCATCCACTAGTTCTCTCTTTCTCGGCACGGTGTTGGTGTTTCCAGGTGATCATTGGTGGCGCGAGCTAGAAGTTTGCAGTGGTGGGTTCCTTGGGCGGATCACTGCTTTTTGGTCGGTTCACGACCGTGATGGTGGGTTCCGGTGGCGGGCGTCGCCGTCGTTTTGTTGGTTTAGTGATAAGGCGTTTGATGCTTAAGGGTGTTATGAATGTGGTTTCTTCTCGGCAGTGATGATGACTTCTCCTCGGTGATGATGGTCTCCTATGGTGTCTTTCACGGCGATTCTGGTGGTGCTCTACGGTGATGACTATAGTGTTCTCTATAATGACTTGGGTCTGCAATGGTTCAACGATCTGATGTCTTTGGTGTCGGTGTGTGCGTCTCGAGATGATGGTGACAGAGGCATGATGTGGTCTACAGTTTTTTTACTTTAAAATTTGAGTTGGTTCTTTTGGCGGTGGCTTTTTGGATCCAAGCTGGTTTTGTCTCTTTGAATTTTGTCAACTGGTTTCATCTGACTGTCAAGGCGCGGTGAATGGTTGGGTTTTTATTTTGAAATTTAAACTCTGTAATGGGTGTTTTGTGAGGTTGTGTTTGGATGCTAGAGGTTCTGTAGGTTCCCACTTACCCTCAAAGTGGATTTTTAATAAAATTAAAAATAGATTGTGGATAAGTGGTAAATCTTCTCTTATAGAAAGAAAATGTGCTGACTTGGTAAGACGATCAATAATGACCCATATTGCATTGTTCCTTATTGGAGTCTTTGGTAGTCCCATGAAAAAGTACATCGTAATATTATCCCATTTCCACTCAGGTATGGGAAGAGGTTGCATGAATCCTCTAGGCTGTTTCCTTCCATCCTTCACTTGTTGACAAACCATACAACTTGATGTAAAATCAGCAATCTCCCTCTTCATGTTGTCCCACAAAAAATGTTCTTTCAAATCTCTATACATTTTGGTGATCCTAGGGTGTATAGAGAAATTATAACTATGAGAATTATCCAACAATTCTCCTTTTAGATCATGTATATCGGGAACACAAAGAGTCTTCCCAAATTTCAAAATTCCATCTTCATAGACGAAGTCACTCAATCTCCCATTATTCACATCTTTAATCTTATTTTGAAACTCTTCATCATTAGTTTGAGAAATTTTTATCCTTTCAAATAAAGATGGTTTTGAAACCATTTGAAAAAGTATTGATGTTCCACATTCCATGGTTATTCCCATATCAATCTTTACTAGATTCCTAAAAATAGGATTCCTTTCAACTCTCATCTTTTTCAAAACTCCATGATCTTTTCTCCTCAAAGCATCTTCTACCTTATTTTCCTTCCCTGGGTGGTAGTGTATCGTGAAATCATAATCCTTGAGTAGTTCAATCCATCTCCTTTGCCTTATGTTGAGTTATTTATGTGAGAAATTATACTTCAAACTCTTGTGATCAGTATAAATCTCACATTTTTCACCATAGAGATAATGTCTCCATATCTTCATAGCAAAGATTACAACTGATAACTCAAGATCATGAGTAGGATAGTTTTTCTCATGAATTTGTAGCTGTCGTGATGCATAGGCAATAACCTTATCATTATGCATAAGGAAACAACCAAGTCCTTTATTTGAAGCATCACTATAAATAACAAACCCATCATTCCCTGATGGTAGAGTCAATATATGAGCATTGAATAATCTTCTCTTTAGTTCTTCAAAACATTCTTCATAATCATTTTTCCAAACAAATTTAACCCCTTCACGTGTGAGCTTGGTTAATGGGTTATCCAATCAAGCAAAATTCTGTACAAAACACCAATAATAACCTGCTAAACCAATAAAACTGCGTACCTCAGTTATAATCTTTGGTGCTTTTTCATTCTTGGATTGCTCTTGTCTTAGAAGGATCAACGAAGATTCCATCATTAGAGATGATATGTCCAAGAAAATAAATCTCTTGAATCCAGAATTCAAACTTGCTAAACTTCCTATATAATTCATTTCTTCTAAGAGTCTTCAGGATAATGCGCAAGTGATTTTCATGATCTTCATAGATTTTGGAGTATACCAAGATATCATCAATAAATAACACTAAAAATTCATCAAGATATTTCTTGAAAACACTATTCATTAGATCCATGAAGACAGAGGGTGTATTAGTCAATTAAAAGGGAATTACTTTAAACTCGTAATGCCCGTACCTGGTTCGAAATGCTTTTTTTGGAATGTCTTCCTTCTTCACAGACAACTGATGATATCTAGATCGAAGGTCATTATTTAAAAAGTATTGAACTCCATGAAGTTAGTCGAATAAATCACCAATGCGAGGTAGGAGATACTTGTTATTTATTGTCATAGCATTGATCTCTCTGTAGTCAATGCACATCCTCATAGATCCATCTTTCTTCTTAACAAAAACAACAGGGGATCCCCATGGAGAAACACTAGGGTGAATAAATCCCTAATTACTCAATTCCTCTAGTTGTTTCTTTAGTTATACTAATTTCACATTGGCCATTCTATAAGGGGTCTTCGATATGGGCCTTGAACTAGGAATTAAATCAATGGAAAACTCAATTTATCATTCTGTAGGATGTACAGGTAAATCATCTGGAAATACATCAACATAATCTTGCACAATAGGTACGTCCTCTATTTGAACATTCTTTTCCTCACCCACAGTTATTTCATTCTCTTCCTCCCCAGTAATTTAATTTAGTTGAGCTACTGGGGGTGGATCTAGATAAGAATTTAGTGGTGACATTTCTGCACTAAAGATAAGGTACTCCTTATTATCATCAAATATTGTAACCTCCTTATTCTTACAATAAATTTTAGCATCATGGTCCAAAATCCAATCCATACCGAGGATTATATCAAATTCAATCATGGGTATGATGATAATATCAGCAGATAAATAACGTTCATATGGATTAATGGGAACTGATTCAAAAAACCTTTTTGCAATGATACTTCCCTTAGGAGTTTTGACTGAAAAACTTCCTTGTTAAATCAAATTGGAAATATCTAATTTTCTTAGCAAATTGGGAAGATATGAAATAATGCGATGATCCAGAATCAAATAAAGCATTTTCTAAACTTGAAGGAACCATTAAATTTCCTACCACCACGTCTTTCAGAGATTCAAACTCGGCAGTAGTGATAGCATAAGCTTGACCTTGATCCCTTGGCCTTTTCTGAGGTAAGTTTCCCTGACACTTAGGACATTCATTCACATAATTCCCCCTTTCTCTACAATTATAGCATTCAACATCGAAAACCTCTTTCTTCCCCTTGCAATCACGAGCTTGGTGGCCTTTTTCACCACACTTGTAATAGTCTCCCATTCCCTTTAGTCAAGTACCATGGTGTTTCTTACCACATTTACTACAGGATAGATATTCAACTTTTCTCTTCTTCCACTTATTTCCATTTCCAGAGTGTTCAGTAGATCTCTTATTCTATTTCTTTTCTTTAAAGTTGTAATACTTAGAGAATTATTTTTTTGTCTTGATAGCACATGAGACAATATATTCATATGATGAGAAGGATTGTGAGACTAATTCTCAATGGATAAATGGTTTTAACCCATAAAAGAAACAATAAATCTTACTTCTTGGGTTACGTATATAATCTGCAGCATGCCTCACCAACCTTATAAAGTTAGCTTTATACTTTGCGACATTCTCATCCTCCGTTTTCCCCAGACTCAGAAATTGTCTTTCCATATCCGTTCGATGGTCATGAGGAAATTATTCTTATAAGAAAATTTCTTTAAACTCCCTCCATTTCATATTTGATACTTTATCATCTTTCTTTTTGTTTTCAATCAATGACCACCATTGATCAGCATCTCCAGTGAGGCGGTAAACTACCATGAAAACTTTTTCCCTTTCACTAGTCCCCAAGGCGTGGGATATTTTCTCTAAGGAATTTATCCATTACTAAGATACTAGTGGATTTTTACCCCCATTTAATGTTGGTGGGTGTTTCATCATGAATAGATCTAACATTAATCCTCCACGCTGCGGATCAGGGTGCTCTATACAGGTAAGGTTATTATTCATAACCTGAGGGAGTTGTCCTAGTATGGTGATTAGATAATCAACACCAGTTGCATCACCAGCTCCACTATAATTATCTTGATTAGGAGGGAAATCCATACATGGATTGCGTGCATTGATACAGTTTCCATTCCTTCCACTAGGCACCATTTCTAAACAATGGTATAAACTAGATTTGTTTATGAATCACAATAAATAAATCGAAACTTGTAAAACATTTAACATAAATTGAAAAATTTATGGATATAATATATAATCATAAAAAAATTTTCTTTGAGGAAGTATATACTCATAAACCCTTCATAATGGTTTGTAAATAAAATGAAAATTATCCTAAGCATATCCTCTGGGAGTTTCGTAACCAAGAGTGCAGTAATGCCCATTGTCGTGCACTAGTTCCCATTCGAGTCTAGCTCAAAGCTGTGTTTTTGAATTTTACCCCTAGGTACATTTTTTCCAGAGCCACCTCTACCTTCTCGTATCCAGGTAGGGATGTATTTCTCGGAAAAATCACAAAATCTCTAAAATACCAAAATTCTAGGATGTTATTCTATACTAATCCTCAAAGTCTATCTTAGGGCTATTTTCTCTAATAAGTGTTTATCTAAATATAGTTTCCAAGGTTTGTACTAAACTTCCTCTGATACCAACTATAACACCCCGAACCCAGAAGCCCAGAGTCGGTGCATTATTATGTATCATTGGCATGATCACAAAAGATCAAGTCTCGAAAGACCTATTAGTTTAGTAGCCTTGAAAGTACTAGATACATTCATAAGGTTTACATTACATCATAAAATGAAAAACTATAACAACATTGTTTCCATAGATAACACTGAGATCTAATAGACTATCCCTATAGGTCAGTCATAATATATACTTCTTCGCATCCTGGAAAAAATAAAACATAGAAAGGGATGAGCTCAGATGCTCAGTAATGATAACAATATAGCAGAAACTTTCATAAATAAGCACAAACATTTAAGGAAATGTATAAAACTAAAACAAAAGCCTTTTAAACATAAAATTCATCATAATATGGAAAATATAAATCAAAATAATGACATTTATTTACTCACATGGATATTCTACTAGTCGAATAATCACATGCAATATCAATAGCCACTTTCATAATGATGGAATGCATAATGCCAGACTTCATAACCACATAGTCAAGGCCTTGTGCCAAGACTACAAATAAGATTTTGTCAATGCCTTGTGCCAAGACACTAGTTTGTCTCATGAGACCCACCGATGCATCGAGGAGCTATAGTGGGCTCCACCCATCACTTACTAAGTCCAATGCATTCCTCATATGAAAAAGTTTAAATATAACCTAAACATTCGTATTAAAACCAGCATACGAAATGTCAATACTTTATCCATAAACCATGAATGGTGTAAAAATAACACATCCACAGTCAAACATATCACAAAACCTTCAATACAATATGGAAGTTTTGTATCATAATAAATCAACTTCAAATAATCTTAAAATTCTATCAAAGGATGATGAACTAGATGAAATCAAATCCTTTTTTAGAGAAATATCTCTTTCTATTTTGAAATCATTTAAGAGTCACATAATTATTTAGAAAACATTTATTTTGAAAATATTCTTATAATCTTCTAAGGGAATCTTTGACTATGTTATAATGGCGGAAAATATCCGCACCCGCGGTATAAGTTAAAAAAACATTCTTACCTTAATTTTGTCGAAAAGGTCATAAAGTACCTTATTTGGAAAATGACGGAATGATTTATTTCAAAACATATAAGGTCAAATAAGGGTATAAATGACTTTAACCCATTGTCTATAAATAGTAATAATGTTTTGAAATAAATTTTTATGAAACATGGATGTGGATGATAAAGAGGGCCCAATAGATAATTACGTATAAACAACCTCAGATAATAAAGAGATTGGGAAATTAACCCTTACCTTGTACTTTACCTTGGTAGAGGGTAGGTTAAAATCCTGTATAATAGTGAAATAATTGTTATTAAATTATATAATAATCATATACATTAATAATATAACATATATGATCTTTTAACATTTCATTGTTAATAATATCTTAGTATTATCGTCATTTTGGGTGTTAACTGATTCGTTTTACTTTATATGATTTGTTTCATAAGTAATGTTTGTTACAGATAATATGTATCTTATTCATATTAAGAATCATATTAAGTCTTTAAACATTATTTTTAATCATCTAATGAAAATTAGTTTTGAATGGATACGATGGGGAATGAATCTCATCGCGTTTGTGGAGACGGTAATCTGTACGTACGCACGAGCGACAATATCATTCTTTTGATATTAAAATAATATATAATTGGATGGTATATCATATATACAGAATCATTATCATGTTATATTTATTATTTACATCAATTACACATCATTATTATACCCATCCAAATAATAATGTATTGAATAAAAATTACACCACAACGTGGAGACGGTAAGACGTACGTACGCACGTATGGTGACATGTCATTCAAAGGATGGATAGAATAATGAATATGGTTATAACATATTTATAATAACATCACAGTATATAGAATATACTAGAGTTATTATTTTATAATGGAAAAAACAAAGAAAGAGGAAGTGGAAGAAGAAAGGAACTTGAAAGAGGTGATGAAATATTTACCTCTTCTTCGGGTTCTTCCTTTTGATTTGATCAAAAGGGATTCTTAAGTTGTCTTTGTGACTAAAAGAAGGCCTCTAGGATGAAGGTAGGACATTTGAGAAGGTATTTGGGTAGGGTTTGTCCAAGCCAAATTGCTTTGAAGGTGTTAATTAGAGAGAAGGGTAAGTGCCCTTTTATAAGAGGGGTGAGGGGTACCTTAGGAAAAGCTAGATGTATTTTTTTATAATAAAATAATTTTCTGTTTATAATGGCTCCAAAATTAATTATTTAAACAATAAGGTGGGTATTGGTCAAAAACCACTCAAAAAATAAGTTTTAGTTAGGTTTGGGTCACTATATTAACTTTATCTTGTAGATTTAACTCTTAGTTAAATAGTTCGACATTTACCATGTCTCTTTCTATTTTTATATTATATGGTTAATAAACATTCTATATACTTACAAGAGAACCCCAAGTGGTTCATTAATGATACACCTATCATTATATAAGTATTTTGGCTAAACCTTATATTTTTAGGAATAGAATATCAATTAATTATATAATATTTGTTTTAAAAACTCTTTTATGTCAATTTTGATACTATTTGGTATTTTGCTTTTTCTAAATTCATAACAGCATTATTACTTCGAAACAAATTCATATAACCAACCCTAACATGTCATATTAACCTTTAAAATTATTGTAATTCATAAAAAGTCTCACATTACATTTATTTGGATATTTATAATATCAATTATTTTAATATTTTATTAATAAGGTAATTACTGCATCATCATTGTGTCAAAAATAAATTTAATTATTTACTGTCTAAAAATTATAAATAAAACACCATTATGTAGGAAATCTTTTTATATTTCTAATTAATTTTTATAGTCGAATTTATCTTATGTGTAACCTTATATTAAAAATGTTTTTGTTATTAAACTTTGATTTTAACTCTTTTAACTCTTCTTTAAATAAAATAATAATAAATGTACTAATCTAATCCAAGTAAACCAAAGAGGATCATATTTTATTACTAAGGTTGTTTTTGGTCTAATTATATTTATCCAATAGTATTAGTACATGTTTTAGGGTAATAATAATATCATTTTTACCCTTAATTACCCCATTTACTTTTAACTGTGGTAAATAAAAGTAAAAAGTTACTATTCACCAAATATTATTTTCATTTTATTAAACCGGATTTTAGTTACTGATATCAAACGTGTTTCTCAGATTTTTGAAATTCAACTCACAGAAGTAGTAAAATTAATTTTTATGTAAATTTGCAAATGCTCCTAGGAGGTGGGTAAAAGGCGGTAAAAAGTTCAATACAATTTTTATATATCTAAAATTATTATAAACTGAATCCAATTAATTGCATTTAACTTATATAGGTATTATGTATCTATTTTTACCTAGAAAAAATTTAAATAAAATAAATAATTATTTAAATAAAAATTCGGTTTTAAACTATAACTCAGTGTTTTTCACTATTCATCAAAAATTGAAAGTTTTTAGAAAAATACCAAAAATTCACCCTAAGCTAATTTCGATATTCTGAATCCAAAAAAAAGTCCATTTTGAAGGATAAAATTTAAAAAATTTAAAAAATTGGGTATTACTATTCATAACGGCTAGTTTGATTGGTTGTGGTGTGTTAGAACTCGAAGTTTCGTACAACACACACTATTGTATTATTCAAAGAGAAGTGTACCGTGGAAGTTTGGAGTGTTACAAAATACCTATCCAAGAACTCATGACACACTCTATTTATAAGATTCAGGAATAAAACAGGTTTATTAGTTAACCCAAAGGGCATAACAACAAATTCATAATGCCCATTTCTAGTAGGAAAGGCTATTTTTGGGATGTCACCCTCCTTCACCTTCAGTTGATGGTATTCGGATCTCAAGTCAATCTTGGAAAAGTATTGAAATCCCTAAAGCTGATCAAATAATTCATTGATATGAGGAAAAGGATACTTGTTTTTAACAATGATGTTATTTGAAGATCTATAATCAATGCAAAGTCTCATTGAACCATCTTTCTTTTGAACAAACAAAATAGAAGCTCCCCATAGTGAAGTTCTGGGATGAAAGAAGCCTTTATCAAGCAAATCATGCAACTAATTTTCAATTAAAGAAGTTCTATTTGAGCCATACTATATGGGGGTTTTGAAATTGTCTTAGCATCAGAAACTAAGTAAATTGTGAATTTAAATTTCTGATTAGGTTTGAAACTGGGTAACTCATCAGAAAAAACATCAAGGTATTCATTTACCATAGGCACATCATCAATCTGAACAGTTCCCTTGTTTTCAAAAATATGAGTAATATAACTTTTATTTTTATCTTTCAAAAGTTTCTCAGCTTCCTGATATATTATCAATTTTATGGGTTCATTCTTGTATACAAACTAAAACTATTTCTGAAAAAAAAATTCTTTAGCTCTACAGTCAATCTTATCATGATAAACAGAAATCCAATCTATTCCTAGAATAACATCAAAATCGACTAAGGGTAAAACAACAAGGTTTTCAAGTAAAGTCTCTCTACAGAACACAATATAAATATTTTTATAATTCCTCTTTGCTATAATATTTCCCCCTAGTGTTTTAACAACAAGTTCAGGTCTCATTTTTTGATGTGATATTTCCAATTTACCTAAAAATTTCTCAGAGATGAAGGAATGTGTAGACCGTGTATCAAACAAAACTTTAGCAAAATCTGAGTGAATAAACAAAGTACCTAATACAACTTCATTGGATGGCCCAACATCTGCTGACGTAGTCACAAATGATCTCACTACACCTTTCTGATTATAGTCTGGCTTATTTTCATCATTCAGATCTCTCTTTGGGCAGGCATTTTCATAATGACCCATCTCACCACATTTAAAACACTTTACAGTTTTTTTATTAGGATTAGTCTTAAGATCATTTTCATTGAAATCTCAGGCCATATTTCCAAACTTACCACATTTAAAACACTTACCAGCTTTTCTAAGACATTCCCCATGGTGTTTCTTGCCACACTTTTCACAAAATGAAAACTGGATTTTCTTACCATCATATTTTTTGGTTGATTCTTACCCATCGCTTGCCACCTGGACCTCTTCTTCTCCTTGTTAACAAAATGTACATGATCATCAGAAAACTCCATCTCTACCATCTCAACACTTTGGACAAGGTTCTTATAACTTTTAAATTCATGGTAGGACAACTCCCTTCAATACCTTGGCTTCAGTCTTGAGTAAAAGCGATTGATTTTTCTATCAAGATACAGAATAATATTTGGAGCATACCTCACCAGTCGGGTGAAGTTCTCTTCAAACACGGCCACTGAATAGTAGAGTCAGCTTGAGGACCCATAGTTTTTGGCTATGAAGGAAATTATTAAAGGTGGGGTGTAAACTTCTAGTAGGGATATTTATGTTGATGGAATTTTTTGTGTTCATGGATGTGTTATAGTTTTATTGGGTGTGTGAGAATAGTAGATGTGAAAGTTTCTTACAAAAAAGCGGTCAGTGCATCCTAGTTTGACTAATAGGTATCAATATATTCATAGGTATTATTGGTGGTCAGGAATGAAGATGGTGATTGTGAGTTTTGTGGAACGATGCCTCATATGTATGCAGGTGAAGGCTGAGAATAAGCACATAGGTGGTATTTCACAACCATTTTCTATTTTAAGTGGATGTGGGATGATATAATGATGGATTTTTTTTGTGGGTCTTTTGAGCTCACCTTAGAATAATGATGTAATTTGGGTAGTTCTGGATCGATTGAAAACATTGGGTCATTTATTTCCAATCTATGAGACCTTCACTGTTGATCATTTTGTTGAGTTATATGTTTGGAAAATCATGAAGTTTCATGGAGTTTCATAGACCATTGTGTTCGATAATGATCTAAATTTTATTTCACACTTTTGGTAGGGATTTCAGAAGGCACTTGTTACTTAGGAGTTTTTGAGCACGACCTTTCATTTATAGATATATGGGAAATCAGAGCATACGATTCAGTTAGGAGAGGATATGTTGACTGTTTGTGATTTAGATTTTGATGGTTTATAGAAAAAAAAACATTTCACTTATTGTGTTTTTATACAAAAATAGTTTCCAGGATATGATTCAGATGACGCTATTTGAGGTGCTTTATAGAAGATCATGTAAGTCTCCTTTGAGTTGGTTATAGGCTAGAGAGTCCGAGTTGTTTAGATCGAGTCTCATGTAGGAGATGTTGAAAATGGTTTAATTGATTCATAATTGTATGGAAATGACTCAGAGTAGGAATAATTCATATGAATATCGGTATCATAGACCTATTGAGTTTATGGTGGGTGATAGGATGTTTCATCAAGTGTCAACATGGTTGGGTCACCATCAAATTTGAGAAAATGGAATGTTTGCACCCGGGTACATGGGTCCGTTTTATATTGTGAAGAGGATCAAACTACTGGATTTCCAATTGGATCTTTTACAGCGGTATAGTGGAATGCATGATGTATTTTATGCTTCACATCTTCGGTAGTATCACCCCGGTCCATATCACATGGTTAATATTAAATATGTAGTTTTTGAGGCTAATGCATCCTTTGAGGAGCATCCAGTTCGTATCATGGACCGTAGTGAGAAAGTCTTACGAGGCAAGGTTTTGACTTTGGTTCACGTTCTATGGTAGCATGGGAATGTTCAAGAAGACACATGGGAGTGAGAATCAGATATTCAATCACAGTGGCATGAATTATTTTCTTTGGAGTCTTAGTGATTCTTGGGAGCACTGCTTGAGGACGATATGTTGTAGGGGGGGTTACAAGAACTCAAAAATCCTGGAGGTATGTCTATATTTAATTTTTAGTTTGGATCCCCTATTTTGGGGATAATGAAATGATTCTTGGGATTATGGTCAGCCTCAAGAGTGTTACAAGGGGTTTTAACATGAATGGAATGGAAGCCAGGACAGTCTATGCAAGGTGCATGGTTAGCACATGGTTGAGTAAATTATGCAACCTTCCCAGAAAAACTGTGAAACCTTGGACAATGGAATATTGTATGGTTGGTTCATTATTTTTAAACCGTGAGGGTATCCCTAGGTAATCGTGTGACCCAAATTTCCTTGGACAGTGTCTTGCAAATGTTCTATGCACGATTTGGAAAAGTGTGCAGGGAAATCATACGACCCTTTCAAAGTTGGAAAAAAATACAGTTTTTCAATTTGGGGATTTTTAGACCCTCACCCAAATTTCTCTCCCATTTCCTCTCTTTCAACCCTTGTGATGAACTCAAGTGACCCAATGTTCCCAAGGATCAATCTCCCTCATTTACAGGCCATTTACAGCACCGTTGGTTGTGGAATGAAGCTCCAGGTAAATATAATATCCTTATCTCTTCTCTTTTCCATGTTATAACTTGTATCTTGGAAAATATTCTTTTGAAGCCCTAAAAACCTATTTTTTCGTTGTAATATAGGTTAAGACTTTAAATATTGTATGATTACATATCTAAGATGATGATTAAGAGTGTATTAATCATCTAATTCATGGTAGGTGGTCTACACATTATATCCCGTAGTGTTTAAGTTGATTTGTGCATTTGATTATGTGTTATTTCTTACCTCTTGTTGTGATTTGAATACCTTTGGAGATTTTTCATAAAAAAACATTCAAATGATGATTTGAACTCCTCACTATCCCTATGGAACATGTTAAGGATGATTTTACCAACTTGGGACACCCATGGGGTGCACCGACATTTCAAAACATAAGAATTGGTAGACTCAAGCGTGGAATTTATGTGTGATAATGTAGATCCCTTGTTAAATATATTAATATGTTTTATTGAGTTTAAAATGGAATATTGATATCATTCCTAGATTTTATAATGGATTGTTAATTGACGAATATGATTAATGGATTAATATAAGGGAATTTTTGAATATGCCGAATGGGATGGGGTATGAAAATAGGTTTAAAGGGATTAATGTGAATATGAAAAATGGATTTTGATTTGTACTGAAAATTTATAAGGGGGTTAATAAATGGGAAATTATGAATGAGTTATTTTAGTTAACATATGGAAATGAATTAATATGTAAAATGAGTTAATGTAAGGGAATTAGTGAATATTCTTTATGAGTTTAGGCATAAGAAATGGTAATAGGTATAAACAATAATTTAATGTAAATGGAAAAGTGCTAATGGGTTATAGTGTAATATTTATTCCCATGTTGATTTTGTGGATTATGCTTTTTATTTTTATTGGTTATGCTTGATTATGATATGGTATGTGTGGTGAATGAATATGTATAATAGTATAGACATGTCTTGGTAGAGTGGGGTATTGACTGAGGATCTACACCAACAGGTTGAGTTAGACTGAGACTCTAAACTCCACCCCATAATGAATGGGTTAGGGAAGGGGATATAGTTCCCCTAACCGTTTCATTCCATCAAAACCGAGGAATCTAGATGGGGATAATGTGGTTGTTGTGATGGTTTACCCCAAGTGAGATCAGGACTTCACTTATTTCCTTATGCAAAGTGATAAATTTCTTGAACCCTTGTGCGAATCATGTAAATTCTTAACCAATGGAACACATGTTAATAATGAATTAGGTAATTAAGAAGATGAAAAATGATAAATTTATTACTATGGTTAGAAATGGTCAAAGTAAAGGTTGTTAACTAATGGTATAAAAACTGTTCTTTATTGATTTGTCATTTATTTAGTACTTTCATGCACTATCTGTTTGAATGGATATTTTGTAGACACCATTAGTGGTGGCCTACTAAGTGGTACTCAAACCCTGATCAAGCATCCATTGGGTACCCGAGAAGATTTCATACATGCAGGTTAGGATAAGGGAAAAGACATGTGCTTGGGAGTTGATTCGGGCCTAGAATGTACATGGGTGTGGTTCCAGACTTGGAATCAAGACGATTTTGGGGATTCCACTACTTATCTTTATTTTGGGTTTTGTTCACTTGGAACTATTAGCATGACATGAAATATTTACTATTGGATATAGTTTTTACCAAGTATTGGGAAGAGTATGTTTATGAATGTTCATTGGTCATTACATATCATTTAGGTTATTTTATTTATTTATTCTATGTATCACTTTGGTAAAGAGGTTATAGTCTCCCTAAGTGACCTTTTAGACCCTCGTGGCTATTCAGAAACCTCTAACATATAGGGAGGTGCGCTTGATGTCATGTAGAGACCTGGCTCAAGGCACCAGTTTATTGGCTACCAGGTCTGGGATGTTGTACATGATTCCTAAGATCATGGAATCCAATAATTATGAAATACCTATATTAATAATTTAGTTAATATTATCCATGATATTTTCACAATGATATTATCTTTGGATGCATTTAATTATAAATTTATTGATTAAATGGAATTTTTTATAAGTTATTAAACTTTCCATATTGATTATATCTTATCCAGTTATGATATTAATTTATTAATTAAATGGAATGTGTTTATGTTATTTACCTTGTCATATTGATTATTTTTCACAATATTATCTCATTTATTTTATCTCTGGATGAACATACTTCCCATTTTATTGATTACATGGCATGTGTGATTAGTTTTTTAACTTTACATATTGATTGTACTTATTGATTCATAATTTATTATGTATTACTTAACCCTTCCTGTGCATTTGATCTCAACCATATTTTATTTACATTAAAAAGAATCCAATATGTGTAATTTGATTGATATGCAAGGATGTGATACAGGGAATAATGTTATTATTTAAAGAAATATTTTACAATTTTGGTTTTCAAATATAATGAGAGACTCATGTATGTATCTAGTCTACCAAGAATACTAAACTATTCAGTCCTTTGGGATGCAATTATTTGTATCTTATGCTATTGTAATTAAGTAGAAACTGACTCAGGGCCACTGGGGTCAAGGTCGCTATAGTTTCTATCTGATGATTTTAGTAGAAACATTGGGAACTAAATTTAAGAGAACATAGAGTAGGGAACATAAACTTATGATATATTTTAGGGATAAGAATAGAATAACATCCTAAAGTATTGGTAAGGAATAGATTATGTGGGTTTTCTTTAAAATAAATCTCTATCTGGATGCTATAAAAGGACATGGTTCTCAACTAAATGTTGAAATATTGGGTTCCCTAGACCCAACTATGCAATAATTTTGATTACCATATTATGTGTACAGTTAGTTATACATGTTATGATCTTACCATTATAGCGTAGACTTTTCTGCATCCACTATTATAATGGTAATGTCCAAATATTGATTGTCGTGTCGAGAGGTTATATCAGATCCCAGGTTATAATGAGAACCTCTAGATACCATGCCATTAATCATAAATATATGTTTTATAGTCTAGATATATCTTACTAACTGAACATAGTAGATATTTCACTATCAGGTGTTGGGGGCTCATAAGCATTGAGACTTCTTCTCATGAAGTTCGCACTTGGTGATCTCTAGTAGTGAGATCATGAGGACAGACCCGCCAATAGGAACACCACATGTTTTGGGTGTCATTGGTCGTTCCTATATATAGACATGTGTATTGGTCTTTTGACTTGAGACCATTACCAATGTGTATCATTTGATTATGTACTTTAATACAAGGAAAAAACCATGGTATTGAAATCGTGGTGAAGTAGATTGTGTTGGGTGCATCGTTGGTGATATGACATTGGTTTAATGGTCAAGAAAGGATTTGTCACTTCCAAGTTTAGGAAGTTGTATATCCCAGGCCTGGTTGATCAACATGGTGATGCCTTTATAAGTTTTTTTCCAAATAAATACAAAGGTAAATCCATCTGGATAGATCAACAAATAATAAAGCAAGAAAAGAACAATGACACAAGTGTGCGACCTACTTTATGAGATATTTAATTACAAAGAGATTATAGTACACAGTCAGTGTTCGTTGGATGGTAGTAGTTTCTATGACTATACTTATCTCTTTAGGGGATATGATGGTTTCTAGAATCTGCTCTTGATCTATACATTTATTCACTACTATCGAGATAAGGGCCTAGAGGGTCACACACAATAGTGTATTCAAGAATCTGCCCTATTCAGTTAAATAGTTATATGGACATAGTGGGCCCCGCCACAGAGTCCGAGTATTGTCCAAGTTCTTGATCACCAAAAGAATTAAATAAATTAAATAATATTTAAGTTATGAATAATTGGGATTTAATTTATTTAATTTATTTACTAGTTTAGTAAATACAAGAAAAATATTAATCAAACGAATATTATTTTAATATTCAAGGTTCATTTAATATTAAGAAGGACAACAAGTCAAGTTAAATGGCTCGGATTTTATCACATAATATATTTTATATATTATAAGTATTTGATAAAATAATAAATAATATTGGCATATATTAGTTCATCAAAATTACTTATTTAGTGGATATTGAAATAAATGGGGGGGGGGGGGGGGGGTTGGGGAACCCAACCGGGTATTTTGGAATTCCACTATAAATAAGAGAGGAGGCTCTATCCCTTGGTGTGCTAATCACTATTCATTCATTCATGGAATGAAAGATGAGATCCTCTCTCTCCTCCCTCTCTCTAGAGAGAGAAGCTCTCTATCCAAGAAGCTCGGATCAAGATCTCTCATGCATCGAAGAGTTCTCGATGCAGTGATCGTTGGGACATCGAAAGCATCATCAGATCGCCGCGTTAGCACCTAGAGTTTGACGATCGATGTTCCAGTGAATTTTTGGAGCATGTGTGGACGATATAGAGGGATCCTAATTTGGATTCTTCAAGCGACGATCGCCATCGACTAGCTGCAGTCGAACACAGCTTTGGATTTGAAATGGGTATGTTTTCATTTTAGTTTTGTGCTCTTAACAATTTATACGAGATCCTCGGACCTCCCCAGGGCTCGGATCATCAGCGTTGACAAGTACCGTCGATCCGCTGATAAAAATTTTAAAATCCATGGCCTATCGGCTTCCGCTGCGGGCCCCGGAACCTAACAGCGGTATCAGAGAGATTGAGTAAAATTTATAAGCCTAGAAAATTAAATTTGAATTATAATTAATTATAGGGTTTAAAGACGGTCCCAACGGTTCAAACCACGCGACGATCCGAGGTCGAATGACCAAGTTATGGTTAGTTTAAATTTTCAAATTTGATCAAATTCGCGGTTTGATATCGGGTTCTAATTTTATTTCATCTTGTTGAACTGATTAAAATTCAATCGTTCATTAGAAATAAAATTAATTGTGTAAATTATAATTTTATAATTTAATAATTTTCATAGTAATTTAATTCTTATAATAATATTATTTTATTATAATAATTTTATTATTATTAAATTTAAAAGGATATCATTATGCCTTTAGAAAATTTTCATTTGTGGAAATTTTGAAGACTTGAATCATAAAGGAAGGAAGACATAAAAAAAGGATATGGGAGGAAGACTTCCAAATAAGTCTTAAAAAAAGACTTTAATAAAAAAAGAGGGCTGACGCGGGTCAAGCAAGCAAAAGAAAGCAAAAAAAAAAGGTTTTGCAGGGGGTTTGAGTGGACCCTCTCTCCCTCGCACGGCGTAGCCAGTGGGTCACCGCACTGCTGGAGTCTGCCGGCGCACCAAACTCTTCACTCCGCGGGCCACCTCCACATTGAGCCCCCCAGAAGCCAGCCCTCCTGGCCTCCTAACACCTTCTATCCTTCTTGCTCGACCCGGCACATCAGGTCCGCGACCCAACTTCGGCTGGCCGTCCTGGTGCCCTCATCCCATGCACAACATTCCCTCACCATCCCACTCCTTCCACTGGACCATGCAACATGCCACCCTGCCTTCTGTTTTCTGCCGCCAGAGCCTGGAGCCGGCGTCTCTTCCCAGCCCACATACCTCGACATGCAAGGTATCAACAGCCTGTCGCTGAACCTCTAGACGCCGCGCCACTAGACCAGGAAGCCGCTGGCAGCCTCCTCCCATGGCCGAGCTCCTCCCATCCAGCTCCCGTTCCGCATCCCGTGGCACCCAACAAGGACGCCGTAGTGCCGGGTGCCTCCACCTTCTGCTTGGGCACTACCCAAGACCCCCCCCCCCCCCCGAGGCAGCTCGGATATCCAGGTCCCAAGCCAGGAAACCTGCACCGCCTCCACGGCTCCTGGCCATGCTGCAGACCGCCATCCTGGGTTCCTCCCTCTCGACCTCCTCGGCTCACTGCGGCGGACATTTCCTACCCGGTTGGTTGCCGCCCGCACATTCGGTCGTGGCACTGTGTCCCGAGCTTCCCCACCCGCCGTCGTGCCCCTGTCTAGGCCACCCCATTGGCAGTTCCGGACCACCGACCCGCCTCCGTCTACACCCGTGAGGTACCTTTTAAATTTTTCCCGCAGGGAAAAATTGGCCCCAAAATGATCCAAGTGGATCGGGCCGACCAAGAATGGTCCTGTATGGCATGATATGGACCTGCGCGGGTTTGGACCGACCCGCACATGCCATGCAATGGTGTTTCGGGTACTGACCATTTAAATTAATCAAAAAATTAATTAAATTAATTAATTTAATTTTAGTTTTTAAATTAAATTAATTAAAATTAATTTTGGTTAATTATTTTAATACCTGAATAAAATTAATTCAATTTAATTATTAAATTGAATAAAGTTAAATTAATTTAATTTTGGAATTAAAATTAAATTAATTAGTGGACCGACAATTAATTAAATTATTTTAATTTATTAATTCATTTAATTTAATTAGATACCCCTCGTACTTAATTAATGCATTTTAATTTTATCGCGTTTTATTTTACCCGCATTCTGGTGTTCAGCATCAACCTGTGTATGTTGTCTTTTATTTAATTAATTATTTTAACTGCATGTGATACTTGTAATTAATTAAATATATGGTCTTCACATCGTATTTATTTTCGGTTAATGTGTATAAGGGTCTGCGCACCCATTTTTTACCTGATGTACATTTATCACACTAGTTCCCCTCGCCTGAGCATGAGTATTATTGTACTTCGGATAAAGACAACAAGCGACATGGACCCCGCCAAGATGAGGCGGTGCAAGATGGTTCAAGACCGCACATGGATTCCACCAAGATGTGACGTCGACCTTACCAAGACGTGGAAATACTCCAAAAGACAAGCGAACATAAAAGATGAGGGCTAGCTGCATTTTGAGTCAAGCTTCGACTAAGGTATGATGCCCATAGGCCATTTAGATGCTCAAGACCAGTCGAGTAGTAGTTTAACCTTTATGAATTTATTTATTATTTTATTCATTTTAGAATAGCTGAAAAATACATAAAATAATAGATAATAAAATTCATAAAGAAGCGGTGTATGTTTTTCAATTAAAGTTCTGTTGTGAGCGCGAAAACATTGATGAACAAGTTTAATAGAAATGGATTACATTCATCGAGAGAGAAAACCAATAAAACCCTCAAAGAAAATATTAAGTCACAAAAAACCTTCCATCATTCAGGTTTGAAGAAAACCAGGTGTTCGAGGTGCCGGTCATGCCTTAGCTGAGGGTGCCTCTTACTACCAGGGAGTTCTTATTTGTGTGGTAGGTCGACTTAACTAAAATTATAGCAAAGAAATAGCCATATCTATCTTGTTGTAATTTTAGAGGTAAGAATTGAGTAAATCAGTAAATGATTTTTGAAGCTGGGACTTCACTCAACAGATCAAGGAACCGTGAGTTAATGCGACTGGCCAGCCAAAATCCTACCTTGGACCCTCTGAGTAGTGGCATAGCCATAGCTTGTAGACTATGAGGGTGGTTCAGGGATCCTTGCCACTAGAATACTCAAGAGTATTCTGATTCTAGTACATAGGGTTCCTAGAATTTGAAAAATTAGTGGGAGACATTTAATGATTAAATAATCTGTAATGTCACATTTGGTAATCAATATTAAAAGTACAATCTGCTAAATTTTATTTATAGAGAATGGGAAGTAATACCACAATAAAACTATGATAAATTTTGGACAAATTTAATGTCTAAATAAGCAAGAAATTTCAAGAGCAGTATAAGAGCTTATGCACATTACTACCATAATGAAAATTCAAGGTGCTTGTGTCCCAACCTATTAAGCTACCTCGGGAAGCGAGGGTGTAAAACTGCTTATAAGATACTCATTAATCAATTATATGATGGTTCTGTCATAATTATATCATCAACATCTAATGTTATTTGCAGTCGCTACATTATGACATGGATGATGTTACATGTAGTCTCATCTCCAAGATTTTTCTAAGGAGAAAGTGAAGCAATATTTGAATGTGATGGTTACACTCGGCTTGTGTAAAGTGAAAGACAGTTCACAATCTTTCATGTCATCCCATTTTTATAGCTTTTACACCCAATTACTCTAGTTTCATTTAAGGGTATAAGAAAATAATATAGAGTAAGCGCTTCATTACCTTTATAGTAACATTTTCCAAGTAATAAGAATATTGGAGATAACACCATCTTTTATTCTAATAGTGAATAAATTGAAAGAAAAGCTGGAAAGGCCTATGGAAAGTTACGCCAAAGGCACCTTTGTCATGTCCTTCAAATAAAAGTGGTTTATTATTTAACAGGAGGTTATTTTCATCACATAATGAAATAAATTTGTGGATGTTTAAAAATGCAATGAATTGAAATACCAAACGCAAGTACCATCTTCTTATTCAATTAATATTCATCAAATAAAAGTATTGTTTTCTCACATAATTCTTGGGTATTAAAATAAAATATTCTTTTCACATATATGTATTGAAATACAGTAACCAAGTGAGTAGATTAACATTACTTGGAGTAATGTGTCTTCTCGAAGCAGCTAAGAAAGGGTGATTCCTAAGTCAGTGGTGAGAAACACATAACTTCAAATTGCCAAGTAATTTACTCAAACTGAACAAGTTGTTGAGTATAACCAAAAACATTTATCTCATGTGCCCATTTGGTCATGATGAGATATTATTCCAAGTTTTGGAATGAATGCTTTTTGTGGTAACATACTCAATAAATAGTTCAGACATACTTGAATCAAAAGAAATACATGATGAATATAAAATTGTAAGACCTACCCAGTTGTGGCAATATGATTCTATGTCAAGTAAAACTAAAATTTGACATCAACTATATACCCAATATGGTATTTAGGCTTGGAACAGCTACACACCTTTGGTATTATTGACATCTTTTGTTTGGACGAAGAAACCATTAGAAATAAAGATATGCCACAAATCTTTCTAGGTTAGTTCATCAATAGAGTGTGAACTATTACAAAGTAAAGCTAGAGGTAATGATACTTCATATGATTCCTTTAAACTACAAGGAATGTAATAGTGAGGTATATGCATAGTCAGAAGATATAAGTTTCTTCGGATCGGCAAGCCGAAGAATATCTTGACTATGCAATCATCGATCATGATAATATAGCATGGAGTAATTCCTAAATGCATGTTACCTTATCTACATCACCGTATTGATGTTCATAATGAAGATTGATGATGAGTCTTACATATTAACATTGATCAACAAAATGTAGTGTGGAGTAATTCCTAAACACACATTTTATACATCAAAGTTATGATGTAAGTTGTATCAATGTTACAACTTGCAGAAACTTCCATTATATTTCAAGATGTGCTTTGAAAATAATGGCATAAACCCCTAACCAATATGCCAATTAAAATGAAAAATGGATATCATATGAGTCATAGTATAATGAAAAATCCATTATGCCATAGATCATGTGGTAAGATGCAAAGAGTTTGTTAAAAACAAACATGCATCAATCTGAACACATGGTGCATCTAAGTA
Source organism: Viscum album (assembly GCA_963277665.1). Lineage (NCBI taxonomy): Eukaryota > Viridiplantae > Streptophyta > Magnoliopsida > Santalales > Viscaceae > Viscum > Viscum album. The sequence goes on from OY728167.1 coordinate 954,062,167, forward strand.
ATTATCCAAATAGTTTCTTAGAAGATTACATAAATCCTTAAGATAGAAAAATATGTAGTCAATAATTAGACTACATTTCTATACAAGGGTGCACATATTTATTAGATATAGTGGGAGCTAAATTGATTTGGACTTAGTAAATGAACGAGATGCACAAATGGTTGGCATAGGGAACAAGTTCCACAAGTACATGTGGAATAGGTATGTTCCAGTGACACATACTGCGTAGGAAGAATGAAACCATGGTGATGGTTTTATATTCACCACAGCTAGTGATATATTGTTCATTAAGAATAATAAATTCTACAAGTAAGCAGTATAAGACAATGAGCTAAGATTGACAAGATCAACTAAAATTCAATAATGGATTCCATGTATCAGATTAAAAAGGGGATTATAAATTAAATACTATAGTGGGTATTCAAATGAGAAGATACATGGATGGTACAAGCTTAGTACCAATAAAGATCGATTTATTATACCAAGTCGGTACACGTAAATCTATTTTACTTTTCATATCTAACTTCTAAGATTTTATAGAATTCATTATAAATGAATCTTTTCCTTGTGTCTACTAAAGGTTGTTTGGAGTGCCAATGTTTTCCAAGTGAAATATGTTTGAAAACATATGGAAAAAAGATCTTGATCTTACAGTTAGATAAGATTAGAATAAAAGCATTTATCCAATGATTGACTTAAAGTAGCAACCTGAGTTCTAGGGAATAGGATCTACTGAGGTAGATCCATAGGTTGCTTGGTCCTAGTCAATTGTAAATATAGTGACATTGTATTGAAAAATACAAGTTGGAACAATTCAAGTTCAGAATTGTTGCCAATGTCACATGGCTTAATCTGTCCGGGTTAACATGTTCGAAGCATGGGCAGAGATTAATGTTGTGAGTTGAGTTCCATACGCTTTAGTGATGGATCAAATCATGTATGCCATAATATGTATAATAATTGATATTTCCATAATATACTTTATTGTAGGCAGATATAAATTACATCCAGGAGCACAACAAGTGAAGCAGTCAGAACTATCATCTTGTACTTTGGCAAGTACAAATGATATGTACCTGGTGTGAGGAGAAGAAGGTATACTAGTTATGGTGGGACACATAATAGTAATAATTAGATAAATATGATATAGTATCACAGTTAGGAAAAGGTGATGAGCGAGTAAAGATCATAAAAGCTAGTGGTAGCCATACCTACAAATACCGAGTACGTTTCAGCTTCTAAGGCAACTAAGAAGCAGTTATAAATCACAATGATTTGTTTCAGTTCTTAGATTCACACCTAGTGAGAAAAGTATTATCATAATGTAAATTATGATATTCTTACTAGCCAAGTTGTCATGTTATGACAATGGAAAAATGTGATATACTCAGGGATACCTTATCTTAATAATTTTTAATCAAGAAGATGAGGTCACATATAGCAGATATGCCACATAGAGAAAATGTGGAAGGCCCACCAATTAAAGCCATTACTCAGCAGAAGCATGATATTCATCATTTGAACAAGTTTAGTTAGCAAGTTGGCTCTAGTTCAAGTGAGAGTGTTGAAATAGTGTGTTTCTTAGACCCAACTATACCGTACTTTTGATTACCATATCATGTGTAGAATTAATTATACATGATGTGATCTTACTATTATAGTGTATACTTTTCTGCGTCTACTATTATAATGGTAATTTCAAAATATTTATTGTCATTTTGAGAGGTTATAGCAGATCTCAGGCTATAATGAGAACCTCGAGATACTATGACATTAATCTTAAATATATGTTCTATAGTCTAGATATATCTTAATGACTGGACACAGTAGATGTTTGACTATCAGGTGATAGGGGATCATAAGCATTGATACTTCTTCTCATGAAGTTCGCACTTGGTGATCTCTAGTAGTGAGATCATGAGGACAGACCCACTAATTGGAACACCACATGTTTTGGGTGTCATTGGTCATTCCTATCTACGGAGATATGTATTGGTCTCCTGACTTGAGACCATTACCAATGTGTATCATTTGATTATATACTTTAATACAAGGTGAAATCCATGGTATTGAAATTGTGGTGAAGTAGATTGTGTTGGGTGCGTCGTTGGTGATATGACATTGGTTGAATGGTCAAAAAAGGATTTTTCACTTCCAAGTTTAGGAAGTTGTATATCTCAGGCCTTGTTGATCAAGATGGGGCCACCTTCATAAGTCTTTGGGAAAAGAAATACAAAGGTAAATCCATCTGGATAGATCAAAAAATAATAAATCAAGAAAATAATGATAACAAAAGTGTGTGTCCTGCTTTTTGAGATATTTAATGACAATGAGATTATAGTACATAGTCAGTGTTCTTAGGATGGTAGTCATTGCTATGACTATCCTTATCTCTTTAGGGGCTATGATGGGTTTCTAGACTCCGCTCTTGGTCTGTGGATTTATTCACTGCTATCGAGATAAGGGCCTAGAAGGTCAAACACAATAGCATATTCAAGAATCCGCCCTATTCAGTTGAATAGATATATGGACATAGTGGGCCCTTCCACATGGTGTGAGTATTGTCCAAGTTCTCAATCAACAAAAGAATTAAATAAATTCAATAATATTCAAGTTATGAATAATTGGGATTGAATTTATTTAATGTATTTACAATTTTAGTAAATACAAGAAAAATATTAATCGAACAAATATTATTTTAATATTTAAGGTTCGTTTAATATTAAGATGGACAATGAGTCAAGTTAAATGGCTAAGATTTTATCACATAATATATTTTATATATTAAAATTATGTGATAAAATAATAAATAATATTGGTGCAGTTTAGTTCGTCAAAATTATTTATTTAGTGGACATTGAAATAAACAGAGGGCTGGGGAACCCAACCAGGTATTTTGTAATTCCACTATAAATAATAGAGGAGGCTCTCTCCTTTGGCATGCTAATCATTATCCATTCATTAATGGAATGAAATTTGAGAGAATCTTTCCTACTGATCTCTTGAGAGAGAAGCTCTCGATCCAAGAAGCTTGGATCAATATCTCTCATGCATCGAAGGCTTCTTGATGCAGTGATCATCGGGGCATCGAAAGTATCATCGGATCACCGCGCTAGCACCCGGAGTTTGACGATCGGCATTCCAACGGATTTTTAGAGCACATGTGGATGATCTAGAGGGATCCTGATTTGGATCCTTCAAGCGATGATTGCCATCGACTAGTTACAGTTGAACGTGGATTCAGATTTGAAACGGGTACGTTTTCATTTTAGTTTTTTTCTCTTAACAATTTACGTGAGATCCTTGGACCTTATCGGGGCTCGGATCATCGGCATCGACAAGTACCATAGATCCACTGATGAAAACTTTAAAATACCTAGCCCACTGACTTCTGCTGCAGGCCCAAGAACCTAGCACTAAATTTAGCTCGGTGTAAAAACTCAAAGAGTCCACATTAATCCTGACATAATCATCACCTGGGGCACAATATTGGGCCTTACTACGCACCTTGTTTGACACACTTGTGGGATAATATTAGGATAATTCATGTTTTATTTATAAACCATTATGAAGGATTTTAATATATGATGACAATGAATGAACTAGGTTAAACATATGGTGTGTTAGATTAAAAAAAGAGGTTTCAGGATATAAACATCCTATAAATGATTATATGGTTTTCCCAGTATGATTATTGTTTCTAAAAATATGATTTTTGGTTTTAGTGAATGGATGGTACCTGAAGGAATCATGTTAACATTGAATATGAAGGAAAAAGTTGTGACTATGAAAAAAATGGTATAATTACTATAGTAAAATATATTTTAATTATGACAAATTAGTTTTGTATAAATATGATCACCAAAATATTTTTTAACAAACCCCCAAACTCACCAAAGAGGAGGAGGATGGAATTCTCTAAGTGTTTGAGTAAAGGAGACCATGAATTAAAGAAGGATAGATTTACATCATGTATGAAATTTCCAAGGAGACACATAAGAGGGTGTCTCAATGGAATGAGAAAATTATTTTTATGTGAATATAAAGGTAATAAAGAAAATAATTTTCATAAAAAAATGAAGAGTATGAAGAAAGAAAATACGTCTGATCATAGGGATCCATTTATAGTTCAGTTACTAAAATGTGGGGAACCTAGGCATTGTCCAAGTCAATTACATATTATAAAAGATAAATTGGTGACCAAATAAGGACCTATGTGGAAATAAAATGTATAAAGTATTTATGTTTTGGTTTTATAAAATTAAATTGTAGAAGTGATTTTTACCAATGGTATTTTCATTATAAGAATTTTGAAACATCTAAGCATTATGTTAAATTTTAGAAGCATATTTTTATTTTTTAATATACGAGTTATGAATACCATAATGGGATTATTAGTTTAATGTTTATCATATTATTAATTTCATAAGAACCATTTTTGAGTTTTATGTGATGGTAGTCTACAAATACTATAGATATTTTGGGTGAAATTTATAGAAAGCACATGTTTAAGGGGAAACATTATTTGGGGAATAATTCCTTTACATTTTATAAACATAAGGTTAAATGTGTTTATAACTTTTAAGGTTAAAATTATCCTTAATAGTATTGTAATAATAGTAAAAAAACAATATTAGACTATTTGAAAAGAGGACTGTATTGAAAAACTTAATAAACAGATGATCTAAGGAAATATTTTATTTTAAGGATGTCCATAATATTTTTTTGGAATATTATAATAATTATATAGTTTATAAAAAATAAAACCTTCATGATGTTTGAAAAACTATCACAGCTATCAAGGTCATGGGGATTAAACCCACGAAAAAATAATTATAATGATTTAGCACCTACTACTGGCCTATGCCCTATCTTAGTTAATAGGTCAATTTTTTTATTTAAATGATTTGAGAAATAAATATTAATGTTGAACCCTTGGTGTTAATTTTTTGGTTTATTGATTAGTATTATATTGGTCAAATTTTTATAACCGTATTGGTTTTGGAAAATAACTAGAGTTATATGGAAAGACTTTTCACTCTTTTATGGATCTTAAAATTTGTTAAAAGTGAATTTTAGTTCTTTAAAAATAAAAAAATTCATTATTGGATATTCATTTCATAGTGTAAGGGATGAATTAAAAATTTATCGAAGCACAACAAAATGATGAAATTGTTCTTATGAAATAGAAATATATCACGTAATTGTATATCCTTATATTCTTCTAAAATAAAAGAATTCCTCAAATTTTGGAAATGTATTTTGAAACAAAAATGATATCCTATTACCATCAATTCAGATGAAATCAATTTCCCTTTTCACACCTATTTGATTTAAGGTTTTTAGTTCCTTAAATTTATATCAATCATTTACTTTTATTTGTGGTCAATGAACTATATCATTATATATAATTATTTATTCTTTTCAACTGTTTCCACATCTTAAATTTTCACCAATTTTCCTCTACTTAGAAACCTAGTTATGTGTTATTCCATATGACCTTTGTACTTGCCTTTCTCTCTAATTCAGAGGATGTTTTATTAAACCTTTTATGATGTGAATTATTAAAAAATATAATTTTCAAATAGAAAACATTTTATTACTGAGATCTCATGTTTAAATTTAATGGTTTCAATTTTTTTTTATGTTTGGGAGAATGTAACACCCTTTGATTTTAAAATAATAAAATTTTATTCAATAGCATATGCGACACCCAACAAAAAGTTTAGAAGAAAATATAACACCACAATACTTTAAGACATATATATTTCTAAATAATTTAAAAATATTAAATATATTTAATTATGAAAAACACTGAGTTTATCTTGTGTTATACAAAACACTATGTTTAGATTGCATTATATATAACACTGAGTTCATCTTGCATTACATGCAAAACCAAGTTTAAACGAAATGTGAAATTTATTAAAATATTGTTATAATAGTTATAAATATTCCATTAAGATTGAATTTAAGAATATTAATAACTAAATTATAAAAAATCTATCATTAATTGATTTCTAATTAAATAATCATCATTTAGATGAATTTTTTTTTTCTAAAAAACAATACTTTTCCTAAAAGACATTTCAGTCATGATTTGTGCACATAATCTAAAATAATTCTTACAACTATTAGAAAATTTATTTTATAAAATTAAATTATATTTTGAAATTATAATATCAAAATTATCTTTGGGTTAATTTTTTGGATTTTTCCGAAATGTATCATTTTTTGATGAATAGTGAAAAATACTAAATTTGAGTTAAAAATTTTGTTTTAATTTAAACTTTTTATAACTTTAAATTAAAATTTAAATTGTTTTTAATGTAACATTTTTTAAATTATATACCATTTAATCCAATTCAGGTCATTTTAATCATTATTATTTTGAATTTTGATAAACAATATTGTAAATGTTTGAAAATTTTCTCTTTAAAAACCTACTTTCTCATCACGTTTGTAGGATTACATTTAAATTAAAATTTTCAACTTATGTGTATAAAATTTTAAAAAATTAATGTCATATTTGAAATTTTAATAATTTATATTTTTTAATATGTTCAACTTAACTATGATCCAAAATTAACAGTGGAAAAAAATAAAAATTAATTACTGTGGTTAAGGTAAAAATGAATTTACGGAGGGGTTAAACTAAGAAGATAAGAGTTAAAAATGAACAAACAACTTTTAAAGACCCATTTTATGGAAATATTTAGACATTATATATTATAGGTTTTATAGTTTACCATTTTTGAGGTTTTTTTAATGATAAAAACATGGGTATGATTAAATCTTTTCAAAAAATTACTAGTGTACCACTCACATCCCTTATTAAAGGGTGCCCCTTATCCACTCTTATTCACACATTACAACCCTTTTGGTTCATCCAAGTCACAACCAAATAACTAATAAAATTCCCTATTATCTATATATAATTATTATTTTAGGAATAAATTATACTAGGATGGATTTGGTACAATCTTAAGGAAGATATTCGAAGAAGAGGTAATGTTATCCAATGAGCATTTTTTATTTTATTTATTCATACTGCTCTTTAAATTCTTATTAAACCATGATGATATAATCAAACCAGTATATTAAAAATAATTTTATAATTTTATGTTGTTTTTATAACCTAAAACAATCTACACTTCTATCAATTGAGTTATGAAATCATCATTTGTGTGTATGGAGAACTACTGGCTCACGAACTGATGTCATTTGTTTTTCCATTACAAACTTACATGTTTTGGAATGATTATTAATGTAAAGTTTATAGGTGATATTTTTAGAATAATTATTCATGTATATTCATTATATCATTTAAATCGTTTTACCTTCCATTATATAAGGGATATGATAACGTCGCTCGTGTGTATGGCAGACTACCACCTCACAAAGCGATGTGATTCGTCATTCACTAACAGTTTACATGGAGTGTAATAAGGAAATTTTTTATGAATATATATGATTTAAATGAAATAATTATTATATTAATGAAAAATTTATAATTTTAAAAATATAACATATCAATATCTATTTTTTCTACTAAAAAATGATAACATCGTTCTTGTATGGGTGGATTACCACCTCCACGGAGCGATGTTACTCTCTTTTCATTACGACACCACATATGTGATATATGTAAGTATATTTAAAGAAATAATATGTTTTATATATGATATTATTATCATTAAATAATTATAATATATAACTTAATACCTTTACATAATGATCATTAAAAAATGGAAATGTTACCCTTGCGTACGTTTGACCTACCGTCTCCATGATTGTAACATTGTTCATTTTCATAACCATAATTCATGATTGGTTTTAATAGTATAATTGATGAAAAAATTTGATAATTATTTATTGATTATTATTATTATTATTATATAACTATATAATATGCGCACAAAATTGATATTTTAGAACAAAAAAAGTGAGATAACTAGGTAATTTACACCCAAAACATTGAGAATATCTAATTATTATCAATGAAAAAGTGATAAGATGTTACAAATGGATCATATATGATATATTAAATATTAATATGGTTTTTTATAAGTTAATAACATTTTCAACCCCATTATAATTGAGTTTAAATCATGTTCAACCAAAAGAAAGTATGAGGTAAGGGATTCCGTCTAAATTTAATTTCATAGGGAAATATTGTAATGTTATGCACCTAGTTTATTTTATGTAGTGTATATAATTCCCATTTGAAATGTAATATCATAAAAAATTCACTATTAATTTTATTTTCGTTCTAAATTTTAATTATTTCATCTAAGGGGATTTTAATTATAAGTTACCAAGTGGTAAATAACTCATTTACTTTTCATTGGGTTATATTAATTCATCATTGTATTTGATATTATAAGATTATGCATGTAATGAATTTTTATTATCTTACGTTTTATTTAAAATTGTTTAATTTGAATTTATATTTTATGTATGTATAAAATTCATTTACTAATTCTCACATCAACATTATGATCATTAGAAGGGTTTATCACACAATCTCATTCTCATAGATATTTTTTATTATTAAATTTTATTTTAAGAAAATTATATTATCATTTTCTTATAAAATCATATCATGTTATCCCCCACTAGATATTCATGATATGTTAATGCGATCGTACAAATTTATACTCATTTATACTTAAAATAATTGGTAAAATGATTTTAGGTAAACTTGACTTCATTTCTCTCTTCAGTAAGAAACATGTTTTATTTGAAAACCATGTTTTATATTTTTGTTTTAAAAAATTTATTACTATTATCCTATGATTTTTAAAAGAAAACTTTTACCCATTTTTAATTTTTAGAAAAAAAATTAATGGACTCTTCTTATCATTTTCAGAACAAGGATATTTTATAGATTTTCGAAAGTGAAAAATAAATGTTCTTTTTAACATGAATAACATGTATATAATTACCCACCATCATTTCATTTATATTCCTTTTCAATTTTACAATATTTTTTTTAAATAATATTTTTTTTTCAAATATTCTGTAAATTCTTATTTTTTAAATATATTTTCAAATAAAATAAATTTTAAAATGTTTTATGTTAAAAATGTAATTTTTTAAAATGACAATGATATTTTCCACAAGAATGTTTTATAAGTGTTTTTATTTTATTTCAATTCATAAAAGAAACAAACTCTTAATTATTAATCCAATGGGTATATGTTGAATTTATACCATCCTTATTCATCATCTAGGCGTTTTATGATTATTTTTCCCAACAATAATATTGACATTCACATACTTGATTCATTTTTGTAGTCATTAACTTCCCCTTGGAATATTCACTTTCCCATGATCATTGGACATTAAATTTCCCCTAATTATCGCTATCATTTTTCATGGATATTTTTGTTGCTTAAATATTATATCATTTTTACATATTCTATTTTAAATAGAAAGTAATTTTTATATATAGGTAAATATTGAAAAATATGTATTTTTTAATTGATATGGAAATTTGATGATAAGGAACATTGTTCATAAATTAAATCAATTATTTGACATAAGAAGAATGGGTTGGACCTGTAATGATGGGTGGTTCTAGGCATCATATAACCCCAAGATGCATCGATAGTATCATGATGAGCATAAGTAGGCCAACATCAAATGAGTTTTTACAAATAGTTGAAATCATAATGAGAAAGGTCTTGATGGTAGAGGTATCCTGATGCCTATCCAATAATTAAGAATAGTCTACATTAAGAATTCAGTTATTATTATCCATGATATTTTCACTATGACATTATCTATATATTCATTTCATTATCAATTTATTGATTAAATGGAATGTTCTATTAGTTATTTACCATGGACTATTGATTATGACTTATACATTTATGATAGTCATTTTTTGATTAAATGGCATGTATTTTAGTTATTTACTTATACATATTAATTATTATTCATGAGATTTTCACATTAATATTCTCTATGGACTCAATTTATTCCCAATTTATTGATTATATGACATGAGTGTTTAGTTATTTACCTTTCCATATTGATTATGAATATTGAATTATGATTGATTATGTTTTAGTTAACCCTTAATGAGTTGTTGATCTCACCTATTTCCTTTCTTAGGTTTCCATGATGTGTACTATGTTTGATATGCAAGGATATTCTAGTGGGGATAATGATATTCTAAAAAAATGTTGTACTTTGGGTTTTTGAATTTAATTCAAGGCTCATGTATGTATCTAGTCTACCAATACTAATAAACTATTTGGTCCATTGGGATTTGATTGCATGTATCTTATTCTAATATAATTAAGTAGACATCAACTCCAGGATACTGGGATTGGAGTTTCCACTACAATAGAAGGTCAATCAAAAAAATAAAATATAACCATACTATATCATTATAAAATACATGTCATGTAATGAAATATATACATCAAAAAAAGGATTTCATGATTGACCAATAATATACATGGAATAAAAAAACAAAACCAAACATTTTTAGACACTAGTGAAAAAGTAATCTAACTCACATAGATACAATCTTTCACATTCCCATTTAGAGACCCAATATGATCACTTGTGCTAGGGCCATTTCCATGAACCTTTTTCCATAAATAAGGTTTTCACATCCAATTAAGGGTATGAGAAGGGTGTGATTTTGAAACTTAGTAGTATACCACCATTGGTTACCTTAGTATATTTTATAATATATATATATATATATATGAATAAATGTGAAATATAGTAAGAAAAAATTTACACTAAGTATATAAACACACACGTCAATTCATTGTGCACTTACCTAAAAAGAATAATATTTAAACTTACTTATTTTAGCTAATTTTGATGATCTATTATTGTCTTAATCAATATTTTAGGGTTCCAATACACAAGTTCATTCACCTTTGTCATAGTAAATTTATATGATGTAGGATTCCATGGAATGCTGCCACATCCATTATCATAATAACTATCCAGACTATTAGATTTCATTACATGTATCCTTATTCTATTTTATAATAACCATACATACCACATGATGTAATGGTATGAAGTGACCAACATTTTTTATAGTAATGATACACAATTTAGAATATTTATTCACATAAAAACTTACATAGTCATAGTAACCATTAAAACCATGGTATAAAATTATTCTTTATCATTTAACCTTACCTCTAAGTAAATAGGTTTCTTCAAGAATATCATTCCATAGTAGATAAATCATGGTTTATATCAATTATTGAAAAAATAATACATGGAATCATACAAACCATATCTAAATCCCTAAATATAAAAATAACATATAGTTCATTATATATCTTGAATCATTATACACATATCCCATTCATTGTAGACACATCTCACAAAATTCATGATCATATCTTCTATTATTAGTAATATTTTAATCTATAATTCATCATAACCCAATATTGAACACCTAAGTGAACAATTCAAAACCGTCAACCAACAAAAAAACCTCGATAGTTTATCTTACACATATATATAAAGCTAACCATGATTTATTACCTTTAATTAGATGTAATTTTCTTATAAGGAAAAACCAATCATCGATGGTTATAACTATAATCTACCAATTTTAGAAAGCTTCTCAAAGTTAGACTATATCCCACAAGTCTGTCCATGAAAAATCCCATGAAAACACCTAAATTCCCACTTAAGTGAATTCCCAAGGTCCATAGACTAGACTCAAACCCTTAATTAATTGAACCAAAAATAAATATTATCAAAAGGGAATATAACTTATTGTGTATACTAACTAGACCCCTATTACACACACATGATAAACCATTATAAGTCGTTCACCTTATACCTTAGAACTATTTTCCCATTTTGGGTCTATCTCATATAACTAACCCAAGGGTATCAACATGATGTTGTTTTAGAGTGACATAAAAACAACTCAACCATGTGAAAAATGTTTTTTATAGTCATAATAGGATCTATAGATTCTACCAAAAAATTATGAACCCTCTCTATTCTTGTTTAAGTCACCTTGTCAAGAATTCCCATGATTATATATCACATCACACAAGAAATATATAAAAAATATATTAACACATTATTGAATATATACCACATATAAGTTTGAGTTTACTCATATAAAATATTCACATTATTCACAATCAATAAAAATATATCAAAAATTCATAAAAAATCTCAATTATGGATTTAGAGAGAAATACAAACAAATATTAGAGTGAGAGATTATTAATGGCCATAATAGGTTAATGTTACCTCTAACATTCTAATACACCAATTGTATTTTTTATTAGATTCCTAAAAAGAGTTTATGATCCTTTGAAAGATTCAAGATTGAGGGAAGATGAATAAGGGAATGTGGGAGGGTGTACCTATTAGTTATGCTGAAAAAATAAAGTTTAAGGGAAACAATTAAAAAGAAAAAAAATTTAAAAATAAATAATCCCTGAATTATATCAGGGATTAAGAATCTCAAATAGATCCTAGGTATACACATCAAAAAACTACAGTGGTATATCATGATCCTAAAGGCCTACTTCTAGGATTTTGGTTGTAGAGGTAGTGGATAAATTTGATTTCTATCCCACATTACAGTATATAGAATTCCACTAGGATTCTGGTGGGTTCTTCTATAACCCACCTCGATCTTTCCAATTTTATATAACTTTAAATCTCACATTAAGTCTTTTAAAATCATATTTTGAGCTTCAAAATATTCATTTAAATATTTCAAACACACCCTTAACTATATTATTTTAATATAAATTATGAAAAATAAAACACCCAAACTGTAGTTCTATTAGAGTATGAACTTTTTTAGTTCAGTTGACACATGGTGGAACAAGTCACTACAATGTACATGATATAACTTATAAATATTTTACCACATTTATTGAATACTACTTATATAATAATATTTATCAAATTAGAAGAATTTAATAAGAAAGTTAAATAATTTTTTCAATGAATATATATAAAAAATGTATAACCTTGGGGTTCAATACTTTTAATTGTCCTGAATAATTATGCATCATTGTTATTTTTATCAACTATAAAGTTAATATGACATGGAAATTCATTGATACAACACTGGGGGGGGGGGGTTTAACACCCCTTACTCAATTTACCTCTACCATGACCATACCAAGTACTTATACACTTTATTAATTCCTCTCCTTATGCTAGAGGCAGTTTTCTACCAACGGTGGTTTAATTATAACATTGGGAGAATATACCCCTTAAATAAGAGAACCATAAATAACAGTGGAATAATAAAAATGAAAAATTATCTATATGAAAGTTGAGTAAATAAATATCATATCTAAAATACAAAAAATTAATACATCTACTCATTCTATAATAATATTAATAAAAAAACATGACATAAATGTCATGAAAAAAACTAGGATCTTTCATGGGAGGATCATGTAAATCAGGATCCATAAATAAAAAAATATAAATAAATAAAGGATAATTTAAAATATTTTCATTGGCCTGGGCCTATTCCCATAACCCAACATTCAATCAACCACGTACTCTAACCACTGAGCATAGGTCCCATACCCTTATCCAGACCTATAAATATGAAGCCTACTTGGGTACTCATAACTGCACGAGAAGTGTGTTAGTATAACTTAGTAGTCCACCCCCAATGATGTTACTAAATATTTATAGTATGAAAAGAGTGCATGGTGATTTTATATGATAATAAATGATTCATAATAAAATAAACCACCATCAATCCTTAGGTTCCACTATGAAAACTATGGTCAAATATACTTGCTTTGTCTAGTTCCATGGTGTCTCAAAACATAGAACATACCAAACAAAGGGTTGAATAAATTCATAAGTATAATAATTTCATATATAACCATATATCATAATCATCACAAGGATATGTATCCACCTGAGATATCGCCATATATCATACTCATTGAGGTGATAATTAGAAAACTTAGATATTGATATATACTCATAGAGGGGATACATGAACACCTAAAATATCACCATATATCGTAATCATCCGGTAGATAATTAGTCACACTACATATAATAATATAACATAATCATCTATGAGACAAGATATCACTTATTATATCATTATATATTATACTCATCAGAGAGATAAGATACTACCTCAGATATTACCATATATTATACTCATTAGGGTGGGTATAGGATAATCCATATATCACCACGTATCAAGCATTTTAATGGGATAAATGTAAACCCATGATATTAGTAAATATAGAATCAATTAATATGATTAAAACAATAGTTTTCAAGGGTTTGGAACTCACCCAACCCAAACATGTAGATGGGTTTCAACGAACTGGGTCACACACTCAACTACATCGAAAGTCCATTCGCACTTAGAGCTACAACCATGATATCCCCCATTTACCACATAATCTCATACTCAGAATCATCATTGGGATTATATGTATATCACATATGGTCACAATTTCTCAAAGGGATCCTCTTAGGTTTCCTTTAACATTTCCCATTGCATTTTTCGTGGAATTCTCCACTAAGTGGACAATGGTTTAGGTTCAATTATCTATAGATTTATTATAACCCCAAGAAGGATAATTCAAAATAAAACTTATAAAAACCCATTTTTATGATTTTAGTTTATACACACCATAGGTTAGCATGAATAGATAACATATAGACACATAAACAATGTTCATAACATAGTGTAGCTTAGGGACCACCTATATTAGCCGTATAGGAAGCATCGGATCAAATATTATTGGTTGATTTGGTACCAAATTGATGAAATTAAAAAACCATAGAAAATCCCCAAAAATATTCATAAGAATCTATAACATGCATAAATATAAGAAGAAAGAGAGATAAATAAATAACACAAGAGGATAGGTATACTCACTGAAAATGATTAAACAAAAAAGAAAATGTGAATCCATTGAGGAATGAGAGATATATCACTTGAAAGATAAAGAAAAAAATGAAGAGAGGGATGAAACGATCATATTGGAAAAATTAGGAATACCACATTTATTTTTATTTTAAAATTAAAATATTTAATTAATAAAATTTATTAAAAAAATGACCCATTATAGGGGTTTGGGCATGTCTATATAGGTTACGATGTAATGGACCATTATTTTCATCCTCTCGGTATAGCCTGTCCAGCCACAGAGTGGTTCCCTTCTACTAGGCCAAATCAAAACACTCAGAACCAATCCTTCATAACATAAACTCACCTTTGATAGTGAGAACTATCCTATTTCAAAACATTCATGGTAAAATTTCATGAATTTCACCACAATACAAACCCTTTTGGAATACTTCATGAAAAATGTAATTAAGTCACAACATGACTCACCTGTACCTATGTGATATTATTAGTATAAAGTGGCCATAAAATTTAATATAATGTATTACCAGATTTAACTATACACAAATTAATCTAACACAACCTCATCAATGTGTGGGCCTCTATTTTCCATTGCATGATCCTGAAATCCTTGAAGAAAATCAATGTCACACACAAAAAATTCATTCCCATGTAAACACTCACCATTATATAAATACATTGGCTATGATGTGGTCCTCAATGAACCTCACAAATTTAATTATAGACAAGAGTTACCACATTACAAAATTGTAGTCCATGACATGAACTATCCTGATGCTAAGGTGATTGAATATCATGTAAGTACATATCACTGCATAACCTTTACATGTTTTGGTTAATGTTCATGTAATCAAGTGACTCATCACTATGTGATGGGTGAGGATCACATTGTGATGAGGGTTGATAAGGTGACCATTACATGATAAAATGGGAAGGTTTTGATGCAATAGGATACTTTATGAGATTAAATATCCTCAAAATTAAGAGATTTTATACCATGGCCTAGGGTTTTATGACATGGTGATACTCTAACATGATTATATTTTTGAGGATGGATGATGACTATGATACAACCAAGGGATTTTAAGCATGGAGAGTTACATGATTATAATAAATTCATTAGGTGAAATATTGGTTTTCTATTAGGATTTGAGGATCAAAACATAACAATAGAGGCCATGCTATGATGGGGGATATATAGGATTATGATATGCCAGATTAACACTGGGACTATATGAGATTAATTCTGTGAACAATATATGATTAGAAATCTTATGTAGGGAATGTAAAGTCATGTTGTGACCTTACGAGAAGTTTCATGATGTCTTGTTAATGGGTATGTCTTATGGTGCAATGTACGAGGTCTAAATCATGGGATTAGGTCCATGGGGTAGGTAATTATGTGAAATTGGTTGCAATGAAATGAAGTCTTGGCTATGTGAGTTTTGATTTGGCTTGGTGGAAGGGAAACATTTCATGGATAAGAAAGATACACCACAAGGATGACCTTAGAGGGTTGTTTCACCATTACCTGTATGGTTACATCACAATACCTATACTAGATAATTTTTAAAGAAATATATTAATTAAATGATTTAATATTAAAAGACAAATAAATCACATATTTATTATTTTTTCCACTAACTAATCTAATCCTTCACCTTTATTTTATTATTCTCATTATAGTGATATAACCCATATTTCAGAATAGATTCTTATGAAATTCATTATTTTGGATAACCTCTTGTGAGTATACCTATCCTCTTATCACAACACTTTGATTCCCTAATTGTTTTTAGAAATATTATTGTTATGGCTGTTTATGACCATTTCAAGGCCTTTCCAAAATTTCATAATTTTAACTATTCTGGAAATAAATCTACCAATTATATTCAATTAGATACTTTCATTAGGCGTATTGTAGGTGGTCCCTAAAATATCCTTATTCTATAAGATATTTTTCTATGTGAGGATGATGTGCAGTTGAACCAACTTAATTTTTTCTTAACCTACAACTCAAGTAAATGGGTTTTAATAGGTTTTAGGTTTAATTTATCATGTTTGGGATGTAGGATATCTATCGATAATTGATCATTAACCTTTTTATGTAAATAAAGGTGTTCCATGAACATATGGAGTGTGAATCACTAGAGGCAACCCAATGGTTAACATTAGAATAACTACAACCTAAAAGGATGAATTTTTATTCCTTTGGATAATCACTAAGATGATATTGGTTATTAAATTCAGGATAACATGGAGGTATCCCTAGGTGAGTATGGGTCTGGGGATTAACTGAGTGTACATACCAGGTTACTGAATCCCATAAATTTTTTTATTTAGTGTGAGTGAAAAACCATTCATTCTAGTAAATTGTTAAAATTTATAATGATATAAAATTTGTATTCTTATCCCCATGATAAGTATGGTATATAGTGATATCTAGGGTAACATTGTGTCCCTTGATGAGTATGATATGTAGTGATATTCTAGGGAATTCTATCCCATGATGAATATGGTATATGATGATATCTAGGGTAGATGATTATCCCCAAATTTTTTTATATATGGTGATATTTGGGGTGGATGTTAATTACCCCGATGAGTCTAATATATGGCGATATTTTTAGTTTCCACTTATCCCCCGTAATGAGTATAGTATATGGTGATATTAAAGGTGTTTAATTATCCTCTTGAAGAGTATGATATATGGTGATGTATTTGGTTTCCACTTATCCCCCAATGCATATGATATATGGTGTTAACTAAGGTGGACCGTTATCACACTTTTGAGTATGATATATGGTGATATCTAGGGTGGACGTTTATCCTTATGATGAGTTATTGTATATGATGAAATGTGATTATATAATGGGTTAGCATTAATTTGAAAAATGGTTTTGTTTTCTATCATTCCTATAGGCACTAAGATACTAGATAAAATACTTATGATGAATCATGGGTTTCACTATATAACTTGAGGATTAATAGTATTTTTATTTATTTTTCTTTAGTTATTAACATTTCACATCATCATATACTATGTTTAGATTAGATATATTTAGGGAAACCATTTTTAGTGGCCTACTGAGTTATACTCACACCGTTCTTTGGATAATGTGGGCACCCAAGCAAACTTCATGGATATAGGTGAAGACAAGGGCCATAACCCCATGTTTGGTGGTTAATTTTGGTGTATGAGTTAGAGTTGGGTGATTACACTAGGCCAGGAATCAGAAACATTTTTTGGTCATCCAAGTTTTATTTATTTTGGGTTTTTGTATCTTTATATATATCATACTATGAAGAGAGATCTTGATTATATTTTAATGCCCTATATGAAATGTTTTATTTTTAATATTAATATATAATGAGTTAATATATTTATCTTTTGGTATTTATCTATGATGTATTTTTAATCACGTTCTATTTGGATGAATACTATTGTTGAAACTTTCATTCTTTTTATGTTTAGTTTAACCGAGTGTTATATTCTAAATGTGTTATTATTAGAACCTTACCACTAGTCACAAGCTTCTAACATATGGGGAGGCATTCCTGAGGATTGTTACAACCTAGTAATATCCTGATATAGGTGATCCAAGTTAGGTGAGTTACATGGGTAAATCAATATTTGATAATTTTTTGAGTCAATTTAATAACAAATATTATAATTTAAAGCAATTATGAACTTTTATTAATTCTTACCATTAAATACATGTAATAATATTGAACAAGAAACAATGAAACATTGATTATTAAGGTTCCTCCTTAGTGTTAGTGAATGCATCCTTATTGTGACTGGAGTTATCCATGAGACATATAATCCCCTAATTTCATATATAGATTCCAATATTTTATGCGAAAGTATCATACTTAAACATAATTAAAAGCCTCTAACTTTTTATAAATCCTCCCACATGGTTACAAAAATGAGTAACATAAACAGTATATGAGCAGTAATAAAAAATAATTATGTATCTACATTAATGTAGTGAAATTATTTGGGTTGTAAACTGAGTCTTAATTTTTTTTCTAGTGTTATATAATATATAAGACAAGATTTTATTACATTAAAAATAACCACACTCTTCTAAATATAACTTAATAGTCAAGGTAATTATATTACACTTTTAAGAATCATAAATATTAATCACACATTTTTATTCGAGATTGCCAGTCAGGAAATAAGTTGAAAAAAATATAATAATCCAGTAATCGATTAATCTTTTAAAAATAATCCATATTTCAATGGATTAATATGAATAATTATATCTTTAAATATGTTATAGATGAAAATACATTATAAATCTTATTTAATATTACTTGAATCATAAAAAATATATTCAATTTTCATTTGATTTGAAAAAAGGAAAAAAATTATCATGCTTTAAATTCATCTGATAAAAATACTCATGGTAAATTGTGATCATTTTAACAATATCATTTATAACTATAAATATTAGATGGTTTCAATTTAGTTATACTAAAATGTTGATTTAAATTAACTACATATTTTTTTTCAATACATGGTCAATATTCTTTCAAAAGTTTTTGAAAATTTTCTATGTTTTTTAATTTTGTATATAAAAAAATCTATATCACTTTTATAGCACTATAAAACTATAACATATTTAGATAAATTAATTATAGTATATTAATTCTTATTAAAAAAATTTAATTATATAGTATACATGTTTAATGTTATAACTTATATAACATAATGTTAAATTTATAAGAAAAGTTTCATTTCTCTAAAAAATATTTATAGTTGTACTTTGAAAATTTTTTCCCATATAAAAATATTATGTATGCTTCATATATCTCACAAAACATGTTATTTAAAATACTGTCCGTATGTTCTATTCCATATAAAATAATTTTTTCTTCATATCATGTTCTTTATTGTAGATTATTTTATTTAGATTTCCATATATATGAAATTTTCTATGAATTAGATTATTTTTTTTATATTTAGGAAAATGTTATGTATTTGAAAAAATGTTTTATACCATTTTCTTATCAATTAATCTGAAAAAAAATTTATACTCAAATAACTATTATGTGACAGGATAAATGTCCCATGAGCTTAAAAATGATTTATATAATGATAAATGTTATACATTCACTTCTTCGTATATTTTGAACAACTCAGATGATGGTATGTGAACTCCAATGAAAATTTTTATGCAAATGTAAATATTCCATACCGTAGTATGTATGATAAAATTATCTCTTAAAAATGATTATTTTTATGATCGATTTTCTATATGAAAGTATATTCCCTATCCTGATTCTTCTTACATATTTTTGACTCACCTTCCTCAAATTTGTTAAATAAAAATGTTATGTTCCAACACCTTAGTGACTTTTCAATATTAAATATTCAATTTATAATCATGTTTTTTTAATTTATAGGCTCTTACATTCCTCAATTTTCATATGTTCAACACTAAATTTGATCTTTAGTAATCTATATGTTTTCTCAAGAAAATAATATTGACCAAAAATAGAATTTAAAATTACATGGGTTTTTTAAATCTCTCAATTTGTAATTTTATCTAATACAATAAAGACCCCATCACATATTTACCCAACATATCTAAATTACTATATAAAAAAAGTATTATATTTTTTTTTCACTCACATTAGATATAAATAAAATCTTATCATAAATTCAACCCAATTTTTAACTAATTCACATAATGGTATACATGGAACTACACCACTATATGAAGTGATGTTTTTAATAAATATATATCACATGGGTATAAGACTTTTATGGCTTATAGAGTATTTTAATATTTCCACATTAGATTATAAAACTTATCATAACACCCCTTATATTTAAATTCTCAAGTAGAAATTATAATAATTCCATCATTATATCTATTAGGATTTTATCTCATTTCTCCCATTGATATAATTATTTCCTTAAAATTTGGGTAACCTACCTCCCTTTGGAAACATAATTAAAATAATAATATAGGGAAGGGGAATAAATCATTATGTCTAAAGTAAAATGGGAAAACTAAACATTAAATTTCAAAATTAATTATTAAAATATATCCTTTCAAATAGACATTATAAAATTTTTAAGAATATACTCTTGTTTCAAAATTAAAAATCCAATATTTATTTAATATAGTAACATTTATTACTAATTTTTTTATTTGGAATATTTTAATTTTATTTTTGTTTAAATTAGTATCACTTTGATTATCAAATACAATCCTCAGAGTTCTCACCACAACTTCCTATAATCCTGTAGGTTATTATTTTATTGTCAATATTTGTATAAATATTGGTGTATATTTCATAGAATAATGTTATTTAATGATCAATGTAATTGATTTTTTTTAATACCAACTGACACACCGGTTTCCTAAAAATAACATTCCATTTGATGTAGAACTTTATCATTCTATATTACTAGCACAATGTTAGTAAGTAAAATTGAATAGTTAATTGTGTAATTTTCTTTCCTATTGAAAACATTCAGGACCCATATGAAGAAGGCCTGAAAATATATTAAGGAACAAAGTAAAACCAATGATCAGACATTATAAGGGTTTTTACAAATGAGGGTCTATGTAACACCACACATGTCCTTATCAACCAAGGATGAACAAAAATCTAGAATCTGAAAGGACCACATAAAACTCATCTCCATAACCTCATTATTTAATAATGCATCTAAAACTTTGTTGGCATCCTTAAAGGTATGCGACACTATCAGGTTTAGGTGAGTACCATTTTGGAGACATTTGATCCAGTGGGGGAAGACATTTCATAAAACATTCTTGGTTTTAGACCTTATAGAATCAATGGATAAATTTGAATTACATTCAATCAAAATAAAATTACAATGATGGTGAATCACATACATTACAACCTTGATGATGGTCCAAAGATCATCTTCATAGACAATTACAATGATAATGTAGTGAGAATAGATTCCCTTAAAAAGGACATAGGGGGTGAAGAAGAGACCACCACACCCCAAGTGACATAGATAGCTAGAAGAATCACCATCAACATTCACATTGATCCACATAAAGATAAAGGGAATCCAATGAATTTATTTCAATGTAGTTTGTCTTATTTCCTCACCATTCACACTAAACATATGACGAATGTTAATATTAGTAAATAAGTTCTACATGGAACCATTGTTAACATGGGATGTAGTGAAAACACCCTGGTGGATGGAAAGAATAACTAAATGAATAGAGTGATTTTTTAATCAAAGATAACCAGATTCTAGGGTATCCCTGTGTTGTAAAACACTGAGAGGACTGCTACTAATAGGATACTAATCACATGAACACTATGGGAAGTTGTGGTGATTATGTTTTTTAGGTCCTCTATCAGGTTCTTCATGATGATGATAATTAAAAAATCCCAATAATTATATGTAAATGAACTACTAAAAAACACATGATTGGTATTCTCCACAACTCCATTACACATGTGACAGAAAGAGGCCAGATGGATCCCTACATGTTATATTCATTCCTGTGTAGTAAGACCTTTTATCCTTTTTTTGAGGAGTATAATCATTATATCCCATATAAATGTATCTCTAAATTTTAGAATTGATAGTGGGGTGGGGGGGGATGAAAGTCCCACAATAATTCAGTTTAAAGAAGTATCTAGGGTTGAAATAACCATTTGTGTTGGGAGTCTATATGATTGTATATTTGTCCACAAATTCATACCTTCATAGCTCAAGAAAGATATGTTTAGGGACATTAACATCATTTTTGAGGTTAATTGAAATAAATTCAGATATGGAAAGGTGATTCTTATTGGGAAGGAAAATCATGCCATCCTTCAAAGGTATATCAAGATAGTGGGTGGTCCATAAATTGATAATTTATTGCATATAAACCAATAGTATAGAGTTTTATAGAATATAATTGAAGGAATACATGATAGTAGACCAGATCGATGGGGAAAGGTAACAAGATTACCCATTCAGTAGCTTTGAATTGAACCTATTGGAAAGAAAATCCAAGGATGGACCATTATAATTCACGATTTTCTAGGTGGATTTAGTGAGAAGAGCATCATTAAAAATCACGTGGTCTTTATTTCCAAGACCCCCTTATTCATGGGTTTTATGCAATCATTTTATTCCATAGTTAAATATAACGGTCTATATATGTATAATGAACAACATAAAATATAATTTATTTTACATCATTTCTATATAAACTTATATAAATATTAAAATATTACCATCCATACCAGAATTAAATGGTTTAGTTTCTTATAAGACAAGGTATATAGTACATCATTATAACATATAAGACCATAAAAATTTATTAAAGTATTTACTGTAAATGTATTATAAATTTATGATAATCTAATTAATACATATGATACTAAGAGGAGATAAATTATAATTAAATAGAAAAATAATGAACAAGTAAAAGGTTTAATAGAAGAAATTATATATAGTTAAATCAACATGTAGTATAATGAGATCATTAAGATCATCATCAAAATATAACCACAGTAAAAAAATTATCACATAATAAGCATGAAATGAAAATATAATAATCATAAATCCCAATCATACCCAATATATTTATGGGATTTATAATTCTTGGATAACAATTTACATCATAATATATCCAAAATTAAATGTCACACATCCAATAAACTTTTTTTAAACACCACTTTTAAGGGTATAGTGGGAACCCAAACCACTTTAACCAAACCAACTTAAAAAAATTAGACCAATCACCCCAAAATTTTAAAATTCATAATTTTAAAAATAGGGTATGGAGAGTGCAATGCGAGTGGGAATCAAAAAGAATGTGACTAGATAGAAAACTATAATTATAGGAATCTATCCCCAAATCACCACCTCAAGGACCTACCAACCAAAAACATTTCCCAGAAAATTATCATCATAAAACACCTTCTAGCTCCTTCAAGAAATATCACTCTTTAGTTAAAACAACAACTTGATAATGAATCCAATAATCAAAAATTACAACTACAACTATCTCTAACCCATTGATTATGTTATAATTACAACAAAAAAAAGCAAAAAAAAATTATTTAGTAGGACCCACATTTTTTGGATATTTGGATTAATGAGGTGGAAAAAACCATGCAGAATGCCTCAATGTAAATAGGGGTAAAATTATGAAATCTTATCCCATAAAGGGTCCTTGTTAAGTGGTTTGACCTATATATATATATGTAGTCCAATTTTTTTAAAGGGTTATTAAATATATACATTTAGTTAAATGATTCTATATATATTATATATAAAAATACAAAAACAAAAAGAAAAAGAAAAACAAAAACTAAATGAAATAAAATGAAATAATTTATAAAAACTTATTAATGCTGAAATTAGTTGCAATGATTAGATTTTAAAATTTTAAAAATTCAATCAGTTTCCACCCACCATAGGCGGATTTTATTCAATCGAAACAAAGCACCCTTTTATCAAAATGGTGTGAACTAATAACTATAAATATTAGTGATTTTGATATATGAATTATGTGATTAGGAGATCAATAATGAATTAACCACTTCAATCCAAAATTCACCAAAAAAAATATCCCAGCATAGATGTTTTCAGGCTATTAGAATTTTTTTTTGACATTACTAAAATTATATTGATATATTCAAGAAAAATTTACTCTGAGAACCCTACACTAATAATCTAGTTTGGATCAAACCATTTTTGATAGCGAATTTCATTCAAACATAAATACTCATATTTTTTTGGTATCTTCCCCATCCACCTTTCTATTTTACAAAAATACAAAGGGTTTGAGCAAGGAAGAATCTAGAAAATGGATTCTATATCCCATAATGTGATGTACCAATACATGATATAATGTGACTATTTTAATGGAATTTACTTATCCCAATGGAAAGATAAGATGAAGTTCCTTATTTAAGTGTTGAAGAAGTTTTACATTCTAGAATAAAACCTTCTTCTTGTTCCCCATGAACCTAATCCAAATCAAGATGACACTCACATTGACATGAATCAATTCAATAGAATTCATTAAATGAGAAGAAATGTGATGATGATGAGGTTTTTTGCTAATGAAATATTCTTAACACATTATCAAATCATCTTTATGACGATTTTTCCAAATAAAATCTGATTGGGAGATATGGGATGTAGTCTAATTCATGTATAAAACCAAGTAAGAAGGTAAAAATAAAGTTCTGAATGACGTGTATCTTAAAGTCAGGATGATTGACAACAATCCTTTGTTGGTACATGTTCATGATATCTAAGTTACAAAAAACAATATATTGTAATTGAAACTAATACACCAAACAAATTCCATGTTAGTGTAATTAATTCTAAATTTACACCCTTGTGGAAAAACTTTGGTAAATAATTCATAAAAAATAGTGAGGATAATTCCCTCTAAAAATTTTCAAATCTACATCAAATTAAAAAAATACTCTATATTGAGAGAAAAATGCATGGATTTAAAATTTTATACTATAGTTAGTATCATTGAGGTAAAGACACAAATAAACACTTCCTTACATGTTAATAATAAAGACCAATAATTTAGAAAGAATGTAAATCCATCTAATAAGAAAATACAATTATTTTTCTGTGTAAAACCATGGATTTTTTCAATGTAATTTCACTATTGATAGAATGTAAAAAAACCCACTAAAACTTTTCTGACTGAAGAAAACCTAGTAGTTATAATACCTGAAGTCAATATAAAATCTAAAAAGATGGGATGGTGTCTTGATTCTAGATCAAAAATTCATATATGAAAGGATCATTCAATATTCAAAATATATAATGAAGGTAATACCATTAAGGAAGTATACCATGGAAAAATAAATCCATCAATATCACTAGTCAAGGGAGCATTGAACATTACTTTACATCATGGAAGAAGTTGAAACTTCTAAATGTGTTATATGTACTCAAGATTCAAAAGAATTTAGTCTCAATTGATCTTATGTGAAAAAAGAGATTTCAAGTTTCATTCAAATTAAAATAGGTTATATTTTCAATGGGAGGTATGTTTTTGGGGAAGGGGAACTCAAATGATGTAACATATCAATTTTTTTAATAATATTATTGAATCTTATTCTTATATGTGTGAGACCTCTAATTTATATATTAACCATTATATACATGTTATTTATAATTCGTTAAAATTTGTGAAGAACATAAACATAATCATCATTGTAAATGAATTGAATAAATATAAAATATATATAGAATCTAAAACATTTAAAACACTTTTTCAATGTTCTGATTAAAATTTTGATATACTAGAATTAGTGCATTTAGATTTTTAAAATTAAATAGTTTATTAAATCAAAAAAGAAAAAAGTTATTTTATTACTTTTATGATTAATTTAGTATATATTTATATATATATCATCTGAGAATACAATATGATGAATTTAATATGTTTAAGAAGTATAAATATGAAAATGGAATCCAATTAAACAATAAGATTAAAATATTATTCTTAGATAGAGGTGGTGAATACTTTATGAATTAATTTAACGAGTTTGTTGAAGAAATTATCATATTTCATCAATGTAATTCTCCTTAAACACCTTATCAAAATGGTTTATATGAAAGGAAAATCATACATTTATAAAAATGGAAAATTTTAAGATTTGTTAATCTAAGTTATTGTAAAATATTTTTTTTTGAGAAACATTATTAGGATAATGGAATATTCATAATAGTATTTCTTCTAGGAAAAAATATTTATAACCTTATGATATTTTGAAATATAGAAGACATATTATTTTATATTTTCAACTGTGTGGGTGTTTAGATTACTATAGAGTTCTTGATCTTAAAATAACTATAATTATACTAAAGGTGATTAAGGTATTTTTTTTAGATATACAAAAAATAAAAAATAATACAGAGTTATGGATTTGGAATCTAATGTCATTACTAAATCAACGTATGTATATTTTTTTAAAAATAACATTTTCACATATGAAATGGAGTAGGTTTATGACATCTCTTACCTAGATTCCACTTCAGGGTGCCCAAAGCCAGATGTTCCATATGGCCTCAAGCGCATCTCCCCAAATGCCAGAGACTGCCGACTAGGAGTGACATTAAAGGGGATTTCCATGGAGAGACTATTCCCTCATTACTAATGTGTAGTGCAATGGGTGAACATAAAAATATGTGAATAAATGAAGAAATATAATTTAACAGAAGGAACAATGGAAAAGTAGACATAATAGTAATAATATCTAAAATAACTATAACACCATTCAACAACAGACGATAGTATGTCATGTACTAGAAAGATGGAAAACATGGATACAACAACAGGCATAACATGTTTCAAAAATTAAAAAATAAATCAAAGACTATCCCGAGCATCTAGAGTTCCAACTCGGTCCTCTGCTATCAAGATCCATACTAAATATGAAGCAATCAAGTGTTTGAAGTTATATGCTTCCCTTTGTCAACACTTACAACCATGTAATCTTACCTGGGTACCAAACGATTCCTAAAGAGGGTGTGAGGTAAAAATTAGTACACCACCACCAATGGCATCTATAACATCTATCCCATGTAATAGAAATGTAGAAGTGTGTGAGCATGCATATATAATGTAAAGTAGTACAATGTAACTAAATTCCCAAGTACCTGATTTATCCCTCAGCTAGTATCTAAACATGTAAAAAGTTCATTTAGTTAATTAATTACTAATTTTTGATTAATAGTTCTCATGAGGCATATCCCACACAAACATCACATCATGATAGTATAAATAGTAAAGGTTCCAAGATGTAACAAGGCAACCATGATCAATAATATTTAGTAGTGAAGTCCCAACATAATAACCATGGAGATGTAATCCTCAAGGGATGCTAACTCAGTAGTATCTGAGTCTAGAAAATGGGTAAGAGTCTAATGCAAGGATCATAGTACAGAGAATTCCACAATGACATTCCTACCGAGTCCAAGGAGTGCATCCTAGGTAAAACAAGGCTAAGAAAGTACTAGGCCTGATGTGATTTAACCATGGAACCTGCTTATCATTTCTGGATCCAAAGAGTATATCCAATGTATCCTAGATCCAAGGAGTGCATCCAAAGCATCCTCTAGTACTACATGATGGATCTTATGGTATCATAACAGGAATCCAAATAGTATATAAAGATCAGGTTCTAGGTGGGTATAAACCTAAGAAAGTCATAACCTTGAATGTCAATGGGGTTTTTGAGTGATCATGGTATTCTCCGATCATAATTGTTAGGACCAAAAGAGGCATATATACCCTGAGAGGGGGGGGGGGGGGGGTGAATCAGGGTATGGATATTCTATTCCCAAATTCTTCCTACCCCACTAGATCTTGACCTATATATTATAAGGATGTATTTGTTTTCTCTTATGTTGTTAACGTTTATATTGTTCTTTCCTTATTTATCTAATAATGATTCCGGAGATGTAATGTAGTTAAACAAGTGGGTAGACACAGATATTTTTACTTGGTTCACCCTCACTGGGCTGCGTCCAAGGAGCATACAATAACAATGTGCCGTTGTACCAAATCCACTAAATATCACTACCAATTTATAATGTTCAGGATAGATAAATTATATGCCCATGTTAACTGACTTTACAAAGTTTAGGGTCAACTCACAACTTTACCAAGGGTCACTCCCCGTTTCTCTCTCTCTAGAACACTGTTGGTGGATAGGATCACCTTCTTCATCTTCCTTTTCTCACTGCTCTAGAAGGGACCCCCTCACAATTTATGGACTTGTAGGTCCCTTCATTATCACTAATGAATGCATCATCCACTGTATATAGATGATCTATTGAATTTACACTTTCATCCACTGATGAATACAACTTTACCATGAGTATATCGGTAAATCATTAAACTTTCATGCAACCCTAGAATGACTGGTGTGCTTCTCTATGCCTTGCGCACTTCTCCATTCTTTGACACACTTCTTCATGCTTTGGCGCACTTCTCCAAGCATGGTGTGCAAGTGTCACCTAACCAATTGCGCAACACTACCTTCTCCAAATCAGAACTTGGGATACTCACACCCTTTTACGCCCAAACCATTATTGGAATGAAACTATCAACCAGTGCACAACTTATGAATATCTTTATACTTGCACATACACACCACCACTTATGCGCCCAAACCACCTACACGACTGGAGATCTAATTTTCTCTAATTTTTGATCTTCTTCAAAAATGAGGAGGTATGGACCTCTATTTATAGGCATTTTGGACACCATGAGTTACAGAATGCAAGTCTCGTCTCGGAGCACAAGTCCAGCCACCTGAGCCTTTGTCACCCTAGTCACTTGCATACCCAAACCAAAACATAGGCAACCCTATTTCCATTTCCATATTTTTATGTTATTATCTTGAAAAACATATGGCGCACAAGTTTATAAGCTTCCAAGACACCAGTGTGCAAGTCCCTTTGCCAAAAACACTTTTCCCATCTGTCGATTTTGAGACCCAAATAATTGGAAAACATTAGAAAACAGCGCCACCTTATATCTGCTCTTTTTGTACCACCTCCAGATTGTCCATTCCTTTGTCAAGGTTCTTAAGTCAATCATGTATTGTTGAAAACATCCCTCGAACTCGATAACTCACCATGTAAACCTCATTTTTCAACAAATTTGTACATCGTGGTCTTCTTTATTAACAAACACAACACGGAGGCCCGCTTTTTCAACAAACACAATCAGTTCAAAAATGCTTCAATGATACCTTGAGAAATTTTTTCCCAATAAGAATCCTAGGTGATATTGAGTCAGGCCATTCCTATTTAATAGTGAATTCATATAATAATTCAAATGGTTCTAGCCTTGACTTTCATTAGTGTGATAACGTTAAGTTGCATACAACTATTTAATCAAGTCATTTTTCAAGATTTTCCTTTCATTAGTGTGAAAAGAACAAGTAGCATGAAAAAATTTATTTAACCCATTTAAGTATATTCCATATTCAAGGTTCATTCTGATAACTTCTATTAATGTGGTAAGGGGCGATACAGATATATAACCTGCTATTAATTTACATTTAAGGCCAAGTTATATACTTAGTTTACTTTCCAATTAACAATTCACATTTCACTGTGAAATTGAAGAACTTACCTTAGGCAAGTTGATGTTATTAATATTTTCATGACTTATTATATTCCCTCTTTACTGATTTTATATAAAATGTGCATAATTTGTGTGAAATATTAATGTTTTAATATTAAGTATAATTTTTGAGCATTTTTAGAAGTAGTCCAATTGAGTCAGTTTAATGTTTTAATAATAACTATCACTATAATGATCCAAATTGTGTGGTTATTGTTTTTTAGGATTTTCTTTTCAATATACAACATTTCATTAGAAGGTACAATGAGCCAATTCTGCCATTTGAAGGGTCATATGGTTCTCACAAACAAGACCAGAGAATTTGTGAACAAACTGGACCAGCCTTGAAGATTGATTTAGTGGGATCAATACAGAAGTCCAAAAACATTAACTCTCCACAATAATTTGGGGAACACTACATTTCATCTTGGATAAAAATTTCAAGGCCCAAATCTAAGTACAATGGGCCCAAATAAAGCTTTGAAGTCTAGCCCACCATTCTGGCTGAGAATTAAGATCAGTATAGTATGCATGACATATCTCATGATTTAAGCATCAAATCGAGCTGATATTTTGCACTTTAAAATAGGAGATATAGGTGGCCGACTTTTTTGAATAACCAATTCGTATTTGAAGGCATCTTTATATTCAAAAACCCTTTAACATTCTAAACTTCAAAAAGATTGGATTTAAATGGACAGTTTTACTTTGTTTAATCAGCCGACCATAACTTTTTATCCTTAAGTTCAAATGACTCCCAATTTTGAGAGTAGCCATCCAACTTTATTATATAAAACAATTATTAAGTATATTTCTCGAGATTTGGATGTCTTGATGTACATATCTGCGAGCCAAGTGGAGGGGTATTTCTGGAATGTAAACAGTCCACCACCTTGGGCTATAAATACATCCCCTCCTCTCCTTTCAAAAGGGTTGGAATTTCAGAGAAAAGTAGGATTTATTGGAAGTACCAAAGCCCTGAAAAAGTCTTGGGAGGATTTTCCAAACTCAACTTTTCACTTGATAATCCCTTCCTCATCTCTTTTTTTTCATTTACTTTTGAATTTTTCTTCGTTGTAATTTTGCAAGTGTTTGTCTTTGTAATTCTGTTTTAATGCAATTTTATTATTATTAATTTCTTATTCTCATCCACCTTATGTAGTTCAATATTAATGTTCTTATTGTAGTTTAAATAAATCTGAAATCCATCATCTTATTTTACTTTATTATTCAATAAAAAGTCTGGTTTTTTTTACTCTCATCATCGTTCGTGTGTGTGTTCGGCGCACAACTCTTTTCTTATCCCTTTCTTTTTCTTCTCTTTGTAATTCATCACCTTAAACATAATAGACCAGATTACTAATAATTTAAATGTCTGAGTAAATATATTATTGGGGTGAGTTATAATTTAGGGATGTTAAGTGATTGAGAGGTTTTGCTCGATGAGTATTCTTTAATTTAACACCGTGTATGTTGGACTTAACATGTCATGGATTATTGACATATTATGTTCAACGTGTGGTTTCCATGGATTATTGGAACCATAAATACACTTCCACAATCAAGAACTGATTGAGATTAGAACCCTAAGTAAAGTTAAGGCTTGTATTAAAGGCTTAACACTTGGGAATTCCAATCAACATCAACTTTTGATGTGGGTGTTAATTTAATGCAATATAAAGAAAAGCTCAAGGATATCACAAGCTTAACTCCCTAATGATTAACTCACCCCAATATTTATCAATTTGTTAAATCAATTATATACAATCAATCATTTTAATTAAGCTCTGCACACAAACCCCCCTAATCAAAATACAATCAACTAAAAACAATTGACTATTACGAAGTACCATCACCGAGGATTCGACCAGAGTGCTGCTATACACATTAACAGAGAAAAGGAACCTTGACCGGTCGATAGGCGACAATCGACCACACGTTTCAAATGGCGCCGTTGCTGGGGATGGTGCTTTATGTAGTCATTAGTTTCTGGTTATTGTAAAAAAAAAATCCAAAAAAAGAAAAAATTTAAAATAAATTGATAAAACAACACAAAGAAAAACCCGTCTTCCTCTTAAAAAT
This sequence comes from Viscum album, assembly GCA_963277665.1. Classification (NCBI taxonomy): domain Eukaryota; kingdom Viridiplantae; phylum Streptophyta; class Magnoliopsida; order Santalales; family Viscaceae; genus Viscum; species Viscum album. Next base: position 954,094,273 of record OY728167.1, read on the forward strand.
TATAAACTGAAAAAATACAAAGAAAAAAATGTCTTCTTATTTCTTCCAAAATCTCTCTAAATGCCCCGTAGTCTTCCAAACAATCCCTCAGATTTGTTTGACCCTGAAATTGAGCGAACACTTTGCCAACATAGAAGGAACATCAGAGATACTCAAATAATTCAAGAACCAGTCCTCATCCAACTAGTTGAATTTGAAATGGCCAATCCTAGGGAACAAACCCTTAAAGAACTCGCTTCCCCTGATATGAATTATCAACCTATTGGTATTCAATATCCAAACATAGAAGCTGACTTCGAACTCAAATCGGGTTTGATTCATCTTCTCCCTCATTTTCACGGGCTAGCCGGTGAGGATCCACATCTCCACCTTAAAGAGTTCCAAGTAGTGTTCTCTACCATGAAGCCTCAAGGGGTTTCTGAAGAACAAATCGAACTCCGAGCATTCCCTTTCTCCCTAGATGACAACTGCTATGTCATGGCTCTACTACCTTCCTCTTAGTTCCATAACCACATGGAATGACATGAAGCGACTTTTCTTATAAAAATTATTTCCCACTTCTCGTACTACTTCTATCCAAAAGGAAATAAGTGGTATACGTCAATTCCCAAGTGAATCACTCCATGAGTACTGGGAGAGGTTCAAAAATCTTGTGGCAACCTACCCACATCACCAAATCCCTGACCAACTCTTGATCCAATACTTTTATGAGGGGTTATTGGCTATGGAGAGAACTGTCACAGATGCCGCAAGTGGTGGTTCTCTTGTTGATAAAACTCTTGCAGCTGCAAGAGATCTCATAATTAACATGGATGAAAAGACACAACAATTCCATACTCTAGCACATGCTCAAGTCAAACAAGCTCAAGATAATCAATTAATTGAACCGAACAAAATTACCGATTGGATGAGTGAACTTACAGGTCTTGTGCGACAACTAGCTGTGGCTACCAAATACCCAACCTCGTCTTCACCACAGTCAATGTTTCCTGGACTTGTCAAAAACTGTGGAATCTGCAACTCTCCATCTCATCCAACTGAAACATGTCCACAACTTGAAGAGGATCAATCCAATTCATCTGGACCAATGGAGCTCAATGCAGCATATGCTCAGCGGAACACCAATCCTCAACTAGCAGGTCAGTTTGTTAGAAACTTCAACCAACCTCACTTTGAGCCCTTATCCTCTAACTTTAACCAAGGATTGAGGTATTGTAACCCCATGTCTCACCCCCCTCAATTCCCTCCTCAAAACCCAAACCAATTCTAATATGGTCAAGGTGGTTGTAACTTCCATCAAACTTATCCTTTTGTTCCTCAACCTCAAAAGAACAATCCTCCTCCTGGATTCCATTATCCTAGTGAGCCTTCCCAATTCCAAAACCAATACAATCGATTTCCCAAGAACCAAAATCAGGGCAATCCCAACCAGGGACAAGCCTCTTCTTCCAAGCAACCATGGGAATGTGCAGTGGAAGATCTTGCCTCTTTCACCCGTTCTAGCCTTAAAAACATTGAAACTCAAATAGGTCAACTTGCATCCCACCCGAGCCAGCAACAACAATCAAATTCTTCCCAACTCCCAGCTCAACCATTACCCAACCCCAAGGGTAATGTAAGTGCAATTGCACTTAGATCAGAAAAGCAACTTGATATGCCTCAAGATAAATCCTCAAACCCTCTTTTAAATGTTGACCTAGAAAATGAAAAGAAAAAGAAAATTGAAAAGGAACCTGAATCCATTACCTCACCTCCTTCCATTCCACTTAGGAATCCAATTCCTTTTCCTCATGCTGTTTCTAAACCAAGGAAGTGCTTTGAACCTGATACTGAAATGCTCGACATGTTTAGACGTGTTGAATTCAACATTCACCTTTTAGATTCCATAAAACAAATTCCTAAGTATGCCAAGTTTATCAAGGAGTTGTGTACCCACAAGAGGAAACTTAGGACCTTTAAAAATGTTTCCACCCAGTAGTCCATACCCATTAAGTGCAAAGATCTAGGTATCTTTACGGTTCCATGCCAAATTGGAAGTTCCAACTTTTATGATGCACTCATAGACCTAGGAGACTCAATTAATGTCATGCCCAAATCCATATTCTCCAACCTTGGTCTAGGCCCCTTTCACCCAATGGGTGTTGTCATTCAGTTATCCAATCTAAGAATAGCCAGTCCTGAGGGAATAATTAAGGATGTCCTTGTCCGAGTCAATGATATTATCTTCCCTGCTGATTTCTATGTCCTTGACATAAAAGGTGAGACGAACTCTTCTCGATCTCCCCTAATTCTAGGAAGACCATTCCTCATGACTGTGAGAACCAAGATTGATGTCCATTCAGGCATCCTATCCATGGAATTCAGTGACCAACTGGTCAAGTTCAATATTTTCCAAGCCATGCGATACCCATCTGAGGATCACTCTGCATTCTCAATCCATGCTTCTGAGGACACTTCTAAGAGTCAATAAAACCCCAATCCACCATTTTCTTTATGTTCTAATGAAAAAGGATCTTGTGAAATCTTCACCATGACTAACAAAGTCATAAATGGTGAAATTGATGTTGACATTACAAATGCAAACTCCATTGATCTAAAGGATCTTGAAAACTATTTGGAATCTCATCTCACCTCTGACCTCCAATGCTCCAACATGGATAGTAATAAAGAAAATGAACTAGAATGCTCATTTGTTGATTCAAATCTGATTATCCCACATTCATCATTTCCTATCCAGGATTCTGAAAATTCAGTTATATGTGAGGTGAACCCCAAAACAATTTGTTTACATTGTCTTGATGGGAGAGAAGGTTGTGACATTTTTTCCCTAATTAATAAAGTGATCACTGGTGAGGTTGAAATTGTAAATTCTTTGGCGAGAAACATTGACATAAAGAAAATTGAAAATTTTATTAAGCATTATGACTCCACTGATCCTCATTACTTTACATCAATAAGTGATGAAATAAATGAGTCAAAAACAATTGGGATATTATACTGTGGTTCTATGTTATCTGATCCTTACAAAAATGAACCATCATAATTGAGCCATCTTCCTTAATTTACAAGCATATAAAACCAGCACTTTGTGGACAACATCATTCCTCAGGTTGAAGACCAAAGTGAGGATAGAAATATTCTCTTTCTAACCCCATTGAATTTCAAGCACACCAACAAGGATGGGAAGAAATTATCCATTGAATCATCAGGCCTCCCAAAGAAAAAGTTTTTCTAGAAGCACACTAGAGTTGAGAAAATACGATGGCCACCGTCATACTATGGGTAGTCCACTGCAACTATCCAGCTGTAGACAAATAAATGCAACGCTTCTTGGGAGGCAACCCATGTTTTCTTTTACTTTTGTGAAATTTCAATTTCTTTTTAGTTTTTCATTATATGAATAATGATTTTTCTTTTTCAGGTAACATCCCACAATCTTGGATCAAAATCGGCTTTAATTGGATCCCCAACTTCTGTACTCGACTCACCACTAGATGGAGATGGCGACCCGCCAAATCCAAACCAGGGGGAACCTCTTTCCCTTTAACTCTCTCTCTATCTCTTCCTCTCTCTACCTATTTCTTCTTCTTCCTCTCTCTTTCATTATTTTTACCACTTTCTTCATCAAACCCTTTTTTTCTTTATTGTGTGGGTGTGTATTTTAAAAAAACCTTAAAAACTAAAAAAAAACCATAAAACATAATCACTTAAAAAATAAAAAAAAATTAAAGAGTCATTCTTACTCACCACCGAGTTTTGAAATTTTGTACAACCATTTTGGGGAGTTAACAGACATGTTTTCATCTTAAAAATTTTGTATTTTCATTATGACTTTGGATAAATAATTTTGTTTCAAAACCAACACATTTTGAATGCTCAATTTTTGATTTGGAAAATGCTTTTCCCGAACCGTGAGGAACAACATTTGCTTTCGTGCCAAGGCCACCTATGACCATCTTTTCAAAATGTGTGTTTTCACCCCCATTTGTGAGTCTTGAGTTTGTGGACCTTCGAGCTGAATTTACTATCTTAGTGTGTATTAATATGATAGAGGCATTTTCTGAACCACATAAGAATCACAATAGCCAAATAGCCTCCCATTTCCCTTACATTAATCCTCATTTTGAAAGCCCCTTCGAGCCTACGAAAACCTTTTCTTTGATAGCCACATTACAAGCCCAATACCTTTTTCCACCCAATATCAACATGGATTTTCATTGCATAATTTTTTTTTGAAATTTAAGTGTGGGGGGGAATGGATTTCATTGTTTGGGTACCCTATTACTGATTTTCAACGAGTTATCATCTGCTTGAAGACAAGAATCCATTTCAGTGTGGGGGAGAGGTTTTCATTAAGTGTGTTTTTGGGAATGTAATGAAATTCTATTTATGTAATTTTGTAAATGTTATTGAAAATTGTTCAAAAAGAAATGATGAAAAAAAATCAAAAAAAAAAAATGAAAAAAAAAAATCAAAAAAAAAAAAATTGAAAAAATGGGTTGTGTCTTGGGTAGGTCAAAAATAACTCTTCTTCAACCTTTGATATTGTTATAACTATTACAATTAGTGTTGTTAGGAGATCAATCATGGGTTGGGTTATGAGTGTGAGATCTTTTCCAAGTTCAACTTTTGAAAAAACAAAGAAAAAAAAGGAGAAGAAAAAAGAGAACACTTGCATTATATTCTTATTGGGAGAAGTTCTGTGTTTTGTAAATATTTAATCTTCTCATTACCTTCATATTTTCTTCCTCTATTGTGTCTTTCTTTACACAATCATTCCCTTGTAAATATGTGTTTTCATTTCCTTCCATGTTTTATTTCAAAAAAAAAATGTGCATTGCTTTTTCTATGTTGGTATTTTTACCCTCTTATTATCTCTCTTGGAAATTATATTACTACCGTCCCATAGCCATAGAAAAACCCATTAAAAATACCTCTTGATTATTGTTCACTTTGGATAGGGATTTTAAGCTGAGAGATCTTTTCAAACTCTAAGATTTTCACTTTTGGTTGGTGAAAGAGTGAACCTCCACAAATGAATTTTATCATCTTGAGAGGTGTGAGTTTTGAGTGTCCACATTTTCCATTTCTAAATTTGAGCATGAAAAATTGAATTAGTTTTGGAACATTGTTTCTGTAACAACTTGTGGTGGAATTCAAAATGGATGAATGAAATATTCTAAACCTCCCTTGATTGGAAAAAACAAAATTTTAATATCTGTTGGTAAGTAAAAATGATTTTGTCATGTTTTTAAATTTGTTGCACATGAGAACATGCACAAAACTAAGTATGGGGGATTTGATGTTATTAATATTTTCATGACTTATTATATTCCCACTTTACTTATTTTATATGAAATGTGCATAATTTGTGTGAAATATTAATGTTTTAATATTAAGTATAATTTTTGAGCATTTTTAGAAGTAGTCCAATTGAGTCAGTTTAATGTTTTAATAATAACTATCACTACACTGATCTAAATTGTGTAGTTCTTGTTTTTTAGTATTATAATTTAAATATAAAACATTTCATTAGAAGGTACCATGAGCCAATTCATCCATTTGAAGGGTCATATGGTTCTCACAAACAAGACCAAAGAATCTGTGAACAAACTGGATCAGACGTGAAGATTGATTTACTGGGCTCAATAAAGAATTCCAAAAATATTAAATCTTCACAATAATTTGGGGTAAACTACATTTCATCTTGGATAAAAATTTCAAGGCCCAAATCTAAGTACAAGGGGCCCAAATGAAGTTTTGAAGTCCAGCCCACCATTCTGGACGAGAATTAAAATTAGTATAGTATGCATAACATATCTCATGATGTAAGCATTAAATCGAGCTGATATTTTGCAATGTGAAAGCGGAGATATAGGTGGACGACTTTGTTTAAGAACCCATTCGAATTTGAAGGCATATTAATATTCAAAAACCCTTTCACATTCTTGACTTCAAAAAGACTGAATTGAAATGGACAGTTTTACTCTGTTTAATAAACCAGACATAACTTTTGATACTTAATTCCAAATGACTCCAAATTTTGAGATTTGTCATAAAACTGTATTGTCTACAACATTGTAGAAGGAGATTGCTCTAGATCCAGCTGTATTGATGTAAATATCTGCGAGACAAGTGGATGGGTATTTCTGGAATGTAAATAGTCCACCACCTTGGGCTATAAATACATCCCCTCCTCCCCTTTCAAAAGGGTTGGAATTTCAGAGAAAAAGAGGATTTATTGGAAGTACCAAGGCCCTTACAAAGGCTTGGGAGGATATTAAAAACTCAAATTTTCACTTGATAATCCCTTCCTCCTCTCTTTGTTTTCATTTACTTTTTCATTTTTCTTCGTTGTAATTTTGAAAGTGTTTGTCTTTGTAATTCTGTTTTAATGCAATTTTCTTGTTCTTAATTTCTTATTCTCATCCAAATTATGTATTTCAATATTAATGTTCTTATTTTAGTTTAAATAAATCTTAAATCCATCATATTCTTTTACTTTATTATTCAATAAAAAGTCCGGTTTTATTTACTCTCATCATCGTTCGTGTGTGTGTTCGGCGCACAACTCTTTTCTTATCCCTATATTTTTCTTCTCTTTGTAATTCATCAACTTAAAAATAATAGACCGGATTAATTATAATTTAAATGTATGAGTAAATATCTTATTGGGGTGAGTTATAATTTAGGGATGTTAAGTGATTGAGAGGTTTTGCTCGATGAGTATTCTTTAATTTAACATTGTGTATGTTGGACTTAACATGTCATGGATTATTGACCTATTATGTTCAACATGTGGTTTAAATGGATTATTGGAACCATAAATACACTTCCACAATCAAGAAATGATTGAGATTAGAACCCTAAGTAATGTTAAGGCTTGGATTAAAGGCTTAACACTTGGGAATTCCAATCAACAACAACTTTTGATGTGGGTGTAATTTAATGCAATATAAAGCAAAGCTCAAGGATATCACATGCTTAACTCCCTAATGATGAACTCACCCCAATATTTATCAATTTGTTAAATCAATTATTTACAATCAATCATTTCAATTAATCTCTGCAAACAAACCCCCGTAATCAAAATACAATCAACTAAAAACAATCAACTATTACGAAGTACCATCGCCGAGGAACATTAAAAACCTAAATATGGAATAAACTCTGACAAGGGGAGGATTGAGTTGTGGGTGTAACCTATAAAAACTAATACCATATTTAGAAAGAGAGTAACCATACATTTCTAATGAGTATAATCATGGAATATAAATTTAAGAAATGGAACCTGCAGAAATCGATGAGCCCCACACATATATTCCAAAATTGTCAAACTTTATGAATAAATTATAGACCACCCACCTTAGGGTTGTATGATCCTTCTCCTCCAGAATTGGCCCTTGATTTGGGTTAGATTGGAGTAGATCTAAGAAAAAGAGAAAAATTCTCATACCTCGATATCTCATCCGAGAGAAAAAGAGACAAAGAATGGCTCAAGGGGACTCAAGCACTTACTGTTGTGCATCCATCATGTTGAACAGAAGCTCGATCAGTTTTCGGATGAAGGAGATATCTTGATTCCAAGGTTATATCTTAAAAAATATCCAAAATGGGAGAAAAATAAAGTAATCTTATATAATCTCAGTTTAGGGAAGATGGAGGTGGCTTAATTAGATCATTATAGGGGGAAAGGATAGTTTTCCCTTAAAATAGCTTGTGCATGATTTGTCTACACAGTTTTACAAACCGTGCTCAAACTATTCACAGGTACTTGGGAAGGAGGGGCACTCACATGGTTAGGCTGCATGGCTGTGAACCAACTATGTGAGGTGGGTTTTTTTGAAAAAACACAATCCTCACGGTTTTCCAAACCATGCAGGAATTCCACATTGTTTACTCTAAACTATGCACCATGCCCGTTTTTCTCAAAAAGATGGGTTTCAGGCTCTGAACATGACCCTAACACCTCTAAAACCTTTTCTAACCCCATAGTGAACCATATTAGATCAAATGTAATGGCTATACTGAAAATTAAAGTATCCTTACCTGAGTGAACAACTAGTTTCTTACAATCTCCCACCTTAAAAAAATTCAACCTCGAGTAAACCTTCCATGGATGGGGAAATGTTGTCTGAGAAAATCTATGACCATTGGGAATGTACATCAACTTCACTCTCCCAAGCCTAGTCCTATACTCGGTCATGTCCTCTTAATTCCCACACTAGATGGAAATACCAGCCTCAAAGAATCTTCTTGATTCTGTCAATGATGCATAATAGATACTCCTCAAAGGTAGCATCAACATATAACTATAATTCCTTGGGATCAAAGGTATGAGAAGGATCAACATGATACTGGTGAATTTTTGAAACATGAAATATATCATGCATGACATGGTAACTTCGAGACAGTAGAAACCGATAGGCTACCATCCCGACCCTCTCTATAATTTTAAAAGGCCCTAAAAAACAAGGCGACAACTTTCTCTACTTTTGTAACCATCTATGCCCTAGCTTGGGCGATACCCAAAGGAAAACATGATCCCCGAAATCAAAATAAATAGGTCTTTGATAGTGATAGAAATATTTTTTTTTTCTAGACTGAGTAGTATTCATACTGTTTTTGATCAGTTGAACTTTTTCTTAAATCTCTTGAATGAGACAAGGAAAAAATAGGTTTGCCTCACCCGCCACTAGGCAACACAAGGGTAAATGACATGGCCAACCATATAAGGCCTCAAAAGAATCCATATGAATTTTTTCTTGAATGTTGTTTTTATAGGAGAACTCAATGAGAGGGATATGCTTCTCCCAAGAACTGCCAAAATGAAGGACACAATCTTGGATCATATTGTATATAACATGTATTGTCTATTATGATTTTCCATCAGTCTAAAGGTGAAAAGATGTGTCTATAAGTACTTGAGTTCCCATAGCCTTCTACAATCACTACCAGAACTATGATCTAAAACAAGAATCCTGATCTGAAATGATAGTATGTGGAAACCTGTTTATTCGTATGATCTAACAAACATACAATCTTCCCATATCATCAACTAAGAAAGTATCATGAATAGGAATGAAGTGGGTTGATTTAGTTAGTCATTAAATGACTACCCATATAGTATTGTTTCCCCTTGGCGACCTAGATAACCCAACTAAAAAATCTATAGAAACATATTCCCATTTCCATTTCAGGATAGGAAGCCACCGTAGCAATCCTGCAGGTCTCTAGTGATCCACCTTCACCGACTAATAGGAGGAACACCTAGTGATAAATCCTAATATCCGGTGTTTCATCCCAGGCCATCAATACTGGCTTTACATATCTCAATACATATTATAGATGCCTAGATGAACTACCCACTGAGAAGTGTGGGACTCATTCATCAACTCCTCTCTCATATCTGTAGGAACTTAGATACATCCACATATATACAGTATGTTGTCTCTTTCCACACACCAATCCATAGGTGGTTTATCACCTAATATACTCTCATGGATAACTAAACCTTCAGAATCTGAAAATTTTATACTCATCACCTTCTCAAGGAGGGAAGAGGTAAATGTCAAGGATGAGAGGTAGGACTGCTCATGAATATCATGAAACTCCAAATGTATCTCAGAAAACATGGAAATAAATTTCCATTCATTACTAGATTCATGTACAGAATGTGCTTGAGTTTTTAACTCAATGCATCTATAACCACATCTCCCTTCCCAAGCATATAGGAAAGCTCAAAATAATAGGATTGTATATATTCAACCTATCTATATTGTCTAAGTTTCAAGTCATGCTGTGAAAAGATATATTTGAGGCTCTTGTGGTCCGTGTACATCACAAAGTGCTCACCCATCAGTTAATGTCTACATCAACGTAAGGCATGGCCAACTAATACTAGCTCAAGGTCATGCGTTAGGTAGTTTCTTTCATGAGGTATCAATTTTAGAGATCTGTATGCAACATATCTTTCTTTCTACATCAACAATACTCTTAGGATAATGCTTGATGCATCATAGAAGATGGTATAACCTATACCTGGCTATAAAAGATTCATAATAGGTTCTGATACAAGCCTCCCTTTCTACTCCTGAAAGGCTTTCTGAAATTCTTCTGACCTTAATAATGTGACACCCTTCTTTGTAAGACCAATAAACGATGAATAAAAGAGAGAAAAGAATAGTATGAAACGCCTATAATATCCAAACAACCCCAAGGAACTCTATATATCAAACACATTCTTAGGATGCTCTCAGGAAACTACAATACTAACCTTTTCAGGGTCAACCAATACTTCTAATTCTAAAATAATATAGCCCAAGATGTGAAATGTGTCGATCCAGAAGTGGTACATAGAAATATTTACGTAAAGCTAATACTCTCTTACTATACTCAGAATGATCTCAAGATGTTTGGCATGGTCTCTATGAGTGTGAGAATACACTAAGAAGTCATCCACAAATACCACAACAAAAGAATCCAAATAGGGGTGGAAAACCCTATTCGTTAAATCCATGAAAATGGAAGGCTCATTAGTAATACAAAATGTCATAACAAGGTACTCATACAGACCATACCTACTATAAAATGCCATTCAAGGTATTTATGATGGCCAGACTTTCACATGATGATAAACCGATCTTAGGTCGATCTTAGAGAAGATATTTTCTCCTCGGAGCTGATCAAACAGATCATCTATTCGAGGAAGTGGATATTGGTTCTTGACCATAAGCTAGTTCAACCTTCTCTAATACACGAATAGACGTAAGGTTTCATCCGCCATCTTAGAAAAAACACTAGTGAACCCCAAGAGTATGTACTAGGTTGTATAAAGCCTTTGGTCTCTAAATCACCTAACTGCCACTTGAGCTCCTGAAACTCTATAGGTGTCATACTATATATAATAATGGACACTAGATCCGCTTCTTGAACAAGATCAATTGTAAGATCTACCCCTATATCATGAGGTAAGCTAATAAAATTATTTAGAAATACATCCCTAAAACAATCCACTAATTAAGGGAAATAAGTTTGTCGTAAACATTGATCTTCCAGAAATAGATTTTCGATCTGGGCAGTCACTCCACCTAGCCCATGATGCTTTGTTCCAGCTCTACCAGCCTAGACATCCCACTCAACCTTTTGTATATAACCGCTTCCCTCTGGTGATGTAAAAGATACTCTACGGTGATAGTAGTCTACAAAATCATGATAGCGAACCAACCAATCCATTTAAAAAAAAACATCAATGACTATAATCTCAAAGACAAAGAGTGTCCATAAAAAAGGTTAAATGACTTTTTTAAGGGTATAGTCCCTACACTGGAATATTCCCTCTATTCGTACCTCTAATGGCACATCTAGGGTCATTACACCATAGTGATACTGTATCTTCAGTCCGAGACACTCCACAATGGATACAGAGATAAAAGTGTTTGGAGAACTTGTATCAAACAAAGCCGATACAATAGAAGGGGATATTAGAGTAATACCTCATAATGTATAAATGACCATAGCTTGATCCTCAGGTATTGTCTGTAGTTTATGAAACTACCCTGATCCATGTCCCTTTGCAAAAGATGGACTACTAGTATCAAACTGCTCTGCTGGCGCTACTGAGGATCAGGGGTCTGGCTAGAATAGACATGACCTCCTCCTCAGCCATACCTACTAGTGATATTCCAACTTCTCACCTAACATGGTGTAAAATAACTCACTCCTAAAGGTGGATCTGGCATAGATCATTGTCCACTCAAAGCTGGTGGAAAGGTCTTGCAAAAATGCTAAAGATTCCCCATACAGTCGCAAGCCCATCACTCTAGTGGGTCTCTATCACACTGAGGATTCAAATGACCCCTCATCCACACTGATATAACACTTTTTATCTATCTAAATGGATACTCTAGTTGTCACTGATCTCACAAGAAACTTCGAGAGAACGCTTCCTACCACCAGAAGAACTACTGGCCTAATGTAGCAATAGTTATCTTTGCTCGGTATTATTTCTATCCCTTAGGTTTCTATCAGTGATAAGAGCCTAATCAACTATTTCATAAAAGGTAGGTGGGTGAAATAAATTTACCTACGTACGAATGGTATACTGGAGCCCATCCTCAATGTGTCTAGCACTTGAAATCTCATCACCAGCTAAAAGCCGTGCGAAGCACTGCAACTCTGTGAAACATGCTGAATACTATATAACTGACCTAGAACCCTACTCAAGATGTATGAACTCTCTTGATATTTCATCTCTCAAAATTTTAGAAAATAACTGATAATATAATATTATCTTGAAGTCATCCAATGTCATTCCTTGATGGTGATTGGCTTGGGAAACCACATCCCACTGACGTTTGGCTGAATCCCAAACCTTGTATGTAGAAATCTTGACTATTAACTCTAGAGGCATTTCAAAATGCTCAAAGATAGATATAATGGCCTCTAGCCAAGGCTCAGTAGCCTATGGACCATAATCCCCTGTGAATGTAGGAAGAAGCTACTTCTGGAATGCATGAGCTAGATCATCCATCGTTGGTGCAAGCTGTGGAGCACCATGAATAGACTAAATAAAACGTAGGAAACTACCATGAACATGGTTATCATTTCCAAAATTAGGTATAATAGGCAGTGACTCATGTGGAACTCTTAAAGGTAATATTATAAGCTCAAGTCCCACCATGCCTGGAGCATGGCTGTCACCACATTCCTAGCATACGATACGAGCATGTCATGGCGGCATTGGTCTAAAAATGGCAAGAACATGCCTCAGAACAAGCTTATATGAAAAGAGATATTATCACTATAAGAATATGAACATAAGAAAACTCTCTACCCAAGGAACACTTTCCCAACTACCCACTTAGACGACCAAGTATTAGTGAGTGCTCATGTGTAAGTTTCATTTAATTTTTCATTTAATTTATAGGTTAACTCCTTTACCTTTCATAAATATGGGAAGGTAGGATAAGGAGATATAACCATTTCATTTTAGATTCTATGATTTAATTCATAATGGATATACATTTATGATGAATTAGTTCCCATACACCTATCACTTGAAATGACACCCATTTATCTATAGCATAATGGATCGACTTGGTAAATTACTCATCCCCACCCATGAGGGCCCATAAACCTCATGAATTGAGACATGAAACCACTGAATCACAACCAATTGTAATACAAGCATAAGACAACTATCACAACATCACTCATCAATCAAAGACATATCAAGAAATGCAAAGTAGTGAAATGAACCTATATGGACTGGCAACATATATGACATGTAAATTCTATGTGCCTATAATGATGCATGTAACAATGCTCCTTAACTTCGTATCATCAGGCCAAAGTTGAAATAAAATCCTCAAACAGAGTAATAATCAGGAACACCACACAACATGTGCATCACCGAACTGTGAAATAATATCAACTTTAATAGGCAAAAGAAGATTAATAATTAAAATTTAGGCAACTTGGTTTTTACCCTGAACTTGGGTTTGTGACGCCCATGAATGGATTATGACCAAGTCCCAAGCATTCTTGATCTCAAATATATTGTCTATAAATAGTAAATAAAGGAAATAAACTCTTTTGATACCACTTTGATTCATCCTAGACTTGAATGCTACTTTAGGATGCCCTATGCCTGGTGGGAAACATGTCCTCAAGCACATCTCCATGAATGACAGAGGTTTACAACTAACATCAAGGGCCTATGGTGTGTCCATGGGGAGACTATTCCCTAAATACAAAAGTGTAGTTCATTGGGTGAAAGTAAAAATAGGTGAATAACAGAATCAATATAAGTGAATAGAAGGCACACTGGAAAAGTAGAGACAACAATAATAATATCCAAAACAACTGTAATACCATTCAACAATACATGATGATATGTCATGTACCAGAAAGCTGGAAAACATGGATATAAGAATAGGCATAACATGCTATAAAAATTATAAATGAAATCAAATAATATCCAACTCAGTCATCTTCTATCAAGCTCCATACTAAACAACAAGCAATGAGTTGTTCAAAGTCGTATGCTTCCATTTGTTAACACCTACAACCATGTAATCTGCCCCGGGTACCAAACAATGACCGGAGAGAGTGAGATAAATCTCATTGGGACACCACCAACAATATCTATAACATCCAGCCCATGTAATGGAAATGTAAAAGTGTGAAAGAATGCATATATAAAGTAATCAAGTACAACATAACTAAATACCCAAGTACATGCTTTAGCCCTCGACTGGTGTCTGAACATGTATCAAGCCCATTTAATTAAGTAATTACTAATTTTATATTAGTAGGTCTTTTGAGTCATATCTAACATAAGCATCACCTCGTGATAGTATAAATAGTGAAGGTTTCAAGATGTAACAAGGAAACCTGATGAATGATATTTAGTAGTGAAGTCCCAAGGTAATAACCAAGGTGATGTAATCCTCAAGGGCCACTAACTCAGTAGTATCTGAGTCTAGATAATAAGTAAGAGTGTAATCCAAGGATTATTTTCCAAGTAATTCCACAATGAGATGCCTACAGAGTCCAAGGAGTGCATCCAAGGTAAAATGGGGCTAAGAAAGGACTGGGCCCGATGGGATTTAACCATGGAACCTCCTTGTAATTTGTAGAACCAAAGAGTGTATCCAAGCCACCCTAGATCCAAGGAGTGTATCGAAGGAATCTTTTAGTACTACATGAAGGATCTTATGGTATCATATTGGGCATCCAAATATTAGAAAAGTTTTGGGTTCTAGGTGGGTCTCAACCTAAGAAATCCATATCCTTGAATCGAAATAGGGTTCCCAAGTGATCATGGTATTCTATGATCAGAATCCTAGGTGAGATCGAGTCAGTCCATTCCTATTGGATAGTGAAGTCATATAATAATTCAATTAGTTCAAGACTTTCCTTTCATTAGTATGATAAGGTCAAGTTGCTTGCAAATGTTTAATCAAGTCATTTGGTTCAAGCCTTACCTTTCATTAGTGTGACAAGGCCGAGTAGCATGCAACCATTCATTTAATCAATTTAAGAATAATCCATATCCAATGTTCATTCCGATACCTTCCATTAATATTTCAAGTAGTGCTAAAGATATGCAACCTGTTATTTATTTACATTTATGGCCAAGTTATATACTTAGTTTACTTGCTAATTCACAATTCACATTTCATCATCAATTTGAAGCACTTAACTTAGGTGGGTCAACTGGTAATCATACATGGTAATTTTAATTTTTTAATTCACAATATAAACATTCCATTTAATATAGAAAGATTACCCTTATAGAGGTCATGCGAAGGCACACCCGAATGGTGGCTCAAACGTGTCAAAACATTAAAAACCCAAATAAGGCATAACCTTCAACAAGGGGTGGATTGAGTTGTGGGTGTAAATGCTAAAAAATGATCACATATTTAGAAAGATCATAACCATATGGTTCTAACGAGTATAATCATGGAATATAAATTTAAGAAATTGAAGCTGAAAAAATCGGTGGGCCCCACACGTATATTCCAAAATTAACGAACTTTAGGGATAAATTATAGAACATCTACCTTAGGGTTTTATGATCCTTCTCATACGGTATTGGCCATTGATTTGGCTTAGATAAGTGTAGATCTACAAAAAGGAGAAAAAAAATCATACCCTGATATATCGGTTGAGAGTAAAATATAAAGAGAACATATCAGGAGGACTCGAGTGCTTACCGTTTCACATCTAATGTGATGAAAAAAATCTAGATCGATTGACAAATGAAGAGATCTCTTGATTCCAAGGTTAGATATTGAAAAATATCTAAATGGGAGAAAAATAGGTTAATATTGCATCATCATAGATTAGGGAAGATAGAGGAGGCTTAATTAGAACATTAAGGTAAAAAAAGAAAATTTACCCTTGAAATAGAATGGGCATGGTTTGTCCGCACGGTTTGACAAATAGTACACAAACCATCAACGGGTACCTAGGAAAAAGGGGGGCTGGTATGGTTAGGCTGCACAAACATGCGCCAACCACATGAGGTGGCTCTATCCGAAAAAACACAATCCACACAGTTTTCCAAACCATGTAAGAATTCCATACGGATTACTCTAAATTGGGCAACAAGCTTGTTTTTCTCAAAAAGATGGGTTACCATATTTGAAATTTTCCCATAAAACACTGAAATCTTTTCTAACCCCTTAGGAATTTACATTAGGTCCAAAGTAATGATTAGAATGAAAATTAAAGGATGCACACCTGAGTGAAAAACCAGGTTCTTACAAGGTTATTCCTCATACCCCTATATCTTTCACTCAATATTGTTTAAATGAAATAGTAGAAAATAATGATGATTATAGAGTTAAACCTAAATGGCGTACAATACATAGAAATGAAAAAAATCTACATCTATATTTTATTTTACCTATTTTTCCAGACTCCATAGTTTTCCTTATTGAGGGAGATTAAAATAATCCTCTTCTTAATAAGTATCTCATGATATTGACTATAGATTATGACCAAAGACATATAAACAAGCTATTTATTATATATTTCTTTCTTTATATAATGAATCAATTAATGATGCAATGGATTTCATTTTGGGAAATAATACTTGGGTTAATATGGATTTACTAAGATTCTCATAACCTATTGGTTGAAAATGAGTTTTCATAAAGAGATGTGATTATAATAGTAACATTCAATCTTTTAAAGAAATTCTTGATACCAAAGGTTTCAAACAAAAATATGGGATTGATTATTTTGATACTTATGCTCCTATAGTTTAGATTACATCAATAAATATTTTTTTTCATTAGCATAAATTAATCATTTTCATGTACCTCAAATGGATGTTAAATCTAATTTTATAAATAGATACTTAAAAGAAGATATTTACATGGAACAAATAGAAGGTTTTGTTTTATAAGGTAATGAAAAGAATGTATGTAAACTAGTTAAATCTATTTATGGACATAAACTATATTTTAAGAAATGATATAAATAATTTGATTCTATTTTTTAATATTATAGATTTACCTAACATGGATAAATGTTCTTATTCAACGTTTATAAAAGAATACAGAGTTCTTATGTTTCTATATGTAAAAAATATGTTAATTTTTGGAAGTAATATGATTTATGAGAATGAGGGAAAGAACTATCTATCTACTATGTTTAAAATAAAGGATCTTAGAATTATTAATACTATTATAATTATAAAAGTTAAAAAATATAGTGGGGTTATTATTTAATTTAGTATCATTACATAGAAAAAATGTTAAATAAATTTGATCATCTTGGTTTCCAGGATACTAATACTCCATTTGATTATAATATAAAACATGTTTTTGAACTTGAGTATGCTAGTGAAATTGGTTATTTAATGTATGAATTGTATTTTACTATACATGGTATTTTGTTATTAGTATATAATATGAGTAGATATACATGTAATTATAGTGGATATTATTAGATATGCATAATGAGAATCCTTGGATACCTAAGAAAGACCGAAGATTTATGTTTATACAACAATGATTATCTAGATTTATTATACACTGATTCAAGTTGGATTACATGTATTGCTGATAATAAATCCACATATGTATGTTTTTTTACTCTTAGAGTTTGTGTTATTTATTGTAAGAGACATAAAAAAATAGATATTTCACATTCGACCATGGAGTCCAAGTTAATCACATTTGCAGCATGTAGAAAAGAAGATAAATAAATTAGTATTCTATAAATATATATTATATTATTCCATAGTCTAATGCCTCCAATCTCTATCAGTTGTAAAAGTAAAAAAACTTTGTCAAATGTATATAGTTTCTTGTACACAGTAAAGTTTATACATACAAGTTTGAGACATGATTATGTGAGATAATTATAACAACATTGTATTATAACAATTTTTTATGTAAGATTATATAAAAAACATGTTGATCCATCTAAAAAACCACTAATTATAGAGATCATTCATCTATATAATAAATATATGGGGTTAAAATCCCTAAAATAAATTATTTTTCAATGAAAACTAAACAATTTCTTTCAGTATACCATTATCCTAGTGTTTAATAGGTGAAATCAATTTTAAAATATGATTGTTGAAATTGAAAATTATAACCCAAAGTACTTGGTTCCAATATCATATATTATTACTAGAGGATGAGTTATAAACTCATAACAAAATAACATGTATTTATGAGTTATGGATTTTAATAGTGGAACCATATTGTAATATTTTCCTATGTAAAAATTGAAGTGGTGCTACTTCTTATAAGAGTTAACGGGTTTAGTCAGTAGAGTTTTCATGAAAAGGATATAAGAACAAGTAAATAAAAGTTTTAAGAAACATGATGTTGGATGGAAATATCATTGTATGTATGAAATCTCCAGTTTATCTTAATGATTAACTAGTTTAGTGTCTCTATAACTTATAAATCTAATAATAGTTTGAGATATTGATACTAAGTAAAGAATTAAACTGAAATATACCTTTATTTTGTTTAATTATTGACAAATGATATTGGGAGTTAAATTTTTTTTAATAGAATTGGGGTATTTTTATAATTTTAAACATAAAATAAAAAAATAAAACAATTTTTGATGGAACCACATTTTTTGGATGTTTGAATTGATAAGGTGGACAAAACCATGTGGAATCCCACTTCAGAAATGGGGAAAAAATTCTCCAAGATCCTATATTTTAAAAAAGGTAACTGGGAAGTGGGTTTCTATATGTATATATATGTGTGCCAAAATTAATTAAAAGTATCTTTGAATATATATTTTTAGTAATATGTATATATTATATAAAAAAAAACAAAATATAATATTTTATAAAAACTGAATAATGACTAGATTTGTCATAACATTTGGATTTTGATATTTCAAAATCTGATCAATTTACTCTCTGGAATAGTTCCCATGTTTTGATTGAATCAAAGTGTCCATTGAACAAAATAGTGAAATCTAATCGGTGTGAATCACACCAATTTTGATTTATAAAAAATGGGATGATGATATCATCAATGAATTAATCTATTCAATATGAAATTATCCTGATAAATTATCCTATCATTGATTCTATAAAGTTTTCAGAAATTTTTGTTATTAATTCCAAAAAATATTGGTTAAATCCTTAAGGGATGTTTCCACTGAGAACCCTACACCAAAAAGTGGGGGTGGATCAAAATCTATTGGATAGTGAATTTCATTCATGCATCAAGATTCATAGTTATTTATATATTCTCTTCCCACATTCTTATTTTCTAATATACTAACTCAAACATTTCCACCAAGACAATGCATAACCGATGAAAAGTCTTCACATTCTCATAAAAACACTATCACTAAGGATAGAGAAACAATATCGAGGAGGTCCTCAAGAACCATCAAATAAAAAACCCCCTCACAGAGATAGTTATGAACTCAACCATATAAAATCAACTATGAAACTAGCAGATCCATTATAAATAAAAACACTGAAAAATGACTCACACTATAGATAACTTTCATATCTTCTTTGTCTCTTGACACACTAAAATGTTGTCAAATCAATTATTTTTTACCACCATTACATTGAGCCACAACTAATAATGATATGACATTTATGGATTATGAAAATAAATCACACAAAAATAAAATTCAATGAAATTGAAAAACTCAAACCAAACCAATATCAAACTAGAAGGGACCACCCAGTACCAAAGAAGAAGAAGAAGACACTATTGCTAGCCTAAACTCAAGAACCATCACAAACATCCCTAAGAACTAATAATTCGAGACTAGATTTGATGTATTAGAATGTTATATAAATAAATAATAGAATAGTGGGAGTGTTAGTGAGTGATACCATCATAGATACCACTAATAAAACTCAAAGGATAGATCAACTAGATGCCACCACCACCATCGACCCAAACACCAATGAATATTGGGATGCTAGACCAAGAATAAGGTATGGCATGATGCAACAAGAAGAATGCTGAGTAATGAGTGGAAATAATTCCCTTAATATAAATAATCAAAAAAAAAGAGAAATTGAATTGTGGGAAATTCATACAATATAAAAAATCATACACATACACAAAATGGGTGTTTGTAATGGCCCATAACTTTCCACCAAGTACTTTGTAAAAAATATGGTGATTTAAGTATCAATGGAAAATACAAATGCGTTTTCTAGAGAAATAGATGAGTTTTATGGTGTTTTAGTATTAAAAGGGGTGTTTTAGATAACTTTAAAAATGGAATATCTCTTAACTATTGGTATATATCTAAATTAATATAAAATATATGATCTAATTTTAGATATCTGAATTAATTGTAAATATCTGAACTAATGGTAGATATCTAAACTAATGATATATCACTAAACTAATGATAGATCTATGAGATAATGGTATATCTATGAACTAATAGTAGATATTTGAAATAATGGTAGATCTTTGAATTAAATGTAGATCTATTTACTATTGGAATATCTCTAAAGTAATGGTAGGTATCTGAACTAATGATAGATCTCTGAACTAATGTTATATGTATGAACTAACTGTAGATATCTACAATAACTATAAACATATAAACTAAAGATAGATCACAAATAAAAGACCAATAAACTAATTTTATATCCCCAAACTAGATATTGATCACTGAACTAATAGTTGATCCCAAATATAGATCTATATTAAATCCAGTTCTCAATATTTTTGTAGTTTTTTTCTTTTTGAATGCTTTTGACAAAAAACCATATTAATTCCTTAAGTAGTGTAATTTAAAGTATTTTTACTGGTGTATAATTATATTTTTTTTAATATTAATAGTTAAAATACCTTTTAAATGGTTATACCATAAGTATTTGATGATATCTTGTTTTATTGGTTAACTAATCCGTAACAAATCTCACTGGTTTCAAACCTGGTCATTCTAAAGAGATGATCCTTCCTTTGTTAATTCATAATTACTCTCTTTTGATATGAGAGTGTCTCAATCCTTCTTACCTTGGGTTTTTGGAACATGTTTTCTTCACTCGATTTGATTTCCCATTAGGTGGTTCCATTTGGTGCTTGTATCCACTATTTTTGTTGCAGAAAATGTTGGTAAAGATTCTTTCTTCCACATAGGACTTACAATATTTATTTTTATGTGTATCATGTGAGATGGATTTATTATTATTCATACCAATTTTTATGGTTTAATTTTCTTTTATAAAGTTAAATTAATATGTTTAAATTAAACATAAATTGGTAGTGGAATGTGAAGAATGATCTTATGGATTTGATCTTATTGTTATGATATTGTTAATTAAATGTGATGAATGCTTTCTGAAAAGAGGTGGAAGTTGGGGGGGGGGGGTCCTTGCATTAATTTTTTCGATGTGAATTGTGTAATGCGTGTTTTGTTGTGGTTTATGAAAATAATAATATAAATTTACAATCATGTATACATCTTAAATGAATTGGATGCACCATGATCTTATGGATTTTGTGATAACACCATAAGAAAAATAAGTAGAATTGAATAAAACCCCCTCTCCCAAAATTTGGAAAATTCTACATGTGTGATGTGGAATGTGTTTTTGGGAGTGGATTGATGTTGTGTCATGTTTGTGTTTATTAAATTCTTGGATAGTTGATATGATGTGATATGTGTGTAGTGAGGTTAAAACTGTGGTTGTAGTGCAATTGTGTATTGGGGCTACGAAAGATGATTTATTCTCATTGGTATGTGGAAGTTGGGCTCTCATTTGTTGTGACATGATGGGTTATGATAATTTCCCATGTATTAATGGAATTATAAGTGTAATAATGATTTAAAATGGCCATGATTAATGAATTAATCGATGATTGGATTTGTGGTTTAAATAGTTAATGTTGATATATGAACTAATAAACTTTAATTAATTAACATGGTGTCTATTTTAATGGAATGGGTTGGTAACTAAAAATTTGGAAAATTAATTAATGAGAATGTAATACTAAAATATGAACTGTGGCTTGTGTTTTTATTATACGGGATTATGAGATTAGTCTTAGAAGCATAAGTGGAGGATCCTATCAGATGGATTTTTCCTTGGTAGTGACCACTTGAGATGGAGCTTGTGTGTTGTGGCTCAGTCTATATATACACAATACATCCTTAGAATTTATAAATGATACCCACCCATGTCAAGTACCATGTGCTTACACCAAATAGTTTGAAGTTTCTTTCCCAATATCTTGATGGGAGGATCAATGGATGGCCAACCCCATTTCCCTGCTCCCTCTACTGGGTGGTGAGAAGGGCATACATGGGATTTGATAGCCAGAAGTTAGAAGTGCAGTTGTCGAGATATGATGGAGATTTTTTTTCAATTGAGAAATGATGTGATGTGATGGAATGGGTGTTTGTGGGTGGAATTCGATATGCTGTGATGATATTTTGAAGAGGTAGGAGTGCCATGATGTTTTTTTGTTGGGAAGAGTGAAGCTAACAAGTAGGAATGTGTTGAAAGGTACCTTTCATGGATATACAAAATAATATGTTATTATACATGTCTTTCATTATTTGGTGAGAATTCCCTATTAAGGTTTCATTGGATAGTTGACTTATTTAGGTGTTGTTCGTTATGATGTTTTCTCATAGGTGAATTAGTATGCTCCTTTCACATGTTCATAAGAGACTTTGATTTTTCCTAATGAACATACTTGTATGCTCGACCATGTATAGAAACTGATTTTTAGGTTTCTAGGAGGACCTTTTGGACTATTCTAGACATTACTATCCCATAACTTTATTTAGTTAAACGTCGTTGCTTTAGTTTTCTTTTGGGTATTTACATTTAGAGACTTTTATCTATATCAGTTTTATTTAAACATGAATTAGGGCACATTTTTTGTATTTATTTAATATTATTTCATGGATTTTTTTTCATTTGATTTATCTTATCTCCTGATACAATTTATATTATATAGGGTAATGCCTCCCATACATGAGATATTTATACCCTCAGTTCTAGCCACCTTCACGGGGCCTATTAGAGGAAGAAATAGAAGTCATTATATATCTCTCCTCATTATGGTATCTTTGGAGGGAGGGGGTCTTGACAAAGTGGTATCAAATTTGATGGTTGACATATAGGATGATGGTTGGAGTTAGGCAGAGTGAGGATTTAATGGGTTGTTATGGAAATAGTTCTAGTTTTCCTTGGTGCATGAAATAGGCTATGGAGACTGGTTAGGACATGAGATTTTATCCCCCCATTTATGTAGTTCAAAAAATCTAAGCTTATTGAATGACCAAGTTAGGTGGACCTATTTACTCAGTAGAGACCTTGGAGAGGTACATTCATCATGATGTCTTATGTTTCTATTTGGTTTGTAATGTTTTGGAATGGTGAAAATGAAGTAAAATAAATTAAAATGAATCAAAATAAAATTACACACTATCAATTTAGAAAGTTCGTCTTTGTATTTAATACATGGATCCTGGTCATCATCTATGTGTGGCGCATGTAGTGGAGGTTCAAGAGGGTTACCTAATTGATTTTAGGATGGTTGATATAGTTAAAAACGATGATCATTGGAAGAGGATGTTATAAAATTTTTAGTAGAAAACTTTGGGGATGTATGAGGGTATAATTTATGATGTAAAGATAGAGAGATAGATAGAAGAGCTAGAGATCTCTTTAAATTTGATCTAAGATCCAACGGAGTACTGGGTACCCTTAGTAGGTTGTCAGATACGAGGATCTATATGTCAATGGTGGATGCTATACCTTGGTGAGTAGAAGTAGGTGGATTTTTCATGGGATGACTTCAATAAATAATTTAGAGCACAATTCTTTTCCTCGACCATGAAGGCTATGAAGAAGCTATAACTAATCTCCCTTTAGTAGAAAAATATGTTTATGCAGTATCTTAGGATCATGTTCAAATATCTTATGTGTTTCCCCCCAGATCATTTACCTAATGAAGAGTCTTATATGGAAAATATTGAGGATGAACTCAATCCTTTGATCTAATATGAATTTACTCCTATTACATTGTCAATATATTTGGAGGTTCTAAAGAAGGTAGAGGTGATAGAGCCGATGCAGTCATGATGAGGTTTACCACTAAATGGGAATGAGTAGGGATTTTTAAGGAGTAGAGTTTTCAGTGGTGGATCACAAGCCCCAAGGCCTTCGAGGTTTCGACCAGAAAGGAGTTTCCCTTAGCAGCATCCCTTCAGACCATATGAGGATAGTGGTTTCTTTTATCTTCTTGGGGACATCAAGCCAGGGTGTTTTTTATGGGATTCATGGTCATAATTGAGATTAGTTTACCGTGGCTACTCAAACATAGTTTGGTAAGGTGAAAAAATTCTGTGTTAGGATCATTCATAATTACCAGTGAAGACATTCTAGCCACAAAGACTATATGATTATACACGTGATGGAGTGGATGGAGAAGCTAAAGTCCAACCATAGAATATTTCTCAATATCTAGGAACTTGAACTGAGTGTGGTTATGGAGAATACCATTAGCATAAAGCTAGATAAGTTGGGTGTGGTCAGTAGCATGTAGAAATAGTAGAAGCACTAGAGGGTCTAGATATCATTAGAGGTACGATCAGTTTATCATAAAATTGTTCTATTATTTTTTTATTTTGGAGATTCACACCCCTTTGTTTCTCCCCCTCTAGTCTATTTTTTGGGACTATATATAGATAGGCTTCATATTCCCTTGTTATTGATTACACTTGTTCGAGGCTAGACCATCTTGTTTGATGTGTGTTGGGGATGTATATTGATGATGGGGAAACATTACTCATGTGTAGATATTTTCATGATTTTTATGTATTTGTATGATGTAATACTCAACATCAATTGATTTTATTATTTTATTGATATTCTCAATAGCTTCTGGAGGAGAGTCATGTTATCAGATTTGTATAGCTAGAGTGTGGTTTTTAATGGTGAGTATATTTTTCAGGTGATAATTATGTATGTAGAGACCATTATTTCCTTGGTGGATGAGTTATCTATGGAATCAGATGAAACAAGGATAATGGTGGTTCCCCAGGTTGTTAGAGAGTTTCTAGATGTTCCCCCAAGGAGGTTGGGTCACTACCCCCTTGACATTATATTGAGTTTGTAATAGACATGCATTCTGGTGATTCTCCAATTTCAATAAACCCTTATCATATGTAACCATAAAAGTTCCTAGTGTTGAGGATTCCAAAAGATAATCTGATGAAAAAAGTTCTATCTGGCCATGTGTGTCACTGTGGGGTTCTACAATGTTGTTTTTCAAGAAGGTGAATTATTATATGAGATTGTGTATAGTCTACCTAAGGTTGAATCGGGTGATGGTAAGGAAACATTACCTCTTCTGAGGATATACGTTATTTTTTTCCATCTGAGAGGGGTGAGATGGTTTTATAAGATCAATATAAAGTATGGATACCACTATTTTAGGCTAGAGGAGGGAGATATCCGAAAGTCATCCTTCTAATTAAAATATAAACACTTTAAGTTTTTAGTCATGTAATTTAGTGTTACAAACACACCAATTTTCTTCATGGAGATTATGAAATATTTTTTATATGAGTTCTTAGACTAGTTTGTCATCATATCCATTAACAATATCTTAGTCTACTCAAATTTAGAGTAGGATCATGACAATCACCTCAAAGATATTCTTTAGGAACTTCGACGCCACCAACTTTATGAGAAGTTATCCAAATGTCACTTATGGACATGATAGGTCCATTTCCTTGGAAATGTGGTGTCTTAGTATGGTGTTCCAGTAGACCCATCAAAGGTTTATACAACTTTGTCTTGGTAATCACCTGTGAATGTGGAGGGGGTTATTAGTTTTCTTAATCACATGGGCTATTATCAGTTGTTTGTACCCAATTTATCTCAAGATTCATCCTCAATAACCATGTTGACTAGTAAAGAACAAGATTTTATATGGAATGATCAACGTTAGGATGCATTAAACTACCTAAAGTGAAATTTTGTTAGGGCTTCAGTGCTTCAGTTTCTAGAAGAGGGTGTGTTTTTATGGTGTTTTTTGATGCTTAATTCCTTTGATTAAGATTCTTCTTAATATAAAAGAGGGAAGTGATATCTTACAAGACTATATATTTATGACACCATGATTATAACTATAAAATCCATGATTTGGAACTAGCAGTTTTTGTGTCTGTGTGAATGTTATGTCAACATTACCCCATTGGTAATCACCTTTTGGTATTCAGGTATCATAATAGCTTGAGGTATGTATTTTCAAAACATGATCTGAATCTGTGATAGTAGAGTTTGATGGAGTTTTTTCAAGAATAAGATTTTTATATCTTCTAAACCTCATGGAAGTGGATTATGGTGGACAATTCTTTGAGAATAAATTCACAGAAAAATATTGGTCGAGAGTCAGGGATGCTTGGAATGTGATGGAGGATGGAATCATTTCACATAGATGCATGTGTGGATTATAGTAGTGTTTGTTTTCTTAACATTATAGTGTAATATTACCTAATGTGGAAGGTGGGAGAGTTTTAGTGGGGAGACTCAAAGGTAGAGGTGATGTTTGATCATGTTATCCATGGTGATTCTCTAGAGGGATGATAAAAGGATGGCCATAAAAAGATGATTTTTAGGGTATGTTTTTTGTTATAGTAGTGATGTATGGTGGAGTCCATGAGATTCATAGATCACATTTATCATCATACTTGAGAGTTTCTAATATGTATCATTGCTGGTTATCACATATTTTTTGTACTGGGATGAAATGAGTAGCGGTGGGGTCTTTGGACTGATGTTTCATATGAAATAGTTAAAAGAAGAGAACCATGTTCCAAATGGGTTTTTTTAGCCATTGGATGTCCTCAAGTAGAAATGGGATGAAATATCAATGGAATTTGTCACAAGGTACCCTAAACTATGGGAGGGTGAGACGCTATCTTGGTAATTTTGGATCAGTTGACGAAATTAGATCAATTCCTAATGATGAAAGAGTTAGGCATAGTGGATGTTTTGAAATATTTGTATGTGTATAAGGTGGTGTAGCTGCATGGAGTTCTAAGGTCCATTGTCATTGATCTAGAAAAAAATATTACACTAAGGATATAAAGGGGATTACAACATTCTTTTGGAACTCAACTATACCCCAATACTACTTTCCACCCTCATATGGATAGGAAGATAGAGATACCTTACCAAACATAGGGGGCATGTTGTGAGTATGTGTCTTAGATTTCTGTGGATCTTGGTCATGAAACTCTCCTTTGGTTGAGTTTTCTTATAATAACATCTATTTCTGATCAATCGAAATGGATCTATTTTTAGATTTATATAGGCATCTATGTATTTTCCGATTGTGGTGGGTTGAGGATGGTGACTTAGTAGTCCTTAGTACGAATAGGGTGCCGATCATGAAAAAAATGGTTCAGTTAGTTTGAGATAGGATGAAAGAAGAAAAAGACAAGCATGAGTATTTTTATGATCATAGGAGGGGGACCTTTGAGTTCTATGTTGGATCCCATTTCCTCTTAAAGGTTCCCTCTCAACATGGGAAGTAATTATTCAACAAGGGGGATAAACTTTGACACTAGGTTTTTGGGCCCTTCGTGGTGTTGGGGTGTATTCTCTAGGTGGATTAATGGTTATAATTTCTACCTTGACTGGACCAGATCGATGATATCTTCAATGTGCCTCAACTCTATGAGTATAATTATGATGAATCACATGTCATTGAATTTTAGGAGTTTGATACTGAGTATGAATCAAAATTCATGGAGCAGTCAGGGGAGATCTAACGATATCAATAGATAATGATGAAATAACAGAACATTCCTTTGGTTTTTATGAAATAAAGGCATGATGGCATGGTGGAAAGTAATTTAGATCATGAGATGCATATGAGAGTTCAATACTTGAAGTTTTTTTTGATATTTTCCTGGTTGTGCTTTCTTATTGATGCGATGTTTGGAATATTCTATTTTATATATTATATGTGATTCTATCAATATGTGTGATGTGTAATAAGGGTTATAGTATATGAACATGAAGTACCTTATTTCTAATTGAGATGTATTGTTCTATGATATGGTTATATACATACAGGTGAGACAATGCTATATTGACATGGAGGATGAAGTTTTCTAAATCATAGGAATGAGGTACTATGGTTTTTTTTCATGTTGTGAGTGATTGGGTTTAAATTTTTTGTTGGTGGTGGTGTTTATGATATGAAGAGATCCTTAAGAGGAATCTTTATGGATGGTTATTAAGAAATTTTCTATTTTTTCTTTCCACGTTGGTTTTAAATTCTAGATGGAGAGAATAGTTTGAGAGGTATCTGATGTAATGAACTAGAACATTCAGTCTATTTTTGGGAAATATGGTCATTGAAGTGTCTAGGGGAATTCCAGAGGTGTTTGGTGGATAAAAGGAGTATATTTTTTGTTCTTTAGTGAAAAAATTGGGTTTTTAGATCACTGAACTAATGGTAGATCACAAATAACTAATGGTAACTATCAGAACTATCAGTAGATCTATGATCTTACTATTGATATATAAACTAAAGTCATATAACTAAACTAATGATAGATATCATATTCAATAATAGATATCTAAACTAATGTTAGATCTTGAAACTAATTTTGACATCCCAAACTCGTATTCCACTTAATAGGTGCCCCAAGCCCGCTAGGACACATAGACTCAATCGCATCACCTCGGAATCCAGAGGCTATTGACTAGTAGTGAGGGCCTAGGGTGTTTCCATGGAGAGACTATGACCTCAGTACTAGTGTGTAGAACAATGGATACTCATAAATAGAGGTAAATATTAGGAACAATATAAATAAATAGAATACACAGTGGAAATAGACATGGATAACAATAAATTAAATAACTCGAATAACATACAATACCTCATGATATTATACATCATGTCACTTGAAATCTGGAAAAAATGGATAAAAATCTCAAGAATATATGAAAAACCCAATGTAGAAATGGAAATATATAAACTATCCCAAGCATTCCGAGCTACATCTCGGTCATCTACTACTAAATCTATCCTATAACAACAATAAATCAAGTTCTAGAAGCATTATGTTTCCCATTATCAATACCTGGATACATGTAATATTCCCTAGGTAAAAATGGAACCTGAATAGGGTGTGAGATAAATCATAGTGGGCCACCACCAATGGTGTCTATAACATCCGGACTATGTAATGGATATATAACAATTTTCAGGCATGTATATATAAAGTAAATCAGTATAATGTAACTAAATAACCAAGTACCTACTTCATCCCTCAACTAGTATCTGAACCTATAACCAATTCATAAATTAATTAATTTCCAATTTATATTAATAGGTAATGTGAGGCATATCAAGCACTAACATCACCTCATGAGAGTATAAATAGTGAATGTTCTAACATATAACTAGGAAACTATAATTGATAATTAATATGAAGTGGTTCCATGGTATTCACCAAGAAAACCTAAACATCATGGGCTACTAACTCAGTAATAAATGAGTCTAGATATGGGGTAAGAGTGTAATACAAAGATCATCATCTAAGGCATTCCACAAAAATATGCCTACAAAGTCCTAGGAGTTATTCCACGGTAAAACGGGGCTATGAAATGACTTATTTTGATGGGTTTTAACCATGGAACCTACATGTCAATAATGGATCCAAGGAGTGTATCCACGATATCCTATAACAATAATGAAGTTATCTGATGATGTAATACTGGAATCTATAGGTAGACAAGGATCGGGTTCCCCGGAAGGTCTTACCCAAGGCAACCGAAATCCTCGAGTCGAAATGATGTCCTTCAGTACCCAAGGAATTCCCTTGGGAATCTCGGAGCAAACACAAGTAAAGCCTTCCTATAATTATGTCAAGTTCCATTTTCACAATGAGTAACCATACCTTTAATTCATTATAAAAAATCTGGCCATATGATTACTATGTCATTTATCAAGTTGTTTGGTTTAAGACTTACCTTTCATTAGTTTGATAAAGAGAAGTAGCATGAAACCTCTAATTTACCCATATATGTCACAATAAATTAATTTAGTTCATCCTCTACCTTTAACCAGAATTTTCAAGGGGTGCTATGTCATCAAACCAACCATCAATTTTCAATTAATGTGGCCAAGTCATATTCATACATCATACTTACCAATTCATCACTTTAATCAATTAATTAAACTTTGCCACTTACCTTAGGTGGGTCAATTGGATGTGGCATGGTACTTGGAATTCATCATTACATAATTCAATAGGAATTTAATATACAGAGGCTTACCATTAGTGTGGTCAATTTTGAGCACACCCGAACGATGAATCAAAAGTGTCAAAACACTAAATACTTAACTATGGAATATTTCCATACATGAGGTGTTATGTATTATGGGTGTAACCAAAAAAATTAACTAAACATATGGAAATTGAATAACCATATAGTTCTAATGACTATAAACAAGTAAGATAAATTCAATAAATGGAAGGCAATGAAATTGGCGTGCCCCACCTGATAATTTCAAAATAAACGAGACCACCCAACTTAGGAATGTATGACTATCATCATATATTATTAACCTATAATTCATCTTCAAATGAATTATATCTATGAAATGAGTAAAAACTCTTACACCTCAATGCCTAGGTCGAGAAAAACATATACGAATTGTGTCTTAAATAGACTCGAGTACATACCGTCGCACATCCAACGTGATGAATGTAAGATCAAATGGATATGGGATGAAGAAGATTATGTGATAACTAGGTTAGGCCTTAAAAAATATCCAAAATGGAAGAACATGGAGGTTCATCCCACTAGAAATCAGATTAGGTAAGAAGGAGGGGGATAATTAGATCATTAAAAAAAAGTAAAATTACCCAAATTTTTTCCCTATGCATGGTTTGGCCCCACGGTTTTCCAAAACATGGAAAAACCATGAAAGATAAACTCTATGAAGGTGAGTACCTCTCAGTTAGTTAACATATATTGAGAAACCATGCACTAACCATGCAAGATATCTTTGCCTAAAAATGCAGACCATCCAGACAGTTTACTCTTACCGTGTGACCTGACTATTTTTCCCAAAAGTTCAATTACAGGCTCAAAAAAATCCCAAGAGATTTCTAATACCTTCAATAATTCATTAGGTATCCATATTTGATAATAAATAAATAAATAGAACGAATTTTAAAGGACCCATACATGAGTGAAAATCAGGTTTTTACAGTCTTCCCCCCTTAAATGAAATCATCCCTAAGTTCAACTTTCATGGGTGTTGATACACTGTCTGAGAAAAAATCCGGCCACATGGTATGTAAGTAGGCCTCTTGATCCCAAGACTTTTCATACACATATATGTTCTTTTATATCACTCGTACCAGAGGGACAAAATGGACTAGGATAGAATTTGTGTTCTGATCAATGATGCGTACTGGATAATCCTCAAACGTAGCATCGAAATCTAACTTGAATTTATTAGGATCAAAGGAATGAGAAATGTCAACATGATATTGGAAATGATTTAAAACATTGAAGACGTCATGCATGGAATGTTAACTCTGAGGTAGTATCAACTGATATGCTACTAGCATGACTCATTCTAGAATCTCAAACATCCATACACAACAAGGTGATAACTTACCTTTCTTCTGTAACAATCTTTGCCCTAGCCTGGGATATACCTGAAGAAAAACTTGATCCCTAACCTTGAACTATATATGTCATATACTATGATTGAAATAATATTTCTATCTAGATTGAGTAGTAATCATACGGTTCATAATCAGCTGAAACTATTCCGATGTCTCCCTTACGAGATGAGGACCTAGTAGGGTTGCATCACCTACCTCTATCCAACACAGGGGTGAATGGAACGACCTGCCATATAAATCATCAAAAGGATCCAAATGAATCATCACATGAAAGATATTATTATAGGATAACTCATAGATAGGGATATGATTTTCCCAAGAACAATATAAATCAAGGGAACATGATCATAGCATATCTTATAGAATGTGTATCATCTATTCCAACTGTCTAATGGTCTGAGTTTGAAAATATATGCTTAGAAGCACCTTTGTACCAATATATTTCTTCAAGATCTTCCAAAACCATGAAGTGAAATTAGCATCCCTATCTAAAAGGATAGTACGAGGGACCCCATGTAGTTGTATAATCTCATAGACTTATATTATTACTTGATCATCATATGATAAATTCTCTTGAATAAGAATTAAGTGAGCCACTTTTGTCAGCCTTTCAATGACATCCAATACAACATTGTTACCTCTAGGAAACCTAGGTAACCCGAATTCAAAGTTCATTGAAATATCTTCCCATTTCCATTCCAAGACTGGAAGCAGCTATAACAATCATGCAGGTCTCTTGTGCTTCACCTTCACCTACTGATAGGTGGAATAACTAGTGATAAATCTTACTATCAGGCATTTCATCCCAGGACACCAATATTGGTATCTTACATATCAATATGTTTTGGTGATTCTTGGATTAACTGTGCAATGAAAATCATGGTACTCTTTCATTAACTCCTCTCTCATATCTGTAGAAACCAAGACATACCCATGAATACATAGGATGTAGTATTTATTCACAAACTATAATCGAGGTGGGTCATCTCTTAAAATAATCTCATGAAGAAACAAGCCCTCATAATCTGATAATTTTTATCCCTTAACCTTCTCAAAGAGGGAAGAGGTAAAATTAAAGGATAAAAGGTAAGACTACTGCTAACTATCATGGAACTCTAGATGCAACTCAGATAAGAGGTTCAATAACTTCTATTCATCACTTGATTTCTGTACTACCTATTACTAAGTTTTATGAATCATCTCATCAGTAACAACATTTCCAATTCCAGGCATATAGGTAAGATCTAAATCAAAAGGCAGAATATTTTTGACTCATATTCTATATCTAAGGTTCAAGTTACACTTTCAAAAGATATATTTGGGGCTCTTGTGTCTTGTGTACACCAAAAAGTGATCACCCAACTGATACTGTCTCCAGCAACATAAGTCATGAACAACTGCTACGAGCTCAAGGTTATACGTCGGGTAATTTCTCTCGTGAGGCCTCAACTATAGATATTCGTACACAAGGACTCTATCCTACAACATAATTACTTCTCCTAGGATGATTCCAGATGCATCAAAAAATACCACATAACCTCTTCTGGCCTTTGTAAGTATCAGAATAGATTCTGAGACAAGCCTCCCTTTTAACTCCTGAAAGGCTTTCTCACATACTTCTGAGCATAGTAACATAAAAACTTTCTTTGTATGTCTAGTAATAGGTGATGAAAGGTGTGATATGTCTAGTATAAAACACCAGTAATATCCATCAATCCCTAAGATACTCCATATATCAAACATGTTCTTTGTTTGATCCTATAAAACCTCCAGAATCACTTTATCTTGGTCAATAGAGACTCATGATTCTAATATAATATGACCTAAGAAGTGAACTTTGTTGATTTAGAAGTGGAACTTAGCAAGCTTATCATAAAGATGATAATCTCTCGGTGTAATATTAAGGATCTCAAGGTTCTTGGAATGGTCCTATGAGTGTGAGAATACAACAAGATGTCATCCACAAAGTCCATAACAAAAGAATCCAAATAGGAGTAAACCACACTATTAATCAAATCCATGAAAATGGCGGGAATGTTCATAAGATTGAAAGGCATAAATAGGTAAAAACATAGACCATAGCTTCTACGGAAATCTTTATCAAGTATGTTTTATGTCCGTACTCACACCTGAGGATAGAAAAATATTAAGTCAAACTTAGAGAAGACCCTAGATTCTTAGAGCTGGTTAAAGAGATCATATATTCACAAAACTAGATAAAAGTTCTTGACCATAAAACGATTCAACCATCTACAATACACACATAGAAAAAGGATCCCATCTTTATTCTTGGTGAATAGCATGGTTGAACTCAAAGAGGAAGTGCTTCTCTATTGAAAACCATTGGACTTCATGTCCTCTAACTACTACTTGAGCTCTTAGAGCTTAGTAGGTGCCATCCTATATGAAGAAATGGAAACGAGCACTTCTCTTAGAATAAGATCAATCGTAAACTCTACCCGACTCTCATGATCTAACCTAGAAAAGTCATTAGAAATATCATACATAAAATAATCTACTACTAAAGGCAATGTAGCCTGGCCTAAAATTTTATCCTCCATGCAGAGATTGGAAATCTAGGTGATTAACCCACCTTTCCCAAGATGCTCTGATCCAGATTTACTATTTTGGAAATAACACTCACCCTTATATAGATAACTTCTTCTCTATGGTGATGTAAATGTTACCCTTTAGTGATAACAACAAAAACATTCATGATACAGAACCAATGAATCCATCATGAGAATGAAATCAAAGCATTTCATCTTGAGAAAAATGAATTCCCATAAGGAAGGGTAACTTCCTACCACATGGGTAAAGTTCCTAAACTGGCGTATGCCCTCTATTCATACCCCTAATGGTGTATCTAGGGTCATAACACCCTATAAAAAAATTTATTTCCAGCCCAAGGATTTCCATGATAGATATTGAGATGAAAGAGTGTGAGAAACCAATATCAAATAAAAAAGTCATTATAGTAGAGGCTAATAGAATAGTTACTCAAACTGTTGATGGTCCTATAGCCTGATCCTTGGGTATTGGATGTAAATCATGCACCTGTCCTGATCCATGGCCTTGATCAATAGCTAGACTACCACGATCAAAACTACTTTACTGGAACTTCTGGTGATCAGGGGTCTGGCTACTACCGCTATGACCTCATCCTCATCTAGTCTTATCGGGACTACTTTAACTCCCCACTTGACAAGGCATACATGAACATAGACTTGAAGGTGGAGCTGGTGAAAAACCTCTACCACTAGAAGATTATGTAAAGGTTTTATAAAAATAGAAAATATTTCTAATAAGGCCACAAACTTGGCACTCAAGTGGGTCTCTTTAACACTAAGGATTTAGATGCCCTAATGTCCACACTGGTAATAAACTATAGAGTTACCTATATGTTTACCTTGGATACTACCGCCCTAATTAAAATCATTGAGGGAACACTTCATGCCACTAGAAGAACTACTGTCCTAACAAGACACTGGTCCTCTATACCGAGTACTGTCACCATCCCTCAGGTTATTTTTAGTGATAAGAGGATAATTTAATATTTTTAGAGAAATTAGTTTGGAATGATTCATTCACCTAAGTATGTATGACATACTGGATCTCATCCTCATGGAATTTAATAGTCCAAAGGTCATCACTAGCTAGAAGCAATGAAAAGATATAAAACTCCATGAAATGCACTGAATATTACATAAGAGACATAGAAACCTACTTGAGATGCATGAAATATCTGGCTCTGTCATCTCTTAGTGTTTGTGGAATAAAATAATCATAGAAATAAGTATAAAAATCTACCCACAACATGCCCTAATGATAACCAACAGGGGTAATCACATCCCACTATCCCTTGGATGAATCACGAATCATGTAAGTAGAAACATTTACCCTCCTCTATTGTGGCATCTCCAGATAATCAAATTTAGAATGGGTGGCCTATATACAAGACTTAAAAGACTTCAGACCACTATACCTCAAGAAGGTTGGGGGATGCTATAGAAAAAACTCATGATTTAGATTTTCCATCATAGGTGCAGCTCATAGAGCACCATCCATGGATTGCATCAGATGCAAGAAACTATCACAAACTCGAGTATCAATTCTTAGATCATGTACAAAACGTAGTGCCACCAGTGGAACTCTAAGCATTAATAATAGCGGCTGAGGGACCACCACATATAGATCATAGTTTCCACCACCTTCCTGGTGTACGACATGAGGATGTTGTGGTTGAATTATTCTAAAAATTCCAAGCACACGCCTCAAAACAGACATAAAATGAAAAGGATAACATCACTAGAAGAATCTTAACATAAGAAATACCACTACCCAAGGTATACTACCCTAAATACCCACATTGAAGGACAAGTATTGGTAAGTACTTAGTTATATGTTTTAGGGGTTCAAGTAGATGAATGGTCAATATTACTTTGCCTCATCATTTAATGGAAACCATTTTTTTCATCTAACATTTTATTACCAAGTAAACTACTTTTACCTTCTATAAGAATTAAATTCGGGGATAAAGACATGAAACCTTTCCAATTTTATGTCTGAATTTTATTATAACATTCATCTAATTTACTTTAAAATGGACTTTCATTCCTAGTGAATCAGGTCTGATGCTCCTTATAACTAAAAATGACACCTATTTGAATTTCTAATTAAAGTATTAATTTGGTAAATTACTCATTCTGACCCATGAGGGCCCATAAAACCTCATAAATTAGAACATGAAACCACTCAATCACAGTCCCTAAAAAAAAGAAATATATAAACAAATAAATACCCACCCATAAATCATGAGCATAATAAGAAATTAAAAGTAGTGAAATGAACCTATATGGAATTAAAACATTAATTTCATGTAAATAATAGGCGTGTAATATAATACATGTAACAATTACCCTTTCCCTCATATCATCGGGCCAAGGATGAAGTTATATTTTCATTTAGAAAAAAATAAACAATACCAAAAAACACATGCATCACCCAATATTGAAATGATATCAAATATAAAAGGAAAATATAGAGAAACAATTGTATTTGAGAAAACTCAGATTATACCATAAACATTATTTCGTGACACCCAAGAATGGTATATTACCAAGTTACAAGATTTCATAATCTCTTGACTATTATGTGAAAATAGTAAAGAAATAAAAGAATAACTTTTGGCACTACATTGTGACGTCCCAGACCCGGATTCCATTGAATAGGTTCCCTGAGCCTAGTGCGCCACATGGCCTCAAGCACATCCCCCCATAATGTCAGAGGCTGCTGACCAGTAGCGAAGGAATATAGTGTGTTTGTGGGGAGACTATTACCTCATTACCAAAGTGTAGCATAGAAGATAATCATAAACATAGGTAAACAGCAGGAAGAATATAAAGAAATGGAATAAATAATAGAAAGAGACAAGGATAACAGTAATAACAAAAAATTACAGATTATGATACATGTCATGTCACTGGAAATCTAAGAAACATGAATACAAAGTAAGATGCATACATGAGAAAACTAATGTAGAAAAGAAAATATATAAACTATTCTAAGCATCTCGAGCTACAACTCGATCATCTGTGACAAGCTCCATCCTAGAACAATAAAAAATCAAGTTTCTGAAGCATTATACTTATTTTTATGAATACCTACATATATATAATATTCCCCAAGTACCAAAAAGTTCTTGGAGAGGGTGTGATATAAATCTAAGGCAGCCACAACCAATGGTGTATATAATATTTGGACCGTGTAATGGACATATAGCAATGTGCATGCATGCATATATAAAGTAATGTAGTATAATGTAACAAAATACCCAAGTAAATGCTTTATCCTTCGATTGGTTTCTGAACCTATAAACAGTTCATAAATTAATTAATTACAAATTTATATTAATAGGTCATGTGAGGTATAGCCTGAACTGACATCACCTCATGATAGTATAAATAGTTATGGTTCTAAGATGTAACAAGGAAACCATAATTGATAATTAATATGAAGTAGTTCCATGGTATTAACCAATACAACCTAAAACTCAAGGGATGATAACTTATTAAACAGAGAGTATAGCTAAGGGTTAGGAGTGTAATCCAAGTAGCATCATCCAATGAATTCCATAAAATTACACCTACCATGTTCCAGGAGTTATTCCAAGGTGAAACAGGTCTAATCAATGACTAGGCCTAATAAAGTGTAACCATGGAAACTAATTTTCAATGCTATATCCATGGAGTGTATCCAAGGAATCCTGTAATAATAATGAATGGATCATTCACTTTCATATTAGGCATCCAAATGTAGAAAGGTTCGGGTTCCTGGGGAGGTCTCACCCAATGAAACTGAAGTCCTTATGTCAGAATAACATCCTTGGGTACCCAAGGCATTGCCTTGGGAATCTGAGAGCTAACACAAATCAATACTTCCCATAAATATGTGAAGGTCCATTTGTAAATATTCACCTTAACTTTTTTCATTGAAATAATTTGGATATATGATTATTATTCCATTTATCAAGTAGTTCGGTCAAAGCCTTTCCT
The DNA here is from genome assembly GCA_963277665.1 of Viscum album. Taxonomy (NCBI): domain Eukaryota; kingdom Viridiplantae; phylum Streptophyta; class Magnoliopsida; order Santalales; family Viscaceae; genus Viscum; species Viscum album. The sequence continues at coordinate 954,132,504 of OY728167.1, forward strand.
TTAATTAATTTGTCAAGGCCAAGTAGCATGCAAGCTCTAATTTTAAAATATTTGTCATAATCATTTAATATGGTTCATCCACTACCTTCCACCAAAATTTGTAAAGTGTGATATGACATACAACCAACCATCCATTTTCAATAAATATGGCCATTTAATATTCATACCACATACATTCCAAATTATCACTTTAATCAACTAATTACACTTAGGAACTTACCTTAGTCTGGTCAAGTAGAAGTTACATTGTAATTTCCATCAACCATTAAATAATTCAATAGAAATTTAATTTATGAAGTCTTACTATTAGTGCGGTCAAGAAATATCACACCCAAATGCTAACTCAAAAGTGTCAAAAAACTAAAAACTCAACTATGGAATATTACCCTTCATGAGGTGTTGGGCATTGTGGGTGTAACCACAAACTATTAATCATATATATAGAAAGATAATGACCACAAGGTTATAATGACAATAAACAAGGCATATAAATTCAATAAATGAAATGAGATGGAATCAGCGGGCCCCATACAACAATTCCAAAATCAACGATTTTGAGAGATGAGTTATAGACCACCAAACCAAGGCTCGTATGACCATCTTCATCCAATATTAGCCTATATTTTGATATGATATAGAGTTTATATGATAAAAGAGTAAAAAATACTTTCACCTATATAACTAGGCTGAGAGAAAGAGAGACGAAGAACAGATCAAATGGACACAAGTACATACCATTGTACATCCAAAGTGACAAAAAAAATCTTGAACATATCCTAGATGAAAGAGATCCTTTGATCCCTAGGATAGGACTTCAAAAAAAAACTTCAAAATAGAAAAAATAGAGGTTCATCCTACTTGAAATTGGATTAGGGAAGAATGAGAGGGTTAATTATATCATTCAGGGAAAAGCATAAAATTACCCAATTTTTTTTCCTGTACACGGTTTGGCCGCACAGTTTTCTAAACCATGCAACAACCATGCATGGGTTCCTATAGAAATCAGAATACCTCAAATTTAGGTTGAAAAGTTTGAGAAACCGTGCACCAACTATGTGAGATGGCTCAACCCAAAAATGTAGACCATCTGCATGGTTTATACTAACTGTGCATTCTCCATGCACAGTTTACTCTAACCATTAAACTGGACCATTTTTTTTTCCAAAAATTGGGTTTTAGGCTTTGAACATTGACTAGACACCCTTGAGACACTCACTAACTCATTAGGGATCCATATTAGGTCCAAAATAAAGAATTAGAATGAAATTAAAAGGACCCATACTTGGGTGAAAAACCAAGTTCATACACTAATATTAGATCTATGAACTAAAAATATATCTCTTTACCAATTATAGATCTATGAACCAATGATAGATATCTAAATTAATTGAATTTATCAGAACTAAGAATATACCTCTGAAAAAATAAAATATCTCTGAACTAATGGTTGATCTTTGAATTAATGTTAGATCTCTAAACCAATCATAGATCACTAAAAGTAGATTATTGAAATAAATGTAGAATAATTAACAAACAATATATCATTGAACTATTGGTATATAAAACTATAGATCTATAGTAAATCAAGTTTTACAAATAAATTCTTCTTTTCCATTTTGAAACATTTTATTGAAAAATGGTTTTATGCCATATTTAATGGAATTCAAAGTCATTTTAATGATGGATAATTATATATATGAATTATTAAATGTACAAAGACCATTTAAATTGTAATAAAATGAGGATTTGATGAGATTGAACTTAAATGGTCAACTAAACTGTATTAAATACCATTGGTTTCATATCTTATCATTTTAAAGAGAAGGTCCTTCATTTATTCTTTCCATATTACATTATCTTGATATGGGTGGCTCATAATCATTCTTACATTTGATTAATAGAACCATTTTTCTACACTTGATTCAAGTTCCCTTTAGGTGGTTTTATTTATTGAATGAATCTATTATTTTTTGTGTAACAAATTTAGTTAAATATTATTTATTCTAGGTAGAATTTCATTAGTTTCCCTATATGTGTATCATGATAGATGGGATTATTATTGTTCATACATAAGGTGATGGTTGCATCCAGATTAAGAAATATAAATGAATTGTTTTAAAATAAATTTAAAGAGTAATGGGAATGTGAAACATGATATTATTTTTTTTATTAATTTGATGTTGTTAATTGAATGGGATAAATGTATAGAAAAAAATTATGGCTGTTAGGGGTCCTTTATTGCACTGTTATGATATGAATTGTAGACTAAATGTTGTGTGATTTTTTATGAAAAAAAAAATTTAATTGGATAATCATATATATCAATTTAATGAATTGGATTCCCTAAGATCTTTTGTTTTGTGTGATAAAGTCCACAAATAAAGAAGTGTAATTAAATGAAATCCCCTACGCTTAAATTTTGGAAACTCTATATGTGTGGTGTGGAATTTGTGTATGAAAGTGGATGGGTGTTTTGGATTAGTTTTATTGATATGATTCTTGGACAATGGATATACTGTGATATGTGTATAGTGACACTATGAAGGTGGTTTTGGTGCGGTTGTGTAGATGTGGTGTGAAAGTTGACGTCAGATTATTTGTATGTGGATGTTGGGATCATTTTTTTGTGATGTGATGAGTTACTATATTTTCTAGAGTAGTGTTTTAATTAAATGCATAATAATTATTTCAAAAAGTCATGTTTAATGAATAAATTTATGATGGAATGTGTGGTTTAAATAGTTAATGTTGATATACGAACTAATGAGATGAAAATACTACAAATGGTGCCTATTTTAATGGAATGTGTTAGTAATAAATAATACAAAAAAATTGATTAATTATAATTAATGGCATAAATATTATTTTTTTTCATGTGTTTCTATTATGCGGGGTTGTACAATTATTTTTGGCAGTGGAACTATAAAATATTGTGAGATGGATTATGACTTGGTTGTGAACACATAAAAATGAGACTTATGTTATGTGGCTCTCTCTCTATACACACACTATATATTCCTTGAAATTTTTATATGAAACCACCCATTTTGAGCATAATGTGTCGATAAGAAATGTTTTGGGGATGCCTTCCCCAACACTAAAGTGGGAGGATGAATTTCTAACCACTTTCTCATCCATGCTCCCTCTTCTAGGTGATGAGGAGGATATGCATGTGATGTGATATCCTAAAGTCAAAAGTGTCATCTTTGAGATGTGATGTGATTAGATGTGATAAACGAGCTTTATTCAGGCAATATGCGATGTTAGTTGATGACATATGCGTCTGCGGGTGGGATGTGATGCTATTCTGAAGAGATGGGTGTTTCGGGATGTTTTCTATTAGGGTGAGAGTGGCTAACCAGTGGGAAAGTGGCGTCTAGAACATTTTATTATTATGCTTCATACTATGTTATTATACATTGATTGTATTATTTAGTGAGTGTTCATTATTGACGTTGGGTTAGATAGTTGACTTGTTTATGTGTTTTTGGTTATGCTATTTTCTCATGGTTGCATTAGTATGATCTTTTCATATGTACATATGATAATATGTTTTTTCTATTGAGTATAATAGTATTCTCAACCTATACATATAAAACTATTTTCATATTTCCATGGATATTTCATTCACCCTGTAAGACATTATTATCTCAGACATCTGGATAGATGATGAGTCATTTCTTTATTTTTCTTTTGGGTATTTACATTTGGAGACTTTTATCTGTATTATTTTTACTTATACATGAATAATGATGTTGTTTTTGGATTTTGGATTTATTTTTTAAGATTTTATTATAGTTGATTCGTCTTATTTCTCAATCCTATTTTTATTAAATAAGTTAATGCCTCCCATAAATAATATTTTTATACCCTTTGTGTTAGTTTCCAATACAGAGCCTATTGAAGGTGAGAATCAAGGTTCATTATCTCTCTCTAATAATTGCAGTATCTTTGGATGGATGGTCATGATAGTGTGTAAGAAGCCAATGGAGAAGAATAACCCACTATGAAAGGGGAAGAGACTAAGAGGATTACTGAATGGGAAAAATTACACTGCCTGTAGGGAAAGAAGGAATCCTTAGATAGGGAAGAAGAAGACAAAAGAGGTATATAATAAATAAAATAAAGTAACTCAAAAATAATAATAGAAATGAAATTGAGATAAAAGATCATTATAAATTTTATAATGCGTGAAACAAGAATCAATCCAAAATGGGTTAGTAAAATGAAATATAAATCATTAGAAAAAATTGAATATGGTATAATATATGTTAATAGGATGATATATAAAAAATATAGTATAGGATAAACATATAAGAGAGAACATAAATAATTTAGAATAAATTAAGAAAGAATCGACTTACCAAAATACATAATATTCTTGAAAAAAAACTAAATTCATGAATAAGAAAGTTATATTTATTAATAAATTATTAAAAACCATTTTTATGTTCATTTTAATTATTATAGATAATTTATTTCCATGATTTTTTTAGTATTAAATAATAATCTTTATGATTCAATGAAATGGGTTCCTTCAAAAGGTCCCATGGCTATCTAAGTATCATATAATTAATAATATTTCACTATCTAAGTGTTACTCATATCCCTAAATTTGAATATAATATGTACATAACAGTCTTGAATTTTATAAATTTCCATGATAAATTTATTGTAAGGGTGAATTTCATTTTAAATTTTTTTTAGAGATTAAACCAAAATTAAGTAAAATTAAAAAATATTAAAGATATAACTAAAATTAAAAGTGTAAGAGTGAACTGAAAATATAAAATATAAAAAAACACAAAATAAATTGATATAGGATTTCAGAAATAATACATTAATGGTTTTCTATGTCTCCTACTCTTATTATACTTAGAGTTATTTTTACCCATTTTATTTAATAGAACCCAAAAAATAAATTTAAAAAAAGTAAGAAATTTTATATTTAGTGGTTTTATTAAGAAAATTACTATACTTTTAGGGGTTTTACCAATAAACCAAATACAACCCTTTGAATGGAACTATTCACTAACCCCCACACTCAAATGGTAGTGAGTTACCTATATCATTCACTTAAGGTTGTCATCACCCAACATTCACATACTCAATGGTAGTGTTAATCATAAAAAAATAAGTGATTTAATTATATAACCCTTTGAATCCCACACACAATAATTCAGAAAGAATATAAAATGATGAAGAGATTGAGGGTGTGATACAATTGTATTAGAGAAATATAATGAGAGAAATAATGAAACAATTTAAGTACACAATAATATTCAATGCAAATAGTACCATAAAAGTACCCTTGAGGAGTATTTATATCAATTTATATCTTTAAAAAGGTTTTGGATACTTTGAGGGTCAAATATTTCCCTTGGGATTTGAATTAATCCGCTGAGGTGGAACACTAAAAATTGTTTTTTTCATATCTAGACACCACCAGATACCCGGTGAGTGGAACTGGTTGGATAGTGGTACCTGGATAGACATTTTGATTCTTTCAGATACCACTATAGATCCAGTGTAGACCATTGGGTAGCTACTGGAACTTGCAGGTGGAGTAAAATAGGAATGTCCTACATAAGACTCTCAATCCCTCTGTTCGGTCCACCAACTCCATAATAAAATTTCTAATATATAAACACTGAAATCATTCAAAATAAAAAAAATTAGAAACAAAATTTTATGTTTGTGATCATTAAAAAAACCTAAGAGATTGAGGTACACTATTCCTCCATTTTTGATTATCACAAAAACATAAAAAATTATCAATACAAATATATGCAAGATTTATTATTCATGAATATAATTAAATTTATTTTCAATATTTAAAATTAAATTCATATAAAAATGTAATAAAATATTCAATGTTTAAGAATAAATTTATTTGAGTTTGAAAAATATATAAAATCCCTTCCCAATTTAAAAACTTTCATCCTCAATATTCCATATAAACCAAATAAATATACCTTTAACTATATTACAAATATATTATTCACTATTGGGATTATAAAAATGTAACATGATAACAATAGAACATAGTAAGAGTAACTATATTTTAATTATTACTACTCCATGAGACAAGGAATTATCTAAATAGGTTGTAAGTCCCACTTTTACTTTTTCTATCTAGTTGGAACCCTATAAAATTTGTATCAGAAAAACTTATAAGTTCAAAAGAGAAGAATTTTGGTTAAAACATACCATGATTTTTAATCCTTTAAAATACTTAAAAATTCATTTGATATATTTTAAATGATATTCCTTTGGATTAGCGTAAAAAGGTTTACAAAGGAATATACTAAACAAGATTTATAGTTGGGTCATGGTAAGATAAAGATGAATCCTTTTAACACCTCTATAAATATTATTATATACTAGTTTATTGGCTTCACCCAACCTATGAATAAAATAACTACTCAATGGTTTATTAATCTACTTAACTAGATTGATTCAAATAAATTTTAATATCTTATTAGTGTATTTTCCTTGCCTAATAAGTAGAACAAAAAATTACATTGTCACTATAAATCTAAACAATTAAGATGTCATTTGAAACATGTTTTAAAAATATAAATTAATTATCCTTTACCATATCAATAATATTTTCTAATATAATTTTATTAAACCATTAATATGAAATAAAAGGTTATTTTTTCAATTAATAAAGTGATTTGGTTGACTTCAAGACATGATTTTGAAATTTTGGATCATCAAAACTATGTTATTGTTCCAAAAAAAACATTTTTGAAGAAAAAAAGAATTAAAAATTCATTTTTATCATCCATTTGAAAATTATTAAAATAAAAATGATAGGTGAATAACAACAATATTCTAATAGATTTTATCTTATCCATCAGGGAAAAGGTCTCACAATAATTAATGGGATCAGCTTAATGATAGAATTTATCTACAAGTTGGGCCTTATTGCAAGTGATATTGTGATTATCTAATTTATTTATAAATAGATATTTTGTGCCAATAACTGAATGATCATTAGACATTTCTATAAGAGTTAAAAAATTAATCTATGTAAATTTATTTAATTTATATTTCACGTAATGAACTTTTTTTTCTTCAATAATGGAATCATCAATATTTTTGGGCTATAGGTGTAAAACACAAGCATGATATTATACTTAATTTTAAATAGAGCTCATAGTATAGGTTCCTACATGAAAATCATGGATAAAATGTTGAACATAGTGTTATTTATATTTATCTCATGCCTTGGATAAATGGGTATTTTCTTTTTTGACATCAATATCTTTAAGATTTTGAGGTTCATTTAAGGTAAAATTATCTAGGTCTCCCTAAAAATCATCAATTTTAGGATGAGGTTTGAAAAAATTGTCATTAAATTTTATATTAATTTACTGTTAAATGGTCTTGGTCCTTTTATTAGAATCATGGTAATATTTTATTGAGTTTTAAGACATAATAAATATACCTTCATCCAATTTTGGGTAAAAATCACTTATATTATAATTTTTTTTATGAATAAAAAACTTATAACCAAACAACTTATAATTACCAACGTTAGGTAATTTACCTTGTAAAATCTTATATGGGTTATTTTTAATAATGAGTCTTATGATTACATAGTTAATGGTATAACATATGATATTATCCAAATCAACCCATAAATATTATGTGATCTGGAATTCATTAACCGAGTTTGAGAAATTTATTACAAATATTGATAAAATATTTCAACTATCCTATTTTATTAGGGAATTCTTTAAGTAGGGAAAAATGATGACAAACCTATGAAACTAAAAAATAATCAAAATCATTCATTTCAAACTCCCACTTGATATATCAAATGTATTTCAATATTATTCCCTTTTTAATTTTAAAATTTATTAGTAAATTTATTGAATACTTTACAAGACTCACATTTTTGTTCCATGAAAGGAACCCAATTATGTCTTCTATAATCATTAAAAACTATAAATGTGTAAGATTTAATTCAGATACTAGACATTTGGTTAGGTCCACAAATATCTAGGTTTATAATCTCAGGGGACTTGGAGGATTAAAATTCCTTCCTAGACTTATAATATAACCAATGTTGTTTATTAAGTTGTCATTTTTCACACACAATTTCATTTTGGAAATTCAATTTTGGCACATATAATAATAGATGTTACGAGTTATGTTTCACTTCTTGTCTTCTTATATAATGATAAAAGAATCCATTCCATAACCATGAATCATTATTTTTTTAGACAAACAATTATTATTTTTTCATTCAAGGGATTTAAAATTGATAACATACACATTTTTGAATTTAGAAATGTAAAATAAAATCATTCCATTTAAATAAAAAACTACACAAACATAATTTAAAAAATAACATTTAAATTATTATAACATGACTAAATATAATATTTTTATAAGAGAGAATTCGATAATCCAATAGTACATACACTGATCACCTTACTCTTTGAGTTTTTTTCCAAAGGTTACATGCCCACCATCATCCTCATCAAGGTGGATAAACTCTGTGTAGTTACAAGAAATATGCCTTGAGTAATTTCTATAAATTTACTGTCACACTCATCGTTTTTAAATAAATTTTATTTTATTATTTTTTCTGGGTATCGGGTAGTTCGGGTTGAATCCCAACTTAAAATTTTTGAGTTACTATCTAAAAACACATGTTTTGGCCTTGACAACATCCAGCGCACCGAAGTCGAAGCCATGCGGCCTTGTCCGAGTCACCGCACGACCTCACCTGATTAACCACATGGTTTTCTCGGTGTTCAAGGCAGGCATATAAAGTTTAATGAATAATAATAAAAAATTAATTAATTAAGTTGTTATTAATATTGAAATTATTTTTATTATGGTTAATATTAAATTAAGTTAATATATTTTATTTTATTTTATTTGTATTTGAAATTTTTCCATCGAGGTGCGGGCTGAGTTTCGGTTGAATTTGGGGTTTTTGTCGATAAAAGAGTTTTATTTCCGAGCGTGACAACATTCAATGCACGGGCGAAGCATAATTGCAAAGCCGTGCGGCTTCGCCAGCGCTACTGTGTGACCCGCTCGTAGTTCAATTAACCAAATAAATTAAATCAATAATAATAAAATTAAATTAAATGTGCAGATAAATAAAATTAAAAATAAAATGAGAAAGATTTGTTAATTGTTAATATATTTTGTTTTTAATTATTATTATTTTGGGATATTACTATGGTTGTTTATTATTATTATTATTTCACTTTATTTTTCTTTTTCTTTTTATTCCTTTTTTTCTTCTTTCTTTCTTCTCTACCTCACCTTTCTCTCTATACCGTCGACCCCCTCCTATATCGCGCCACACCACTCCCCTACTGGCCTCCTTGCTACGCTACCCTCCATCCCCCCTCGCCGCGCAGTCCATCGGCCTCACCGGCTCGCGCCGTCGCGCGATCTTCCTCGAAGACCCAGCGCCGCCCCCTACTCCCGGCCAGCCGGCTCGCACGGCCACTCAGACCCCTGCGCAGGCCTCCTCTGCTGGTCGGCCTTCCGGTGACCAGACCTCCTGGCCGAGCTTGTGTAACGTTGCCGCATCCTCTCCCTTATGGTAGGTTTCTCCGTCTTTGTTTGGGGTTTTGCCTCTTCTTCTTTGGGGATTAGGTTTTGCGGCTGGTATTAGGTTTATATTAGGGTTCAATTTTGAGTACTTTTGGTTTAGTTGTTTTTTGTAGGGTTTAATTTGATCTTCGGGTGGTGCGTTCATAGTGAGATTGGAGTTTCATACCAATTTGTGGGAAATTCTTCACCCAAGGTAGGTGGTTCCGTGATTAACTATTATTTGATGAATTGATTTTCTTTTTTGTTTAATTTGGTATATTTTATGAAGTATATGTGGGGTGCGTACGTGGTTTCTAAATATTTTTGACATGTGTTTTGGCTTAAATATATATACTTGTAAAATTTATTATGTGCTAGGTGCAAACCCGTACTTTCATTTTGGAAGGTTTGTAACTTGTACAATTGATTTGTTAAAATATATTAATGGTGAAAATAATTTTTTTAACATGAATATATTTTGTGTTTGGTTTTATTTATAGTTCTAAGCCGGGTAAATCGTTCCCTCATGTTTCAATTGATACTCGGGCACTTGTGCCAGCCCATGGAGATCAGGAACGCTCTTCGGGCCATGTTGCGGACCGGGTCAGGCACTGGGTCGGATGACGACCTGGCCTGGTTTGTGACAAAATGGTATCAAAGGAGGTTTTCTTTTTGGGTCGTGTTCTTTTGGGATAGAGCCAGGTGAGCCAAAGTTAAGGTTGTCGGGACTCGACGTCCTCGCTATGAGTAAGGTGCCTGGACAGCACACCTCGCGACAGGACTCGAGTTACCAAAGCAAGTTGAGTTATCTAAACCTTTGGTTAGTGTGGTTAACCTTGTTTAGGGGAAATAAAAAGAGAGTAGGGTCAGTGGTCCCAGTGAGCTCGCAGGATCTGGCAAGCCATGTGGAGCCGGGGATGCTGTCCTAGAATGCTCTTTGTGGCAGTAACATGATTGACGTATGGTTTCCAACCACATGTTCTAGTCACCCACTGACACTAGTCTCCACTTGCATTGTTCATTGTCTCTTTGTTTTGGATTCGTGGAAATCTAGTTTTTAAGTAAAAATGATTTGGTCTTGGAAAATGTTTTCAAATATAGATCTTTTAAAAAAAAAATGATGTGTAAGATTTGAAAAGTGTGGGTTTAATGTTTGGTTTTTAAAACTGGAAAGGTCTGGTTTTGATCCTTGACGCTCTCATGGGTAACCACATGTATGATTATACAAAATGGAAATGGTTAATGGCACGAGTGGATGAGTTCCTGGATGGGCATGAGGTGGGTGCTAGTGTGGCACAAAAACATGCTTGTGCGAGGCCCATGGTACACCATTGGTGTTTGAGTAACCCACTGGCTTTGCTTATCTTTCAAGAATTTTTTTTTGTTAAATAAAAATTTAGTGTTTTAGTAACCGGTGATTGCATGGTGTATCCTTGTGATTTTTACATGTTTGATGTGAGGAATTTTAAACCAATAATCCTTTTTTGATTGATTTGTGTCTGAGATTGAATTTTTATTTGTAAGTTAGTATCAAAGTGTGTGGTTAGTGATTATTCTGAAAAGTGCTTCGAGAAGCCCTTGCAGTGGTTCCCCCTGCACGTCTAGTGTTCGCTTGTGCTATGTCTTGACCATTGGACAAATTTTGTTGGGCCCATGGTTTTCCTTCTTGACTAGTGTATGAACCTTGTGAAGTGTTAGCATGCGATTGAAGTGTGGCCACAGACAATTCGTCGTTGGCCGGCCCTCCAATTGATCAGATGACTCTCTTCAATTCTAGAATTGAACCCACCTCTCCTTTTTACAACTAGACGGATCCTGTCGCAGCGGGATGACATATGCGAGGGGAGTTGAACAGAGTTTTGGTTTTTTTTATAGTTCTAAGTCGGGTAAACTATTCCCTCGTGTTTCATTTGATACCCAAGCACTTGTGCCATCCCGTGGAGATCGGGAATGCTCTTTGGGCCATTTTGTGGACCGGGTCGGGCACCGGGTCGAATGGCGACCTGGCCTAGTTTGTGACAAAATGAAACAAAGTATATTTGATTGTAAATTTATACTGCACCTTTTGTTAACATTTTATGAACTACTCACATGGTTTGTTAAATAAATTTCATGGTGAAAAAGTTTTAATTTGCATGATTGAACATGTGTTTAATTGTTAAAGTGGTAGTTTTGTACAAAATTGAGTGTTTTTGTGTGTGCAAGCCTTTGTGTGGCACTTGGTGTCATTATGTAAATTATGAAATTTATTTTTTAAACTATGTACAAGATGAAAAATGTGTTTTGAATTAGCAGTAATGTGCAACTAAATTTTAAAGTGGGGTTTGGATGTATTTTTGGTATAAAAAAAATCATGTAGGATGTTCATTGAAATTGTTTTATAGTTTCTATAACGGTTTGATAAATTATTTAAAGGGGTGTGAAGTATATTTGGAAATGGTTTTGATGTGAATTTTTTTTCTAAAATAAATTTTCATGTACAAATAGTGGACTGTGTTATGTAATTCTTGGTTTGGTGGATGAATTGTTCAAATGGTATTTTATAACATGTGAAACTTGTTCGAGCACAACAGGGAAACCCGAGAATCTAGGTGGGCGGACTAGGACTAGTTTTCTAGTGATCCCGTGGGGTTTGGCCTCAGTTTCACGTAGCAATATTGAAGGTTACAATACTAACTAAACTGTGATGATGATGATTGGGGACCATTAGGTTATGGGTATGTTCCCTACTAGTGGCTCGTGCACGAGAAGGTTACTGGATATTTTCCATGGTTACTTTTACACCGAGATACGAGGTACCTAGGGCCCCACAATTAAATAGTACCTAGGGGTGTTCCTGTGACTAGTGCTCAGCGATTATTTTTCATTTACCATCGGCATATGGTAGGTTGGGTTGGTAATTATTTTTGTAAGTGTGTTTCCTTTAAAATTGATTTCTTTCAAAACTGCTTTATATTTTAAGTTTCACCCATTTAAAATTTTTATGTTTTAAAATTGTTTTCTTTAAAATTATCCTAGAATTTCTATAAAATAACAAGATGGCAAATTTATTTGTCATTTAATATTTAATGAATGGAATATCTACCCGGGTGGCATCATACTGGGCTTTAGCTCACACCCTGTATACACTTTTGGGTGTATGCAGACTCTGTTGTCTCTTTGTTTCAAGCTAAAGCAAGATGTGTCATGTTGGCAGTTTGGCCTTCTAGTGGTCTTGGTTGTGGACCTTGGTGACGGTGGCTTGAGGATGTTGATCCTCGTGTTGCACTAAGGTTTGTGGTGTCGTTTTGGTTTCTTTGAGTTGTATGAGTCATCAAACATAAAGATTGACATTGTTGCGTTTGATGGTTTCTCATGGAAGTGGTGAAAGAAATTCTTGCGGGGAAGGGTGACAGTGATCCAGAGTTATCGGTGCTTATCGATGTCTAGAATGGGTTGTAGTGTTTTCATCAGTTGCAAGGGTCATGTTTGGTGACGTCTTGTAGTGTGAGTTCTCCTTGATAGTCAAGAGTGAATTTTGACCTCATTAATTTGGAAGCTCTATTTGGAAACAATGAAGGATATTCTAATGGGGAAAGGTGGAAGCAGACTAGATTGGTCAGTGCTGACCACTATTCTAAATGACCTTTGGTCCTTTGTTGGTTTCTTTTATGAAAAGGTCTACATTAGGCCACTAGTGTGGCAAACCCAGTCACATGGGGATGATACGGTCGATTGTAGGAATCATGTGTTGTTTGAGACTCAGTTTGAAGTCCCTCTCCGTATATTGTTCCTCTTTACAGCAATGGTCATGTTCAGGTGACGATTTGTGGTGTCATGATCTCATTTAGTGTGACAAAGGGTGATGCACATGCACCATTTCAGCTCTTGTGTTGGTGAATGTTCTGTGTATGATTAGTTGGATGTCCTAATGTGTCATGGTTTCTGGTGTTTTGTCAGTTTTAGTGTGGTTGCGTGTGACACCAAAATGAGAAGCTCCATTCAGGGGTCTTCAATACCTGACAGCGAGGTAGGATATTCTTCAAACATCAGGGCTCCATCCATAGGCCTCAGAGTGAAGCTGACGCGTGGTCAGGAACCCCGAGAGTGTATTTGACCCCAACTTTATTTCTGTCATCGGTGTATAAAGTAGAGGTAGTTTAAATTGTCTCTATGGTTGTTCCTCTCCGAACGAACCGTCTGGTTGCATATGGTTTTCGTGACCATGTGGAGGCGTGTTCGTCTCGTCACCTTAAAGTCTTAGGGGTTGCGTCCCACTGGATGTAATTGCTTTAGTGGTCTTTATGGGAGTTTGTTGGGTAAATCTGTCTCAAATTTGAGTAATTCTCATCTAGGAATGTGGAAATGCTGGTTTGTCTTGGGTCATGCTTTTGATTCCACGGTAGTTGGGTCCCTCCCTCCCCACCCCTTGTGGTGGGGTGTTTGGTCTCCATCGAGAAATTTTCTATGTTCTATACCTTCTGTTAGTTCTAATGGTAGGGAGACCCACATTGGGTCTCTAACAAATGTATCTAGAATAAATCAGTGCTGGACTTTTCTTTGATGGAAGGGAGTCCGCTCGAAACTCCTTGTGTCAGTTTGCCTATCTCGTCTTGGGTGTTAGTAGGTTCTTAATGGTGGGGAGCCCCTCGGGCTTCCCCACATTGACCTTTTGGTTCTATTTCTAAAGATGAGTTGGCGATAGGTGATAAGGGTGCTTCTGGGTCGTGGTTGCTCTCGTTTGTTTGTTCCAAAAAATGATGTGTTTTTTTTAAATGGTGCTTTGGGTGTATTGGCTTGTGATGTCGGATTCCGTGGGTGTGATAGTTCCCTACTTTGATCAGTCAACTGGAGGCGTTCTAGCTCTTTGGGGTGGGCAACATATATCTGGAAGTCTTTTTATGAGTTTTTTGAGTTTGTCTTTTAGTCACCTTCCCTGAGCATGATGTGTTTTTCTCTCTTCACTTGCATTTTGGTGGGAATCCTCTTTGAACCTTAAGGGAGTGTTGTCTTCTACTCTGGGCTTTACTCTTAGTTAGGCTTTCCGGGTACGAAAAGCTTTATGGTGGGGAGAATTTTCACACTCTTCGTTTTTAAATAAATTTTATTTTATTAAATTTTCTTGGTATCGGGTAGTTCGGGTTGAATCCCAACATAAAATTTTTGAGTTACTAACTAAAAACGCATGTTTTGGCCTTGACAGCATCCAGCATACCACTATCAAAGCCGTGCAGCCTCGTCCGAGTCACCGCGTGACCTCGCCCGGTAAACCAGATGGTCTGCTCGGTGTTCAAGGCAGACATATAAAGTGTAATGAAAAATAAAAAAAATTAATTAATTAAGTTGTTATTAATATTGAAATTATTTTTATTATTGTTAATATTAAATTAAGTTAATATATTTTATTTTATTTTATCTGGATTTGAAATTTTTCCGTCGAGGTGCGGGCTGAGTTTCAGTTGAATTTGGTGTTTTTGTTGATAAACGAGTTTTATTTTGAAGCGTGACAACATTAAATGCATGGGCGAAGCATAATTGTAAAGCCGTGCAGCTTCGCCAGCACTGCTATGTGACCCGCTCGTAGTTCAATTAACCAAATAAATTGAATCAATAATAATAAAAATAAATTAAATGTGTGGATAAATAAAAATTAAAATAAAATGAGAAAGATTTGTTAATTTTTAATAAATTTTGTTTTTAATTATTATTAATTTGGGATATTACTATGGTTGTTTATTATTATTATTATTATTTCACTTTTTTTTGTTTCACTTTATTTTTCATTCTCTTTTTATTCCTTTTTTTATTCTTTCTTTCTTCTCTCCCTCACCTTTCTCTCTATCCCTTCGAAGCCCCCCTCTTAGATAGCGCCGCACCACCCCCACTGCCAGCCTCCTTGCTGGGCCACCCGCCACCCACCAGCCCCCCCTCACCGCGTAGTCTGTCGGCCTTGCCGGATTGCGCCGTCGCTCGATCTTCTCCAAGGACCCGGCGCTGCCCCCTACTCCCAGCCAGCCGGCTCGCATGGCCACCCAGACCCCTGCGCGCGTCTCCTCCGCTGGTCGGCCTTTCGGAGACCGGACCTCCCGGCTGAGCTTGTGTAACACTGCCGCATCCTCTCTCTTATGATAGGTTTCTCCATCTTTGGTTGGGGTTTTGCCTCTTCTTCTTTGGGGCTTAGGGTTTCCGGCGAGTATTAGGTTTGTGTTAGGGTTCGATTTTGAGTACTTTTGGTTCAGTTTTTTATTGTAGGGTTCAATTTGATCTTCGGGTGGTGCGTTCATAGTGCGATTGGACTTTCGCACCAATTTATGGGAAATTCTTCGCCCAAGGTAGGTGGTTCCGTGCTTAACCATTATTTGATGAATTGATTTTCTTGTTTGTTTAATTTGGTATGTTTTATGAAGTATATATGGGGTGCGTATGTGGTTTCTAAAGAGTTTTGACATGTGTTTTGGCCTAAATATAAATATATATACCTGTAAAATTGATTATGTGCTAGGTGCAAACCCATACTTTCATTATGGAAGGTTTGTAACTTGTGCAATTGATTTATTAAAATATATTAATGGTGAAAATCATTTTTTAACACAAATATATTTTTTGTTTGGTTTTATTATAGTTCTAGGTCGGGTAAATCATTCCTTCGTGTTTCATTTGATACCCGGGCACTTGTGCCAGCCCGTGGAGATCGGGAATGCTCTTCAGGCCATGTTGCGGATCGGGTCGGGCACCGGGTCGGATGGAGACCTGGCCTGGTTTGTGACATTAACCATGTAGATCTTTGTGAATTTATCTTGAGAAATTTTTTTCTAAAAAACAATTAAGATAATATATATTTTAGTAACCAATATTTGGTACCCAAATGTTAGCCAAAAATGTCTTTGGGACTAATTATTTCATTGATTTTTTTTCTAGAAAAAATATTTGAAGAGAGTTTATTGGATTTGTGACTTATTTTAAATTAAATTCATAAATCAAGTTCCAACTATTTCTATAATAATTCCACAATTTATATTGAGATGTACCTTTAACAAATTTGTTATTTTTTTAATTCTTTGTGGTGATTACATGATTTTTATAACCAAGAATGTAAGTACCATTACTATTCCAATGGGAACCCAAAATCAAAATTAAATTATACCCACCTTAAGAGAACTTGAAAAGATATCCCTTAATATCTTCAATTTAATTTTAATTTTTTAACATTGGGATAGTCATTTAAAAAATCCCTTTTATTTTTTAATTTAATTATTTCACTTTTCAATATTTCATTTTACCCCAATAAAACATTTTATTTTATTTTATTTATTTTCTTCATTTTTTTCAAATAAAATATGTTTATTTTTTATTATCAAACATTAGTTTCTCATTTTCTATAAAAATATGATACTTTTAATTAATATAAAAATTTTATTTATTTTATAGATCTTATATTTTTATAGTAAGGTCACAAAATCCATCTTGTAATTGATCTGTAGGATATATTAGATGTTTATAATTTAAATGGATAGAAGAGAAAGAATAAAAAGAACAATTTTTGTCTTGAATGACGTTAGTGTCACCAATGAGACACTTGGGACTTCCATCACTTGATTCCGATGAAGATATAGAGTCATCATTTATACTCTATGCTGACACATTAAAATCATTATTGCATTCATTCATCTCCTTTGTTTTCTTTTTCAGAGTGGGACACTCTGATTTTATATGACCCTTTTTATTTTAATCATAAAAGATTACCTCTAGTTTACATTATTCCATATAATTATTCCTATGATGGTATTCCTTTTTCTTCTTGAATAACATTTTAATCTTCTTAGAAAGATGAGAAATACCCATTTCACATCTGGAATATTTGTCATTATTTTACTTAAATG
The DNA here is from genome assembly GCA_963277665.1 of Viscum album. Taxonomy (NCBI): domain Eukaryota; kingdom Viridiplantae; phylum Streptophyta; class Magnoliopsida; order Santalales; family Viscaceae; genus Viscum; species Viscum album. Next base: position 954,149,936 of record OY728167.1, read on the forward strand.
AAATGGTATTCTTATCCTTAACCTCTTTAGCTTCCTTCTCATCTTAACTCTTTATTGTAATCTCATAGAGCATGAGTGACCCAATGATTACTTCTAGAATAATATTCTTTATATCATTTTCTTCTTTTATTTGCATTAGTTTTGGTTCTTAAGAAAAAGTCAATACCTAAAGTATCATCATCACATGTGATTCCAGTAAAAGAAAATCACCCAAAGCCTTACTTCCGTTACAAATATCTGTTAATCATGTAATCATATCTCTTATAGAATTATTTGGATATATTCTAAATGTTGGATCATAATGTTTATATTGGATCCAATAGGTAGGGGTGAATTATAGTTTAAAAATTTAGACTAATTAATAACCCAAACCTCATTATTATGGTTTTCAGACTCATTTATCATTTGATGATCAAAGAAAATATATCAAACACATATTATGTATGTAAAATTAGAGATATAAATTTTAGTAATGTGATATTTCAATATCAATTCACATCTATAATATAATAAATAACAAAAATAATTATAAAATATATTATACGCTTTAATATTAAGTGTTAAGGATGTCAAAAAATATGACTTTAAGTATCCTCGGTTTTCCACTAAACCATAATGTCTATCTTTATTCAGCATGAAATCCCTTAATCATAAATATTATAATAAACTTTCTCTTCCCATCCCTAAAATCCCTTGATCTACATGATCATAATCACCTATCTTCTTATCCCCAAAATCCCTCAATCTGTACCAATATCAGACATTATGAATAAAAATGAAATGTTTTTTCTATGGGATTCATAATCCTCACTTATATTCCTTATAACAATAAATCTATGAAAGTCTAAAAAGTGATTCTAATGAGAGGTTATATTAAAGAAACCTTCATATGGGTTGAGTCATAAAATAATCTAATCCTAGATCCTCAAATGAACCTCTATTTATAGGCATTCCTCTAATATTCTTATTATGTGATTCTCATAGATGGGTTTAATGGCCTCATATGATCTCTATCTTGATAGCTTAATATGCACATCTCCATCCAATGTCATTTTGATAGCACCATTACAATTATGTAAAAATAATTTCATCCAATATAAATTATTCTAACCATCTGATTATAAATTTTATTATTCCAATGGAATAATTTTTTTTCAGTTCGATAAACTAAAATATGTCATAGTAAAAGAAAAATTTATCCATACTGATAGAATAAACATAGTTACACTGATAAGAAAACATCATAATTCTAATGGAATATTTTTTTTTCAATCTGACTGAATAGAAAAATTCAGTCAGATAGATTAGACTATTTCATTCCAAAGGACTCATTTCTCAATCTATCATATTAGAATTAATTAGTTTTTATGGATGAGACTTTAGTCAGTGTGATAGACTAGACATTATTTATTCTGATGAACGTAATATTAGCTTGGAAAGTTTTAATTCATTAATTTAGAATGAATTATCAATCAGTAATAATAAAATATTTTCTAAAAAATTGTAAGAAATGGTTATTATAATGTTATTAGAATGTAGTTTTCAAGAAAGTGTGTTTTTCTTTTAAAAACTAAGGATATAAAGTGTATAAAGTAAAAAATTTGAGAAATTTAAAGGTGAAACACTTAATAAAAATTAATACATTTAAAGAAAATAAAAAACCATTATTTATTTATAAAAACTTCCACCCTATCATTCTAATCTCTCCTATCTTTATAACTCCATTTTTATAGAATTTGTATTAAAGGTTGATATTGTGCATGATATGATAATAAATTTAAAATAAAATTATCCCAAATAATATAATTAAAAAACATCTCCCCCAATACCTTGTCCCAATTTGTGATTTGAAAATAGAAATTGGAGATAGAGAGTACATAAAATATTAGAGAAATAATACAATGAAACAATTTTTTTAAAAAAACATTCATCCATAAATATAGAAAGAAAATTCAAAAAAATATTATTATAAAGATAATTAAAATAAAATATGTGGATAATAATTCATTCAAACATATATTCATACAAAATATTTGTTTTTTACATTAAGAGTTCAAAAAAATCAATCATTCTTCTTTAATTTCTAAATAATTATTATTATCTTCCAAAAATCTTCTTAAATAATCTTGGTAATTTTTACTCTAATTCCAACTTGGTGATATTCTCCTATAAAAAGTTTAATATTAAAGAATTTGACTTTAAACTAATAACCTCTTCTTAAAGAAACCATATTTTTATATTTTCTTCCTTTAACTGCACAACTTGTTCATCATGACACAAATTATTCTACTTTAGATTTCATATTTCGTGGACTTGAGAGTATGACATGTCCTTCAACTAACCTTAAAGCTTAATATTTTAGAATACGTCAAAGATAACTTTTTCAAAGAATTAGAAATGTCCACAAATGAATTATTTACATATTAAATTTGATCAAAATGGAACTTTAAATCCATTTCAGTATCATTCAACCATATTATGATTTGTTTTACCCTTCTCTTTTTATCCTTAGATTCTAATTTAAAAGAATTAAAATCATATTTATTCTAGAAAATTGTTTCTGATAACTAATTTAAATCATCATATTTTTCTAAAAAAATTATTCTCTTTTGAATATACTCTCAATGATATTTAATACTTATCAAAAAAGACATTTCATCAATGCGCTTCATCAAAGATTCATTAAATTGTGTAAAATTTTATTTAACTCTTTGATATGATTGAGCATCTAGAGAGTTAGTTGAGTTCAACAAGACATCAAAATTTTTTTTTTTAAAGGATTAGAAACTTATTTTTCTTACACTTGCTCTTTCACTTTACCAGCATGAAATAGTTTGATTACATCATGATTTTTGTTGGATTAACCTTTTCAAATATGTTTTTATATGATTTATAATTTTATTTTTCATTAAATGAACTCAAATATTTTTCAGAAACATCAAAATATGTATGTTTCATGTACTGGGTGGTGAAATATAAGGTTTCTGAAGGAATATTTTCCTATTATTCTTTTTTTAACGCATTATATATCCATCTTCCTTGCATCACATCACTTCTAAAATATGATTTTTTAGGTTTTTTCACATATTCATTAAGTACAAATTAATATTTTCATAAATATAATTTTCCTCCTCATTAACATTCCATTTTCCTTTCTCAAAAGTTGATGAAACATATGAAGCTCTAACTGTTTCTATTTATGGTACATTAGTTTGAGAAAAAATAAGAACAAATTGGGGAACCAGTTAAAAAAAATAAAAAGTTGAAACTGAAAAAACAAATTCCTTATTAGCAGTAAGGAAATCTCCAAAATATTATTTCAATCCTTTAAAAATACATCAAACAATTTTTATTCATAAAATCATTACTTTTTATTTTTATTCTTTTATTAATATTTAAAAACACAATCAATTTTCTCTTTTAAAGTTTGGGAATATGCTTTATATAGTCCGAACTCTAGATCAAAAATATTCTTTTATTCTTTATCTTTCATAAAGCCTCAATATAATTCAAAATCAAAATCCTTGAATTTAGTTGTTTATCCCCATAGGTGATGAACCATCATTTTTTTTAAATTGAACTTTCTTTTTCTAATTAAACATCATCATCATCAGAAAATAATTTATCTGATTTTTCTATGAACCTTTTAACTCTGACATGAGGAATAACATCATTCTGAAGATTTTTATTCACTTATCAATGAGTATTTGTCTCTCATAACAAATGGACAATTATTGATCTCTATTACTATCATGATGTTTACCAACAAATTTGTGCTGAAACATGGAAATAATATAATTCCCAATTTTATTGAACTTTTCTTCACTGCCTCAATAAATAAAAAAACAAACATCAATAAGCTTAACTTCTTCATGTTCATCAATAAATATTAAAAACATGTATCTAATACCTTTAATTCTTTTCTAAACCATTCTCTAGGAAGTTTATATTCTTAGATCCATAATTCTACTACTCTAGAATCCAATTTCGAATGATATATTCTTCTTATCTTCTCTTAAGCAGGAAAAAATAAGTATCAGACTAATAATTCTTGATATAATTAAAATTTTAAAAAATATTGTGTAACAATATATTCATATCCTTCCAAAAAAACATCAACCAAATACGATTATTTTGAAATATTATGTTTATAATACTCATAAAAAATATTATAAGTGATTACTTATAGATCGTCTTTCACACTGAAAACAACTGATGAATAGAACCCCCTTACTATCGAAGGATATTGGAAATTGCAATATTTTTTCTCAACAAAAACTTTCTCCCATTCCTGATACTTAATAAATTTTTTCAGAAGAGAATCGGTTTTATAAAACAATTTCTTTTCAATCAATATATTATTCATAAGTTATCTACTAGAAATTTATTAGACCATAGTATTTTTGTAAAATCTGATCAAAATTTTTGATTGAATGAAGAAAATATAACCGTACTGAGAAATTTTTTTTGGATGAATTCCCTACGATCAGACATGAAAATAAACTTAGTGGAATGGTTTGAGGTTAAGACGAGAGTTTTATGTGGGAAGTGGTCACCCTCTCACATATTTATAGGCTCGGGGGTCACATTCTAGCTTCCATAGATCCAAAAGTTCATATTGAATCCCATACATTGTCTAATTATTTATATTTTATTCTCAAAATATTTAAAAATATGTTCTGAAATATTAATGTTTACTTAAAAAACATTAACCAATGATAAGATTGTCCAGAATAATTTTTTAAAATATTTTATAAAAAATAAAGTTATAAAAAAATAAAATAAAATATAAGATTGTAATAATTTAATATTATAAATCACTTCTTAGAGTAAAAATGTAACTTTTTGTGAGAAATACATTTAAATAAAATTTAATATTGTATTTTTAAAAGAAACATTTTGCCGATAAAACAATGATTTTAGAAAAATAAATGTTTTATGAAAAATAAGAATTTTAATAAAACAATGTTTTTATAAAACAAATTTTTTTAAATAAATATATCTTTATATGAAAACTAAATTTATTTTGAAAAACCAATGTTTCTTAAGAAAAATATATCATAGAAAAAATAAGTTTTTTATAAAAACTATTTGTTTTCAAAATTTTTTTTTATAAAAACTAATGTTTTTTTAGAAAAATGAAGGATTCTATAAATGATAATGTTTTTAGAAAAAAATAAATTTTTTAGAAAAAACTGAAAATTTAGAAAAAATGATGTTTTCTATAAAAAACATGACATATTTAACCCCCCTTTTAAAAAGAGTTTACTAATATAAGAATATTGGTAAAAGAATAAGTAAATATGAATGACCAATTAGCATTGAACATTCCTAAATTATGTTTTATATATTCGAATATATCATAATTAAGTGATTTATTAAATGTATTGGTGAGTTTTTATTTCATTTCGATGAATTTTAAAATAAAATCTACTTTTTTTTTATGATCCTAAATGAAATTATGTCTTAAATATATTTTATTTTCTCTAATGTGATGTGATGGGTTTTTAATTAATGTAATAGACCTTGTGTTATCACACAAAACTAGTGTTTTACTAAAACTCAAGACAATGTTAGTGAGTGTGTATTGCATCAACAAAAAAAGAATTGAAACTTCCAGCTTCCACATATTCAGCTCAAACCATAGAATGTAGTACTGAGTGTTGTTTCTTACGTGATAAAGAAACTAAAGCTTATCCTAAGAGATTACATGATCTATATGTACTTTTTTAAATCCATTTTACATCCACCAAAACCACCATCTAAAAAACTTCTAAGTTATAAATCATTACCTAAGAATAAAATAAGCCTATATATATAGTTATCATAAGATAAAAATATATTCATTTTACAACAAAAACATGTTACTCTTTTAGATTAGCATGATATATTTCAAAAAAAATACATAAGACATTAAATATGGATGATTAGATGTTAAGTATAATAAACTACCAATCATTCCTCTAAATATATTTTGATCAATTGGTTTCTGATATTCATCAAGATTTAATGTATTTGAGGTTTCAATTAGAGTACTCATACTTTCAGTATTTTCATATCCAAATTTATTAAGAATATATTTTATAATCTTATGTTGAGATATAAAATTTACTTCTGGGTTTTATGAAATTTTAAACCATGAAAATATATATGTTCTCCCATCATGATCATTAAAAACCAGATTTCATAAGTTCCACAATAAAATATGTAATATAATTTTGAGTTTATTAAAATATAATGTGAATGACATAAATTTTGGAAATGGTGGTCTTTTAGAAAATTTTCTAATTAAAATTGTTAGATCTTCATATCCTCTAACAATTTTTTTTCTAACAAAAATCTAGTTAATCTATCATACCAAACTTTTTAGGAATCTTTATGTCTGTAATGTTCCTTAGTATGTCCAAATACATAGTCTATAGATTTTCCATTTTAAAAACTAGGGGGTTGTTTTCCATATACGTCCTCCAATACATATTCATTAATAAAAGAACACCTCATATCCATTTGAAAAAGTTTGAAATTATGAAATGCTACATACTCTAGAAGAATATGAATAACTTCATGTCTAGCTATTGAAGCATAGTTTATACATAACTTATACCCTATTTATTATTATAAACTTTTGAAAAAAATCTAGATTTTGTTCATACTATAATTTCATTTTCATGAACCTTATTATGAGAAAAACATTTTATACCAATTATAGATGTTTTTATGTCATCTATCCAAATTCCAAACATTATTCATTACGAATTAATTGAGTTAATGTTTCATATATTTTATTCCATTTTAATTTCCTAATGCCTCATAAGGAGTCTTAGGTTCAAAATGTGAAAAACTTCTCATTGTTAAATTTTATTTCTTAAGGAACTTATTGTTATAATATGTTTATCTACATCATAAATGATATGATAACATTGATGATTTATAGGAATTAACTAATTCAATGGGTTTATAAAACATCATTATTCAATAACATATTGATACTATTCTTGAGGTAGAACATCAGATATATATTATTCAGTTTATCTCTCATAATAGGAAATTTCCAATATCGATTGAAAATTATTTTTTAAAATAACATCTAAAAATGAGGATTTATGTTTGAAAACAGAAGGGCCAGTTTTATCAAATTTAACATACACTGTTTCCTCAATAATAATTTAGTTATAATTCAAAACTCTATAAGCCTTAATTGTTCTATAATATCCTAGAAATATTCTTTAATAACATTTTATATAAAATTCATGTATATTATCTTTAGTATTTAAATTAAATACATTTAATCCAAAACAATTTAAGTAAGAAACTTTTTTGGTTTGTTCCATTCCACAAATAATAACGAGTTTTATTGATAAAAGATCATATTAAAATATAATTTATAGTATAAAAGGAAATACTAACTACTTCAGCCCAAAAATATATAGAAATTGAGTATTAAAACGGAATGTTTATTATAATCATAGGAGTAATTATATTTATTATAATATTTTCACTACTTTACTATGGAGTTCTAGAGGTTGAAAAGTTATGTATTAAACCCTCATTTATACAAAAATTTTCATAATAAGAATTTAAAGATTCTTCACTATAGTCACTATGAATATTAATCGAATATATATTTTTTTTCATTTTTATCATGGGCTACAGAAGTTTTAAAAAATAAAATGGAAACCAAATTTCTTGCTATAAAATAAAACCATGTATTTCTAGTGTAACCATCAACTAAAACATATACATAATATTTTCCACAACTACTTCTTGTTTGTGTTAAACTAAATAAATCCCTCTATAGTAACTGCAACACATATAATGTTGATAATTTAATTGTAGTTTTTAAAATTGAAATATGTTGGTTTACAAATTTTCAAGGATAAAAAACTTTAGAAGAATAAAACTTATGTTCTGTTAGATATTTTACTAGTCATTTCATAGATAGTTTGGGTAAATTTATAACATTACAGTGTACTAATATTCTATGACATAACCATGATTGGTCTACTATTCAACTAAGGCAAGGTATATGTCAGCACCTAAGGTCTCTTATGTTGTGTATAAAAATTCTCATATTGATCGGAAGAAAGAATAAATTCATCTTTTGAATTATGAAAAATACATTTAACACTTATGAAATTCACAAGATATATCTCATCACATAATTTAAATATTCTAATAAGAATGTTCTTACGAACTATAATTTAAAAAAAATGTTAAATTAAATCTTTAACAATAAAAATAATGTAACTTATACTGATAATTCTCCTTGATCATTATCACCAAAGGCAACTTTTCCACCATTTATTTTAATAATATTTATGAAGAAATATTATTTCATAATCATATGCATAACAAAACCACTATTGATTTACTATATTTTGTTTTTGGTACACTTATTATTTTCATAAAATTAAAAATATTAGTATTTTGGATACCAAACCTGATTGGGTATATCATTATTACAACATATTATTTTTAGAATCCACATCTTCCCAAATTTTTTTTGTTGAGAAGTTGATATTTATTTTGAAGAATAAGATTTATGAAATCCTAAACATAGTACTTTATTTAAGGAACTCTTATTATTCCAATTTTCTATACATTTATATTTTATAATTAATGGGGCACTCTTTGGAAGAAATAGTTATTCTGAAAAAATATGTGTTTAATTATTATAACCCATTCAAGATACATCCTTATGAGGTTTTATTATTCTATATATATTACAAATTTTTTTTGTTACCATTAGTAAACATTATATTATATTTTTTAATTATTTATATTTCATAATTTAGTTTCACAACTAAAATTTTATCCTCAATAAAAGTTTTACTTGAGTTATGGTTTTCCATTTTTTTCAAAAATTAATTTTTTATTAGATTTCCCTAACACGGTTGAAAGATCTGATTTCTCAAAATCATATTTTTAATTTTTTTTAAAATAATTTAAATATAATTAGTAAGTTTATATATTCATTAATTTTATTTAGAAATTTTAGACTCATCAATATCATGTTTTTTTAGAAATTTAGAAATTTTGGTTTTCTAAATGTTTTTCAACTCTTGAGACTTATTCAAAACTATGTAAAGTATTTTTTTCTTCTAATAAAGAATATTACTCATATAAAGATTTCAAAATTATTTTAGTTTCTCTTTTAGGATAATTAAAAATTAAATTAATATTAGTTATGGTTTTTATAGTTACATTAGACATTAAGAAACTATTTTCCTTCAAAATCTCTGCTAAAAAACCAATATTTCTATAACCTTCACATTCATCCTATGATGACATTTCTGAGGAACTATCACCTCCACATTAACTCTAAGTGTCTGATGCTTTCAATTTTTTTTATTCTTATGTCTATGTGATTTTTTATAATTCATTTATGAATTATTATACTTATTTTATTTATTCTTGAGATTGGGGAAACCTAGTTTATATGACCAACTATCTTGAAATCATAATAAATTACTTCAGAATAATATTTATTATCACTTATGTCCTTGTTATTATTCTTATAATTATAATAAAAATTCATTTTCAAATAAATAATTGTTATATGTTGAGATAATTTAGAAATCCAATTATGAGTTTCTTTATATAAACTTCTTTCTAATACAACTATAACATTATTTTTCTTCAAAGGTTTAGAAACATTATCAAATAATTTTAATTTCCCACAAAAATATGATGTTGATGAAAATGAAACTGCAATATTTTTCTTTTTCATTTCCTAATCATCCTTATTTAGTTAACCTTCAAACTACATGAGAGTTCATATATGATCATCCAATGCTAAATTTACGATTCTTTTAATATCATCTAGAGCTGTCTTTTTGAAAACTCATTCTCTGAGAATTATTTCAACGACCTTTTAAACTAATATCTCATATATAATTGTTTTTATCCCCAAGGGGTTTTAAAATATATAAAATCTCCATAAATATATGATGTATTTTAGCAATGGATTCTTGAGGAAGAAAATCATAAACTTTATAATCATCATAAAACATTTCTGTTACGATTTCAATTACTTTAGAAGTTCCAAAATTTGTAATTTCAAACAACTTACATATCTTATTTTCGTCTTCAGAAGATTATATTTGAATGTATATATATATATATATATATATATTTAATGAAATAAATAAAAGTAGTTCTCATATTATAATTTAAATAATATTCAGACTTCTATTTATTGGTAAAAGAAGAAACTTCATTCTCATAAATTTTATAATATACAGTCAACGTGAAAATTTTATCAACTCTAGTGTTAATAAAAAATGTCTTCATTCCATCTCTTCAATATTCATAGTCATCACCATAAAAAATAAAGATTTACTAGGATTTAAATTCTCAAGTGTACTTACATGAAGACATTCAATTATATTTAACAAAATCTCTCTATACAAAAAACATGTTGGAATAATAATATTTTAAAAAAATTTTAAACTTTAAAACATGATTGATATAACAAAATTTAAATATTATTTATGTATAAGTAACAAAACCACCTATGATTCCAATTGTTGGATTGTAGATTTTATATGTCTATAAGAGGGGGGGGGGATTGTAGTTTAAAAAATTATACTAATTTAAAACCCAACCCTATTAATTATAGTTCATCAAACTTAGTTATCATCTTATGATCATGATAACTATATTAGACACACAATATATCCATAAAATAATGTTTTCAAATTTAATTAAAATAAACATTCTAAATCATTGTATAATATAAATATAATAAATTATAAAAACATGTAAAATAAAAAATTAATGTAAAAGTAAGAATATATTAGAGAAATATTTATAAAATATTTTATACTCATTAACATTAAAAGTAAATCATGTCAAAAATAATGACTGATTATTCCTTGTTTTCCATATAATTATATGGTCTGTCTTTCTTCAACATGAATTCCATCAATCATAATGATCGAAATCTACTCTATCTTCCTATCCATGGAATCCTGGACTAGTCTAAGAAGATTCAACAACATTCATAGCCATATATTACCTTGATCTAAACTGATATTGGACACAATGAATACAAATAAAAAATGTTCTAAGTAAATTATAATCCTCCCATGGATCCCTTAGAAAAAAACTCTTTGAAATTTTACAAAGAAAATTTAATGATAGGTTACAAAAGAGAAAATTTTATATGGGTTGAGTTTCAAAGCATCAGATCCTAGATTTTTGAATGCACCTCTATTTACCAGAACACCTCTAATGTTTATACCTTTTCATTATAATAGTTATTTTTAATAGCCCCAGATGAGCTCCATCTTGACACCACATCTTGTACATCTCCATCTGATAAAATTTTGATATCACCATTATAATGCGGTAAAAATTATTCCATATTGTATAATTGACTCTAAACTTTAAATTATAAAAATTATTATTCTTATTGAACAATATTTTTGAAGTTTGTAAGAATAAACTCTATCACACCGATAGACTAAACTCAATCACATAGAATGACTAAAATTAGTCACACCAATATATTACACATCATCATTCCGATCAAAGATATTTTTCTATTCTGATGGATGGGATTTTTCCATTTAAAAGGACTTGACCTTTTCATTTCTATGGATTAGAATTTTTCATTCCAATTGACTGATTTTTCAGTATGTTGGATCAAATTCTTGTCATCCCAACAGATCATACTTTAGTTATTCCAATGGATAGTTATTAGTCATTTTGTTGGATTAGGCTTTAGTAAGTCTGATAGACTAAGATTTAGTCTATAAAGTTTATATTATTCAGTTTAGAAATATTTTTCCATTTTTTATAATAATTTTTTATATATAAAAACATTCTAAATACAAGGAAAATATATTGTTAGTAAAAGACAGTTTTTAAGAAAGTGTGTTGTGATTTTTGAAACCAATGATATAACATGTCCAATGTAAAATTTTACCCTCAACACCAAATCATTCAAAATATTTGTGATATATATCAATCTCAGTATCATTTTACAATTGGTACCTTCATGATTAAGCTCTAATAAATTCTGATTTTTTTGATTAGTTTTACATATATAAAATCTATTTTATTCATTCCTATCTAACACATAATGTAGAGAATTCATGGATTTTATATAAATCTCCAAATCTATTATATCATTGGGAGTACATTTGTTCTTTTAATCTTTGGTGGGGTATATCCATGCATTATAATTTTTTTAAAACTAAACATCCACTAATTATATAAAATTTAAACATTATATGTTAACAATAATTATAGTATGATCTATCAAAGTATAGGGATATATATAATGAATTTCCTTCCAGAGAACCTTTTTTATTTAAGGTAGAGGCTATATTTAAATGATTATGATTTGAAATTGGTTAGTGTTTTGAAATCAATATTCTCTCTCATTCTAATTTTTTGTTTCATAAATATGGAAAGAGGGGTGGGAGTATAATTTCCTTTTAAGAAACTTTATAGATTAAAAAAGTATATATAAAATAAAAAAAATAATGAAAGAAAAAAGAGAGTAGAAGTTTAATAGAAACATAAAATAAAATTCAATGAAAAATAATTTGATAAAGGTGTTCATAAATAATTCATAAAGGTATTTCTATGTATCATTTTCTAAATTTATTGAGAGTTATTCTTACCCATTACCTTTCATTTTATCCCTAAAACCAATTTATAAGAAGTAATAATCTATCTTTTTAGTGGTAGAAGGAAAAAACATTTTTTCTTTTGTTGGTTGTGGCTAGGAATCCAATCCTCAAACATTTAATGTTTATGTTCACCAACCCTCTTAGAATCAAATTACAGTGTTCACCCAATCCATGCAACTTAAATATGTGAGAATCAAACCCCCACACCATCAATTTCTATGAGAACCCAAGAGAAGATAAAACAAATGAATTTATAATGAAAACAATTTGAATCCCAATAATAGTCATCCAATAATAATTTATAATAATTTAGAGAGGGATGATGTGATACAATTGTAACAAATAAAGATAATGAGATGGAGAATGACACAATAGATCTCTAGAATGATCTTTAATTTAAATAGTACCATCCAAGGACCCTTAGGGGTGTATTGATAACCACTAATAGCTTTAAGAATGTTCTCAATCCTTTAAAGGTTATATATAGGCATTGATAGTTGAATTATGGCACCATGGACACCACTAAAAAATATTTTTTTTGTTTATATAGACACCACTAAATAGATGATGGGTATTATCGGGTAGCTAAGAGAAGGTAGATAGAACCCATGTTCCCTCTAGAACTCATCAACTATCTAGTATGGCCCACTGGGTAGCTGTTGGTACCTACATGTGGAAGAATAAAAAAAAATTTATTCCAAGAGCCTCTCGAGCCCTCCGTTTGATTTGATAACTCAAAATAAAATGTCTAAAATATAAACATTGTAATCTATCAAAATGAAGATTTCATATACACAATTGGGTGTTTATGATAATTAAAAACCACCTAGAGGGTGAAGTAGAAGAAAATTATTCTATATAGTATATGTGACCAAAAAATAATTTCTTTTAGAAATCATATGAATATAATTTATATATTTATATATGTATAAACATAAAATAAATTTCATATTTATCTAAAAATTGTATAATATAAAATTTCTTTGAATGTGATGATTGACATAGAAATTCAATGTGATTATTGTTGGTAAAAACCAATCATGTATGGGTTGATCCAAAAGATTTAAAAAATAAGATATATTTAACATTTAATTTTTTTTTCATATTAAAAACCCATCATAAAATTACATTTATGTTCATAATGTAGATTATCATATAAATAAAAATTTATATTGAAATGTGAAATGATATAGAAATATTATGGTTTATTACCTCTTAGATGAAACTGACCCATTTTTACGAGACCTTTTAATCCATGGAATATTGAGTTGTTTTATAGAAAAAATTAAAAATTTCGAGAGTAGTCTTATGATATATTATTTTGATTTTTTAATTATAATAATAAATTTTATGACTAGTTTTCAATGGGTGGTGAAATGAAATATTTATAGGCGGAGTGGTGATTATTTTTGAATAAAACATATAATAACAAATAAATAATGCTAAACACTAAAAACATTGAATAATTTTATACATATTAGAAATATTAGACTTTAAAAAAATGATATATTTACATAAGTGGTTATATTTTGATATTATAATGTAATTGATAAATGTGTATTTAAATATATTTTACTTATTTTATTTTTATGAAAATTATAAAAAATTCACCAATAGATAATTGGATCTCTTAATAAAAAACATAACCCATTTTTTGAAAATAAATATACATACAAGAGAAATTTAATTATTTAATAAATTTTTTTAATATATTAAAAATAAATGATTCAGGTTGAGAGATATTTTTAATGCGTAAAAATGTTTGTTATTATTTTCTATAATTGAATTATTATTAAAAAAAATAGAAAAACAATTTATATTAAAAAATTATTTTTTTTAAATTTTTAATATTTATTTGCGACATCTACATAATATTTACTCTTAATGGATTCATAAATAATCATATAATTTTGTTTATCATGTGACTATATACACACCCATCATACACCCAATGTTCATATACCCAATAGTAATATGACTAATAAAAGTTTATAATTACCTTTAAAATCCCATACATTGCCTTAAATTATTTTTTATAATTCACCCCTCATTCTCTATGTTCTTTTTCAAATGTTTTTATTTCACTATAGGATTAGTAGATATAAATTGATAAAATATTTCATAATTTGTATAATTATCCTTTAAAATATTATATTTATGAGAGAAAATTATTGATTAGATTATTATATTGTAATCATGATTTTTTTTATTTTTAGTTCTATATAATACAGTGAACATAAACCATATATGGAATATTGTTATCATTAAAATAAAATACTATATAATAATTATTTTTATGTATTTTTGTTATATTTTTATTTTTATATAAGATATTTATCTTTTTTTAGTGATTATAGTTTTAAAATTATAAATAAATATTTTTTCTACACAATCTACCCTTAAAAATTTAATCCTCAAAATTATAATTCTTACCCTAATGTGAAACAATTTGAAGATATATTTGTTTCATTACATCTCAAATTTCATATGTTATCTCCCAAACTTTTGATTTCACAATAAAACTATGAAAATAAGGTTTTTCTATTTTCATATCACTTTTACTATGGAATCTTAGAGATTTATTGTTTTTTCATTATAGGAGAGATCAATCTTTATTTTTTCCAATTACAGACATTGTATTAGTATTAGATCTGGTATATACTTCTTTAAAAATGATTTTTGAAACACATTGAACCCTTAATAAAGGTTTTCTGGAAGTATAAAACAATACTACACATTTATAACATGATTAAATAAATGTTATTCTTTGGAAATATCATTTCCCTGTTTCTTAACATCACAAGTCACATTCCTCTATATGAGTTTAACCTCATCAATGTTTGTGATATCTTCTCCTTCATCATCTTCATATTTTTTGCCTTCTTCTTCTAAACTTTTGATAAAATGTTTAAAATAATTATTATTATCCTCAAAAAATTTATCTAGAATAGATTATTCCATTTTATAAACATATAAGAACTTGAAGTATAATACAATATTATTCAAAAATTAACAGTCCCATGGGTTGAAATAACCTCCGAAGATTCAATAACCACTATACATTTGGGTTAAAATAAAAATTATTTACTGATTTAGTATAAATAATATATAAATTAAATTTTATTTATATATCCTTGTAAGTATTCCAAATATAATAACCCATTAATTTGTGATAGTTGGGTGTTAGATTTTTTTTGAGTAGTTTAGAGGTAGAATGGTGCTGATTAGAGATGAAAATTCTGATGAGAGTTAGAGGTTATTATTAGGCCGAAGTGAGTTTTAGTTGATTTTTTTGTCAATATACCAATATGTGCATAAATAAATGTTTTTATATGAATTTATTTAAGTAATTTTCTTATGTTACACAAGGAATGCATATGAATATTTCATATAGATTATTAGAAATATTATTAAAGAAGTTAGACTATGTAATGTAATTATATCATGCTCCTAAACTCATAAAGTTTCTTCATGATAAAAGAAAAGTTTAATATGAGTTAGTATAAAGAGTAGGAAGTGGGATTTCAAACAAAGAGATCTAGATTAAGACTACTATATCCAAAAAACATGACATGTACTATAAGATGCAGGTCACTAGACACAGATCATCAAGTAGACTATTCATACAATGATCATAATGATAATCAAAGAGACATATTCAATATTATCAGGTGAATATTTATGTATTCAAATAGTATTAAAATAATTTCAAATGGGTATAATTAAATAGTTTATTATTTTTATGATATGATGGTTGGATAAGGTTACCTAAGTCAAAGAAACAAATCGAGTCACCTGAACATAGATCATCAGATACACATTTCTATAAAAAATGTATGTTGAAAGTTTGAACATGATTACAATATTGATGTTTCTTTACTAGATAGAGTAATGAAACCAAAAAATAATACTTCATTAAAAAAAATATTTACAAGTCAAAGTAGTTTTAGAAAGTTAAAATAGATCGAGTGGATCAGACTGATAAATATGATAATACTAGACAAGAAGTTTTTATGATGTTTAAGTGGGAACGTTTTTGTTACAAGCTACATGAAGTTAATGGTTGAAGTTTCATTGGGTAGGCAAGTGAAAGATCCACTGAATATAGATTTGGAATGTTATCAGATATAGATATTCTTAGCACATCAATTATATATTTTTTAACAAAGAGAAATAAGAAATAGGTGGAGTAGATGACGAATGATTTTGAGTCCATTAGATGGAGAATTACTGAGGTGTATCAACATACAAAGAAGTCCTAATAAAGGAAAAAATATAAAAAAAAATATATAGGATATATAACAATCTTTACATAAACTATATAAATTCCTTGAATTTGATAATGGTGATTCAAACAATCAGAGTTTGTTATCTAGATTATATAAGAAATTTTGATCAAGTTACATGACACTAAGGTTAAAGAAATTTGAATAATATTGGGGATGATAGAGAATTTAGAAATGTTCAAGAATATTATTGATGTGTTTAGTGGTATAGAGAGAATTAAAAATGACTGGGAGATATGAAATTAATGTTTCATATGTCCAGGAAAATAAATTTGAGTTCTTTCCTATTTTCTTACAAAGAACTTATAAAATGATACAAGTACAATACTCGAATGTGTATCATTCACACATTCAATAGAAGAGGTGATGAGAAATTAATTTCTTGATTTTTTAAGCAAGGTTACTACTAGTTTGAATAAGAGTGATTCAATAATGATTTTCATCATATTGAGAGGAAATAGAAAAGTTATATCAGACAGAAAGACTTCCATAAAAGTTTCAATGGATAGAGGTACACCAAACCAAGCATTATCAGATAGATAATTGCTAGATGAATTCATCAGACAGAGTTATTAAATAAATCTTTATTGGGATGTATTATACTGAGAATCATAATTTGGATTCAAATTTAATAAATACCTACCATACATAGGGATAATAGAAAAATTTATAATGGTAGAAATTTTTTGAAATATGTTTCTGGACTAATTTCTAGAAGTTTTTTGATTGAGCACAACTAGTTCTTATAATGATTTCGAAGAATTATAATGTCTAACAATATATTAAGAGAGTTCATGAGTATTTTATTTTTTTACACTAGTGAATTTGATCCCTCTTTCTTATGGTTTATGATAAGATCATTCTATAGTAGTTTTGAAAATAAGAAGGAAATATCTAGTTAGGGGGTATAACTAGTTATTGAAATCGATTCCTGGCTAGGGGGTATAACCATCTTTGAATTCAGTCGATACAATTAGGATAGTTGGTGGGTGGATAACAAACTATATGAGAAAATATTATTATTAGGGGGTAGAACCAAGGATGGATAGAGGATGATTATTGGAGGGTATAATAAGTTTCTTATTATGGATTGATGATCCTAAAAAAATTAGCAAAAGAATCCATGTTGCTGAGGAAAAAAAACATGTCAAAGAGTATGTCTTTGTTCCAAAACATGTAAATATTTTCTTCAAATATCTAATTATATTTTTCAGATATGAAAGGTGATTCATAGATTTATATGTGAGTAAATCATAACTCTAATGAAATTTCTATGGTTTAGAAATGTTTCCTTAAAATGTTAAGAAAAATATTTTATGAAATAAAAACATATAACCAATTCACCCCTCTCAATGATACTATAATTGATATAAGGTAATTAAATGTGGTATCAGAGCATAAGTTCCTTATGAAATATCCAAATGTAATGAACTTGACCCCAGGATCCTAAATTTAGTGGTTAATTTATTAAATTGGTATAAAATACAAGGAATCACATCATAATAGACCGAGTAGTTTAATAGTCTTGGTAAAGAGGATACATAATTGAATGTCACATTAAAATTTAAAAAATAAAATAAAAAAACTTTTTCATTTAGTGTTCTATTATCCCCCTTATCACATCCTAACATATAAATCATAAATCATTTCTAGGTATCCTGGGGAAAATAAAACATAAGAAAGTGGTGAGATCAGATGCTCTGAAAGGGTAAGAATACAATGGATGATATCATGAAAAAATAAGAATAATCAATATGTAAAGGTAAATTATGAAAAATCAATCTATTTAAATAAAATATTGAGAATAAAATAGGAGAAAATGAGGGTCAAATGTTTCTATATAAATAATAACACGATCTTAAAACATTTCTATGTATATTATAATGAAATGAAAAATCCCATGGAAATAAAAAACTAATATGGTGATGAAGTAATGCATAATTCTAGTCATCAGAGAAAAAAATTCAAGGCCCTATTCTAGGACTTATTAATATAAAGGACGTATTCTAAGAAATCATACATAAATTGGTAAGTCCTCGATTAAATACAAAAGATATTTTTCCTCACGAGACCAACCAATACATCGATAGGTAGTGGAATTATAAGACCCACCCATAACATAATAAGTAAAATTTATTACTCAAATAAAATGGGTGGAAAATAATCAAAATAAACATTTTAATTGAAAACTAACATATATAATTTTAATTCTTACCCAATCTGTAAACATGAGGATAAACCATCTAGAGTAAAATGGTAAATGGTAATAAAATTATACATCCTAGTGAAACTAACCATAAACCATATCGAGAAATAATAAGGATGAAATAATTAAAACATATTACCAGTGTATCATAAGTTAGATAAAGTTTTAATGATATTGAAGAATATAAATACCATAAAAAGTCATTAGAAACATTATAAAGGAAAATAACTTTTTTTTACTTCAAAAATATTTTTAAAACCAAAAGTATAAAAAATATTTTTAAAATCCTTCTATTTGAAAATAATTGTTAAAAATTATAAATTAATTTTTAAAACATTGATTCTTTATGATGGTGGGAAATTATGTATATGTTATACACATTAAAACAAAGGTTCCATTCACATTTTCGGTATAAGACAATCTGAAATTGTTTAGAAAATGGCATGAATATTCAATTGGTTTTTTTTATAAAAATTGAAAAATATCTAAAAATAAAAGTATTATATATTTTTGAGATTGTTAAAATAATTTTTGAAAACATTTTTTTAAAATAATGTTTTAGAAGAAAAAACAATTTTGACTAAAGAGAGAAATAATGTTGTATTTTATAAAAACAATTATCAATTATTTTATGTTCCAAAAAGAGAAATATGGTAATATTACTTGAAGAAATAATTATTAACCATAAGAGAAGAAAATTAATGTGGTTTATCAGTAAATTTTCAAATAATTTCCTTCAATGTAAATTCAATTTTAAATAATCGTAATTAAAAAGTGATAGAGACATAAATATCTTTCTACTTTTTTTGACTTCTGAATCATAGTCCCCATGAAAAGAATAAAAGAAAATTAAACATTAAATACCATGATGAAAAGTAGAATAATGTTGTAAAAAATAAAAAGGGGTATTATATATAACACACTAAACTAATAATTTTTGAATAGACATATGTCTCACAAAAGTAAAATTGAGACGAGAAACCCTTAGCTCAGGTTCTATTTATTTTTTATGTGTCTGAAAATCATATATAATAAATATAGTTTTATTATAAATCTAATATAGAACCATATTAATATATCTAATTCCATATAATATTTACTTATAGTCATTTATCAGCCTATTATAAAAAATATTTGTTAAAATCATTATTTTGGGTGATAATTTCTTTGTATTGCATAAATGTTTTGGTTTAGTAATTTCAATCCTTTTACAATGATAATGGTTACATAATATCAAGATTTTAATCCATTATTTTTATATCCTATATATTTTTATATATTTATTTATATTAATCTATAAAATTTAGAGTTATAAAATAGATTACATTATTCATAGAGATAGTAGGCCGTACGTACACATGAACGTTGTTTCAATTTTCCTTGATGAATTAAAAAATAATAAGGTAAATAATATTTAAAATTTTATAAATAAATATTTATTTCATATATAGAATTCATATAAAAAAAATAAATCCTTAGTACTATCTAAGTAAAAATAAAATTAAAAACATTTCACATCGTTACGTGGAGGCGATAGTCCACACATACATACAAGCAACATTATTATTTTCCAATAGATTTTATAGGTAGAAGATATATGTTATATTATATATAATGAATTATGGTTCTATCATAAATATAACATATATATATAAATTATATCCTTATGACCTTCCCTATAAACTATAAAAAACAATTCACATCGCTTCACGAGGCTGTAGTCTGCTAAACAGATGAACAACATTATCATATCCTCCATGAAATAGAATGTAAGAAGGTATATGTTATATAATAATTATAAAAGTATAATAATGTCAGAAATATAATATTAATGTTTTCAATATAACATTATATATATTCTTGAAAGGTGGTTATAGAAAATTAATTACATTGGTTTGCAAGGTGGCAGTCCACTGTACAGGTGATTGATAGTTTCGTTTTCCATTTGGTAGAAGTGGAGATGAATATAAGATATTAAATTAACATAATGACATATAAGATATGGTATATAATGGTGTCATTATATTATCATTGTTAAAAATATTTCCATTATGATGAATAATAAATAAAACCAATATGCATATTATGAATTTTACCACTTATTCAGAGAACTATTTTAGGTTTATACCTAAAGCCTCCCAAGATTGGATTTATGATCAATAAAAGGCATATATGATGTTAATGGGGAATTAAATAATGGATTTGGTGAATTCTTGGATGAATTAAAGGATTTTAGATGTCTGAATATGAGAGGAGATATGGTGGACTTTTATAAGTGGGGGAAAGGATATATTTTATATTTTTGAAAAGAAAAAGTGAAAATTTTATTTTTTCCATATCACATGCCTCTGAAATTGGTCACTATTGAAATTTCTAGGTGATAATGTTGAAATATGACTATACAATAGGTTTTGAATATGTTTTAATTCATTTTTATCCTTTATCTTCTTAGTTTAACCACCAGTAAACCCGTTTTCAACTTAACTATAATAATTAATTTTTATTATTTTCCATATTTTTTATGGTAAAAAATTATGTTTAACATATTATATAATATAAATTATAAAAATTAAAAATATTTAATCTATTTTTATAAATTAAAATCAAAGATAAGGACTAATTCAATTTAATATTAAATACATCGATATTTCAGAAACAAATTTATTAAAAGAAAAAAATTGAAAAGTTTTAAATGTTTTTATTTAGTAATTCATTATCAAATTGATTGACATGAACTAAATGAGTTTATTATTATATAATATAATTAATTACTCCTCAAATAAAATTTAAAATATAATTTATCTTTGTAAATTATTTAAATGAAAAGATACATTTTAATAAAAATAAGTATTTTTCATTATTAATCATAAAATTAATCATTTCAAAAAAATCCAAAAAATTCACCCAAAGGTAGATTTAAAATTTAGATTCCAAAAAATTAATTTACTTTGAAAAATTGGTTTTCTAAAACTTGTACAAAATAATTTTAAATTATGTTTACAAAGCATCAAAAAACCACATTTTAAATAAATACAATATTTATTTTTTAGATAGCATTAATTTTTCCTTAAAATGATTCTTATTTCATTTATAATAAATATAGAACCGTATAATTTATTTTACACATGTGTAAACCATATAATTTTCATAATTTATTTAGTCATATTTTTAAAATTCAATATAACATCTTGGTTATAATGGTCATGTTCAAATAATAATATTTTAATAAAGTATGGTGTTTATTTAAACCTGATGTTACATGATTTGAAAGATATTGATTAGATAGAATTTATTTAAAATAAATATATTGTAAATTATTGGCATGTTACATTTTCGTATAATAATGATGTTTCTTTCATATACACTATCAAAGATGTTGTTCCTCTTAATATCTCGAGGGATTACATTCTACCCCATAAAATAAATTGTGTCCTCGCAATTTAATATTAATCTAAATAATTAAGGAGTTGAAATTCGAAAATTAATTTGTTGAAAACCCCAAGTCATAAAAGGGTTAATAAAAAAACCTCTTGATAGGAGAGAATGGGATGCACAATGCTCATCTAGAGTAACACATAACTAGGTTTCCAAGTTAGAGAACATTAGTGGGAAGTGAAGATATGTACATGGCAGAAAAGAATAAATAATTATAGAGATTGATATATATTATTGGTAAAAAAGTGAATGATCAATATAAATTTAAGGACCTCAAAACCAAATTTTTTTGATGATTTAAAATACCATTTGATTTATCATATAAGAATATAATATGATAACATTTTTGTTTCATGATCTGTTTTATAATATTGAAGAATTATTTTACTATCTAAGAATATAAGAAAATAAACTTAATCAATATCATTCTATTTTATAATAATAATTTCATCATTCTATTGTTATTCGATCAATTTCCATTTCATCAATTACTATAGTAAATGAATAACAAAAAATAAAAATTTAATACATGAAGCACTAATTTATTTTACAGACTGTAAGATCCATAAAAGAGTGACAAGTCCTTCCTTCATTATTTTTCAAAACCAAAATGTTTATCGCAAGTTCTCCAATTACAACCAAATTCCTACTTCATCCATTCCATTAATAGTAAACCCTAATTGCATTCCAAAATATTTATAACCAAATTCAATGTTCAAAAATTTAAAATAAGGTCACTAAATAAACATTATATTATCTTTACAATATAATGTATCTTTTAATGTCACATACCAAATAAGTGAATTCCTTGATCCCCAAAAAACCTTAATAAAAAAATTAATGATTTACAACATTATTTTCCTCCATATTCGATAAATAAAATCTCAATTTATAATTTTTGTTTCATAATTCCACAAATTTAGTACAATCAAGCAGATATAACATAAACCATCAAATCACTAACTAATTTCCCGGTCACCAATTCTATCCCATAAAAATATACTTATAATTATTCTCTAAACATGAGTAAAATATTAAGGTTTATAATCTCTGAATTATGTTTTTAAAAAACATGACCATCTTTCCACTAAATCACTTTTTTTGTTTATCATTACTATTTAACACAATCTTTCAAATCCTTAATTCAAAAACACAATAAAACAATCTTTATATATATATCATGATTATCATAACATTATTCATGTATTAAAATATATAATAACTACAATCATTTCACTTTGTCTATAGAAATATCATAATCTTGACCTTGATCTCTTAGCTTATTATGAGGTATATTCTGTTGATACATTGGGAATTCATTTGCATAGTGCCCCATATTCTTACAATTGAAGAATTTAACACTGGTAGTCACTTTAATTCCCTTAAAACAACATATACAATGGAATTTATCTTCACACTTTTAGAAAAATTAAATTCACTTCAAGAAAGTACTAGGGTGATTCCTTACACAATTATCACATGCGGGAAAATCCTTTCCCCCCTTCTTCAGCTTATCTGTATTTTTTTATACCATTTTCTTCTATTTCTTCCCTAAAAATATATAATACCTAGAGAATTATTTCTCTATGTATTGATATCACATGATACTATGTCATCATATGAAGACAATTTTTTAGGAGACTAGTTCCTAAGAATGATTGGATTAATCCCATCAAGGAACTGATCATTCTATTATTTAGTTTATGTGTATTGATATAGTTCTCATTAAGTCAAATAGGAACCATTTGTAAATAATTTAATACATTGTCTTATATCATTAAATTATAAAAAATAATTTATAATCCCAAAACAACTGAGAAACATTAAAACATTTGATTATTTTTCATACCTAATATTAGAATCATAAACAAGGTTTCATTGGAAATGTTTTTAAATAAAAAAATAATCCCAATCCTTAATAATGGGTTTTAATGCTGATGTTAATTAATGTAATGATATCCTCTAGGGGTGTCAAACCAAGTGAATAGTAAATCCAATTTTTGAGTATGAGAAATTGCTTGAGTCAAGATTGATTCATATTTTTCAGAGATATTATCCCTAGTACATAAGTTCTAGAACCACATAAACTTGTAGTATTTTGGCAGGGATGCATCACTTGGAAATACCACATAATCTATACTTTACGTAAACATTAGGATGTTATTTTGTACTTATAAATATCCCCAAATTAATTCATAGCATAATATTACGTAATATTTTTTTCTTAATGTAGTCCCCATGGTTTCTAATAATCTTTCTCTAATATAAACCATAAAGACTCTGAACCTATTAAGCTAGAGTTAGTGGTTACATTATGAAATTTATATAACATATAAAGAATCACATACCAATAGACCACATAGTTTAATAGTCATTGTAAAATTTATATATACTTAAAGGTAACATTATAAATGATAATATAAAATAAAAAAGTGTTTTCTTTGAGAATGTAATTATTCCAATTAGCATATCCCTACATTTCAATCATTAAACACATATAGGGGAAAATAATACATAATAGAGGGGTGATATTAGATTCTTAATAAGGGTAATAATATAATGGAAGCTATAAAGAATAAATAAGAATAATAAATATATCAATGTCAATAAATTAAACACAAGTTATTTAAATAATAACTTGAGAATAATTTGATAGGAGTAAATGAAGATCAAATGAAGACATATAAATAATCACATGAGATTGAAACTTATGCACATATACTATAAAAAATTTAATAATCACATGGAAATAAATAACTAATTTCATAATTAGTGAATTCATAATGGAAGGAATTATGAACATATTTTCAATGCATCATGCTAATACTTCTTAACATACATGTAAGAACCCATGTTTTTCCGGACAGCAGTTTTGAGCAGAAATTTGAATTTTTGATGTCGAATTATCACAAGGGGTAAAATGGTCATTTTTACCTACTAGATGATCTTGGATAATTTTTCTAATAGATCTGATGGTCCTGTAATATAGATTTTACCATAGGACAGGAGTTTGGAGGAAATCTGAGTTGTTTGAATTTTGGTGGAATATTTAATATTTCATATTATTAAATTAAATATTTAATTATTCGTGTAGGTTCATTTGGAAATAAATTTTAAACATAGTGTTGGATTGAGATTCCATCTGTGCCATTGAGTCTGGAATGGAGAGTTTATCCTTGGGAAGGCATAAACTAATGTCGGGCACCGGGGCCGGCCCGAGCCCTTTTTTCTTCATTTCTTTTTCTTTTATTTTCTTCCTTATCTTCTTTCCTCCTATTTGCGCATGTCTACTACGTCACCCCTTTTTCCATGACCTATACGAGATATGGATATTGAGAAAGATGGTGAGTTGGAAGCCGAGAGGGGTACCAATTTGAAGCTCTCGACGCGCTGGGTCGGCGTACGACAACCGTGAGCTGTGAAATCAATTGAAGCTTCGGCGGTTTCCGCCCAAAGGTAGAGCTGTTTATGTTTTCACCATAGATACCCTTTAAAAATTTTGTTTTAAGTATTTAAAGCCTTATTTTTCTTTCTTGTGACCTCTTAAGGCTGGATCTAATGTTTTGGGGGCGAAAACATGCGTTTCGGGTCTTTTCAGGGATTTCCCATCGGAAAACCCAGAATACACGACATGTATTCTAGGGGTATATGCCGTGTGTTCTTCCCATTTGGGGAAGGAAAAGTTTTCTTAAGTACACGTTGTGTAATTTGATTACACTCCATGAAGTGGGTGGATGTGTGGAATAGGACATAGAATAGTGTTTTTTTTGGAGTACACGCCGTGTATAGTAATGTACACACCGTGTAGTGGTCTTGGGCATGTGTTTTAGTGAAAACGCACATGGTGTAACTTTTTGTGAATAGTACAAGTAGTGTACAATAGAGAACATGCAGTGTACTATTACACAAGAAGACTCCATGGGTCTGGCCATGTGTTCTGGCCATGTACTACTTCAACATAGTAATTTGGGGATATCTTATGCTCTAGAAGTCAGAATTGGGCGTGTGAGTAGTCCATTATAAGAGTTTTTCCACGTAGATCACAATGGTGGAATCCTTTTGACATTTATAAGTCATCTAAATAACGTTTTGGGGGGTCTATATCTAAAAAGAGCGGTTCTTCCTCTAGTTGTTAAGTTCAGTTGGCACCTAAGAGTGAGACTTGGCGTGGATGATAGGTTGGGTGTTCATACCAACTTAGTTGAGACCTTTAACAGGATATGATCTATGAGATATCTCCCATAAACTATTATTTAGAGTACGTTCCCCTTGTGAGATGTTCCTTTCTAGCCAATGAGTCTGTGAGACTGGATACCTCTACAGATCCCCTGAGGGATGCCTTTACTTGTGGACTGAGCTTGGGAGTTCCTTGTAGGATCCCTCTCCTGTTTTTACTTTGATAGGACCCATGTTATGGAAGGCATATGTTGTCAATCCTTTTAGGATTTTTGTATGATTCATACCTTACTCTTTGATAAGGATCCCGCGTAGGATGCCTTCACTCGTGTTTACCTGGAGAATACCAAGGATGATGCTTCGTTAGTGTTTGACTCGAGGGACCCAGTGGGTGCTTGTTGTTTGAATGACCCTGAGTTGTTATATCGAGTTTGGGTAGAGATGGTGATCAGGTGTCACCTAGAACCCATTCCAAACTGGTAATCCATTTGGGCTTTGGATGTATGTTTGGGTAGGGCATTCGAGCAACCCTCACTGTTTGTTTATATCTGACTTGGTTTGTTGATGCTGTAGTTTTTACCAGAGGTGCTTCCTGGTTGGTGGATCCTAAGCCTGACGGGTGGTGTCTTTCTTGTTTGTTGGAATGCCTACTATTCCTTGTGTGCCTGAGTAGAGATGGGTTGATTGTAAATGGGGTTATTTATTTTGTTGTGGATGTGTTTTCCCATGTTACTTGATTTTTCCCATTTGGTCAAGCTTGCCTATTAGGCTGCCTTGTTTCCATGCCTAGTATTATTAGGATGGAGTGGTTTTATTTGAAATGATTGATATGCTATAGATTGATTAGCCAAGTAGTTCTGTAGGTTTACTTTTTCCATATAGCATTACTAGGCGTTGACTTACATGGGGCCGTGAGAACATGGTGTAGTAGACTATAAGGGGATATACCGAGTTAGCTTCCTTAGAGAGTCGTTGGGCATTATAGACTATAAGGGGATAGACTGAGTGAGCTTCCTCAGAGAGAATTTGGGCATTATTGACTATAAGGTTGTAGACCGAGTGAGGTTCCTCAAAGAGTCATTGGGCATTATAGACTATATGGGGATAGACCGAGTGAGCTTCCTTAGAGAGTCTTTGGGAATTATAGACTATACGGGGATAGACTGAGTGAGAGTCTTTAGAGAGTCTTTGTTTCACTTTGAATTATCGTGAACTACTCTAGGCTATATGAGGAATTGACTGGGTGAGCTTCCCTAGAGAGTCTTTGAACAACTTGGGGCTATAATAGGAATTGACTGAGTGAGCTTCCTCAGAGAGTCTCGTGACCTTGGGTCTATAAGGGGAATTGACCTTGTGTGCTTCCTCAGAAAATCCTTGACTACCTTAGACTATAAGGGGGATTGACTATGAGTGTTTTCTCATAGAGTCTTTATGAATTCTTATGACCAAACCAGAGGGGTTAGGCTAAGTTTACTGCCCAGAGGGTAGCTGGTACTTATTAGGTAGGACCAGAGGGCATGGTTGTGAGTACTTCCCAGAGGGTTACCTGTTGTGTCATCTGATTTCTTGTGTTTTATTTGTTGAACTAGAGGGTTGCTTGTTTTTTTTAGCTTGTTCAGAGCCATATCTATGACGTTGGATGATGAAGGTACATGTCGATGGGATTACGGACCTAGAGATCGACTTATTTGATACACGACTTGAGTGGCATGATGTCCAACTCAATGCCCTTGAATAGGACATCCAAGAGATCGGGATTAAAGTCCCAAGGATCGACTGCTGATGTTGTTCTTGTTATTTGAATCACTTAATCAGGAATATTCATATTTTTGTATATGTGTATAAGTATGGTACTATACATGTGTACGTATATAGATATGGACATCCATGGTGGCACTTTCCCAGTCGACATGGATTACATTCCCTAGGTTCGACTATGGTTGCATGTTTGGTTTACTTCCTTTGTTGTGTTTCAGCTAGGCTAAGCACGTTGTTGTTGCATAAAATTTTAGTAGCACGGTTATAGGTTTCTTTTTGGGGTACCCTGCTGAGATTATTTCTCACCCCTACATGTGAACCTCGGTGTACGTGTAGACCTTATGTCTGATTTTTTAGGTTGAGCACGAGTTGCATGGTGGATAGGGCTGAGGCCTAGTGTTGCATGATCGAGAAGAGATACTTGAGTGGTTCTACTGATCGGGATACTGCAGTTCGACAGTTTTTGGAGATCGGGTACATGGATTGGCTCGGAGTCAGTAGTAGAGCCCTGTAATTTTACTTTTAGTTTCTTTTGTACTTGTATCTATATAGTCATCTTGGTGGGTGACCACTGTTGTATTGTATTGCATAGCTGTTCAGGATTTTACAACATTTTACTATTACTGCTTGTTCTATTTTAGTTGTTTACTGCTTCCGCACTCTGTTTTCTTTCTGTTGTGTATGATACTCAGATATTTCTACTATTTTATTACTCTGGTATGAGGGAATAGTCTCCCCACTATCACACCCTAGTCCCTCACTGCCAGTTGGCAGCCTCTGGCATATGAGGAGGCACACTTGAGGCCTTGTGGTGAACCAGATTGTAGCACCAGTTTAGTGGATACGGGTCGGGATGTTATAATACATGCCTCATTCCATGAAATATTATATAAGTAAGTTATAAAATAACCAACTACCCAAGATAGTTTTTCTCATGAGACCTATCGATGCATCATGGGATGATGTAATTACAATCCCCACTCATCAAATAATAATTCCAATATATTCTTCATATGAAAGGGGTGAAACATAATCAATATAAACATTTGTATTGAAAAAATAACATATGGAATGTTAATTCGTACCTTAATAAATAAACATAATTAAAATCACCATGGATTAACATACATGGATATTACATCATTTTAGATGAATATTCTGCAAATTACAAATGTATATGCCCAATGTCTATAATAGTTTAGTGTCTTTGGAAACATGGAAACTTAATATTCTATCTATGGGAAAGATCTTCAACATATCTCTTAGAGATCTTCCCCATTTTCACTCCTACTTAAATCCTTTCATCATAACCTAGTGAAGGAAACATATGAAAGGGGTGAGCTCAGATGCTTAGTAAGGGTAAAAAGGGGGGATATGTATGCATAACACGAGAAATAGGGTATGAGAACATGATCATAATATTATAAGATCATACCCTACCTATCAATGATCATAATCAATAGTCATGTAATAAATATTGGTAGCTCATAATACATGAATCATAAGATGACAATGAACATAAACCTTAAGAGCATATCATAGGCAGAAGACAAAGATTTGTGGAATACACATCCACTTATAGTATTTTAAACAAGTATTAATGGAAATAGGTTCATTAATTATATTAAGGACATGAAATCAAGTCCTCCCATACATTTATGGACTTGAAACTAGGTTCATCCATATTTTTTTACATGTAATCACGTTCATACATAACATCATAGTAGTCAATGATCACTTTCAAGACTATAATAATATCAAAAAAAGACACACCTTTTTACCACTATTGATTAGTTTTCCTCTTCTTCATATAGTGGATCAGGTTTCCCCTTTTCCTATGACTGAATTGGGTCCCCTTATTCTTATAGTTTATTGGGTTTTCCCTTCTTCCCATAGTTGATTGGGTTTCACTTCTCCACTTAGTGGATCAAGGCCATAGAATTATTATCATAATTATCTTGTGAGATATAAATATTTACCTAATGCATTGGAGGGAGATATATATACCACACATCATGTAAGAAATAAGGGGATCACCTGAAGCTATCTGGTTCACCCCATTGTAAAATATGTAATGAGATTAACTGACGCTATTTAGACTACACCTTAGTATAATATGCAATGGGCTTACCCAGGATCTCTAATCCACCATATCGTATGAGCTGTAAGGGACTTACCTGATGCTATATGGGCCACCACATCATATAATATTTAATGGGATTACTCGATGCTATCTGGGACACCCCAACATATAAGCTATAACAGAATTACCCAACACTATATGATCCACCCAATAATATAATCTATGTACATGAAAAAACATTAATAATGTAAGAATATCTTTATGATCATCATAAAACTCATAAAAAAAATTATTTCTTTATAACTTGATGAACTTAGGAAAAAGAAATGGGTTTTATTTCAATCTATTGGAAATGTGGTAATCCCATTGAGAAGAAATAGGTTTCATATCAATCTATTTAAATCATGATTTACTCATGGAAAATAAATGGGTTCCATAAACATAAAGAAATAAAAACATAAACCATTAAAAGAATTAATATGAATGGAATGATTGGACTGTATCATAGGTAATGTATAAACTATATAAAAAGACATCATCATAGATAGAGAAAGATTTTGATAGATCACTTATAAGATAACCATTATATAAAAAATCACTTTTTAAAACATTTAAAATTTTAAACATAATTTTCATTTAAAAATTATTTGAAAAAATATAATGGAATCATTTAAATTCATTAAAAACATTCTAGATAAAAGTATCCTTTCCAAATTGAAAAAAACCTTTTAAAACATAAAACATTTTGAAAACTATTTCCTTTGAAAAGATCCTTGAAAATTTTTAAGGGAAGTATTGAGAAACATTTACACCACTTTTTAAAACAAAAAATATTATTAAAATATTTTTAATTGAAAATGAACTTAAATGTTCATTTAAAATATTTTTAGAAAATATAGTTTTAAAAGAAAATATATTTCGTTATAAAGGGAGAGATAAAGACATATTTTCTATGAATTTTTTTTCTTAATCATAATATTAACAAATATTTTAAAAAATGGTACCAATACATGGAGATATAATTAATAACTTGAGGATGAAGATTCAATAAGTGTTCTTGAGATATCGATCATATGATTTCATCAGTGAAAGAATAATCATAAATAATCTTGATAAATGATGAGATTGTAGCAATAAACTATTACCATGTTGGTAACACTGAAACATAATAACCACAAAATAATAATACTAAATTAAGATTAAAATATCATGAAAATAATTATATTCATTATATAAAAAGTAAAAGTTATTATATACACCTCTTAGAAGAATATAGGTTTATAATGTGCCATGTGTCTCAAAGAAGAAAAATTGAAACAAAATTACTTTACCGATTTGGTATCATTTGAACCATAAACCCCATGAGAGAGAGATCATAAAATGTATATAAAAATTCCCATAAATTTAAAGATAATATTCATAGAATATATTCATGGTTAGTATATACCACACACAAAAGAAATTAGAGGTGAATATGGCATAAGTCTCTCAAAAATAATAGTGAGACTACAATACCCTTAGTACATGAGTATCTTTTTACTCATGACCCCCATGAAATAATAACATTAATTAAAACTTATTATATCATGAAATAAAGAAATTTATTGATATAACATATCATAGGTTATTATATACATCACATAGAAGAGTCACATGGTGAATATGGAATGTATCTCATAGATATAAAAAGTGAAATGAATTTCCCTTACCAATTGAGTAACTTTTTAATCATGAGTTCCTTGAAATAATAACATTAATTGAAACCTTAAATATCATGAAAAAAATTTAAATTCATGATATATCATGTCATAGGGAATTATATACACCACACACCAAGGAAATAAAAGTGAGATAAGAAAACCCTTACCTTAAGTCTTGAATTTCTTTGTACAAGTTAAAAAACACTTTATAATAAATTTATGTTTATTATAAATCTACCAAGGAACCATATTATTAAATATCAGAAAACATGTGATTTGATTATGACTTTATATTACCAGTTTATTAACAATTCGATGTTAATATCACATTTCAGGTAATAATCACTTTGTTTTTCGTATAAGTTTTAACTTGTTATTCTTGATCCTCTTACATAGATAAGGATTTAGTAATTTAAAAAATGGAAAAAATTATTTAAATATAATATATATTAATTATATAAATTTTTATAATAATTTATAAAATGTATAAATATGATATGGAATACACCGTTCAGGTAGACAGTAGGCTCTACATATGCATGAACACTATCTATGTTTTCTTGTCATATTGAAAGAAAGAAAGTGATTGAAATATTTATATATAATATCATTAGAATAGAATTATAATTTTGTATATATCATATAATTTTACTAAACTTATCCTTAATAAATTTCATATAATGTGTGAATGAATCACATCACTTTGAGAATGCGGTAGTCCACATATCAACAAATAAAGTTATCATATTTACACAAAATGGAAAATAATTAATATATATGTTATATAATAATTAAATAAGAATAAATATATAATAAATATCATATAGAGCATATAAAAATAGAAATTAAATCATTATTCCCAACCATTAATGGTGGAAATAGATGAACAAATGACATTGGTTTGTGAGGTGGTAGTCCTCCGTACACACAAACAAATATTTCGTATCCCATTTGATGGAAGTGTGTGTGATTACATATATTCTATTATCATAAAAAAATATTTTTTATATTTAGGATAATTTTTTCATTAAATAATCATGGATTAAGAAGAATATATGGGTGGAGAAAGAAATATAACAAAATTGAATGTGGAAGAATGTTACCTCTTCTTTGGGTAACTCCTTTTAGTTTTCACCAAAGGGGATCACTTGGTTGGATTTTTTCCCAAATTGATCCCTCTAAGATGAATTGGAGAATATGGGAGAATATTTCGGTAGGATTTTTCTAAGAAAAATGGCTTGGAAGGTGTGAAGTGAGAGGAACATGTGGTGGCCATTTATAAATGGGGAAAAGGACACAGTTACTCTGTTTAAAATGAATTGTGTTATACCATCATTTTACCTATTACCAACGGTTAAAAATAGACTATTCTAGACCCTTATTGGTTTTATGGTATAAATATGACCATAAAATAATTTTTTTCCGGATTAGAGTTATTAATAAACCTAATTTTCTATGTTTAGTTATCAATTAATCTCGTTTTTACCTTAATTAGTGTAATTTACTTTTTGTTTTGTATAACACAAACCTAAAATTGTGTTTTTTAAAACCCAATAGATATTTAGCATTGTGTGAAATGAAAAATATGAAAAATATTAAATTAATTTTATTTTTTTAAAACATCTCAAGGTGTTACAATAATCATAAACTATCATGAGTAATATGGTGAATGGTAATAAAAATGTACATTAAGTAAATATAGTCATAAACCAAATAAATAAATAAAAAAAATAGTTTAATTAAAACATAATCTTAGTTTATTGTATGAATAATAAAGGGTTGATGTCACTAATGAATATAAATACAATAAAACCGTTATTAAGAACATTCTTGATAAAAATAAACTTTTTTACTTTAAATATTAATTTTAAAAAAATTTAACAAAGTATTTTGAAAATAAATTTCGTTGAAAAAAATTGAAACATATAAAGTTAGATTAAAAAAATTATTTTTCATGATGATAGGAAATTCTGTATATGTCATACATGTTAAAACAATTTCTCCATTCACATTTTCAATAAAATAAAAACATGTTGTATTTTGAAAACAAAACGAAAATTCCATTACGATTATTTTAATAAATTAGAACATATGAAAATATATATTCGATAAATAAATTGGATATTTTTAAAAAAAAAATTGATTTTTTTAGAAAACATGCTTTTGGAAGAAAATGACTTTTTGACTAAAGAGATAAATAAAGTCAAATTTTATTAATACTGTTTTATCAATAATTTTAATTATAAATGAAGGGAATAAGGTAATATTAGTTTAAAAACCTAATAATAACCAAATGGAATAAAATTAAAGGGGGTTTATTAGACAATTATCAAATAATTTTTTTTAATTTAAATTCATCTAAATGAAATATGAATTTAAATGTGATTGAAACATAAATCTCTTACATATTTGGTGAATTTTCAATTCTAAGCCACATGAATGGATTACAATCAAATAAATAATTAAATAAAATGATTTTTTTTCAAGATATAACATATCAACATGGTATTTATATATTAAACACCAAAGAAATAAGTGGTGAATATGACATATGTCTCACAAAAGTAAAAGTGATAAAAAATACCTTACCTCAAGATTAATTTTCTTGATATGTTTATGATACTCCTATATAATAAATATATGTATTTTGTACATATATTATAGAATCATAACTATATATATGATACCATATTTTATTTACTTATAGTTTTTTATCATGAGTTTATTAACAATTCGTTGTTAAAATCACTGTTTCGGGTGATAATTTGTTCATTTTCATATATGTGTTGGATTGGTAATTTAAATCATTTTACTCTAATCAAGGTTAAATAATCTAAATAATGTTAACCATTATATAAATATCCTATAAATTCATTATATATATATTTATAGTAATATATAAATGTTAGAGATAAGAAATATATTATATCATTCATAGAGATGGTGGGCCATACATAGACATAAATGTTGTTTCCATTTCTATCAATAAATGGAACAAAAAGAAGGTAAATAATACATAAAATTTTATAGATTAATTTTTACTTCTTATATATAATTTATATTTATAAAATAAATCCTTAATACAATCTATTCAAAAATTAAATGAAAAACATTTCACATCGCTACGTGGAGATGGTACTCCACACGTACACACAAGTGATGTTATTGTATTCCAAAGGATTGAAAGGTAATATGTTATATGAGATATTTTATTTATATAAGAATTTATAGGTCATAAGTATCATATATATACATTAATTATAACCTTATTACCTTCTAATTAAAATATAATAAAAATATAAATAACATTTCTTTGTGAGGTGGTAGTTCATCGTACCCATGAGCGACATTATCGTATCCACCATAGAAGGAAATTTAAGAAGGTATATTTGATATAAATTTTTTTGATGTATAATAACGTCATAAATATCATATTATCATATTAAATACATTATTATATATATCCTTTAAATATGGTGATGGAAAACAAATTACATGGGTTCATGAGGCGGTAGTCCTCCATACACACGGTCAATGGTTTCATTTTACTTTTGATTGAAGTGGAGATGGATATAGGTTATTAAATCAAAGTTATAAAGTATAATTTTATTTAAGATATTGGTTTTATTATATTATCCTATTTGAGTAAGATTTTAAAGAGATTTAAGAAGAAATAAAACAGATACACATGTTAATAATTTCACCACTTCTTTAGATAACTCTTTTATGTTTCCACATTAAGTCTTACCAGATTGGATTGATGAAAAAAAATAATACCAGGTATTTAAAAAACATTATGTAATATTTTGAGGTCTTTTATAAACCAAAGTGTCTTGTAAGTGTGAAGATAATAGGGGAGGTTGTGGAATTTTATAAGCGGGGATAGGATACACATGGTAGTTTTGAGAAGATAAATGATACCCACGTTTTTATCATGAAAAATGCCTCCAAAATGGGTCATTATAGAATATTAGTGATT
Source organism: Viscum album (assembly GCA_963277665.1). Lineage (NCBI taxonomy): Eukaryota > Viridiplantae > Streptophyta > Magnoliopsida > Santalales > Viscaceae > Viscum > Viscum album. Next base: position 954,186,203 of record OY728167.1, read on the forward strand.
ATTACATATAAATATATCCATAAATTAGGTTTTGGGAATGTTTTAGGTCATTTTAACCCATATCTTCTTAGTTTAACACCCTATCAATCCTGTTTTGACCTTAACCGTGATAAATAATTTTTTCTATTTTCACTATTCATTATTTTTAAAGAGTATGTTGAAATTATTATATAACAAATTTTTTTTATTAAAAATATTTAATCCATTTTATAATTTCAATTCACATAAGTGGTAGGATTAAATTTAAAATTAAACCCACGGGTGCATAAAAAATGGTTTTGCGAAAGATTTTTTTTTAAATTTTCATAATTTTTATATCAAAATTCAATATAAAATTGATTAAAATTAACTTTATAAGTTAAATTGTAATATAGTTGAAATTATTACACTTTAAAATCATTTTATAATGTAACTTATCTTTTAAAATAATTTAAATGAAATTTTATTTTTCCATTAAGATCATTATTTTCACTATTCATCAAAACAATTAAACTTTTATGAAAAATAAAAAATAACCCAAATATAATTTTAAATGTATATTTAAAAATTATATTTTATTTTTTAAAATATATTTTTTAATGTTGGTAAATATTAATTTTATATTATGTGTGAAAAATGTGACTAAACCGCCTTTTAAATAATATAGATATTCTAAAAATGTTACTTTTTCTTTCAAATGATTCTTATTTTATTTGAAATCAATATATTACCATTAAATTTGATTTATACATTTATAAAGAATATAATTTTCATATCTTAGTTATTCTTATTCATACTATCCATCTTAATGTATTGGTTATAAATTATTAAATAATAATATTTTATTAGTGTATAGTGTTTCTTTTAAACCTATCATAACATGCATTGAAATTTATAGAAGAGATTTAATTTAATTAAATTAACTATATCATAAATTATTTATGTGTTACATTCTCTTATAAACATGGTGTTCCATGTCATATATGCAACTGAAGATGATATTTTTATTATTGAATCTAAAGGTGTTTCACTAACTCTAAGAATAGAGAATTTTAATTTAATGAACAATAATGGTGTTCATATTTTTTATAGAAGAAATTATCATAGTTTTTAGAATATGATGTTAAACTATCTTATATATCTTGGAGTTTAATTTAGACATATAAAAATCATGGTCTTTCCTCTCAATAATGAGCTTGATATGATTTCTATTGAAAAGTTAAATTTAAAATTTGTTGTAAAATATCAAAACTCCAAGTTATTGGATCTTAAAAAAAATGCTTATCAAAATATTACGGGGTTTCAAAAAAATAATAATATTTTTGATATATTGATAAGTAGTTGTGAAGTAAATGAGGGAATTAAGGAAGATAAGATACATATATTAATGAGTATGCTTGAATGTATTAAGATAGATAATGATGAAATAATTGAAGAATAATTTAAAAGAGATAATGATATTTATCACAGTGTTGGAAGTTTTAGTGAAAACTAGACAGTTATACTATCATTAAGAATATGATGGGAAACTTTCTAGATAGATTCATTTCTAATGTGTCATATATAGAAGATCATACATATTTATATTTTAATTAAATTTAGATTATTATTATAGAATATGAAATGGGAAAATAAATAGGATATGCATGAAATATATTTTAATTTTTTTTAAAAGGAAGATCCAATATAAATATATTATAGAATAATGAAATGATTCATAGGCATAGGAAAATGAATAGGACCTCAACATAATCATCACCCTTTATTCAAATAGATTCAAAAAGGTAAATTAAAAGGTAACATTTCTATTAATTGTTGAATTATAATAATAAAGGCCACTTTATATGAGATTTTCATAAGAATAATGATTATAATTCATATTTATAAAAAAGAGATAATAATTCCAAGAAATAGAAATGGAAGAAACATCAGAAAAATATTCTCTATAGTTAGATGAATTATTTCTCGAGTAGATGATAGAATGATGATTCATCATCTAATCTTGAATCATAATGTCATGTTTACTTCATTGACTATTTATTAAATTTAATCACCTCATAAAATAGTGATGATCAATTTGACTAAATAAAATAATTAGTTCCTTGTTACAAAAAATTTAAATTTATCACTTTATTGGAATACATAACTGAAGAAGAAAAAATTATGTTAAAGATAATAGGTATGGAAGTAAATTTTGAGAATAGAAAGTTAATAAAAAAAGTATTAGGTAAACCTAAATGTGATTAGAGATAAAAAAAATAAAATTGGGGATGTTAAGAGAAAACTAAAAGGTAATGATGAAAATTCAGATAGACAAGGGAATCTCAAAATGGAAGAAATTACACTAGTTGATAAAAGTAAGAATATGCAGGTTGTATCTATTCCCAAATAATCTCAATTCAAATAGTATTCTACTAAAAATTCATTTTTAAATTTATGATTTGTGAGAAAACATATTCTACTAATAAATATTGGAAATTAGTAAGAAAGTATGTCCTAGAATATAGAAATCCATATTTTTTTAAAAACAGAAAAATAATAATTTTTGGAGTAGTACTAATACCTAATCAAATAATAATAATTTAGAGGTAATTTAGAGTGTTGTATAGTTCTCATACATATAACACACACATGTTGGTACAACACGTAATTACTCAGAAATAGGTATGAATCACGGCGGAGCTATATTGATTAGATAAGAAAAAAACATCCAATTAAGGTATCATGAGGATGAAAAGAATTATTAAGAAGCGAATAAAATTCATGCCTGTAGAAAACTGTGTGATTACGGTAAGAAAGTAAAGAATTATATAAATGATGAGTAGGGTATGAAAGAGTTCCTAATTTTTTTGTGAGAACAAATTTCCATGGCTAGAAAGTTAAAGGAAGAACATAATTATTCTAAATAAAAAAGAAAATTTTATTTTTTCAGAAAATAAGAACATAGTTGATAAAAAAATTCCAATATATAGTGCAATGAAAATTTGGAAAAAGTGAAATAGGATTGAGAAATATGGGGATGCTTCAAAAAAATATGATATTGTTAACCAACAAATAATAAATTGTTAATAAGATATTGAAAACTCAAATTATGCTAAAATAGTTTTGGAAAAGAAGATATATACATCTAAAGATTCTAATGATGATTAGAAATAAATTACAAAATATGAAAAGTGTGATAAAAAAATAAATCATATATAATGGAAAATCTATGAATAAGGAAAAAAATTTGAGACTCAGAGTATATTTTCAATAAGAATGAAAAATATATAGAGTAACAAACTTCCTTATTATTCCAAATAATTTTTTATATATAGTAAAATATTGTAGATTAAAGGAAAAAAAGTAAGAATGTTGGCTGAATATTGTAGGAGTTTTATTAAATAATTTAAAATCCATCATAAAACATTGTTATACCCATGATGAGGAATATAGTGATACCTTTGAGGGGTTTCAAAAATAAATATGTGGTATGAGTATCACTATTTTCATAAAAAGGTGATGATTATATGAAATATGATATTTTGGAGGAAATTATATCTATACACTTGAACTATTTTGAAATTTTTATTGAGATAGGTGCATAGTTTTTCTTAAAAAACATTCTCAGAGTTCCCCATATAAAATGATATTGGAATATGTTTTAGGAGAGTATTTCATAAAAGGAGTTTTATGAAAAACATCCATCACATTGATTATGCACTATTGTTTTATACAATGGGGTTTCCAACATATACTTAGATTCATTTAGTTAAAGTCTATTTATCAAGGAACTCATGAGATTCTATTTTTATCTTAAGAATATTTTTAATGATTCTAAGATAAAGATATATCTTTTGGGATAGACCCTCTGAATTTTATTTCCAATAAGGGGGAGAAGTTATGTAGAAGGAGAATAAAATGCAAACATCATACGAGAAAAAAATATTCAGAACACAAATTATTGATGAAGATGTTTAAAAATTTATGTGTATATTGAGAATAAACACAAAGATAATGATTGGTAGGACCAAGTGTGTTTTGGTTACATTTTTTGTCAATATGTTAGTATGTTTTTAATGAATAATGATTAAAAGAAGTTACTTAAGAAAGATTATTAAGAAAGATACTTAAGAAAGTTGTAGAAAATTTTCTTATGTAATATAATCTAGTTTTTTATGGATGTCATACTATGAAATGTTATTCTACAAGGTTCCTAATATCATGAAGTTTATCACAATCCAATTCATGTCTTTTTGAGTTGGTACAAAGAGTACAGAGTGGGTTTTGGGTTGAATAAAACTAGAAAAGGCCTCCAGATACAGAAATATGGATGGAGGACACCATACAAAGAATATCATACATAATCCACCAATAATAGATCACTGAATAGACTATTTGTAAAAATTTTCATAATGATAATTGCACTGATATACTTAATATTGTTAGGAAAGTTTTTCATTATAATTATATTAAAATAAGACAAAAGGGTTAGAAGTAATAGTGTGAGAAGTTGATAATTTGGTGGTAGTGTAAAGTCACCAAACATAGGGAAACAAATATTTTCTTTTGAATGTAGATCACTGAGTATAATTTTATAGATAGAAGGGTTGTACAATGTTTTATTAGGCATTAAATGATTATGAGTCTTTAATATACTAAGTAGTGTAACCGACATATAAACCTTTTGTAATAGAATTATTTATGAGTTTCAATAATGTTATGAAAATCCAGTGTCCTGAGTGAACTATATAGAGAAATATGAGAATATGGTAAAGACAGTTTATAAAATGTTAAAGTGGTGATGTTTTCGTTACATGTTATATGACATGAAAGATTGGAGTTACATTGGAAAAAAAAATGAAAGATCCACCAGATTGGGATTTGATATCTCATCAGACAAAGATATATTGAGAATATAAGATAATTGTTTTCCTAACAAAGGGAAACCGGAAAATGGTGGAGTGAATGATGATTTTTTTTTTCAGTTTGTCAGATAGAGAATTTCAAAGTTCTACCAATGGATCGATAATTCATAAAAAAGGAAATAGACAAACAAACACCATATAAATGAGATATAAGGAACACTACATAAACTATGTAAAGTCCTAAACTGTAATGATGATGAGATAATCTACTTGATTTTTTTAAATAGCTAAGATAAAGAAGTCTGATCTAGTTCTATAATAGAGATTTTAAGTAAATTCAAATATGGTTATGTATGATGAAAACCTCAAGAATGTTCATGAATATTATTGAATTATTGAGAACCATATAGATAATTAAAAATGAGTAGGATATCGGAATTATGGTTTCATATGAGTGGGTAATTAAATTTGAGTTCCTACCTATTTTATTAAAAGATAACCTATAAATGAATACTTGTATAATATGAGAAATTGTACTGTTTATATTTTCAATAGTGTAAGTACTAAGGAAATCATTCCATGAGTTTCCAACCAAGGTTAATACCATGTTTAAGAAGAGTGATAAGAGAATAATATTCATCAAATATAGAATAAATAGATTTATTTTATTAGAAAAATAATATTTATTAGAGTTAAAATTGATAGAGGTTCACTGTACTGAGATTCATCTAACAGAGAAGCATTAGAAGAAGTAATAAAATTGAGTTTTTGAACAATGATATACCAGAACGAAGCATATTGTGAAACATTGGATTAATAATGAATGGTCAAAGACCCATCAAATATTTAGATACCTGACGAAGGTCAAATGGATGAACATTTGATAAATAATTTTGTTGTATATTCTATAGAAAGGTAAAAATTTATTACATTCATTTTTTATAAATATCACAAGGAAGTGTCAAAGAAAAAGGACTCTTAAGATAGTTTTTGATGATATTTAAATTTATAAAATGACTAAGGTGATCCAACTTACTTATATAATAAGAGAAGATCTTTTAATAGTAGATCAGAAGACAAGATGGAAAGCTAATTTAAATGGGGGGAGGTAAAACCTATTGCTATAAAGGCTTGTTGGTTGGGGAGTATAAATAGATATTAATTCAGTGGATATAATTAGTATAGTTGGGGGTAATAATTAACTATGTTATATGGGGATATTGATGGGTAGAACTAGGGTTTGGTGAAGGAATATTATTAGGGAGTATAACCTATTTTGGCCTAAGTCATTTTTATCCACAAATAATTTAGTAAAATTATACATGTTGAGGGGTATAATCAACAAATAAAGGTTTAGGCTTCATACCAAACCATGTAAATATATAATGTTAATTACATTGTATATTTATTATATATGAAAGGTAAGGTTTGGATTCATACATGACTGGATAGTAACTTGAACACGTTTTTAGTGGTTAAGAAAAGATTCCTCACAAAGTTAATAAACCTTTATCATAAAAGAAAAAGTGATAACTGATTCACCCCTCCCTAGTTCAGTGATCCTATAATTAATCACATTAAACTATAATTGTGGCATATTTGTTTATATTATGGCACTATGGGTTGTTATCATTGACATATAGGCATATTCCAAAATTATTATGGTGTGGGGGATGTGTGAGGAACATTATTTTATGGGATACAAATGTTAGTGATGGCACTGGGTTATTGGTCATAACAACACTAGGCATGTCATGAAAGGGGGTATTATAAGGGAGACTTATGAAGAGGGGGATGACCCATAGGAGGTTGCCATAATTCGTAAGAATCTTCTATTACTATTTCCATGGCCTTGACATGTTGGTAGAGTTCATAAGGTGAAATTTCTTGGCAGTTGTGTAGTTACTATTTGGATGAGTGTCACAACATTAACATGTTCATCATGAAACATATCCTAGGAGACAATATTTAGTGGATTTTACTATAGTATCATTGTGGAATAAGGAATTTGGTAATGAAATGAACTTTTATTAATGGAATAAAATTGGAAATATTGGATGATCCTTGAATGAGGGAGATAGTATGGATTCATGGTTCAATTTTTAGTACTATTTAGATTCTGGATAATAACTACATGACCATTACTATCGTGCTGTGATGCACCATTTTTCCAGCCAAGTATATATGAGAAATACCCTTTAATTTTATCATATTTTATTCAATTTTTCCCAAAAAAATAAGAAACCAAATGTACATATTTAAATATTATTGATCTAATCTTATCATATTTTAATCAATGATTTTTTATGATCATGGATCCTTCAATCAATGGTGAGTTTTTCCTATTTTATTTATGTTTTCTTCTTTGTCTGTCTTTTGGTGAAGGCCGTGTGAGTAGTTTGGTGATGGTTTTAGTGGTATTTAATAATAAATTTTATGAGGATTGATATGATCAAGGCTTATGAGGTCCCTTTTAATTATTTGGGCCTTTATATAATATATTCTTAGTAATATTCATTTACATTGATAATCCAAGAATCATTTTTGTAAGGGGATTAAAAAACACCCATCTTTTATGCGTAAATTATTGATGTTTCATGTTTTTGTTTTCATCAGGATGATGGTATAGATATATATAATCAATATAATGATATCAACAAAATTAAATGAATGTTATTTGGGTATATTAGTTGTGGTTATATGTTTTTCATGATATTATTCATACGATTTATATTGTTATTGTTATTGTTTCTGTTATAAATTATTATTATTTTTGTCTTTTATTGATCCCATTTCTGATTGTAGTGACCCTGAACATAGTATCCTAGAGCTAGTGTATGCTCATTTACATTAGAATAATATACAAGGAATCAAATCCTAAAGAAATTAATAGTTTATTTTTCTTGTTATAGTGGATACAAATATGAGTCTTTCATTACATATGAAAACAAAAATTTCAACATCTTTTTTTTCAAGAATGAAATTATTACCTATAGAATATCCTTTCATATTAAATACTATATCCTTAATATATTCCCAATCAAGGAAAAAAATAAGGGTGATCTACAATTCTTAGTATGGTTTAATTACGATAGAAGCAATCATGAATTAATAAGCATAATCTATATAGAAAGGTAAATAGCTAAAACAACATTCTATATCATCAATAAACAAGGAAGGAAGTTCATCTAGAGATAATATCAATGAAAAAAACTCTTGGATAATAATCAATATGGAATGGTAAATTACCAAAACGCATTCCATTTAATCAGTATATGACTATCATAACTAGATAAGGCATAATCAATATGGAAAGCTAAATAACAATGAACACATGACACTTAATCAATAAATTAAGAATGAAATGAATCCATAGATAATATCATTCTGAAAATATCAAGGATAATATCAAATAAATTCATAATGAAGGTAATTATTAACTATTAGATTCAAATATATCAAACAGCATGATACCTCTACTATCAAGGCCTTTCACAAGACAGTTTATACTATAGGTAAAAAACCATTTGATGATAGCTTACTTATTCACCTCATGAGACTACGAATGCATCATGTTACTATATAATAGTGGGACCACTAAATAAATGTAGGTCCAAATCATTACTCACATATATAATAATCAAATTCATTGATGAAAAATGTGCCTTATCATCAAATATCATTATTGAGTAATGAATAAAAATATATCAATATTTCCTAGATATATAATATAATTTTAATGTATAACATCATATGTAAAAATTATATATGTTTTGACCAGTAAAAACTTAAATGATAAATGATATAGATAATTAGGAGAAATTTAATTTCCAATAATCATAGGAAGGTGAGTTTTTCAAGTGGATGTTAATGAATAAAATAGCAAATCAAGGAAATGAATTTCAATACTATCCTTGGTAAAAATAATCACAAAACATCTAGAGGATAAATAAATAGGGTATAAATTTAACATATACCCATTGGAGTAATAATAAATGGTTATTTTTATAGATGTATAGAAATATAATAAATATATATTTTAAAACATTATTTTGGAAAATATCCTCTTCATTTTAAAAATCACATATTAAAATATAAAATATTTTAAAAATCCTTATATTTGAAAATATATTTTAAAAAATAAAAAATACCAAATATTAGTTATTTTTAAAAAAAAATATTGTATACATTCAATGAAATATTTAATGAAATTATGGCTTTTAATTCCAGACATTTCATATAAGTAAGAAAATAAAATTCTTTTTACAGTGTATACATTTATAAAACTTCCTTGTTTAGAAAATGAAAATGAGTTTCATTTAAATATTTTTTTAAATAGTAAAAATGTGTAAAAACGTTCTTTAAAAATCATTTTATAATAGTAAAATATTTTTGAAAACATTTTTATAAAGCATTACTTTGAAAGAAAACCGATTTCCGAACAAAGAGATAAATAAAGTGTGATTTTCTTAAAAACATGTTCTCAATTATTTAAAATAACAATAAGTTGAAAATGGTAATATTAATTTAAAATAACATGAATAACTAGATGATAATAAAATTAAATAGGTTTATTTAGACAATGATCAAATTATTTCCTTCAACTGATATTCAAGAATAAACAAACTCGATTATAATGAGATAGTAAAATAAACCCTTTCAATGATCATAACATTGAAGTGAGAATTATTAAATGAGGAGATTATATATGTCAACTTAAAATACACATAAAATGTATAAATCCAACATAATATAATAAAAATTCATTATACACATTACTTTGAATAGCAAAGACAATGAAGAAGTGATATAACCCAAATGAAAACAAATTGAGTTATGAAATTCTCTTCCACTAGGTAATTTTATAATGAAATCACATTAGATGAAATAATTCTAATTTAAACTCAAAATAACATGAATTATGGATTATTTTTGTTATTACATGTAAAATTTATTTTATATACACCATATAAAAGAAACTAGGTGCATAACATTACAATATTCCTTAATTAAATGAAATTGAGAGGAAATGTCCTACCACAAACTTTTTTTTAGTAGGGAATGTTTTAAAATCTTTTATAGTGGTTTTATACATGTTATTAAATTATAAAAGAACCATATTATGATTTATAATATCATATGCGATCCTTTAATAACATATTATCACCATTTTGTTAATAATATTTCAACAGTCCCATTGTTTTGGGTGTTAATTGCCTTATTTTATCATTCATGTATTGTCATGAAAGATTCATTTCATGCACATATTATACTATTATATCATATATATAATTATAATCATGAAGTAATTATCTTATTTTTACATCAATTATACTATTAAAACCAATTATGAAATATGGTTGCGAAAAATGGAATTTTTTCAAGTCATGCAAATGGTAGGTCGTACGTACGCATGAGTAACATTTTCATTTTTCAATGATCATTTTAGATAAGAGATAAGTAGTATTTAACTTTACATAATTATAATAATATTTTATATAACATATTGTTTCTTTATATATAATTATATATATAATCCATGTGGTGTGGTGATGAAAAGGGAATCACATCGTTTCCCGAAAGCAGTAGACCACATGTACTTTAATAAAGTTATCATTTTTAGTAAAAAAACAAAAAGTTATATTTTATTAATGATAATTATTTCATGAATATCATAATTATTTAATTTATATAACATATATAAAATTAATTTATCATTATTAAATTTTCTGAAAAGTGATAGTGAAGGAAGAATCACATCACTTCATGAGGTTTCATGGGGTGGTAGTCCACTGTTCAGACGAGTGACATTATCGTATTCTCTATGAAATGGATAGTGAAAAGGTATATATTTGATATCATTTATCCATATATATAAATATGTTATAAATATAATATAAATACTTTATACCAATCATCATTACGAACCGTGAGAGGTGGTAGTGGAAAAACAAATTACATCAGTTTGCAAGGTGGTAGTCCTCTGTAAATACAAACAATAATTTCATAACAAATTTGAGGGTAGTGGATGTTGATATAGGTCATTACCTTAAAATAAAAACATATAATTATATTAAATATTCTATGGTTTTTATTTCATCATGTTCTAATAATAATTTAAGAAGGTGGATGAGTAAATAAAATAAAAAAGATATTTGAAAAACATTACCTCTTCTTCGGGTATCCTCATTAGGTTTGCACTAAATCCTTCCAAGGATGGATTTATTCCTAAAATAATACTTATAAGATTAGAGGATTTAATTTTTTAAGGTATTTGGGTAGGTATTATCTCAACCAAATGGCTGTGAAGGTGTGAAGAAGATTAATGGGTGGGGGGTGTCCTTTTATAAGTGAGGTGAGTAGCACATTTTTAATATTTTGAAATGATTCAATCATACCCAAAATTTAATAATTCCAAAAGCCTAAAATATGGAAAATTATCAAAACTAGAAGATATAAGTTAGAAATAGGGCCATTATATTTTTTTAAAAAGTTGGTAGGTCATTTTTAACCCTTGTATTCTTAGTTTAACCCCATCGTAAATCGAATTTTATATGAACCGTGGTAATCAAATTTTACTATTTTAATTATTCATTTTGGTCAAAAATTAATTTGAAATTATTTGAAAATATAAAATATTCCAATTCCAAATATTGAATCCATTTTTCCAAATTACATACACATAGGTTTCAAAAATTAATTAAAAATTAATCTTATAGATGTGACAAGAAATTGTTTTTTGAAATAAAAAATGTTCACAAGATTATAATGTTTCTATAAAAAAATTCAATTTGAACGAGATTACATTGAAAAAATATTGTATTAATTGGAATATTATTTACTTTTGTTACTTTAATGAAAATTTAAAATATAATTTAACTATAAAAATAATTTAATATAAAGGCGGTTTTCAACAAAAATTTAGTATTTTTCACTAATTGTAAAAAAGTGAAAAATTTTAAAAAATAAAAAAAATCACACCATGAAAAAATATATATTATGAATGAAAAAATTAGTAAATTTTATATACTAAATTTCTTAAAAGATATATATATTTTTAGATTGTGTGCACAAATAATTACATAACCATGTTTTAGAAAAAATCCATTTTTCAAGAAAATATTTATTTTTCTTCTAAATGATGATTATTTTATTAATAATCAATCAACAAAAGAATTTTCATAATTTATTCAGTACCATTCATACATTTTTATTGACACTCCATTTTTTTCACAGAGTCTAAAAAATGATAAAGGGAAATACCTTAGAAATAAGAGGGGAAAATACATGAAGAAAATGAAGATTTTCAAATGTATGATCTTTGGGTCACCCCTGTCAAAGAAAAAGGCCTTCATCGCACAACCTACTTGTGCGCCCCCATCTATTGTGTAGCCTACTTGTGTGCCCAATTTCATTTCACCCATGGTCATATTTTTGCCTATAAATCGAACCTTGGGGCCTTCATTTGTACCAACGAATTTCCGTAAAGCCTAATTGCTGCTCTAGTCGCCCTAGTGATTTTCCCAAGTCCTTCGAAACTTTTAAGGTAGTTCTTTAACTCTTAAAGTGGTATAATTGAAGTAGGATCATAGGAATTAAGTCCTTTTAGTGTGTTAAATCTATAACACTTGTGTTCTAAAAGCGCCCAACCTCCCAAAATCATAAACACTTACGTGCCACCTATTTCTTTTATAAGAACTTGAACATCCCACTTCTAGGATCACATGTGAATACTCTTCAAGGCTTGAGCCAGGTCTTGACCAAGTATTACCATATAGGTTTTTTGTCTCTTAAGTGAATATCAGGTCGCCCAAGCCTACTTGTGTGCCCATACTTGCATGTCCTTACCTACTTGGGTTCCCCTCTTTGATTCACATACTCTCTTCAATATATAATTCATCAAGCCCTCTTCAAAGCCATCCATGGAAAGGATTATTATTCATTGGATCCCTTGTTTGAAATAGATTCTATTGAGACCTCCACAAAAACCTCTTGAATTATCAAACCATTGGGAAAGGCACATCAATGTGCCTCCTTTCTTAGGTTTGTATATCCACATGCATAAGTTTCCCACATTTGTTTTACAATGGGGTTAGAATTCAGGAAGTGTTATTGGGTTTTTATATCCATAGTCACATGGATCTTTCTCCTTGAAAAAATGTTGGAAAGTTCCCAGTCTGGAGAAGGGATTGGGTCCTGACCTCTCCCTTCTCAAAGAGACCTAGAACCTAAGGTCTTCTAGTAGGGAACGTAAGGTTCAAACTTTCTCCTCCATTCAAGTGAATGAAAATCCCCCCTCCCCTATTAGGATCAATTTTAGGACATCCATCCTGGTGTAATCCCCTAAACCTTCATTCCATATTCCATTCATTGGACCCTTGTCTAATAGAAAGTTAATAGAGGGAAGGCTCTTCACCTTGCCCTCATCAACCCTTGCTGTCGTAGGCCTGCCCTCTTCCACTAGTGGGGGAGGAAAAGTGTATGTGTCATTGTTGAATCTTTTACATCCTCTTTATTTATCACACCGATCATGACTTAAGTGGGCTTAGAGATTTGTGATGATTATAAAATGTGCACAAAAAATCAAGGTGAATAAACTAGGAGAACTCTAATTCCCACCATAATTGTGATACATAGGAAGTCTTCTGAGGGCCCGAGCTCATTGGATGTACTCTACATGAATTAAACCCTAATTCCCTTATTCTGAGCATCCTCCTTAGAAATAAGCCCCAAATTAAACCCCCAAAATTGTCAAGGCATCCTTTTTAGAAAGTAAGCCCAAAATTATTTATCTCAAAGGACTATACTATTCTATGAGATTCATCAAACTATGTGGGCTTTGATTCCTATACAAATGGGATACATAAGAAGCCTCTTTGAGGTTCAAACCCAACACTTCAAATCAACCATATTCTCTTTGGGTACTATTTCCAATAGGGTATAATCTTACTTGGAAACCTATATTCTTTCTAAGTTCCTTAGGCTTCTTAGGTATAAGTCCCACATTATACATTGACTAAGCACCATCCACTTATATTTCCTTACTATATTACATTAAATTATACAGTTAGGTCATTATTACATTACATTAAAAGGTATTATGTATCCTATTAAGCAGCACCGAACTAAGAGAGTTCTGATTACTGTCACAAGGATATGTAGGTAACCTATTTCATGGGTGTAATCCCAATATCAAAACAGGCCTTCATATCCATGGATGACAATAAATTCTATAGTTCCCCACTAAGTGGATTAAAATCTAGTATCATCATAACGATGATAAAAGAATCTCTAAATAGTATATGAGAGGATACTATTGATGAAGAACCTCGAATACATATAGATATCTCCATTAATGAATAACTTTGAATACATACTGACGATTCTAAATTTTACACATGTTAATAAGTGATTGAAAATTCCAAGGGAAAATTATGTTATACTTGGTGAATTAATAAGGATTCATGAAAATATATTAAATTTATAAAGAGAGTCATGGAGTAGATAGTAATTCCCCCCAAAAAGGTGCGATGAGTTTGACATTCCATCCTCTTGACCAATGCACATTTCTAAGTATCGTAATGTTCAAACTTAACAAACACCTAACTTTTGGAAACCAGGTCCCTTTTGGATAAAGAACTATGAAACAAAAACGGTGAACCCGACGTGAATCCTTAACCAAGTTAATAACATTAACCACATGTTAGCCCCTATCAATTGATAAAGGAAGGACAAACAAAGGAATAAATCACCCATGTATCCATCTAAAGAGATTTCGGTTTAATGATGTTTATTGTTGTTGTTTTCAAGTTATTTCTCAGAACTCCCTTCAGTCCAAAATGGATTTCATCAAGAAGACATCTGTAAACTTCCCCACCACTACTCAGGATGGATACTCATCCATGAGAAAAAAGTTATCACCCACATAGCATCTTCAATGCTAGGTCTCCAACGTGATGGTAAAGAAGTACATGCATCACGGTACAATCCCAACTTTTGAGGCTTCCCGACATGCCCTCCAAGTCAATAAAAATCCTCGATCATCTGGACAATGATGACCGATGATCAAAAAGAGGACAGTGCCAACCACCATCCTCAACTGTTTCGAATCCTTATCCCTGTAACACAATAACTAGTCTCTCTCATAATACAGGTAGGTGGATCAAGAGGTCACTCAAGGCCTCAATTCAAAGATGCAGGGATCCTTCCTGAGGATTCCCACCAACAATCGCCAGTAAAAGAATTGTGTGGTAGTGAACCCTCAACATGATGGGGGTGTTTATTTTAGATGTTCGGCCCATGTCTCTCAGACCTGAGCATACAAGAAGAACTGCTAGGGATAACGTTCGGTCCATAGAGTGCAGGTTATTACCTCTTACCCCTATAGAGATGTCCATCAACTTAACTTGATGGAGAAAAAAAAGCGGGCACAAACACCCATCCCTCCTAATTTTTCTCTCTAGCAGACTCATCTAGAAGAAACCCACCAATACCACCAGATAAATCTGGTGGAGTACCGTGAACATGCACATACACCTAGTTACCAGTTATCATGGTGTCAGTAGGCTTGTCTGACTTTATTTAAAGAGGCCCTCCAATCTAATGTGGTGAAAATTGGTAAACAGAAACATACACCTGCTTACAATCACCAATTATGCCAACAGTTTCATCTTCCAATATTGAAGGAAGTAATTCAACCATACTTTACAGGAAAAAAATAGAAGACACATACACCTTCCAATGTTCATCAAGCCTACCAATAGTCTCATTTGGCAACACACAGAGAAGTCAGTCAGAAAGCTTTGATGAAAAATCTGGGCAGAGCCAACTCTCTTCCCCCATACATGAGTAATGTCAATACCCATTGATAGAAAATGAAGGATAGAAGTAGGAAAATAAACCTACTCCATATAATGAATGGATGTATATTACCATTTCAACCACTAATGTAACCAAACACATCTTATCAATAGTTAAATGGCAGACACAAATTCCTTCCCATATTCTAGAAGCATGCTAGGATATTATCACTACTACTTCAGTAGTACCAAGGGAACAAACACATAAAACTGTCCCCACACATGGGATGGCACATAGACATGCCATCCCAGAGTAGATACATACCTATATTATAATCCAAGAGGTTCATAAAGCATACTCCCCCATATCATACGGACATCATGATTAGGAATATACACCCTTTCTAATTGAAGGTAATCGGTCTGTTCTAGTGACCACTCCAAGACAGGCACATACACCTGACCATGATAACAACTTTTACCAACAAGTGGCCCCAAATAAGTGTAAGACAACATACAAGATAAAGTATCGCTAAACAAGGTTGG
Organism: Viscum album; assembly: GCA_963277665.1. NCBI lineage: Eukaryota > Viridiplantae > Streptophyta > Magnoliopsida > Santalales > Viscaceae > Viscum > Viscum album. The sequence goes on from OY728167.1 coordinate 954,202,374, forward strand.
AAAATCAAGAGTCAAGATATAATTTGGCTCCTCTTAATGATGGAGTTCTTGAAGCCCTCAAACACTTATCTGTTGCAACTCAAGATCCTACCCACTAATTACCAAATTATGGGAGTTGTAGTAGTAATTATGAGGTTCCCCATCAGTCACTTCATCATGAAGGCTTGGTTTATAAAAAATCGGTCAATCCAGAGAGCCTATCTCTAGATGAGTGCCACATAAATCCTCCATGTGGCCAAAAGTACAAAGAGAAAGAGGATTTATCCCTTGCTTTAATCCACCATGGTGGTCCTCCCTATGATGGAATACACTGCAAATGTCCTTTCCACAAAAGTATTTTTCATTTTCAAGATAATTCTATAATTGATAATGTAGTGATGAGAAATCCCTCCTATCTCAAGGCAATTTCAAACACAAGTCCAGTCATGTATGATGCCTTGTAATTTATGAGTGAAACACTATGTCAACCAGAAGACATCTTAGGGAAATAGTCATTCTCCAAACCTCCCTTGGGTCATTTATCTTCTAGTACAAAGCGTCATCTTTGGTCAGACCAAGTGGAGAAACCATTTGTTAAATAGGATGAAGATATGTTAAACATGAGAAAACAATTAGATAAAGGAGATATTCCAATCATGTCATAGAATTTGGAAAATTCTCAATATAACATTCCATAATTGATGGCAGAAGATTGCATTCCTGATATCTGACATATCTTATGGAAGAGTCTTTGTCATTTAAAAACCAAAGTATTACTGTATGATGATTATCAAAATCATGTAAAGGAAATAATGGGTTTGAAAAAAATGGCTTGGCATCTCTCCCAGTTTCCCAATATCCAAAGGTTGAAAAGGAGTAGATAACACATCAACATGCATGCCTCAATGATCTAAAAAGGCCATGACAATTAATTTTTTATTTCCTATCTAGTGTTCATATTAGAGGATAGGGTATACATGGATCATTTCATTTCACTACACTGCAGAATCATCAAAGCCCGCCAAAAGTGGTCTCATTCAATGTTATTTCCCATGGTCGGCTATAATAAACATATTTTGTTTGCAATTAAATATACCCTAAAAAACTTGACACAACTAGTTCTTATCAGAGTCAGGCCCAAAGAAAACAAGTTATTGAGTTTCTTTTACATCAAGCATCTACGAATATTAAACATGCCACCCAGTTAGAGGATGCCAGCCACCAGATAACACAAATGTCTAAAATAGAACAATGATCTTTCGAAACAGGTGATTTGAGTGGTCGTTGGATAATTCACCTAGCTAATGTCCAAACCAAAATTCATAAAATTAGAAGAGCAGCTGTGTGAATCTTATCCATAGCAGTTCAAGATCCACACTAGCTTGTAGGGCTGAGGGATCATTTAATTAAACCTTAAAATTCATTAAAAAAAGTTCAAAGGTTTGATGAAGAATAACAGGAATAGCCCCAGCCTACAGGGATGGGGGATTTTTCACATCTACAATCCCCTCTTCAACATAAGATAGTTTTCTCCTGATTAGGGAAGAAGCCACAAAGAGAGAACATAGCTGAACTATCTGAGGATTCCCTTTAGGTTACTGTCTGTCAAATAGATCCTAAGAATCCATCATACAAGAGATCAAAGTCTCATGAAATATAAACATAGAGGCGATCTTATAGAGACACTGACATAATTCTATCAATGCATTATGCATCAGTAAATGTCATTAACACCATGATAGAATATCCTTTAAAAAATGAGTTTGGTTTAGGGGAATAAGAAGATAAAGATCTTATCCACAATACAGTATACACTGAAACAAATGGATAAGGTGTATGTACTCGAAATCAAAGGCTTACCCCGAATATAGGTATGCCTTCAAATAACCAACTCCCACCCCTGAAAGGCATATAATAAGGGGAAAGGTAAAAGTCAGATTGCATATCACTTTTACACTAGAGATGGTAAATATCTTGTGCTTGAATAGAAAATTTCACAACAAGAAGAGGAGTGAAAGATTTGAATAGACTCAATACAGAGTTACTTTGAAGCAGCATCTCTACTAGATGTACTCCCCAGGAAGATCCTCAACTTGAAAATCCTATAGAAGCTCTTCAGAAAAGAGGATTTGTGGTAACTACAGATGTGGATAATGAATTATATCCATTGGGTACACAACTAGGACATGATTAGACATATACTTATAGGCCTATTATTGTGGGTTATCCAAGACAAATACCACCACCACCACTAGTGGTTTTTCCATCCATTGAAAAATTTCAAGCTCCAACCACTGTATCTATACAGTTCCCAACTCATCCGAATATCCCCCATGTTCTTATGAACACAATTGAGGAATTAAAAACTCAATTCAAAGCCATGGAGGAACAATGTGCAATAGTTCAACTGAAAAAGAAACCTTACCCCAATGGGTGGACCTAATTCCTCCCCCAAAAATTTTTGTGAATACCAAACTTCCAATATTTAATGGTTCGATAGATCCAGAACAACACTTAACGCATTTAATTTCTCGTTGTGATCCCATGATGGTAAATCTTCAACAACAATAAGCTGTAAATCTTAGGTGTTTTGTGCAGTCATTAAAAGGACCGACTTTTGTATGGTATAGAAGTTTTCCATATCAATCAATTATTAGATGGGAAGATCTCTATTAGAAATTCCATCATTAATTCATCTCAATATTACCGAAGACAACAGTTTTTGATATTAAAAATTGAAAACAAAGGTATAATTAAGGAGTTTAGATTTCATTGCTCAATGGAAAGGATTAACGTATTCTTTAAGTCTGGAACTGCCTCAAGAAGAGTTGCTTCCAATTTGTGTGGAAAGTCTATGTGATGAGTTACGCACACCACTGATCCATGTGAAATACACATGATAGTTTCGAGACCTTATTTAAATTTCTCAATAGATAGAAGATTCTATTATAGAAACTAATAGTAAAACTCATGTAATTCCACCAGCTCTAGGAAGGAGAATAGGGAAATTAGAGGCAGCTACCATTACACTCAACCAATCACCTGCACCTACGTCCACTTCAAAACCTTCATCGTATTGAAGGACTCTGCCTCTAGAGCATCAGAATCCATGACCAAGTCATCAAGATGATCAAAGAGATCAAAGGCAAAAACAATTTGAAGGATTAAAAAGCAAATCATATTCCTTCAAGAATGAAAAAGTTCCTGATTACTTCATCACAACTCTGGAAAATAATTTGGTTTAGTTTCCAGGGCTGAAGGAACTAAAAAAATAAGAAAATAAATATCTTTCAAATTATTTTCCATTTGACAAGATGTTGGGGAATCCCATTCAAGAGTGTTTTGTTTTCAAGGAACTCCTATAAAAAATAGTAGAATCTGGACAAGTGAAACTGAAAAGTTTATCAGCTCAAGTAGCATGTATTACTGCTACTGATCCAGTGGAAGAAGGCGAATGAAAGGAAGTAAAAATGAAAAAAGTACAGAAATATGATGATTGGATGACGAGGAAAACAATCAACCGAATTCATGCAATTCTACCAACATAGTTGAAACAACCGATTGTGTCTTCCACCACTTCTGCCGCAACAAAACCACCTTCATAAAAAGGTCAATCCTCTAAGAAGAGAAGCGACCAGAAGAATAAATAGAAGTAAGAAGAAGAAAAGCTTGTGTTAAGGCCAATATTTTCCTTAACCCTAGAATATTTTATTCTATCTTCTTTAAAATAATGTGCACCACCCCGCCAAATGTCACAACCATGAAATAACCTATCAAGTAGAATCTTTATCAGATGAAGAACTGATCTTTGGTTCTGTCAACGTTATTAACTTAACAGATCAATATGCCAATGGTGATTCTGATTATAATGATCTAGAGTTCTTTGTACCTATCTGGGGAACCAAAAAAAGATTTCAAGGTCGATGATACATAGGAAGACGTGGGAATTGTAGGAGCCTCTATTTTAAATCTACTACTATTCGAACCGTATATGTGGAAGAAACCTTTTGAAGATATCTTCAGTGGGCTCAACAAGAACAAAGAGATTCTTCCACATAAGACAAGTTCAGTCCTAACATGATTATTTTGTAGGATTGATTAGAAGTCACACCATCTTCCTCTCAACAAGTAAATAGACCTAGTTAGTCTAATATACCAAATCCAAAAGTATTTCTAGCTACTGCTATGATATAGGTTACATCCATATCCGGAGCATCAACTTCCAAGGCACCTACAAAACCATATTTTCATGTTGGGAAACACAGAGATTTGGACCAAATGTATGATGTTTTGAAAAATATGTCCCAAGTATCATACAAGTTGTCAATTTTGGATGCCTTAAGTCTATCAAAAGATCTTTGAGAAGCACTTATTGAGGCTTTGTTATGTCCTCAGAAGTTTTAACACGAAGTTTCTTCTACCAAGGTTTACCATATATAGAATGATTTTGTAGAATGTCATACTTTCATATATTTTATGGATAAATATAGAGATAATGTAGTGCATGGAAATATTAGACCCGTGTATCTATCTGGAAAGGTAAATGACATAGACATTCGACGAGCCTTAATTTATAATGGATCTAGAGTCAACCTCATTCCTGTTCATACACTTCGACGATTGGTCCTGACTGAATATGACTTATCTTCTTCCACTTTAATGTTGCAAGAATATGACAAGAATGAGAAAGAACCACTGAGAGAGATTACACTCATAACTTAGTTTGGAGATCTTGTGTATAATTCAAATTTCATGGTTGTTTTTCAGGACACAACCTTTAACATTCTTCTTGGAAGGCATTATCTACACCAACATGCGACCATACCTTCATCATACCAACAATTTCTTAAGTAATATTTCAATGGTCAAATTGGGACATTGTATGGTTACAAGTCTCAATAAAAAATGTGTGAATCTCAATACATTGAGGTATAGTTTTATCACACGAAGGGAATGAGGTCCATGACAAAGGAGGTAACCATAATTAATGCTCTGAATGGTTTGGAAAAGATCTCAGCAAAAAAATTCATAAATTTGAGTATATATTATGTGTTACCTATCAACCAAATTGAAAAGGTATACCCAAATCCAAGAATTCATCTAGTAACTTCCATACTATCAATTGCGACAATCGAGCCTGACAAAATGGGAGAAATTGTTGATTTACTAAACAATGATGGAAGCTTAAATAGAGATGTCTGAATTTCATCTATTGAACTTCAGCAGGCCACTACTTCTTCAATAAGAATATAAGAAGTTGTAAAAATGATATAGGAAGAAAAATATTTTGATTCCCAATCCATCATCTCCTCTTTATTACCCCAGGAAGACCCTTCATCATCAGTAGGGTCAAAAATGATGACCACTTCTTCAGGATGTTCAAATATTGACTCCACTCCCAGCTCTGGAAGTTTTTATTCATCATATACTATTCAAGTGGAAAAAGAAGAAGTGATGAATAAGGAAGATGAAGAAGAAGTGAAATATCTTAGGTATGCTTCTCCAGCATTTGAGGAAGGTGTCTCTACCACTGTGGATGATTTCATAGCAATAAATATGGGTACAGAAGAAGATTCACACCCCACTTTAATTAGTGGAATCATTACTTTTAAAGAGAAAGAGGTGTATACTTAATTTTTAAAGAAACATAAAGATATATTTTCTTGTAATTATACATAAATTTCATGTCTTAATCCCGAATTATCCACTCATCATTTGGGTTTTCCCGAAGAACATCACAGATTTAAGCAGGGAGCAAGAAGAACACACCCAACTCATGCCTCTAAAATTGAAGCTGAAGTTGATAAGCTTATAAAGGATAACTTTTTAGGGTCTTTCAATATCCCAAATGGTTGGGAAACATTTTTCTAGTGAAAAAGTAGAAAAATCAGAGTTTTAATTGATTTCAGAGATCTTAACTGACATTGTCCTAAAGATGACCTTCCAGTTCCGATCATAGAGCTTTTAATTGATGCAACAACTTACTATAAAGATATTTCTTTCATGTATAAATACTCTAGGTGTAATCACATATTTATGGACCCAAATTATGAAGAATCTACATCCTTGAGAGGCCCTCAAAGTGTCTTTTTCTATCAGGTAATGCACTTTGTCTTAAAGAATGAAATTTCAACATATCAACATGCCATGCAATATATCTTCAAACCCTTCTTAGGTAATTTTGTTGAATGTTATGTGGATGATTTGGAGGTCAAATACAGACAACGTTCCAATCATTTGGCTGATCTGGAGACCATATTCAATAAACTTTGGCAACACAGTTTGAAGATGAACTCCTTGAAATGTGCTTTTGGGGTAACCTCAAGAAAGTTCCTTGGATTCGTTGTACACAATCGTGGTATTGAAATTGATCCCAAGGAAAAAAATCAATCCTTGAAATGTCACCTCCTCGAAATTTGAGAGAGTTAAGAGGACTCTAAGGAAACTTGGTCTATATTCAGCACTTTATCTCCAATTTTTTAGGCAAGTGTTTGCCCTTCACTAGATTAATGAAGAAGAGAGTCACCTATCAATGGATTGAAGACTGTCAAGAATCATTTGATACCCTCAAGAAATATCTCTTGAGTCTACCAGTATTAATGTCACCTGTTGAAGAAAGACCACTTATTCTATATGTGCCAACTTTAGAGTTATCCCTGCGTGCCTTCCTTGACCAAAAGAATGATGTTGGGAATGAAAACAACCTTTACTATCTCAGTCGAACTATGCTTGATGCAGAAACTCAGTATTCAAGTATTCAAAAGTGCTGTATGGCATTAATATTTGCAGTTCAGAAATCGAGGCACTACCTACAACATTATAAGGTTCAATTGGTATCTTGTAATAACCCACTAAAATTTATCCTTAGTCGTCCTATGCTTATAGGGCATCTGGCATGGTGGGCAGTTATTTTGCAACAGTTTGATATCCATTTTGTGCCTCAAAAGGCAACAAAAGGCCAAGCTCTGGCCAACTTCCTTGTTGAACATCAATCTGAGGAAGAAATATCATTGAATTCTAAATTTCTTAATAAAGAGGTCTTCTCTATTCCAGACAATACCCAAACATGGGAGACATATTTTGATGGTGATTCTAGAAGTCCAATAGGAAATAGAATGGGAAAACCCTAAAATCAAAAAATTTGGGTTAGGAATTGTACTCATCTCCCAAGAAAAGGCAGTATTTCCTTATTCATTCCTATTATTAGAAGCAGGTACCGACAATGAAGAAAAATATCAAGTTCTCATCATAGGCTTGTAATTGTCACTTTAGGTTCAAGAGAATCACTTGAAAGTGAAAGGTGATCCCGAATTGGAAATCAAAAGATCAATGGGGAACATCCTATTAGAAAAGAATAGTTAACCCCTTTATGTGATTACGTCAGAGGGTTAATGGATGAATTTCCCTTAGAGCTGAAATTGTCTTATGTACAAGATCACAAAATGACCAAGCTGATGCACTGGTTAATGAAGCTATAACTTTGGCAGATCCAAATCAAGATAAGACAGTAATTAGTATAGCTCATCGTTGTGTGGTCTCAGCTTTTGTTCAAACCAGAATAGAGAAAATTAATTAAATTAGCTATATTTCTGAGTCATATGGTCGTACCACGTAATGGAGAACACCCATCATGGAATACCTTCAAAAGGGAGTACTTCCACTGGATAGGGCTGAAAAAGAACAAATCCGACAACGAGCGACCAATTTTACTCTTTATGATTGTCTAGATCACCAAAAGATCCTCTAAAAACGAGGCTTTGATGGAATCCTCTTCAGATGTATTGATGGAGAAGAAATTGTAGCTATCATAAAACAAGTACATTCACAAGCTTGTGGTGCTCACCAGTTTGAGTATAGTATTTTTGATTAAATTCGAAGGCTTGGATATTTTCGGCCTTCAACGACGCATTATTATACAAATTTCACTAAAAAATGTCATCCCTTCTAAGTGCATGCCAACTTTATTCATCAACCCCAAAAGTTTTTACATACAACTAAATACTCTTATCCATTTTTTACATGGGTAATGGATGTAGTAGGACCTTATACTCCATCTACGACTAAGCAGTTCAAGTATATCCTTACTGCTACTAACTTCTTCTCCAAATGGGCTGAGGCAATACCTCTTAAAGAAGTCGAATCCAAAAGCATTGTTAGTTTTTTCAAAACTAACATCATCACTAGATTTGGTGTCCCTCATACTATATTGACAGATAATGGAACCAATTTTTGTTCTGGTGAGGTAAAGAAGTTATATCAGGAGCACAATATCAAATCCAACCATTAATCTCATTATCAGGCGGCAGCCAATGGAAAGATAAAGGCTTTCAATAAGACCCTATCAAATATACTCTAGAAGATGGTGGATAAAAATAAGAAATCTTTCCCTGATAAACTTTTTCATTCCTTGTGGGCTTATCAGACTACTACATGTAAAATCACCCAAGAAACACCTTATTCATTGGTATAAAAAATAGAAGCAGTTTTCCAATTCAAATGAAATTTCCTTCACTCAGAGTTGCAATATGTGATCAGTTGTATACAAATGAGAGGTCTCCGAAATGGTTTAATGAACTTTTATGATTAGATGAGAAATTTTGCATACTTTGCATCATTTGGAATCCTATCAGAACAGAATATCGTGAGACTTTAACAAGAAATTTACCTCCATTCATTTCTTCAAGGAGAATTGGTATTGGTCTTTTGGACTCCAATGATACTAGGAAAGAAACCTCTAATGCTTGAGCCAAAGTGGTAAGAACTTTATTCCATACATAAGTTCTACTCAAATAGAGCTTATGCATTAATCTCAATGGATTGAGAGTTTATTAAAACTCCAACCAGTGCAATATTATTTAAGAAATACTTAGTCTAGTTGCACACATCATCCTTACTGCAAGATTGAAAACTGCACTGCTCCCACATGCTTACTACAAGACTTAAAACTGCATAATACAAAGTCCTAGTTGCAAGAAATTAAACCGCATAACACCATTTGTCCTATTTACATGACATTAAAATATATAGTTAACATATTATATACTTGATGTTAGGATCTTTCATAAGAAATCATCATGGACATCATTGCTACTCATTAGTGGAACATGAGTCTCACTCTCCCCTAGTTTGAGTTATATCAGCATATAGACCTTGTTTTAAGAACTACGTGTGGATTGATTCTCATCTATTTGAGATACGTAGGGATGCCATGGTCTCTAATCTTAGGCCCAGCTGCAACCACAAAATTTTTATTTCCATTTTCTTCTCCGGTATATAAACTAGATCTATACAGAGTGCTCTTTTAAGATATATGATTTAATTTTCATAGTATCTTGTGTCTTAAATTTAATCATTCTCTTAAAATGTATTAAACCCTCCATCTCTCATGTCAAAATAAATTATCATGAGAAATTAATGTTTTAAGAACTATATACAGTTTATCTCTTATCTATACGAGATATGTAGAGATGCGTAGATATCTAATATTGGGACCAACCATGATAAAAAACCCCATTTATTCCTTATATAAGAATCAAACCTGCATAGGGAATGTTTAAAGAACCACATACAACTTGATTCTTGCCCCCACCAAGACAAATAGTGACACTTGAGTTTTATCCCTTAGTCCAGTTACAATATGTGTTTTTTTCACATCATTTCATCTTCATGCTTACTACATGATGTTAAACTGAATGGAATTATAACACCCCTATTATTCACTTGTGTCACCTTTGTGTTATAAAATAAACCCTTACTGCTCCCTGTTTCTCTCACTGAACATATCTCACATGGGATTAGTAATTGGGTAAAATAATTCTTTATAAAAATAAGGTATATCAAATTCTTATGAGTCTATCAATGTCATCACTGCGTGGCTTAAAAATGCATATTATAATGTCCTCACTGCATGACTTAAAACTGTATAGTATAATGTCTTCGCTGCATGACATTAAAACTGCATATCACAATGTCAATTCAAAGAGAAATAAATAAAGTATCCATTATACATATGAGTCAGATCTATGTAAAGGAAGTCAAAATCATGGCCAATATTGATTCAAATATTTCTTATATGCATTGAACACAACCCCCATCTATATTTCACACTCTTAATCTTGAATATTTCAAAATATTTATAATCTTTCGTACGATTTTTAGTGATAGAGTTTATAGTACCTAAGAACTCTTTTGGCTAACTATGTAGTACGTTCCCTTAGGTGACCTTGCATAATTTGCCAACATAACAGGCCTGCCAGTCAAAAGATGACACTCTTTGGATATACAGCATATTCTCTAATTGGCCCTTCCCAATACATCCCCCATAACAGATTTTTAAAATGATAGTAATTTCATTCATGGTTATAGTGTCTTTGACACCTTCAAACTTTGATGACAATATACAATATGTATTTTAAAATAGTCATTAATATATATTTTTCCCATTATATTTCTCTCGATCTGAAAGTCTTTAAGACCATATTTTACACATTTCCCTCTCCTTGTGTTCAAATCCATATGAAATAACCTTGGAATCACTTGACCACATATCATATACTATTTCCATTTTTGGTCCTAGCTGTATAACCTAAAACTACAGATACCATACCTCCTACGTTTGGGTCATACTTTCATAGAAGTCTTATTCCTCTTATTCTTTGGAAATCTTGGTTGGAAATAACCTTTCCATATTCAGGTACCTTTCTCTATAAACCAAACTCTGTGCTTCATAAAATCAAAATCTCCATAAACTTTCTTTGGCTTTTAGCAATAGAATGTTAGACTTCTGAGAGCTCTTTTACCAAACTATGCAGCATGTGACCTTAGGTGGCCTTGCATAATTTTCCTACATAACGGGCTTGTCAGTCAAAAGATTCCACTATTTGGCTATACATGATATTCCCCAGTTGTCCCTTCATAACTCAACCCCCATAACAGGTTTTTCAAATAATGGTAACTTTGTTCTAAAAAAAATTCCTCTAATGCCTTTAGATCTTTTCTATATCATTATTCAGATTTAGAAATTCCCAAATCACACTTTTCAAATTTCCCTTCCATAAATGAATATAATAGTATGTTTCCAAACAAATTATCAAGAAATTGAGAGAGTCTCATACCTTTGGTCAGAGCTAGAGAACTTAAATTAAATCCACATAATGTCATCACTGGATGATTTAAAACTGCATGGTACAATTTCCTCACCGCATGACATAAAACTACATTGTACAATGTCTTCAATGCATAACTTAAAACTACCCAATATGATATCGGGAATTCTCCTTTCTGAAAATTTTTAACCACTCCCCATACACCAAATTTATATAGAAATGGTTTTTCTATTCATGATATATGTCGGCATAAAATAAACCCTTTTCATTCTTAAAATTCATTTCCTTAGAAAAACCAACCACTATGGTCTTGAGTCACCCAAATATTATTTTGCACTGTCTATCAACAGTAAAATTTTAAATTCATAAGAGCTCTTTTTCTTGAATATGTACTAGATGCCCTTAGGTGGCCTTCCATAATTTGCCTACATAATAGGAATTTGAGTTAAAATATGACCCTATTTGGATATGTAGCATATGCCCTAGTTGGCCCTGAATAACACAATTACCATAACGGATTGGTCATATAATGGTAACTTTAATCTTGGAAGAGACATTATTTATGTTAATACAAGTTTTAAATTTGATGACAATAAAAATCATGACTCAAGATTCCCCTTGGAAATATTTGAAAGAATATTAAATCAATTATTTGTCACTGAGTCTTGTTTGGGATATAATTTCAAATTTATGTTTGAAGCTATTAGACATTGATCATTATCCCTTTATAGTCTAACATTCATGACTATAAACTTCCAACAATAAGAGACATGGTACTCACTAGATTGATAACACCAAAAGGGAACTCTAAAAAAAAGTCGAGTCCCAACTCACTAGACGTACATTTTGTATGATTTAGTTAATATTGGGCAATAAAAATTCAAAAGATACAAATTTTTTGTGGTTTTATAAATAAACCTAGAAAAAATAAAACTATGCTTACTTGGCCCAATGGCTTAGGTAAAACAAAAGAATATAGCGAGAATAAAAACATAGATGATTAAAGACAAAATGATTTTTGTTTATGAAAAAATTTTCATTGAAGAGTATCCTTAAATTGGTGTCTCTCTCTTATAAAAAATCACAAAAGGTTTGATACATAACTCTTTATTTGGTTAACAGCCTATTCAACCCCATCAGCTACCCGTTGAAGATCGTTTAGTTGACCAACTCCACTATCTTCAACATAATGAAGTGATTCTCTAGCATCTGTAATGGATTTTTCACCATCCTTATGGAATTCTCCTAATGATATTTGAAGCTGGTAAAGATCCCCTGTAATGAAATCTAATTCCTATTGAAGAGGTAGTTGCTGAATAGTCTTTTATTTTATCTTATGATTCAGTTCCGTCAACTTTTCAGTATGATTACCCCATCATAGGACAATGTCACTTGTAATTCATCAGTTTTAATCAAAATTTTCGCTTTTATCAAGACTTGATGAAGATTTTTCTCTTGCTCCATCCTTCTAATATTCTATTTCACCATGGTATGAATTTCATGATATCCAAAACTGCCAAATCATAGTGTGATAAACAGAGATGAGAGTCATGGAATTTTCAAAGGCAGTTCCTCATGGGGAATCTCAAATATTATCTTCAATATATATTTTCCATACTTTAAAACATGATAGATGAAGAGCCTTTTTCAATTCTGGGTCTGATTCAGAATCACTTTCATAAGTATTGATGTATTCTGGGATTAATGTACTTAAAGAAGTGCCCTGTTCTGCTTCTTCCTGAAAAAATGGCTGCTTCACCTTCTAGTACTGTTTGGGCTGATACAGAGGCTTCCCCTCCGGACCTAGCCATTTAAGTTGATATCCCTCAATGGAAAATAAAAAATTATGGTTGTGATTAGCATCATGGGATAAAAAAAGTGAGTAAGATCACAATATCAATATCTATTACCTAATAGTAGGGTAGCAGCGCGAGAAGACTCCTCCCCAATATTCTCAGTTTCAAAATTTTTGTTTGATGTTCCAGGGTGGGTAGTGATATCTTTAATTGGATCAGGATCTTCAGAATGAATCTCAGGAAGATTTTCAATCTCAAGATTCACCTGATCCAAAGTTTCTAAAATGATGGGATTGAAATTAATAACAATACTTCCTTCAAGTATCGTTACAGTAGTAATTTCTTTATATGTAACTACATATTTCAACCAACCATGGTTAGAAATTTAATTATAAGAAGATTAATAGGACGAATAATGAAAACTAACGTTCAGTTGATTCTATACAAGTAACTCCAAAATCTTATAAATCATTTGGTATATTAAGATGTTCTAATAATTCTTCAAAATAAATTTAAAGGTTCATCATTTCGTCCAATGATATCCTAGATCCAAGGTTAGTTTCACCTGTGGGAGCACTCGGCTTGTTTGATTCGCAACCTTCCTCTAAGAACTTTTGACCCAGAATAGATTTCTCAACAATGGTTGTGGGATCAACATCAGTCCTTGCCAAAATTTCTGGTGCATGTGATGAACCTAAAGCACTACATGATGGAAGTCAATTATTGTTACATTTGATTTCCTATAAATAATTGTTTATTTACCAGAAGCCTCTTCTCCTTTGATAGCAGGAACATGAGCAGTGTTGGGAGAATACGTTGGTTCCTTTGGCCTCAATGCCTTTTTAGGAACCACCAAATTTGAAGGAATTTTTGTCTTCTCAGCAACACCCTACATGGTTCCTTGAGGCTTATCAGTATTTTCTTTCAAATAAGAAATAAAATAATCCCTTGTAATTCTAATAATTTTAAACACTTTTTTATGAATAAAGGCTAAAATTCATAATTATCAAGAATACTTACCATTATTAAGAAAGAGTTTAAACATGTCTCTATTTCTTTGGTGACTTTTCTTCACCGTCTTCTTAGGAGGGATTGCATCATCATCTCCAAAGATAGATATTGGATATTGAAATACATTCTCTATTTCATCCTCCATGTCCTATTGTCTTGAAGATATTTATCTCGACTCACGGGGTGCTCCAGTAGCTCCAAGATTAGTTCTTGTAGGGCTATACCATGGAGAAAAAACATTAGTTGTTCTTCCTTTAACTACCAGTAAGTTAAAATGATATTTTCCTAGAGTAACAATTCTTTGACTAAAATTAAAATTGAAAAGAAGAAGATAATGTGAGAAAAAAAACTTACATCCTAAGGACCCACAAATTCATGCCATTCATCACTTAATGAAGGACTAATCCATTCAGTAGTACCACGATCTATCATTTTCTTCACCCTCTTCGTGATGGGAATTGATTTATCAGTTGAATATATGATCATTTCGAGATCTCTTATTTAGGTTCTCACCTCATTGGGATTGTCCTTAAAAATAATGTTAGAAGAAGACTTTAAATGCCCTAATCCTGTAATATGCATCCCTTCATGAAGATCCATCCACATGGTTTCATCTTCACAGTTTAAACATTACCATATTTGAACAACCTATGGTCGTATATATTCAAAGTTTATGTCATTGGGTTTTGATGAAGATCCTGTAGCCATGGATTTGAGTTTCTTCCCAACCCCCACAGTCATGAGTGGGGGATTACAAAATGGAACTCTTCACTCTTCAGAATGATGGTGACCGGATCTCCTCGATAAAACTTTGGTAGGGATCAATGGGGTAACTATCTTAACTCTAGAAGGGGGTAATATTTAAAACGAGCTCTCTTCTATGAATTTGAAGCATCTTCACCTCCACCATTTGACACTCATGAGTTAGCCACTGATGGTGAAGAGTTACCTTACAAATGAAGGGGTTCCCTCCTACTACTTCACTTCACCCTCACTCAAGTGACAACATAATTTAATACCCCTTCAGGGTAAGATGTGACCATGTTTTCATCATACCATATAGTCAATATTCTTACTGTATTACTGACAATTAAACTAAATACTACCCCAGTCTTCTCTACAGATGTAAACAACCATATTTTTATAGAAACCATTAGATGTTTCTTTAATCTTACATGCCCAGGAGGGGATATAGTAATTTTTTTGCAGACATTTAAATTGACGTGAAAATCTATAAAGATCATAGGACTCACATATGATTTTACCATCAATCCTGGTGGATAGTACACTATCCTTGCAAGCAAGAATATATTCATTTATCTCTAAACTAGCCATCCCATCATCAATAAATCACCTCATAGGTGGGTCCCCATAAGAAAAGAGATGAAATGCCTTATGCATGCTCAATCTAGCCTTGATGTCTCAAGTGTTTAGAGATAAAGGTGAAATACCATAAAAGGCCTAAACAGATGGTCGGAAAGGACTTCCAAAAACCTGTACCCCACTTTTTATAACATATGTTCTGAAGTGAGTAGCGATCCACCCCCATAACACTTGGAATGGTCCCACTATTCTAAAAAGAGACTTCGATCTGTAAATGTGCAGCAAGCTCCTATAATTCTTGGCCAAAATAAGAGTGTACAACCCTACCATCCTTTTCTCATCCAGCTTGGCCTCAATAATAAAGGTTCCTGGCCTCATGCCTTCTTTGGAGTCTCAGACAAGTAACAAATACATTCCAAGACACATGGCCTAGAAACCTGCTAGATGTGTCTTTTCAAAAAATTTTGGGTTGACTTCATATCACCATTTGTTAAATTCACTTTTCTCTAATTTTGGTCAAAAGGTGTCAGGGGTACCTCTCTTCTCTGCCCTTGGATAGCTAGTCGGATGGGTGCAGGTTGGACCCTTCTTCTTTATCAAAAATATATCCATCCATTCCTCGGTATGAATATCCCTCCTAGTACGAGACTTCATAGTGGTCATGTTCTTGATTTTGTTAAATATTTTCATCAACTCACAAACCAAATCTTGTGTTTTCTCTATGTCATTCTTTGTCACCTTGGGAGAAATAAACTAGTCATACATGTCTCCAAGTATTGGATCTCCAGAAATCTTGTAAAAATCTCACAAGCTAATGCCTACCATCCTATGTGTTAAATGGAAGGAATTAGTCTCTAGGATCCATCAGATTAATAATTCTAGCAAGAAATCATTATTCTTGTACATATATGTTTGCCTAACCCAGAAATCCTCGTAAATACCAACACATTTTAAGTAATCTATAAATTCTGCACATGTCTTCCGCACCTAGTATGCCCACATCCATGTAGGTTTTAG
This sequence comes from Viscum album, assembly GCA_963277665.1. Classification (NCBI taxonomy): domain Eukaryota; kingdom Viridiplantae; phylum Streptophyta; class Magnoliopsida; order Santalales; family Viscaceae; genus Viscum; species Viscum album. The sequence continues at coordinate 954,218,605 of OY728167.1, forward strand.
AACTCCTCTTGGGCAGAAATCCCAACTTTTCTTCCAACCTTTGGATTGATTCGTTTGAGAATTCTAAAAGTTGAATGAATAATAAAGTGGCTGCAGCTCAGGTGTGTGTGCTTTCAAATCTGGAGAACATGGGATGTGATGCATGATATAAGCTTTCTCTACTGTCCCAACATTAGTAAATGAGCCCCCAATAGAAACATTGGTAGATGAGAAGTTTGTATAATCTTGAAACCAAGAATGTGGGATATATTTTTTTGGGTGTGGAATATTAACATCCTACAAATGGACATATCTATACAAAGGCATATATGTGTTTCATGGAAAGTTGAAATGATACTTCTTCAAATATTTTGGTATGTTTGGAAGGGTGGTGTCACAAACATCAAAGTAGTCATGACCGATGAAACTGATCATATCATCAATACTTTTAATAGCTAGTTCATAAGCATTTACAATTCTTTTGGGAGCCACTGAACCTACAAAAAGGATAGAAATTCTTATTTTTATTAAGTTCATTTGTGATATTTGACAAAATAAATGAAAAAAATCAGCAAAGGCATTAAGGCGTGCGAGTAAAAAAATTGGCGTGCAAGTGTAAAATGGAACACAAGTGTTGCACCCTAGTTATAGCATGCAACTTAAACCATACAGAAGAAGCACGAAGAAAGAGAAGCATCTGAGTGAAAGAAGACTTGTGTGCCGAGAGCTGAAATAACGGAAGTCGTGAGGCTTTTTGCGAAATTATAGCCGCTATATATAAGCGATGGACACCACCTTGCACGCCAGAATCCTAAAAACTAATAGCTTACACGACAAGTTGCTCAATGAGCATAAATATCGTGTGCCCCAATAATCTCTTCTTTCTCCTTCAGTACTTTACCTCAGTGTAGGATCCTTTTTTCATTCTGAAACCAATTCTGAGGGGGGGTTTTATTGACTCTCCATTTTTATCAGAAAGTCTAAAAAATGAAAAAGGGAAATAAATTATAATGATGAGGGGAAAATACATGAATAAAATCAATATTTTAAAAGGCATGATCTTTGGGTCTCCCTAGTTAGAAAAAAGGGCATTGATGTGCAAGCTACTTACACACCCCATCTATCGCGCAACCTACTTACACGCCCAATTTCAATTCTCCAAAGGTCATATTTTTTCTTATTAATAGAACCTTGGGGTCTTCATTTGTATGGAATAATTTCTCAAAAGAAAAATTACGAATCTGGTCACCCTAGTACTTTTCCCAAGTTCTAATAAATATTCAAGGTAGTTCTATAACACTTAAAGAATAGGAATTGAAGGAGGATCATAGGACTTAAGTACTTTTAGTGTTTGAAATCGATAACACTTGCGCGCCTAAAGCACCCAACCTCTCAGAATCAGAAACACTTGCGCGCCACCTATTTCATTCATAGGAACTTGAGTGCCCCACTTCTACGATCACCTATTAATACTCTTGAAGGCATGAGCCATGTCTCACCAAAGTATTACCATACAGGTCATTCGTCACTTAAGTGAACATCAGGTTGCCCAAGCCTACTTGACTGCCCATACTTATGTGCCCTTACCTACTTGGGTTCCCCTATTTGATTCACTTAATCTATTCAGTCTACATGCCATCAATCCCTCTTCAAATTCATACATGTAAAGGCTTCTTCATTGGATCCCCTGTTTGAAAGGGATTCTGTTAAGACCTCCACCAAAACCTTCAAACTTATCAGACCTTTGTGAAAGGAACATCAGCATGAATCCTATTTTGGGTTTGTATATCCACAGTCAGAGGTTTCCCACATTTGTTTCAAAATGGGTTTAGGATTAATGAAGTGTATGTGGGTTTGTATATCCACAGTCACATGGACCTTTCCCCCAAGAACAGTGTTTGGATGTTCCCGGTTTAGAAGAGGGTTTGGGTCTGGACCTCTCCCTTCTCAATGAGACCCGGAACCTCATCTCATCTGGTAGGGAAGGTAAGGTTTACACTTTCTTTTACATTTATGTGAATGAAAAGTTCACCTCCTCTACTAGGATCAATTTTAGGGTTTCCATATTAGTTTAAGCCCCTAAACCTTTATCCTTTATTCCTTTCATTGGACCCTTGTCCAATGTAAAGTGAATAGAGGGAAGGATTATTGCCTTTCCCTCATCCAATCATGCCGCCTTAGGTGTTCCCTCTTCCAACAGTGGGGGCAGAAAAGTGTATGTGTCATTATTGAATATTTCACATCCTCTTATTTCACACACCAAGTATGACTCACACGGTCTTAGAGATTCTTGATGATTACAACATGTGAACAAATAATAATTCCCTTAATCTGGGTATCCTCTTTTAAAATAGCCCAAAATTAAACCCCAAAAATCGTCAAGGAATCATTTTTAGGAAGTAAGGCCAAACTTATTTCTCTCAAAGGACTATACTCTCCTATGAGATTCATCCAACTAGGTGGGCTTTGATTTCCATCTAAATGGGATATGTAGGAAACCTCCATGATGTTCAAACCCAACACTTCAAATTAATCCGGTTCTCCTTGGGAAATATTCCCTATAGGGTCTAATCTTACATGGAAACCCATATTCATTCCAAGTTACTTGGACTAATTAGGTATAAGTCCCACATTAAACTTTGACTAAGCACACTATGCTTAGATTACCTTACCATATAAAATTAAACTGTACAGAAAGGTCCTTATTACATGAGCTTAAAAGGTATGATGTGTCCCATTAAGTGGCACCAAACTACGAGGGTTCTGATTCATGTCACTTGGATACGTAGGTAACCCATTTCATGGGTATTATCCTAATATAAAAACAAGCATTCATCTCCCTTGATGAAAATAAATTGATAAGCGACCCACTGAGTGGATTAAAAACCAGTATCATTATATCAATGATTAAAAGAATATCTAAATAGTATTTGAGAGGATACCATTGATGGAGAACCTTGAATACATACAGATATCTCCATTAATGAAGAACCTTGAATATATACTGATTATTCTAAATTTTACACATGTTAATAAGTGATTACAAATTCCAAGGGAGACTTATGTTATAATTGGTGAATTAATAAGGATTCATGAAAATATATTAAATTTATAAAGATAGTCCCAGAGTAGATAATAGTCCCCCCCAAAAAGGTTTGATGAGTTTGACCTCCCATCCTCTCAACAAATGCACGTTTCTAAGTATCGTAAAGTTCAAACTTAAAAAACAAATGCCTTTAGAAATCATGTAAGTTTTGGATAAATGACGATTGAAAGTTTCCAGTTCCATGAAAAATTCAATGGAAACCGCATGGAAGCAGTGATTCTTAAAACAAGAACACATGTTTCAAGGAACTACGAAACACTTAAAAATTAATTTCTAGGTGAATACTATTATAATAATAATATATTAATATTTTACTTTTATTTTAAACATGGTGTTTCATGTAACACAAGCTAAAAATTGTATTGAGTGTAACACAATCTATAACTAGTGTTGCATGTAACTCAAGATATTCCCATATTTTTGTGTAGTGAAAGATATCAAAGATATTGAATTTATTTTAAAATAAATATATCAAAATGTCTTAGGGTGTCATATTTTATTTTAATCTTGGTGTTGTGTGTCACATACACTATTCAATACAACATTCTTATTTTAAAATTTCATGGTGATACATTATCCCTACATTGAATAAATTACATACTAAAAATTTAAACTTGATCTGGGTAATCAATGGATTGATATTTTAAAATAAAATTGTGTTAAAAAACCACTTCATAAAAGGGTTAATAAAATATCTTCTTAATAAGAGATAATGGGATGTAAAAATTTCAATGGAATATCACATAACTAGGTCTACAAGTAGGATAAAATATTTGGGATGTGAAAATGTGGACATGAAAGAAAAGTGTAAATAATTATAGATAATAGTAGAGGTCATTGATTACAAAAAAGTGAATGATCAATGAAAAGTTAAGGGCCTCAAAACCATAAATCAAATTGGTGTGAAATGGGACATTTATATAAATAGAAATGATGGTAATAATATAGTTTTTTTGTTTCAATATCCTTTACCTAAAGTTGATGGATTCCATTATTGTAAAAAATTATATGGAAATATACTTATATGATACATTTATATTTTATAAGTACAATTTTATCCTTTGGTTTGTTATTTGATTAATTTCCAATTCATCCCCTACTACAGGAAATGAATATCGAAAAATGTTTTTTATGCATGAAGCACTGAAATATAATTTCAATAGATCATAAGATCTATAAAAGTGTGAAATTTATTTATTTCTATCTATAACTATTTTCCAAAACCAATTTAGTAAGCATAAGTTATCCAATGTAATAAATAAATCATTAAACCTCAAAAGAAACACCACTGATTCATAATTTATATTTATTTTTAATATCATTTAACTACATATAATGACATATTAAATAGGAAATCACATAGGCAATTGGAAGAAACTAAACCCTTGTCATTCTTTGGTCATTGGATCAAGCCCCATAACCCTGTCAAATGTGATAGGTTGTTACCCATAAAACAAATTGTCTTTTTTCTAAACTATTTAATTCATATAAAATTTCACAAATAAATATAATGAACATCCTGAAAATAATATATATCATTGAAAAACCTTTTCACTAAGGTTTTCAATACAACCCCCTTTTCACAAAGACTAATAATCTTATTTGACTATTATTACAATTTCTTTAATGATCAAATTAACCCTAAAGGTTATCAATACCTTTAATCCTATATCTATAAAATGTAATGAAATTATTCCTCACATAACGTTTCTATTAAATCATATCATTTCCACAAATTCACCCCAAAATATTGTTAATCTTAGTAGTATCCCATCACATAAAACCCATAAATATATTTTGAGTAATTCAAACTTATGATTAATATTTAACTAGAAAACCCATGATGATATCCATAAATATTTTTATATTGGAGATATATATACTACTAAAATTTAATATAATCCTTAAATGTTTCATGATTATTTTACAAAAATACCTTTGGTAAAAAATATTTCTGTAATATAATTATGGAATCCAAATAAATACTTCAACCATTTAATTTCTACATTGGTACTTATTTTTATTATATGCTAAAAATTATGAGAGGTCATTTACTTAGATAATTCCCATGTTCTTGACATTTAAGACAAAAACTATAAATTCATATTTATGATGTGATTTATTCTCTTAAATCATATTCTTCATTTAACCTTAGTAATTATTTTCTTTATAACCTTCCTTTCCACACATAATTCAATATTCTGTTCCATAAAGACACTTTCAGGGGTGTCTTTTTCCAAATTTCGGATATACTAGAAATTATTATTTCTTAACTCTATATTTCCACCACTAGAGCACTTAGAAACTTCCATACTTCTCCTTATTAATGAGACCAAGAGTTGATTAAGGTATATGTTGTTAATCATATATTAGGATAACTAATTAGGAATAATCAGAATATATTTTACACAAAACATCATCCTATTCTTTTTCTCATATTCAACACCTTTTCATTCATATTCAATGTTAACATGATTACCTTAGGATCTAGCCATTGACTAAAGCCAAAAATAATAGTGTGAGAAATAATAATCACAGTGGTAAAACCATATAATCATTTATAATATTTCTAAATTATGACACATTTTTTTCAATATAAGATTCCACAGGTTTGACCTAGTTTATTAATTATCATCATTTAATCAAATCCTTTATAATGTATTGTAATGAAAATGTGAATTATCTTTAGAAAATATCAGGAGAGTGTCGAATTAGGTGCACAATAAGGCCTATTGTCATGCAACAGGTGACAATCAAGTAAAGACTAGTGTGACCTTTTTGGAGTTATTAACCCTAGGTACATATGTTCTAGACCCACATCCTCTTGTAGTATCCATACATGGATGTATTTCAAGGGAAAATACCTCTTTTCTACTAGTACTATTGGATGTTATTCTATTATAATCCATAATATCAATAATTGGGTTCTGCTACATATACTATTTTTTCATAAATATAGTTTCCAAGGGTTATACTAAACATCCTATGATACTAGTTATAATGAACCCAAACCCAGTATCCTAAAACTAGTGTACATTTAATTACATTGGAATAAGATACAAGGAATCACATCCCAAATGACCAAATATTTTATTAGTCTTGATAGACTAAATACATACATGAGTCTTGTAATAAGTTTGAAAAAAAATTACATCATTTTTTTTTCAAGATTAATAGTTTTGCCTCTAGAATATCATTTCTTATCAAACATATTACACTTCATGGATTTTAGAGAAAAGAAAAATAATAATGGTGAACTCAAATGCTCAATAAGAGTTAAGTATATCAGAATAAATCATTAATTAATAAGAATAATCAATATGAAAAGGTAAATAACTGAACACCCATGGAATGTAATAAATAATCTAAGAAGTAGGTGAATTTAAAGATAATATTAATGTGAAAATATCATTGATAATAATTAATATTGAAAGGAAAATACCTAACACACAATAAATTTAACTAATATATAACTATAAAAAATGGATAAAGAATAATAAATATGGAAAGGTAAATAACTAGAAACACATGCCATTTAATATATAAATTGAAAATTAAATGCATCATAAGATAATATATTTTTGAAAATCTAATGGATATTATTTATTGAATTATTAATAAAGAAAATTCCCAATTTTTTAGATTCTATGATCTCAAGCATCTTGATACTTTTACTATTAAGACCATTCATAAGATGATTTAAACTACTAGTAAAAACCTATTAAATTATAGCTTACTTATCTACCTCATGAGACTACTGATGAAATGAGGTGACATATAATATTGGGATCCACCCATAAAATTAGTTTTAAATAATTCATCATATATTTAATAAATTATTTAATTCGTGAATAATGTGTCTTAACATCAAATATATGTTTTTGGTAAAGAATACATATTTATTTGTATTTCACAAAATATAAAAAAAATAAATGTAGAACACCATATGAATGAATGATTTTTTGGTTTAATAAATAAAAATATCCATGATAAATGATATGGATAGTTAGGGGACATTTAATTTTCAATTATCATAACAAAGTAAATATTTCAAGGGGAAGTTAATGACTAAATAAATTAATCAAGGAATCAAATTTTAGTATTATCCTTAGTAACAATAATTATAAACCATCCAAAAGATAAATAAAGAGGTTATCAATTCAACATAAACACATTATACTAATAATAACGGGTTTTTGTCCCGGATGAATAGAAATACCATAAAAGGATATTCAAAAACATTATTGAGGAGAATATATTTTTCATATTCAAAATGAAATTTTACAAAATAAAATATTTTGAAAATAATTTTCATTGAAAATATATTTAAAAGAATAATAATTTACATCCTCAAAATATCATGCTCCCAATGTACAACCTTTGAGTTCACTAAATATAAAGGATCAGGTTTTTACATCCTCAAAATCAGTACAAGGAACACATTATGAACCCGAGAGACGTTCATTATAAGAACCAAGTAATCATAAACCACCCTGATTAGATCAAGAATCATATAGGGACCAATCTGTATGGGGATAAACTTACCCTTATTTTTATAAATCATAAAACTATTCCAAATAAATATTAAGAGGGAATTTTTTTTAGTAAATTGGAACACTATATCTCACTAAAAAATATCAATATAAAATGTTAATTGACTCTAAGTTTATCTACTTTATTGTTGAATTGTTCCAACCTTACCTAAAAATTCCTTATCTAGTTTAGGTCTCAATAGCTTATGACTTTCAAATTCATCCCAACCTATTGAATTTATGAACTTCTTTCTATGAAGTGATTTATAAGGACCCATTTTAATACTCATGGGAATGCTCTTGTGAAAATAAAATTTAACTAGTTGAATTTTTTTGATCCCAAACACCTTTAAATTTGATAGAGAAATATTTGAAAAACCAAAATTTTAATGGCCCTCTAAGACAGACCATCTATTTAAGGATAATATATAGTACTAAAGTTCAAATCAATATTCCTTAATTTCTAAATAAATATCTACAACATTTTGGTAACAGTCATATCTTAATAAAATACATTTGAGATCTTTAATCCACGAAACTAGACTACTTACTTAATGCATATTCTAGAAGGTTGTTCAAGAGATGAATATTATTTAATTTAAAGTTAATTCACTTAATTTTATGTTTATGGACTATAAATCACATGCTAGTATTTTTTTGTCATTAAACTACAATTTTTATGAGGCATATGCTACTACCATGTCATTTTACATGAGATAATGTCCTAGTTTCTCTGTTGATGCCTCATTGTATATCATAAGACATTATCCACTACAGGGTTGTGTAAGCACATGTGTAATTAAAAACCTTATCTTATACTCCTAGAAACACTATTCATGTTTATTTGCAAAAAATAATTTGATCCCATTACACAAACATTCTTGGTTTTGATAGTCATGATATATTTCTCATAATGAGTCGATATTATCATGCCATTCCATGAAAACTATAGATCTATGTCCCAATTGTTAATATAATCCATTCCTAAATAACCTCAATATTTGAATAGCATAATTATATTACATAATTTTTATTTATATTACCCAATAATGAAAATTTATATATCCAAAATTTACATTATATAAATTCAGTATAAAAACTTCTCCATTATCATGGACTTTGAGACATTTTCCAAATGATATTAATTGTCATCCTTACACTTAATATAGATGATAATGTTATCCATAAACGTTAACACAAAGTGATCATGGTATTATATTAAAAAAATTAATTATATGTATACAAATAATGTAGAAATTAGTATTTCTTAATGGCATCAAAAGAAATTTTTATTTTCTATACCTTATTTTGAAGGTTGTTTGGGGTATATCCTCTCATTTACCTTAAATTAATGATATTTATATTAACTATCAATCTCGGTGAATTATTAAAAATCATTTAGTTGATAACAAAATCATTAATATGGAATATGGGATACATGTTTTTCATATTTAACTTATTATATTTTTAATAATAAATTTAAAATTAGTGACCCATCTCTCTTTTTAAAAAATGAACTAGTTCACCACTTAGTGATGCATCATGAAATTTTAATCTCTTTTCTAGATTATCTTAGAGTTTTTTATTCAATTATGAAAAATAAATTAGGGATATTCTATCAAGATTCATTTATATAGGTGTAACACTAGGTATGAGTTCTATTGAATAATAAACATCAAGGTTTAAGGGGATTAATAGGATACCATTTTGAAAATACATATTCATATTCCTAAACAAAAGTCATATATTCAATGTTGACTTTATTCCCAACAATTTTTTGATAAATATACTCCATGAATAGGTAGTGAGTCCAATATAATATAATTAATTTAGATATAATTTTGATGCTCATTCTTGAACTGATAGATGATCAAAAATTGATTAGGAATATGATACTTGGCTTCTTACTTAATAATTGATATTGATCTGTATAGAGAGAGACAATCCATGACTAATGTCACATAAAATTCAGATAGGGGGAGAATACAATTATCACCAAGAATCACATTCTCACAAACATACATTATATAAGAGCTATATACTTGAGATTTAATCATCATAAAATTATTTTTTTCATTGATAATTTACCTTCCAACTGTTGAGGTGGTGATGTGAAACTATTAAAAAATAATTTGGATATAAACTAGTAGGTAGAACATAAAATAAAACAAAACATTTTTATATTTAGAGTTTATGATAAATTCAAATTTTAGTAAATATTTCTCATATCCCACATCATTAGTTGTGATTGTGTAGTTATTATCCGTGTCCACTGGCTTAAGAGATTACTAAATCCGATTGTCACCATTATCCTTTGGTTTTCTTTAGCTATTGTAATAATCTCCCTCCTCTTTAAAATTTATGAATGGGTGAAATATATTGAAATTTTAAATTATATATTCCTTTATAACCAAATATATTTTTTAGAGTGTGATACATGAAACATTAAATAATAATGAACCATGGAACAATATATAACCATTAAAATGTAGGTGTATAAATGGAAAGCTAAAGTTGACATAAAAAAATATTAAGTATATCTAGAAAAAAATAATGGTAATTATTAATAAATTGTAAATGATAAATTCAATTAATTTAAATAAACAAATAATAATATCATTTTATGATTAAAATATATTTAGGGAGTGAAATTATTTATTTAAAATACTATGTTAAATTTTGAGAACACATGTTTATATTTTTGAAAAAAATAAATAATTTTTATAATAAAATATATTTGTGTCATTTTAAAAAAACATTTCAAGATCTAAAATGATCTTTTAAATTCTTTTTAAACTCACACAACTCCTATTTTGATAATGTTAATCTAATATATTCAGAAGTTGGGTGAACCTCCTCCATTTGCTTATATTAAACCAAATTTTTTATTTAAGATATAAAGTTTATTTGAATAAAATGGAATATATATTTGGAATTAGTAAGTAATTATTTTATAATTAGTACCATTTATTTCAAGTAATAAAAAAAGTATTATTAGGGTTAATGTTAATTACTATGATAATGGTACAACTATTATTTTTATGAAATTATTTGATTACCATTGGGAATTTTTTATCTTCTAAAAATAAATTATTAACTTCTCAAAAATGTACTAAATGAAATGTTTGAAAAAATATTTAAATATATTAACACTTATTAAATTGGAAATAAATAAAAAATAAGATTAAGAACACCAATGTTGAAGACAACATTTTTCTACAAAATAATTTTTCTATATATGAAGTATTTTAATTTATATGTTCAATTTATATTAATTTAAAATCAAATTATATTATATGGATATGAAATTGAGGTTAAAAATTTAAATATTTTTTCACAATGGTCACCTTATATTTTTAAAAAAATATATATTATTTGGGTAAAAACTAGTTAGTAAGGTAAAAAAACCAAAATTGTCATTTCTAAATATATAATTGTAAAAGACTTGAAGCATATTTTAATCATGTGTAAAATTAAATTAACGAGTATTTATCAACTTTAACTCACTAAAAATTCTATTTTTTCACATTATTGGTTCTTACAAAACTTAAATATTGAAAAACCATTACTGAAATAAAACATATACATCCAAAAATAACATTATATGCACTTATAAAATAAAAAAATTGATATACTCCATGTTACACATATTAATTATAATTTATTATTTAAAATATGATATTGTTGTCCTCATATAATTCTATAAATATTTTAGAGGCTTCTAGTGTCAATTGGTTATCTTATGGCCTCTATTTACAAGCTTATTTCCTATAGAAATCCCTTGTTTATCCCATGATTATTTCTTACTCTGCATTTTCTTCTTATTTGTACTATTAAAAAATTTCCCTATAGTCAGTAATATAATGAAATAATTTTTATTAATATTCTAAAATGTTATTATATTTTTATAGAATAAAATATTTAATCCAGTCTATCCACTAAAAGAAGCATATCAACGTCGATTGTGTGTATGTGGGGACTACCTCTTCCATGAAGTGAGGTGGTTCATTTTTCATCACCACCAACTAATGTGTGTAAAAAACAATCGATTTTATGAGCTAAAATATTAAATAAGTCAAATTTGTAGTTTATAAATAATAGTTTATCATATAACCTTTTTTCATGTCATTCCTTGAGTAATGAAAATATAAATTTTTCACAAGTGTGATTAACACCTCCAGGAATGATGAATTCCATTTTCAATATGACCCTTTATGGGTGGTTATATTATTTAATTTTATTACTATATATATGATATTTTTCCCATGTAAACACTTTTTAAAATGTTATTTTTTATTAGATAAAGACAATTCCTTACTCAATATGCCATTATAGAATGCTCTTATTTGGGTTAATTTTACCAACCACATGAATTATTTTATAATATTATTATTATATATGAATAAGGAATATTATATAATGATAATATGATTTAATAATAATTTTTGTATTTATTTTAATTTCTATGGAATGGTGTTATGTATATTTCATATATTCATTAATATATCACCTTTTGATCATTAAACAGGCCAAAACTAATTCTTTACAGTTTTCATTATCATAAACCATAACATAATAATTCACTAATTGAATATGGAATACATTGAATCATTTAAGAAAAATGATAATATTATATTGGATAATATTTTAATGAGGTAATTTTTGTTAATAAAAAAGAAACAACCATTCCATTAAAAAAATGGTATGAAATAAGAAATTAATATTTCTAGCACTTTATAATGAGGATAAATTATTACTTACTAATATATTTGTAATAAATTTATATAAATGAAGTGTATAAAGTAATTTATATATTAAATTTTTATCAAATTGTTTAATAATATGTTTATTATTTTTATATTGAAGGTTAGAGTAAAATTTGACTAAATATGAATTAAGGTAGGAGTTATTTGTCTACATAATCAATTCCATGAAATATGTTTGATATTATGCACCATAATATATTTTATATAGAATATTAAATTCCATGATTTTCTTCATGTATACTAAATATATTGTATTTAGTTAAATTTTTATTTTCTTTTCTTGGTAACCCTCTAATGTTCTATTTATTATGAAATTACCATTATGATATTTTTTATCTTAAACTCTTTTCTTTGATTTATATTTTTTATTTTCACCCAATATAACATAAGTGGTATTTATAAATTATATTTGATATGTTATATAAATAATTATCATTCATTAATTTTATTTTATGTTTAATTTCCTGATTCCTCTCTAAGAGGGTATTTAATTAAAATGTTACCCAATCCGTAATTATTTCATCTCTAATATCATTTTAAAAAGAGGTATTTATATTGAAATATATTCCTTAAAGGGAATTTTAATTATATTTATTTTTAAAACCCCCATAATTTTCTTCTCCTACAGATATTTTTTGGGTTTTACATGTCCAATCACTATTTGATTGACTCTATTGACTCAAATTTTACTCATTGTAAGGAAACCGACCCTACCTTTTTTTACCATGAATCCTTATCTTAAATGACCTTATTGAATAGATTATTTATTTATAATTCCTTATCTATAACTTTAATAATTTATTTTGGTCATCTCTCACTGAATTCTCATTATTTAAAAGTATTTAAATCAAATCATTAAATGAGAAAAGAAACATCAGTAAAATTTCATTATAAATAATAATATATTTTTGGAATTATTTTTCTTCTAATTCAATTACTCTATAAAGACCACATTTTTCTTTACATTTTTTAAAGTTAATTCATCTAGAACCCATAAATTGTTCGATTTTGAAGAATTATTTACTTAATTTTATACCATTACTCAGTATGATATCAGTTTTGGGATTCTTACATAGAAATAACTTCTACATAATATATAGAAAAATATTGAAAATTGATATACATTTTATTTTAATATAGATGTTAATTTATTACTTAGGTAAATTAATTATGTTTTCCTTAACCAACAACATTATTATAATGGAAGGATTATGTTTATTTTTTGGTTAGAAAAATATTTATGTTCCATATGTTTGTATGTCAATATAGATGTGTGCCGATTAAAAATGAATATTTATTATGCATAGAATTAATATTAATAACATTCGGATGGTGAATGAATTAGACAGAAAGAAAATAGGGGTGTGGACCAATATTATATTGTCCCTTGATGCATCAGTTGGTATCATGGGACAAAAGGTTTTGGTATTTTGTGAATTTCTACCGAATGAATTCTTAATGTCTTTATTTAAACCATTATGAGAGTAATGATGAATTAGTTTTGACCTTGATGAAAATAATTATGTGTTGGATACTGCCTTGATGTTAATAATAATTTATTTTTTGAAGAATTAACAATAAAATACACCAGGAGTTACGAATTCCATAACCATGAAATCAATTATTGTTATCTATGTGATTGTTTCTATTGTTATTTCATCCCTAGATTTATTTCATGCATATGTATCCAGATATATGGAGGTATTTTATTCATATTTGTTCATTTCATATTATTCATTCCATTAAATATTCGAATATATGTTTTCCTTTACAGAATTTTTGATATCACACTTTTTAAGAATCAATTTTTTCAAGTTATGAAGAAAAGTATAACACAGAATATATCTAGAAGAAAAAATATTTTCTGGAAAATTTTTGGGATATTTTAATGAATTATTATAGATAAATCATTTCTTAATGTAGTGGAAAAATGAATTATTAGCTGATAATGACATGATATTTGTTAGATAATTTTTTTCACCTAAGTCTCTAAATAATTAACCCTATAAGGTAATATAAATACATGTAATGAAATATTTTTTTTAACCCATGCAGTTATGGTAGTGTTATGTCTAGGGCATCACATTTGGTATCAGAGTAGGGTTAAGATAGCTTAATAGGTTACTATTTATTTGGTTAAGGATATTTTAAGTGATATATATATCATAAATGGTTGATAAGTTAAGGTAGATCATGATTTTAAAGGTTTAGATATTCATTTTGGTTACATGAGGCAATATACAATATTTTTAGGAATTAAAATGAGTGATTTTTTTGAAAACCAAAAGGATTATTTGATGTATTAGAAAATATCTGTAAGGTTAAAATATCATGGAATTTATGTTTCTTTGGAATTACATCCATATCTGGATTCTAGAAAGTGTATGAGGTTGAAAAAAAATTCCCCTCGGCCGGTCACCTTAAAAAATGACTTGATTCGTATCAACTCAATATTCACTCAGTTCAAAATGAGTGGGCATAAAACTACACAAAAGGATAAAACCCTATATGGGACATGATTTAGATGATTCAAAAACACCTTTTAAACCATTATAAAATAATTGAATATACTAGTTAGAGAACTTAATAGGAGAACAAACATGGATAACATAGGTTAATATTCATATATTCATAATTTATGGTATATATTAATACTATTCACTTTTGTAATGGTTGGACCTAGGAAATACTGTATTATCAACATATATAGTGGACGATTCATTGATAACCTTTTTGAGTAAATAAATATGATAACATTTGGAGTGATAAATATTTTTGTAAAATCCCAATATTTTTATGAGATACTTTTTTTTAAATTTTTTGGTGTCTTGGGTTGTATGATACACCAAGATAATCTTGAACTACATGCAACACCAGTTTAGCTTGTGGTGTATGCAACACTATGTTTGTCTTGTGTAACACAAAATTTCATATACTTTTTGTATAATTTATTCCATCTAAGAACGATTTTAAGAGAATAAAAAAATATTAATATGTTACAGTATCAACCGAGTTATGAAAACATTCTTTACACATTCAAATATAATTAATAATTCGGTGAGTAATTAACTATAAAGGAATATAAAACCCTTTTTTAAAAAAGGAAATGTTTTTCTAAAAAAATATTTAAATACAAAAAAGTGAGTTTATAAAATAATAAAATTACTATTTATGGGTTTTATTAATGAAATATATATGTAATATATTCAATCTGATGTTCAAAATTCATATTATGTGTTTTCAAAACAATCATATATGAAAAAATTATTATTTTTTGGATAAAAGAAGTACTTTTAAAAAAATACAGTTTTACCGCCTTTTGATGGAATAACCATTTTAATTCATATTTTTAACAACTTTTTATATTATATTTTAAAATATAATCTTCTTATTTTTAAGTGGGATATAAAAAATTTCTTTAGATGGTTTTTTGTATTTTTCTAATAACATTCGAGTTATGATGATTATAAAAATATACTAGATTTTAATTTTAAACAAATTTTCCATGAAAATAATTTATATGGTTACATTATATTATTTAATGGTTTTAAAATATTAAAATATTATGTTTTTATCATTTATTATAATATAGGTCATTTTCCTTAATTTCATATTGAATTTAGATTTAAAAACATTTCAATCTGTTGAATGTTTTAACTTTTTAAACTCATTATCGCATTCCGACAAAGGGATTAATTTTAAATTAATTATTTAAAATTATGTGATTTTAATTTTTAAAAATTTATCCATATTAGAAATTATTGGGTCCAAATTATTTAAATATTTTTCTTTTGTTTTCTGGAATTATGAATAGTAACAACAGTAATGTTTTTTAATATGGTAAAAGGGTTAATTTGGGAATTTAGGGTAAACATAATATTATAAAATTACCATAACAATTGTCCTAATATAATTTGATGAGTTTTTTTCTAATAAAATCATCATTGGGTTTAAATTCTATCCTTTGGATTCCATGTGTATGATATTTGGACATTATTATATATTGTTTAAAGAAATTATTAATATGTCTTACTCAAATTTTTATAACTGTATTATTTTTAATATAATGTTATACAGAATCTAAGTTTGACTATAAATACTCATTTTGAATATAAAATACTTATATTTATCATGGAAATTTATTTTTAATTTTATGAAAATAAATGTTGACCTTAAATATTTATACATTGATGATGTAGAAATTATTTAGGTGATGATAAATCAATAGAATGATTTTTATTAAAATTATAAAACCCATTAAAAGACAACACAAACATGAAAAAATCTTATTCTTCAAGTTTATATCGACCATAATCATTTAAGAGTCTATTTATTGATCATTTAGAGCCATATAGAATAGATTATTACACTTATACTATTTTATTTAATGTGATGTTAATGTTTTCACATTCATGTTTTAATATATATAACATTTTTAATATAAGATTTTTTTGAGGATATATTCGACTAAAAGTATTATTATGAAATATATATGATTTATTTTCATCATTTTATTTTAATTTAAAATTTTAATCCAAAAATAAAAATATCAACTAATTAAAGAAAACTAATGTAAAAATTATTTTATTAATGGAAATATCTAATTAATATTATGAAATTTTAAAATAAATATTATTATTGATATTTAATATATCCAGTGAATTTTATTGACTACCTTGACCCCATAGGTATATAATAACATATATATTTTGGGAATAACATATTATCTTTATATTTTTAAAAATCAATAAATTAGATATTTTCAAAATTGACCTTATTGATTTTTTTATCAAAATAATGTATTATTAAATTATTTAAAAATCAAAATACATTTTTTATTAATATAAAAATATCAATTATATGGTCTAAAATGTTCTAAATTGTTCAATTATGGTTTAATTGATATTAAAAATGTAAAAATGACACTATTTTAATATTGAATAATTTGTTATCATAGTAAAAATTAAAATAGAATAAATAAGGTATAATTGAAAGGATAAGGTTTAAATTGATAGAAAAACATGTCAAAAATTTATTTTTTATGAGATTAAAACCTTATATCATCTAATAATCTAAAATATTACGTTTTGGATGTTTTTGGATGGATTTTTATTTTATTATAAATTAATATTTTTGGAGAATCCAAATTCTCCCCTCACCTTAATTACAAAAAGAAACATCCTCCCTCACAACTTAACTTTACATTGAGCCTTATATCTTAGATATATACAACCTATTTCTTATATTAACTTCCATATTTACATTCTATAGGTTCTTGTCTTCTCAAAATACCATCTATAGTGCCATTAAGCAGAGATCTAAAGGGAGATCGTCGAAGAAGATATAATCTCATCCACTGATTTTTTCAAACTTATTTAATCTTATACAACCTCTTATTAATTTTTATCTATTATAAATTAATAACAAAAGTATCAAATATATTTTTAGATATTATTATTATTATTTAACACACATATTCTACCTTCTATCTATCCTATAAAAAAAATGAAATCACCAGGCATGGGTACATAAAGCTTACCATCTCTACACCGTGGTGTAATTTGTTTTTCACCAGAACCTTACATGGATGGGTATAATTATGGAAATAATAACTTTATATTATAATTATAAAAACATTTTGATTATTTAATAATATATATACCATAAACTTTTATACAATTCCATAATTAAGGGAATGGTATAATCACTTGTGCGTACGTATGAACTACCGTTTCCACAATACTATGTGATTCGTTTTATGATATTCAATAAATAATGATTATATAAATATTTATAATGAATAAATATGTTATATATTATAATAAAATCATTCTAAAAATGATATAACTATAACATAGAAATATGAACATGAATATATTCGACAAAACATGTGTAAGAAAATAAATCAATTAATACCCAAAGGATAGTTAATAATGTTATTAACAAACGGGTAATAATATGATCACTTCTGATATCATAAAAATTAATATGATTCTATAATAAGGTATTGACATTATTTAAACCCTTATATAGGAGGTTTGGACTTGAATGATGGATCCCAGACATAAAGTAAGGTATAATTTCACAATCTCATTATTATCTAAGATTATATTTACATTAGTATTTACCAAGGGTGTATTTATTATCCATGTCCATATTTTATAAATATGTATTAAAAAATATTATTTTAATTATTATGAAAATTTATAATATCAATTTTACTCATTATTGAAATTTTATTAAATGGTTTTAAAAGAATCTTTTTTTTTGAAATGAAGTACTTTTTGAATTATCCAACAAAAGAAGAAGAATAATGTTTTCCTTAAACTTATATGCCATAAAAAGATCCTACCATTTTCATAATGAACTATTTCCATGAATATTAAATTACTTTATTTCATGGTTAATTTCAAATAAATTATTTTCAAGTAAAATTTCCGGGGAATTTTTGATAATAGAACATTTTTGTATAAGAAAGTTTATTTTCCTCAATAATTAATTTCAAGTGTTTATCAAAATTATTTTCTATCTAAAATAGAATTATTTAATAGGGTTATGATTAAATTATACTATCCCTATTATTAATATATTTTTATTAGGTTTATTTGGGAATGATATTTATGAAATCCATTTTTTTATGTGGATTATGTTACGATGTAATGGTTTTTATGAAACACATTTTATTCCTTTGTTTATATTATGATGAATGATTTATGTTTTTATGGAACATGTAAGAATGAATTCATTATAATATGGCTGAGACCTATATCTTGCTCCAATGCATTGGGTAAATATTTATATATCATGAGATACACAGGACTAAAATAAGAAATAATCTTGATTCAGTAATACATAGATTGAAAACGAAATGATATAATTTCTGTAATACTTGGCTACAACGGTAAGTAAACCCAATTCTGTAATACATGACTGGAACAAGGAGTGAACTCAATTCTATAAACGAATTTGTACATAGTGATGGTCTTGGAAATGATCCTTATCTAATATGGAAATAATTTTCTTTGCTAATATGTATTCTACAACTCAATGTTTTATTCTAATGCTATTTTTCTTATAGCTTATGTTCTTTTATGATTTATGAATTATGACATGAAAAGAATTATTTCATGACTTAATATTTGGATATATGTTATAAGTGGTATGATTTTAAAAATCTATGTTCTTTTTTTCACATTTTTATTTTCATATTTTGTTTGATATTTTCCTTGTTTACATTTACCAAGTATCTGAGCTCACCCTTTTTAAATGTTTTCTTTTCACCTAGATATAAAGAAAGGTTTAAGGTAGGAAAACCAAAAGGGAAGATCTTTATGGGGGATGTTTAATATTTTTCAGTAAATTAGAATAATGTGTTCCAATATTACAGAGGCACTAAACTAATATGGTCTTTGGGAATATATTTGGGTAATTTAGTAATTATTCTCCAAAAGTAATGTAATGTCCATCTACGTCATTCTTGGGTTGTTATAGTTGGTATCCAAATGATTGTTTAATTAAACTTTTGAAACTAAGATAAGAAAACTTATTGATATCCCTAATGATATTTATAAAAATATTTCTAGGGATTTCTCAAAGGATAATCCAATGATGACATAGATTTAAAAATAGGTTTTATGATTTTGGTATCCTATAATCAATTTTACATTATTATGTCATCAATTATTATGATGACCATTTCTTACTCTATTCACATGGTTTTAGCCAATGGATTATAGAAAAAGGAATCAAATTAATGATGGATGCAATGGGAAATGCAATTATTATCCTCATAAGAAAGTGAATGTTATGGGAGCTGGAATAATGAATCTTGATTCCATGAACACAAAACCGTACAAACCCATGAATCCCTCTAATATTCTAAATGACCAACGAAGGGAAACCATTCTCTTGAATAATTATTAGGGTAACATCCAAATTATTTTTGTGGAATGATTGATCCACTAGTTACTGAGAAATGTATCTCTAGCATTGAAATTATATTTTTCATTCTCCAATGTTCAGAACATGAAAAAAGTTACCTTGGGAACATATCACATGTAAGGTAAAGCAAACATGTGGTGTAAAATTTTTAAGAATATGAGGAAACAAGATAAAATCGACTCCATGGATTGAGACGAGTTCAAGAACTTATTTTTCAGTATGTACCTTACTCATATTCTTCTTACAAAAAAAAAAAGAGATTGAAGTTACCCATCTATCAAAAAGTTATGATAATAAATGAAGGATATAATTAAAAGAAAAGTCTATGAACTATGGAAAAAATATGATTATATTTTTATTATGCTCAATGTGTGGAAGAAAACATGGAGTAATTTCTCTTACGGGTAGTGCTAAATTTTTTATGTGTTGGAAATAATGTCATTAAGAATATTACTACCAAAGTAATGGGAATGAACTAAAATATCTAATGAGAGAACCTCCATAAAATTAGTGTTTTAAGTGATAATAAAATGAGAATTATGCTAACCAACACCCAAATACATGGGTTAATGCTGATGATTGACATCAATAACATCTTAAATAAAATATAATGGGATGTCTCATGCGATCACTATTAGTGTTATAGAGTAGGACAATGATGTTTTTGGATGATTGAGTGTTTATGAATTATAATTCAATAATAATGTTGTGGAAGTACATTTATGGTATTATAGAATAATTAAACATCTTTGTATTGATCCAATATAGTTTTTACATAATTATTTATGAGAATATACTGAATGGTACTAGTAACCATGAAAATGGATTAAGGTAACAAGTTGATATTTACGCATAAAAACATGATTAAAGGTAGGATAAACCTTAATATGATCATAGTGATGAGATAATGATATTTGGATATGATATGTTGGATATTAATAAGAAAATTGGCCAATAATGATTTCCTCATAACTAATGAATTATTTGTTAAAAAGTGTGTTATGCTATCATGCATGAAGTTTATAGTTTTTTGGAATTATGAATAAGGAAACATGCATATTTTCAATAATAATGTATGGTAAATTATGACATTACCATGTTTCAAGAAAATACATGATTAAGGTATTCACATGATTGGAATGTGAAAACTGAGGGCTACCTTATGATTTATAAGAGATAAATGTTAATCTTATTTCGATAACCTCTTTCTAATGTTTTGGATTTTTAGTTTTTAGAAGGATTGTAAGGGTATCAATTTATGGATAATATAAGATAAATTCCTATTTAAGTTTATTAGATTAATGTATTGTCTCACTATAGGTGGATTTATGAAAATTTGATAACTTCTACTAACATTTTTATTGTGATAAAGGCATATAGAATGATTCATCCCTCTCATGATCTGCTAATACATTAGGAGTGATAAATTCTAAATCATTTCATGGTGTAATAGATGAAGTGAAAATTAATCAAGGCACAACAAAAGGGTGTGATTGTGCTAAAATAAAGTAAGTATATCATATCATGAAAATTATTCATTATTAAGAAAAGGGACTATGATGTAAAAGTGTATACTATTATCATCATTTTTATTATATTAATAACCTATTTCATACTTCTTTAATTTATGATTTTATTATTGTTAACTTTCTCTAGATCACCTAGTTTCTTGTGATTAGTGACATTTTTGAATCTCGATAATTATTTATTTTTTCCCTCTATTCCTAAATATTCACATATGTTCTCCTACATATAGATATAGTTATGGTTTACTTTGGGTAATTATTATTTTCCAACTATTATTTTTTTAAAAGAAGGTTTATTGTTCATTTTTATGTTGTGGTTTTCTTTGAAAGAAACTTTCAAGTAATGATCCTTTTATAAAATAGACGAATTTTGAGGTGGAAATTCATTATAAGGGGGATAAAATGTAAAACAATGAGATTTTTTATATTTCATTGATATTATGTGTTTTACTCTAGACCGAGAGAATATTGTACTACACACTACACCATCTTAGCTTACGTTGTATGCAACACTATTATTGGTTTTTGATACATAGAATTTTATGTTCATTTTATAGATTTTATTCCATGCAATACCGATTTTAAGCAAAAATCATAATATTATTATGTTATAATATTAACCAAATTATGAAAATATTCATTACACATGTATATAAAATTAATTCTCTGGTGATAATTATTTATAAATGAAAATAAAACCCTTTTTAAATAAAAGTAAATGTTTTTGTTGAAAAGTATTAAAATTAATATAAGTGAGTTTCTAAAATAATAAAATCACTCTTCATGGGTTTTATTAATGATATATTTATTTAATATATTAAATATAATTTTTAAAATTCATCTTCTAGGTTTTTTAAACATCATATATGAAATAAATCAATTTTTTTGGATAAAAGAATTTTTTTCCAAAAATGTAATTTTATCGCCTTTTGATGGAGCACTTATTTTAAATAAAGTTTTTAACACCATTAAATATTATATATGAAGAGATAAAATTCTTATTTTAAATTATAATATAAAAAATTACTTTGGATAAATGTTATATGTTTTTCTAATACATTTCTTGTTTTGATGAATAGAATAAATATACAAAATTTTAATTGCAAAGAACTTTTTTCATCAAAATAACTTATATGGTTAAGTTATATTATTTAATGGTTTTAAAATATAAATATATTATATTTTTTTCATTTAATATAATATATTTCACTATCATTAATTTTACATTTAATTTATATGTAAAAAAATTTGAATCTTTTTAATGTTTTAACTTTTAAAACCCTTTATCAAACTCTAACAATGGGATTAATTATAAATTAATTAATGAAAATTTTGTGTTTTGAATTTTGGAAATTGGATTTCATATTTGGAATCACTATGTCTAAAATATATAAAAATTCTTTTTTTTTCATTATGAATAGTGACCTCAGTAATTTTTATTAATACTGTAAAAGGGTAAATTATGTACTTAATGGTTGAAATAATATAATAAAATTACCCTAACACTTCTCCTAATATAATTTTATGAATTTTTTTTCAACTTAAATCATCATTGGGTCAAAATAGTATCTTCTAGAATCCACCTGGATGACATTGAGACATTTCACATATTTTATTTAAAGGAAAGTTAAATATTCTTTCCTCAAAATTTTAATAAATGAATCATTTTTAAGATAAAGTTATATATAAGCTAAGTAATACTATAAATTATAATTTTAAAGAGAAAATGTTATTATTTATCATGGCAATTTATTTTTAACATTAAAGAAATAAATAATGACCGGAAATTCTTAATAATTGACAATGCATTACTTATTTAATTAATAAAAAATCAATAAAAATAATTTTTATTAGAATGTTAATAACCATTAAAAAAAACGTTACTAAATCTTATTGGTTGAGTATATATCTACCATAGTAATATAATGGTCTAGTTATTAAAAATTTGTTTTTATATGAAATATATTATGAAAATTATAATATTTTATTTAAAGTGATATGTAAGTTCTCACATTCATGTTTTTATATATATAAAATTTTAAATGCTGGATTTTAAAGAATATATATTCGACTCTAATAATCTTATGAAATAAAGAAGATTTATATTTATCATAGTATTTTTTAAAAGTTTTATTAAAAAAAAAATATAAAATCATTACACAAAAGAGATGTAATAATTATTTATTTAATTTAAATTTCAAATTAATATTATTAAAAATATTAAAATAAATATTGTTTGGAATAATTAATATATCTAGTGAATTTTATAGATGTACATCACCAATTAAAGATATAATTAAATATGTTTTTGAGCATAACATCTTATCTTTATATTTTTAAAAATCAATAAATTGGGTAGGGTCAAAACTGAGACTAATTATTGTTTATCAAAATAACATTTATCAAATTATTTAGAAATCATAATACATTTTTAAAATATAAAATAATTATTATATAGTCTAAAATGTTCTAAATCGTTCATTTATGGTCTAATTGATAATAAATTAGTAAAAATTACACTCTTTTAATACTGAATAATTTGTTACTGCAGTTATAATTAAAATAGAATAACTAAGGGATAATTAAAAGTACAAGGTTTAAATTGACGAAAAAACCTATCCAAAATTTATAGTTTGATTATATTACAAGATTATATAATATAATCCTAGAAAATATGACATTTTTATTATATTTGGATGGATTTTTATTTTATTATAAATTAATATTTTTGGATATTTAAACTGTGTCTCTTACCTCAATTATAAAAGAGAACATCCTCCATCACAAACTCACTTATATTTGAGCATTAAATATTTGATATCCCATGAAAATCTACCTCCTCAACTTCCTTAGTCACATTCTCTAGGTTCTGGTATTCTCAAAAGACCATCTCTAGTTACATTATGTAGACATCTAGAGGTACCTCGTCGAAGAAGAAGTAATATCCTCTATCAATTATTTTAAACTTATTTCTTCTTCTACTTCCTCTTATTAAGTTTTATCAATTCTAATGTAATGACTCTAGTATTAAAAATATTATGAGATATTATTAGGATTATGTAAAAATCATATTACACTTTCCATATATCCCATGAAAAACAAAATTACCATGCATGCGTACGTACTACTAATCGTCTCCACACTATGGTTTAATATGTTTTTCATCACCACCTTACATGGATGGGTATAATGGTAGAAATAATAAAAATATATAATTATTATAAAAATAATTTTTATTTTTTTAAAATATTTATACCAACCACTTCTATACCATTCTATAATTAATGGAATCGTATCATTTCTTGAGCATACATATGACCCACCGTCTCCATGATGTGATGTGATTCATTCTACATGAACCTCATTAAAGGATGATTATATAAATTATTATATTGAATAAATATGATATATATTATATTAATATCATTCTGAAAATTATATAACTATAACATAATAAGAGGAACATGAATTTATCCATCAAAACATGCATAACAAAAGAAAGTAGTTAATACAAAAAAGACAAGTAATAATGTTATTAAAAAAAGTAATAATATGATCACTTATGTTCTCATAAAAATGAATATGATTCTATAATAAATTAATTAAATTATTTAAAACCTTATAAAAAAGTTTCATAAAAGTTTTAAGAAACCTAAACCTAAGGTAAGAGATAATTTCTCAATATCATTATTATCAAAGATTGTTTATACCTAAGTATTTACTGTGGTATATTTATCATCCATGTAATGTTTCATAAATATGTATTCCAAAATATTATTTATATTCATCTACAATTCTCTAAATTTAATTTTACATATTGGTGAAATTTTATTAAACTGTATGAAATGAATATTTTTTCATTTTTGATATGAGATACTTTTTAAACCTACTGAAAAATGTACATGAAGTATATTTTCTTTTAACTTATATAAAATGAATGTTTTTTTTGTTTTTTTTCATAATTATGTATTTAAATTAATATTTTTATATGATTTTATGATTACATTCAAATAAATTATTTTATTTTTAGAAAAGAAAATATTTTTCAAGAAGAATGTATATTTTACTCAATAATTAATTTCAAGTGTTCGGTAACAATTATTTTTCATATGAGTTAGAATTCCTTAATTATGTCATGCTTCAAGTATACTATCACTATTACTCCTAAGTTTTGATTATGTTTACGTTGGAATGATATTTATAAAATCCAATTGTTTTACATGGATTATGTTATGATGGAATGATTTTTATGAAACCCATTTTATTCCTTGGGTTATGCTATATTGAATGATTTATGTTTTTATGGATCATATAATAATAATATCATTATGAGATGGGTGGGGCCTATATCATAATCCAATTAATTGGGTAAATATATATATCTCATTTAATAGATAGGACTGGAACATGAAATGATATCAGTTCAGTAATAAAGTTATGGAATGGAAAGTAAACTCGGTTTAGTAATACAAGGATGAAACAAGGAGTACACTCGGTTTAATAATGTAATTTTTTCACTGTTATGATCTTGGAAATGATCCTTGGCTTATATAAAAATGATTTTCTATGCTAATCCATTTTTGATAATTTTATGTTTTATTCTGATGCTATTTTTCTCATGGCTCATGTTCCTTTATTACATATGCCTTATGAACTGCCAAGATTTTTATCATGACTTAATATTTTGATATATGTTTACGTGGTACAATTTTTAATAGCTATGTTATTATTTTTATATTCTTATGTTCATGTTTTGTTTGATTTTTTCTTTTTTTACCCTTACTAATAATCTGAGATCACCATTTTCAAATGTGTTCTTTTCCTCTAGATATAAATAAAAGTTTTAGGTAGGAAGACCAATGTGGAAGATCTTTACAATAGATGTCTAAGTTCTTTCACCAAATTAGAAGAATGTGTTCCACATTTCCGAAGGCACCAAACTACTGTAGTAATTGGGTGTATATATGTGCTATGTATTAAGTATTCAATAATAGTACTGTAATGTTCATCAAAGTCAAGCTTAGGATGTTAAACTTATGATTATACGAAACAAGTTATTATGAATTATGATTAACAATGAGAGCATCGTGGAATTCCTAGACACACAAATGAATAGATTGATGGTGTCTCATTTGAGTTTTGGAGATATATATGACACATGAACGAAGTTTCTATTTCTTAAATGTTAAAAATATTAGAAGAAACACCCAAGGACATGTATTAAAGGAAAAATAGGATTATTTATTTGTGGAAAAGGTGGCATCAAGGAAAAATATGTAAATAAAAGTTGAAGCAATTAGTTAACACGATGTAGTGGAAAATTTTGTTTTTGATCAATTACTAATATATAAAGGTAGAAAACTCATTTATAATTTATCTTGAGTTATTTCAATATTTTAGATACCATTAAATAATTTTATTATTTATTTTTAATTAAAATTTTGAGGATGTATTTTATTTATTGGGAAAGTGTTTAACAACCCATGATTTTAAATTATATATTCCATTAAGACATAATATTTTTTATGTCAGGTCATACACACAACATGAAATCACAATAAATGATAGAATCATTTATTACTATTAAAATATTGTTTTATATTTGACTGGTAAAAATAGATGTAAATGAATTAAAATATAAATATAGAAAAAATAAAGGTAATTATCAATGCTAAGGTGTTTATATATTCAATTAGTGAAGATAAATAAATTTTAATTTTATTTTAATACTATTTATTTATGGAGTGAAATTATTTATTTACAAATACTATATTGATTTTAGAAAACTCATGTATAAAATTAAGAAAAGTAGAAATAAATTTTCCAATAAATATTATCTTTAGTCTTTTACATTTCATTATATTTTCCCTTGGTGAAATTAAGATTTATATTAAATTAAATTTTACATGAAACTCTTTTATTTAATAAGAATACAATTATGTTAATTAAAATCAACAATATTTATAATTGTTTTCTATTCATGAAATTTTTGATTTAAAATATAAAATTTTCTGAAATGGGGTTTTACACATTACATGTGCTTCTTTTGAAGTTTATTTATTTTATATTTAGAAATTTTATTTTATAATTTGATTTTTATTATTTTAAATCATTATATTTAAATTTTATACCAAATAAGATTTTATTTTCAATCATATAAATAATAATATTACTATTAAAATAATCGATGACAATAATGGGAAAACTCTTATTTTTTAATTTTTTTTAAAAAATGTGTAATTTTAATCTAAAAAATATTGTATTCATTTATAAAAAATTTATTTTAATAAATTTTTAAACATATATATAAATATATTAACTATAATTATAGTATTAATAAATACAAAATAATACTAGGAATACTAATAGTGAAGGAACCACATATCTAAGAAATAGTTTTTCTAAATTTTAAATGATTTTATTTAGAAGTAAATTTCTTATTTTTTAGAAAACGAATTATATTATATGAATATTCAATTTAGGTTCATAAAATTAAATAAAATTCAATAGGTGTTACCATAAATTTTTAGTAAAATATAGATTACATATGTAAAAAATAGTTACAAAGGGAAAACAAAGAAATGGTAAAGTGTAAAAATATAGATGTAAAAGAATATAAATAGGTTTAAAACATGTTTAAAAATTCATAGAATAATTTTTAATTAATTTATATCACCTTAAATTAAATTACTTATCACTTTTAGAGCCTTTTACCTATGAATAGTGACTTATCATTGTGGAAATGTGATGGGTAATTCTTAAATTAAAATTTTCACAATTATAAAATGGGAACACCTCTACCGCATAATGAAAATATTATATCTAATTTTATCCTTAAAAAATAATAATTATATCATCATATAATCTCTTAAAACATTAATAATCCTCTTTTATAAATTTATTTTTCGAAGATATCTATTTTCAATGTGATTTTGAAGAGAAATATCAAGTTCTCAATGTAGGTATTTTTTAATCCTTAGTCATTTATTCTAAATAATCCACTTCAAATTTTTGTATAAAAATTTTAATATAATGAAATAATGTTTATTAATATACTGAAATGTTTTTACATTAGTGAAGAAACAATTATTCTATAATTTCCATCCACTAAACAATTTAAAACAACAACGATCATGCATACATGTAGAATATTTCCCTTAAGAAGTAATGAGGTTTGTTTTTCATCACTACCTAGAAGGAATGATAGAAATGATTGATTTTATATATTAATATGTTCCTTATATTACAATTAATATTCTAAAAATAATATTTTAACATATACAATTATTCAATTCTATTCATTGGGAAATATAAATGTTAATGGTGCGTACGAGCTAACTACAACCTCCATGAGTTAATAATTTAATTTTTCATCACAACCCATTAAGGATGGTAATATGAATGTATTTAATAAATATTTATTTTATTTTTTTAATAGTTAAACTTGTATAAAATTTATATGATCATTAACATAAATACAATCCCATACATAATTATTCATTATAACATGCACCCATTATTGTTGGTTTTATCACCATCATTAATGATAATATAATATTTATATTATTAATTATTAATTAATATTATATAACTATAATCTCATGAAATAATAACTTATTTAGTATTTTTAAATTATTTTTTAAAAGTTTTTACTATTATTAAACATATTTATCAATATAACACCTTCCAATCTTTAAAAATACCAAAACTAGTTCATCACAATCTCTATTTGCAAAAACTATACTTGTATCATTCAAAAACCAAAAAATAGAATATGATTATTTATTGAACAACCATGATTATTTTATCTTGGATAATCTAGGAACGATTAATTTTCATTGATAAAAAATAATTGACCACACCATAATAAAACTATAAAGAAAAAAAGAAATCAAATCTTCTAGCACCCAATAACGAAAATAAAATATAAAACCCAAATATATATTTAATAAATTTTAATTAATAATGTGTATAAAGATTAATATATATTTATAAGCTTATGAAATTGATTATTAAGATAGTTATTTTTTTTCTATAGGAGGTTATAATGAATTTTTACTAAGTATAAATTATAGTATGCATTATTTTTCTCTATTTTTAATTCTATGAGTCATGATTGACATTTCACACCATGAATTATTTTATATGGAACATTAAATTCCCCAATTTCCCTCAATTATAATAAATACCATCCAATATATGATATTTTAATATCTATTTCTTGGTAACCCTCTTACGTTCAACTGATTTTTACATTACCATTACATTAAGAGATCTTAATATCAAAGTGCTTTTTTAGAAATGTTTTTTTATATCTACCTAATTTAATTTAAATTTGTTTCAAGAACTTATTTTTGTTATATTATATCTAGAATTATATTTAATTCATGCTATTTTATACATAATTTCAATATCTCTCTCTTTGAAGGTTTTTTATTAAAATAATACTCAAGTCCTAATGTTTTTTTCTAAAATCTCAATTTCAAAATGGGGATTGAATTCAAAATATAATCAATATAGGAAATTTGGATTATCATTATTTTCAAAACCCTCACAATTTTATTCCAAACATGTTCTTTTTATGGGTTTAAATGTTTTTTCACTATTTCATCTTTCCTTGACTCATTATGTAACCATTGTAATGAAACCAAACCCACCTATTATTTTTAGCTAATAATACTTTTATTCCATGAACATATCCATCAGATTCTCTTAAAATTTTCCTTATCCATGCCTTCAATAATTTTTTGTGGTTGTTTGATACCAATTTTTCCTTCTTTATAAATATTTGAATCAAATATATATGAAAGAAGTGATCCATCACTGCCTTTTTGTTTCCAAATAATCATATATTATAGGTATATATTTTGTTCAAATAAATTTCCTTTACGAATATCGTATTTTTATTAATTTCTTTGATGGAATTTCACATAGATACCCACATTTTGATTTTTTTTGAAAATTTCTAACTTAAATATATACCGAAACTCTATATTATGTTAGTTTTATGATGCTTACATAAATATTTATTTAACTTATTGATCGGGAAAATATTGATCATCGATATAATATTTATTCAGATAATGATTATTAATAAATACTTAGCCGTGTTAATTATTCTTTATAACTATACACCTTATTTTTTATGATGGATGATGTTAATTTATTAATTGAAAAAATATTTACATTTCATTTGTTTTCAAATCAATACAGATCTTTTTTTGATCTATGAGGGAATTAAATTGTGCATTGAATTGATATTAATATGATTCATATTTTTAATTCATTGAACACAAAGTATTGATAGGTGGGTAATAATATTATATATCCTCTCAATGTTTTAGTTAGTCACTTGAGAAAATGTTTTGGGTATTTGGTATATACCTACCCAACACAACTAGGATGTCTTGGTTGTGACCTTAATCAGAGGAATAATATTTTTGTTGGGACCCTAATATAAGGAATAACGTATTTATTAATTATTTGATGATAAATGATGTTTGAGTTTAGAAATTCATTCAGCGTGAATTCAGTTATTGTTATCCATATAATATTTTCTATTTTTATAACATCCATGGATTTATTTTATGGTCATTTGTTCATTTATATAGTATTAATTAATATTATTTATCATATTATATTATTCAAGACACGATATCTTATGATATTTATTTTATAATAAATATTATTTCATCTCACCCTTATTATGATTCCAATTACCTAGGATATAATGAAAAGTGTTTCCCCTCATATGTCTATAATAAAATAGAATTTATAATGAATTTTTTGTATCTTAATAGACTTATATAAATTATGTATTTCCTAATATATTGGGAAAAATCAACATTAGTTGTAAAATTGATAGTCTTTATTAGTAATTTTTTACCTAATTACCTAAATATATAAATTCAAAATTCCATGGGAATTCATGAGACACAACATTTTCTATAAGTCAAGTAATTATTTGATTGTTATGTTTAGGTTTTCAAAATTAGAGTGTTGGTGGTGCATTTGGTTGATTTTTTTTTCACCAATATATCCTTGCCATTTATGGGTATGATGACCCTATATTCTATACTTACATAATTTACTAATCACTAAAATACAATTTCTATGATGATTATTCCATCATTTTTGTCTTGAAAGAAGTTTTATCTTCTTTCCTCTATTAATTTTTTATAGAATTTCATAAAAACTTATTTTATATCATCTCTTCCCCTAATATTATAGATTTATTAGAGACTATAATTTCTATTACTATATTTAGATCACATTAATATAATTATTTATATATTCCAAATTCAATAATAGATAATGCTGTTTAGATACTTTGTTTTAATCCACTAATGAGTCGATTTTTATTTTATTTCAGGTTAAATGATAAGACTAGAAACATACCTTGAAAGTATTTTGAATTACTCCTCATAGGTTACAAGGGATTAATAATTGTTTTATTTAAATTATAGTAATTTCATATCAACATTAATGTAAAAAGGTCAAGGAAAATAATTTTGGAAAAATATATTCTTAATCACTTCCCATTATATTGAGTCAATTTCTTCCCCTTTTCTCATATTCTTAGTAAGATTCCACCAATCATTAGTTTCACCATCCAATTGAAACATGAAATATATCACACTCTAATGATATTATAATTGATTAATGGAAATTATCATTTTTATCATAAGGATTAACTTGTTAGAAATTTTTAGATTATAGGACTCACTATATGAGGGTGGTCAATCCCACTTGAATGACTGAATATTGAGTTTTTTACTTCATTTTTTTCATTTGTTTGATCAATGTGTATTGCATTATTATTAATATCTTGAGAGATTTGGGTGAGAATAACCATAATATTTCACATCCAATATCCCATTTCATTTAGTATATCATGAGTATGGTCATTGAAGTTTCTATAACATTAATTACTTACTCAATTCTGCATGCTTCTATATATTTTCTAAAATAAAAAATGGATAGTGTAAGAAATAGTAATTAATTATAGTAATAAATAATATAATAATTAAAATCAATTTTTTTATGTAATAAATTATGACACCTTCATTTTGGATAATAACTTTTTAGGTTTGTAATAATTTACTTAGGTTATTTTAGGTTCTAACTTTTTATTCTTCGAAAACCAATACCTCAAAACTAAGCCCTTTTTTGACACCAAACAAGGAAACATGAACATACCATACATACATAATACATCATTTTGGATGAATAATCAATATATCTACCAATAATATATACCAGAGAACCATAAAAGTTTAATGTCTTTTGATACTAATATATATAATCTACTTATTTATGAACAATATTCAACAGTTCTGAAAACTTTTTTCTCATATAGTACCCTTATAATAAATTTTTATACTAAATACATTTCTAAATAACCTTGGGAAATAAAAATATAAGAAAGGGTGGTATTAGATTCTTAATGTTGGTAAATATATAAAATATCAATAGATGACTGTATGCGTGCATATGATAATAACAAGGGTATAATAACATGATAAATTTTTTTTAAAACATACCCATCATGTCATAAATCCTAAATCACAATTCATGGAGTAAGGAAATTTCATAAAAAAGAATATATTTTTAAGAATATAGAATCATTAACAATCAATCACAAATCATTAGAACATATCATATGTAAAATATATTAGTTTTTTTGAATAAAAGTATATAATAATCATAAGTATAGAATCATATGTCAATAAAAACCATTGAGAAATTTATCACCAATTTGTCTTGGGAAAACCACATGTGTACCTTCTTGGAATTTTATTGACCACTTATATACCCTATTTTCATTTGGATAAAAACTTTTATATGCTTTTAGGCCAAGATTTATTTAAAATTACCCAATGCATTAGAGGGATATAACATAACCACATACACCATAATAACAATTCATTATTATATATGTGTATATATATGATATAATAATATAATATCATCCACAATTAATTTATAGTTTAGATAAATTGATGAAAGGAGGTGGGTTTCAATAAAATTTCATCAAAATAACAACATAATCCATCCATATAAATAATTTGGATAATATAATTTTATAATATACCTAATGAATCATAATTATAATTAAACTATTTTGACTTATATGAAAAATAATTTTATCAAATCAATATAAATATTTTTTGAAAGATAATAGAAAACATACTTTTTATTTTGTAAATTTTAAAAAATAACAAATCATACAACAATAAGAATATGCTTTCAATTTAAAAAAAATATATACATAAAAATAAATATTTTTGATTAAAAATTAAAAATTTGGTGTGAAATAAATTAATTATATATATAAAAAACCATTCTCTTTATGATTTTGAAAAATATCAACAAGGAATCATATTTAAAAAAAATATTCATTTTAAAGGAATGTGACATGTATTAAAAAAATACATTAATAAAAATTTTATGTATATATGAAAATTTACTTTAAAAATATTGAAGAACATGAACATTAAAGAGAATGATTATTGACCAAATGAAAATCCATAAGGTTGACTTTTATTAAAATCATTATTATTAGATTGTAACATAAACCATTAAATAAAGTCCCAACCTTCTACAAACACTATATAAAATTATTTATAATAAATATATACCAAGTAAATATATATAATATAACCATAATATTAACTATATTACTATATATCATTCTTTTATAATTTCTATTTACCCATTTATTAATAATTCTCTATGAAAATAAATATTCTTGTTAAAACTATTTAATTTTTCCCAAATGTTTCAGATTGGAACATATGGTAATTGAAAATTGGTCGTGGTTTAATCATATGAATTATCCTATTCATCTCAAAAATATCATATTGATTCATTTTATATAATTTTCCAAAAATATCCATCAAATGTTGTGATGAAAAATAAATTACCTCACTACGTTGTGGTGACAGTTTGTATATACACATGTGAGATGTTTTCATTTATCAATTGATAGAAAAAATATAGATAATAATTTATATTTATATAATCATAATTATGTCATAAAATAATTTATAATAATCATATACCTATATATAACCATCCATGATTGGTATTGGTGAAAAATGAAATACAACACTTTATGGTGGTAATAGTCCACACATATGCATGAGCGACACTTTCATTTCCCATTGGATGGATGAGAGGTATATAATGGTAATTAAATACACCTAATAAAATATAATTATATTTATTTTACTTATGTGATCATATAAGTATCGATATAATATATTTAGATGAGGTAGAAGTATAAATAATCTTTGAAAGAACCCGGTTAAGAAAACTACCTCTTACCCAGGTATCCTCCTTTGGATTAAACCTTAAGAATTTTTAGGTTGATATTTTTTTTTATGAAAATAGACTCAAGAACATGGGTAGTATAGTTTTAAAGTTATCTCGGAATATCATTTTCCAGATAAGGTGCTCAAAATGTATGGATAAGTGAGGATATAATGTTCTCTTTTATATGTTAGGGTCGTGACACCCTTATAAATCCTCTTAACATTAAAATAATATAAATTAATATTCATAAGAAAAAAAATTAAAAAATCAAAATTTAAAAAATAATATGAGGGGTTTTATAGATACTTTTAAAAAATAGAATAAATATTATGTTTTTTGGTATTTTAATCCTTATACTTTAATATCACCCCTTTAAACCATTTTAACCTTTAGTTTGATTACTCATACTTTTAAAATGGTAACTATTGACTATGAATAAAAATAAAATTTGATTTAAAACCATTCATGGACATGTTTATTTGAAATATGTTATCCATTTTCTTATATTTAATTTATAATTTTGGTATAAATTAATTCTAATATTCATGCATATATCCCATTAAAGTTTTTTTAAAAAATATTTATCTTCATGCATAATTTTTTATTCTCCTTCATTCCCTAGTAAAAACCATTATATGAATATTAATTTATCTTAATTAATACATTATCAAAATATTTCATTATTTTTTTATTTATTAATTTAATTAATTTAGATAAAATAAATTTCTCAAAAAAAAAACAATTTTTTGAAAAATATTACATTTTACTTTCAAGTAACCTAATACTCATTACCAATCAATTAGTAAGAAATTTATGAATGATAATTATATTTTTAACATCTATAAAAAATAATTTTTCATATTTTTAATATTTTCAATATAATAGTTTTTTAAAAATACAACAAAATAATATTAATAAGAAAAAAATTTCTGTATAACCCCAAATTATTAGACTAGTACTCATTATCATTACATATAAATTCAATTGATAGAATTAATTTTTTTTATTAATTAATAATTATATATTATGAAAAAAATTATCAAATTATTTTCTCAAGATTTTTAAATTTAACCAAAATTTCTAATTTAAAAAAAGTTCAATTCTGATTCCCAAGAATTAATTTAATTTCATTAACTGGTTTTTATCATTTTTATGAAGTGTTTTTTTTTTCAATTTAGTTTAAATATATAATTTTTTTTTCAATTTATATTTTAATAAATTATTACTCCCTTATGTTATTTTTTGTTTTCATCAAAATCCATAAAAAAACTTTAAATTTATTGAATAGAATTATATTAAAAAATATTATTGTGTTTTATATTATCTGAGGAATAATCTATTTATTTTCATACATGGATAACGCAATATTTTATTTTGGGGTGTCATACTCTTTTATTCCACTATCCTTCGTCTGTTCCTTAGGACTGAAGGTGGTGATGATTTCAGTTCCCCCTATATTTAAAATCCTACTTGAAGGTTGTATAAATATGTTTGAGGTATTCTGGGATTATGATCTAATAATGGGAAAACATCTGCCATTTAAGTATTTTACATTTCTTTAGGTACAACCATATAAGTTCTATTCTTTTCATCTAATGTCTATAAACTATTTATTTATTTATTTTGGAGAAGATTTGTATTCTTTGATAAGGAGGGCCAATATGTGGTATTTTTTAGTGAGGGAGATCATCAGATAAGGTCTAGATTTTAATATCCATTATAATGTCAAGGGGAAAATAAATCTTTAGATATTATGGATGCATAATTTGTGGAGTTATATAGAGTAATGAATATGTTTCTATTGTTTTTCCCCAAGTATCTTTTTACCCAACACAATCGATGTGATATCGAGTTAGGGATAGAGTTGTAGATGAAATCATCCCTGATTTTGATAGCTCTCTTTTATATGGAACCTTTTTTCTTTGGGAACTTTTTATAATGATAAATTAATTTATGTGAAAAGGTTTTCTCTAACCCAATGTACTGTTGGGGGGGGGGGGGGCACTCTCATGTTATCACTAAGAAGGCAGTTTATTGTTCGAGGTTGTGTATATACTATAACATAATGAACTAGGTGATTCTAATGAATTTTTACCATATTCAAAGGATTGATGAATACTTTGATAAGTTTAATGGAGTCATATGGTTTCAAATATTCACTTATATTCTTGATATCATTATATGGGGGTAAAAGAGAATATTATTATTTAGATTACTTTCAAATTCAAATATTAACACTTGGAGTTTGGGTTATGCCATTTTTTGTCAAGGATTTTTCATCTATTTTCATAAGACTCATGAAAAAAATGTTTTTTAAGATCTTGAACATTTTTTTATATAGGTTTCGTTGATAAAATACTCATATAATCATAGTCAGATGATGATAATGATATGAATATTAGCGATGTTTTGAAATTCTTTCAGTACCACCATCTCTATAGAAAATTGTTAAAGAGTATGTGATGGACATGGGAACTGAATTTACTTGGGAATATAGTCTCTGAGAAGGAAGTGTTGGTTGATCTATTAAATATACAGTCAATTATTTCACGGTAAATATCTAATTTTTTTTCATGAGGTTCATAGTTATATTGGAATTATGGGATATTATTAGATGTTTATGTCATATTAGTCTCAAATTATAGCCTTGTTGAAAT
Organism: Viscum album; assembly: GCA_963277665.1. Classification (NCBI taxonomy): domain Eukaryota; kingdom Viridiplantae; phylum Streptophyta; class Magnoliopsida; order Santalales; family Viscaceae; genus Viscum; species Viscum album. Next base: position 954,256,429 of record OY728167.1, read on the forward strand.
CCTTTACCAGCATGGTTCTGACATTTATTTAGACTAATCTATTTTATGATGTTTTTAACTATCTAAAGGATAGGTTGATAATTTCTCATATCCTTATGTTTATATATGAGTGAGCGATTATGTAGTTTTTTTGTTTTTACCCACATATTAATTTAGGTTATATCTTTAGAAAAAATATAAGTGATAAAAGAAGGTTATAGGTAGTTGAATCCCCATGAGTATAACTATTATTCCCCCAATATTGAGATAAATTTTTTAGTGTTTGATTTGAATATATAGATATATTACCTCATTGGTGTGAAATTTTTGGAGTTCATAGATTATAATATCCTAGGTTATATTTTATCTCAGGGATATTTGAATTTATAGAAGTGGCAGTGGATCATGTTTTTGAAGTTTTAAAACATCAAGATCACCTACACCATTTGGAAGGTTAATATGGTTATTTATTCACTAAGTGGAAATTTTTGGGATGGTGTTTTTTTTGGTGTTATGAGTTATTTGTATAAGGGTAGATAAGATTGGGGAAATGAATCTCAATGAATAAGAGGACAATGGTAAGGGCTTCTTATATTAGATAATAATATAACCCTACTTAATAAGACAGGTATATAAGCCTAATGAGAGAGACATATATGTATTAGTGATGCATGACCATGTTATCCCTGGTGATTCAGTAGAGGGTTGGTCAGAGTATGTTTGAAATCAGATGATGTTATAGAGGATGTTTTTCATTTCATCAGTGATGCATGAGGATATTCAATATGAGTTACATGGATTAGTAGTTTTTGTATATCATGGTGTATCCAAGATGTACCATGCTTTGAGGGATCATCAATGTTGTCTCAATATAAATTAGTTAGTATCAGAGTTCATATCATCAGGTTTGGTCAACCAGTATGTAAAATTATCGCCCCATGTTCTATGTAGGTTATTATAGCGATTGAATGTCCCTAAGTGGAAATGGGAGAAATTCTTAGTGGATTTTTTCCCCAGTTTACCTGAGTCTAGGGAGATGTGGTTCTATTTGGTTGATGATACATCATTTTATTAAATCATCTAACTACTTGGAGAACAAAGAGGTGATTTTATAGAGTCTTTGGAGATGTGTTATGTAAATGAGTTGGTGGGGCTTCAAAGGGTACAAAAGAAAATTTATTATGATTTGGATCCCCATTTCACCTCAAGAGAATTGGGGGGACTCTAGTTTTATTTTTGTTCTCACATTTATCTATATAAATCCTTGAATTCGAAAATAGATGGGAACATAGAACAAAATAATTGGACAATGGATGTTATATTTTAGGATTTTGTTCTAGATTTTCATGGATCATGGTTGAATCATTTTACCATGGTTTATTTTCTTGTAACAAAAATTATAACTTTCCACTTGGTGTGGATCCAATTAAAGGATTTTATATGTTTCATTTCATATCCCTATTTTTATAGAACAAGATTGGTCGTCAAACGTTTTCGGGAAAATTGTAAAGAATTTCATTACGAGGATAATCAAAATAAGACAAAAGTGGATGAAGGTTGGTTCTGAGTATCATAATTCCCATGCTGATTAGGGGATATGGATATTTAAAATTTAGGTTGGGGATCATGTGTTATAAATGGATTCCACTCATCATGGGTAGTGGAGGTTTGGTTGGGGGAGCACAATCTATATCAATTTGTTAGTTTATTTGAGGTGTTTCTGGTAATTGAGAGGTGGCATATTGGTTATAAGTTTCTCGATAGTTAGACCAAATACATGATATAATTCATGTGGTGTAGTTTCATCAATATCTTTACAAACTTTCCCATGCCAGTGATTGATTATTGTTGAATTTCATGCCAATCATGATTTAGGACTTCTAGGAGATGATTATCTATAAACAAAACATTCCATAAGTTTTTATATTTTGGGGGTAGGGTATCTGGGAGGAATGTACATGGGAATGAGAGTTAAAGAATCACTTTCCTTATCCAGAGTTATTTTTATATTTTTCTCTTTTATAGAAGTTGTAATTTTTTCTTAAATTGAATTACTTTTCAATTTCTGTCTATTTTTTAATGTTATTTTTTCTCATGTTGTTGTTACATGATTTGATAGTGGAATTGTTTTTTTCGAGTGGTATTTCCCCATGGGTGTTGGGATTAAAGGATCTAGTTTTTATTTTGTGTTTAAATTTAATTATTGATGATGTAAAATTTTTAAATGTATTTAACATCTGATCATATAAATTATTTACCTTTTACATTATTATATTTGGTTGTTATTAGTGTTGAGAGGAGTTTGGTGGAAGAATGGAACTTATCGGAGTTAAAATTTTATATTAGAGAAGAATGTCATGTCATGGAATTTTGGGTTAGAATGTGAGATGGTCAGCTTCTATGAAGGTCTAGGTTTAGTCTTGGAGTGTCGTAGAATAGGGTATGTGTCACAAACATTATTTTTGGGATTCTAGAGTTATTTATAGTGTTGGGAGATATATTTTATTGTGACTAGGTGTGTCGCAATGTGATGTATTCAGAAAGAGATGTATGAAAGAGGGGAAAACTATTATAAAGGTACCATAATTAATATTATTATTCATTTTCCAATTTATTATTCATGATATAGGGTTCATTTTTATAGTGCACCATATCTTGAAAGTGGTGGTGTTTTTTTTTGAAGATGAGTGTCACAATATGACCATGTTTGTTGGATAATATAAAATAGGAGCCAAGATTTAGTGGTTCTTCCTGGCGTAGCATTGAAAAAATATCATGATAGTGTAAATTTTATTTGAGTTTAGTATATTTATAAGATTAGAGGATAGTATAATAATGGAGTTATGTGGGGATTTATGACATGGTTTTTACGTTTTTTTGGATATGGCCAAGTCATACTGACACCAATATTATTATTCTATGAAGCCCTATTTTTTATATTGGTAAATATTAGGTAGATAATTATATTTTACATTATATTATTCAATTTCAATCGAAGAACTTATGACCAAAGTAATATATTTAGTGACTCTTCATCCCTATTTAATATCTTCTAATCAAAGTCTTCTAACGATTAAGGATAATTCCTTCCCATGGAACCCTAGAAAAACTATGCTTTGTTTGGTGTGAAAAAAACTAAATACACACTAAATATTATACCAACTAATAAAAACCATATCTTCTATACATATATTTAACATTATTTTCATAATTTAATCATTACATCTCACAAATGATCAATTTATCATAGAACCCAAAGGCTTATTCTCTTATGACATTTTCTACATAACTATCATAATTGTAATAATTTTATCATAATATCTAAGAAATACTTGTTATAATAATAAATTTAAATATAATAAAAAATATATTTCTATAGAAATAAGTAAAATTCAAGAAGTAGTGACCCTGAAAAGTATGTAAGGGAAAAGTTATCACTAAATAACAACGTTTGGGATCATAAACACGAGAGAGATCATGAAAATTGGAGAAATAACTTATTAAAAGGAACACAAAATTATAAGATATAATTATAGGTAATGATATAACATCATAGATCATGCTATAATGTAATAGGATCTTAAAAATACCATTATTGAAGCATAAAATGTATACCATGGTTGGAAACTTGTGGCAATACTCATACACCTTGGAATGGTGAAATTTGAATATGGAATAAACATAATAAAAAATATCGTAACATGGTGAACATTTTTAACTGTAGTAATGTTTAAGAATAAGATTTTTATCATTTATAAGAACAATTATACCAACACATAATTTTGTAAACGCATCTAACCACAATAATACACATTGATAAATATGTAAACATATATAAACACAACCATTTCTATAAATAAGTGATAAAACCCAATCATACACACACATAACATTATTATTTAATGAGGAATAAATATTAATGCAATGAATTTTATGGCTATATAATTATATCCCCAACCATCACATTATAACATGTACATGAATATTTGTTCCATATAGTAAAACATTTTTAATTTCATTAATGAATAATTATTCTAATAAATTTATTGGTTTTATAATGATTTTCAAAAAATATGATCACTTATATTGAGAGAAATAATATTTATTTTATAATTAGATCATATCCCCAATAAATAATGAGAAACATTAAGGTATGTTGACATGTATTAAAAACACTAATAAGAAGATGGGTTACTTATCCCATTCAGATTGTATGATACAAGAGGAGATCTAGATTTGATTGTTTAATATAAAACACCAAAAACAATAACATAATATAACATTTTAGAGTGTAATGAATGAAAAATAATTCCTAAAGATATAGATATTTTATAATTTTAGATGAAAATAGAAGAAAATTTATAAAAATAAGTTTCATAAATATTTGGTAAAATGATAATAAAAAAAATTATAAGACACTTGAAAAATTAATTTAAAAAGGGGTGAAACTATGAAATTTTAATAGACAATTTTAAAATAATTTGAAATATGTAAAATAAGAAAACTGTAGTTAATTATATAAAATTTGGAGTGAAAAAAAATTGTGAACATGAAAAGAAATACCTTTATATATTTTAAGATATTTTAAAGAAAACTCACATCGAATAGAGAGATGAAAAATTGATTTTAATAAATAATTAAAGAAAATTATATTTAATTTATAAGAAAATACATGTTTGGATTATATAATAATAATATTCATTTTTTATTAAGAAATAATATGAACATGGGTGAAAATTCCATTATAAATGATGGAAACTATTCTTAAAAAAATTATTTTTTTAGAGAATGAAGTCTATAAAAAAATTATTTTTATGAAAAGATATAATTTCTCTAAATATAAATAGAAAATATCATATATAATAAGGAAAAAAAAATTATTGATTTTTGGGAGATCATAATGAAGGAGAAAAGTTTATGACAAAATGGAAAGTATGGTTAGTCGACAAAACCCTTACTTTGGATTCACTCACATTTTAAAACATTATAAAATATTATATAATAATCATATGTTGAATAAAAATATATTTCATAACGTTAATAATATTTATTAACTTTTATATTAATCTTATATATTAACTTATTACATACTTACTGCTTATTTTCAGTTAATATTGTTCTGCAGTGTCAATAGTTTTAACTATTCCTTGTTTATTTAATTATAACGAGTTTAGTACTCATTACATTTTGATGAGTTCACTATATCTATAATATTCAAGTAACCTTAATATATGTTCCATAATGATTTTTAATTTTCTAGGTTCATCCCATGTGAGTTTTACGTAAGGTTATCCAAGATGAAACACCCTGGTTTTAGTAAATTTTAACTAATAAAAGGTTGTATATTAATAATTAGTTAAATATTAATATTTTTATCCCATATAAAATTATTTAATTATCAATATCATTTCATATCACCAATAATTATTCCATATCCATTAATGATAAAAATTTATAGCACCGTTCCTTTATGTGTTTAAACCGTACCAAACAAGAACATTATATAATCAATGGGTGGGTACGAATTTATGTGATTTTATTATAATATCATCATTACATAAAGTTAATTAGATTATTTATATCTTATTAAATAGATAATTCTTAATTGATAATAGGTAGAAAAAAAGATAAAAAAATAATGATAAAAAGTTATTACTTATAAAGAAGAAATTATCTCACCTCATGGAAACCTTATTGGGTTGGAATTTGTTTTAGAAATAAAGAGGGATCAAAAGATACCAAAAATGGGATAGTTTTATTAGAGAAGTAAATATGGATATTTATGAATAAAAATTATAATTTTATATGTTAATTTTAGGGGTGGTGGTGGGTTACTATTATAAGTTAAATGAGTGAAATTCTTCTAAATTATTATCTATAAATATGAAACGAAAATTAATTTTCAATTAATATGGACCAAATTTTACAAATATTAACGGAAATATGATGAGATCTATAAAAAAACTATTAAATTAATTTAAATACATTTTTATGATGTTTTAGGGGTTTTACCTCCCAATTTAACACCATTACCTTATATTAGCATTTACCATGGTGACTATCATTTATCTTGGTAAAATATTTTTATTACTAAAAATTTAATGGTCCATTTTAACTAATTTTGAAATTAAAATTCTAAATATGAAATTTATTTAATTATACTTATTTTCAAAATGTTATAAAAAGTAATTCAATATTAATAAATGTATAATGAAAAGAAAAAAATATTTAAATAATATATTTTTATGGATAAAATTGATTTTATTCAAAAAAAAGAATAATACATACTATCATGATATTTATTGTTTTTAGATTAAAAATTGTAGATTAATGTGAATTCAAATCTAAAATAATACCAAATATATTTTTTAAAGACTTAAATAATGAAAAAATACCAAGATTTTTTTTATTAGATTAAAAAACAACTTATCTTTCAAGACATGAAACATATGTTTATCAATTTAAAAGAATATTTAAAATGAATTATTTTAATTCTTAGAAAAGTATTTTCTAAAGAAAATAATTTATATTTTTTTAATATTATGATAATTTAAAATAATTTATTACATTTAAAAAAATATTTTTACTATTTACCCAAAAGTAAAACCTTTTATGAAAATTCAAAAAAAAATCATCTCATGATATTATAAAATTATGAATCTAAAATTGAAATGTATTATTTCAAATAATTATTCTATAATTTTAGTATTTAATGGTTAAATAAAAGATGAATACATTTTTTTATATGAAACTAACTTTTTAATCATTTAGTGTTCTTATTGTAATTTAATATCAATTACTTATTAAATGAGCGTCAAGCTATTTTTTTAAATTAAAACATTGTATTAAAAAGATAATTTTAAAAAGTGATCAATTAAAATTTATATATAAATTAAAAAATATTTTGAAATAGACCTTTAAAAATTCTTCCTTTTTTCCATTAGTTAATATTAATAATATCCCATGGAAAATTATTTTTTATCAATTTGATTATTTTATAAAACATTAAAATATGTTAAAAATAATAACTATAATATGTATATAATTAAAATCTGTTTTTAAAATAAATATTCATAATTAGATACTATCTTTTTATTTTCATGAGGGTTTTATCTTATTTTAATTATTTTTAATTATGATTCATATTGTATTCTCAAAATGTATTAAGGTTAATCTTTTGTAGTAATAAAATATATATCGGTTAGTTTTAGTTAAAAATTGAATTTTATATAATCTATTAAGTATTGAAGTTTTTAATCTAAAATAAATAATAATATTTTGGAGTGTCACATTCCACCCGCTTAAAAAATGCAACCTTTAAATTGTTTTATAATTTCTCAATGATGAAAAGAGGTATGGGTTTCCATTAAATAGAGATGTCTCATTATATACTTTCTGATGAGATATAACCATCCCATCTTAGGTAAAACTACGATACTCTTGTTTTCTCTCATAATAGGCATATGCCAAGATTTTCATTTATCGTAACCATTCATACCAAATGTGACTCCATAGTTGCTCATGGGAATTTATAGGGTCACACCTTTCACATATTCACTTCCCTGATCTCATTTACAACCAAATGGCTAAACCCAAATGGTTATGATAATATCCAATAAAATATGAGTAAAACATGATATGATTATTAAGAATAAATCCCCAGATGAATTATCCAATGAAAGGATAATATTTTACCATGATACATTCATAATAATAATGATATCAGTGGATCATCCTATAACCCGTTCACTATAACCTTGGTTTTTGTATATTTTCTATTCTAAATATTGTTAATATAATCCCCCAAAATAACTAAACCCCACCCTGATACAAAATGAGATGCATAAACCAACACTCTTGGTTTCAGTGCCAAATAATAAATATTTAATACACAGTAGATTTGATACCAACTGATGAAAACCAATATATATATATATATATATATTATACTAAATAAATAATTTTAATATTAAATCTCAGACAATTTTAACTTATTCCTAGAGAAAAAATGTTTATTTTCTTTTAAGGATTAACTATATAAATATCTTATTAAAAACATTTCGTCAACCTAATCCATAATAAATATACATATGACATACTTCTAAATATAATACTATATATAATTCCCTAATAATTTTTTTAAGGAGTAATGTTAAATTCTCAGTAAGTGGAAACATAAAATGATTCATATTATGTTATTTTATAATAATGTGAGCGAATATGGACATGATAGAAATATCTAGTTTAAAATACAATTCAATCATAATAGATAATCATAATAAATTGTAGAACATATTATATCATTATATGAGAACATGGGTCCATGAAAAACTTTTATGTACCCATAAAACAATACTATGTCTTGAAAAAATGTGATAATATTTTAATTCCATGGAAAAATGAATTAGAATATGGCATAATCATATGATTAAAAATCATAGTATGTTAAAATTAGCTAACTAAGATAATGTTAATTCATAAATTTGTTGGAATAGATAAATATAATCCTACCCACAAATAATGTTCCATGTATAGATAATTGTAAGCATAACCATACATAAATATGTGAACATAGATAACTAAAATTATGTCCATGCATATGTGTGGAAACCAAATCATGATTATAAATAAACTTTCTATATAATTATATATTAATATTTATCCTATTAATTGGAGTCTTTTAGAATTATATACATTACATTTATATTATAATATGTAAATTCATATGTGTTTCACATAAGAAAACATTCATAATTTATCAATGAATAATTAACCTAAAAGAGAAGAAATCTAAATGATAATTTCCCCAAAACATTATTATATTAGATCCAGAGAAAGAAGATTTATGTTATGATTATATCATGTTATCTATGAATATATAGAAACATAATGGATGTGAAAATAGATAAATGTTTTTTACAAGAAGATGTTTTACTTATCACTTTTAAATGGTATCACATATGAGGTGTCTAAGGAATGGATTGTTTAGTACTACATGTTTAATCTACTAAATGAATAAAACTATAAGTAAATTTAAATTATATTAAATTAAATATAACTCTAACAAATATATATATTATATAATTTTAGAGGAGAATTAATAAAAAAATATAAAAATAATTTTCATATCCAAATTTTAAAATGTTTGTAAAAAATAAGTTTGCTCACTTGAAAAATCCATTTTAAATGTGGTTAAAATAAGAAATTCAAATAACATAATTTTTAATGAATTCAATTTAGGTAAACCTTGAAGATAAATTAATTTAATGGTTTTAAATCTGGAGTGAAAGGTAAAACATATGATGAGGAAAAGAAATTCCCTTTTAGATTTTAGGCACCGTTAATAAAAAACTCACATGGATGAAAGAGTTGAAAAATTTATTAATAATGATATAAAAAGATAAATATAAGCAATTTATAATTTAATATACAATTTTATTTCATAATAATAAAATAAAACATTTTTTATATAAAAAAATATAGACATGGAAGAAAAATATCAATATGAATTGATACATTTTTTTCATAACAACATGATATTTTTAAAGAGAATTAAATCCATAAATAAAGAATATATTGATGTAAGGATGTAATTTATCTTTATATAAGTGATAAAAAAATATAAATTAGAGTAATGATATATTCAATCAAACTTATAAGATCATATTCAAGGAAAAAATCAATAACCCAATGAATTGAAAATCGAGTCGATAAATCACAAAGCTTGGATTCCCACTTGGTTAGAAATGATATAAAATCCTATAAAAGTACCATTGAATAATATGAAAATAAATTTTATGACCTTATTTATATTAATTACCATATATTTAAATATTTTAAATTCACGATTTACAGTTTTTTAAATAATTGTTAGTTTATATAGATCATCAGTGTGAGTAGTTTTAACTATTATGTGTTCATTTTACTATAATGTATTCTTTCATCATTACATATTCATGATTTCATGATCTGATAAATAATAAATATATTTAATTATTTGTTCTATATTTTTAATGGTGTTTTATGTTCATTCCATGTGAGTTTCAAGTACAGTTCTCCAAGATGATGTCTATCAGAAAATTATTTTTTGTAAATTTTAATGAATAAAAGTATTCATATTAATAATGAGTTAAATATCAGTATTAAAATTCCATAAAAAAATACTATTTAATTTATAATATCATATCATTCCAAAAATTATCATTCTATAATTATCTATGATAACAATTTATATAATCATCAATGTAGGTGGTTAAAATGACCTAGATATAGACATTCTATAAAATATAGATAACTATGAATATGATTTGATTTTATTAGAATATAATCATTCCATAATCATAATTATATTATTTAAATGTTATTAAATAGATAAATCAATATTGAGAAGAGTTGTATGGAGAAGATAAATTATAAATAATGATAAGAATTTATAACTTACAATGAAGAAATCATATCCCATATTGGATACATTCAAACATTTGAATGAATTTTGGACATCTATAGGGACTAGAAGATACCAAAATTGGATTGTATTATTAGATTATAAAATATGTCATACTATGTTGTGGAATTATAATTTTAGGCATAGATTCGAAGGGGTTATGTAGGAAATTTTTTATAAATTTATAGAGAAAGTTTTTTTCAATACATATTACATAATATAGAAAGAAATAATATTTTCAAGGAAAGTGGATCCAAATTTGTAAAATAATTTATATAATTTGAGTGGAAGTAGAAAATTTAATGGAACCACATTAAATATTGCATAATCTAGACTCTCATGACTAAAATAAACTTCCTCTCATTCCAAAACATATTTCAGGTGTAATGTTTTAGAGAATTGATTAATAATTATTATATAAAAAACCCATAAATTACTAGGTTGGAACTTTTTCTCATTATCCATTTTCACACAATATAATACCCTTAAAAACATATTTTATTTTTATAAAATATTTTTATGACACTCAAGTTGGATTATTATTTTACCTTATCAATCCTCAAACCCTATCAATTTTTTTTAAAATTTGGGATAATGGAACAAAAGATCCATAAGGGACACAGAACAATTAAATAACTCAATCATCCATGAATACTTATGAAAATTAGAATTTTTAAATTAAAAATTATGTAAAAAATAAACTCTTTTCTTACATAATAAATCATATAATATTTCAAAAACAATTAAAAAACCATTTCATTATAAATATTTAATTTAATATAAAATCAAAAAGGTTTCTTTTAAATTTTGAAAATGACATGAAATTTCTTTCACAAAGTTATAATTTTAAATCTTACATATATAATAACCACCATGGTTAAATTTATTATATCTATCATTGTTAATCATGAAAAGTCATCAAAGATAAAATCATAACATTATAATAGAGTGACCATTATAGTTTCTCAGGGATTAACCATGAATGTTAATATTGGAATTACCATCACAATATATTTCTATTATATTTTAGGGGAAACATAATCAGTTAACACTCTCGCATATTTGCTCTAACCATACGACTTACTTCCATACCAAATGAATTAGTGGTAAATAACATACCCACCCATATTTGGTTTATAATAGAACAAAACATCCTTTTTACATAATAAAACCACACATAATTATAAATAATTTCCAAGAATCATAACATGATAAAAAAAAGCATTCATCATAAAAACATTTAATGAGGAAAATAGCTTTTCCATTTTGAAATAACTTGTTTAAAAACTACTCAATTATGAATGAAAAATTCACATTATAAAAATAATTAAATAATTATAAATTAATATTAGATAAATTGATTATTAATGATTTTGGGAAAATTAAATGATTCCATAAAGTTAAAAAAATTCATTTATTACTTGTTTGAAAGAGTAAAAAATTTTGACGTTTGGAATATAAAACATTACACATTTACAAACATTATGTAAAAGTCAAAATTTGGCAGAAAATACTTTAAAAATCATAGTAGAATAGTAAAAAAAAATTTAAACACATTTTTAGAAAATATAGATATGCAAGAAAATGATATTTTTATGGGAAACTTATAAAAGAAGATTTTTTATATGAAATACCCTTAACTCTAGTCTGACATGTAAAATATGTTATTCTTATTCATGAATAAAAAACATATGTTTATTTTATAATTTTTTTATAACCCTTTAAATTTTTATTAATATTCTATTATATTTAATATCAATCAAAATATAATTATTTAATTAGTTATGTTCACATTGGTTATTTCGATAATATTCTATTCGTTTGTCAAAAATATATTTCGTAAGTCCATTATAGTTCAAGAGGTATTTATTCCATCAAATAAAAAATAATAATACTAAAATATTTTTTCCTATCAATATTAATTTTAAAAACAATCACAAAGTATGGTTATGAAATATGAACTATGTTGCACCCATAGAGACAATATACCACACGTACGTATGGGCATCATTTTCATCATTCAACGATCATTACTAAAATAAAGTAAATAATATAGATTATTTTTAGAATGATAATCACTTAATATATTTCTTTTTTATTTGTTTAAATATACTTATATATGTAATCCATGTGATTTTGTGATGAAAAACTAATCAAATCGCTTTGTAGAGGTGGTATTCCACAAATACACACAAATGACGTTATAAATTTTTAGTGAATCAAAAAGTATTGAGGATAATGATATATTATCTTTTTATAATGATATATATTTCATTAAAATAATATATAAACTTTAATTCCATCATTATAACTAGTTTGGAGAGACAGTAATGGAAGACTGATTACATCAGTTCACGATAAGGTAGTCCAATATACACATGAATGATGAATTACTTTCCCATTTGATAAAGGTTGGAGATTGATATAATTAATAAAATTAATAAAATAAAATTATAGAATATTTACTATATTTATTTTATTATATCATCATGTTTAAATAATATTTTTAGGAAGTTAAAGAAGAAATAAAAATAAACATTCAGATAGAAACTATGAACCTTCTTTATAAAATATCATTTTTATAAAACTTAATACATATATGTTTTTTATAATTAAAATTATAATTCCAATAGAAATTGGTATGGGATGTTAAGAAGCTATTATAGTAGTTATTGTTTTAAATTAATGTGTTTTGGAGTGTAATGTAAATAGAAAGAGTAGGTCAAATTTATTAGAGTGGGGGGGGGGGGCTCTTAAAAGTTCATAAAATATTTTAATTAATATAAATTAATATTCAATTCCAAATGGGTAAAACCTAATTTATTTAGATTTTATAATCATTATGGGTAGATATATACTCATCCAATAAAATTTATACAAGGTTTACTATTTTTTATCTGTATCTATTGGTTTTAATCCTTCATTAAAACTTTTTAAACATACCATGAAATCAAAGTTCATAATAAATTAAGGGTTAATATAGACAAAATAAATGTAAAAAAGGTCCTAAATAGACAATTTTTATGTTATTAACCATATCCAAATAACTTATCTAAATCTAATAATGTTAACAGTTTTAAATCAATTAATAAAATACAATTTATTATAAAATATCAATAATTTCAATTTTTATAACTATTTCTTACCTTTCATTTAATAACATATAAGAAACATATAGAATTTGAAATAATTATTTTAACTTAACCCAAAAATTTCATGTTAAAATAGAAATTTTTTGGATTAAATTAATTATATAAAATTATATTTCTTTCATATTTTAATATTAGTTATTTTATTTTACCATTAATTAAATAATTGATGTGTCAACATTGTTAAATCATTTAATGTAATTATTTGTTCACAAAAAAATAACAATAAATTTCAATGATTAAGATAAAAATTTTATATTTAAAAATTATATTCAAAATTGAAGAAATCTTGTGGTGAACACGATGTTCAAAATATTAATGTTTTAATAATTAAGTATATGGTAATTTTTAATTTATTTAAATAAAATTTTATAAATACTATAATCATTCCAAATGAAAATTGTCATATTTTAGAAAATTTTATAATTATGGCTGATTTATAATCATAAATCAAAATATATTCAAGGGGTAGGGTCATTTTATTGTCTTTATCCTCTAATTTTTAACTTTAATATCTATTTTTACCATTTATGGTGGTAAAAAACTATAAGGCAATTATTCATATTGAAAAAAAATAAAAGATTTCTATATAAAAAATTTGGACACAATTATTCAAAATATAGAATCAATTTTTAAAAATTCAAAACATAGAAGTGTTAGAATTTACTTTTAAATTAAATAAAAAAAATGATGAAAAACAATTTTTCAAAATAAATACATTTTTTAAATATAAAATGGTTTTATTCTAAATGTATGTATAGAATCCATTTAAATACATTTTAAGATATTTTTTAATAGTTCATTTAACCAAATTAATTAATTTTTTCAAATAAATTTTCATAATTTTCTAAATACTTATTATAATATTCACTCATAAAAATAAAGAAAAAACATTGTAGTAGAAAAATTAATTTTGAATGATAAAAATTTATTACTAAAAATTAGGCCATTATCTAAAAATAATCAATATAAAATTTTAAATGAGTAGGAAAACTATATATTTCATAATTAAGGTAATACTATACATTTTTAATAATTTAATGGTAGGTTATGACATCCACTTTTAAATAATAATTCATTGTTCTTGTAAGATCGATGTTGTACATATTATATTCTGTCATATACATCATTTACTTTTAAAATATTGGGATTATATATTCTCCCACATTTTAGAAACTATGTCACTATAATTTTAAATCAAGTTTGAATAATAGGGTTTGTCTTTTCAAAATGTTTTTTTTAAAATTAACATCTTAAAAAGGGTTAATAAAAATTCCTCTTGAAATGAGAGAAAGATATGTATGAAGTTCATCTTAAATGGAATGTATTTAGATTACAACTAGGAGCACACAATTTGGATGTGAAAACATGTATATATAAGAAAAACCTAACTTAGAAGGACTGTTATAGAGTGATAGAGAATATGGTCATGATAAAGTTAACAATCTCAAATCTATATATTTTTTATGTGTGAAAGGCCATTTATTTTTTTATAATAAAAGTAAATGAAAAATGTTTTTCTTTCAATATCACATTTCTTATTATTGAAAAATTAATTTATCATCTAAAATAATAATAAATTATGCTTACTAGATAATTTTATATTTCATCATTTATTTAATTTCTTCTCCAATCTAATCTCTTTATCCAAATAATGAGTATTCAAGATGAAACACTCATGCCATAGGCACTTGAATAAACTTGCAATGAATCACAAAATCCTCAAATATGATAAAACTATATCCCTTCTATGTTTATACATTACCCAAAACAATGAGGTAGTCAAATGAATGCATAATTACTAAAATGAATAATTCTTTATATGAATAAATACAACATTAATCACAAAATCCTCTACAATAACACCAAAAAATAAACATAGATGATTTGATAAATATCTATCATTAAAATTTATCCAAATATTTCAAATTAAGATTTTAACCTAATGATTTGAAGGATTTGGTCACATATTCTTAAAAGATAATAATAATAACCCTTAATTTATCATAAAAAATGTATTTCCCTAATATTATAATCTTCAATATGTGTTAATAATCTCTTTAAATAACCAGAATCACTACAAAGCCATATTAAAATCATAATTTCCTCAAAAAATATAGTTTTACCTTTAATCACCATTTAAAATCACATTTTTTTACCATAATCATTTTGGATCTTAAAATGTTAGAAATCAATTGAAATAATATTAATCATATAATCACCAAACCAATTTTCAATCTCATGGTTAAATCTATGATAATACATATAGTCTAAAAATAATAATTAACACCATAATAAATATCAAAATTTTAACTTTATGGTTTTCTATAAAGCACATTTTTATATAAAATCAAATAATATATCATCAATCACATATTAAAAAAATGAAAAATTAATCCCTTTATCATATTACCTTAAACGAGTGTCTCTAAAATTATCACAATTTTTCTACATCACTTTTAAATTGTATCAATTTCCTCAACTTATGTTTCAAAATATCAAAAAAATATCTACTATAAAATGTTTTAATATCAGAATAAATCTAATAACCCCTTCATTCATATCCTTTCATAAACCCTTAACCCTTCATTGTCATCTTATTCAATGATATGAAATATGTTCTTATGAATCATCAAATCAAACTATCATTATTCATAGTGAAATCATAAAAAAATAACTCATACCTTAAATCTAGGCATCTAGGTCTTCATTTATATTGTTGATTTCCCCATTATCTTCTAGTATAGAGTCTATATCTACATAAAATAAATAGTCAAGTCTGTGGTGGAATTACTTTTTGTGAGTACGGTGGATGTATTGACACATTGAAATAAAATAAAAGAGATTCCATGATCTATATAATTTTTAGTGAAATGGAAAATTGTTGGATAGATAAAATAATTTGTTTCATGTTATTTAGATTCCTAGAAAGATTTTAAGAACCCATGAAAAAGATTTTTCCATGAGGGTGATTATTAAATAATCTTTGAGGTACAATGATGTTGCATATGATCCTTTTCCTTCCATCCTGAAAAATGACTATAATTTATATAGAAGAACATTATTAAAACATAAAATTAAAGTTAAAATAAAAATGGCCTCTATAAATAGATACCCATATTAGTTATATAACAAATAAAACATAAAAAAATCCTTAATATATTCAATATTAAATTAATATTTACCTTTAATGTTTTTCAATTTTCACCACCTAAATGTAACTACATTATTCCGAAATAATACTTCATGTTAAACCTAAGGGGTATATATACTTCAACCCAGTAAGAAGTCTCCTAAAAAAATCATTAATCACATTAAAATATCATCACCTAAAACTAAAAAAGGGGTGTCTATGCAAATTAACATATAGTCAAGCATAAACTTAGAAACCCATGATGGTATAGAAAACTCTTAAGATAACCTCCCATGAAAACATCATAATCTCTAAAGTAATCTTAACCCTAATCTGAAAGAAACTAGAGGGGCCTAAATTTAAATATTACATAATCTATTTATTTAGACTAGAATTCACATCTTTTCATCCCTAATGATCATTTAGGTTTATAATTTTAAATAATTAGGTCATAATTCTTACATAAAAAACCGATATATTACAAGGTAGATAGTTCTATGATTAATGTTCACAAAGTACGTTGTTTGGAAAACAAAGAAAAACATTCTGTTAATTTTTTTAAATTAAAACACCGGTAAAAATTAATTTAAAATATAATATTGTAATATTAAAACCAATTTTAATTTATTTAAAAAAAATTTATATGGATGAAAAATATTTTTTTAAAGGAAACATTAAAAAAATATTTTTTAAAGAATGTATCTTACCTCGAGTATCACAATTCATGTATTTTATTTGTCACACTAAATAATAAATTTATTTTAGTTATATAATTTCATAAGAAACATTTAAAAAATCATTATTCATTTCTTTTATTTAATACCATGCAATAATTATTTAGTTCATTAATTGCACCCACTTCAGTTATTTGAAATATATCAAAATTTAATATACAAAATGAATTTGGTAGGTTGACTATGTCAAAGTGGTAATTATTCCATCATCTACATAATAATAATCATGTAATAAATATAATTTTTGTAAATAACTCATACTTTTATAAAATATTATAAAATATTGTTATTAAAAATTAACTACGTTACAATCATGGTGATTATAGTTCGTACGTATGCATGAAAAACATTCACATTTTTCATCGATCATTATGGAAAAGAAATATGTATTATTTTATCATTAAAAATTTATCATCAAGTAATATATATCATTTTATTTATTTAAATATATTTATATATTATCAATTTGATTTAGTGATGAAAAATGAATCACATCACTTCAATGAGGTGGTAGTCCACACAAACGCACGAACAACATTATCATTTTTATATGAATGGAAATGTAAAGAGGTAAATGACATATTTTATTTTTAGAATGATTTATATATCATTAATATCATATATAATTATTAATTTCATCAATATAACATGTCTTAAGAGACAGTGAAGAATCATGAATTACATCATCTTGTAAAGTGGTAGTCCGTCGTGCAAACAAACGACGAATTCTTCTCCCATTTGATGGAGGTTGAAGATGGATATATGTAATAAAATTAAAATTATAACATTTCAGTATATTTATTATAATTATGTTATTTTACGATCTTGGTTAAAATTATTGGAATGAATTATAAGATGAATCAAAACTAAAACATGAAGAAAAAAATTGTACATCTTACTTGGAAAATATCATTTTATTAACACCTGAAGACATATAATGTTGGTAATCCAAATTAATTCCTATAAAACATGGTTAGGGATATTGGAAAGGTATTTTATAAACTTAATGGATATTTGAGTGTTATGTAATGATAATAAGTTGTTCCCTTTTGTAAGAGAGGGGAGGGAAACTTTTGAATTTTCTTAAAATATTAAATTAATATAAAATATTTTTCAATTAAAATAGACCAAGACTGATTTATTATTCATATAAGATGAGTATGGGTCTAAATACCATCATATGATAATTTATATATATATTTTGAATATTTTTTATTTGTATCCTTTGGTTTTAACCCATCGTTAACCCTTTTTAAACATACCATGGAAAAAATGTATACATTGTGGGACAATATAGTTACTATAAATGGATGAACAAACCATAACCATTATTGAAATTATAAACCATATAATAATAACTTGGATGAATCTTGAATTTTTAGTAAATATAAATTTGTTAATGAAATATAATTTATGATAAAAAACCAATAATGACACTTTTTAGAACTATTCGTTACATCAAATTTTATAATATCAATAAAAAATTTATTATAAAAAACTATTATTTCAATATATCGCCAACATGTCTTGAAAATATATAAAATTCTTGTGCCAAATTTTTTATCTCACATTATATTAGTTTTGATATTTTAAATGTCATTCATTTGATTTTATAATTAATTATATAATTATTACGCCAGCATTGTGAAATCATTAAAGGTAATTAAATGATTATTAAATTTTTAAAAATCAAATACCATGATGAATAAAATTCATTTTTATTTTAAAATAATATTTTTATTAAAAAAATACCTATTTATAACCCCATGTAAAAAATATTACAGTTATTAAAAAAAGAGTGTAAGCTTTTTTAATTTTCATTAAATAAAATATTAGAAATGTAATAATCACAAAAAAATAGAAAAAAGTGAAATATTCAACATTTAAATATTTATAGATTCATTATAAAAATCTAACAAAATTTAGGCAAGTTAGTTTAATTTTATAGTTCTTGTCATATAATTTTTAACCTTAATTATTCATTCAACCCTTTACCATAGTAATAAAAAAAATTAATGTTACTATTCCTATGGAAGAAAACTAAAAAACAATATATTTACCAAACATTTACCCACTGATTCCAAATATGAAATTCATTTTCCATAATTCAAAACACACAATTAGAAGAATTTAATTTGAAATTAAATTGAAAAAACATGATGAAAAATATTTTTTTATAAAAAAAAAACTTTTTTAAATATGAAATGTATTTGTGCTAAAGTAATGTTTAAAATAAATGTTAAAAACCATATTTAGATCATTATAAATAAAAAATAAAAAAATAAATTAAAAAATTATTAAAAAAATTATATAACATTGTTTATATATTTAAAATAGAATAATATTTTCAATAAAAATCAATATTTTACTCTATTCATTAAAAAAATATTCATCTCAGAAAATTCTAAAAAAATAATCCAAATAGAATATTCACATGATTGAATAAAATATGAAATTCATTTTTTCAGATACATTTACAAAAAATTTAAAAAATATTTATAATATTTACTCACAAAAATTAATAAAAACCATTTTTGAACAAACATATTTTTGATGAATAAAATGACTTTACTAAAAATAAATATTTTATTTAAAACAATTAATAAATAAATTATAAATTATTATCTCCATTATATATTTAATAATGTAGATAACACTATATATTCTTAGAAATTTAACAACTATGTTATAAATATCACATTTAAATAATAATTTATTGTTCTTTTATGCCCAAATTAGAATATTTTGTAGTATATAAAATATATTATTTACATCTAAAATATCATGATATTATTTATAAATACCTCATACACTCATTTAATGTTTTTTTGATATTTAAGGCTCTTAACTCTTTATTTAACATTATTACCATATTTTAGGAGTCACCATGTGAACAACTTTTACATTGGTAAATTATTTTTATGTATAAAAATGAAAATGTTATTTTTACATAATTTGTGAATATTTATTCCAATTTTTTTTACAAATTATTAGAAGTGATAAAAATTAATTCTAAAAATATGTAATGTATTATTCATAAAAATAATTTCTAGAAAAATATAATTTTATGAACTAGAAGAATTTTGTCTTAATATTATAAGTAGTGTTTTTTCATGAAATTGATAATTTACTATTAAAAAAGGTTATTTATATGGCTTGAAAACCAATTGAAAAAAAATTAAATCTTTTGAATACTTAAATAATGGAAAAGGGCCATAGTTCTTTATTAGAATAAAATTCAAATATGGTTTCAAAATGTAAAACCTATATTTCCGAATTCAATATATTATTTTTAAATTAATTAATTAAATTATTAAATTCATAAATATTCAATTCAAAGGATTTATAATATCTCTATTCCATGATAATAACATATATGATATGGTATTTATATAAAAAGTTTTTGTATATTCACCTAAAAAATAGACCTTTTTAGAATAAACAAAAAAAATTCAATTTAAGTTAATTATACCAGTATGATTCAAAAAAATTAAGTTAATATTAAAAAATTATAATTATAAAATTATGAATTTTATCTTTTAAATAAAATCATCATAAAAAACAATTTCTCTAATAAAATAACAATTTAATAATCAAGTGTTCTTTGTCTTATTTAATATTAATTTACCAATTAAATGATTGTTAATATATTTTATCTAATTAAAAATATTTATTGAAATAATCTTTTAAAAAATTGATTGATTTAATGTAATAAAAAATTACATAACACTTTAAATTGAGTTCATTAAAAAAAAATACTCATTTTCAATATTAAATTATTTTAATCATATCCCATTAAAATTAATTATATATCAATTGATTGGTTTCAGTACATGTTAAATAATTATTTAAAATGAATAATAATAAGATGTGAGATATTTAAATTCTTGTTTATATAATAAATAATTTTAATCAAATGAAATGTTGGTCACGGTTCCTCCAAGCCACTCAATTTTAGGGGCCAAATATTGAGTGAGTCAACCCTTAGAGTGGGTGTGTGTGGTCATTACAAGACTAGGGGTGTGTGTGTTGTTTTATTTTCTTGTACATATTGGAACTTATATAAAAATAATTTACTTGAGGATTTACACTTGAATATTTTACTATGATGTTTCATATTGTGTTATCATAATGAGTTAAAATTAATTTCCAATCGTATTAAAATGCATCATTGTTTTTCTAAGTTTAGTGTTTTGTGTTATACGACCAATTCAAAATAGTATTTATTTTAAAGGAAAATATATATCAGAATATTAGGGTGCTATAAGTCTATGGTTAGTTCTTTTTCATTTTATATAATTTTTCTCTCCATCCTTCATCTATAAGTGGTTAATATAGTTCTTTGGTGAAGGTTTTGGCAGTTATGGGTACTGAATTTGACTAGGATTGATCTTAATTAGGTTTTCAAGATTTTCTTATGTGATTTTGATCTTGATATCATCTATTCTACATGTTATTATTTTTCATCAATCATCATAGTACCATTTCAAGTATACTATTCGATAAATCCCATCACTTATGTGGAAATTATATAAGTTGCGTGATTTTTCATTCATAGGATTTATGTTATGGGGTTTTCCATAAGTATTGATTTTTAACATGTTTCATGGATCCCTATTATGATTGAATAATGGAAGGACCCTTTATAAAATGATAACAAATTAATGGAAATAATAGAATAGTTTTGTGAATAGAAGAATCTTATATGTATAACAATTGTAGCATCCTTTTTTAATGGAATGTACTATAGTGGAAGATGGATAATTATTATGTTTTGTTTAACTATGCAATATTTTTTGCGGTTGTGTTTGTGTGTATATAGTAGGGATGTTATGTGGTAGATGATGTGGTTGTTTATGGAATTTTAGTACAGATTTAGTGTTATGTTTGTGGAAAAAATTATATGGTTGGAAGTGGGGATGTAGTTATTTATGTGTAAATTGAAGTGGGGACGGTTATGTGGGAAAATATATATAATTGAAATAGACATGATGATGTAGTTTTCATGAGAAGAAGGATGTTTAATTGTTTCTTGATAGAAAAATTATGTGAATGGTAATGATGAGATTATTAATAATAGTAGATCTTGAATTAAATGAATTGTGTGATGTGATTGAGATGATAGTAGATGAAATAAAATGGGAAATATCTATATTTAATTTTTTAGATGAATAGAGATTATTTTTCATTAAATATTATATTTAATGACCCAATAAATGCAATATGGTTGGTAAATGGGAGATATGTAAATATTGAAAGGATTGAATAGGTATTTTTTAATGTTTCTGTCAATTGTTTCCATAAAATGTGAGGCGGGTTTGGTGGTTCATTAAAAGGAAACGTTTTTATGGTGTATTAAAATAGATTTTAGTGGAATGTTAAGAGGTTGTAAAGGATATTAAGTGATATGGTAGTGTTGATTAGTGATAATACTTACATAAAAATGAAGTGTGATACTATATAATTGCATTTTCAGAGAATTCAATACTCACCGCTCCAGAATTAGATAACTATAATAACACCAAAAATTTGGGGTTGTGGTTGTTTTAATTAAACTTATTTATTTGTAATGGGAATGGATGGATGAATACTCTATCATCCCACTCTAACATTAAGGTGTGTAATTCATGTGGTGGCTCAAGGTAAGTATGATTATACATGAATAATATATGGTGTACTGGTAGACCATTTAGGTTTCTAGTGTGATGATATAAATGACCATAAAGACATAGTTTATATTTTACTATTAGACCATGCGAGGGGTACCCATATGATAGTTGATGTATAATTATGGTTATTATGTGGCCTTGTTATATAGTTTATGGATGTTATTTGGGTTATAGAGTGTTGTGGCACCATTAATGAGAGGATGTGAGCACTAATAAAATCTACGTTGGGGTGTGAGAGTAAAAAATGTAAGGAAGTGCTTAGGGGTTACCTATTTTTATATTATTTTCATATTATATCACCATACATGGATTTTATGTGGGATATGTGAGCCTTAGAAATTAAGGGGGATAATTTACCCCATAGTTTCTTTTTTTTGGTATGTATTAATTAGAGAATCGATCTTCTTCCTCCATATTTCCATGAGAGGTCTTTAATATTCTCCAACTAAGTATCAATAGTATACTAATCCGATATATATATATATATATATACACCTCTCTTTTTTGTGCTTGTGTTTTGTAAGTTTCGTAGAGGGATTAAGTGACTAATCAAGTCAGTACTGATATGGACTTAGGATTGGTTTTTGAGTCACTACCTGAGCCATTAATTTAGTATTTATTCTTTCTAATCATTATAAATGTATGAAATTACATACATTTTTTAGATATTTGTTTTATTTCAATATCATGGGTTTGATTGGTGGTGCATTGAAATCTATATTTCTGGAATATATGAGGTAAATGCCACCAATTTGTACGACTTATACCCTTGGTGCTAATCATCACCTTATCCGTGATTGGAAATGGGATTTGGGGGTCACTAACATCCTTTATAAAAGTCAAGGATGAGTTCCAAGTGAAAGTTGGTAATGTAAAATGGTTTTTTAATTCCCATGTCATATTTATTTTGAAACATTTAAATGTGATCCCTACCGCTTTACATCATGAGAAAGGGTATTTTTTCTTTTTATATGGAAACCTATGCACAATAATGATATCTGACATTAGAAAATAATTCATCTAAGGTGTCTCTAAATGTATTTCAGTTATATCTTAAGCTAGATTCTAATCTATGAATACTTTTTATTAAAAAAATGTGATTCTAATCATATGGTATTAGAGAAAATAAAAAATAATATAAAACGTTCTTTAAATTATGTCTTAATATTTATAAAATATAAAAGGCCTCATGAGATGATTAATAAAATAGACACTATGTATTTCATTAGAGATGGCTTGTAACACCCCCATGATTTTTGTATGAATTTCTCTACAAGTATATATTATGTGTTTGATAACGTGTGACATAAAAAATAAATAGCTAAATTGAAAATTATCATATTTGATTATGGTATAAAATTCCAAAAAATAATGAAATATGTTATACTATTACTAAATAAAACATAATTAGGATGTTTTTAAATGGAATGAAATGGAAAGTATATAGAATTACTATAAGATTAAAATAAAAATAAAAATAATCTAACATATACAAAATAAAATATATGGTAACTATAGAAAGCATATGAATCATTAGAAATAAAATGTCTATATTGATAAATAAGTCATGTAATATGTTGGATGATTTTAGGGAATTATATAAGGATATTTATTAAAATGCAGTGTGGATATTGGATATGTTTTTATTTAATAAAAACATATATAAATTGATAAATGGTCACTAATAAAAGTTAGTAACATATTATAAATTATATAAGTTATACAAAATATTTAATTTATGAATTATAGAAAACTACAGTAACATATTAGTAAAAATATTTTTGCTTATAAAAAATGTTTTTTTAATAATTAATATTTTTTCAATTTTATTTTTATGAATGTTTTAATTAAAAGTATTCATAAAATTGGATGAGTTATTTTAACACTACTTGGTCATTAAATATGAGTGGATTGTTTCTAAATAAATAAAATATGTAAACCATTAATTGTTAAAAATGATGATTTTCAATTTTTGGAAAGTATTTCCTTATATTGAAAAATTTAATTTACCAACTTTAAGGGTTGGTTTTAATGGATTGTATCATATATGTATATATATATATATATTAAAATATATTTTATAAAACATTATTTATTAAATAAATATTATGTAATAATAAGAATACTTAATGTTTTAAAATTTTATTCTTTGATATTAATTATTTTTTTTAATATGTTATATTTTCATTTTAAAGTTATATTTATCATATTTATATTTTCAATTATATTATATTGTTTCATTATTGGGAATCAATTCATTAAAATTTGGTATGAAGGGTTATATTATATTTTTGTTAAAAAATTATTTATGGTTGTAAAAAATTTAATTATAGTAAAAGAGATAAAATGTGTATAAATTCATGTGCCTCAGATTTTGTGTTATTAACTTTTATATTTATTCGTTATAACTGTTCCCCTTTTTGGATATACCTCTAATATATCAAATACACCTTATGATATGAATTGAAAAATATGGGCGATGAGTTGATCATAATAGAGAAATGGTCCAAATGGAATTGATCTTACATCGATGGATGGAGTTCTATCACAACTATAATTTTATCATATGGTGAGATGTTTAGGTGTCATTAATTTTATTAGAATGATATTAATAGTTTATTGTGGAATTTAATATTTTAAATTTTTATGTTTTCAGGTTATGTTTGTTGGATAAATGCTCTTGGATGGTTTGGATCTCTATAGAGGTGAGTGAAGATGCACATAAATGAGAGGTGTGATTTAATACTATTAATGAAAACAATATGATGAGATTGTTGTGACCATAGCTCAATAAGATTTAATTAATCAAATTAATAAGTGAATATATTTTTTATATTAGAAGGAATATACCTTATATACATTTTAGTTAATATTCCTTGAAAATAAATTAATCAGACAAGAGAAAGACTAACACTCCAATTGTATAAGTTGAGACACTATAATACTGATCAGAGAAAATGTTAATATAGAATGAGAATTATATTCTATGAACTTAACATAACATGGGATAACATTTAATCCTATATGATAAATAACATACCAAAACTGTATAGTTCTCAACATGATCACACTGTTTTATGAATTTTGAGGAATGAACTGTGTGATGATGTCTCTCCTTATAAAATTGTATACAATGGTGGATTTGGAATCAAGTGGCCTCAAACCATAATATAGAGGGATAAATTTCAAGGAGATGTGAAATGATTTAGCAAAAAATGTAGTAAAATGAACTACTGTAACATGAGGTCCCATGTATGGTGTGATTTGTGAGATGGGGAGATAGATATTCAGTGATCCTTTTTCTTTTTTTAATTTGATTCCTTTTAATCAACCTTTGTGGATAGATATATATAGATCAAATATTATTATGTATCACATCATTACTTGAATATGTGTTATTTAAAAGTAAAAATTCACAATGATATACAATTTTCTAACTTGAAGAAATACTCCTTTCCAGGTTTGGGTGATGTTCCATGAGTGGGATTCTACAAAATGAATCACATGAAATGAAATTAACATGATCTATTGGGAAACATGATGATTAATCTCAATAAGTACTCACTAGAAAATCTCTTGAAATATATATTCTATAAGTGACCATATTGAACACTTAATTATGGTTTCTTCACACTAACATCCCACCTATTGAAGAAATATCCTGAAAATATTCTTATTTCCACAGTGTAGAGAGATTTTTATATTGCATCTAAATAATTATTCAATGTTCCTTCTGAATCCTCCTATAAAAGGTCTTAAAATCATTTCATTCTTTATGATGATAGTTAACCTTGTTTATTTAAGTTATATACATTATCCTTTATAGAGTCACTTTTCCTTGCTTACTTTAGTGATATAAGGGCATTACTAATCTCCATATCACAATATCTCTTGTATAGTGAATTTGATTCATCGATATTCTCAACTCACATCTTTATATGTTCATAATATATTTGTACCCAATGAAATAAATCATAAAAAATATAACCCCTATTTGAAATATGGATCTTCCACAGTCTCTAGGTAAAGATATAATTTTCTCACTGAATTCAGTGAAATATATTAATGAATTATAAATTATTAAAAACCCCATTTAAATCTATAATTAAAACGAATGAAGACTAGTTAATTTATATTTTTGTTATCATGGACTATCACATACTCATTAAAATACCAAAAAAATATGATTTTCTATCTTAATTATATGGTACATAATAACTACCATCATTATTTTATATGGACAATAGTTCATCTAAATTATCATTGTTTTTTATGAATATAATATGCATTGAACTCTAATGACCTATATTCATTCTCTCATCAATCATGATCTCATATGGAAGTGGTACACATCATTCTTGAAGAACAGAACCCTACTATAGTGTGAACCATTTTGGGATAAATATTCTTTACAACATGGACAAAAACACCATGACAAGATCACAAAATCTATAACATTACTGTGTTATTTATTCCATGAAGTCCATTTCAAGTTCCCTATAAAAATATAGTGTCTCTGTTGAAAATATATATTTATAATCCTCAAAAAATAATATTCCTAATACAAGACACATCATCTCAACTTGTTCATCTAAAAACATAAACACAGAAGAGAATAACAGATAAAGTTTGATAAGTTCAACAATTTTTACTCCCAGTCGATCGACCAAGGTGTATTTTATCTGATGGAAGGTCTATTTTGAATTTTAAAAAATATATATTTAATAATTGAATCTCATCCATATAGAAGATCTATGTCTATTCTCATGGAATCTCATTCTTCATGGAATACCTTTGCACGATTGATAGAGCATCATTGTGGTCACACATAAAACAATGGGTAACTCATAAAATGTCGTCTTCTCAAAATCATGGTCAATAATTATTTACAAATTAGCTTCAAATTTCATGTGAATCATCTCATTACCTTATATTGACACGTATACTAAACATTATAATTCAGCTCCACTATAACATTCATTGAAATTCTCTTAAATTTTTATATGCTTTATTAATTTACATCACCACAACATTTATATATATAGATTTCCACACATCATTTTATTTTTATACGTATATAATTAGCTATGTTAGAAATTTGGTTGCACTATAGAATAATCTATCATAGAAAATCATCTATGTTCACGAATCGACTATGCTAGAAATTCGTTAATGAAAAAATACCATCTACGCGGATCTATAGAATATTATGATTCAGTCAAACAGTCTCAACACCAATTTACCTGAATTATATGAATTCTCATCAACTTCAACACTTTTTTTGACATTGTTCCTTTCTACATTAACATATTTCTTTGATTTTTTAAATACCTTCACAATTTCTATCCCAATTTATGGGTATAGTGGATCATCTTACTCAGTTTCTTCAAGAAACAATTAGTTTCTTTATTTTATTTTCCATTTATCAGGGTGAAAATCCTTCAAACTCCAAAACCTATTGAATTATTATTAAAAAAATTTAATAAACTTATTAGATAAAAAATCTCATCATTTATATTTTTTTCAATACAAAAAGAATTATAGATCAATATGTAAGTATTTTTTTATCCCCCTCATTGAATATAAATGTAATCAAATATATAAGATGCTATCTCACTCATGTTAGGATTATCATCTGTTAGGAAAAAAGATATTTTTTCAAAACATATTCTCTTAATTTAGACCTAAACAATATACATTATCTCTTTTTTTTGGGAAGGATATTATAACAATTTTTTAAGTAAAGAGACATCAATCATTCTAGTATATGTCCACATGGGATAATCTGGTGTAAAATATTCGATACAAATACTCCTGGTTAACCATGATTTTTATAAAACCAATATTTATATTAAGATGCTTAGAAAATTTCAAATTTTCCATAATTAGTGTTATTTAATGTGAAATTTTTTATCCTGCATACACTTCAATAAACACAAAAAGTGAATTTTGTGTAATTCCTACTTTATCTCCATAGTTTAGAGAAAATAACCTTACCATTAAAAATACATTTAATGTAAACATAATAATGGCTTGTATGTGTGATTGAAAAAATAAATATTTAACTTTTTCAAATATATCTATAAATTCTAGATTAACAAAAAGTAACAGGATTAAATATTCTCTTCAAATCCCCCTTAAGAGAATCATTTTCTTATTTTCATCCATGAAAATATATGAATAAACTCAAATTAATTATTATACCATTTGTACACCCCTTAATATTCTCATTCAATTTTGGGAATGTTAGAACATGTAATAAATAAGAAAAGGGTATACGGAGATTTTTTTTTTCTTTTTTTTGAGATACTCGTAGAATATTAATTTCATCATATTTTTACCTTCTTTGTGCCACCATTATTAACAATTTTGTTATTAGCATCCTCAATTATTTTTTTGGTCGTCTACTTTTCTGGAAATAATGTTCCATGAAATGTAGATTTCACATAAGATGTATGTGAAAATTCATCACATTATTGAAATGATTTTTACCTGTAAGAATCAATTATCTTGATCCATCTATATTTCTTGCCTTCAGACTAGAGATACCATTACCATAGTGATCATGTATTCTACTTTATTTCACATATATATCTTATGTATTTTATTCCATTTCTTTTTCACCTTCAAACTTATATCATATATAGATTTTTCTAGTTTTAAGGGACATTTTTTCATTTTTTCTCCCCCATAATACAAGCTTGTTTCTTGGTAGTAATATTTTATAGCATCAGTCATAGGATTTTTCTCCAAAATATCCATTATAGTAGTGAAATCCCTTGAGAATTCCTCTTTCAATATGTAGATGTGTTTATTATTCTTGATGTATATGTGTATTCTAGTATTTATCAATCCCAAACTAAGAGTTTTTCATTCATCTTAAAACCCCGAAAACCCTTATGTTCAGAGAATAACTTTTACAACATACATTAGCCTAAAATCCATTATAGTTTTCTTTAGTTCGTGTATATCATATTGAGCCAGATATAATACCATTTTTATCACAAAAAACTAATTGTACCTTTTTGCTGGGACTAGAAATCTCATAATCATTGGATGTTTCTCCATTAATATACACTGCCTTTTCATAATATTCTCTCATCTTCATCAAGGTATTTGTAGCCTTAAGTAATTTAGATTGATCCTAATTTTATACTTCCTCATCATCAACTAGTTTTACCATAATAAATTCTATAATTCAATATTGTTTAGAAATGAATTGCATGGTAATTATGATATATTCTATGAGATCATAGTTTTCATCATCTTGATTTATTTTCTTAGTCTCATATAGTTTCAAATTATTTTTGATTTTAGTATTTTGATAAAATTAAGCCTCTAGTTTCAACCTAATACTATACTTTATATAGATTTATTCCTACACTTCAACACTATAAGATGAATCTATTACTATTTTAATATGAGTAATGAAAGCTATATTTTTTCAAGGGACATCCCCATAATTTGTCTTACTTTTGGAATTGAAGTCTCCAATTTCTTCCTTAATCATAAAATTTATTCTATTATTTCATGATGACTTATGTTTCCAAGATTTTATTTTATGTAATTATTCTTTTTATTGGTAAATATTAGCTTTATCACAAATTATTTTTGTACAATCAATTAAAAATTCCTAAATCACTCATAATTAAATAATATAAGAGGGAGATTAACTTAATATATTACAATTCATCTTCTAATGTGTTGGTAGATTAAAAAAATTACCTTTTTTTTTCTTCGTCTTAATCTTCTTTGTAATTTAAAAGTGGTTATTCTTGTCTACCTTTAAGCTTGATACTTTTCCTAGATTTAAATTCCAATTTTCTTTCATTTTTTTCCGTGAATAGTAATGATTTTATCTTATCAAAACTGAGAATAGTTTTATGAAACTGATAAAGAGATACACTATCAATAAAATCATTGGTATAAATATTTCAATAAAATTTATCACGGAATTTTGGAATTAATTTATTCAGAATAGTTGAATCTTCTTAAGTATCACCATAGAGTCTGATATTGGTTAAAATCTCATTCTCCTAGGTGATATAATCATGAATTATCCCATCGTATTCTATTATAATATCATAATTTTTTTAGCTCCATATATGAAACATGACTTCCATTATCAAAAAAATACATTTCTGTATAGTTCTAACATTTTATCACATATCCTTGGTAGTTGTACATCTAGTTAGTTTGGTGTAAAATTTTTCATATAGGGATAACACGATGGAATTATATTTTATCCCATAACTTAAATACATGTGAAATAAAATATATAATCATTTAGGTCTTCCATCCATGAATTTTATTTCTACTAAAGAAAGTAAATCATCTACAATTGAAAGAATTAAAACTCTATATATTCAATCCTTATCAAAGGATTGATCTTTTCTAAGGAAACATGGTTTTCTGTTATACCATTTGAAGAGTGATGTTCTGGTGTGATCATGAAATGGTAAAGGTAGTGAATCTATGATCCTTTTTTATGAATTATTACATTTTCATCAACTTATATGGCATGTTATATCTAGATCCCATCATCTTTTTGTCTCTCAAATTCACTTGAGTATGATGAATTTGAAATTCATAAGATATAAGGATATACAAATTTTATCCTTGAAGGATTACTCAATTATAGGTTTTGGTGATGTTTTGTGTCTTTGATTCTCTACTATAAATCAACACAGAACAATGTACTATAATTATCTCAAAAACATCAATGAGTAATCTTAAAAAATATCCAATAAATAATCCTTTGAAATATCAAGTATTCAAGTGATCACAAAAGCTACCTCCTAATGGGTTATTTGAATTGGTATCCCTCCAGTTTAATCTATACCCTATAAGATTCTTTTTACACTATTTAGTTAGATATATATAATTCCTCCTAATCATTTATCAATGGTCTATCTAACTCCTCATTGAACATGTATTGAAATATATGATCTCTTTATTTACAAAATTTGACTTATTCTTTTCATGTCCCCCCATTTTCTTTAAATAATTACATCACCTTGATAACTTTAGTGACATAAGTGAAACACTATTATTCTTCTCTAAATATCTGTCATCAAGTGCTTTTAAGTTCTCAATATTTTATACACACTTATTCATACATTCATCATATATTTATACTCAGAGAAAATAATCATTAAAAGTTTCTCCCATATTTAAAATATTGAAATTCAATTATATGTAAATATAGAGTCAATATTCTCACTCAATTAATCCAATGATATTTATGAATTATTCCTCATACAAATTTCTACATAACTCCCCATTTATACTTCCCAAAGGATGTCGAATTTCGTCTTATGTGATATTGGATTATTGTATGCTAATTTAAAAAAGAAAAACAATTAGGCTTCTTTATTTATTAACATGGTAAATAATAACCACCATAATTAATTTATATAGCCTATTATTCTCCTCAAATATTCATGTTGATGTCTAGAAAATTTCATGAGTTGAAATATCATATTCACTATTCATATTCTCAAAAAACATGATCTATTATGCACGTGTGAAACACTATTCTTATAGAATAGAACAATACTATTGTGTGAAAACTTTCTAAATCTATCTCAATTATAATATGGAAAAAAATTCATGAAAATATAAAACATGGTTTATATTACTATTATATTTCATCCATGAATTATAGTTCAATTACTTTATAATTATTTATTGTAACATTTTACAATATCAATTTAGAATCCTCAAATTTAATGTATGAACATAAGATGCAACAGCTCAACTTGTTTATCCAAACACAAGAACATAGAATCCAATAGAATACGCAAGTCTAAAATAAAACTACTTTTCACCCGTGGTTGATGAAAAAAAGTACAATTGATCTCAGTGATGGTCTATACTCATAGAAGGTCAATTTTTGATTCAAAAAATATAACTTTACACATTAAATATCATTCACATTGATGATCTGTGTTCATTATCATGGATGATCATACTTCACGGGAGATCCATTCAAGGTATTTAGAATGTCCTTGTAGTCTCATGAGAATCATGAGTCACTGATAAAATATCATCTACTTAGAATAATGGTTGGTCTTTATAAACAAGATTAGTTTAGTGTTCATGTGGCTAATCACATTCCCTTACACTTATCACTTTGACTATGTAGTAGCATATTTCTATATTACAACATTTTGTTAAATTGGACCAAATTCTTATATAAGTTATTAATTCATATACATAGTACTAGTTAAATAAATAAATTAACATATATCATTGGATTTGTGTATGTAAAGAATTTTCTATATTGGATATATTTTTAAGTGATAGAACGAACTACATAGATCTATATAACACCATATATTACTTAAAGACTCTAGATACTCTTAAATAACTTCCGTGCCTTGTCATCCACATCAAAAGTTCTCTAAAATATTTATAATAGTGCTCTAATATCTATGCACACTTTATTATGATTCTTATGAAGATAAATATAAAGACCATATCATTTTATGAGTTTATTGAAAATTTTCACATAGGTTTTCATGAAATAAAAGTATTTCTTTATTTTTATTACCATGTTTTATGGAATAAACTCCATTAAAATAAAAACATATTGACTTACTGAAAAAAATAAAATACACAAATGTTCTCAACACACTTTCACTTTTGTGATAATGGTTTTAGGTTTTATAGTTGTAGAGATTCAAGGTTCACTGTGCCAAAATGATTACTCTACACCACAATGATATGTATTGTAAGAGATATATGTATTTTGGGTTTTATATAATTCTAATATTTTATAAATAAATATAACTATCACACTACAAACATTGATAATTTATTATAAGACAATATGATATCTTTGGGATTCAGTCTTGTATATCTTTTGGATTTTATAACAATACCATAACAAGGATAATCACTCCGAAATGGTGGTTATTTATATAAATATATAGTGACCTAATTGGAGAAAAATGTGTTTAATTAATATAAGATACTCTGAGAGGATTAACAAACATTTGAAGGAGGGATTTTATAGTCTATTTTGAATACAAAAAAGGTTCGACATGATTTCTACACAATGGTTGAACTTGAAGAACCTGGGGTAAAGATCATTTATTTTTTTGATACTCAGTATTCAAGTTTTAATATATAGTTCAAGACAATACTCTTGATATTTTTATTTTTCCATTGATAAAAACCTAAAATTTGGGTAGTGTGATAATAATTGATACACACATAGTATTATCAACATTATAATAAGGTTGTGTATACCATATAAAAAACAATGTGTCCACATGTGTTCTTACTCGATAAAACCTCTCATTAATACATGCTTACCATCATGATCTAATTTTCAGTAATCAATGGTGAGAGAAATAGATATAGAGATATGGTGTTTTGGCTACCACTAATTCACCCCTCTTAGTGGAAGGTTAATAAGTCCTAGACTATTCACATAGTATTAAATAAATGTGTCTTGATGATATATTTCAATTTATTTATCACCCAATAAATTTTACACAACATTAGAGAATTCTTGATTAGTGACACTAAGTAATCTCCCATAGTTATGAGTATTATTTCAATTTATTACATCATTAATCAATGAAATTCATGGAGTGAATAAATATAATCAATGATAAGGGATTACCCACATTCTATGGAAATATATTATAATTATAGATATAGAGGATGATACCATATCATATATCACTCAATATAAATGTTCGTTATATAATTGATAATGGTGTTAATATTACTAAAGATGGTATGGCCTACAATTTCCTTGAAAAGTATAAAATTGAGACAAATGGAAGTGACTAATTCAGTACTCTCATCAATATTAGAAAATGGGTTGAAAATTTTTATGGGAATTAAATGAAAATAAACCTTAATGAAATTTGATGATACTCATGAGAGAGATAAAGTGTTATATGAGTTATGGTTAAAAACATATAGAGGATAATTTTAAAATATATTAATGGGTGGAGATGAAGTAGTGGATGAATTATTTTCTAAAGTAAAAATATTGTAATCTAAATTCAAATCTATATGTAAATTATTACAGATTCCACTATCCAGAAGGCGTTAATGAGAATTCTCCCTGATAACTTCAACACAACATTTTATCCCTTGATAATTAAGGCAGAGATTTGTAGACCATTGAAAAATTAAATAACTTATTAATATCTTTTTGGATTAGAAGTGGGATAAACATAATTAGAAATGAAAACAATATAATAGAAGACTGTATTCAATGTATGGAAAGGATTAAATTAGGTTGGGTCAAATAAGTCTCATAAAAAAGATACTAAAGCCAATTTTTTTTGCAATGAATATTGAATAATTTATATATATATTATCAAAAGACATGTTGCAAGACATAGAAAAATATAAAGGCAATATATCACTTAATCAATACAATTATAATATTAGCTATCACTTTTTAGCATGATTCCCTAAGAAATATTAAGAAAAAGAGATTTATTATCAACCTAAAATATCATCCTAGAAGAGAAAGATGTATACTATTAACTTCATAGTAATATTATTTAAAGGAAAGGGAAAATAAAATAATATAAAGAATAAAAATTAATTTTACTATAGTAATTGACATGTTGTAATGTTTAATGTAAAAGAAAAAAATAAATTACATGTTCAGGGGGAAAACCCCTCATGGAAAAATTCAATATAGACTAATGATTCTTCAAATTAAGTATAAGAAGTAGAATTTAGAGATTAGGAGATTTAAAAATATTTAAAACTAAGTTTAGAACTCATTTTATGCTAGAAAGAGTATAAAATACTTGAAATATAAAATAAATCATTGAATAATGATAATTATTCCCAAAAAGGTTATTTGATGAGTTAGAAGATAAATATTTTTTGGAGATGGAAATTGAGTATAATATAAATATAGAAGATATCAATGAAATTATTTATGTAAGAAAAAAAATCTTTACATTTAAACAAGAAATCATATTTTTGATAATAACATGGAAACATATGGTGGGGAAAATCTAATGGAACATTTGAATTCCTTGATGAAATATAATGTAATAGAGTTTCCAAATTTACGGATGGAAGTTAGATAATGATCCAAAATATTTGATCAATATTTTAATACTATTGTAATATACCATGTTTTGTATGGGTTTAATTTCTCAAATAAATTATAAAATTTCATTTGGTGGATAGGGAAAATATGAAATTTATCTTTGGAATAAAAATCTGAAAATTAGAATTATTAAATAATTTATATTTGAATTTTTATTAAGGCCTCAAAGGTGTCCTAGAAGTTTGAATGATTTTTGGGAGTTACAACCTCCCTAATCCTTCTATGTGGGAGATATAGATAGGGTACACAATTTTTTTAAACTATGTGGCCCCTCAAGAGAAACTTTGTGGCCCTGTAAGGGGATCTAATGGTTTTTTAACTCTTGAATGGTGGGGTGCATGACTATGAAAATCGTTTGCAATTTATCGCAGAGGTGAACCACATGTATAGCATGTGGGTTTACTAACCATGTTCCTAGAACTAGTGGGGTGTGGAGTTGGACAGTATGGAGGGAAGAATTGGTGAATTGTTTTATTAAATGTTCACATAGACCATGCACAGTGTGACTTCTAAGAAGAGGAGTCAACATGGTTGGTACACCGTTTGGAAAACCATGTGGCTCATTATTGGGTTGAGAATTATATTTTTTCCCTTTTAGAATAATTCTTTCCCTCTCATAATTTTACCTCATTCCTCCAATGCAGAGCAGCTACTCGAACCCTCATTTTGGTCTACCCTAGGCTTCTAGGGATAGCTCACATGAGCTCTGATTTAGTCATTGTTGTGTATATTGGAAACATATCGGTATTCTCTCTACTCAACATCCTTTTATTCTTCAATTAACACCCCAAAAGTAATGATAAATCAATACGAGATATTTTTCTATATTTTTTGGGAATTTATCTAATATTTTTAAATCTCCCTTTCTTTATTGAATCATGGATTGTTAATATATGAGTGAATAATAATAACCATGATAGAGGTGGTATATATATTTTCCCATTTTTTACTTGTTAATTTATCACTTTAATGTAACACACCATACATTCCATATATTTCTCTTAAAATAAATATATATCCTATTTTAATTATTTGAACCTTAAACTCAATTCCCACATTGCACCTTGATTTGGTGGGATGTTGTTAACCTCAACCCGAAAAACAACTAAGGTGGGTTCATTCATTTTTCTAATATAAGAACCACTTATTGGGGTATTTGATCTTTCCACTAATTTTTAGAAGCCTTAAGTAAATTAAATGAGTTAATGACTGGATTAAACATGGATATGTTAATGAAATGAATTATTTTTTCTGTCTTGTTATTTATTATGGATGATTAA
The DNA here is from genome assembly GCA_963277665.1 of Viscum album. Classification (NCBI taxonomy): domain Eukaryota; kingdom Viridiplantae; phylum Streptophyta; class Magnoliopsida; order Santalales; family Viscaceae; genus Viscum; species Viscum album. Next base: position 954,293,919 of record OY728167.1, read on the forward strand.
AATTTTTTCTATGGATACTAACTTATCCCTTGACTATTATATTAATTTATTAATTTTTTTTTATTATGGTATAGAATCGTTATTTATTACAGTATGGAACTGATGTTTATTAATGCTATGGAAATGATATTTATAATTATATAAAACCAATATTTGTTATGCTATGGAACCAGTGAGGGTGATCAAGGTATGGAACCTATGACTTCTGTATATATATATATATATATATATATATGTATCATTAGATATTAGGACGTCTCCTCTATGGGACCTAGGTTCATGGACCACATAGGTCTACACTGTTGCAAGTTCCATTGGATGAGTTCCTTCATCTCGACGAGGTACCAATGGTTTTAGGCCTTGGAAAATAACCCATGTAGAAAGGATACATTATCTGTATGAGTTGTATGCTGGATAAAATGGTTATATTCAGACATTAATTTCAGAGAGCTTGTTTCTCATCATTATATCCAACTCATAGATACAGTTCTGTTTATAGACTTGTTTTTAGGTTTAATTCATTATTCATATTTACATACTATGCTTGATCCCTGTTCTATTTTTTATACACTTGTTGGATTTGTTATAAATACCATTGGTGTTCACCTACTGAGTATATCTCACACCATGTTTTGGCTGCTTACTGGTACCCGAAAAGACTTCATAAATCCATATAGGTATAAGGGAAACACCCTGTCATGGTTTATTGATTTGTGTGAATCATGGGAGGTTGGTAAAATTATATAATGTTCTCTCTTGTGATGCTAATAGAGATGAACGATGTATCTTTTATTTATTTACGTATATTTCAAACTTTCTATGTATTGTGTATACATGCCTGCATTTTTGTCAGATACTTCCCATGAATGATTACATTTCATTTATTATTAATGATTAGTTCTTGTTATATTCTCCTAACATTATTTATTATTTATTCCAATATATATTACTGATCCAACGGGTATAGTCTCTCAACTATACCTCAATTGTACCCTCACATCTAGTCAGCAACCTATAGAGTATCGGGAGGCCCACTTGAGGCCCATTATAAAATCATCTTGGGGAATCATTCTAAGTAGATTCTAGGTCAAGGTGCTAAAAATGGTATTAGAGGATTTATTTTACCTATGTATTAATTTTGTTAATGGTATACATTAGAATTATAATGTGTTAGCCCTTGGTAAATAGTCAGTGTTTGAGTCCAACCAACCCAAGAGTTGGGGAAATATAATGTTGTTAAGGATGTGATGATTGTTCTATATTATAGTTGATTATTATTTAACATTGATTGATTGTTTTAATTATTCTAGATATTTATTTTTGATTTAATAAATTTACCATTCTCTTGATATAAAAATGTTGTTTTGTTACTTTCATCATTAAAGGAACATAGAAATCATATTCTAGTTCTATTCTATTCCATGTAGGTTGCATAATAAATTTCTTCATGCAAGATGATTTTTTACCTTAATAGGTAATCATTTAGCATTATTACCTATGTATATTGATTATCTTACATTTTCATAATTCTTGCCTGTTTACCATGATGTGTGATTTATCAACATGTTTTCTGTATTCCATGATTAGTTCATTACCTATATTTATTTCCCTCTAATGGAATTCCTGGTTATAATTATAGAATATGAATACTTAAATATATTTTATTTACCAACCTAAATGTTTTTTTCCTATATAATTTGATAGTGTTTTTCTATTTATCTAATCTATTTAGAAATGTTTGAGCCACTTCTACTAATTTCATGAGTTGAAACATTAACGGTTTAAATTAAATGGGTTCTAGATTTGTAATTTATAATGTGTATGGGTACTTTATAAATTGTGAAACAATGACCCATATAGTCAAACCATCTCATATAGAATTTATATATTCTTAAATAAAATGTATCATTATGGTTTAAATTAAATAGGAAAAAATGGTTGATTTTATAAAGTGAACGGGCCTTTATAAATTGGAGAATGGTGACCCATGTAATTGAACCACCACGTATGGAATGATCATCAGAGACCATAGCAAAAAACATGGTTATAGTTAAACAAATCACAATTGAAACATATAAATTATAATACCTTTATTGGTTGGGAATAGTAATTAACCTAACTGGATTATTAATCTTATATATATATTAAATAGAAATAAATGAAGCAAATGATTTCTCATACAAAGGATAGTAAAAATATATAATTTGGGCATGAAATGGCGTATGATTAAATCTATAACAGCACAACTAGACCCATGTAGGTTAGTTGGGGAATATTGCCTATAAAATAAAATAATTAAGAGTGTTTTGAAATATCAATAATATCAACAATTATGGGTTGAATTTATATTGGATTATAATGGTAATTTATATATCTTTTATGCCTTAATTTTGGAATGACTTCCCATATAATTGAACTTCGATAGACATGATGGGATATACATAGGTCACCTTATTCTTTATATTCCTTGAAACTGACCCCATTGAGGATATTTTTATGTTAATTTTATGGTTATTTTAAGTCTCTAAAACCACTTATATGGTGTCGAATATAAAGTTATGATGACATATTACTTGTTTAGTCCACTTAATTGATAAAAGACATGTTATCTTCATTATTGATTTATTATTATTAGCCATCAATTAAATAAAATTAAATTTTTCAACAATTTTTTTATCCACTATATATTTAGAATTAATATTTTTTTAACCAATCCTAGTTATGAAAAATTTATGGGTAGATTAAATGAAGGGTTAGATAAGAAAAAGTTTCAGATATTAACCTAACATAGTATGACATCAGTAAAAAAATACATAGTATAGTTGGTATTATAAAATGGTAATTGAAGTCCCTTTTATATTAGATACTTAAAATGTTATAATGAATTTGCAGCAGTCAAATTACTTAAAATAAAAATATATATATATGTTATATCTTTAACCCTCTTATAGGGGTTATTTTTAAAATTTAATGGGTGGGAAAGTGATTGTTTCCCATGGGGTTTAGTTAACTTATAACTTTTTGTTTCTTAAACCAAAAGATAGGTGGCAGAGCCTTGTGATCATTTAATGTGAAACTTTTGTAAATGTAGATGACTTTTTTTGAAAGAGGGGTTAGACCATTGGGATATAACCCTGAGAACCATAAATCATTGAAAAATGTTTGTGAATAGTTTTAGACATGAGGTTTTGTTTTTGGTCTAGTTTTTTTGAGTATGACTCTAGATAATGAATAAAAACTCATCTGTAGATGATCTCTTATATATTAAGTTTAACATAAAGGGGGTATTACTATATGAAAATACAACTTAGTTTTATCACTTTATTAATTACATTAGCGTATTAAAATTTCAATGATCATTCCCCAGTTCAAGTTCTTAGTAATAATTATGTCTTGGTAACCCGATGTTTGGTAGGTGATTTTATTATACCAATGATGATAAATTCTTACCTGTATAGGTCGATAATTACTTACATGTTTCAGACTATCTTATTCTAAAATCATGTCTATATACCTGTTAGAATATATTTAATAAATAACATTAAGAGGGATACATATCTCATGTGACAAACCTTAAGGCTAGGTGGGAAACATAAGAACCCTTAAGTATGATTTAGACCCTAGTATGTCAATAATTTTGTTATATTAAAGATAACCTATGGAAGAGGACTGTCTTAGGACACATTTTCTTTTTTATAGTAATATTTATTTTATATTCATTTCTAGACTAATGTGTCATAGGTTCTGGAGTATTTCAAATCAAGATTTGTGATGTCCTATATATTTAAAAGCACTATATTTGATTGTTTTTTGTAACATGTTTTTATGGATATGACTATTCTTATGACTATCCAAATTGACTAGTGGTGCTTGCGCAATTGATGTGTTCTTCTTGGAAACAACACTGTATGGTGGGTGGTCATTCGATAAATCATTTTATAGATATGATTCTTGATATTGAAGAGGAATTATAAGGTAAATTATTATTAAGGAAAATTTGGGTCCCATACTGCACAATCAATTTTCCTTTTTATGGATGACTTGTGGTAGCATAAGTCAGGAATCAAACTAGTTTGTATGAGATAATATGACCACTATTAATGATAAGTTTAGTTCTCACATTCCATACGCAGTGAGTATTTAAATTTGAATGGTTGTTTCAAATGTGATAGTTGTGGGAATGAATACCGAGAGCATTTCATAAATTTAGATATTCTTCTTGGGATTAAGTCTAATTTTGAGTAGAAATTAGGGGAAGTGTGATAGTTTATCCCTAAATTCACCTAGGTATACATTGTTTGGAGACATAATGATAGTCATTGATAAAGAAGATGTGGCATATTAGATGTGAGTGTGGCTTAGGTGAGCTATAAAAACATGATGATAAAATCTCAGTGTACTCCAAAATTAGAGGTGATTATGTACCATATCTTAACATCACACTCAGTAAACTAAGAGAGAACCATCTATATATTGAGTTACCTACTTAATTATCTATTATGGTATGATAAAAGGTCTCCTTAAGAGTTTTATTGATGGAGCAGTTCGAAGAAATCCAAGTGGTCCATAGTAAACTATTGACAGTTTAGGGCTGGTGACCCTTGTTACAATTTACAAATCATTATTTTACATGGTAAATTTTCTCAATAAGTGGGAATTATTCATGGATGATGTTTATGATAACATTCATGATGAGCGAGTTCTTATCCATTCCAGTTAATTTTACATGATGGAAAGGTATTGCACTGAGGAAATGAGTTTTTGTTTCATTTAAGCGATGAATAGGATTTCATAAAGGTGGTGAGTGTGACATAAGTTATTTTTGGGAAACCCTCAGGTGAGAAAGGTCCTAAAAATTTGGGATTGGCCTTCAAAAAAATCATCTTTTAATTTCTACGCTGTTAAATAAATGAAACAATGTATGAATCGAATCCTTGATAAATTGAAGTTACAAGTTCAATTATGGATTTGAGTGAAATATAGATGTGGTTTATATATCCAATGTAGATTTTGATGATCCATGTATTCTAGATCAAAATTAGTGTCTTGTTGGTGATTAGGAATAATATTATATTTATCAATAGATGGTTATACCAGGAGAAGTCAATATTACATGGTTATGGACTTTGATGAGAATTCTCAAAAAAACAATAGTATACCCCAAACTAAGGGTATAATAATATAGTTTTGGTGATGCGTTGGACTTGTGTTTTGTTTCATGGAAGAGTGTGGTCAGGTGAAGAAATGTGTGATAATGTTTTTGTTGCAGACAAGTGAAGTATAATAGTGGACCATATATTTTCAAGGAATAAAATACTTACTAGTTAATGTGTAGATAATTACTACTCAAACATTTGATTGAATTGAAAAACTGAATAATTATATTTATGAATAATATGATAATCAATCTAGGTGTGTTAATAGGATACCGAGGACGTGATTAAATGAGAAAATTATGATGGTGGAAATACCGTGACTCATAGTTGTCCATGATAAATTATAGAACATATGGTAGGTAATTCCATTGGTAGGTTTATAGATGGACATGATGATGTGATCATGTATTGGGAATGACAACCCCATGTAGGCTCCATCTTAATGTTTCTATAGTAGTTTTTATTTTTGGATTATGTTTTTGTGGCATTAGTACCACATGATTAATATGATTCATAGAGGTGTGTTGGTAATTTAAAAATTTAATGCGACCATTTGAATGAAAATTCAAAAACCAAATAATTTGGGTGATGTTTTCATTATTTCCATGACTTCTCTAGGATAATAATTTCTATATTGGGGATGCTGTGGCATCCCATTTTTTGAAAATGTGGAATTTCATGAAGAAATTTGATTTTTTCCTTTAGTGGATGGTCCAAATATTATATATAAATTTTTAGAGTAAATATTATTAATAGAGTTCATAAATATGTTTTTTTAATGAGGTTTAAGGACCAAAAGGTGTTCAAGTAGTTTGGATGCGATTTGTGAGTTTCCGGTTTCATAAACATGCTTATTATGATAAACAACCACGAGGAACAATTTGTTTAAACTATATGGCCCCTCTGGAGAAACTGTGTAACCCTATAAGTGGTGTCACAAAATTTTTTAATCCATGAATGGTGGGGGGCATGACTATATGGGACCAATCAAGTTTAATGTAGCTATGAAGCACGTAGATGTCACATGTTTTGTCTAACTATGTGCCTATCCCAAGTTGGGTGTAGAGTTGAATAATGCCAAGGGAATAGTTGGGACACTATTTTTTTAACCATGTACACATACCGTGTGGGGTGTGAATCATGGACATAGGAGGCCACAAAATTAGCACACTGTTTGGAATACCATGTGCGAATATCATATTGCTCATTAATTCTATAAAATTATAGATTTCCCGATCCACTTTATTTCTTTCCATATCTTCTTTTTACCTCATTCCACCAATTCATATCATCTACTAGAACCCTCTTTTTGGGATCTTTATGGATTCCTTGTATTATCTCCATATGAGCTACAAATATGGTCCCGAAATGTGCATTAGAACCGTATTAGTAATATCTAAACTACACCGCATTCTATTCTTTAAATATCTCTCCACATAGAATATTAAATATGCGTGAGGTCATTTTCCTTATTTTTAATGTGTTGGCATAATTTTATAGTTTAACCCATTATATTTCAATTTAATACCTAGTAGTGTATAGGTCAAGGGTCGTAATAATGATATAGATGGTCTATGCCCATTCCCTATTGTGTTTCCCTTATTAATTTATAATCATTGTACCACACACCATCCTTTCTGAATGCTTCTACTAAAATCAATAAATTCCATAAATTAATTATTTGAACCTTAAATTAGATGCCCACATAACACCTTTACATGGATAGTGGATTTCAACCTCATCCTAAAAAACCTCAAAGTTGGGTTCATTCATCATCCTAAAATGAGAACCACCCCTTTGGGTGTGTGATAATTCCACCTAGACGTGGAATCCATTTGTAAATTAAATGTGTTAATTAATGGATATAATATTTATAGGTTACTGAAATGAATATTTTCTTATCTCATGACTGGGTATTTATGATTAAATTTTGGTGAGTAAATTAACTTATCACTTTAATATTATATTAATTTATTAATTTTTATTATTACATTATGGAACTGATATTTAGTATGGTAAGGCACTGATGTTTATTAATGTAATGGAACCGATCTTTTTTATTGTATGGCATAGATCTTGTTTATGGTTTGTAACTAATGAGGGGGATCAAGATATGACATATTTAAACTCTATATACTCATATATATTCATATATAAGGATTCATCTTCCATGGGCCATGTGTTCTAATCCCATGTAGCTCAATATAATTCCAACCTCCCTTGTACAAGTTCCTTAGTCTTTAGAAGGCCACCTTGGTCTTAAACCACAGGTCCTGGCCCATTTGTGTTTGATAATTTATATGCATGTTGTGTATTATGTTGTATGTGGTTACTTTCATATTTTATTTTCATATATCTATATGATCATTACTATATCTTTCTCATATTTATATCCCTATTTATGGAATTTTTTCAATATGTTGTTCCTTATTAAGATTTATCTATTATACCTTAACATAATTATAGTTTTTGTACACTTTCTCACTTTATTATAGAAACCATTGGTGGTATAATACTAAGAATATATTACTCCCAGTTTAGGCCTCTAATTGATACCTAGACCTACCTTCGAGATACATGCAGGGATAAGGGAAATCACTCATCCATGGATGCTTGATTTTTGTGTATCATAGAAGCATGGGAGAACAAGATTTATTTTTTTATCTTGATGATAATGAAGATTAACGATGTTCCTTGTAATTATTTACATTATTTTTATACATTCCATGTAATGTGTATAATATATATATATGTCAAAGGAAGTTCTGGCGTGATTATATTACATTAATTATTGATGATCAGTCATTTTTATAGTCCACTTACTTTAATTATTGTTTCTTATTTTTTATCTATTACGTATCCAGAGGGTATATTCTCCCCAATGTACCTCCATTCTACCCATTCTACTATTCTTCACCCAATGGCATATAAGAAGGAACTCTTGAGGCCTAGTGGAAAACTGGCTCAAGGCACTATTCGAAGTGGATTCTAAGCTGGGGCCCCACAATTACTAGGTATCCTAGAGATTGTTCCATGGTTTAAAGAATATTTTTAAATTATTAGACTTAAAAATATAGGGGTGATAATAGAAAAATAGAAACATGTAGGTGATTACATAACTTAAAAATGATACCACACACACTACCATGTTTAGTAATGGTGTTACAAATTCTAAAGAGAAAGAGGTATTTAAAAAAATACTAAGGCCAAACGTAAGGGACCAATCAAGGCAAATGATATGGATCATAATCATGACAGTATTTAAGAACAATAGTGTATATCAAATAATATAAAATCCCAAAGATCTAATTATGTAGAAATAATTTTTTATCCAAGGAGAATTCATTTTTAAGAAAGGCATTGTAACTAATGAGTCTATGGATTCAAATATTATGAATCCTATTATAGTTTCTTAATTCCTTGATTAAAGAGAGGTATTTTATTATATAGGTTTAAATATATAAATCTAAAATTCTAGTGAATTTAATTTTAAACATTTAAGGTATACGTGTAAAATTACATTGATAATCTTGAGGAGCCTTTGTGGGTGATTTCATCAACATGGACACACAAGAAAAAAATGTCCTATAATTTTACCATAGTTATTGAAGTAGAAAGAAGATTCCAAATCCTTTTAATGGAGTATTAAACATGAAAATTAATTGGTCTTTATAGTTGTGTACAATGTATTTCATAGATATAAACCATGGATCCTTGATAGTGGGTTCTCATCACTCATCACTATATTAAAATACATCAATGATTATAATATAGTAGCTATCATTTTAATGAATGATGGATCACTCAATTTTCAAGGAGTCAGTTACACATAGGTTGGTAAGATGAAATTCGAAAATATTCTCTCTATTCATGTGTTATGGAACGATATTCTTATTTTTTGAAATTTTTTTATAATTATAGTGAGGTGATAGTTTAAAATAATGAATGTTTCATAATGTGTAATAAGGATGAAATTATTATAATTAAGGGATACAAAAAATGATGACTTTTTCAAAATTTATCAAGATCAAAATTCTTGTTTTATAGGAAAAAATAAAGAATAGTATATTTGTAATAGTAGAATTTGTTATTTGAGGGATAATAGTACTTCTAGTATTATCAAGAATTAATCTATAATAAATCAATAAAAGCTACAATATGAGATATATAACACATGTGTCACATAAACTAAGGGAAAATAGTGAACAATAGTTAAAAATTGGTGGAAATAAAAATTAATAAACATCGTGTGTTAGTATAATCATATGTGTATAGAATAAAGAGAATGAAGACAAATAATAGTGATAATTATATATTGTATTTCGTTAATGATTTTACACATATGAATTTTTCAATTTTTTTATTTAATGAAATTCCATTGAGAGATTTATACAATGTAAAAGGATTGCTAGAAATAAATCAAGGTATGTTATTATAGGGTTCTAATTTAATAATGGATATGAATATAAGAATGAATATTTTGATATATATATTTATAATATTGGGATATAAAATGATTTCAGTAGTCTATAAACACCCTACAAAAATAGATCTGTGGAATGGAAGAATCAAATATTGTTGTAAATGGGTTGAATAATGAAATTGAAGTAGGAATATTTGAATTTTTTTTAAGATAAGCGACGAATTTGGTTGTATATAATATGAAATGATTTGTATTTTGAACCCATTAGGTCAATACACTATATTAATTTCGGCCAATAAAGAAGTATTGATTGAATATTTTTAAGCTTGTTGGTATCCCTTACTTTATCATGATTAAAGGAAAACATTTGAGAATGATCTATGCGATATGTGAGTTTGGAATATTTTTTGGGTATACAAATAGTTTAATATTTTATTGGTGATAGAACATGGATATAATAAATATTTTTTATAATAATGAAATGATTGTGTAATTATATAAATCATCTGCAGAAGCACTATTCCCTATTGGTGATATTAAAGATGTTGAAGGTGATGGATATGAGGAGAGTAATCAAGATGAATTAAAATATTTTCAAAATCTTGATGATTATTTTAAAAATTATAGAATAGTGTATTTTCTGAAATAAAGAGGTTCTAAGTTTCAAAGATAAGGGAAAAAGATTTAGACTATAAATATTCTTTGAGGTAGTTGAAAGTGTGCAAAAATATAATGAATATTGTTAATTTTTAATCATAATAGATTTCTTACATTAGTTGAACAAAAGGGTATTTATGATTCCATATAAAATGAAAATGAATTACTACAATGGAAGAAGATCTAAATCATATAATAAAAAGTAAAAACTGGGAATTATTTTCATATAAAATATATTAAAATGTTACATGAAAAAAATGGCTACTTTTGAATATGGTTATTGATAAATGTGAAGTAGAACATAAAAAATAATTTTTTTGTAGTGTATACTCTAAAATTAAAGGTCTTGATTTTTATGAGATGCTTGATTCTATTATTACTCTCCAAAAAACCAAATTAATTCATTAAAATTGTTATCTATGAAACTATATTATTTCAATAAGGTTATAATGTTATATTTATTTAATGTTAAACACGAGGAACATGTTTTCATTGAATAACTAGAAATATATATCCTAGATGGTGATGGTTTTTGAGATTTTAAGAAGAAAATGGCATTGTATGGGATCTAAAAGGATTGTTGAGAATGATATTTGAACATGGAAATAGCTAATAGAGAATTAATTTCTTAAATGGAAAAGTGGATTCAAATATCCCTATCAAGGGATATGACACAATATCACTCATTTTGATTGTTTATATCAATGGAATAATTTTTATTGAAAACTATTAAGGATCTTGTAATGAATTTTATTTCAAAATGAGTATTATTTTGGAGATGTTAATTATTGGTAAGGTAATACTTCTCAAGCATTTTTTTTCACTATTGTAGTATATTTTATTTTGATATTTAAATAAAAATATGCTCATGATTTATGTAAATAGTTTTTAATGGATGAATTAAGAGATATTTCTAATTCTAATCTACTTAGTACTAATTTTCTCCTAGATAAAGAAGGAAATAGTGATAATCAAATAGTATTGTGATGTTTCATTGAAAGTTGATTCTATTTTATGGATTAATTAATAGATAGTGTGTATGTGATTACATATTTTACAATATGAAAATGATAATTAAATCAAATGTATCTTATGGATGAAAAATGTATCATAATATACATCAAAGTACATATTTATTATGACTTTATGTTTGAAAAAGAAATCATTAAATTTTTCTTTTTATATTAACAAAATTTAGGAATGAGATGTTGGAAAAAAAGTTATCTTATGGTGATTATTTCTTCATCATAGGGTCATGTGTTACAAGACTCTTAGTAAAGTATAATTATACTAAATTTTTATCAATATAGGAAAAAATATTATAGAATAAAAAGAAAAAAATCATACAAATAAAGTCATATCTAGAAGTCAATAGGGTTTATTTGTCATTTTTATTGACGATTATGCTGAAAATAATTGTATAATAAAATTATCATATAATTTGGTGAAACGTGAATCATCAAAGAATATTGAAATCAAGTAACATATCATATAGAAGAATCTATATCATGGTGATATTTTATTTGAATGTATTTCAACTAATGAGAGTTTCATGTATATCATGAAAAACCTCTTGTTATGTATTCCGTAAAACAATTTAAAGTGTTTCCGGGGTTCATTATTTTACAAAATCTCTTTAATTTGTTTTATTATTTTCTCTAGTTCTTTCATTTGTATTTATGGAAATAAAGGGATAATACTATATAATTTATTACTTAAAAGGGTAGATAATTTATTTTATTTTATAGATTATCTTTTAGTGGTAGAAGGGTTGTGAAGGCTAATATATAAGGGGGATAATAAGATGTCAGTATATGAATATTGGAAAGGAACATATGTTTTGTTGCCCATATTTCTAAAAAAATATAAAAGGGATATCGGGGATCCCTCTGAGATATTGTAGAAACCTCATGAAGTAAATTTTAAAAGGTAGGATCTATGATTATCTACATTGATACATGTTCAAAATGGTATTGATATTTCACTAATGGATTTAGTTCTCTCACAATCACTTCTATATCCTACAATGAATTCTTTTCATGAAAATTATATAGGATAGAGAGAATGAATTGTTTCTTTTGAAAATCAATTCATGATTTTATGTTTTTTCCATGATATATTTATTATAAGAACTATCAAGGGTTTTTTTTATGCTCTTTAGAGTTTAAAAAAGACCCATCATGTACAAAATAAGTGATATTATACTACCGACGAAAAAAATGTCATGGATGGTGATTTTATGATGAAACAAGAATGAGTTAATCTCGTGTACCAGTGAATATATATTATGTGAGGTGAAATATATCTTAAATGATTTTTTGAAAATATTTCATAGAAATGAATTAATCTAACATGAGAAAAAATCATACAAAAATATAAGTATTTACTCTTTGGTTATGCTGATGGAGGAATGGGATAATCAGACGTGATAATATTTTTTTTGTGTAGCTAATATTATGTGAGGGAAGAGTTAATCTTATGTGCGAAGTATCATTACTGAATTGGATATTTTGTGCCCAGATCCAAAAATTGAGGAATTATAAGAAGTTGACTATACAATGAATTCAAACCTAAGAATATTATGTAATTTCCTAGTTTTATAGTCTTATAGACTTGGATTATGATGATATGGTTCATGATATAATGTTTGGATAAATAACCGAGGTTATGATGAAATATAACAAACTATACATCTATAACCTGGGAGAAAATGTTGTGGTATTTTACTAGTTTTGATACCTTATGAGAACTATTTCATAGTGAATTCTCCACTCTAAAACAAGCTTGAGTGTAAGAGATTAGTGGATTGGTTGTTCTGGAAAATTTGAATATTCAACAGTACAATCTATTTTTCATATATAAAATCTAGTTAAGTAAATTACAAAAGTTATTGAGGAATAAAGGATGTGGTCGGTGAGTGACCAATTCTTGCTATTAACCATTTTCAATGGATAAATACAAAGAACATGACAAAAAAAATCCACAATCTATTCAAGAGGACCTTTCAAATTAAATTTATAATTAATTCAATATAAAATTACCCTAAACCATGAATTCCCTTAATAAAAATAAATTTCTATAATTTTTACATTATCATTAATACTTATAATGTAATGGGGTGAGCTTCAAGTTTTATCCACATGTGATCCTCACTTATTTTAATGATTTTCATTAATTTTTTAGTTCTAATCCAGTAAAGTCAAGTGATTTATTCCATTGTTCATTGATTGTAACACTATTACCTTGTTTACTCTATGTTCTTAAGAGAGTGGAAGGGAGGATATTCCCTCCATGTTTAATAATTTATTTACACCATATTTATTGTGAACAAATAGTCTCACCATAGAAAAGTGACATATTCTTCCATAAATATTTAGTGTTAAACATATACAATTTCACACATGAACTTATAGATATATTTAATATAAGTAATTAGCATTGTCAAATAATAATAATAAAAATAATTTTATTATTATTATATCCCATGAAACATGTTTATTTTAATATGATTTCATAAATGTAAACTAATATTTATTTAAATCACATTAAACAAACAACATTATTTCCTTCTAGAAATTAAATAAATTTATTAATCCTCCAACAAAATTTATCAAACTCGAATAATAATACTCTTTCAAATAAATAATACTCATTCAATAAATAATTACATATTCTATTCACTAATCTTATGAATAAATATTTATTTTCGCGTTCACATAACTAAATAAAAATTTATATTAATCTATTTGAAGAACTTGTGAATAAATTTATATTGATTTAATACCCTATGTACAATAAACAAGAGATAACATCAAACTGATATATTCTAAAATTCAATATCTTATGATTACATATATTTGATAAATTTTACATGAATAATTATTTTTTACTCGGTTAAGAAAAATAATAATAATAATTATTAAATATAATTACCATTTAATGTAAATATGGATACCCTTAGTGTGTGGACCTTTAGGAAACTTTTTGAGTGACATTAGATAATTTTGTATAATGTCCAAGATTAGCATCTGACAACATATCATTGAAACCATTTAGAAATGACATAACTTCTTAATGAATAAACCCATAATATGAATGAAACTATTTAATATAATACCATTTTCCTATCATAATATCATCATGAAGGATACATATTATTTCATCACTTTATATACTTGTTTTATCTTTCATTAACATTTTGAGATGAACTTTTCAATAAATTTTTTTATTATGGATTTTATCTTATAGTTCAAATTTAATAAAATTGGTAGGGATATATTCACCAATAAATAAGAAAGGGAAATATCATATCTTACGATATTGAATTAATTCAGTATGACTTATGATGATCCTAATGTATTTTACCTCACTCTGAGCATATGAACTCGTAGTTTTTATCAATACATCAAATTAAATGATTCATGACGCACATTGATGATTATATAATGTCTATTGACAAAGAAACGCATTTTTCAAGAGGAATGTTCAATGAAACATAAATATATAGAATTAAAATGGGAGATCATATTCTCATGACCTCCCTTGTTAGTGATCACAAAGGGAGAACACCATGAGAAGAAGTCTCAATCTTTTATGATCACCCAATACTTGATTTTAAAACATCATATGTTTCCAGTCATACAAATAATTTTAAGATAATTGAATTTTTATATATGACAAAATTTTAAAAAAAATTATAGGTTCTCATTATAGAGGTGAATTCATATAATATTTTAACGTAAAAAATACTCCAAGTACATTATAAAATAATTTTATATATAATTAAAATAATCATGTGATAAGACATTTATTATTTTCTTGGTAATAAAAAATATAACATCATTTTTTAGGGGATAACTCCACCAAGATCCCACCATCACTAGAGACAACTACTGGCATATTTGGCCCACTATCTGTCACATGATTATCATGGTTATTCTAAGATATGGATTTAGACAATGATGTTTCCACAACATCCTAAGTGGCTACTATAATTTTTGATACTTCTCAAATTTGGGAAAAATATCTCAAGTGGTGATAAAAAATCATTTTATTCTTTTTTCATGTGAGATAAGATCCTTGGATTAACCAATATTTTTCGTTATCATATACCGAGTTCTAAATAATTTATATCTTGGTATAATACCAAGATCTCAAATGATGTTGGGTACCCACAACACTTTTATTACCCTCATCTAAATAAATGATATACTCGATCACTACTATAGAATTAGTGAATACTATATGATTAAAACTCTTCCAACTCATAAGTCCTCTATAAAGGAAAAACACACATATCAATTTTCATTTCGCATCATTATTATATTCCATGAAACTAAAATATATGTTTCCTTTCAGAACTTGTAACAACCTGAGATTTTATGCGAATTATTATTTTCAATTTCATTTATGTATTGTGTTGTACGCTCACCAAAATTAGCTTGCACTATACGCAACACCGTATTAGCTTGCAGTATACGCAACACTATTCTTGGCTCTTGTTACACACAATTTCAAGTTCGTTTTGTGGAAATTATTTTACGCAACATTAAGTAAAGATTATGTTTAATGTATAAATAAAATATGTTTTGATTATGTTATACGCAACACCAAATAGAGCTTTCACTACATGCATCCCTGACTTGGATTGCATTACATGTAGTCAAGACCGTCCTCGATAGCGTGTGTAGTAGGCAATATCGAGTTTCACTAGACGGTATATTATTATAATATTATTATGAACTAGCCATTATGAATAGTAATACCCAGTTTTTGAAAATTTATAAATTTTATTTTTCCAAATGGACTTCATTTTTGGATTCAAAATATCGAAATTATCCTAGGGTAAATTTTTGGTAGTTTTCTGAAAACTTTCAATTTTTGATGAATAGTGAAAACACTGGGTTACTATTTAAAAACCGACTTTCTATATAAATAATTATTTATTTTATTTAAATTTATTTTAGGTAAAAATTGATACATAAAACCTATATAATTTCAATGTAATTCATTGGAGTCATTTTATAATAATTTTAGACATATAAAAAGTTTATTGAACTTTTCACCGTCTTTTACCCATCTCCTAGGAGAGTTTGAAAATTTACATAAAACCTAATTTTACCACTTTTGTGAGTTGAATTTCAAAACTACAAGAGACACTGTTAATATCAAGGAGTAAAATATGGTTCAATAAGACAAAAAATAATTTTTTGTGAATAGTAACTTTTACTTTCTTCTACCACGGTTAAAAGTAAATAGGGTAATTAAGGGTAAAAATGATATTATTATTACCCTAACACATGTCCTAATTCTATTGGATAAGTGTAGTTCGAACAAAAAAAACCTTAGTAATAAAATATTACCCTTTAGTTCCACTTGGATTAGATTAGGACATTTATTATTATTTTATTTAAAGAAGACTTAAAATAGTTAAAATCAAATTTTAATAAATAAAACATTTTTAATATAGGGTTATACATAAGATAAATTCGACTATAAATATTCATTAGAAATATAAAGAAATTTCCTAAATAATGGTATTTTATTTATAATTTTTAGACATTAAATAATATAATTTATTTATTACACAATGATGATGCAGTAATTACCTTATTAATGAAATATTAACATAATTGATGTTATAAATACCCAAATAAATGTAATTTTAGACTTTTTATGAATTCCAATAATTTTATAAGTTAATATAAAATGTTAGTATTGATTTAATTATGTTTTTTTAGAACTAATAATGATATTATGATTTGAAAAAAATCAAGTACCAAATAGTGTCAAAATTGACATAGAATAGATTTTAAAACAAATATTATATTATTAATTGTTATTTTATTTTTAAAGATCTAAGGTTCGGCCAAATGACTTATATAAGGATATATATATTAATAATTAACCACTTGGGAATCGTTTGTCTTGTTATAGTAAGTTTATTAACCATATTGTGTAAGAAAACAAGAAGACACTGTAAAAGTTAAATTATTTAACTTAGAGTCAAATCTAAATGATAAAGATAAAATAGAAACCTAAACTTGTCTAAAATCTATTGGTTGAGAGGATTTATACCCATCCCCACCTTATCTTTTAAATAAATCAATTTTGAGCTATTAAAAACCTAATATGACTTTTTTATAAAATAATATTTTTTGTTTTCCTAAGGTGCCCCTCTCGTCCCTTATAAAAGGGCACCACTTCCCTCCTCTCTTCACACCCTTTTGAGCCTTGAAGCTCGGACAAACCCTAAAAATCACTCTTCCTAACCATTCTAGTTATATCATAGAGGTTCTGTTCTTCTCAAAAGACCAACTCTAGTGCCCTAATAAGAATTTTAAAGGAGGTGCGTCGAAGAAGAGGTAATCTCTTCTACCAATTATTTCAAGTTTTATTTCTTCTTCAACTTCTTCTTATTTAGTTGTTTCATTATAAATTAATAACAATAGTATCACTAATATACTGATATATTATTATAAATATTAAACAACCCCATTTAACCTTCTATCCATCCTTCAGAAAATGAAATCACCGCGCTTGCGTACGTACGGAATACCGTCTCCACGCCATGGTGCAATCTGTTTTTCCACCACCACCTTAATTAGATGGGTATAATGGTGAAAAGAAAAACTATATATAATTATTAAAACATCATACTGATTCTAAGATATTATATCATCCACTAAAATTCAATTCAATAAATATGGGAATGATATCATCGCTCGTGCGTACGTACAGATTACCGTCTCCACGACTCGATGTGATTTATTTTCCATGTTAACAATTCAAGAATAATTATAATGTATATATAATAAGTAATCATGAAATATTTTACATAATTATGCTACTAGATTTATGTATATATATATGTATGTCATCTACTTAATTCCATTCAATTCAATAAGGAAACGAAAAACAACGTTCATGCATACGTACGACCTACCGTCTCCATGAACGGTGTATTTATTTATATTTATCGATCTATTATATATATGTATATTATGAATATATATTATATTTAAATCGTGTTTTATATTCTGGAATTAATTAATCATTATCTATGTAATCATATTAATAATTACAAGTCAAAACACAGACGATAAATGAAATGATTTTACCCAAAACGCTGCTTTAACATGGAATTGACAAATGAACGGATATTATAAAGTCATAAGTGAATCATATATAATATCATAAAAATTATTATAGTTCTGTTAAAAGTTAATAATATGTTTAAATCCACTATACAGGGGTCTCAGACACATATGGAAGAAATTATACATAAGGTAAGGGATAATTATTCCAATCTCATTCTTATCCGAGATTATTTATTCGTAAGTATTTACTGGGGTTATGTTTATTATCCATGTCCACATGTTATCATAATGTTTTCATAAAATGTTTACTTTGTTTCCCTGTATGCTTAAATAAATTTTTACCTTTTTTTACTTTTACCACATCGTATGGAAGGAATCTTTCTTTTGTTTACCATATGAGGTACTTTTTGACTTTTCCAACAGAAGTACGAGGATAATGTTTTTTTGAACTTATACGGAATGAATGGATTTTTACAGTTTTATAACGCCTTATTTTCATGAATCTTACTCTACAAAATTTGATGACTATTTTCAATAAAATCCCTTTCCTTTAAAATTTCATGGTATTTTTTGAAAATAAAATGATTTAGAAGAAGAAAGAATCTTTTCCTAAAGAATTCATTTAAAGTGTTTTATCAAAACCATTTTCCATATAAGATGGAATTATTTCATATTTGTATGTTTCATGTATAATTTCAGTATGATTTACATGGCTTCACTTTTCTTATGATTTAATTATATCCATTTTGTTTTTTATGGATTATGTAATGATGGGATGATGTTTATGATACCCTTTTTATACTTTGGGTAATGATGAATGATTTATGTTCATGTTGTGGCACAAGTAAGATTGATTTCATTATGAGATGGGTGGGACCTATATCTCCCTATAATGCATTGGGTAAAGATTGATTTCTTATGAGATATACATGGCTGGAACGGTAATTTAATCCAGTTCAGTGTTACAGGACTGAAATAAGGAGTGAACTCGATTCAGAAAGGAACTTTGTCCACTAAGATGGTTATGGCAGCAATGCTTTGGATACTATGGAAATCATATCATGTGCTTAATGTTTTTACACAATTACAAGTTTTATTTACAATCTATTTTATCATGATTGATGTTCCATTATAATCTATGCCTTACATACTGCCATGTTTTATATCATTGCTCAATATTTTGAGGTTTAAACATTATGTTCATGTTTTTATGTTCAAATTTATATGGTTTGTTTTATTTTCCCCATGCTTACCCTTACTAAGCATTTGAGATCACCCTTTATATGTTTTCTTTTCCCCAGGATCTAAAGAAAGGTTTTAGGTAAGAAAATAAAAGGGGAAGATCTTTATGGGAGGTGTTGAAGATCTTTCACCACAATTAGAAGATTATGTTCCGAGTTTCCAAAGACACTAAACTATTATGGTCCTTGTGTGTTTGTTTTAGTTATGTATTAAGTATTCCGAAAAAGTAAAGTAATGTCTATGTATGTCAAGATTTGGGTCTCTACAGTTGGTATCAGAGGAAAGGTTTATGCAAACTTTGGAAACTAGGATTCGATAACTTTAGTGAGATCTCTAGAGATATTTCTAAGGTATGTCTAGGGATGTCCCTAAGGTTAAGTATAAGTATATGTTATAGTCCTAGAATTACGGTAACGATATTTGAATTAAACCTAATATGTTCGATATTGATGTTACTCCCCCTTGATTATGATTTTGGCCTCTCACACTATTCTTTTTGGTTTTTAGAAAGTGGATGGAAATAGGAAGATTCATGATAATGGAGGATATGATGGAAAATAGAATGATATTATTCATGATAATCCAAATGAAATTTGATCTGGAAGTCCATATATCGTTTTTATGCCTAATCAAAAATCTCATAATATGATCAATAATCTCAACTTTGGTAAGTTTTTTGACTCAACTTATAAGAGAAAGAGGGAGTTTAATGATGATCATAGAGGAAATAATGTTCAATTTCCCTCATGTAAATCATGTGGGAAGAGGCATCAGGGAGAATGTTTCAAAGGAATTGGGAGATTCTTTGGGTGTGGAAAAGAAGGACACAAAGCTAGTAATTGAAAGGAAAAGGTTCAGTTAACACCATGGACAAGGATAATGGAATTTATAAGACATCAACAACGGTTAAGTGTTTTAAATTTGGAATGTACGAGCATTATGCAAACCAATTCCTTAAGGGAAAATCTCATAAAGAGAATCATCATGGTCATATGGGTTGTATTTATGTGGATGATGATGAAGATACTACAAATGATATATGATATGGAAGAAATGATAAAGCTCAGCCAGTGGTTTAAGAAGGTAGTGTAATGATTGTATGTTTATCAAGAATAATGTATGATACTATGGAATAAAGAAAAATCTAAGGATTGTTACACTGTTGCCTTTGCTTGATTTTTGAAAGTGTATGTTGAATGGTATCAATAACAATGAAAGGTTATTCAAATATTTTTGGAAGGCACCTAATATGCGCATAAATAAGGGATAAATAGATAATGAAATGTTTGATAGTATTAATGAGATCATGACTAATATAAGGAAAAAGTGATATTATGGTTTGAGTATATAGAATTTTTAGGAGTTTGGTATATGTAAAGAGTTACCTTTTGACATCATTCATGTTTTCACTATGGTTCAAGAGAATACATGATTAAGGCATTCACATGTTTGGAATGTGACCAACAAGATTTATCGTATGATATATGAGGGATAAGTGATTGTATTCACATGCTCGGTAGATGACATTTCTAGTAATTGTTTTCTTTATACTATGATCTTGGACAGAAGTATTTTGGATAAGCCTAAATATTGGAATGAATTAAGTTAGACATAATATAGTATTGTTTAAGGCTAGAATTTTTTTCTATTTTATTGCAGGAATGTTATTATAATGTAGTTTTAGAAAAAGGGATAGCCTATAAGACGAGCGACAACCCGTCGCGTCGGACAAGGCTGTGGGAATCGAACCCACAACCGAAGTGTGACAGGACTTTATTTCCTACCACTGGCCTATAGGAAGTCCCTGGTTAGTAGAAACTACTTTTATTAAGCAGTACGATAGATGAACTATAAGTCTATTTTTGGAATCATATACGATTAACCTCACCATAGACGGACTTATGTATATTTGATAACTTTTGCTAACCTTTTGTTTGAGACATATTAAATGACCCATCATTCTATCACATGATCTGCTAACACTTCACAAATGACAAATTCAACTTTATTTCTTTAAGATATGAGGTGGAAATTGTTTAAGGCACAAACAACGGTGAGATTATACCGAAATAAAGTAAGTATTTCTTATATTTCAAAATTTTCAACTTTAGGAATATGATCTTGAAAAACAAAAATGTTTTCCTAGTGCCCTTATATCCGATGAATCAGATGGTACCTTAGATCATCACAAATTTATGGCTTTGTGATTATTGGCTTTTTCATAGCCATGTTCTCTACCACTCTCCATCAGAACATGATGGTTAGATTTTTCTTACATATCCATATTTTCACCTATGTTCTCCTATGTGGAAACCTAGTGATTAGTTAATTTGGGCAACCATTACGTTTCATAATTTAGTTTTTAAAGTTCAGTTTTGGTATTCATTTTTATGATGTGGGTTTCTATGAAAGAAACTTTCAAGTAGTAAACCATTTATAACTCGGACGAATTTCGAGGGCGAAATTCATTTTAAGGGGGGTAGAATGTAACAACCCGATATTTTATGAGAATTATTCTTTTTAATTTCATTGAGGTCTTGTGTTGTAAGCTACACCAAAATTATCTTTCACTATAAGCAACACCGTATTAGCTTGCAGTATACACAACACTATTCTTGGCTCTTGTTACACAAAATTTAAAGTTTGTTTTTTGGATATTATTTTACGCAACATTAAGTATAGATTTTGTTTAATGTATAAATGGAATATGTTTTGATTATGTTATACGCAACACCTAACAAGTATTTCACTACATGAATCCCTAACTTGGCTTGTATTACACGCAATCAAGACCTTCCTCGATAGCGTGTGTAGTACGCAATATCGAGTTTCACTAAGCGATATATTATTATAATATTATTATGAACTATCCGTTATAAATAGTAATACCCACTTTTTGAAATTTTATAATTTTATTTTTCAAAATGTAATTCATTTTTTGATTCAGAATATCGAAATTATCTTAGGTTGAATTTTTGGTAGTTTTCTGAAAACTTTCAATTTTTGATGAATAGTGAAAACACTGGGTTACTATGTAAAAAATGAATTTTTATATAAATAATTATTTATTTTATTTAAATTTTTTTAGGTAAAAATTTATACATAAAACCTATATAATTTCAATGTAATTCATTGGAGTCATTTTATAATAATTTTAGACATAAAAATTTTATTGAACTTTTCACCGTCTTTTACCCACCTCCTAGGAGAGTTTGAAAATTTACCTAAAACTTAATTTTACCACTTCTGGGAGTTGAATTTCGAAACTAAAAGAGACACGGTTAATATCAAAGAGTAACATATGGTTAAATAAGATAAAAATAATTTTTGGTGAATAGTAACTTTTTACTTTTATTTACCACGGTTAAAAGTAAATAGGGTAATTAAGGGTAAAAATGATATTATTATTACCCAAACACAAGACATAATTCTATTTTATAAGTGTATTTAGACAAAAAACAACCTTAGAGATAAAATATTACCCTTTAGGTCCACTTGGATTAGATTAGGACATTTATTATTATTTTATTTAAAGAAGAATTAAAATAGTTAAAATCAATGTTTAATAACTAAAATATTTTTAATATAAGGTTATACATAAGATAAATTCATGTATATATATTAATTAGAAATATAAATATATTTCCTACATAATGGTATTTTATTTATAATTTTTAAACATTAAATAATTTAATTTCATTATGACACAATGATGAGGCAGTAATTACCTTATTAATGAAATATTAACATAATCGATGTTATAAATACCCAAATAAATTAAATTTTAGACTTTTTATGAATTAAATTAATTTTATAGATTAATATGACATGTTAGTATTGATTTAATTAACTTTTTTAGAACTAATCATGCGGTTATAATTTTTAAAAAAATCAAATACTAAATAGTGTCAAAATTGACATAAAATAGTTTTTAAAACAAATATTATATTATTAATTGTTATTTTATTCCTAAAAAAATAAGGTTCGGAAAAATGACTTATATAACTATATATATATTAATAATGAACCACTTGGGGTTTTTTTAATTGTTATAGTAAGATTATTAACCATATAGTGTAAGAAAACAAAAAGGCACTATAAAAGTTAAATTATTTAACTTTGAGTTTAATCTAAATGATAAGGATAAAATAGTAACATAAACTTGTCTAAAATCTATTGGTTGAAATTATTTCTACCCATACCCACCTTATGTTCTAAATAAATTAATTTTGAGCTATTAAAAACCGAATATGACTTTATTATTAAATAATATTTTAAGTTTTCCTAAGGTGCCCCTCTCCTCCCTTATAAAAATGGCACCCCTTCCCTCTTCTATTCCCACCATTTTGATCCTTGAAGCTCGGAAAAACCATGAAAATTACTCTTCTAAACCTCTCTAGTTATATCATAGAGGTTCTGGTCTTCTCAAAATACCAACTCTAGTTCCCTAATAAGAAGTTTAAAGGAGGTGCGTCGAGGAAGAGGTAATCTCTTTTACCGATTCTTTCAAGTTTTCTTTCTTCTTCAACTTCTTCTTATTTAGTTGTTTCATTATAAAGTAATATATTATGTATCACTAATATAATGATATGTTAATATAAATATGAAACAACCCCATTTCACCTTCTATCCATCCTATGCAAAATGAAATCACCGCGCCTGCGTACGTACGGAATACCGTCTCTACGCCGGGGTGTAATCTGTTTTTCCACCATCACCTTACTTGGATGGGTGTAGTGGTGTAAATAATAACTATATATAATTATTATAACATAATACTGATTCTAAGATATTATATCATCCACTACAATTCCATTCAACAAATATGGGAACGATATCATCGCTCGTGCGTATGTACAGATTACCGTCTCCATGGCACGATGAGATTCATTTTCCATGTTAACAATTCAAGAATGATTATAAAGTATATATAATAAGTAATAATGAAATATATGACATAATTATTCTACTGTATTTATGTATATATATATGTATGTCATCCACTTAATTCCATTCAATTCAATAAGGAAACGAAAAACAGTGTTCATGCGTACGTACGAACTACCGTCTCAATGAATGGTGCATTTATTTCCATATATAGATCTACTATATATATGTATATTCTGAATATATATTATATATAAATCATGTTTCATATTCTGGAATTAAGTAATCATGATCTAAGTAATTATATTAATAATTACAAGTCAAAACGCGGAAGATAAATGAAACGATTTTACCCAAAACACTGCTTTAACATGGAATTGAAAAATGAATAGATAATATAAAGTCATAAGTGAATCATATATGATATAATAAATATTATTATAGTTATTTTACTAGTTAAAAATATGTTTAAATTCAATATACAAGATTCTCAGACACATACGGAAGAAATTGGACATAAGGTAAGGGATAATTATTCCAATCTAATTCTTATCCGAGATTGATTATTCGTAAGTATTTACTGGGGTGATGTTTATTTTCCATGTCCATATGTTATCAGAATGTTTTCATAAAATGTTTACTTTTCTTCCCTGTATGTTTAAAGACCTTTTAACCCTTTTTTTACTTTTAGCACATCGTATGGAAGGAATATATCTTTTGTTTACCATACGAGGTACTTTTTGACTTTTCAGACAAAAGTACGAGGAGAATGTTTTTTTAACTTTTATGGAATAAATGGATTTATATGGTTTCATAACGCCTTATTTTCATGAAGATTACTCTACAAGATTTCATGAATATTTTCAACAAAACCCCTTTCCTTTAAAATTGTATAAAATTTTGTGAAAAGAAAATGATTTTGAAGAGGAAAGGATATTTTCCTCAAGAATTAATTTCAAGTGTTTTATCAAAACCATTTTCCATATAAGATGGAATTATTTCATATTTTTATGTTTCAAGTATAATTTCCTTATGATTTACATGGCTTCAATTTTCTTAAGATGAAACGATATCCACTTTTTTGTATGGATTATGTTATGATGGGATGATGTTTATGAAACCCATTTTATACTTTGGGTAATGATGAATTATTTATGTTCATGTTGTGGCGCAAATAAGAATGATTTCATTATGAGATGGGTGGGACCTATATCTCCCTCCAATGCATTGGGTAAAGATTTATATCTTATGAGATAGACATGGCTAGAATGGTAAGTTAATCTGGTTCAGTGTTACAGGACTGAAACGAGGAGTAAACTTGATTCAGAAAAGAACTTTGTCCACTAAGATGGTCTTGGCAGCAACACCTTGCCTACTATGGAAATCATATCATGTGGTTAATGTTTTTCCATAATTACAAGTTTTATTTCCAAGCTATTTTATCATGATTGATGTTCCATTATGATCTATGCCTTACGTACTTCCTTGTTTTATGTCATTGCTCAAGTTTTTTATGTTTAAAAATTATGTTCATGTATTTATGTTCAAATGTATATGGTTTGTTTTATTTTCTCCATGCTTACCCTTACTGAGTATTTGAGCTCACCCTTTATATGTTTTCTTTTCCCCATGATATAAAGAAAGGTTTTAGGTAACAAAACAAAAGGGAAAGATCTTTATGGGAGATGTTGAAGATCTTTCACCACGATTAGAAGATTATTTTCTGAGTTTCCAAAGATGCTAAACTATTATGGTCCTTGTGTGTTTGTTTTTGTTATGTATTAAGTATTCTGCAAAAGTAAATTAATGTCTATGTACGTCAAGCTTTGGGTCGCTACAGAACTAGTTACTTATATCCTCTATAAACTAAGGACTTATCATTTTTATGCCTTGAGTACTTCCAAATAGTCTTTATAGCTAACCAATGTGGATCTCCTTGGTCATTTTGATATATTCCTTCCATGACATTGGTATAAGAAACATAAATACTAGAAAATAATATAAAATAGATGATAGATACCATTAAATAATAATATGTTATTTTTTTTGTTATATCTTTGTCGTATTTTCCCTTTTGATGCATATTCTTGGAGAGATGAATACCACTTGTCATTTATAATAATCATAACTTGGGTTTTTATATATTTAATATTATTAATAACTTATCATGTCATATACCTAGAGTTAGTCAATTATGAATCTTAGATCTACCTTAATGGATCTTGAATAATGAAATGTAGGGTTCTTCACCTAATTATTTAATAAATAATAATTTATTTGAAAACATATTAACTAACATTATGATTGGTATCTATTTTACCATCTATAATATTAAATAATTATATAATATACGGAGATTTATGGAACTCACACTAGAACTTTTTTATACAGATGGATCACATTTATGTTTTATGAAAAAAACTCTCTTAAAAATTCATTTAAGTTAATGTTATTTGATCTTGATTATTTCTTCAACCTTTAAACGTATATCACTATGTTTTACACCGTAATATCATCCTTTGGAGTCACAAAAACTTATGGTTTTATCCTGTAGACATATTCTATGAGGTTTCCATTATGGAACGTGGTCTTAAAATTCATTTTAGAAAGGTTATAGTCACTATATATTGGTATGAAAAGTAAAATTGTAATAGATTTTAGTATAGAGATTGCAGAAAATTTTTATCATAGTATATGACTTGATGTTTCTTAGAAAAATTGGAAACTATAAATACATAATAGGTACTAATCATAACATCCATGTTTATTTTCTTATTAGATAACCATTTCACCCATAGTATTTAAATTAATTAAAGGATCTATAAGTACCAATATTTGGTTTTGTAACATGGAATGAATTAAAAAATTCAGGATTTCATTCCACTACGTGTCTTTTTAGATATGAAATTATTTATTATAAGATAATGGTTTGTTTTTTTAAAATATTAATATTTACCTTCCCCAAAAATAAGAAAACTACTCATCTCTGGTGCTCTAATATAATAATTCTATTTTAAGAGTAACTTATTACAGTAGGTCTTATGAAATTGTTTCTTATGAATACTCTTCTACATCTTATGAATTAACTTAATTAATGTCTAATTTCATTAAATATCTCTTTAATAGTATTTTTACCTTTCATTAGAGGTGGAACGTATAGGAAACATGAACTATTAGGATGTATTTTACAGATAGTATCCTTTAGTTTATTTAGTATAACCTATAAAGATAAAATTTATGAAATGTGATTCCAGTCTTCTAGTAGGATTATTCTCATAAAATTACATGAATATCCACACATTTATATGTAATAAAAAATATTCTTTTATACAACATAAATAATAAATAATTCCATTGTTTTCTTTTTTTTGGAATTAGTTTTATATGTGATGACCCAGACTCTCTTGGTCCTTCCCTTTGCCAAAATCTGGGCCCTAAAGGAGTGGCGTCTCGGTGAGACCGATCGGCGTCACCCGGCCTTGTCAAGTTGTTTCCAATAGCACTCCCTTTTGCGCAAATAGGGTTTTAAACCCTATTTTGACCTGTTTGAGCATGTTTTAAAGACCAGTAACGTGAATAAGAGTTTTAATTAAATACTTAATCAATTCATGAGTCGTCTTAAACCACCCGACCCCTTTTTGTGATGATTGGAGCCGCGTGGTCAACCCACGACCCCCGCGCCTTACGCGGTTTCGCGTTTTCACCTCAACCGTCCTCGACTCTTATAAACTAAGGGTTAGCTGTGGTTTCTCTTTTCTCGATCGTGGCTTTTCGCAAACAGATTCTGGTGCATCAGGCGCATCGTTATCCGTAAAGTTCTGCGCCCGACCTAAACTTCGATCATCTACCAACAAGTAGGGAATTTCTCCTTTGCCTCTCTCTTTTGTGTATCATGCGGGGTGGGAGTGCTTTTGTTTCTCTAGAATTGGATAAACCAGACCTAATTAAAGATAATGAACAAATTCTATAAAGAAAGGAGGGGGGGGGGATGTGATCGTTGATGTTGTCTTATATTTTTTTAATGATGTTTCATTTATGACCATCTTGTTGAGTTGTGCTGGCTTATGACTCCAGAAAATCAAGGCCGTTGGTGGTCGTTGTTTGTGCACTAATGAACCCTGCTGATGTTTTAAATGGATTTTTGTGGTTGTAAACTCCTGTTGTGAAAAGTAATTGGTTAATCACGTATATCCGGATGAATAAATTGAAAGCACCAGGATCAACCCTTCTATGATAACTCCTGGTTAGAACACACAGAATTTGAAATCATGGAGTGTGTTAAGTCATTTAAATCTGAAAATCCATGACTTGTGTTGGTGGTGGTAGTTGGTTGTTTTCCTTTCAGGCTGATTGCTGGATATGTGGGAGGGGATGGGATCCCCTGTTCTTTTATACCCTCGGTGGTTGTGTGAAATTGGGGATGGGATCCCCTGTTGGTATGGATTCGGTGGTTGTGAGTTTTAAGACCGGGTGGATACTTCTTTATATCACAAATTGGGGTGGAATCTTCTATTGTTGAGAACCGGGTGTGGATGTTTTGGTTGATGTTTGACTGTTTACTTTCCTGGACTCATGCCTATGCCTACTAGTTGCCCAATAGTGCTTAAACTCAAACATTAACACTAAACGTAAAATAAGAATGGGACAAATGGGTTTGTTAGCATGAGTCGTGACATGGACTTGAGTGCTGTTGTGATCTGTAGGATGTCTGAAGAAAAACCTAGCTTTGGGTGAGTGCTTTTTACCTATATATATATACTTGTAGCTTTGTGTTTATTATTCGCACCCCACCCAAGTTGAGCACTTAGTGCCGAACACCCCCATTTCATGGGGGAGGGTGTTTTTTCCAACACTATTCTTAGTGGCTGGTTATTATCTCCTTTTCTGCTCCCTTTCCCGGATAGCCCAATTATCTTCGGGCAGGCTGTGATGGACTGAGGTCTATCATTAGCCCAAGAACCTTCGGGCAGGGTAGTGTGGTGGTTGGCCAGGTGTGTGTGGCAGGTGGTTTCCCAAGTGTCTTCGGGATGAGGCCCAGGTGTCTTCGGGCATGACAGTGGATTTTCTCTAGCCCAGGTGTCTTCGGGCATGGTGGTGGTTGTTCTGGCCTAGGTGTTTGTAGGCGTGGTTACATGTGACAGTTGTGGCGCAAGTCTGTGCGGGCGGGATTCGGCAGTGGGGCTGCGTGTGGTTGTGGCCCAGGTGTGTGCTGGTGGGTGTGGCAGTGGGACTGCGGTGAGAATGGCGAGATTGGTCCGATGCGTAGGATGTCTCAATAACTAGTGGGAAAGTGGCATGGGGTACCCAAACATCGATGTGCTCTGATTATATATATTATTTGACTTGCGTTATTTGGGGAGTGTGCCTTGGTGAGGCCTGGGGTGGATAGTTTACCTTGATAGGTGTTTGGTTTACTCTTTTTTTCTCACGGTACTTTAGTACGTTCCCCCACTTGTGCATGAGAGTCTTTGGTTTTCGCTACTGAGTGTACTTGTATGCTCACCCTATGTATATAAAACTGCTTTCAGGTTTCTAGGAGGACTTCGTGGATCACGCAGGACCTTACTAGCTCGGACCTTTGGGGCAGTTGCAGTTGTTGCTTTTCCTCTTTGGTACTTACCTTTGTAGTCACCTTTTGCACTTTGTGGCTTTACTTTTAGAACATGCATGTGGGAATAGTTTATTTTGGCTTTACATTTCTTTTACCTTGGTGTTGTTGAGTTTCATCATCTTATCTCTCGATCTTATTAAACAAAAACAAAAAGGGGTAATTCCTTCCATTTCTGAGAAATTTCTATACCCTTGGTGCTAGTCGCCACTCTGGGACCTATTGAAGGCGGGTCTCGGGGGTCATTATCTCTCCTTCAACTTAAAGAAGGAAGGGCCTGGCAATCTGCTGACCCTTCCCTCCTCTTGGTGAAGGCGGGTCATGACAAAATGGTATCAGAGCTGATGGTTGAGAGATAGGATGGAGTTTGGATTTAGGCATAGTGAGGATTGCATGGGATGGTAAGGAAACAGTGTTGGGTGACCTTGGCGCATGAATTAGGCCAGGGAAGACCGGCTAGGACACTGGATTTTAGGGCCCCCCGTGATCTGATGCAAGGACTCTGGACCTACTAAACGACCAAGTGAGGCCACACTGATTGCAGGTTAGAGACCCTAG
Source organism: Viscum album (assembly GCA_963277665.1). Classification (NCBI taxonomy): domain Eukaryota; kingdom Viridiplantae; phylum Streptophyta; class Magnoliopsida; order Santalales; family Viscaceae; genus Viscum; species Viscum album. Next base: position 954,324,549 of record OY728167.1, read on the forward strand.
GAAAGGTACATGCATCATAATTACTTGTGTTCTTGTGTTTCTGGGATGTCTTGGGAATTAAGAATAAATTAAATTTTAAGAAGTTTTAAGAATGATATTCTGCACTACTTGGTCTTAGGCATTCCTTGTTTACCTTGCAGCTATGGCACCTGGAAGGCGACCACATGTGGTACAGGCGATCGAGGCCCTAGAGACTACTTTGGCTGATCGGCAGAGAGCTGATCGAGAGGAAGAAGACGACCAGTGGAAGAAGACTCTTCGAGCCTTCAATCGACAGGCCCTCGAGAAGTATGAGGGAAGCACCTACGATATGAAGACAGAAGGCTGGCGAGAGGAGCTAGTTATAGCCTTCGGCCTGATTTGGGCCCCGACCGAGTACTAGGTTCCTCTTACCGTTAGCCAGATGCGGGGAGTGGCACGTCAGTGGTGGATGCTTTACCTGGGGGAGAGGATAGAGTCTGAGGTGGATTGGGTGGATTTCGAGAGGGAGTTCCGGGTGGAATTCCTCTCCTTGACAATGAAGGCAGAAAAGAGGCAGGAACTACTCTCCCTCTAGCAGGGGAGTATGTCCATGAGGGAGCTAGGGATCAAGTTCAACGGCCTCCTGTGTTTCTCTCCGGACCTCTTTCCCGACGAGGAGTCTTAGGAAAGACGTTTAGAGGAGGCACTCTGACCCTCCCTCCAGTATGCTGTTACCCCCTTTAACCTGCCGACGTACTTGGAGGTCCAGAAGAAGTCCGAAGTGGTGGCGAGGATGCATGCTCTAGGGGGAGTGTCGTGAGAGGGGATCTAGCTGGGACCATCGAAGGGGAAGGCCGTCAGCACCAGGCCTCCAGCGTCAGGACCGTCCAGGTTCCGACCCGCAGGGAGCATACCGCAGCAGTTTCAGTTTTGATCCCCCGGACGTCGCCCGTTTCCTTCGAGCCTGGGACCGCGGTGCTTCATCTGTGGGAGCCCTGGGCATCTCTGGAGTCAGTGCCCCGACCAGGTGCAGTACAGCAGTGGCAGTCAGCCCCAGCACCCGCCCCAACAGCAGCTTCCAGCCAGACCTTTCCAGTAGCAGCAGCGGGGACAGTGAGCTCCCGCTCCTCCGAGGGTAGACGTAGGAGGAGGCCGACCTCAGGGCGCTCCACAGGGACCTCAACGAGGGTTTGGTCGGGGAGGTGGCCGACAGCCGAGGGGCATGGAAGCTGGGCGTGGACAGTTACACGCCGCAGAGGCATCAGTTCCAGCAGGTCCATAGGTTGTTCGAGGTACGATCAGTCTGTTTAGCACTCTTGCTTATGCTTTGTACGATACCGGAGCTTCACACTCCTTTCTTGCACCCAGTCTAGCCCGTTCCTTGGGTCTAGATGCCGAGAGACTTCCAGTACCCCTAGTGTTGAGCACACCAGTTGGAGGTCAGACCGACTTGTTGTTCATTTGTCGGGGATGTAGACTGATGTTACGGCCACATCAGTCGGTTAGGGTTCTTCTTCTGCTATAGATTCAGCCATACGATGTCATCCTAGGCATCGACTGGCTATTTTCTGTGTGCGCCGTCATCGATTATTTTCATAGAAGGGTGGTGTTCTCAGACTTGGACAACCGGCGTGTTACCTTCACCGGCTAGCAGAGCAGTCCGAAGGGAAACAGGAGAGAGGAACATGTCCTCTCCTTATTGACCGAGCTGAAAGTGGAATCAGTAGATGCTGAAATGGTAGAAGTGCCAGAGATTGTCCGTGAGTTTATGGACATATTTATTGAGGAGGTGATGACTCTACCCCTTCGATGTGATATCGAGTTCGGGATAGACCTGCAGCCCGACGCTCGTCCAATCTCGATGGCTCCTTACCGGATGGAACCTTCGGAGCTACGGGAATTGCGGATATAGATTGACGATCTGATAAAGAGGGGTTATGTTCGACCGAGTGCGTCACTATGGGGTGCTCCAGTCTTGTTTTCAAAGAAGGCAGATGGTGGTCTTAGATTGGGTATAGACTATAGGAGGCTGAATCAGGTAACGATCAAGAATCACTACCCTCTTCCGAGAATAGATGATCTTTTCGACCAGCTGAAGAGGGCAGGATGGTCCTCGAAGATCGACCTGCGGTCTGGGTACCACTAGCTGAGGGTGAAAGGGAGAGACATCCCGAAGACAACGTTCAGGTGCAGGTATGGACACTTCGAGTTCGTAGTCATGCCCTTCGGTGTTACGAACGCCTCGGCTGTGTTCATGGGGCTTATGAAATCCATCTTCCGAGAGTACCTAGATTGGTTCGTGGTTGTGTTCATCGACGACATCCTGGTCTACTCTAGATCAAAGGAGGACCATGCAGAGCACCTGAGGACAATTTTGGAGGTCCTTCGACAGCACCAGCTCTATGGGAAGTTGTCAAAATGAAAGTTCTGGACACGAGAAGTGAACTTCCTCGGGCACGTAGTGTCTGAGCAGGGGGTAGCGGTCGACCCATCAATGGTTGAGGCAATTATTTCTTGGGCAGCACCCAAGAATGTGGTGGAAGTCCGAAGTTTCCTCAGGCTGGTGGGTTACTACCAGAGATTCGTACCCAACTTCTCCCGAGTAGCATCCCCTTTGACGGCTCTGACCAAGAAGGACCAGACTTTCGTATGGAGTGAGCAGTGCCAGCTAGCCTTCAGCTATCTGAATGAGAAGTTGGTCAGTGCCCCAGTTCTGAGATTACCAGAAGAAGGGGCGGCTTATGAGGTGTTCTGTGATGCTTCAGGATAGGGCCTGGGATGCGTGTTGATGCAACGACAAGGGGTGATCTCTTATAGGACCAGGCAGCTGCGTTCCCATGAGCGTAATTACGACACCCATGACCTGGAGCTTGCAGCGGTCATTTTTGTGCTAAAGTTATGGTGGCACTACTTCATTGGGGAACGCTTTGTGGTCTTCACGGATCACAAAAGCTTGAGGTATATCTTCTCCCAGCGGGACTTAAACTTGCGACAACATAGATGGGTGGAGTTCCTCCAGGATTACGACTTCGAGATCGCTTATACTGAGGGCAAGGGCAATGTGGTGGCCGATGCCTTGAGCAGGAGGATGCAGAAGGATGTGGTCCGAGAGTCGGCGGACACCTGGAAGGCAATGGAGGAGTTGGCCACCTTACACCTAGATGCGAAGATGGATAGCAGCAGAGGCTGCCTATATCAGATGATAGTGCAGTCGTCTCTGTTTTGACAGGTGGAGGAGTCTCAGTGGGGAGACCCAGGGTGCGAAGTGATGCGTGACCGGGTTGACTAGGGCAATGCTCTAGAAGGATGGGCAGAGGATGGTCAGAACCAGATGCTTTTTCAGAAAAGGTTGTTTGTTCCAGGGGTGATGCGTGACAAGTTTCTCAGTGAGTTCCACAACTCACCCCTAACGGTACACCCATGAGTTTCCAAGATTAACCAGGGTTTGAAGAGGCAGTTTTGGTGGCCCGGAGTTAAGCGAGCGTTGGAAGAGTTTGTGGCCAAGTGCTTAGTGTGTTAGCAAGTGAAGGCTGAACACCGAGTTCCAGATGGCCTACTGCAGCCCCTAGATGTCCCCGAGTGGAAGTGGGATGACATCTCGATGGATTTCATCACGGGACTACCCAAGGTCCAAGGAGAGTATGATGCCATCTGGGTGGTAGTGGACAGGTTGACGAAATCGGCTCACTTTCTGGCGATCAGGGAGTCGAGTGCTATGGATTCTTTAGCACGAAAGTACATGGATGAGGTGGTGCGGTTGCATGGAGTTCCGAGGTCTATAGTCTCGGATAGGGATGCACGGTTTACCTCGCGAGTCTGGAGAGGATTGCAGCATGCGTTTGGAACCCAGTTATGCCTTAGCACTGCTTTCCATCCCCAGACAGATGGACAAACAGAGCGCATCATCTTGACCTTGGAGGATATGCTACGGGCATGTGTTCTGGACTCAGGAGGATCATGGGTGCGACACCTGCCCCTGGTAGAGTTCGCTTAAAATAATAGCTACCACTCTACCATTGGCATGGCCCCGTTCAATGCTTTGTACAGGAGGCTATGACGTTCTCCTGTATGTTAAACCGAAGTAGGATAGGTAGTCATCCTTGGTCCAGAGGTGGTGCAGAACACGACAGAGAAGGTTCAGCTCATACGGGAAAGGTTGAAGGTGGCCCAGGACCGACAGAAGTCGTATGCTGATACCAGGAGGAGGCCCTTGGAGTTTGAGGTTGGGGACCACGTGTTCTTAAAGGTCTCCCCTCGGCGTGGGCAGCGGAGGTTTGGAAAAGGGAGTAAGCTTTCTCCCAGATTCATCGGACCCATCCAAGTGTTGCAGCGGGTCGGTGAAGTGGCTTACCAGCTAGCGTTGCCACCGCCGCTACTAAGGATACATGATGTCTTTCATGTGTCCCAGCTCCTTCGGTATCTGCATGATGATTCACACGTTTTTGATTGGGGTGAGCTGAATATCGAGGATGACGTGACCTTTGTGGAGAGACCAGTGGTGATCGAGGATCGCAAAGAAAAGGTTCTTTGCGGGCGAACCATCCTCTTGGTTCGTGTGTTGTGGAGAGATGGTGGGATTGAGGAGAGTACGTGGGAGAGGGAAGCACAGATGCGTACCCAGTACCCGGAGTTGTTTTGAGTTTTGTCCCTTGTTTTACCTATTGTGATAGAACATTTTGTCTTTTGGCTATGAAATGTACTGGTTTTCTTCCTCTGCTTGTGTGTGAAAAGCCCCGGCTATGGGGAAGGAGATAACCCAACCCCTAATCAAGACGCATTAAGGTGGATGTGATTAAACCCGTGCGAGCAAGTCAGTGCCGCCCAAAGCGGATAATATCTTGAAATGGGGGAGGAGACTCCCTAAACCACATGCCCGGGCAGTTTGGCATGGTATGTTGCTTGGTTCGTGATAGGAAGGTGTTCTTTGTTAATGATGAGGTTCACTCGTGAGGGGTATCTTTCGGGGTGGTTGTTCGGACCCACCCTTCCCTTATGGGTTGTTTAAATTATCGGGGACGAGAATAGTTTGAGAGGTATCTGATGTGATGACCCAGACTCTCTTGGTCCTTCCCTTTTCCAAAATCCGGGTCCTAAAGGAGTGGAGTCTTGGTGAGACTGATTGGCGTCACCCGGCCTTGTCAAGTTGTTTCCAGCAGCGCTCCCTTTTGCGCAAATAGGGTTTTAAACCCTATTTTGACCTGTTTGAGCATGTTTTAAAGACCCGTAACGTGCATAAGAGTTTCAATTGAATACTTAATCAATTCATGAGTCGGCTTAAACCACCCGACCCCTTTTTGTGAATAGTGGAGCCGCATGGTCAACCCACGACCCCCGCGCCTTACGCGGTTTCGCGTTTTCACCTCAACTGTCCTCGACTCTTATAAACTAAGGGTTAGCCGTGGTTTCTCTTTTCTCGATCGTGGCTTTTTGCAAACATCTTCTGGTGCATCGGGCACATCATTATCCGTAAAGTTCCACGCCCAGCCTAAACGTCAATCATCTACCAACAAGTATGGAATTTCTCCTTTGCCTCTCTCTTTTGTGTATCATGCGGAGTGATCGTGCTTTTGTTTCTGTAGAATTAGATAAACCAGACATAATTAAAGATAATGAACGAATTCTATAAAGAAAGGAGGGAGGGGGGGGGGGGGCTGTGATCGTTGATGTTGTCTTATATTTTTTTGATGCTGTTTCTTTTATGACCATCTTGTTGAGTTATGCTGGCTTATGCCTCCTGAAAATCGAGGTCATTGGTGGTCGTTGTTTGTGCACTAATGAACCATGGTGATGTTTTAAATGCCTTTTTGTGGTTGTAAGCTCTTGCTGTGAAAATTAATTGGTTAATCACGTATATCCGGATGAATAAAACGAAAGCACCAGGATCAACCCTTCTGTGATAACTCCCGGTTAGAACACACAGAATTTGAAATCATGGAGTGTGTTAAGTCGTTTAAATATGAAAATCCCTGACTTGTGTTGGTGGTGGTATTTGGTTGTTTTCCTTTCGGGCCGATTTCTGGAGATGTGGGAGGGGATGGGATCCCCTGTTCTTTTATACCCTCTATGGTTGTGTGAAATTGGGGATGGGATCCCCTGTTGGTATGGATTCGGTGGTTGTGAGTTTTAAGACAGGGTGGATACTTGTTTATATCACGAATTGAGGTGGAATCCTCTGTTGTTGAGAACCGGGTGTGGACGTTTTGGTTGATGTTTGACTGTTTATTTTCCTGGACTCATGCCTATGCCTACTAGTTGCCCAGTAGTGCTTAAACTCAAATATTAACACTGAACGTGAAATAAGAATGGGACAAATGGGTTTGTTAGCGTGATTCGTGACTCAGACTTGAGTGCTGTTGGGATCTGTAGGCTGTCTGAAGAAAAACCTAGCTTTGGGTGAGTGCTTGTTACCTATATATATATACTTGTAGCTTTGTGTTTATTATTCTGGCCCCACCCAAGTTGAGAACTTAGTGCCGAACACCCCCATTTCATGGGGAAGGGTGTTTTTCCCAACAGTATTCTTAGTGGCTGGTTATTAGCTTCTTTTCTGCTCCCTTTCCTGGATAGCCTAAGTATCTTCGAGTAGGCTGTGATGGCCTGAGGTCCATTATTAGCCCAAGAACCTTCGGGCGGGGTAGTGTGGTGGTTGGCCAGGTGTGTGCGGCAAGTGGTTTCCCAAGTGTCTTCGGGATGAGGCCCAGGTGTCTTCGAGCGCGGCAGTGTATTATCTCTAGCCCAAGTGTCTTCGGGTGTGGTGGTGGTTGTTCTGGCCTACGTGTTTGCAGGCGTGGTTACATGTGACAGTTGTGGCCCAGGTGTGTGCGGGCGGGATTCGGCAGTGTGACTGCGTGTGGTTGTGGCCCAGGTGTGTGCGGGCGGGTGTGGCAGTGGGACTGCAGTGAGAATGGAGGGATTTGTCCGATGCATAGGATGTCTCAATAACTAGTGGGAAAGTGGCGCGGGGTACCCACACATCGATGTGATCTGATTTTATATATTATCTGACTTGCATTATTTGGGGAGTGTGCCTTAGTGAGGCCTGGGGTGGATAGTTTACCTTGATGGGTGTTTGTTTTACTCTTTTTTTTCTCACGTGACTTTAGTATGTTCCCCCACTTGTGCACGAGAGTCTTTGGTTTTCCCTACTGAGTGTACTTTTATGCTCACCCTACGTATATAAAACTTCTTTTAGGTTTCCAGGAGGACTTAGGGGATCACGCATGACCTTACTAACTCGGACCTTTGGGGCAGTTGCAGTTGTTCCTTTTCCTCTTCGGTACTTACCTTTGTAGTCACCTTTTTCACTTTGTGGCTTTACTTTTGGAACATGCATGTGGGAATGGTTTATTTTGTCTTTACTTTTCTTTTACCTTGGTGTTGTTGACTTTCATCATCTCATCTCTCGATCTTATAAAACAAAAACAAAAAGGGGTAATGCCTTCCATTTGTGAGAAATTTATATACCCTTGGTGCTAGTCGCCACTCTGGGTCTATTGAAGGCGGGTCTCGGGGGTCATTATCTCTCCTTCAACTTAAAGAAGGAAGGGCCTGACAATCTGCTGACCCTTCCCTCCTATTGGTGAAGGAGGGTCGTGACATATATGTATACTATAGTCTATAATGAATATCCCCAAAATTATAATGAAAATCTAAAAAATCCATAATTGATCTTGACATGTACAAAATGGTGGGATTGATACTTTCAATGAAACCATTACACAAGGTTTCATAAATATATATGAGTTTATATTATATCCCAAATTTTATTAGAAAATTGATTATTTCATTATTAAGATACTCCCCACCACAGTGTGAGAGGAGTTTAATTATTGTCTAACAATTTTTATTATTTATTTTATTATTGAATTCATTAAATTTCACTAAAGGATTAGAGTCATAACATATAAATTATATATAAACAGATTTACTAAAGTCATTTCTATTAGTTATGAATTAAGCACGTACACCTATAAATTATATTTGAAAAAGGATAACACACATATGTATAAACTAATTATAGAATCTCTTCAACTCTTTAACCTTTTCCACTAAAAGGATATGTAGTCATTTTTTCTCATAAATAATCCTAAGATATATCAAAGGGTTTGAACTAAAAAGTTTCTAAATACCCTACTTGATACAATATTTTCAAATCATTTTACTTTACATGACCATGTCAGTGATGCCACAATATGGTGTGATATGAGTCATGTGAATCTAATTTGTTATCTATTTTAAAGAATTGATTTTTAAATTTTATAAAAATAATAACATTAATCATATTTTTGATCCACTAAAATATATTATTTTTATGAAATTATATTTCTATATTTAATACTTGAAAAAATATAAACATGTTTAAACTAGGAATATAAATTATGTTCTAGATTACACTAGAAACATAATAATAATTTTTAAATATAAATTCAATTCAATCGACATTGTTAGAGGGTTTTATCCAATAACCATGATCATTATTACCTCATTTTAAATCTCTAATATCCTACAAACACTTATAAATTATTCAAATCATACATAGTTTCTGTATTTAGACATACATTTTCTAATAATAACCTATATCGAATATGAAAATTATCAAAATTTGCAGACCTCAATGAATTTTCATTACAATAACCTTCCCCATAATAATTTAAAGATGAACTTTTATTTTTCATGTTGACTTTCCCATAATAGAAACAATACACTTCTCAATACTATTTATCCTCATTATATACCATTAACTATTTAAAACGTTTTTATAATATTTACTTAGCTTAATAAATTTCCATAAGACCTTTCCCCATTACATTCCCCATGTTTACAATAAAGATATAATTTTTTTCATTATTCATGTCATTATATTCTTAGTTAATCATGTTTAATTATCAACTTCACGATCTATTGTATGGAATCCCAAACCAAGAAATACTATACTCATATTTCGATTTTTTTTCCTCAAAACTGTATTAATAAATAAATGGTCATTACTATTAATACCCATTTGGTTAAGTCAACCCATTTTCTTTGTCAAGCCTCAATAATAATTGATTATTCCCTCTGTTTTGTCTACATCATCACTTTAACCATGGTTTCATCTTGACCTAGTAGATGGAATAAATTTAATTATTTAATATTTTGATTGATAGATTTTCATTAAATTATGAATATTTCTTATTTATTTTATTCTTTACGTTGTTGTTAATATTATATATAAATTACATAATTAATTAACCATATCTGATAAAATAATGTAAACATAATAATTGTGTTTTACTTTTGAATTTTTCATGTTTGATAATTTAATAACTTTAGGTGATCACATTTAATCATCCGTGTAAACCTAAAATCACATAAATAAATTAATAATAATTCACTAATAAAATAATATAAATATGTGGTTTGATTATGTGCTTTAATTTAATTTCTTTTTTATGGAGTTATGATAAAAATATATTTAACATAGGGAAAAAACTCATTTATTCCATAATTCAGCGGATTAATTTCATTTATATATTCTCGTGTATACTTATTTGGTGATATTTTCCATGGATAGTGTCCAGAACTATCTCATATCTTAAGGAGTTCCATTCTGGAAAAACATTTACACACTCATAGATGAGGGGAACTAGGGGTTTATGGTTGCATAAATAAAACCGTGGACGTGCATGCTCATATAAAATAAAGTATAGATATGATTTACTATTTAAAATATGTAATTTAATTATGAATATTACATTATACAATGAAATTAATAACTGAAAAAAATAAACCCATCACATACATAATTCATTACAGTTCATGATCAATCACAAAATTTAATGAATATGTATTTAGTCTACCTATAACTCATTTCAATTTTTTCGAATTATAATAAATTTACAGGAATAAGTTAATCGATAATGTAAATAATTAATTAATTAATTATATTAATATACTATCAAATCATTTTCTGAGAAATGATAAGATTCCCATCATTTATTATAATAAATAAATTAAATTTTAATTTTAATATAACTAATTACACGGTGTGTACTGAGGATGATTCAAAGTGTGAACTATTTGATTTAGACTAAATCCATTTATATAATTTAATATCTTTCATGTGACTCACGTGGGTTGCAGTTATTTTCATGTATTGTACACTTTCACGAGATGTATGCCTACATGACTAGTCTCACTATACATGAAGTTTAATTATATGAGTCATTCCATATAGTATATGAAAATTTAATGCCCAAAAAACATCTAAAAACATAGGTAATAATATAATAAAAGGTTTTCATATTTATTAATATTTATTAGATAGTTATATTTATTATAAAAATATTGTGATATTTTTAGATCAAAAATGAAATAGTTATAAAAAATATCTTTTCTTATTTGGGTTTTATTTGTAGGATTAATTTATAAATATTATAATTTTAATTTTTAAATATTAATATTATTTTTTAATCAGAATATCAAAATTTATCTATGGTTAATGTTTTTATTATTTTTAAAAAAAATATTGATTTTTCATTGAATAGTGAAAAATACAAGATTTTGAAAAAATGCCTTTCTTTTTTAATAAATTCTATAATTTAAAATTATAATTATATTTAAAATATGATTTAACATAAAATAATAATAATTTATTTATATTAAATTTAATTTATTACTTTTTAATCAACTTACATTAATTTTTACTATAATTTATTTTTTTGTTTAAAAAACAGTTTTTTTAAAAAAACTATTTTAAAATGCATATTTTTTTATTGATTTTAGTTAATAAAAATATTACCTACAGGATAATGTTTCAAATTAAATTTATGTGTTATATATAATTAAATATTAATTCATTTTTATATAGTTGTTATTATTATTTGTAGAGTTAATATAAAATTATATTTATTCTTTAAAATTACTCTACTTGAAAACACACTTTTCCCTCTCTTTAGTGAGTTTTGTTTTAAATTAAATATTACCACATAATTTAATTGAATTTTATAAGTTTAAAACCATATTTGGAATAATAATAATTAATTTTTTATAATAATTTTAAACTAATTTTAACTAAAATTATTAGTGAAAATAGTAATAATTAATTATCATGTTTATGGTAAAAATGGATTTAGAATGGATTAAACTAAAAATATTAGGTTTAAAATAACATAAAAACTTATCTGAAATATGTTTTATTCCCATATTTAGACCTTATAACTTATATTATAAATAATGGTTGATTATTGGTTCTTTGTGACAATAAACAGGGGGGTGGAGTTAATTCTTTTCCAAAATTACAAGTGTATAGCTAACCTCACTTATAAAAGGCCTCCCACTCTCCTCTTCTATTAAAACCACAAAATCCCATTTTATAAGAAGTTAAAAGTCTAAATACCATATATACTTACCTCATATCATCATAGAATCCTTATTTTGGGCAGAACTCTAACCATGTAAGGCCTTCTGAAAAAACTAAAGGATGTTAGCTGAGGAAGATGTAATGTTTTTCAATGTGTGTTTTTATTTAATTTAATTCTCCACCCCATTAAATTCTTATTAAAAATTTATTAAATAAAAATATAAGTATCTTAAATATAATTAGCATTTATTATGTAAATGTAATTACCTAAATCATTTACCTGTTTCATCAAAGGGGTTAAGGAATCATCATTTGTGTGTACGACAGACTACTGGGTCACAAACTGATGTCATTCATTTTTCAATTATCACCTCTCATGGAAGGGTATGATGTTGAATTAAATTAAATATACGATATTTATAAAATAATTATGCATTTTTAGTACTTATATCATATATACATTTTTTACATTCCATTCTGTAAGGGATACAATAATGTCGATCATGTGTACGAAGTGATACCACCTTGCAAGGCGATGATATTTGTTTTTCACTAACATTTTTTATGTATGGTAATAACGATAAATATGTTGAATATATATATGATAAATGGAAAAATTATGATATTCATGAAATATTTAACATTCTTAATATATAATATATAAGTTCATTTCTTACATTTTCACTCACTAAAAAATGATAACATCGTTTGTGAATGCGTGAGCTACTACTTTCCCGAAGAGAGGTGACCCTGTTTTCATCACCACACAACATGGATGATATATATAAGAATATTCAATAAATAATATGGTATATATTTTATATTTTTATCATTATGAAAAGATATAATATTACATAACTCTTTTCTATAATTATTTTTGAAAATAGAAATATTACTCATCCATACGTATGACTTACCATCTCCATGATTGTAATTTACTTGATTTATCAAAACTATATCTTACGATGTCTGAATAAAATATAATTTATAAATAAATATGGTAAATATTTCATGATTATTCTTCAGTATATGATTAAATGAAGACCTCTTGAACCATAGTGAACATAACAAAGTTATTTTTTACACACAAGATGAATATAGTCAAAACATACAATATAATATTAATTGATTATATAATTGTATATAAAATTAAAATAAGTAAATTAAATGTGTCAATAAAATTGAAAATAGATCAATAAATTAAATAATTAACATGTTTTTATAATTTAGGAATATAAAGTCACATGTGACAAGTCGGGCTAAAGATAAGGGACGTGACTCAATTTGGTTATGTTGAGGAATATTTTGATGCTTTGCACATTTATTATTTTATGAGATACATATATATCCCGTTTGACATGTTATATCATGAAGCTATCATTTCTCATGATATTTAATGTTTTTTAATTTTATTATTAAATGGGTATTATGATTCATGTGTTTCCAAATTGATAAGGGTAATTTATTTTAAAAAAAATCACATTTTAATGTTTTTTCATTCCAAATCATTCTCTTGTATGTCCATGATTATTTTAAATTATTTTATAATTGTTTTTATATGGACATAAAATATTTATAAATTAAATTTTATCTTACTATTAGTTTTTATAATTATTTAAGGGATTATGTTTACTTGTTTCATAAGGAATAATTAGACAAAAGAATAAATGTTTTATTTTAACATTTATAGCGATAATGACTTTTTCAAAAATAATTAATGTTATTTTATTTCTCGATTCCTATGTAATCTATCATTTAAATTTAAAATAAAAATGCTTATCCATTTTTGGTTATTTTTATATAGGAAATGGGTTTTAAAAGAAAGGTTATTTTTATATCCAAAAGTCACTTGATTACAAGTATAAATTATTTAATCAATTGTTTTTGTGATAAAAAAATGCAAGAATAATTTTTTTTATGATATAGTACCTGATCATTATATAAGAGAAATGGGAAATTCCCTGTTGGTATTGGGTTGGTCGGTTACAACTTATACGATGTGTGCACCCAAATAGCGCCAACTAATCCTATTATAGCTTAATTGATGGGTGCACCTAGATAGAACTTCAATGCATTGGGTAATTCTCATTATACTAATAAGAAATATGAAGGTATTCAATAATGATTTTATCTAATGGATTTAACTAGTCTCTAGTTAATTATAACATGGATTTAAAAGTGGGTATGAATATGATGCTCTAATTTATAAAAAGTTTCTTTAATTTCACATTCTGCGTTTTTAAAGGGTTCTTTTGAGAAAAAAGTTCGTGTGTTTCTTATAAAAAATTTATGGTTCAAATTACAAAAGAAATTTTAAAATAATGATAAAAATTACATGATTTTTTAATCACTCACTAGACTAAAGGATTTAATTCATTTTTATTTCCCTTACTAATATTTTTGTGTTAATTACATGTTTTAAAATGTTTTTCATTGGAATTAAGGAATAGTAAGGAAAATGAAAAGGTAATGTTGAAAGTCATGAAGAGTTTTCATAAAAATAAATCATGTTTTGTTTTGAAAGTTTTAAATAGTTGGAAAATAGATTTTGATTAGATGTTTTAACTTTTTATTATATAGTTTTTATATGTATGAGTTATGAACTAATTATATAAAACTCAAATCCTGAAAAGATCTTGTAATTTTGGAGAATGAATTAATGACTCAAAAATTATTATTATTTAATATTATAGGTTTTGTACAATTTTTTGGTAGCTAAGGTTGATTTTAAATAAATTTATAGTTTAGGATAATAATATTAGCATACCATTGAAATATTTTAATTTATTGTTAAGTTGAAATGATATAGATTTTTAGTATTAAAATATTTGTTCATATAAACTCTTTCTATTTAGAATGGTTTCACATGGAGGAAATAAGAAAATGGTAGTTGGAAGACATTAAGAGTAAAATATTCAACCAATTCAATATCACGAGATGGTTGTATTTGGAAAATAATATTTTATTATAGTGAAATATTAATTTTAACAAGCTATAAATGATGGTGGAATGCATTACATAGATTAAGCCTATATATCATGAAAGAACATGTCTATTTTGGTATAATTAATGATGAATCATCCCCCATCACTCAAGGGATCATCTGACCCTATGGTAGTTGAGCGATGTATTAGTGACCTGGAACATATATTTGATGTCATGGGATGTTTAGAACACAAAAAGTTAACTCTTTTCATTATTATTTTTCAGGTGAATCTTATTGATGATGGAATTTTATTAAGAATACAAAATAAAAATACGATATGGATTCCATAGTATGGGAAATATTATAGTATGTTTTCCCTAGAAATATTTCCCTAATGTTTTTTGACTCTATATGAAAAATCAATTTCTTGAAATAAAGAAAAATATGAATTTTTTATAGAAATATACGATGTAAACTTCCCAAGATCGACTGGGTATGTGAAAATTTTTGTGGGAAACTGATAGAAAAAATAATATATTTAATTAAAGGATGAAAACATGTTCCCTAAAAGAGTCAACCAACTGATAATTAAAAAGTTATGAGAAATTGGTTCATTGTGATAAGAAATTTGAGATGGAGTTTGATGAAATGTATATTCCATGAGAAAACAATAGTAAAAAATATCTATAGTGGTAGGAAATAGAGCAGAAACTAGATAATAATTCTAGAGGTACGACCCCAAAATGTTCCAAGTGTGGTAAATGAAATTTCATGGAATGTTTGACGTAATTTAGAACGTGTTTTTGTGTGGTCAGTTCCATCACAGGACTCATGACTATATAAAAAGAGTCATTAATACAAAAATAATGGGGTAACTAATATCTATCAAGAAGTACTATATTTTAGTTTTAATGAGTAGGGTTTTTTGATAAAATTTGTTCAAAATTAGTTTAAATGAATAAAAATCATTATGATCAGAAATAGAAAGGTGTATAAAAGTTATTTTCTGTTACCACAATTGATGTTGGTCTATCCAATGATGTGGGTATAGCTATGCTATTTGTGTATTTGAATTAATCTGATACCCTAGTTGACTTTGGAAGTTCACATTGTTTCATTTCTGAAAAATATACATGTAAAATTGGAATATCTCCATAGTAAATGATGACATAACTTTTTGTTAAAAATACAGATGGTAATATTAAAAAACTATGATTTAATGGAATATTCATATTGTTTTCAGTGGGATTCCCTCTTCGAAAAATATTTTCGTACTATCAATATTTGAGTGTTTTATAATTCTTTGTATGGATTGGATTTCATTTTAACATTCTAAGAGATATTTTAGAGCTAATAATGTTGTGTTCAATGATTTCATTCCTTTGATAAATTACCAAGAAGGTGATAAATTTATTAGATAATATACTAAATGTTACCTATAACTTATTATTGAAAATAAAGAAAATGTTAAAACTAGTGATATTCTAGTAGTAAATAAATACATGGATAAATTTACTAATGATATTCATAGTGTTATTTTTGATTAGGAGGTTAAGTTTAATATTGATTTATTAACTAATGATAATATTATTTCTAACCCCTCTTACCGAATGGATCATGTTGTAATTTTAGAACTGAAAAAGTAATTATAGGAGTTAAGATAAAGGTTACATCTGACCTAGCACTTCATAATGGGATGCTCCTATGTTTCTTGTTAAAAGGAAATTTGGTTTAATGAGACTTATGTTGATTTTAGTTCCTTTAATAACATATCTATTAAGAACAAGTATCATTTTCTTCATATCCAAAATTGTTTTATTAGCTATTGAGAGTTTATTATTTTTTAAATGGTGACACGAGGTTAGGTTACCATTAGTTTAATGTGAATAAAGCATACATTCACAATACTTCTTTTTGTAAAAGAAGTCGGCATTATGAGTTTGTACTTATGTTGTTTGGAGTTTCTAATTCACCTATTATATTTTTGGACCCTATGAATTGATTTTTTTCATGAGTTATGTGAAAATTAATTGGTTTTGTTAATTTATTAATTTTTGTATATTCTAAAATTATGTAGAAATATAGAAGAAACCTATATATTTCTTTTCAAACCATAAAAGAAAAGAAATTGAATGGGAAATTTTACAAGTGTAAATTTGGGATGAAAATTTTTATTTCCATGAATATATTTTTTAAAATATATAATAACTGCTAAAATTGCAAAAAAAGTTGTTAAAGAATGGCCAAGACCCAAAAGTAAAATAGATATTCTTTGATTTCATGGATTACTGGGTTAATACTAATGGTTTTTTTCGGAAAATAGCTCATATTTCTAGACCACTGACTAAGTGAACTCGAAAAATGAGTAAAATTATTATGAAAAAAAGAATGTGATGCTCGTTTTTTAGTATATAAAATAAATATTGGTGACTGATATTATTTTTCCCTACCTTTTATAAATCGAAATTTCTTCATTACATTGACTCTTCCTTGAATGGAATCAGTTGTGTCCTAATATAGAATGATCAAGTATTTTCTTTGGTACATGTTCTTTGAAACCTCATGAGTTAAATTACCTGAAACATGATCTAGAATTTGTTTCTATATTTTTCCATAAATTTTTTTTGTCCACATATATATGGATTAAATTTTTAAATATATACTGGTCACAAGATTTTGAAGTATATATTCACCAAGAAATATTAAAACATGAGATAAAAAATATGGATTGAACTGATTAGCGTGTATGATTTCAAAACTCATTACCATCATAGAAAAAAAGTGTATTATGATTTGAGTCTAAATAATAAAGCTTATATAACCATGTTATGTTTGGAACATGACCCTTTTGTAATTCATTTGATAAATTTTTTCCTTGATGTTCTAGATGTAAGAAAACACAATATTTTGATTTTGGTTTTAGTGTATTTTATATTGTTACAAAGAATTAATAAATCTAAAAAGGGGGATCAATCTTTATAGGAAAAGGCCAATTTCATTAAGAATGGTGATTTTATAGATTCTAATATTGATGATGAAAGTGTTTTACAATTTGGAAAACCATTATGTGTGCCTTATAATTCCCATTTGAATAATGATTTATTAAGTGATTTTTATAATTCTACATTTTCTGATCATCTGAATAGGGCTAATATGTTTATATAAGTTCAAAAGCATTACTAGTGTGGATAAATAAAAGGAGATATTTATAAATTCACCATGAATTGTTTCAATTTTCAGTAGGCTACTGTAAAATTATTGTTAATGAATGGAATGCTTCAACCATTGACATTTCCAAAGTGAAAATGAGAAAATATATCAATGAATTTTTTAGGATTGAAAAATACTTCTCATGAAAATAATTAAATTTTGTTATTATTGATCGAATAAATAGATATAAAAATTTCTTTCCCATTTTAAATAAAATATATTTTGATCATATATCTCGAATGTATCTAAAAGAGAAAGTCAAGTTACACAGAGTGCCTCTCTTCATTATACCGGACCTTCATCCAAGGTTTACATTATTTTTTTTGGAAATGAATTCAAAAGTCGTTGGGTATTGAATTAAATATCAATATTGATTTTCATCTTCAATGCAATGGATAGTCTGAGAAAACGATTCAGGACATAGAAGATATGTTTCATTCATTTTCAATGGATAACTAGAAAATTTGGAATGACCATATTTCTTTTGTTTGTTTTTCTTATAATAATTGTTTTCATTATAGTATTCAGATGGAACAATTTGATGTACTATATGGAAAGAGGTATTAGACAACAACTTTTTGTGATGATTTAAGAGAATGAACATTTTGGGACCAATGTTGGTAGGGGAAATAGTGGATAAGGGGCAGTTGATTCAGAAACATCTGAGGGAATCTCTGAGTTGGTTGAAATGTTATGCAGAAAACTGGAGGAAAGATATTTTTTATAGGCAGTAGATCACATCTTTATCAAAGAATATATATTTAAAATTAAGTTACATTTTTTTATGATGTTTAATAAAATCGCATTGTTAATTATACCATATGAAATCCCAGATAATTTTGGATCATTTTCCAGCTAAGTGACCTTACCTTCGAGTTTATCTCAATTACAAAATGTATTTGCAGTATCAATGTTAATGAAATATATTCCAGATTCATCTCATATTTTGAGCCTAAAATTAGTTCAGTTAAGAGATTACCATTACCATGAGTAAAATTATTTTTAGATTATTGACCATATAGAAAAAGTTTTGAGTAATTTGTTTATTCATTATGTTCAGGTTTTATGGAAAACCCATATGGTTGAAGAGGCAATATGGAAATCTAAAAAATCTATATGGGGCAGATATCACCACTTGTATAATAATTGAATAAAATTAGAAGGAAGAAATTTATAAAAGAGGGAGGAATGTAACAACCTTGGTAATGATAGAATAATTAATTTTCATTTTTATTATTATGAGTTAGATAAATATGTTCATTATAAAAATATTATGTATGTTTTAGATGAAAAACGAAATAATTTCAAGTAAAATTTCATCTTATATGGGTTTTATTTACAATTATAATTTATATATTTTTTAATTTTTGATTTTAAATATTAATATAATTTTTATAATCAGAAAATAAAAATTTGCATTCTGTGATTTTTTATATCTTTTTGATAAAATTGATTTTTCCTGAGAAGTAAAAATACCAATTTTTATAAAAAATATTTTTTATATTTAAAAAATTATATAATTTTAAAGTAACATTATGCCTTAAATTTTGTTCAAGTAACATAATTATTAAACAATTATATTTAATCTACTTAATTACTTTTTATTGAAATTTATATTGGTTTTCAGTAAATATTTTTTTGGGTTTAAACATATTTTTTAAAATATTTTTTTACAAGGATTAATGTTTCTATATTGTAATTAATAAAAATAATCCATAATAGGGAATGTTTTAAATAAAATATTTATATTTCATATCATTATATATTAATTTATATTCATTACATGTTTATTATTATTCATATAGGTAATATAAAATCATATTTTTCTAAAAAAAACACTTCTTGAGAACCCGATTTTTCATTGCATATACGAGTTTTATTTTAAATTAATAATTCCCACTTATATGAATGTATTTTTGTAAGTTAGATTCCATATTTTTAATCATAATAATTTATATTCTCTTATATTTTAAATGTAATTTTTGACCAAAAATAAAAGTGAAAACAATAGTAACTAATTACCTCAATTAAAGTAAAAATGGATTTAGTTGGGGGGTTAAACTAAAAAAGATAAGGTTTAAATTTAAATATTTTTTTATAAAATATATTTTATTCCTAAATTTTGAAATTATTCATTATATTATGAAATATTATTTATTATTGGAGTATTTTTATAAGAATAAAATGTTGGTGTAATTTATTATTTTAAAAAATGTACAAGTGTTCTACTCACCTCACTTATAAAAGGCCACCAACTCTCCTCCAATATTTACACCATAAATTCCTATGAATTTTACCAATACATGAACAAACAACTACTATAAATTCCTACTCTCATATTAGAATCATTATTTTGCGAATAAATCTGACGAATAAATGCCTTTTTTACAAGCCCAAAGAAGTTACCCGAATAGGAGGTAACATTTTTCAACGAACATTTTTAATTTATTTATTCCTCCACCACATTATATTTTTCTTAAACATTTATTATATAATAAAATCAGTATCTACCATATAATTATATGCTATTTTTTTAATTTCACAACCTAAATCATTCTCCTCTTCCATCAAATGGGTTATGAAATCAATATTCATTTGCACGACGGACTTCCGCCTCATGAACCGATGTCATTCATTTTATCATTACCAAATATTAAAGTTGGATATAATGATGGATATAATAAATATATAATATATTTATAAAATATTTATACCTATTTTGTTCTTGTAACATATCTACCTTTTTAAAATTTTATTTCATCTGAGATATGATAATGTCACCCGTGTGTACGGCAGACTAGCGCCCCATGAAGTGATGTGATTCTTTTTTCACTGAAACGTTATATGGATGGTAAGAAAGGTAAATATAAAAAATATACGTGATATAAATAATTTAATTATGATATTAATGAAATATTTTTCATTATTAATATATAATATATCATTTTTTTCTTTCCTATCCACTCCATGAAAAATGATAACATAGTTTGTGAACTTATGGACTACCACCTTCATGAAGTGACACAACTCTCTTTTTCATCACCAAACCACATTAATGATATATAAAATTATATTTAATGAAATGATATTTTATATTTTATATCATTTTAAATATGTAAATAGAAAATACAACTTACCTTCTTTTCATAACGATCATTGAAAAATGAAACCTTACCCAAGAGTACAAACAACCTATCGTATCCATGATTGTAACACACTTCATTTCTCAAAACCATATTTCATGATTAGTCATAAAATTATAATTTATATGTAAATATGATAAACAATTCATTATTATTATTCAATATATATTTAAATAATTACCTCTTTGATCATATACAACTAACCAGATTGAGTTTTGACACATAATTCGAATATGGTAAAAACCATACGATGTAAAAATAATAGATTATATAATAGTATATAACATGTTAATAAGTGAAAAAATGTAATAATAAACATGAAAAGTTTAATCAAGAATGTTTATAATTAACATATGTTTATTATTTAGGAATCTAAAGACACATGTGACAAGTTGAACTCAATGTAATGAACTATATCTCAATTTTCTTTAATTGTGGAATAATTTTATGTTATGCCCCATTATTCTTTTTTATGGTTTATATAAAAACCATTTAACATTTTATATCATAAAAATAAATATATTATCATGTTATTTAATGTTTTTAATGTTATTATTTCTACAATTTTTCGATATAATTGTTTCCAATTTTAGAAGGGAATTTTATATAAAAAACCATATTTTAATGTGTTTCCTTCCAACTATTTCCCTGAAATGTGCATGTATTTTAAATCATGTAAGGAATTTTTTTGTATAAGAATAAATAATTTAAGATTTAAAATTTATTTCAATTTTTCTTTATTTCAATGGTTTTCAAAAGGAGTCTTTTTTACGATCTTTATAAGAAATGTTTTGACTAATAAAAAAAGTAATGTTCTATTTTAATGTTTATAGACATATTTTTTTCAAAAGACCTGATAAATTTTTTATTTATATATTTATTTAAAATAATTCATTTATTCTTCAAGGAATTTTTTTTCACATCTTAGTATTTTTATATTAAAAATGGGGTTTTAAAAGAAAAGGGTATTTTAATATCCAATAGTGATTTTATTATAAGGTTAAAAAAGTTTCTACTATGTTTTATTATGGAATAGTGTAATAATAAATATAGTTTATTCATGATATGTTACTTGAAAATTATATATGAAAATAATATGCCCATATTTCACTGGGTGTGTCTGTCACATCTTATACGATGGGTACCCCTAGATAGCACTGAGTGAGCCCATTATAGATTAAATGATGGGTATAAACAAATTGAGTTCTAGTTCATTGGGTAATTTTCATTTTCATAATAGAAAATAGGGATTTATAAAATTGTTTCTACTTTGGATTTTATTGCGATCAATTTACTTATTACACGATTTTAAAATGGGTTATGAATGTGATTATGTATGTTATTGAAAAGGGTTTATAATTTATATTAATAGGATATTAAATATTTCTTTTGAGAAAAAAGTGTGTGTGTTATTCTTGTAAAATATTTTATTTTATATTATCAAATAACATTGATGATAAAATAAAACATTACATTAGTTTTCAGGTTTTTAATTGACTAACGCTTTTCTTTATTTTTATATCCCTTTGATTTTTATGCTAATACCATGTTTGGTGGCTCGATGTTTATCTTTGGAAGGTACATATACATGGGTATGTTGATTTACATATACATGGTATAAGTACACAAAAATGTGTTCATGGAAGTGGCTTGCTGAACATGTGGATATCCTTATGTACATGAGTTGGTACACATGCCCGACCAGTAATACACGGGCACAAACAAATGGCCATGACAGGGTAACGAGTGACCTATACACATCATGTATGATTACACAAACATCATGTATCTCTTGGTTTTAATTCCTTGTTAGTATTAACCACATATATATACAAGGGTTTGTTTAGAGATATCATATGACTCTTAGTAAATTGTATATACCCCTTTAAGGGTGTTTGGAACCCTTCTTTCCTTCATCTTGGACTATATCAGTTGATTTTGTTCCCATGGTCCATCCCAATAGAGATTACATATATAGTTTCCTTGGTCACTCTATGAGATCAGAGTGTGATACTATATCATTCCTTTTGATACCGTAGGTGTGGTTTTTAGAATCAACACAACCTTCATGAATGGGGTGTGGATCTTATATATAAATGATCATATCAATAGGGTTCACGGTATCATTAGAGTATGATCCCATATATATATATATCATGTTGATCTATGTTGTTTTTTTTGTGTCCCCCAGAGGTCCTAGTGGTAATCCCATATCTGAGTATCGAGGTATTTATACAGCAGTGAGTTTTCATGTGTTGGGCCCAATGATCATGACCTCTTGGATTTGTGTCTTTAATGATAGAATGGATAGTGGAGTGGGTTCTCGTGGTCTGATAATTTCATGGAATATTTGAGAATAATAGTACAAACTCTATTTTTGTAGTGACCTTATGGAGGAACGGGGTAATTCATGAGTATATCTATGGTTTTTTTGGAATTGATTTCTATATCCTTTTCACGAGCTTACTATTCTAGATGCTTCATGTTTATTATTTTCAGGGAATCCTAATGATAATTTTATACACTTCCTTACATGGTATTTCTTACCCATGTCATGTCTTAAGTAGATGATTGAAAATTTAACGGTGTCATATGTGGATAGAGAGATTAAGGATAAATTATTGAGGTAGAATTACATATGTGTTTTCTAGGTGGTCACATTTAATAATATTATTCTCCTTGAAAATAAGTTTGACTCTCTATAGTTTGGGGATGGATTTTTTGGCTAGTATATTACCTCATATCCCAATTTGTTGTATGATTATTTCAGAATTATAAATGTTTGAATACATAATTATTAGTTATTTTATATTTTATAATTGTATTGGACTGGATATATGTGCAGTTGTATAGGTACATTTGGATAACGCCTCCCATGTGTGTGTTATGCATATTCGGTGCTGGTTGCCAGCCCCTAGCCTCTTGGAGGTCAGATTTTGGTCAGAATAAATTTAACTTCATTGGGTTGGTTCATGATAAAGTGGTATCAAATGAGTAATCTCTACCATAGGAACACATTATATGATATTGGTATATGTTTTATGGATATTTTATAAGTGTTTCAAGTTTGGATGTCAATCAAGAAACTCTTGTGTTGGTGTGGTGGCTGACATATCCATAAAATAGGACACTGATCACCAAACATTTGACTCATTATATGTAGAAATATGGTTTAGTGAAAAAATTTGTAATTTGATAATATATTAACGGGTTCTGGTTTCAATGAACATCTTTATTTAGCACCCTTGATATACTCTTTTAGCATGGTATATGTTGTTTATTTTAGGATTTATCCTAAAAGACTGCCATACAAGACTCCACTATGTGATCATAAGGATGATCCATTATGTGATGATGATTCATTATAGGGGTCTGTATTAAAGATATCAACACTGGGTGGTTTACTAGCCATACCACAACCTATTGAGAAAAACTTATCAATGCCATTACAGGAAAAGAATGTATGCATTTTGATTATGCTACATGAGTTTTGGAGGTAGGGACCTCCCAGGTTTTATGGTGAGCCAGACCCCTTGGTGGATGAGGACTGGAAAGAGGCATTCAGTCATGTTTTCAACCATATGAGGAGACCTATAGAATAGATGGCAGTTCTCACAATGAGTCTTCTTTAAGGCACTAATTATTTATGGTGAAGTTTGGTTACTCAGTCACCTGACGAGATACCCTATCCAAGTATTAATTTGAGCATCTCTTCTAGGTGGATTTTTATCAATACATTATTAAATTGGTGTGCATTAAATTGATTCTTCATCTACAATAGAGAAGTATGACCGTGGAAGAGTATTTTGTGAGGTTTAGAAATCTATCACAATACTATAGGTATACAATGAAGGATTCATTATTCAAGGGGTATACCTTTTAGTAAGGACTATAAAGAGACATTTAAACCAACTTTATACCCATATAAATTACTATATATGATGGGATGTTAGAGATTGCCTTGGTGTTTAAGAGTTTTCTAGCTGATAAGACAAAGAAAATTGGTGCTGGCAGTGGGAATAGAAGAATATATACATCGGCTACAGGGATCCAATTATAGACATAATGACCTAGATGTTGGAACAAAGTTGGATAGATATGGTTTTTAGAAGTTAGAAGAAGTTTGTTTTGAGAATGATTTTTCTTTTTTTCAATAAAAAATTAAATCAATTCACTTCGTAAATGTTTAAAATCATAATGAAAATCGTTTTTATGAAAAATGAATCACAATGTTTAAGACAGTCTATCATAATGTGAATTTGTTTTTTGGTAGAAAATGTTCCTTAGACTCACCATGGGCCTAAATGAAATGAATATCATATTTATGTACTACTTCATAGTCTTCCTGATTTAGATAAAAATCTAACAACACTTTTCTATTTTGTATTTTTGATAAATCATATGTAAGTTGAAAAAATTTCTATTCTATCGAGATGAAAGAATGGGGGTTTCTTCAAATCATATTTAGGCCAATTATATTGAGGATTGGTTGGAAAGAAAGCAATTAGTTGGTATGTATGGGATTTTAATATAATTTCCATCGATAATCCATTTGATTCTAAATTTAATCTTTAAAATTTTCAAAGAAATGAAGGAATTCATGTTTATAGGAATAATTTTTTGAAAGTATGAATTTTTTGAAGACAAACCCACAAAAAACTTGTCTATTGGACTTATCGTGCCACTGATAATTAGTGTTACCCAAAAAAAATTAATCACTAATTTTTTTTCTAACCTCATGACATTGGAGGATGATTTTTAGGAATTTTTTTTGAGAAGAAATGTATTTATGAATAATTTACTTGAGAGATACTCAGACGATTGAATAAAAAAAGTATTTTGAGGCCAAGATGTACAAAAAATATAGTCAACCAGTTCTCATCATGATTATTTGTTGATTGATTCAAGTGATAAATAAGGTTTTGAATATAAAAAACAAGTGGGTGATGAGAAATTTATATGAAAAAAATTCTTGTTTAATGATTTTTTGAAATTGATGTCAATGTGTGACATGAAGATTTCCTGAAGTTCCAAGAATTAGTTTGAATTTTTTACCAAGCATTATAATGGGATGAAATATTCTTTAGATTTTTTATTAGTTGACATAGAGAAACATATTGAGGAATATGTTGTATTCATCATATTGAGGTAATAATATTTTGATGATTGGTTTTTGGATGGGTGTAGAGAAACTTTATGATATGTCTTCAATTATAATTTTTTTGAATGTGGATCATGAAAATTAGGGTGATAAAATGCCTTCATTTTAATGAATAAATCTTAATAGGGAATAAAAATCTAGAATCATGTTCATATTGAATATTTTTAGGATGTTTATAGAATTATATAAGTAAAATAAAGATTCAAAATTGAATAGAAATTAGAGGTTCTAAAAAAGTCAAAGAAAGATCTGAAATTTAAGAATGAGTGAAGATTCATGAAATTTGGAAAAGAGGGGAAAACATTCAGAAACCTATTTGAAGGAAAATGGATTTTTTATATGAGTAGAATAATTTTTTATTTGATGACATTAATTTCTCACAAAAGAGGAGAGGGAAGATCCGCAATTATAACAATAAGAAGTTTCTATATTGTCTTTTAATATAGAAGGTTGCTGGACAAAAGATAGAATAGATAAGATAAAAGATCATAATTTTTTAATAACCAGAACAATTATTTGGGTTGGTATTTTTAGACTAATATAATAGAACTTATTATTTGTTTCAATGAAATTATGATAGAGGGATATTTCGATATTGAACAATCAGACTTGGAAAATAGACTATAAAATTGGTATGAGTGTCATTATGAATTCCATGAGGTTCTTACCTGCTCCTGGGTAAAAAAGTGGAGAATATCTTTGAAGGAAAGTGTTTTGTAAAAATTGATTAGGAGGTAGAAAATTACATTACATTATAACATGCTGTTTGAATCACATGAACTATTGTATTAAACATAGAAAAATGTGATTGTAAGGTCTTATCCTAATCATTTATTCCAAATCAAAGGTTTGTTTTCTAATGGTTGGTGGTTTATTTTATTATTTCAATACCATACCAAGGATGCATATACTCTTACTAGTAGTGCACCTTGTAAATTATTTATGTCCATATAAATGTGTGTTTGATTTTTTTAGTAGTGAAAGACATCTTTAACAAGAGGTGAAGGGTTTTTTCAAATGTAAGGAAACATAATAGAAAAAGATATCAACTAATCACCCCTTCCCCTACTTAGTGATACAACAATCCTAATTATGAAATTACAAGTGGTATCAAAGGGAAGGTTCCCTTCGTTTACTCTTTAATGCGATTTCGAAGAGAAGATTTGTTAAAGAATCTAAATTGTTTGAATAACATGGGTATTTCGATCTTTTATGAAAATAAAAATCAAATATAGAATGATAGAATTATATATTCGCTTATATATATTGGGTATGATGTTCTTGAATCTACAAAAAATTAATTTACTCTTATTGATGATAAGATTCCTCTTATACCCAATGATAATAGGAATCTTGAGAATGATGTAAGAGTTTACAATTCTTTACTCATATCAATTTATGAAAGTGAGTTTTTAAGAGTTAATGTTGTGCTTAATGCTAATGGAATATAGTAAAAGATAACACATTTATGAAGGTATCCCAAAACTAAAGAAAAAAAATTAAAATTCTATTTATTGAAGTATGAATATAGAAATATGGGTGAATATTAATTATTTGGCTAATTATTTACTAAGGCGAATGAAAATCTTAATAATATCAGTTTTCATGGTGATAATATAGAAAACTCAACTGTTGTTGAGAAAAAATTGAAAATTATTCCTCAAATGTTTGATGAAAAAACATCTTCATTCGAAAATCATGATTTTGAATCATTATCCATTCTTAATTTTCATATTAGTTTTATCACTTATGAGATGGGAAAAAGGAATTTTATTAAAGGAAAAAAATATAATCATGAAATTAATTTGAAGGGTTCTAAGATAAAAAAGTCCAAAAAGGTTTTTGAGGAAGGATATTTTTTTGATCCTGACTCTTAAAATGAGACATGTAAAAATATTGATGAAATTGTATCCTTATTTTCTACAAAGTTGTCAAGAGGTAAAGGTAAATACAAAGGTAAGCATTCTTTAAATTGTTTTGAATGATTATCCATTGTGAAAATTATGGATAATTATTCTTGAATAATGAAAGAAGAGGATATCTATGTAGAATAAAATAGTCTTAGATGGTCATGGAAGAAACATATTGATAAGACTAAATCTAATTCTAAAGGAAAATGTAAAAATTTCTTCAAATATAAAAGAATAATTTAACTATATAAAGATAAAAAAGAAGAATAAAGCGATATGAATACAAAATATCTTTTTATAATGCTACTGAGAATAATTTAATTGCAACAATTAAAAATAGAGAAATCATATGCAATAGTTTTAAAGATGAAGTTGAAAACCAATTATAATTTAATCTTAAAGAATAATTGAAATAATGTTTGAGATATATTGGGAGACCTGAAAAATAAATCATGAAGATTAAATGTAAAAACTCTTAAATTATAAAACATGAAGGTTTTCTTGATGATAATGTCATGATGATGAAGGATATTGATGATTTGAATAAATCTATTAATAAATTAAAGAATCATAATTAACATTTGGAAGTGAAGTTGATGTAAAAAAAAGAATCATTAAAACCTATTCAACAAAAACTATCTAAAGGTGGAAAGAGTGATACAATTTTTAAAAAATATATCCCATAATATGGTGAGTGTTTTGGTAAGGATTATCTTAATAAGGTTCAATATATGTTACCTTCAAAGTTTGAGAATAAATATAGAGTTTTTTCCCAGAATAATAAATATACCAAAGTAATGTATGTGTCCAATTTCGAAATTTTTAGGAAATCATATGTTACTAAACATTTTGAGTCTAAAAAAATTTCCCATAATTTTGGTTCTGATAAGGCTAAAAAACATGCTGAAATAGAGTATTCTGGTTAAAAAAGGAAAGGTTGGTGGTCAACAACGTGTTGATAAAAAAGATGAGAAGTTTCCTGAGAAATATGTTCACAACTCTAGTCATTATGGAAGTTAAAGAGACAAATATTCTTACTATGGGTACTACTAGTATTTTAGTGGATTTAGATATACAAAAAATATATATTTGTTTAATAAAAAATATTTCAACTATTCTATATGTGATTGAAGGAAAAGATTTACGGGGAGTCAATACTTTCAAAGAATGATGTATATGAAGGATATTATAATGATGTATGAGAATGTTGTTTTGAATAAACCTGAGAAGGTAAGAGTAAAAGTTGAAAATAAATTCCAACCTCTAAAAACTATATGGGAATGATGTGTACAACCTAGAAACCATTCAAATGGATGTCTTGTTTTGTTACCACCACAACAAAAGCTTTTTAATTGTCAAAATCCAGAGATAAAGAAAGATAATGGGAATGAAAAGTCTTATATTGTAGAAATTGATACAAAATATAAAAAATGAGAACAAACATGGCTTTTTGATAGAGGTTTTTCTATTCATATTAAAAGAGATTAATGTTGTTGAATAATGTAGAATAATTCAAAGAGAAAACAATTACATTTTGAAATGATGAATCTCTAAGAATCAAATCATTTTGAAAGAAAAGTTAAAATACAAGAAATTATTTTATTATTATCAACTGAAACACAAAATTATATGTGTTCCACAACATTGTGATGAAGGTAAAAAACTCATTTTAATAAATTATGGTTATTATGGGTAAATTTAGGAAGATTAAAATATTGTTAGAGGAGGTCAATGTATAAAAGGGATCTTGTTCCAAGTTGGTGAAACTGATTACTCTTGTTATCTAGGAATGGAAGATGAAAATCATTTATGGAATAAAATACTGGGACCCATGTGTGAACGAAACATGGGAAATTTATCAAATTGAGACAGTGTCTCCGACATTCTTGATATCTCATGAAGAATAGATTAGTGATTCACAAATTTTCAGAAAGAGACAATTATAAATTCCATGCATAAGAAAGTTGAAATATATTCAAAAGGACACATATAACTTATCCATTCTGATATCTATGAAAAAAATGTGAAAGCAATAAGCTAATGGATTTAATTAAATCATTTATTTTTATTGATGACTTTACTCACATTAATTTTGTATATATACGAAACATAAGTCATTTTCTCTAAATATGTTCAAACGTTTAAGGAGGAATGTAGTAATGGAATGTGAATAATCAATGAAGAAGATTAGAACTGATAATGGTGGTGATTAAAAAAATAAATAATTTGAATATTAACTTGAGATGCATAGAATTCGTTATGAGTATAGTTTATATTACACACCTAAAAAATGGGTTTTTTCAAAGGTTGAATAGAAGTTTGGTTGAAATGGGGAGAACTATGTTACTTGAACATGGAATTTTCCATTACTTTTGGAGGATAACAATGAGCACTACTATGTTTATTCAAAACCCATGTTTCTACTAACTATTTTTAGATATGACTTCATATGAAATGTTTCATGAAAAACTCCATGTGTGAAATAGTTAATAGATTTTGGGAGTCTATGCACCATAAAAATGAAAGGTGGAAACCTTGGATTATTTGACCATAGAGATGAATATAGAAATGTTCTTAGATATGATTTAAAATAAAGATGATATAGGTGTTTCGATAATGAAACAGAAAAAACTATTTTATTCTTTTAATGTGAAGGTTATTGAAAAGGCTAAGGGAAAAAATAATCGTACTGATAATGAAGATGAGAAGGATAACCATTTTTCAACTATACTAATAAAGATACTAAGAATAGTGATCCTACCCAATAAAAATAATCAAAATCATATGTTTCAACTAATGAGGAAGAAACTATAAAATATAATCAATGATGAGGAAGCATGTAGAATCTTATAAAATTTTTGCTGATCAACATCAAAATGTGAAACTAAGAAGAAAATCAAAATTTGTCACACACAATTCTCTATATTCAAAATTTGAGCCGAATTATGTGAATGAAGATTTTGATAATCTAGAATGATATCAAACCATGAATGAAAATATTTACTAGATATAAAGAATAAAACTTTGGATCTTTTACCCAATTTAGATAATAGAAATGATATTAGTATAAATTTTGTTTTTTGGAACAAGCTGAATGAAAAAAGTGAACTGATAAGGAACAAGGAAAGATTAATGTAAAATGGTTTCTCACAAATTTATGGTATTAATTTTTATGAGACTTTTTCTCTAGTGTAAATGTTTGAAAAAATAAAAATAATTCTTTCTATTGACGCATAATTAATTTAAAAAGAATATCAAATGAATGTAAAGTCCGCATTTATAAATTGGGATAACAATGAAGATGTTTACATCAAACAACCATGTAGATTTTTTTTAAGAAATATGAAATTTATGTGTGTAAGATAAGGAAATCCATATATCAGATAAAATATTCTCTGATAGCATGGTATTACAAATTAGATAATTTTTTTAGGAAGATGAATTTCATGTAGGGAAGATTTGATAGAAGTACTTACATCATTTAAAGTAATGAGTTTATCTTTATTTTCATTTTCTCTATTGATGACATTATCTTTATAGGAAATGATAAAATATATTGAAAAATATTTGATGATGATATGAAAAAGTAGTTTTAAATGTCTATTATTCGAGAAATGAAATATCTTATTTAAATACAAATTTTACAAATTAATAAACACATTTTTTATTCTAATGAAATGTATGCTAAAGAAGTTCGCAAAACTTTTAGAATGGAGAATTCAAAACTAGTTTCCACACCAATTCCTATGGGATCTAAGTTTAGTAAATATGAATAAGGAAAAAAGTGATCAAAAATTGTTTTGAAATACGATTAATTTTTTTATATATTTGAGTAACTCAATAACTAATATTATTTATGATGTTACCTTATTCACAAGATATCAATGTTCTACAAAAAATTCACATAAATTGGATGGAAATAGAATTTTAAAATATGTAAAAGGAACAAATTAATTATAAATTAGGTAGGATAGCTCTTGAAATATTGGTTTTTCTGGGTATTTAAATACTAATTAGTAAGGAAATGTTAATGATTGAAGATCTAATTATTGTGGATTTTTTATAGGAAATAGTTGTGTTAGATGGAATCCAAAGAAAAAAATTCGGTAACTCTTATAATAGATAAAGATAAGTATACTACTTCTACTGAAGTCTCTACTCAACATATGTGGATGAATAATCTATTATAAAACATACTTAACAAAGTGAATTTACCCTTACTCTTGAGTTTTTATAATCAAAGTTAAATCATAATTACCATAAATCCATTAAAACATTATTGATAAAAACATATTGATATCAAATATCATTTCATAAAATAGTATGTGGAGAAGAATGATTTGAAGATGGAGTAAGTTCTTATATCGAAAGAGGTTTCTAACATTTTTAGAAAACCATCACCCTAAAGAAAATTATTCTACACCAAGGTTGAATAAGGGAATCCAACCTCTTCCACATTATGATTGAGGTATTTTTTTGGTCCACTCTCTCATCTTACCTTTGGATAGTATTTTCAAGGGAGTAATTTTACCATAAATCAACCCTTAAAGAAAGAACATATAAAGGGGGAGTTATGGGAAAGTTGTGAATCTAGCATTTAAGTATGTAAAATATTATAACTATTTGTTTTAGTTGTTTTAGAAAAAAGATTTTATTTTCAAGAATGTTTTTGAAATGAAAAAATTGTTTTTTCACTAGAAAATTTATGGAAGAGAAGAAATATGTAAATAAAGAATTAACATGTTGATGTTTTTTCATGAGTATCTACTTTTTGATAATAAGGATTTATTGTCAATAATTTTTGTTTCCTACAATATGTTAGCTCACATATTATTAGAATAGTTGAAAATTAATCTATATATTGGGGTTAAAAAGTTAAGTGATTTATGAAACTTGGTTGGAAATGAAATTGGGGGGGGGGGATTGTTGGGACCATGTGGGGTGGAGAAGGTTTTTGGAAGTAAGAAGAATATTTTTTTAGATGAGATGTATTCTATTATCATCAATCAAATAAATCACTTCAATTTGTAATAGTTAAAAATTGGACTGACAAATTTATATAGTAAATAGGACTTACAAAGATTATGAAAGTCTATTGTAATATGAATATGTTCTTTTGTAGAATATGTTCATCAAACTCCCATTGGGTTCTTAATAAAATGACGATTGTATTTATTCACTTCTTTAGATTCTACATGGATTTTATGAAAATATAATGATGATTTTTGGTTTTTTATTTCAAACAAATCGTGTTTAATTTCACAAACATGTGATGGTAGCTTGATGCATAAATGGGGGTGCTAACATTCATATTCTGTCTAATCGTATCAAGGATTAAATAGATTTAAAGAATTTTTTTTGTAAGGATGAGAAGTCACAATAAATTCCATCAATAATCTACATTATACTAATTCGTATCTCAAATATTTTCGAAATGATGAAGTATTTCATGATTTTAAGAAGATGTTTTTGAAATAAATAATTTTATGTAGAAAAATCTATTGGAACCAGTCCATTGGACATGGTGTTTTATATGATAATTAGAGATACTCTAACACCTACTAGTCATTAAACTTGTTTGGTATCAATATGACATTGAAGGAACATTAATAAGAAAAGTTTATTTAAGAAGAAATGTTTTTATGGAGAATTTTCTTGGGGGATACTGGGATAATTGAATTAGAAAAATTTGTTGAGACCAAGACCAATACACAATATAGTCAACCATTTCTCATCATGATGGTTTTTCGATTGAGTCAATTGATAAATATTTTTTTTAATATCTTTAGAAAGTGTTTATAAAGAAAAGGAGAAAAAGAAGAGTCTTGATTGAATACTTTTTTAAAGTATTTTCATAGGGGGATATAAAGCTTGCTTGATGTTTTGAAGAATTTGTTTTCCTTTATTAATGATCATTGTAATGAGAAGTCATATGTTTTAAATTTTTTATCTTTTGATATAGAGGAACATATTTAGTAATCTAATTCCTTCATTATAATATGAAAATTAGAATAAGAATTTTAGTTTTTCAATTGGTACAAATCAACTTTTTTTAGATGTCTTCTATTATGATTATATTGCAAGTGGGTCAAAAAAATAGAAGTGACCAAAATCCATTACCATAATAAAGAAATCATATTGGGAAATCAGAATCAAGAAAAAAATTTATTCTAAAGATTTGTTAGGAAGACCGAGGAATTAAAGAAGCCAAATCAAGATCCAAAATTGAATGGAAATTAAAGGTGCTGAATAAATTAATGAAGGATTCACAATTTATAGAATATTGACATTTTTTGATATTTTGTAATGCTGTAAAGCCATTTAAGAATACTGATTAAACAACTTTGAAAATTTAATAAAATGAGGATAATAATTTATCTTTTTGATTACTTTCATTACTCATGTATGAAGAGAAAGGAGATCCAAAAATCTAGAAAGAATATGTTTATGGATTATATTTTCGGGGATATGATTTTTGGGCAGAAAAAAGAAAGATAAGTGAAAAGATCATATTGGATTTATTGAATCGGTTCTATCAATTGGATAAGGATTTAAAACCTAAGGAAGGAGAAGTTATTATTTCTTTCAGTGGAATTATAATAGATTAATATTTAAATATTGAGAAATCAGACTTGGGAATCAAACATGGAAATCAAAATAATAGTTATTCCAATTTCCAGGTCATTCTCACCCACTTCGAGGTAGGAAAGTGAATATTTTTGTAAACAATATGTTTTTTTAAATGGATTAGAAAGGAAAAAAATTGTATTACATCATTTAGTTCTATTTGAATCACATGAGTTTTTGTATTGAACATAGTTCTACATGAGTGTAATTTCATATCCAACTAATTGTATTCCTCACAAAAGGATTGTTTTCTAGTGGATTTTGTGGTATGGTATTCCTTCCAAACCGTACCAATGACATATATACTCTTAATGAGTATTTAACCTTGAAAATTATTGTGTTCCTTAAGATGTGTGTTTTATTTTTTTCATAAAATAATGAAAAGATTTATTTGTGGTGAAGTTATTTCAAATGTTGGGGAATATAAATGATAAATATATAACCGATTCACTATGTCCCTCCCTCAGTGATACATAAATTATAATTGGGAAATTACATTATACCTATTAGATGTTTCATTAGGTGATCCCATGGTAGATGGTATATGGTTTATCGATCAAAATATGGATCTATTAATCCAAGAGATATGAGGTGATACTCTTGTGATGGTCGGGGAAATCACACACTGGATTATCTGACCTGACTTGTAGCTGTTAGAGTGACAATCGATGCGCCACCTTAGAATAAAAAGCTATAGGATTTGGTATGTCCTCACGGAGGATGTCATAGTAGAGTATCTGTGGGAATAGATGAAGGTTGTATTTGTTTTGAATTATTATGAAGAAAACCTCTGGTAGTCCCCACCATGCTCAGAGAGCTAGTGGTCCATAGAGAGGGAACCTATGGGTGGTTGTGGATTGTGATATAGCAGTTCCATGGATGGTAAAAGGTATGATATATGTCCTTTATACCATATATGAAGTATTTTTAGACATAATTGTGAGTTATTTCATTATTTCCACTTCTCTGGTTTGATACTTATAGGTTCTTATTGGGATTTTGGATCAATCCATGAACTTTTAGACTATGACAAGATGCGACTTAGTGATTGTACAATTCTTTTGATAGTGATATCTGACTCTTGGAGGTTAGAGATTTATATTTGACTCTTTTTTGCAATGATGCGGTCATATAACATTATCTTTGGTATAAACTGTCTTTCAATAGTTCATTCCAAAGGTGAATTTTTTAAGTATAGGATGCAGTGTGTTTGTAGTGATGGGATGTGGATATCATTTTTTAGGTGAAATGGAAATCCATGTAGAGAAGGATCGACTTATTTTTAGGAGGGAAAAACCTATTACATAATAGTATGATACAATGACTCTAAGTGTAGTGTATTCCACGAGTTCTTAGTTTCCTAAGGTGGTGGTATATTATGATGAAATATTCCCTAAGGATATTCTATTCTTAAATATCATCCAAGATATTGAAATCTACATTAAATTACACCCCGAGAGGACCTTTATATCTACAACAACTTATCAGATGTCTCACTTTAATCTTAATAAGATAAGGGTTTAGTTAGAGGAGGAGAAGTTATTTGTGAGACCTATTGTTTCCCCTAGGTAGCCCTTGTGTTTTTCTGCAAGAAGGAAGACAAGATATTGAGGTTATGTGTGGATTACCAATGCTTCAACCAAGTGATTGTGATAAATGTGTTACCAAAACCAAGGCCCAATGAACTCTTTGATTAGTTGAGAGTGGAATGATGGTTCTCAATTATTTTTTTCAGGTTAGATTATTACCAATTATGACTGCTGGATGATGATATAAAGAAGATTAAATTCAATTATTTCTACTGTTACTATGTGTACTTGGTGATACCCTTTTGTGGGAAAATTTTTCTAGAAGTGTTCATGAGACACATGAACATGATCTTCCATCCTTTTTATACCGGTTTTTGGTTGTCTTCATTGATGTAATTCTAGAGCACATAGAATCCAAGGAGGATCACACAAGATAGTTGAGGATTTTCTTGGTCACACCCTAGGAGCACAACATTTATGGGAAGCTCTTGAAGTGTAAATTTCGGAATCTAGAGCTCTAATTAATACGACAAGTCATCTCATAGGTAGGAGAAACAATGGCCCCAATTAATTTTTAAGTAGTTCTAGCTTGGGATCCACCCAAGAGTGTTACTAAGGTGTGAAGTTTACTTTGGTTGGTAAGGTACTATCGAGGATTTTTACCCTGTCTCTCTAAAGTGAAAGCACCCTTAATAGTTTTGACCCAAAAGGGGTAGCCATAAATTTTTAATGAAGGGTGTCAACAATGTTTTTAAGAGTTGAGGTAAAGGATGAAGAGTGACCACCCATCTTGAGACTACCAGATGAGTGTGTTGAGTACGTAGTGTTCTACAATGCTTCAAGGACTAGACTTGGTACCTTCTAAATATAGAGGGAGGTAGTGATTGCCTATGATTACAACCTTTTGAGACCACATGAGAAACAATATGTGATCCATGGCATTAATTTGGTGGTGGTATAATTTTTATGGAATATGTGATGAAACTACCTTATGGTTGAGTGGTTTATCATCTACTCTAAAAAACAATAGTCTAAATAATATTATCTCTCTGAATGGCCATTACTTCAGAATGAGATGAACACTACAGTTCCCCAAGGACTATGACTCGAAGATTGGTTATACTCCTGGGAAGTTGAATGTGGTGGAATATACTCACAGCAGGATATCTTGTTATTAGTTGATGGACGCTTCGTCCCTGACTTAGTCGGAGCGCGATGGATGCCGTCTGTGCCCCTACCCTGCGGGGGGGGGGGGGGGGGGGGGAGGGGCGACCCTGCCACATCTGAGCAGATTTCCCCCTTTATTCCATTATCTTACCCGGATTTCATGTCTCCGTTTCCCGAAATTTCTATTTTCCCTAAGGTCCCAGATCTTCGCGATGGCTACCCTCAGCTCGCGATTTCAATTATAGAATTCACTGATGCTTCAGCTCTCCAC
Source organism: Viscum album (assembly GCA_963277665.1). NCBI lineage: Eukaryota > Viridiplantae > Streptophyta > Magnoliopsida > Santalales > Viscaceae > Viscum > Viscum album. Next base: position 954,361,795 of record OY728167.1, read on the forward strand.
GATCTCACCATAGTTGCTCGATTTCCTTTTACAAGCCCTTCGTTGGACACCTTTGACAGGTTTGTTTTTGAATCTTGGGGACTTCAAGATCGGGAGACTATTGGTCTTCTGAATAAACGGCATATCATGATTCGCTTTGCATCCATCAAGGATATGATCATGGCGTGGTCTGCAGCCCCTCGATCCTACAATGGCCTGAACTTTCATTTCTTCAAATGGTCTTATGATCTTCATATGAACCGCGATGCCCCATCCGCGGCGTTGTGGGTATGTTTTCCCAAACTCCCTCTTCCTTTCTAGAACCCCTCTATAATCCATATGATTAGGAACATGGTTGGATGCTACATGTGCTCTGACTCAAGAACCAGCTCTGTTTGTCATCCTATTTCCCAACGAATCTGTGTTGATGTTGATGTTTCTAGAATTCCGGTTGACTGGGTGTGGATAACCATAGGATAAGAATTTCGGTGGAAGCAACAGGTGGTGTTCGAATCCTGGGTGAACTTCGGTTCAAGGTGATCTCGCGTCCAACACTTACCTCATTCATGCCGAAGAGGAAGTAGGGGTCGAAAAGGGAGTGGTGAAGGGACTGTTGCTACCCCCTATTGCTGTCCCCCTATTGCTGCTCTTCACGATGGGATTCACGTGGAGGTTTCCAAGGCAGCGACAGGGGATGGAACTGTCCCTCGAAGTGATGACAAGGTGGTTGGCAGTGCGAGCTCAGTTGAAGTTTCTCAGAAGAAGGACACGACGCTACCTCAGGAGCTAAAAGTAACTGATATTTTTACTAGACTGAGATGAGATCTAGAAGGGCCCCCTGTCTTGAAATCACGAGCAACACATAATAGAGCAATGTTGGATAGACACTATTCCAGTGATCAAACTCAAGTGGCCTCGGATGGGGCTTAAAATTCTAATACCATGGGGGCTCCCAAGTCCTGCACCTATGTCATGGATGTGCATGTAGGAAATACAGACGTGGAATGTTCCAAGGTTGGTCAGAAGTGGGAGGTGTCAAGGCAAGACACATATCAGCCGAATAACAAACAGAGTCCTAGAACATTGTCCTGTCTCAATTTGAACAATTGTTTTGATACATTGAGTGTCGAAGCAGGGTCTGAATTTAAAAACACTTGTCCCTCAAAAGCCGAGTCCGATGGAGATTGAACCTCAGCTGAAATAGGAGAGTATGGTAGTGGCCTGCATAGCCCAAGGAGGAAGAAGGGGAATAAAGAAAACATGTACACTGGAAGTTTCATTGTCACCAAGAAGCAGAAATCAAAGGGACGAAGAAACTACTCATATCTTCCTAAGCCTATGGAGACACGGTCTACCAAAAAAGGTAGCAAGTCCATAGAACAAGAACCTCAACTGATGGAAGAAGGGGAGTTTTTACAGGTTGTGGGCCCCATGACGGGTGTAATGGAGGAACAACAAGTAGGACGCAACGATTCCCCAAAGCAGTAGGAGGAGGGGTACGTGGAAGTTTTGGAGTCTCCTCAAGATGATGAGACTAAGGGTCAACTTGGGGTGATTTCACTGCATCTAGAGGATGCGCGGTTAGAGGATATGGTTAGGCTCCCTTCTGCATAACAGCAGGAGGCAGGGACTCCTATTGGTTCTCAACAACGGGAAGATGCGCCTATAGACCCCCATATGGAACTGCTCATGCATTTGGAAGAATAAATGGTGGAGGACATCCTAAAAATTAAGGCAATAAAGGAAGAGGTTGACCAAATGATGGAAAGAATGATCGAAGTTTCTGTTACCAGGGAGCAAGGCGAGTGGATAGAGAAGCAAGACTGTATATTGATTAGAGGGTTTAACATGGAGAAGATCAGCAAAGAAAAGTACATTCTCTCTTGGGATTATCTAGTGCAGCACTATGAAGACGTCTTAAAAGATGACCCAGACATATAGGTAAATGCTATCCCTTGGAAATTATGTAGGTAAATTGAGTCCAAACGGATTAAAATTTTATTTGATAAGTCTGTAGTTTCTTTTGTTGCCTGACCTGGTTTGTTGTGCGGGTTCTCACTTCCACCTTGAAAGTGTTTTAATAATCACTACCAGAAATTAGATCTTTCCCAAAACTTCTATACCAACGGTTTGCAAAAACCGTTGGTATAGGTCCCCTTTCCCAATGGTTTGGCTAAACCGTTGGGAAAGGCCCCCCAAATTGGACACTTTTCCCAATGGTTTGGCCAAACCGTTGGGAAAGGTAGACCTATCCCAACGGTTTGGCAAAACCGTTGGGAAAGGCCCTCAAATTGGACACTTTTCCCAATGGTTTGGCCAAACCGTTGGGAAAGGTCCCCAAATATGCCACTTTTCCCAACGGTTTGGCAAAACCGTTGGGATGGGTCTACCTTTCCCAACAGTTTGGCCAAACCGTTGGGAAAAGTGGCCCAAAATTCAACATCCTTCCCAGAATGAAAATCCCAACCAAAGACCTATACCAACGATTGTTAAAACCGTTGGTATAGTTATATACCAACGGTTTTAACAACCGTTGGTATAGGTATATAGCAACGGTTTTAACAACCGGTGGTATAGGTACTTTAATTTTTTATCGGAACTTCATACCGAGAACATTATATAAATCAAAATTTAAAATATTTATGATAGTACATATATATATATATTTATGTAATTATGATCACAAAAGTCATGTTAGGTTAGTGGATGAGTCTTTCAATGATAAACGAGGGGTCCTGGGATCAAATCCCAGCGGATGTTTTATTTTTGGAGTTTATATACCAACGATTCCATTACCGTTGGTATAGATTTCATATTACCTATACCAACGGTTTCCAAAACCATTGGTATAGGTCTATGCCAATGGTTTTTGGAAAACCGTTGGTATAGACCTATCCCAACGGCTTACTTGGCTACAGTTCTCCAAACCGTTGGTATAGGCTATACCAACGGTTTGGAGGCCTATACCAACGGTTGCAAACCGTTGGTAAAGGTTAGTTTTCCAGTAGTGAATAAAAAAGTAACTTGGGAGGAGGAGTTGTTGGGAAAAGAGTCCAGGAATTTAGTATCATTATAGTTGTCCTTAGTGGAAAAGAATGGTGATTATTATATCCAGTTGATGATTGTTACCCTACCACTTTTACAAAATCATATGAAGGATATAAATGTAAATAACGATAGTGGGGCCTTTTATACACAGATATCAACTGAACATACTAATGATGTATTTTATGAAGGTGGGGACCATGTCATTCTTTTTAGATAGAGAAAAATGGTACCATTTGAACTAATAGGGGAGTTGATGTGATAGTTTCAGACTTCCCAATTAGTGGTACATTCAAAGGTGGAGAAGATGCACGTAGAGCTTTACTTTTAGTTCTTTTGGATATGGATAAAGAGGTGTATTGAATAGTTTATCTCTCAAGGACTCACTTTCTAGTAAGTAAAGGTGGAACACCATGTTCTAGTGGGTTTAGCTTTGTTTAAATCAATGTTGGTCTCTGATGCAAATGAAATATAGTTTTTGTTGGTTTTCAATCATCACATGTACGATCAGGGAGATTATAGAAAATGGGAGTTTACAATTCAAGCAGAGAATAACATTAAAGGTGGAATCAATTTCTAGTGTTTGCCAATTAGTTGGGTCCAAAATTTATAGAATGGAGAATTTTTTTTGGAGAAGTAAGTTTCATGAAAGATTTATGTATTTTTGGAAACAAAAATACAAGTCATGTCTTTATATCATTATATAAAAAATGGAAAAAGATAAGATTTTGTGAAATATTAGCAAATTTTCGTGGAAGACAAGGTTGTACGGAAGAGCCTTACACATCTAATGCAACGTCAAAAGGGGTTTTGTGTTCACAGAGATAATATTTCATGATCTAGAATAATCTTACTCACTTGATTATTAAGGTCTATAAATAGAAGGCTACCCCCACTCAAGACTCAGAAAAATTCAATGAAGATTAGGTTCATATTTCACACAAATGACGTGCATGTAGAAGATAAGTAGAGAGTGAAACTTGTGCACAAAGTGTTACATTAGTCACTAAATACCAAGAGATCCTTGTATTGTGGTTGCACGAAAGATAAGGGGTGTGTGAAAAATTATGGTTCCGTGGAATCCATCTTTTGCGAAAATCCAAAATCTTGCGTGAAAAAACAAGTGATGTGTGTAAGCGCAGTAGTGAGATTCTACTGAGTTTTGATTATCTATATTGTTTGATCAGTGCTTCCAAGTGTATCAATTCGGGGCTTTGATGCAAGAACATTCTCATGCTGTACAGAGGCACAAACATTAATGAAATTTTGTTAAAGAGACTTTCATGTCGATAAACTGAGTAAGGCTTCTCCCAAGGCAGTAAGCTAGGGGGAGTCGATGAAAGTATTTCAAGGGAAGTAGTAAGATATCTTTGAACCATTGTAAAGGCATTATGCCTTGAAAATAATGATTGTGTTGATTCTTTTTAATCCAAAACTAGTGAAGATTAGTGGATATTAGTATGACTGACACAACGTCAGCATATGCTGCTTGGACTACCCCATAGAGGTTAACCATGTAAAATTGCTATTTTATATCTATTCATGTGAATTATTTATTACTACACTATTCAAATCGATAGGTTTAACGAGTTCCTATGAATGTGGGAACAAGATCCTTTGAATTAAAAGAAGAAGTTGACCCTTTGATTCACCCCTCCCCTCTCAGGGTGTTCTGGGGTCCTACAAGCCCTCCCTTGAGATGATAATGTGTAGGTGGGATGGGATACACATAGAATTTATTATATGGTTACCACATACATCCAGGTGACTCAATTCCATCGGGGTTATTATAGAGAGACACAACACATTATCAAACATTCTTACCATTAAAGAGAAGATTCTAGTTGATAACATTGGATTATTGTATGTTAAGGAGATAGTTCAGTTCCATGGAGTTACCTTGACAATCATTTTAGACCATGATGACCACTTCACATCAAGGTTATATAGAGGATAAAATTAGGCCGTTAGAAATCAGTTGTGTTATAGCACAACATTTCCCAGTAGACTAATGTCTAGATTGAGGAGACTATTAAGCTCTTTGAGGATATACTATGGGATTATATGTCAATCTTTGGACATAGTTGGGAGTATCACATATCATTGGTGGAGTCTGCATACAAAAAAAAACTACCATTCCACCATCAGAATGAAACTATTTTAGGGATTGTATGGGTGACCCTACAGGTTACCATTATGATGGAATAATCCAGGAGAATCAAAATTTATGGGCCTGATATAAGTGAGATCCATGATAGAGGTTCAGATCATCCAGAAGAGAACAAATATTGTATAGATCTATTATAAGTCCAATGAGGACTAATGAAGGATAACATTAGAGTTTGAGGAGGGATACCATGTGTTACTGAAGTTATCACTATGTCATGAGTTGGAGAGTTTTTTACATGGTTCCATGATATCTATGATATTCATTGTACCTTTGTAGATACTATGTAGATTAAGATAGGCGGTGTATTGATTTGCTCTGGTGCCATAGTTGGACCACCCACATGATGTCTACCACATGTCACATATCAGGAGGTATGTCATGAACTGTCACACATTATCAAATGGGGAATATTGTAAATCAAGGATAGAGATAGATTTTTTTTATACCCAATGCAGAAGGAGGATCCGTAGGAGATGATACTTAATGGGTGATGAATTCCCCAAATGCGTGTCTAGTGGGAGCATGATAATATTAAAGAGTGCACTTAGGAGAGGGAGACCCAGAGGTACGCTTCGTACCATTATCTTTTTTGGAAGATTTTTCTCTTTCTAGGGCAACAAGACCTATGGTGGGGATAATATAATGACCATAATTTTATATGTATTTATTTAGAATAATATATCAATTATTTCCAAATACATGCATTGAATTTGTATGAGAATCTGAGCCCTTGTGAGCTGAGAATTAATATTTGAAAAAAAATATTAATACCATGCAAAAACAGCTTTCATAAAAATGTAATAACTCTTGAATAGTGTACTGTATTGGAAATATGAGGCCACCATTGAATTATTATCATGGGTTTTACCCTATAAATGACATATCCTTGGATTACATTGGATTCTCAAGTTAGGCTCGATCATGGGTTATTTTTTATATAATTTAATTAAAAGAAATTAATTTATTTTATAAATTTTCATTGACCTAAAATATTCTATAAATACAAAATTTTACGACAATCCCTATGGTTATCCATGAAACCTAGAGATTGGTAGGATCTATTAGAGAGGAGAACAAGGAATATTATTTATAGACGACATTATATGATATCATATCAAGGACCAGTCACAAATGAAGTTCATGGATCTCACCACTGAAGGAAAAATTGGTCTGTTCTTCATAAATGATCAATCTTAACTATTTTTTGGATGTTTTATCTATTTAATTACATACTATTATTTCACCATGGGTGAGAATATGTCAATTCCACAAAAAAGAATTTACTCGTACATAGACAATATATTTATTTTCAATGGATATATTTTATTCATTGTATTTTTGAACCTATATCCATATATTTCATTGAGAATTGTTCATGGACAATTGAAAAAATATTGAGTTTCATTCCTCACATTTTTTTATTAATTCATGATTTCATTGCATTTTCATCTTCAGTATTTTATTTAAAAAATGGTTTGAAGAATACTTGGTATTTAATCATCGCATGACACTTATTTGTCGTAATGGATCAATAATGTTTGTGTGGTTAATGATCAATGGTTTGATTGAGTTGCGATGATTATGGAGTAATATTAAAGGAAGTCTATAATGTTTGGCTATTAATATTCATATCAGATTTGATGGCATGGCTACAGATGATGTGTGTGGGTTTTTCCTGAGTTGATTCAAATCATTGATTCCTTATCTCCATTGATAGGAATCTTAGAAAACCCTAGATAATAAATTTTTAGTGGGTATTATAGTGGTAGTAATTTGGAGGATGATATAGAAGAGGATCTACTAGGATATGGAAATCTCTTGTTCCACGACCTGTAATCCAGAATTACAAGTAGTGTGGGATGCCCTGTATAGTGCTAGTTTTTCTATTGAGTGAAAAAGATCACAAACTATGTGAACCCTATCACATTCCATCTATATCATGTTGTTGAATTGGAATTTATCTCAAATGATAATTGGGTATGGGAAGGAATAAGTATGTGTAAATAGATAGAGAACATGACCAAGTGTAAACATACATGACCAAGTGTACATGCGAATGACTAGGTTTACACAGGTTGGTACACATGAACAATCCATAATACATGGGAACTGAAAATAAGATCATGATGGGTTCTAGGGGACCTATAAATTGCAGGTATGATCACTTAAATGTCTCATATTTATAGGATTACATGTCATTTGAGGAAGAACCACATGGGAAGAATAGGGGTTCGCTAGACACATCATGTATCTCTTGGTACATGCTATGTACCCCTATTAAGGATTATTTGGAGCCTTTAATTTCATCATTCTTGACCAATATCGAATGAATATTTACTTTTGGTCTTTCTATTCAAGGGAATAGTGTATAATTATGTCCACATCTGTAGATTACGATCCCCTCTAGAGGACGAGTCTTTGATAGAGTGTGTGGTGTCCCTCTGTGAGACCAAAGTATGTTTCTATATCATTCCTTATTATACCATTCATGGAGTTTATTGAATTAGTGTAACCTACATGAATGGAAAATTGATATTAAATCTACAAGGTTATATTAGTATAGATCACATTATTATTAGATTACAATCACCTACATTGCTGGTTGACCTTGAATGGGCCTTTGGTGTTCCCAAAAGTTATCGGTGTGATCAACTATCTGAGTAATGAGGTCTTCAGTGACCAAAAAGATTTATTAGATGGGGCCCAATTATCAGGACATATTTTATGAATGTATAAAATGATATCTTCACTCATAATGTGGGTTTTCTTGAGATGACTATTTCTCGGAAGGTTTGAGAATGAATCATGTGGATGGAAGTTTTTTATGATTTCCTGAATTTACATAGACCTTACTAAGTATATCTGGGTATTTTTTGAATCTATTTCTATATCCTTGATATTAGGTAACTACTATTGAAGATTTTTGTTTAGTGTTTTTGGGGTTTCTTTCTAGGTATTGTTATACTCACCCCTGCATGGGCTCTTCTCACATGAGACTTGTATTCTGCAGACGACAACCAATTTGAAACTGTCCTCAGAGGTCAAGAAGCTTGAGGACCATTAATTCATATTTATAGACCAAGTTTTTTTCCTTGGTGGTTTTATTTGATTGTATTCATCACCTTTTGATCGGTTTGAAATCTTTTCAGTTTTTCATTGGGATTGTATTTGGATCCTTTATTACTTCTGGTACCTTATTGTCTCACCATGATAATGGAATTGTAGATGTATGCATTCATGGTTATCGATTATTTTAAATTTAATAACTATATGGTCATGGACAAGTGTGTGGTTATATAGTAACATTAGTCTAAGGAAGCCCATGTTTGTGATATATCCAAACAACACTAGTCTCCATCCCCTAGAATATTAGAGGTGGGCTTCAGTTTGTCATGAAATAGTGCCCATTAGACTGGTTAATTCTATAAAAATGTCTAGATCCGATATGAGTATAACCCAAACAACATCAACATAGATTATTAAAAAAATTAATGTTAGGTAACTTGAAACCCTTCTCTTTCTTATTACCAAAAGTGTTTACAAAATCCATCAATAAATGGTATCAACATTACTCGCATACCCAAAGAATCAAGTAGATTCATCAAAATAAAAGAATCATATGTTCCCAAATAAAAACATTAATTTATTAAAGAATAAATAATTAATTTACCTCTCATGGTGACCAACAATGATTCTGATTCATATGGAGAAACATCTATTGCATTAAGATAAGTTATATTTGTTCCACTATAAGCCTTGTTCTCTTGGTGAGAACCCCCATTTTCTCAGTGGGACTTATCCTCCCCCATTATAAAGAACAAACTATACCGAATATCCTATTGAAAACAAGTATAATTAACCTACAAAAAAATATAATCTAGTTAGTAATGATAAAGATGACTAAACACCCACACCAGCGGAATGTCCTCAAAGCCTATAAGAAAATAGTCCGAGTGTGTCCGCCTCTCCAATGCTGATAATATAAATCTAGAATCTACCAAATATAATCCCCTAGAAATGTACCCAATGACTGGTCATGTCTCTTACCACCACCCTAGTGAGGATCCTTCCACTTTCTACATTGAATATACAAAGAGATATTGATATCTCCTATCGACAAACAAAATAAAGACTTTTCTTTCCCAATTGAACAGTATATACCATGGACTCTTTACCAATCACCTTAGCGTATGTTGGTAAAGGGAGAAGAAAAAGTATAAACATGATTTATTTCTTCAATCCTATATCTGAATACCAATCCATTAAGTAGTCATTTGTGAGGAGATCCAAGGAACAATAAACCACCTTAGTAAATCGTGTGGAATACTTGGCTGTCAAATGGTATCCTAGATCCAATATCAAGAACTCATGATCATGCACTACATTAGAGGTATCTAAGTATTATTATTTATTAATTTCTACCTTAAAAGTGGTCTTTGTGAGATCCTCATGCTATCTTTAATGTATCATTGATTCCCACCACATTCTACTTGAACGTTCTATCAGAATTGTAGAGAATCCCACTTTATAGGTTTTAGGAGACTTCATAATATAAATTATTTTCTCAATATGATCCAGAAATTTATTTGGATCATTGGTTCCTTGGTCTATAGGGAGGATACGTCTCTTATTTATAGTAAACACTTGGGCATGTAATACCCTCTATGACTTATCTTGACCCCTAACCTCATCCATGGAATGGATCATGAGAATACCAAATCCATCGAATCTGTATAAGATGGAGGGGTATCCTTTGGGTTATTCTCCAATGTTTTTCCTCTATAACTAGATGAGAATTTATTAAGAGGAATTTTCTACAAGACACAAAATAGAATCTTCATCAATCAAAATTCAATATCAAACCTCATAAAAATATTAAAAAAGAAACCCCATGAAGGGGATAATCAAGAAACACGTACATCAAAAATACCCTTAAATAGAAGAAGGAAAAAAATAAAAATGTCAACTATTTATTACTATACATGGTTTTGTCCCACGGTTAGGAAAACTGTGTGCCAAAAGTGATGGTTTCAATACAGGATATAAGAAAAGAACACACAAGCTGGACACGATTATTTCTAACATTGTGCTATAATAGTGCCCCTCTCCACAACCACCTAGTTTCACCTGTAAACTGTAAAAACACCCCGCCTCACCCCAATAATAAAAAAAGACTAATAAATCCCTCAAAATATAATAAAACCAAATAAATAGGTTCAAAACATGACTATAATTCCAAACCACCCATGGCCACTACAGTTTCAAAATGAAGGAGAGTTGACCAGACATTCACATCATTTCTTATTAGTCCAAATGATTCTAGATCATGTCTACAACTAAATCCAAATCATGAACCATCCTAATGGGGCCCATTCCATGTCTCCTCAATCATGCCTCCAATAGGTCAAAATATGGTGACTTACAACATGTAGGCATATCACTAACATGTGAGGCATTAGCCTATGTACCTGTACACATCCACACATCTCTAAGCCCATAAAAGGCTAAAATGTAAAAATATCTAAGCAAACATGCATATAAACATCTACAAGCCAGAACCAGAGTACTATAGGATGTAAAGGAATACAAACAAGTCCAAATAGAATCCCACCATAACGACATAGAAAAAAAGTCCTACATGAAAGTAAGATCGGGAATGCTATCAAGATACCATAGGAACATGCCTTGGTTTGTTTGATCTCACTAATCACCGTCTAATTATAATCCTTCTATAACTCTAAAAAATGTCAATTGTTTACACATGACATGACATGTGTGAAACAAATGTGCATCGATGAGTACAAAAATACTCACTAAGACACCCTAAAACCATAAAGAATACAACAAAAGTTTAGATTTAGATCTAAATAATTATATGTCTACATTAAATGTAACAAAAATATCCATAAATAATCAACAAATACACATAGTATAATGTTATGTTAAAACCATAATTCCAGCCTAGGATTTTAGCTCGATGGTTCCACATCACAGTCATCTGGGAGAACACACTCTTGAGTCTAAAAGAACTAATGATGCCCCTCTGAGAGATAATGTTCATCAAATCTCTCTATTAGAAGTACATGCTGATAGTCTAAAGAGATATGATACACATACGAGGATCACACCCAAGGCCATTGGGTATAACAACAACTCAATCTAGATTATCCTGCAATTTAGAGGATCTGTGCCCACATAGTGTTGGTTACAAAGATAAAAAGAAATCCACATAGGGAATGAATATGATTGTAGGATATCAGTCCAAACCACTTAGAGGGATTCCAATTATATGTTTAGTGTCCTGATTCCAAATTAATCTGGCGAAATATAATTTTTCATCATTTACATGATTCAGGATATATATTCATGTTACAATCACCTTTGGATTTAAATTTTCAGTAGGAAGAGACAATAAATTATCATCATTTTCTGATGATTATTGGGTTGAAGATGCGGGGGATCAAAAGTCCACAAGTGGGGGGGTGCATGTTCATTAGAAACAAATGTGTTTGCTGGTTGAGAAAAAAGAAATAATCACTTTTCATAGTATAATGGATGTAGATTATTTTATTAGGGAATTTTTATGTTAATTAATCTTATGGTGCATGTGGATCTAGTTTTGTAGGTGGCGTCATTTCCCATTGTTTTCAAAATATTTAGAGCACAAAATCTAGAGGAAGGGACAATATTCATGAAATATTTATTTATAAAAAAAATACTCAAAAATATAGAAAAATTAATAGGTTTGTTGATGGTTGGAGTTTTATTTTGATGTAGAGATTTATGAAGGTATTTGGTGTCATTATGTTTTAAAGATTCCTAAAATGGGTTTCGTGAATAATGACTAAGGTGATATTAATAGATAGTAAACTATGAAACTAATAAAATCTTTTGAAGTATAAAAATTACAATAATGATTCATGTAGAAAAGTTATTTATGCACATGAATGAATAAGTTCATGAAAATTCCATGGTGAGCTTAAAAGCCTTGAAAATGATTCATTGTCAATAAATAGATAGATTCCCATCATTTAAGTAACAGAAAGAATTTGGAAAAAGTTTGCACAACTTTAAATTCAAGAGGGTATTTCGAGAATAGAATTATTTATAAATCAGAAAGAGTTCACAAGTATTAGAATCACGAAAATAATGTTTAATAGATAATTGAAACTACTGCATTTCGAAAAAGGAGTTTCATGAAGACTGATAGATTCACAATAGTGTGGATTTCTTTGAAGGTTGGGAGAATCGCTAAGGATCGAAGAATCATACAGGTATGTGGGATCATGAATACAAAAATATCCTTGAATCAAAAACGGGGTATCATGAAGGTTGGTTGAATCATGAGAAACATTAATGAACATCAATATTTAGTGAACATTAAATTCTAGTTCACAAATTCAGGACTATGGTGAAAAATGAGTCTCATCCTAACCAGGGAAAAAGATTTATATTACCAAGTTATTAATGTGACATTCTCCTCAACAAAATAAGTAAGACATCACCTAAGGTAGAGAGAAATGGAGATTCAACAGAATTGATCTTAGTGAAATACAACGATATCCCTAAAATTCTTGTAAAGGAAGAAGTATTGGCATGGAGTGACTATGTATAATCATTTTCAATCCACAATATCTAGTGAGACTTAGTGGATTCTGGGATGGATCACAGACTGTCAGTGTATGATCCTTGGACAATCCCTTTGTGGTGGACCAAGCAAAACGGATGTGTTGTGTTACTGTTTAATCATATGGGTGGTTAATAAATTTATGATTCCATCAATATGGTTTAACAAGTTCCTACAAATTTCGGTAAAAGATCTATCCCATTGAAACAAAAAGTTGACACCGTAATTCACCCATCCCTAATTATAGTGTTCTAGGGTCTGAAAAGTTTTATCAGAGCATACACATTTTTGTTTCTTAATCAATTATCTACTTTGGTTTTCGTGGAGAAATTTTTGAATGATACGTGAAGTCACTTTTTTATAGAATTAACTTCAATATTTGGATTAATATAATGAGGTACCATCTGTGATATCATGGGATGGATGTCTTCTATGAAATATTTCAAGTGATTCAGGTTAGTGATATGACATGTCTTTCTATGAATGAAACTGAAAGAATTTTTTTATGTATATTTAAAATATCAAAATTCTATTACTAAACTACAGTCTAATAAAATATCTTTGAAGGTGATAAGTTTGATTATAATAGTGTCCATGTGAGATAAGGTAGAAAATATATATGAAGTTAGTAAGAAAGTGAAGGAGGTAAATATTAATTTATTTCACAATAAGTCCAACGATCTAAAAATGCATCCATATGAAAATTAAGATAGTTTCTTTAATCACAAAACTTATGTTATTAGAGCTATTATATGTACTAAAGAATAAAATAAGGATATTCCAAATGTAAATAAAATTATTAGAAGGCTTGAACCATTATATAATCCAAAAGTTTCATCCTTTGAGAAAATATATCAATTTAATATTTCTATTAAATATTTGCTAAAAAATTTGGTGGGATATAAAATGTGAGTAAACCGTATGATAATAAAATTAAAGTATTAAAGGAAATGGAATTCAAATCCCAAGAAAACATGACATTTTAATAGTTAGTGATGATAGAGATGATGTGGATTATGAACATCATTCTCATGTTTCCAAAAAAAATGAAGAGATGAAAAAGGAAATTTAAAGGAAACATTTCATTGGCTTGTTTTATTTTGGTACAATTTATAACATTATCACTAAATTATCAAAGAGTTTTAAGGATCTAGAAGGTAAATAATAAATCATGAAGAGGCCTCAAGGTAAACTCCCAAAAAAGGGAGACATTATACCAGGAATGAAACTATAGAAAATGATTTATTCTGAAATGAGGAAAAAGATAATAATAACTTTTTTGAGGATGTTGAACCAAAGTTTAAATAAGATAATGATAATTCCATGATAGTTACAATTAAAATGTAGATATTATGAAATATAATGAAAATCAGTCAAATGGTGTTGTTGATCTCAAAGTGAATCTTTAGGTTTCTCTGGATGTTCTTGACATTAAAAGAAAAAAATAGAAATATGATAGATTTATTGAAATATTCATCATATTATGTGGACCATCTTTATACAAATATTCATCGAATTTAAGGAGAGGAAGAAGAAAATTTGAAATATCTTGAATGTTCCAAAGAGTTTGTGGAGTTTAAAATCATGATTTAAGTGTATGAAAAATTCATCAATGAACATACGTAGATACTAGAGAAAAAAGATAATATTGTGGAGGAACTTAATGAAGAAGTCATTAGTTTAAGGATTAAACTAGAAACTAAATCAAAATTAAAGGAAATGAAGAAGAAAATAAAATTTGGAAGGTTTTAAGATAAATATATTTTATAAAGTGTTAAACGTGGTTCTAAAAAAGTAGAAAAAGTCTTGAATGATCAAAGATCTAAATTTATGGGAAAAAGTGTAATTTTCTATGATATAAAAACATCCAATGTTGAAAATGGGATGTTCCAAAGTAATGGGAATTAGAATATTAGACATATCAAAAAGGTCTATGATGTCCTAGCAGAGATGAATTCAAACTAAATAAAGAAGAGAGATTAAAATTATCCTCATTTATCTATATAGCATCACTGAAAAACTACATATACAGAAAATGGATTCATGTGAAGGAATGGAACTGAGAATATATTTTGTCTTATAAAATATCAATTATGTAGATTTCTAAGCCATTGTATGTCTTCCTATGAAGAGGAAATTACCTATCAAGATGGGAAGCGACCTAAAAGTCAACAAAGGATAATTAGACCATATCCTTCCTCATAAATAAAAAAATAATTTCTATAGATATTTTTTTCACTATTTAAATTTTCTTCCACAAAGCTATTTATTGAATGTAAAAAAAGGTGTGAATAATAAATATATAAATTTGATATATTTCAATATCAGTCAACCACGAAGAATTACACTTAAAATATTTATTATCTTCTAGAAGAAAAATATGAGTATAATTCAAACATTCATATTGAACAACTAATAGAGAGGCCATATTTTACCTAAAACAAATCAATTATGTCATGGAATGAAAAGAATAAGACTAAGAAAGAAGTCCTAGTAGAAATCACTCTCAAAGAGATAAATAACACAAACACCTAGATTTTTAATAGCATTTGATCAGCCCACATGAAAGGAAATGAGAGCATATTGATTTTTTTTAAAGATATGGTTTATGAAAAAATTTTATTCAACAAATATGGTTCATTAATGATCAAAGGAAGTGAAAATACATAGTTAGAAAATGATGATATAAAGAAAACATAATTTATCTAGGTGGATGTCATGTGTCACAATCCCCTAAATGTGAGTAATCTATATGACTCAGGATGTGTTGTAAAATTTAATCAAAAAGGGTAAACCCTCAAAGGTACTATTGGAAATTATATCAAGAATGGATTGAGATCAATGGAAATTTATAATAGGTATATAGTAAATAAAACAATTGTTTCTAAATAATTAAATATGAAAACATCTTATGGAACCTGAATCTAGGTCACATTAATTAATGGAGAATAGTAAAAATATCCAAGATAAGGGTTGTGACATAAATTACTATTCTAATATGTGACTATAAAAATATATGTGATACTTGACTACAAGGATAGATAGTTTGTAATTATTATCGGCTAAATAAGAAAAGGGAATCCAACCCACTTTATCTTTTCCATATAGACGTGTCTTGTCTAATTATGTGGCTGGAATATATGGAGAGGGGTATATCATTAGTTTTATCTATTTTTATAGTAGAATGGAACGTGTGATGTTTATTCCTAGTAAATGGGAAGTGATAGACTCCATGAAGAGATATCTTTATAGATTTGAGAATGAAACTATCCAAACAATCATGATATTATGATCTAAAAATGGAGTAGTGTACAAATCCATAGAATTTAAAAATTACATTGAAAAATATGGGATAAATAGTGATGTTTCTTGACTGCTAAAACCACAGAATGGGGCCATATAATTCCAAAATCCACATGTGGATGATATGGTCAAAACTATATTGATTAAGAGTTTTTTTCTCATAATTATTGTAAAGAGGCTATTAAGGTTTCGATTTACACTCAAAATTGATTTGGGATATGTATAGTAGAGGACAAGAAAATATATGGGATATTTTATGGAAGGAATACCTCACTAATGTATTATCATGTTTTTGTAAGAAAATGTTTCATCTGAAAAAAGAATGAAATCAAATATTCTATGGTGATTATGAAGATTAGGGATTGATCCGTGGAATCTCAATGAAGACTGAAGACTAAAAAAGCTATGATAACCATCCTAGAATAATTATAGAGAGAAATGATGTAATAATTAAGGATGATAAAACTAAGAATAATTCATGGGGCTCATATTTTTATATGATTGAAGATGAAGATGAAAGTATAAAAGGGACATATCCAAACATATAAATTGGGAAAGGCTTTCCCAAAATTCAAGGCAATCAAAATTATGATGATTTGGAAGAAGAATCAGAAGAGGAAAGAATATAAAATGTAACTCTACTAGATCCTCACTAGAGAAATATAATAGAATAAGTTGACCAGTCTAACGTTATTGGGGATTGGACCACACCTACACAAATATTTGAATAATGAATGATGAACATTCCCCTCTTAGATAAATTGTAAAACCTAAATATTCTGAATAAGAAGTAGTGGATGAATAACGGGGAAAGGCCATGAGTGGAAAACTAGACCAAATTGAAAAAATGGGACTTGGGATTTTTTTAATAGGCTACAAAATCAAAATGTTATCGGAGAAGAGTGTAATTTCAAAAAAAATCAATTAACTAAGAAATGTGATCATAAACAAAGAACACATTGTTTATAAAGGATATGTGTAAACTAATGTCATTGAATTTGAAGCTATATTTTCTCTAGTAGCATCACTATATTTGATTAGGATCTTCTAAACCAAGGAAATTTAAATATGGTACAAAGATTATTATTTTCATATGGAAATGAAATTATTAAATGATTATATTGAATAAGAAGTGTACATTGAACAAACATTGGCATTCATGATTGGTAATGATGAAATAAAGGACTTTATATTAATGAAGGATATTTATTGTCTAAAGCAAGCACTATGAGTATGGTATTCTAAACAAGATTCTTATCTGAGTAGATTCATTTTAAAAAGAGTAGGTTTCAACCATAATATCAATATGTAGAATTATTAGGGAGATCAATTTATGGTGTTATTGGAAGTGAATGATATTATATTTGTAAGAACCAACCACAGATCAGTTGAAGAATATTCTAATAACATGATATTAGAATTTAAATTTCCATGATCTGATAACTCACATACTTTTTATGGATACATTTTATTCAAAATAAAGTATAAGACTTCATTTAATAGAAAAAACATGCAAGATATATTCTAAAGAAATTAAACATTAATGGATATAAATGAATTTACACTCTAATTGTGGTTGGGAACAATCTTGGATAGTATGAGGATGAGAAATATGTCGATCCCACCTTGTATAGGAGGATCATCAAAATCTTATAATATTTGGCTGCATGACCAAATAACTTATTTTTAACATGTTTAACAGTTTGATTCTAAATTAATCTAGTGGAATATAATTTTTCATCAGTTATATGATTCATGATATATAATCAAGTTACTCTCACCTTTGGATTATACTTTGTAGGAATAGACAATATATTATCATCATTTTCTTATGTTGATTGGGTTTGAGATATGGTGGATTAAAAGTCCACAAGTGGGGGTTCATTTTTATTGGAAACAAATGTGTATACTGGTTGAGAAAAAAATGAAGGAATTACATTTCATAGTATAAATAAATTATATTATTTATCATTGAAAAATGAATGAACTCATCTATTTTGGATGAAGAATTAAATTACCGATATTGGTGATGAGCTGAAACGACCAATGGTGACACATTGTGACAACAAAAGTGTGACTTATCTAACAAAAAATCATGTTCACCACTATCATACCAAACATATTGACATAAAGTATCACTTCATCATAGAAAATTTTAAACAAGGTTTGTTTAAAATGGAACATTTTTGGCCTAATTATCAAGGGGTGACATCCATACTAAGCCCTTGGAAACTCCAATATTTGAGAAACATCAATTGAACTGTGATGTTCAGACACCTTTCTTTGCATGATGAGGATACTGTATATCAACACCCTCCATTTTTTTAACTTTTTAATTTTTTGTTTGGATGTGATGTGGGTCTATAGGGAAGATATGATCTAGGGGGTGTATTTTATAATAATACGACCCCATTACAGTTTCTTCAGGTTTATTTATAAAGGGGGAGAATGAAATTTAATAAATTATTAGATAGGTGGACAGATCGATGGTATTTCAAGGAAAGAAAATATCCTTTTACAATATTTTATTATACATGGATATTTTCTCATGTAGAATTAGAGTGATTGAGGGGTTATTTCAAGATTAACCAGTTCTTTCTCAAGGATGGAGATTTGTTGAATTTATCTACTAATTTCAAAAAACATAAAAAGGATGGGATTTTTGGAACCAAGGTCTTTTAAAACTGAAAATTGATTATATTGTGTTTTTTTTTTCAATCCACACTGGGTGATCTGAATGTTTTCAAGACAAATGATATTATAGTTAATGTCAATTTAATGTTGAAGCTGGTTCCATTTTCTATAGTTTTACAAAATTTTAAAGTTCAAAATTCATAGGAAGGGATAATAATTGATAAATATGGATTACCATGAATGAAACATTGAAAATATTGAAAAGGAATATATTTTTTAATTGATGGAGTTTCAAAAATATGTTGATATTCGTGAATTCATATAGTTTCATGACTATTTTAAGGTTCATGAAAGAGGTTTCATGAAGAATATATGAGGGTTCATGTAGAGATTATAAGATACACTATTATGGGAAGATTTTTGAATTGGATAATTTAGATAATGCTTCACGAAGAAAATGATCTTCAAGAACATGAATGAAAAGGTACATGAAAAGGTCCTACTTACCTTTAAAAATTCATGATGGAGTAATTTTCTATAATATGTTTCCTCCCAACATTTGAGGCAGCGAGTGAATTTTGAAAAAGGGTAAATCTATCTGATTACGTGAAGGTCATTGGAGACAGAAATTCTTCAGAAATAAAAAATCTCGTTGAGAAGAAGAATAAAAAAATAATAAATAAAAAATAACTGACCCAATTTTATTTTAGTAATTGGAGTTTCATTAAGATTGATATCTTTATGATATTTTTGGTTTCTACGATTGCTGGGACCTTCATGAAGGCTGGGAACACGAGGAAGGAATGTAGGTTCATGAAAGATGAAATATCATTGAAACTAAAAGGGGGTCTCACAATGGTTGTGATATTTTTTAGTAGAGTTTCAGAACATTTCTTTTGAGTAAACAATGCATTAAAGTGTATCAATCATAGATGATGGGAAAGTACTTTCTTTTTATAATCAAGGAGAGAGAGTTATATTCTCAATCTATTGATATAGCCTTCATTTCAATAAACTGAGTATGAATTCACCCAATGTATTGATAAAGGGCAAGTCAATGGAAGTGATCTTAGTGAGGTAGTGTTCCATCTATAATACTCTTATAAAGGATGTGACTCATGAATGTAGTTACCACATATGATCATTTTTAATCCATAATATCAAGTGAATCTCAGGGGTTTCTGGTATAACCTATACAATGTTGGCATATTCTTTTTGGAATATCCCTTGGTTGTTAACCAAGTGAAAATGTTGTTTTGTGTTCCTATTTTACACAAAGTTGTTTAATAATTGAATGATTCTATCATATAGGTCTAACATTTTTCTACCAACATGGGGATAAGATCCATCTCATAGAAAGAAAATGTTGGCATCCTGATTCATTACTCCCTTATCATAGTTCTCTATGGTATTATAAGTTAAAATTACCTAATAACTTTTCTAAATAAAATTTTATTTTAATATTTAGACCCTATATTATATATTATTATTTAATGATATTTTTTATATAATTGGAATTAGTATTTCAATAATTTATTTTAATAATTTGAAAAATTCCAAGTGTGTTCTCTACCCCACTATATAAAAGGACACCCCCTATTCTATTTTCTACACATATGTAGATCCACTTAAATTATAAGATACCTATCTAAAATCATTTTAACATCCATAAATATGTCATATATTACCATTTAATTATCAAAATATCATCCTTTAAAGACTTTAGGTATGAACCTAAGGAGGTTGTTCGAAGAAGCAGTGTAAATTTTAACTGAGCAGTTTTATTTTATTAATTCATCAACCTTAATAGAATATTATTCAACCATGAAGGAATAAAAACATTATTATCTTCCATATAATTAAATTTTATTATGTTTATTTTATAACCCTTGTTCATCTAATTATTTATATTATGTGAAATGAAAACATCCCTCATGTGTACTTGTGGATTACTACTTCCACGATGTGATATGTTTTTTTCATAATAATATTACATTTCTAGTAAAAATGATAGATAAAATGAAAATATATTATATTTATTAAATAACAATGATTTTTTAAGATAATATATTATTTAATTTATTTTATATTCATCTATTGGAAAATGATAACGTCAATCTTTTGTACGTGTGGACTACCACATCCACGATGTGATGTGAAGCATTTTTCATTTACACCTTACAAGTATTGAAATAAATATGAAAATAATGAATAAATAATACATTTATAATATAATAATGATAATATAAAATTAAAATATTATCTATTTATTTATTTTACACATAGTAGAAAAATGGAAACATCTTTGATTTGTACATATAGATTATCATCTAGAAGAAATGATGTGATTAATTTTTGAGCACTGCCTTATATGATTTGTTATAAAGGTTTATATATGAATTAATACGATAATTATAAAATTTTAAGATTTTATATTTTATAATACTACAAACCTTTTGATAGATATCAAGACACTCATGTTATTTTTGGGTTACATACTTAATATCCTTAAAAATACCAATGTTAACTTAAAATTTAAGAAATTAAATAAATAATATTAAATTTAAAATAATGGGAATAATGAAAAGGAAATTAAATTGGGGAAGGTTCTTAAATGTGTAAAGGAATAATATTAATTTATATATCATAATAATAAAAAATGTATGTTACAAGTCAGACTGTTGGTAATAGATTTTCCCTAGAAACATGTTTAAACATTATTAGTTATTTATTCTAAGTCTTTATTTAATATCCATATTTTTTGTAAATTGATTTATACAAGATATTATTTAATATAAAATGGTTTAAAAATTTATTTTTCTCCTATCATCTAATTACATTACAAAGTAAAAATAACAGGATATCCTATTTTATTTTCGAAATGAAGTACTTTTTACCTAAGATGTGAACATAAATTTATTAAAATATACATAATTTATGGATTTTCCCACCATAATAAATTTTTTTAATGAATTATTTAATACCATAAGTATCTATATTTAATTTAAAATAAAATCATTTTCCCAATATATTGATTTTTTTTATATATTATCGAAATAAAAGGAAATTTTTCTTATTTTATGTGATTATTGAAAATGATATTTTACATGACTTAAAATTACAATTTTATTAGTGTTTATGATAAAAAATGTGGATTTAAATTGATATATAAATTTTATTGTCGTTAAAATTGTTTAAAAGAAATCTCTCTTGTACAATATCATGGTTTTTGAAATGAACTATAAAGTTTCATTATTTATTTTTATATATCAATTACTGATATTTTTGTCATCATCCCACAATTTTAATGTTTTTATAGGGTTTATGGATTATTTGAAAAAATGATTAATTCAAGTTGAAAATTGTTATTATATTTCTTGAAAGTTCATTGTGTTATATATTAAAATATTGATTTTTTTAAAAAATGGTTACTATGTGAATGCGTCAATTTATTAATTTTTTTGGACACACAAAAAATAATATTAAAAAAAGAGAGTATTACAAAAGTATGAATGATGGATTTTTTTTACAATCATTATCATAAAAAGGAATAAGATCATACACGTTCCTTTATTGTCCACATGATGTAAAAATAATGAAAGATCAAATTCTTCTCTCATTAATTCCGACCAAAAATAGTTATATATACCCATTATGCTGGAAAAATCTTCCTCTTATTTTACATAAAAAACATTTGTTTAGGGAATATATATCCCAATTTGTATTCACGGTTACTCAACTAGATGTAAAAATACTTCATTAGTAGAGAAATTCTATGTATTAAATCCACATTCCATATATGTGGGATTAAAATGGTGAAATATTTTCATACATTATATGATCGATGTGTCACAAATAATGTTATAAAATATGAAGGGAGTCATATTATATTATTTTGATTCATTGGGTAATGTTTAAATCTAATTTGATACCATATATGGTTAACTAGTAGTCAGCCTATGCACACTATGTTACTATGTATTAGTTATAATTGACACCTTATTCTTATAAAGCCACATTTTAGTTTGTTTCCAAATTCCTATAATACCATGTTTTTATTAAGTGTTTTATCTTATTCCATTCATCTATGTTAGTATGTATGATTCTTAGATATTTATATTATTATGATATGACTATTGAATTACATGTATTATTTAATATCATTTTTTTCTTTGATTATTCCATTAGTATGAATTATTGCACAACCCATTTTTTAGTGTACCCCCCAAGTCATCATGTGAAGTATAATGAGTTCAAGGTAAACTATGAATACTTTATGGAGTTTCAAATAATGATATAGTATATTATTTTCATTAATGTTTTATATATCTATTTTTCCAAATAAACTGGTGTAACACCTTTATACAATTAATCTAGAGTTGGTGAATACTTTATTATATTGGTAAAAGATACAAGGAATTTCACCATATATGATCAATCAGTTTATAATTTATAGAAAAACAAATATATACGTTTTTTCAAATTTTACATTGGATATACAAAAAATAGAATAAGAAATATTCTTGTATCCTTAAATTCATTTTTAATAACTTATTTCATATATTGGGGATATGAGAATAAATAAAGGGTGAGATCAGATGCACAATAAGGTTTATCTATAGTTGAAGCTATTATGAGTAAATATGGAATAATCAATATGGTAGCGTGGATTATCAAAACATAGTCAATTCAATCAACAAATTTAGTTCAATAGAAATTTATGGACAAAATAAATTTTAAAATTGCATAGATAATGGACTGAAAATTCATAATAAAATAAATACAATATCATGGACATTCATGGTCAAGGCTAATCAGCCATGATATCATGAATATTATCATCACGAACTCTCAATGAAGAAGTATTGATAATAAATGTGTTGATGTAAACCTAGTAACTATTTATTATAGAATGACAAAGATTTTTTTCTCATGATACCTATAAATACATCATTTGAAAACATATAAATAGGACCCACATATCACTTTCACATCCTATATTTTCTCTATATTTTTAGTGATCAATATAATTCATTCTATTAACCACATACTTGTCAACAAATATCTCTAATGAATCAAGAATATAGATCATTAATATTTACCCTATAATTATTAAAAATTACATAATAATAATCTTCCATAAATTGATATCATATTTAGAATTGGTATATGGTGAAAACATTATTAATGTAACAAAGATTATTTAGCATACATCCATGATATTATAAATATGGACACGAAAGAGAAAAATAATGACGAATGAATAATGGAGAGTGATAGAGAACATATTCGAAAGAAATTGAATGATCTAAAAATAACATTCAATCCATTATAAATAAAAAATAGTATTGATTCAGTTTATTTCAAGGTTTTTTTGTTAAAAAAAATCCATAATATAATAAAATAGAATTATCATGTTAAAAATAACATCCTTGTAACTTTTCTTTTGAAAAAAATATACAAATAACATTTCAAAATTATTTTCATTACATATAGAAAAAATACTATTTTATTTTGATAAAATTATAAAAAAAATCCCAAAATATTAAGACATACCGTATTTTTGAAACATACCAATGAACAATGTGTAGGAATTTCTAAATAATAGTATTCAAGGTTATAGAAATATATGTTCATACAGTGTAGTTTGAAATGAAAATTTTGATCACGCATTTTAGAAAATAATATCTCATAAATGTTACATATTTTTTGATACAAAAATTTAATAATGGTAAAAAAACATGTTAAACCTAGAATAACTAGATAATAGGATAATAAATAGGGTTGAAAATATTATTATAATATAATTTTTCCAATGTAAATCAAAATATAAACAATCCTAAAATAAAATGATTTGTAACAGAAATTCACCACCTATGGTATCTACTAACCTATACATATTTTAACCTCTTTGAAAATTTATTAAATAACATCCTAATAAATTTGTTCTAATTTCTTACATTTTTTTTTCTTTTTATTTTTATTTTTATTTTATTTATTTAATAATTCTTACTTACATCAACCACCTTAAATAATGTCAGTAAGTTCCTCTAAGATTACATAGGTATATTATCTATTCGTAAAGGAATTGTGATATGGATAAATCAAAGTAGGAATATAAATAATTTATTTATTATAATTATTATTAATAACATTCAATTTTATTATAATCCATTTATTTTCTTAATAAAAAAACGAATCATACTCCATGGAGGTGGTAGTCCACACATACCCACGATCAGCATTATCATTTACCTATGGATATAAGGGTAGGATATAGATGATATACTATAATTATAGAATAATAATTATGTTATATATATAATATATATCTCAATAATTAAATCTCTATAACAATCCTAGTAAAATGACTGTGAGAAAATAATTATAGTTCTTTGTGGTGACTATAGGTTTTCCATATGCACAAGAGATATTTTCATTTTACAAAGGATGAAAAGAAGGTGGAAAATGGTTTCCCCATACTCATAATAAAATATAATTATATATTTTAATATTGAGTTATTATGTTAGGTTATATATAATATATTTATCATAATTACGAGAAGAAATAAACGTGGAATGAATCGGGTGAAATGATTACATCTTCTTTGGGAGAAATCTTTTGGATTATAACCAATGCCTTATTTTTATGATATAAGGGTAAGAAAAGAAGCTCAAGAATTAATTCAATTAATCTAGGATGTATTTTGGGTAGGTTTTTTCTTAGTGATAAGGAAAAAATTTTGGTACTAATTTAGAATAATAGGTGCTATTATATAAGTGAGGGGAGGGGCACAGATGGAATTACATAATTTATTTTAATAATATGAATTCATTTTCTTATAAATGTTTCTCCAAATGTTAATAGCTCAAAAATGATAATTAATAGGTAAATATAAAACCAAAATAGTGAGGTTTAATTTTATTTTTTATGTTATATTTAATTATTGTCCATTTTTTACCATTTTATCATATTTAACCCTTATCTATGGTGATAAATATTTATCATAATTACAATTCATTATGAAGACAATTATGTTGAACTTAGAACATAAAATTTATTATACTTATTTTAATTATGAAAAAACCAATTTGATCGTAAACATAGTTTTGGTAGAAATTAATATTAACATAATTTACCAAAACACAATGGAAACAATTTTAAGAAAAATTTTTATTTGAAGAATAGAAATGATTTTATAGAAAAAATAATGTATAATGTTGATTCTAATTAGATTGATTAGATTATTATAGATAATTTTTTTTCTTATTTTAATTAAAATAATATCTTTAAATAAATGTTATCTTGTAAATACACAAATAAAATAAGACAATAAAAATGTTTTTTATTTGAAAACAAATATAGGATATATTTCTAAGTTCAACATTATATTTCGATATGAATACAATTTTTTTTATATTTTTTCTATAAAAACGTTTCATAATCATTTACATTATTCTTTATTCATTATAATTAAATAAAACTAACAATTTTTTTTCAATATTTGTATAATTCACTATTCACCCACAAACCAACTATTTATGAAATTATTTAAAAATTCATCCTAAGGTAATTTTGATGTCCTAAATAAAAAAATTGTAATTTATATATTAAAATTAAATTCCTGAAATTTGTGAGTTTAGGGTTTATTAAAATTATTGAATAAAGCTGTGGAAATTATGGTATTTGTTTCTTTATAAAGAAAAAGATTACTTGTAATAATAGAATATTAGGGGTTAAATACACCCCCCTAATTTCTACCATGAATTTTCCATAATTTCATAGAATGAAATAATTTTGTTAGTTATTTTTTATAATATCTTTATTTTACTAGGATTACACTAATATTATATGATTTCTCTAAATTAGATTCACTAATCGAGTCGTCTAATTCCAAAATACTTTTTCTCTATTTTTAGGAATATAGATAGGCTCTTCATAGTTAGATAAAGTAGGTTCCTATAATGTTTCTATGGAGGTAAGTAAAAGTGTTGGGCGTGGCATATTAATCCTTAATAAATTGATATTTACCTCAAAATGAACTTTAGAGAGGCTAGGTGGAATTTCTAAATGGTATTTCAAAATTCCAAATAATTCTATAATTTCAAAATTCTTGATTTTTTAGGAATTAATTTCTCTTTATTTCCAAACCTTACAGAACCTTTACATATAGATACTTTTCCTAAAAACATGATCCCGTAAAATAATTTAAGGATCATTACATGAGTTATTCATGTAAATCGATTCCATTATTTTATTTTCTTGATATAACTTTGAATATTTATTACTTTCACTAATACATACTCAAGAAGTTCTTAGCATAAATGCTTCCTTTCACCAATTTCATCCCAGAAGTCGGTTTATGACATATTGTCTCATACAATGCTTCATACATTACCATTTCAATTCTATATTTCATGTTAAACTTAAATATATGTTCCACCAATGATAAATGATGCTCCAATGTACCTTAAAAGTCATGGGAGAATGACATTAACATGTATTATAATGTCATAATAGTACTCATATATGGTACATATATATAATGATGATAAGTAGTTATTAAATATAGCTTGGTTTCGAAAGCATTCTGATGTATTTTCCAAAATTTTATGAACCTTTTGGTACATAGTTAGATATAAGTGACATAGATGTACCATAAAACCTAAAAAATTCATTATTATATATCTTATTTAGGTTTCCAAGAGGTTGATATTACCTTATAGTGAGAAAATTCTCGAATATAGTAAGGTGATAAAAAATAATGAATATGAAATCCTTATTTCAGAGTGTATTTGTACATCTAGTGATAATGTACAAAATAATATCATCCCATTTCTACTTAGTAATTTGTAGAGCTTCAATGAATCCTATAGGATATAGTATCTGATATTTTTTATGTTGAAAATCACCAAAACATGATAAATTTAATGAAATTTAATATTTCATATTATCACAATATGAAAATTCTTTCAAATAATGATATATTTTTGGGTAAAATATGTTTATATAGAAATGTTATCTAGAATATTAATCTAATAATTTTATTTCTAGACCATACATGGATGAAACACATATACAATTTTAAAATTTCAATATTCTAACTTCATAGTTGAAGTATACTAACTTCACTTCATTTACGAAGTTGATTTTATTTCGGACATTCCTATCATCAAGAAAAAAACATTATATTTTCACTGATAAGGATGGTTTGAAAAAATATCGAAATAGAAATGTTTTTCCACTTCCTTAATGATTAAAATTTCCATATTTATAAATTAAATTAATATATGACCTGATTCAATATTCGTTTTAGTCAAATCCAATTATTTTTCATGACTATTGCATTAGACACCATATTTACTTCAATAGGGTGGTACTGTATTGAAATATCATAATACGTATGTAATTAGAGAAATATCCTTTTATTTATGGTGGCATATTTATGTGATAAGATATATTTTAATATTTTGGGATAATTATTTATTTTATAATTTTACCCAATAAGAAAATGTAAATATATTCAATGAAAATATTACAACTGGAAAATCAAGATCATGGGTAAGATACTTTTGTTCATGGATCATTAACTTCCTTGATTCATTAGTTACAACTCTATTATTCTATATATGGAAACATCTAAATTATTTCTTTGATTAATCACTATATATCAAAAATCTATCACTTCATTATGGAAATCTTAATGTTGGTGAACTAATTTGTATCCTATTTAATTCATCATATATTTCATTAACTTCTTATGACCATATAGGGTTATCTTCTTTACATTTCAATGGAGTTAATGGGGTAGCAAATAAATAAATGTTTTTAAAAATCGTAAATAATATACTATATATCCATGGAATCTACATACATAATTTATATTTTTCGGTGTTGGATACTCCATCACTTTATTTTTATTTTAAGGATATGATTATATTCTATTTTTATAAAAAATATATCCTAGAAAATAAAATTATGACTCGAAAATTCACATTTTCTAGATTTTTCATATGACTCATTTTCTATAAGATTTTTATGAGTGATTTAGAAATGAATCATATACTAATAACATTAGTTATAGAATATAAAAATCAAATAAACTAATACCAAAATGAAAATATTTTTATAAACTTTGAATAATATTTTCATTTAATCTATAAAAATAGATGGGTAATTAGTTAATTCAAAGTGAATGAAAATATATTTTTAATGATTATACCTTATAAAAAATATCTTCAATAGAATATTTTAGTTTTTTACTTGCAATTGATGATACCTCAAATAATAATTAAACTTTAAAGAATTGAGAGATCATTATAGTTGATTAAACATGTCATCATTTGAAGATAGAGGATGAATTTTACTTCTAGTAATGAATAAAATTTATCTATAATAGATTCACAACTTCATAGATTAATATTTCTATTTAACAAAAAGAATAATTACTACCCATTGTGAGACTCTGGGGTGTATAAATCCCATATACTATAATCAAATAGTTTTTTATTTAGATACAATAATTCCACTATGGTGATCTATATGGATTCTTTGATAAGGATTTTTTATTAGGGATTATATCATTAGAAAATTCAAATTCATTCTAAGGTTGATGTATAACAAGTATTTTAGGAAACACATCAGTGTATTCATGCTCAATAGGTACATACTCTATTTTAGAGATAAATTTCATATAAAAAGTTGCATAATCTGTTATTCTCCACGAATTTCCTTATATAGATCTACTGTAGGTATATCTAGTCAAAATTTAGACTTTGCAGTCTTCGATATAAAGATAAGGGATTCCACATCTCAATCAAGAATCAAAATATCTTTATATTGGAAATATTATATTTCCATTATAATGAAAAAGATAATGCTTATAAAATATTATAATATATAAAATCATAGTAATAATAATAATGGTTACAAATATTTTTGGACTCTATATAATAATTGAAATAGACTAACAGATCATTTTTACAATATGATTCAAACTTTATCTCTATATAGATAGCAACCTTTATAAGGTGCTATGGAAATATCTCTTTTTTGTTTAAACCATTGAATACATAAAATATTAGTGATCTAGAATGAAATGAATAATTTTAAAAATTTGAGGTTATAATCAATGGAACTTCAAATGCATCTTTGGAAACTTTATCCTCAGCTGTTGTAATCATATATTCATAGCCTTCGACCCATAGACACTTATATGGGAGGTTATTTTGATGCTTGAGACATTGGGTAGAATTATTTACCATCTATTTAGAATTGAATGAATTGATTATGATTTTTTATTTCATTAACATACATTCAAGGTCCCTATAATTTATTTTTTACATAGTCGAAATAGACTATTATTCTGATAAACCAGGGTATTGGGTGTTTCTTTGCAAAATAATCACACATTAGAAATTGAATCCACCCTTTCTTCTTCCTTAAGACATTTATTTTTTCATAGTGCTCTATCATCTTCATTTTTTATTGATTTCCCTTTAAATATATATTACCTATAAAACAACTTCATTGCCTTGGTGACACATGATACTATATCATCATATACTAAAAACATTTGAGAAATAAATACCATTCATATACTAAACTTAAACCTTTTTAAAAGGTGTAAATCAGTCTTTATAGATAATTTTACAATCCAAACCACGCTAGGAAAATTTTGTTTACAATTTTTCTTATTCTACATGACTCTTTGTTCTTCCATTTTATTTAAATTGATGAAATTACAATCCATTTGTGTTTTCAATTACAGGATATCTATTTATGTTTTGTTTTATAACATGTCCAGAAATATATTTTTGATGGAGTTAATAATTTTTAAGCTACTAATAGATTCTTCGTTCTATTAAAATATGAAATATTATTTCTCATTAAGCAATCCAACATAGGTTAAATGTGGTTTAATTAATATGAATTTTTTAATAATATAACTTAGCTTCCCTAACATAGCTATGATCTACTATGTTTCAACACTAGTTTCATTGGCCATCAAATCAAGGAAACCCTGATATAGACTAGAATATTTTATTCCCAATATTCCTCTATAAAATTTCTATAAACAACAATAAAGTCATAGTTAAGTAATCATCATCATTATTATTGAGAAATAAATTTAAAATATCAATAATAGTAATATTTCTCAAATTACATACGGGATTATTATAATCATCATGTTAGTCTTATTAATTTAAATTATAGTTACCATGTTTCTTACTGGACATTTTCTAATACCAACTGAAACACATTGACTCAAGTAACCTAGACCTAGTGATTAATTCATTTCTTTGATACAAAATATAAGGTAATTTTATATATAGTATTATTTAATTTATAATTAATTTGAATGTAGATATATACATGATTTATTTATTATATTATATGTATAAAAAATTTCATTAGAAACATTGATTTTCCTTGGAATCATTCTTAAAATCTGTCATTATATCTTGGGAAAATGAAAAATTAAAGGTTTATCTTAGATTCTCAACGTGGGTTATGTATAATAGAAGTTATCATGTGTAAATAAGGAATAATCAAAAGGGATGCATGGATAATAAAAAAAACTATAATTAAATAAGAAACTTGATTTTATTGAACATCCATGGATAATATAAATATAAAAATCCCATGGATAATGGAAACTAAATTATTAATAAATGAAATTCAAAATTCTAGACATTCATAATTAATGACTCTCAACTAAAATATCCACAATATTATCATCAAGGTCTTTCTACCAAGATATTAAACCTAATAAATTGGTAGGATTTAACAAGATACCCATCAATCAGGGAATTATTACTATTTTTTTATGAGAGCATATGATGAATCAAGGGGGAATCTATAATAGAGTTTAACCAATAAATTTAATGTCATATGAATTAAAAATATTTTTTATTATCAATACAATTCATTATCATAATTATTTATAAGTACATTATTATTTGTATTAAATCACAATTATGAGAAATAAATATTTCTATAGTAAATGAAATAACCTACTAAATAATATTCAATTAATAGATACTATATATTGAAATTTCACATTGTTAAAAAATCATTAACTTAATATAAAATATTCTCAAATCATCACTGATATTAAATATTTGGACATGAAGGAGAGAAATAATGGCTAATGAATATTTGTCACGACCCACCTTCACCTAGATGAGGGAAGGGATAAAAAACTTCCACACCCATCCATATTCAATTTGAAGGAGAGATAATGACCCCCAATTCCCACCTTCAATAAGACACAGAGTGGAAACTAGCCCCAAGGGTATATAATCTCACGTAATATGGAATGCATTACCCTTTTATAGAATAAGATCCGGTGATAAGATGGAAAATCAAAAAAAAAATCCAAAAACGGAAAGTAAAAGTGAAGCCCAAAATCCATTCCCATATACATGGTCAATATAGAGTGATAAAAATTACATGAAAAAACCTAATGAGAAGTACCAAAAGAAAGGATAGAAGCAACAACAAATCCCGAAGTCTGAGCTAGTAAGGTCCAGCACTGTCCTCAAAGTTCACCTGGAAACCTGAATTTAGATTTATATTTGTAGGGTTAGTATACAGGTATACATGGTAGGGAAAACCAAAAGCTATAGTGTACAAGTGGGGAGTAAGTATAATGCCCTCTGAGAAAATAGATAACCAAAACAACTAGTAAAGAAACTATACACTCAGCCTCACCAAGTCACACTCCCCAAATAACGCAAGTCATGTA
Source organism: Viscum album (assembly GCA_963277665.1). Taxonomy (NCBI): domain Eukaryota; kingdom Viridiplantae; phylum Streptophyta; class Magnoliopsida; order Santalales; family Viscaceae; genus Viscum; species Viscum album. The sequence continues at coordinate 954,394,304 of OY728167.1, forward strand.
ATGTAACAGTAACAAAACATCTATATATGTGTACCTCACACCACTTTCCCACTGGTTATTTAGGAAATCCGACATGTCAAACCTCCCCTAGAGGTTCCACAGTAGTCCCACTTCCATGCTAACAACAACCTTATGGGCCACCACTACTACCAATCCCTCCCGTAGGCACCTAGGTCACCAGAACCACACATAACCACACCCACAAAAACCAGAGACACAACAACCACTGCCACACTCGAAGAAACCTAAGCTAAAACAACCACTTCCACACCCAAAGACACTTGGGAAAAAATAACTACTTCTATGCCCAAAAGCACCTATTCTTTATCCCTAAGACACATGGGAAAACAAAATCGCCAGCACACACCTGGGAAAACTTCCAGAACACAGCATTCTCAAAGAGTCTAGGGTCATACTGAACCTTAGGCCATCATAGTCTACTCAAAGTGTCTTGGGATACCTGGGAGAGGGAGAAGAAAATGAGCTAATAACCATTAACTCTTAGGAATGTTGGAAAAAACACCCTACCCATTGAAATTGGGTTGTTCGACATAAAGTGATCAACATGGGTGGGGTGCATATAATAAAAACAAGAACTAAATAATATACATATATGTAAAAAATTAGTCATCCGAACCTAAGGGTTATGAAACAGACAACCATCCCATACACCATAACTCTTGCTTCTCTCCCTACATGCACAAGTAAAAAACATCCACAACCAGAGCACAACCCATTTCTGGAAAACAATTCCCCATTTTACCCATTCTCATTATTATGAAAACCCTACATTTTATTACATAATTAAACATAATTTATTACTTAAAATTCACTTGATACAACATAGAAGATCGAGAGGTCTAGTTTCTTTGGGGCTTAGGATAATTACATAACAACTTAAAACATGAAATACAACATCTTTATTGAATACATCCTTTACATGACCACTACATTCCCTCATACTTAGCATTTCATGAGATAACCTAAGGACATGCATCAGAAAAGGGTGAGCTATAAAGCTTAGTAAGAGAATAATCATGGAATAACATGTGTAATACAATACATGTTAGACAATAGGAATATCAATATAGCACAATATAAGCATAAACATAAAGGCATGATAAATCATGACAATCATAACATGGAAATCTGGCAACAACACTTAACATATAATTAGCATGAGCCAAGGATCATTGCACATGGATCATGAGTAAACCCTCATTGCACATGAATCACGAGTAAACCCTCGTTTCACTTGTATTAGAATGAGTAAAAAACTGTTGCACATGACTTATCATGATACTATACTTTACCCAATGCATTGGAGAGCTATAAGGGCGCAACCTTATTAAACATTTCATTTCATGCATAAGTGTACCACATGGATCATATAACATGGATTCATAAAACATCATCATTTATTACACGATAAATTAATGTGGAATTAATACTTGAGACTTTATAATCAATAAGTAAATGTACACAAAGGCGAATTCCCTTGATAGAGAAATGGGCATGGCATTCACTATAGAATGAAATTGGCTTAGAAAATTAGTGCAATTTTGACAGCATAGTGACATGAGACAAGAATTCATAAAAATAGTTTATGAGAGAGAAAGGGGTGTCTCATAATATGAACATGAAATGAAAATTAAGGGGGTAATATATATACATGTCCAAAATTTTTTAATGGAATTTATATTCATGATACAAAAGAATTTCTTGATTGTAAGTGAGGAGAGATAAATTAATTTTGGAATTTCGGCTTAGTAACGGGTGTACATGGGAGGCGTTTATTGATAGAGAAAGGGGTCTCTCATAATTAAAACATATAGAGGGATGTATGGGGTATGTGTGAAACCATACCCTAACATTTATAATTGAAATTAAAAGGACATAACAACATTAAGAAAATTGGACAAAAATGAGAAAGGAAGAAAAACCGTTACATGGAAGTGTGCTTCCAAAGGCTTGAGAGAGGCTTGAGAGAGTCTTATTGGGAGCTTGGGGCACCGTGGGAGGATTATAGAAAAAAGAGGTCAGAGGTTGGATGAAATCCAATGTCTTTAAGTGAGGATAAAGTGGGAGCTTGGGTGGGTTTATATAGGAAATGTGAAGGAATTCTTTATTATTTTGGTTTGGGACACCTCACATTAAAGTAATCCAAACCACAAACCAGCCCATGGTTTTTCCCATAATTTTTGGAAAAGGGAATTGGAAAACAATATTTTATAAGGACAATGTCCAAAATTCTTAAAATAAGGGGGTTATGTATGTGAAGGTGAGTCACACTCCCCAGGAAAACAATTTAAAAAGACAAAATGTTTAATAAGTCTTGAATGGTCCACTAAAGATTTTTCAAATAAATAAAACAAAAAAAATCAAATTATTTTAATTCTAAAACATATATTGGATGAACATAATGTTTAGAGTATTTTATTACATCACTATTGGGTCATTATGATGTCATAATACACATAATATATTTTAACAGTATTAAATTTTTACACAAAAATTTGACACTCTTAGAAAATTATGAAAAATTAACTATTGTATAATTTCGATGTCCTGATTATAGAAATAATATTCATTTTATCTAAATAATTTTTTAAATATGTCAATTTTCACATTTAAAATAAAAACTGACATTTATTGAAAATTCACGGGTTTTGACAAAAATGGCTTTCAAACCTTAATTAAAATTACAATTGCATTCATTAAATTATATGTTCATTTAGATTTAATAAATATTAAATTAATAATAATAATAATATTTTATTAAAATATTATTTAATTTAAAAATCCATTAATTCATCAAAATATATTTCTTAGTTGAACTTTAACTAAAAATACTATTTTAGCTTTAAAAACTATTTACATTGTAACAACAATAAAATGAAAGTATATTAATTATTATATTCAAAAATAATGTACATAACCATAGTGAAAAGATCTTTTTACATAACCCCTTATAACACCCGTATGAGACCGAAGAGTAAGGTGTGCGATGATGACAGACTCTTGGGGTGGCTCAGACAACATTGCTCAGGTGGTAATCTCTATCAACTTTCACTTCCCTCGTAGGTGGTCCTGCTCGAGCTTAACATATTCAACCTCTACTTGGGCTTGGTCCAGAGTGAATTCCAAGGACACAACCTCCTTTCCGAGCACTAACAAATGGGCTTCGTATGGGGCACGTCTACTGGATGAGGCCATCACTTCCTTTGTCTGATTAAATTGGATTTGTTAAATCCTTATATTTATAATAATCATGTGATAACTGTTCAATGGATATATTAGAAATGGTAAAAATTTGAAACATGAAACCAAAGAAGTTGAAATTTTATAGAAACATTTTTCATAAAGAGACATTTAATTTGATCGAGAGGGATTTTCATTAATGAATGTTTGGGTCATTATAATTCTCATATTCAAGTGATTACATTTAAACATTCAACCCCTACCAGGAAACTAATATGCGTAATCAAATTCTAAAAAAACAACTGAAGGAAAAATGGTCAAGCAGAAATTTAAGCATTCACACCCGGTTCTCTTCTTATGTAAGAAAGTCAAAAATGATCTTTGAGATCCCTCAAAGTACTAGAACCACACCAAACCCAACATATAGGCTCCACATGGCCTCATATTCACAATTTAACAATAACTAGAGGTTCTATTTCCCTATATGTAACCTCACAAGGCATCAATTGAGTAACCATATATATCACCAGAATGAAGGATGAAGTTATAATATTTATCCAACACAATTCATTAAATTATTTATTTATTTTTTCTTAACTAGAGTGATCACACATGGATTATTATTCACAGGTAATCCTTTTAATCAAACTCATTTACATGATTAACTAGTTTCCATGTTATATTCATTAAATCATAACATTATTAAGAAAAATGGAGATTCATTAGTGCGTAAAAAAGGACCCCAACGACTATGATTTTCAGTGGATATAAGCGCAAAAAATTAAAAACATATGAAAAAAAGTACAACACAACAACATAATTAACTTTACCACCCCTTAATTCCATAATAGTTTGTTTATTATCTTTCTTAAATTTGGTTTCATCATTTTATTGATGGATCATCATCATACAAACCCCACATGATGCACAATAAAGAGAAACGAAAGAAGAAACCCTACATGGATGATCAGGGATCGAAGTTTTCTTCGTGCATCATGAACTAGGGATGTGCGACATGCAATGAAAGAACTCCAAAGACTCAAAGGTTGAGTGGGAAGGGATCCCGAATGGGCACATGATACATCTTAAGAGCATGCCTCGAGGCAAACTAAGAGAAACAAAAGGTTAAAAGGAAGAGAGAATATCAGTTTAGGAAGGGGACATAACCTAAAATAAGAGATATGATTTTAAAGTACATAAAATCTCTATTGTGGCTTTACCACATGGCTCGGTGGTTTCACACAAGGGGATTAATTGAGATTTAATAATTATCCTTGGATATGGTAGAGATAATGGCTATGAGTTAATTTATTTCCTTTAAATGGAGAAAATGAAACATCATAGGGGATAAACTAGAAAACATAGCTAAGGGTGTCGAACTGAGAAAAAGGACACACATTTTGGTAACATAAGGTTCTCCCAACTCTTAGGGGATTTAAAATATCATTTATGGGATTACAAATAGCCTCAAACCACTTTAAAAATGTAAGAAGACTTAAAATATGTGTTATAGAAAAAATGGGGAAACAACCCCGACACCCTTCGAGGGCACCATTTGGGTGAAGCACTGATCGGTGAAATCGATTCGTGACACACCGATCAGTGAGACTGATTGGTGAAACTAATAGGTGACAGACCAATCAGTGAGACCGATCTGTGACACACCCATTAGAGGAACCGATTGGTGGCACCGATATGTGACACCATAGCGACACCCTTCCACCGACACTGATGCTCTCCTAACTCACTAATGGGGTCCATTACACCCCAAACACTAGAATTTGACAATGTAATGGACCAGGAAGGTCCGGGACATTACATCAGATACCTCTCAAACCATTCTCTCCATCGAGAATCGAAGAGTAAACCCAAATAAAAGATAGGGGTCCAAACAACTGCCTCGTAAGATACCTCTCAAATACTAACCCCCTTGAGATGTTTGAAACTAGGAACAATCCAAGGCATCTTGGAACAACTATCACATATATCTCTTAAACAACCAAGAAAATACTACCGCTCCTCTTCCCCTAAGTAACCACACAAACATAGAAAGGTCACACCATCTAGACTTATGGATTAGGCAGTCACGTCCTCCATATCAAGATACTATCTGCTTTGGGAGGCATTGAATTTCCCCATGTGTTTAATTACATCCACCTTAATGGATCTTTATTAAGGATTATTTCCTCCCCTCCCCATATTCATTACATTTCACACACATTCATAGAAAGAGGGAAACAAAACATATTAAAGAAATCAAGGTAAAGCATTACATCGCAATAAAGCATAATCCAAACACATGATCACAATTAAAAATAGATCTAGGTACTGGGCACACATCTGTGACTCACATTCCCAGCTACTCTATTTATGGACACCATGCCTCTACAACATACAGACCAAGGGAATGGCCCACCCTTGAATTACTTTCTCATTACGATCCCCGATTCTCATTGGATGCTCCACAAATGTCACATCGTCCTCGATATCCGACTCTCCCCAGTAGAGGACATGGGATTCATTATGTAGATACCGAAAGAGATGAGATACATGAAAGACATTGTGGATCCTCTTCAGTGGTGGTGGTAGCACCAACTGATATTACACCTCACTGACTCGTCTCAACACCTTGAAGGGTCCAATGAACCTAGGAGAAAGCTTACTCCCCTGCTGAACCATTTCTACCCACCACAAGGGAATACCTTTAATAACATGTGGTTCTTAACATCGAACTCCAAGGGGATAATCCTGTGATCATCATACAAATTTTTCCAGTCCTGAGCTAACTTCATCCTCTCACATACAAGCTGAACCCTCTTCATCGTGCTCTGCACCACCTCTGGGACAAGAACACCTGCCTCCCCAACCTCTGTCTAGTACACATGTGAACGACACAGTCTTCCATATAAGGCTTCAAACATATCCATGAAAATAGTAGAGTGATAGCTATTGTTTTAGGAAAACTCTATAAGAATAATGTTTCGTACGCATGATCCTACGAAGTCCAGAACACATGATCGCAGCATATCCTCTAATGTATGGATGGTTCTTTCTGCCTGCCCATGAATCTGATGGTGGAAAGCGGTGCTAAGGAATAGATGGGTTCAAAAAGAAATTTTTAGTCCCTTATAGACTCATGAATTAATGCACATATACTGATCTGAAATGATGGTTCTAGGAACTCTGTGCAGACACACTACTTCACTCACATACTTATGTGCTATGGAATCCACTGCGCCCAACTCTTTAACTACTAAGAAGTGAGCTGATTTTCTCAAATGGACCACCACTAACTATATGGAATCATAGAATCCCTTAGTCCTAGGTATTCCTATGAAAAAATTCATTGATATTTCATCACACTTGTACTTGGGAATGTCTAAGGGATGCAATAGATCGCTAGGAACACAATGTTCAGCCTTTGCCTACTGACACATGAGACAATTTACCATTCTCTGCCATTGTGTGCTTCACTTTGGGCCACCAAAACTGACCCTTTAAACCCCGGTACATCTTTAAAACTCCTGGGTGTACTTCCATAGGTGAGTTTTTAAACTCCCTGAAGGCTCTATCATGCATTTCCACAGAGAAAAATAACTTTCCATGAAAAAACATCCGATTTTGATCATCCTCTGACCATCCTTTCTAAGCATCACCCTGGATAACATGATCACAAATCACTTAATCCTCTACGTATCCCTACTAAGACACCTCCACCTGTCATAACAAGGAAGACTACACTGCCATATAAAATAAATAGCCTCTACCATCCTCCACTCTCATGCTCAGATGTAAAAAACCATCTCTTCCATCTTTTTACAAGCATCTGCTGACTCTCGAACCACATCCTTATATGGCATCCTACTCAAGGCATCATCCACAAATTCCCCTTTCCTGAGGTGTAGGAGATCTCGAAGTCGTGGTCCTAAAGAAAATCCATCCACCTCTACTGCCATAAGTGAATGTCTCACTGGGTCAAGACATATCTCACGATCTTGTTATTTTTTAAAGACCAAGAAGCATTCACCAATGAGGTAATGCCACCACAACTGCAACACAACTACATCCGCTACAAGATCCAAGTCGTGGGTGGCATAGTAATGTTAATGAGGACGTAACTACCTAGACCCATAAGATATCACCCCCACTGCTGCATCAACACACACCCCAAGCCTATACTGTAAGCATAATAGAACACTTCAAACTTCACCCCTTCCTATGGAATCCTCAACACAGAAGCATTGACCATCTTCCCCTTTAGATAAATAAAATATACTGGCACTTCCTCCTCCATAAAAAAACCTAATATTTTTTATTCAATGTCATCAAAGGTGCTGCAACATGAGATAAGTCGGGTACAAACCTTCTGTAGTAACCAACCAGTATCAAGAAACTTTGAACCTCTTCCACATTCTTGGGTGATTCCAAAGAAAAAGATACATCGACCTTTGATGGTTCCACTGCGATCACATGCTGGGACACCATGTGTCCAAGGAATTTCACCTCTCGTGTCCAGAACATGCACATGGAAAACTTCCCATAGTGCTGGTGGTGTCGGAGGACCTCTAAAACTATCATCAGATACCAGATGTGATCCTCCTCTTATCATGAGTAGATCAAGATGTCATCGACGAACATGACCACAAACTGGTCTAGATACTCGCAAAAAACAAAGTTCATGATCCCTACAAACATGACTGGTGTGTTTGTAATGCTGAATGGCGTGACCACAAAATCAATGTGCCTATATATGCACCTAAACATAGTCTTCGAGATGTCACCATTCTTCACTATCAACTGGTGATATCAAGAATTCTGGTCGATCTTTGAGAACCAACCATCTCCCTTAAACTAATCAAAAAGTTATTCAATATTCGAGAGAAGTTAATGGTTCTTGACTGTCACCTGATTAAGCCTTCGGGAGTCTATGAACAGCCTAAGACCATCATCTTCCTTCTTCGCAAAAAATATAAGAGAAACCCATGGTGACATGCTTGGTCAGATAAAACCCTTATTCATTAGGTCATTAACCTAAACTCGCAAATCTCGTAACTCAAAAGGTTCCATTCAATTGAGATCCATCGAAATTGGATGTGCACCGGGTTTGTAAGTCTATCCTGAACTCAAAATCATGTCAAGGGGGTAGAGTCACATCATATTTTGGGAAGACTTACAGAAAATCACTGATAATCCTTGGAATATCCACCATCTTTGCCTCTTATGATTCCACTGACATCTCAGCTAACAAGGAAATAAGGGGCTCCACAGGCTGACCGCCCTCCTGGAAACCATGCTCGCCAACGAATGCTACATGATGGCCACCCATATCAAAGAACATGACACTTAGATGGAAATATTTGCTAACATTGTTCATGGAAAATATCCTATCAATACCCATGTTGACATCTTATGGCTGCATTTGTAGTAGAAAGAGATCCCCACAAGACTGATGTTTCCCCAACATCAATATGCATCCTCTAAAAACGTCAAACATGCTGGTCTAACCTCTAAATGGAATCATCAAAACTAAGAGCTTGGAGAGACTCTTTACATATAGCCACATAGAAGGGGATAGAACAAGGGCAAAAAAAGAGTGCGAAGCTCATGAATCAAATAGTGTAGAAGAAAGAGTGCTAAAAAACTGATCATACCTTGAATGACCTCTTTCCCTGCTGGAACTATTGCCTCTATGGCGTGCAACTTCCCATGACTAGATCCTCTGACCCTCAGCTATCAACCACCTCCTTGACTACACCCTGGCCGAGGTACCTAAGGAGAACCCTGAGGGTGGCCTCTTTCAGCACCGTCCACCCTCAGTGGAGTGGGAGATCACTACCCTTGGAGTTGCTATTGCTGAAAAGGACAAGCCGGAAATAGGTGCTGCTGATGTGGGAACTGAACCTATCCACCCCCACTATATAGTACTTAGTATGGGAACTAATTACAAATATTCCCACAACTACCACAAATATATAACCTTAGTTGTAGGCTCGTGGAGAAAGGGTGAGGATCGGGAGATTGAAACTGGAACTATTGGGGACTGCTCCCTTCCATTTGAAACCTAGAAGGCCCTAATGGTGGAGGCCTCCTACTAATGGACTTCCCTTTCGATGATCCCAACTGGATCCCCTCTTGCAACACAACTCCCATCACGTGAATCCTATTCATCACTTTAGCATTCTTCTGGACCTCTAAGTACATCAATAGTGTGAAGGGAGTAACATCGTACTGAAGAGAAGGTCGAAAACCCTCTCCAAAGTTCCTTTCCCACGACTCCTCATATGGGAAGAGGTCTAGAGTGAAATGAACGAGATCCTAGAACTTGATCCCCAACTCCTTTACCATCATACCCACTTGATGAAGGGAGATAATTTCTTTCTCTTCTCAGCCTTCATCGTGGAAGAAAGGAATTCCACCCAGAACTCCTTATATAAGTTAGTCCACAAAACCTTATCTTCCTTCTTATCCCCAAGATAGATCATCCAGCACTGACATGCTACTCCCCAGAACTGGCTCATGACCATAAGAACCCAATACTCTGCTGGAGCCCAGATCAAGCTCGAAGCATTCACCAACTCCTCATTCCATCTCTTCGTCTCCATGCCCGAGACACATTCCTTAAACTTCTTAAGGGTCTGTCATTGAAAGGAACAAAGTAAATTCTTCCACTCGTCATCCCCTTCACCTTGATCATCCATCTGCTGATCATCCATTTCAGCCTACTTGGCCTCGATCATCCACACTACTAGTGGATGTAGTATGGGTGCCCTAGCTGAAAAGATAAACAAGAATTCCTAAGCCTGAGTACTATGAAAATTTTTATTTAAAAATTTCTAAAACTCTTTATTTATTTTAAATTCACAAAACACCCAGATCAAACAAGAACAAAAATCATTATAATCCATGTACTTTTCCTATTATATCTACTCTGCAATCAGTGTAGCCTCACCTGCTCATTCGGTAGGTCCAGAGTCCTTGCCTCAGATCACAGGGGACCCTAAAATCCAGTGTCCTAGATGGTGTTTCCTAGCCTATTTCATGAACCAAGATTTCCTAACACTCTTTACCTACCATCCCATGCAATCATAACCATGCCTAACCCCAAACTCTATCCAATCTTTCAAACATCATCTCTGATGCCAAACTATCATGACCTGCCTTCACCAAGACAAGGAAAGATACATCAAGCTGCCAAATAATTTTATCATCAAGTTGAAGGAGAGATAATGACACCCAAGTCCCACGTTCAATAGGATCTGAAGTATAGACTAGGAACAAGGGTATATAATCACATAATATTGAAGGCATTAACATTTTTATAGGTCAATATCGGGAGATAAGATGGTAAATCCAAAACAACTCCAAAAACTGAAAGTAAAAGTAAATCCCAAAATATATTCCCATATTAATTTTCAATATAAACTGATAAAATGTACAAGAAAAACCCAGATGAAAAGTAATAAAAGAAAGGAAAGAAACAATGAAAGCTCTAGAAGCCCAAGATAGTAAAGTCTGACATGGTCCTCATTGTCCTCCAGGAAACTTGAAAGAAGTTTTATATTTGTAGGGTCAGTATATAGGTATACCTAGTATTGAAAACCAAAAGATATCATGCATAAGTGGGTAGGAATGATAATGAACCATGAGAAAATAGATAACCAAAACACATATCAAGGAAACTATCGAACCATATTCACCAAGGAACACACCCCAGATAATGTAAGTCAGGTAATGTAATAGTAATAACACATCGATATATGAATACCCCACCACTTTCCCATTGTGTATTTAGGGAATCCTACACGTCAGACCTCCCAAACAGGTTTCACTATAGTCCCATTTCTTCCCTAACAATAACCTTAAGGGACACTACAACCACACATCCCACCCACATACACCTAGTCCACCATAACCACACATAACCACACCCGCAGAAACCAAGTCATAACAACCAGCACCACGCCCAAAGACACATGGGCCAAAACAACCACTACCACACCCGAAGAAATAGGGGCCAGAACAACCATTGTTATGCCTAAAGACATCTGGGCCTCATCCCAAATGCACTTTGGAAAAAAGACCCACCCACACACGCCTAGGCTAACCAACACAACACACCATGCCAAAATAGTGTAGGGCCATAATGAACATTAGTCCATCATAACCTACTCGAAGAGTCTTGGGATACCTGGAAAAGGGAGAAGAAAAAGAGCTAATAACCAACCACTCTTAGGAATGTTGGAAAAAAACACCCTCTCCCATGAAATGGGGGTGTTAAACATTATGTTCTCAGCATGGGTGGGGTTATTATAAGAAAAAAAAGAACTACATGTTATACTTATTGGTAATCAAGCACTCATCCTAACCTAAGGGGTCCGATACAGACAACCAGCCCATACACCGGCACTATTGCTGCTATCCCTACATGCACAAGTACACAAAAGCCACAACTAGAGAACATCCCATTTCTGGAAAAAAATTCCTCATTTTACATGTTCCCATTATCATATTAAAGTGATTATAATTAAACATCCATCCACTAAAGGGGAACTAAATTGCATAACCTCAAGCTAAAACAAAGACTTAAGGCAAAACGTCGAAGCATACATTTAAGCATTCACACTTGGTTATTTTGTTAAGTTACAACATTAAAAGTGATTAGTGAGATACCTCAATGTAATGAACTTAAAAAATCCCCAACATATAGACTCCATATGGCCTCAGATTCATAAGGAAACAACTTCTCATCCAGTGGTTTCATTCCCCTGTATGTCACCCCACAAGGCATCAACATAGTAACCAAACATATTACCAGAACTAAGAAAGATGTTTTCAAATTTAGAAAACACCATTCATTAAGTTTCTTGTTTCTATTTGGTTAAACTGGGTGATTACACAAGGATTCTTAATCTTTAGGACTCCATTTAGTTAACAATGTTTACGTGATTAAACTATTTCCATGTTACAGTCATTCAATCAAAACATTATTTAGAAAAATAGAGCTTCATTAGTTCACAAGAAAGGACAACAAATGACCATGATTTTCAGTAGACAAAAGCCCATACAATTCACAACATTAGAGTCAAAGGTATAACAGAACAACATTATCAACTTTACCACCCCTTCATTCATTAATAGTCTGTTTATTATCTTAGTAAAATTATGTTTTATCCACCTCCAGAAGGATCTTCAGTATACCCACCCTGCATGATGCACAATTAAGAGAGATTGAGGAAGAACCCTTACTTGGATGATCAAGGATCGAAGCATTATCCTTGCGTCAAGAAGTAGAAATGCATGAATTTCAAAAAAATAATTATAAGGACTCCAAGACAGAGAGGTAAGGGCTCCATCACTTGTGTACATTTCGTCTCAGGAGGAAGTCTCGAGGCCTACTAAGAGAAATGGAAGGGAAAAAATAAGAGAGGATCTCAGCTTTAGAAGAGGCCAGAATCTAAAATATAGGAGTTGATTTTTATGTACTTAAAAGTCGGATCGTGTCTCGCCCACATGTATTGATGTTTTCACACGTTGGGATTAATTAATATTTAATAATTAATTTCATATTTGGTAAAGATAACAACTGTGAGATAATAGATTTACTTGAAATGGAGAAAAAGAACACATAACAAGGGAAGAACTCGAAAACATGACAAAGGGTGTGACATAAAGGAAAAGGCGACAAATTTTGGTAACTAAAGGTTTGACTGAATATTAGGGGATTTAAAACATCATTTATGGGATTAATAATAGACTAAAAAACTTTAAAAGGGTAAGAATAATTAAAAGCGGCATTACAGAACAACTCGGGAAAGAACATAGAAACCCTTCTGGAGAACAATTCAGGTGCAACACTGATTGGTGAAAGACATATTAGTGAGACCGATCAGTGAGACACCGATCAGCATAACCAATAGGTGAATCCACGGTGACACCACGATGAAACCCTTCCACTGACATTGATGCTCTCCTGACTCAGCGATGGTGTCCCGTGTAAGATCCTGATTTCTGGAAGGGTATGTTTTCATTATTTTTTGGATGAATCCCTTGTTTCAGGCTTCAAGGAATGTCTTCTGAAAGTATGATAGGTCTTGGGGGTGTTTTAGGGGATCGGGGCACGAAAGAAAGGAAATCTGGGCAAGACAAGCCTGGGCGGACAACCTGCGCACAGCCAGGGCAAACCATTTGGCCTGCCCAGGTAAACCATGCAACCCCTCCTCCTTCAGACAGTATCATGTGCACGGTTTGCGTACGGTTTGTCAAACCATGTAGCCAAACCATGCGGCCTCATAAAGTTGGAAAAAATTACAAAATTGCCACCCTGGGATTTTAAGAACCTACTCGGGATTTCCTCTCCATTCCTAACTCTTCAACCTAATAATGAACCAAATCACCCAAGAGCTCCAAGAGGTCGATCTCCATCATTTATAAGGTGTATTTGGTGTCGTTGGATGCGGGTCGATGCTCCAGGTAAGGCTAATCCCATCCTTACTTCTCTTTTTAGTTTAGGGTTGTATCTTCTCTCCCTCTTGTTCCAAAGCTCTAAAACCTTATCTTTTAGGTGAGTTCTAGGATGAAGCTCCAAAGGATGATCATATTGAGGTATAAGGACTCAATTGAGTGTGAGTTCAACCGTAGTTTCAAGGTAGGTGAACTACAGACGTTATTCAATAGTTTTATGGTGGATTTATGCATGTGTGGCTTTGCTCATGGTTTCCTTTGGAGAAGATTTGATCAAAATGGATGTGTTTGGTATAAAGGATGCTTAAAAAATGATAAATGGGAACCCTCACGATCCCCATGGGATGCGTTGAGAATGACTTGACCTAATTGGGGCCATCCATGGGGTGTGCCGACTTTTCCCGTGCTTAGGGATTATTATTAAACAAGAGACCTTATTGTAATAAATGGTAGAGACCATGACGAATATGTTGGCATGATTGGTTGAACATGGAATAGATGTTAGGTGATGCACCTAGACTTGGAAATAACCTTAAGGTTATATGGAATGGGTTTAATGGTTGATTCATGGAAATGATGAACGGGTTAAATGGGTTAATGTGTAAACTGATTAAAGACCATAATGGTATAGGTTATGTGTTCAGTGTTGAATGCTTAGTGAGATAGGCATAACACATGGGAATTGGGTGAATGGTTAAATGATGTGAAATGGTAATGTGTTAATGGGTTAAGGCATAATGTGAACTCCCGTGTGGTTTGTTGTAAAGGGTGTTTGTCAAAGGGCAATGGTATGGTGGGTTGATGGTTACTTATATATATAAGCATGTGCACATGTCTTGATAGAGTGGGGTATGACTTGAGGATCTATGCCCATAGGTCGAGTGAAGACTGTTTCTCTGAACTACACCCTAAATGCACAGGTTAAGAATGGGAATTGAGGATCTATTCTCCTAACTGTTCCATCCACACAGATTGAGGCTTCGAGGTGTGGATATGGTTTCTATAAGGGGTTATTTCTAGTGAGATAGGATAATGATGTGTTTACCCTCTTGCATGTGATTGTTGGACCTAGACCCATGTAACATAATGTATGTGATTAACCCATGGAAATGTGATGAAATGGTAAGTGATGATAATTGGTGTGAAATGAATGGTAATGGAAGTGGAGATGGCTTTGGATCTGAACTGGTTAATAGAACCTTAAATAATTACTTGTAAATTATCATTCATATTCCTTTTTCATACACTAACTGTTCGTACTAGATATTTTGTGGACACCGTTGGTGGTGGCCTACTAAGTTGTACTCACACCCTGCTCGGGCCACCATTGGGTACCCAAGAAGACTTCATATTTTCAAGACAGAAGAAGGGCAAGGGTCCTCGCTAGATAGTTGAGTGGACATGGGTAACACTTGGTGGAGGATCCAGACGTGGAGTCAGGACCATTTTGGGGATTTTGACTATTGTCCTTGTTTTGGGATTTTGTTCACTTTTTCACTTGTAGTAGGACATGTCATATTTTTTGTTAGAAATGGTTGTTAAACATGTTACTTGTTTATTGATTATTATTTCCACCATTGGTTAATTTCTATTATGGATTACTCTGATTGAAAGGGGGTATAGTCTCCCCACTTGACCGCATAGACCCCCACTGCTAGTCGGCTTCGTTTGGTGTAAGGGGAGGCGCGCTTAAGGTTATGTAACTACCCAGATCAGAGCACCAGTTTAGTGGCTTCTGGGTCAAGAACATTACAATGTAGTATCAGAGGAGGTATTTCTTCTCCTTCTCTGATGTCTTGTTATTTGGGATAGGTTTCCAATGGTTAAGATGTGTCGGGCCTTGGTAAATGAGCTCATTCTTGGGAGTAGCTAACCCATGTACGAGAGAAAACCCAAGTCACCCTGGGTGGGAAATATTGTTCTTGGTTGTGTGTTGTTACAGTTGATGATATTTCACCATTGGGTGATGCATATGTGGTTTTGTGTGACTATTTTAAGATATTTGGCTCATGGCCTTAACGGCAAGAGGATTTGCATTCATGCATCATTATAGGCACCTAGGGAGGTAGGTGGCATGCATTATGACATGAAGATGCACGAGGTGGGTGTGTGAGGCAGGAAAGTAGGTTGCATCTTTCATTTCATGAAACCAAGAAATAATGAGAATAATAAAATAAAACAAGTGGGTAAATGATGATTAATGAAATATAAGGGTTTGAAATGATGTGGAAAATGTTTTTGTAAAATGTTGTGTGAGTTTAGTGGTAGTGCATGGTTGTTTACCCCATGTGAACAATGGCCCACGGTAGGGATGGTCAGGGAGGTGAATTTGATGTGTTAATGTCATTGAATTAGTATATGAAAATGGGTTGTTGTAGCTAGTAAAGATATTTTTGATGAAGTTGTGAAAGTTTTATGGTATGCATGCTAAATCTCATTCTTGGCAATGTAGAGAGATTCCACCACGACATCGGATACCAGTTGGGCAACTGGAGGATTTTGCTGAGGACACTCCTATGTTAGAAGAGAACAGAAATGTGGTGATCAATGAAGGAAGAGAAGATTGGTTCCAAGAGAACTTTGATCGCCTTATGCATATGATGGATCGGGACCCAGGGCGGGTTGCACCGAGTATGTTTGAGCTTACTAGGGAGTTCCAGCTGCAACACCCTCCGACCTTCACCAGAGAGGGTGGGCCAGAGGCAGCAGAGTTCTGGTTAGAGTATGTCCAGACGATACTAGATCATCTGGAGACCCCTATTGAAAAGAGAGTAAATCTATCTGTTTATATGTTGCGGGGCCAGGAAAGGCGTTGGTGGGACATTCAGGCTCAGACCGAGCAGGCAGAGGGGATGTCGTGGAAGGTTTTCCAGGAGAAGTTTCTGGAGCATTTCTACCTATAGAATTTGAGGAAATATCGGGCTGTAGAGTTTATGAGCCTGACTCAGGGATCTCTATCAGTGATGGACTATGTTTGTCGCTTCAATTATTTGCAACAATTTATCCTAGTTTTAGCAGGGGATGAGACAGCGATAGCAAAGCGTTTATAGTATGTGTTGATACATGAGATCAGGTATCATGTAAATATCTTCCACTTGAAGAGGTTTGCAGAGGTGATGGATCATGCACTCATCTATGAAGGGAACCTGAAGTGAGCTTTGGGTGGTGGGCTTGTCGTTACAGTTGGGTGGAGAAGTGGTGCATCTTCTGATGGTCGGAAGCGCCGTTTGGAAAGTTTCCGGAAAGGTGGTCAGGAGAGATGGTCAACCTCTCAGAGTGGGAACCAGGTGTTCTATTATCAGTTCGGTAGGCCAGGGCATATGTGTGGTCAGTTTCCTCGACCACTAGTTGAGTTTCGTTCATGCGGCAGGATGAGGAATGTGCAGAGGTTCTGCAGGAACCCTCAGCAGGCGGGTGAGCATGATGATGAAAAGTAGGAACCAGATACGGGAAGGGGATCAGTTGCCCCGTAGCAGGCAGGCAGTTGGAGCTCCACGGGCTTTACTAGCAGGGGAGGTGGATGTGGAACTCCAGGCCAAGATCTCTCACACCAGCAGGGCAGTGCAGCACAGGGTGCTCAGGCTAGGGCCCAGGGTAGAGGGGCAGGTCAGCTTCAGGAAGTTCAGTTTGTGCCTAGTGATGGCGAGGCCGAACCGTCAACTGTTTGAGGTATGATCCTTGCGTCTTCTACGTTTTATAGTGCTTTTTTTGATACAGGTGCAACACACTCTTTTGTTTCTACCCAAATTGTGGTAGTTCTGGGTTTACTTGTAGTGGGGGTGTGTGGAGTTATGTCAATTGACACCCCGTTGGTGGTGCTGGTTGAGGATATCAAACACTGCAAGAGATGTGCCTTGGAAGTTGGTGGGTATCATTTTCGGTGGGACTTGTTCATTCTCGATATGTTAGGGTTTGAACTAATATTTGGAATAGATTGGTTGGATTTGTATTGGGTGCACATAGACTATTATCATCGTAGAGTATCGTTCAGGTCGCTTGAGTGTGACACTTATGTCCATCGTGGCGAATGGGATGATCGAGCAGGGCATGCGGGGCTGTTTTGTCAATAGATGAGTTGAATCACAGCTCAAGTGGCATGAATCATGCTTGATTATGATGAGGGAGGAGAAGAATATAATTTTCCTCCTGTGGTGGATCAGTTTCAGGATGTGTTTCCTGAGGATTTCTCTGGGTTACCACCCGAGAGGGATGTCGAGCTCACGATCGAGTTGCTGTTGGGAGCAGAGTTAGTTTCTATTCCACCATATCAAATGGATCCGACAGAACTCTTGGAACTGAAGGTTTAGCTTGAGGAGTTGGATCATACATGGTTTATCCGTCCTAGTATGTCTCCTTGGGGATCTCCCGTGATTTTTACAAAGAAGGCCGATGGGTCGTTGAGGCTGTGTGTTGACTATAGAAAGTTGAATTAGATGATGGATAAGAACCGGTACCCTCTTCCTAGAATTGATGACCCGTTTGATCAGTTTAGGGGTGCATCAGTGTTTTCTGAGATTGATCTGAGGTCAGGTTATCACCAGATGAGGGTGAGGTCTTCTGACGTACCGCGAACAGCTTTCCAGAGTCGGTACAGGTTGTTTGAGTTCGTGGTAATGCCTTTCGACTTGACTAATGCACTAATGGAGTTTATGTCTTTGATGAAACTAATATTTCATCCCTATATAGATTAGTTTGTGATTTTATTCCTAGAAGATATCTTAGTGTACTCGAAAACTCATGACGATCATGCCCAATATCTGGACATCATCTTGGGTATGCTAAGAGAGCATCAACTTTACGCAAAGCTATCAAAGTGTCAATTCTAGATAGGTGAGGTGCATTTTCTGGGTCACATCATCTTGGAGGCAGGTGTGTCAGTGGATCTAGAGAAAGTGCTGGGTGTTGTATCTTGGGAGCATCCCAAGAGTGTTCCTGATGTTTGGAGTTTTTTGGGTTTGTCTGGGTATTACCGAAGGTTCATTCAATATTTCTCTCACTTGGTAGAACCGCTCTTGGGCTTGTCTAAGAAAGGCATCAGGTTCGAGTGGTCTGAGGCTTGTTATAACACCTTCCAAGAGTTGAAGAAGCAGTTTACAGCTACACATATCTGGATATTACCTTAGCCGTGTAAGAAGTACACCGTGTTTTGTGATGCATCCGGAGTCAGAATTGCGGCTGTGTTAATGCAGGATGAGCAGGTTGTGGCTTATGGTTCAAGGTAGTTGAGACCCCATGAGAGGAACTATCCCACTCATGACCTTGATTTGGCTGGAGTGGTGTAAGCCTTGAAGTGCTGGAGGCACTATCTGTTGGGAGAACGATTTACTGTGTTTACCGACCATAGAATTTTAAAGTACATCTCCTCATAATGGGATCTAAACCTTTAGCAATGAAGATGGGTTGAATATATCTAGTCTTTTGACTTTGAGTTGGTCTACACTCCGGGAAAGGGAAACACTATTACTGATGCTCTAAGCAAGAAGGTTCAGAATCAGGTGGTTCAGGAGTCCAGCACCGAGTATAAGGTGATGGATTTGTTTACTGAGATGCACCTGGAGGTCCAAGAGAAGAGTGGTTAGGTCACTCTTTCATCCGTAATGATGGAGTTGGCGCTTTTGAGTCGAGTTAAGGAAGGTCATCTTGATGATACTGAGTGTTTGATCATGAAGTAAAAGCTTAATGGTGGGAGCTACCTTCTGGTTGGGCCATCGGTGTGGAAGGTGTTGTTCGTGTTCGTAATCATGTGGTTGTGCCAAAGTGTGTGCGAGAAGAGTTGATGCGTTAGTTACATGCATCAAAGTGGGCAGTGCATCCTGGTTTCACCAAAATGTACCCTGAACTCCGAAGGTAGTTTTAGTGGCATGGAATGAAGAAAGAAGTTGTGGGTTTTGTGGCACGGTGCCTTACCTGTCAAGAGGTGAACGTCGAGCATCAACGCCCAGGTGGATTGTTGCATCCATTGCCCATTCCGGAATGGAAGTGGGATGATGTAACAATGTATTTTGTCGTGGCTCTTCCGAGGACGTTGCGGAAGAATGATGAAATCTAGGTGGTTGTGGATCTGTTAATGAAAGTGGCTCATTTCTTACCGATTCAAGAGACCTTTACAGTCAACCAGTTGGGTGAGCTGTATGTTCAGGAAATAGTGCGGTTTCATCATGTTCCGTAGACCATAGTTTCAGACTGAGATTCGTGTTTTACGTCGCGTTTCTGGAAAGGGTTACAGAAGTCACTTGGTACAAAGGTGTTTTTGAGTATGACTTTCCACCCACAGATGGTTGGGCAGTCGGAGCGTATGATCCAAGTGTTGGAATACATTTTAAGAGCCTGTTTCTTGGACTTTTATGGTTCTTGGGAGAGGCACCTATCGTTAGTTGAGTTTGCCTATAACAATAGTTTTCAGGCTATGATTCAGATGGCACTGTTTGAGGCACTCTATGGGAGGCCATGTAGATCTTTGTTGTGTTGGCTGGAGGCCGGTGAATCTGAGTAGTTGAGGAAATGTCTTATGCAGGAGACTTTAGAGAGATTTAAGTTGATCAGGAAGCATATGGCTACGGATCAAGGTAGGTAGAAGACATATGCAGAACAGAGGCGTAGACCTATTGAGTTTGCGATGGGTGATAAAGTGTTCCTTCGGGTGTTGCCAAGGTTGGGTCACCGTCAGATTCGAAAGCAGGGTAAGTTGGCACCCAGGTATATGTTACCTTTGAAGATTGTGGAAAGGATTGGACCAGTGGCTTACCGATTTGCTCTTCCACAGCGGTATGGTGGGATACATGATGTGTTTCATGTGTCGTAGCTTTGACGATATCACCCTGACCCATCTCACGTGGTTGATGTGCAGGATGTGGAGCTTGAGGCTAATGCATCCTTTGAGGAGAATCCGGTTCATGTGGTGGATCATAGTGAAAAGGTCTTGCGAGGAAAGGTTGTGCCATTAGTGCAAGTACTATGGTATCATGGAAAGTTTAGGAAGAAACTTTGGAACGGGAATCAGATATGCGGGCATAGTGGCCCGAACTCTTCTCGTCGGTGGATCAATGAGGCTTGGAAACTCATCTCGAGGACGAGTCGTTATAAGGTGGGGAGGTTGTAAGATCCCTGTTTTTGGAAGGGTATGTTTTTGTTATTTTTTGGTTGAATCCCTTGTTTTGTTCTTCAAGGGATGTCTTCTTAAATTATGTGAGGTCTTGGGGGTGTTTTGGGGGCTTGGGGCACAAAATAAAGGAAAGATGGGCAAGACAAGCCTGGGCGCACGGCCTCCGCACGGCCAGGGAAAACTGTGTGGCCTGTCCAGGTAAACTGTGACACCCCTCCTCCTCCAGACACCAGCATGCGCACGATTTTCGCACGGTTTGTCAAACTATTCTTCCTAACTGTGCAACCTCTTAATGTTGGGAAAAATTACTAAATTTCCACCCCGGGATTTTAAGAACCCAGTCAGGATTTCTACTCTATTCCTCCCTCTTCACCCTAGGAACAAACCAAATCTCCCAAGAGCTCCAAGAGGTCGATCTCCCTCGTTTCTAATGTGTTTTTGGTTCCATTGGATGCAGATTGAAGCTCCAGGTAAGGATAATCCCATCCTTGCTTCTGTTTTTGGTTTGGGGTTGTATCTTCTCTCCCTCTTGTTCCGATGCTCTAAAACCCTATCTTTTGGGTGAGTTCTAGGTTAAAGCTCCCAAGGCTGGTCATATTGAGGTCTAAGGACTCTATTGAGTGTGAGTTCAACTTTGGTTTCGAGGTAGGTGGTCTACATTAGTTATTCCATAGTTTTCTGGGGGATTTATGCATGTGTGGATTTGCTCCTGGTTTCCTTTTAATGAGCTTTGATAAACCTGAATGCGTTTGGTAGAAAGGATGCTTAAAAAATGGTAAATGGGAACCCTCGCGATCCCCATGGGATGCGTTGAGAATGGATTGACCTAATTGGGGCCATACATGGGGTGTGCCGACTTTTCCCGAACTTATGGATTGTTATTAAACAAGTGACCTTATCGTAATAAATGGTAGAGCTGTTGACGAATATGTTTGCATGATTGGATGAACTTGGAATAGAAGTTAAGTGATGAACCTAGACTTGGCAATAACCAAAAGGTTATTTGGAATGGGTTGAATGGTTGATTCATGGAAATGATAAATGAGTTAAATGGGTTAATGTGTAAACTGATTAAACACCATAATAAGATAGGTTTTGGGTTCAGTGTTGAATGCTTAGTGAGATAAGCATAACACATGGGAATTGGGTGAATGGTTAAATGATGTGAAATGGTAATCTGTTAATGGGTTAAGGCATAATTTGAATTCCCATGTGGTTTGTTGTGAATGGTGTTTGTCAAAGGGAAATGGTATGGTGGGTTGATGTTTACTTATATATATAAGCATGTGCACATGGCTTGGTAGAGTGGGGTATGACTTTAGGATCTACGCCCATGGGTTGAGTGAAGACTGATGCTCTAAACTCCACACTAAATTCATGAGTAAGGAATGGGGACTGAGGATATATTCTCTTAACGATTGCAACCACCCGGACTGAGGCTTCGAGGTGAAGATATGGTTTCTACGAGGGGGATATTCTAGTGAGATAGGATAACGACGTGTTTACCCTCTTGAATGTGATTATTGGCCTTAGACCCATGTAACATAATGTATGTGATTAACCCATGGAAATGTGATGAAATGGTAAGTGATGATAAATGGTGTTTAATGTATGGTAATGGAAGTGGCAATGGCTTTGGATCTGAACTAGTTAATGTCACCTTAAATAATTACTTGGAAATTATCATTCATATTACATTTACATGGACTACCTATTCATACTAGATATTTTGTAGACACCGTTGGTGGTGGCCTACTGAGTTGTACTCACACCCTGCTCGGGCCACCAATGGGTACCCGAGCAGACTTCATTTTTGCAGGACAGGAGAAGGGCAAGGGTCCTTGCTAGATAGGTGAGTGGACATGGGTAGCACTTGGTGGAGGATCTGGACTTGGAGTCGAAACCATTTTGGGGATTTTGGCCATTGTCCTTATTTTATAATTTTGTTTACTTTTTCACTTATAGTAGGACATGAAATATTTGTTGTTGAAAATGGTTGTTATACATGTTCCTTGTTTATTTATTATTATTTCTGCTATTGGTTTATTTCTATTCTGTCTTACTCTAATAGAAAGGGGGTATAGTCTCCCCACTTGACTACATAGACCCCCGCTGTTAGTTGGCTGCCTTTGGCGTATGAGGAGGCACGCTTAAGGTTATGTAACTACCTGGCTCAGAACACCAGTTTAGTGGCTTCCGGGTCAGAAACATTACATCTCAGACACTCCAAACACTAGAATTTGACAATGTAATAGGCCAGAAAGGTCTGTGCAATTACAATATTACAGAGTGACAGAAAAAATTATTATAAGAAAATGAATGATCTCAAAATAATGTGTAATTCAATATAAGTAATGGAGGACCATTTATTCATCATAAATGAATGTCTTATAGTAATAGAAACTATTTTTTTAATGAATTTATAATAAATATAAAAACAAAAACTCCCTTATACCTTTTTATAAGAAAATAGTTATGAATAACTTTTTAAAATTCATCTCATTCCTTTAATAAATAACACTCTTTTATTTTTATATCATTTAAAAATATTCAAAAAAGAATGAGAAAAATATTTTATTTGAAAATAAATGTTCAAAAATACAATAGAATATTAAATTCAATGATTTTTCAGAAAAGTGGGGGAATATGTTCGTGGGATTTATATTAATAAAATATTTCCTTCACAGAAATGGTAAAAAGTTCCTTATTTGGAGAAAAACAGAAGGTTTATTTGAAAAGGTTTTATAGAAATTAAAACAACAGTAAAATGGATTTAAAAAATATTTTTAGGATAGTAAAGTCATTCATAATTTTTTAATCAAAATACGTACATGGAAGAAAGATAGTGAGAGTAAAATCGTTAAAATAATACTTTTTAAGAAAAGTCCATTACATGTAACTTACTTGTTGATTATTTACAAAAAAAGAGAGGAAATGATAAATGTAAATTAAAAACCCAAAACAACTAGATGATAATAAAATATATGGGTTTTATAATTTTATAATCATATCATTTCCTTGAATTAAATATAAACATAAACACACCAAAAATAAAGTGAGTCTATAACAGAAATCCCTTACCTTGGGTCGCTTCATTTTTGTCTGTGTTTAATCAAACTATATAATGAGAAGAATATTATTAATTAATTTATCAATAAAATTATTCATTATTATTCAATTTTTTATGGTCCTTTTATAATATTTCTAAATCAATTCAATGAATATTTCTTTCTTATATCGACCACATTAAGGTTGTTTAATCAATTTTTCCAAAATTAATTCTATATATTTTCCTTCAACAAAGTAATCATGAAATAGATACGTAATATTCATAGTCATAATAATTTTATAAATTTAATTTTTATTTATCAAATATATTTTTAGATTCATAAATTCATTACAGTAATAAAAGAATGAATCACATCACTTTGTGGACGTGGTTGTTTATACATAAGAATGAGTGACAATATCATTTCCAACAGATAGATTTATAATATAGTAGATGATATATTATATCTATAGAATCATTATTATATCATAAATATTTTAAATATATATCATAAATTTCATTAATACAAATATTCCTGTAAAATGGTGACAGAAAGTGAATTACATCGTAGCGTGGGCACAATATGTTATTCGAATGCATGACCAATGTTCTCATTTTCTATAGGATGAAAAGGATGAGTAAAATGGTTGACCCAAAATCACAATAAAATATTAGCAATATTTTTATACTGGATTAATTATGTTAGTATAGATAAAATATATTTATATGATGTATAAATATAAATAAATATTGAAAGAGTGGGGTAATATGATTACCTATTCTACAAAAGACATCATTTTTCTTAAAACATATGAATTATTAGTATGGTTATAGTTTAAGAATAGAAGAACACAAATTATGAGAAAGAATATATAAAGGATTATTTGTTTTCCATTAAAAAACTATATGAAATAATGTTTTTGAATAAGGGAGGAGAATGGGTTCCATTTTTTTAGTGAGGGGAGGGACATTACAGTTAATTGAAATATTTTAGTAATATAAAGTGAATTTTATATGCATGTAGATAAAAAATAATATTTATTTCAATATGAAATATGTAATTTCAAATAATTAATGAGGTTTATGTAAGTGTTATATGTTATCAAGATGTCCTATTCCATTATTTTTGACCAATTTTATCTATGTTTGAGGTGATAAATATTTATGATGGTTAATATTCATTAGGAACAAATATAAATTTTACCATATTTCCTAATATTAATAATGTTGACTCCAAATGTGTAATAAAATTTATAATATCGAACTATAAGAAGTTGATGACATTAATTCTATTATATGTTCATAAAATGAAATCAAAACCATTTTTAGAAAAATATTTGTCTTAATCATAAATAATATTTTACATTGAAATCAAGTATAATTTAGATTACAATTGGAATTATTAGATAATTTTAAAAAATGATACTTATTTTCCATTAAATTAAAACTAAAATTTAATGGAGACTTTTAATAAATGGATGATAATAAAATAACAAAAAATAGTTTTTATTTGAACTCAAACATGACTTATATTTTAAAATTTTAAAAGATATATTTATATTTCCACAATTTTGTATTTATTTGAATTATATTAATTATAAAATTTTCAATTTTTTCAATTAGTGTGTTTTTAAAAATTCCAGATAATATTTGATCATTATAATGGAATAAACATGATTTTTTAAAATAAATATTTTTCACCTTACAAAAAAAGTATTTCTTATAAATTTCAAAAATTCATCCTCAGCTAATGTTGACATATTGAAATAAAAGTAGAATTTTTTTCATTAAATTAAATTTAGTGATTTTTAGAATTATGGATTTAATAATAATATTATATAAATATATGTAAATAATTTTATATTTACAATATAATGAAAATTATAGTTGTAGTAATTGAATATTTTATGTTATAATAAGGCATATCAATCTCTAGGATTACTATATATGAATATTTATATAAAAAATCAAGAAATAAAATGTATTATAGACATGGTTTTATATACCCTCATGAATGGTAAGAGAAAAAATAGTCTCTTAAAAAACAACATCTTATTCTGATTATCCTCATACCACCCTTCTTGAAAATGACCATGAAAAAAATTGTCTCACATCAAATCCATATATGAGTCTATCCATTGAGACTATAAAACCTACCACATTATACAAAATTCTAGAACCATATTATAGGGAAATACTCTTCCAATGAAATTATCTATATTTATAGGAGTCATAAAAATCTATTAAATCCCCTTAGATACATCCTTAGACTCTGAAAAAACATTACCTCATGGTTTCTAACTTAACACGTTAGTGGATACATTCTTCTTTTCGAAAGTGTATGAGATATAAAAATCATAATCTGAAAAAAAATCTATTAGCCTCTACTAATGTGGGTCTAAATATAAATGAAATATGATACACTGCATACTCTTGGGGTTAGTAAATACCAAAAATGTTTTCACTGGTGAGGTAATTTCACAATAGCTTTAAGGGAAAATACTAATTTTGTGTTCTCTAAGACATGTTTTTTCTATTAAACCCATGGGGACACAACTACATTGACCCATGATAGACAAATTACTTTTTAAAAATGAATACATATAACAATTCTTAATTGGAAACAACAAAAATTCTCCAAAAAACACACCTTCAACTATAAAAAGATACACAAGGGCACTGATCAACCTCTCCATCAGGTTGGAGAATGTTAAATGACACCTATATGTCAATAAGAAAACCATTTCATTTATAGTAAAAGAATTTAATGGGGATAAAATCCAATATAATTCATAAATAAAGATCAATAAATTTTCTATGAGACCAAGAAACTTGAAATACTATACCACATTCGATGGTACTTCTTGAGAAACACCTACCTATATAATTGATAGGCCCATGAATGGACCCTACAAACACACAACATATCGATGAAAATATATCTTTCTTATAAAAAAACTATCACTTTAAAACAGTATAACGAGATTATGGTGTGAAAGAAACTATAGGAAAACTCTAATAATCTCAATATTCTCCTCTAATGATGTAGAGTATACAATGATGGCATCGATGTAAACGACTATGAACTGGTTCAAGAAAAATTTAAATATAGTCTTCATGAGAACACAACTTGTCTGTTCATGATCTCAAATGACATGAAAACAAAATCTAAGTGTACATGTCTACAATTAAAGGAACTATTTAGGATATATTCAACATTCACCCTCATATGGTGATATCCAAACCAAAAATTGATGTTTAAAAACATAGTATCCTACCTTAACTAGTCAAACGGGTCATCTATTATTGGGAAGGGATAATGGTTCATCACTTTCACCAGATGAAACTCTAAATAATACTCATAATGCCTTGGACCACCACCCAAATTCTTATAGGAAAACACAAGAGTAACTCTTGTTGATAGAATGGTCCATATGAATCCTTTATACTACTAATCATCGATCTGGAGTCTCAAATCATGTAGCTACATAGATTCATTATGATAAGAGGAAAAATATTATACGATTCCAACTAAAAATCCATTCCAAACTCAATGTTGTGTCAAGAGGGTAGTGTAACATCTTCATCAATGAAGAAATCAAGAATCTCCTAAATGACTTTGTGCACCTCCACCGCCAGAGTTTATAGTAAAAACTCCAATAACTAATATATAATTGGATTTGAATTTCATTCACACATATGATATATGCACTCACTAATGAATTTTGTTTTCTTCCATCCACATTAGAAAACACAATTATCCTTCAAATGTTTTTTATAACTGCACACATGAAGTAATGAATACCCATAATAAGGATGTCATTCTATAACTATACCTACAATAATAAGTATATATCCACTGATAAATTCTTACCCATCATTAGACAACATCCATAACACACATCAAACAATAAATCATGAAATCTAACTAGAATAGATGATGTTGGAGGAGTTTTAACCCACTACAATTGTAGTAATAACATATGAAATAAGGTGGGTGAAACAAAGGATTCTAATGCCTTGAAAAAAAGTAAGTACTAAGGTATTTTATAGATCAATAAAATCTTTAATAACCACAAGTACCTATAGAATTTACACACACATAGAATGAATATACCATATAGTTTCTCTTCTTCTCTACTACTGATGACCTATTTAGTCATTTTCTAGTCTAGTTCCCCAAGTAAATGGATAGTCTTGGGGATGAAATCTACCAGTTCCATCTCATGTCAACTATTAAATAAAAATTTGAAGCCATTTATGATTTTATAGATATATGGGATCCTAACCACACAAACCAAATCAATATCATAGAGTATAGAAGCACTGAGCATAGAAGATTGAATAGACCCTAATGGAATTGAATGAAAATTTGAATACCCTGATAAATTATCAGGACCCAATGGATATAAAAGAGTTCCATGCATGGTTCTATAATCGACTCCCTATTGATCAAAACCTTAACTATAATAAAATTAAAAATCCTATACATTATGATATATTCCCCAAGAACATCTTTTCACATCCCACTTGAGGCACTCCTCTCTTTTTATAAATTTTTTTTCGATCACTTTAATCTCCTTCTGCACCACAAGATACATTGGAATCATAATTGGGGCGACAAAATATCTAATTGTTATGTAAAAAAACACCCCATGAAAACAATCTGAAAATTTATTATCTTGAAAGAGATCGGGAGTGGAACATAGGAGGTCCTTAAAACATGATATTGAGTTCATGCATGATCTGGATCCCCTACTAAAGGTATTGATTCTCATAACACTATTTGACCATCATCATTAACGATAATAAACTTTATATAGAATTCATTTTGAAATTAATCTGAAGAAACATCACCCTTCCTATTCCCTCTAAGGTATAACATCGACCATAGGCATGCCACTCCCAACATCTTACTATCTACTAAAGGAAACCAATACATAGGTTTATCCTAAATAAAACTAAATGAAATATCAAGATCCTACAACCAATGCTCCAAATATAAATCAAAGACACTTTATTCACAAATCATAATAATCCAATTATTAAAATCACACCACTATATCTATCATATATCATTATCCTTTGTTTGATAATTCATCTAAGGAATGATGAGACCAATTCATAAAAACAACACATCCTAAAATTATTTTATATGAAAACTATGATCCATTCAGTGACTCTAATTTTTATTTCATGAATATTAAATCATTTTAAAGAAAATTATTTTATACATTTAAGGGTTGAAATGTTTAGTATCATGGGAAAATTACAACCAAACATCACATTTACATAATATAACATAATTATTCTATAAATAATTATCTTTTATCATCTTAAAAGAACTCAATTTATCCTTAGTACATGTAATCACCTAATGATATACATCAAAGAAAGGCATGAGATGAATTCCCAATAAGGGAAAGGAAATCATAACAGATGTAAGAGTTTTGAATAATTATAACATGGGTGATCATAATCATATTAATAATGTAATAAGAATGGGATCATCAACATAATAATGAGGAAGAAATTTTAAAAATTCATGGAATGTGGCGATGCATAAAAATGAACCATCATTTCATAGCGGTCAAATATCACATGTAGTTGTTAATAAAGATAACATCGTGGTCACATATAAAATATGTTCATAATCATAATATAATCATTATAAAAAATATAGAACCACGTTAAAATATAATACACATTTTATCAAGAGATAAATCAAATCTCTTAATGTAATGGACGGATTCATAATTAAAATACCACCCATCACATCATATTATTTACATAATCTTTCATGCCACATATAACTAATAATAATCATAGTTTTCAAATAACCCATGGAAAGGACTAGGTTTTATAATGATTTGATAAATTTTACATCAATTAATAAACATTAGGGTACCAAAATGAATAATGGATAAAATATTTTGTATAAAAATAATGATTCTTCATGAAACAACTAAACAACCAAATAGAATCCAAATATATGTTTTGGGAAAGAAAGTATTTTTGGAAAATATTTTTATTCTGTATAAAAATAAAATAGGAAACATGGATATCCCCAAAAATATAATGTAATAATATTAAAATGATATAATATTTTATGGATATCCATATCAAAGTTTTCTTAAATGATGGATAACCCACATAAAATTAGTTTGGTTCAACAGTCCCCTCACCATAAACCGTACATTATTTCTTCACTTTTTTGGATACTAAATAAAAAAATTGGTTTATTAAAATTATAATACAAAAGTGATTTATTTTCATTTTTACTAATATTTCTCAATTATAATCATTTGATTATATTTATTAATTTCCACAGTCAAATAGAAGTCATTTTGATATCCTGTTTTCAATAAAAAATTTCCCTTTTTTCTTTGATCTCTCAATTTTTTTAAGGTCATTTATACATTAGTATAATTAATCCTTTATTATTAAAAAAATATATTTATAATTTTATATATTATAAAAACTTATTATTTTCATCCGTAAGATTTCTTATAAGAAAGGAATTGGAAACATCATCATTGGTGGTTAACTGTCTGTTAGTAGTAATATTGTCCAAATATGAATAAAAATAGGTGTAAAATATAAATACATTAACAAATTTCATTTTTGTAATAGGTTAAATTTTATAATATAATTTAAAATTTATGAATAATTTTATATCATATGATTTTACATTGAAATCAGTCTTGAAAAGAGAAATATAAAAACAATAAAACAAGGGAAGAGTTTGAAAAAGCGTACTCTTTCCTTAGTGTGGCTTCCCTTGTACGATTGAGGAATTCCTTTATGAAACACAGTTTGTTTACTCAATCATGTTAATAAGTTTTATAAGGGATTAATACATGGTATTTGGGAATAAAATTGTCTTTGGAATGTGTGAGAGGAGTGTCTTTCTCAGTGGAGGGTGATGGGTTATTTATAATTGAGGAGAGGGGTTTTTTAGAATAAAATACTGAATAAAATATTTCCTTAAAGGTAAAACATATAATAGTGAATTATTGAAAATATAAATCATAAATAAATATAAAATATTTTTTAAGATTTTAAACCCATTCATAATTATAATTCACACATTTTATTAAAAAGGAATTTTGGAATATAGAAATTATTATTTTAAGGGATCCTTTATAATATTAGGATTTAAATTTGTTTAGGTTTGGAAATAAATATTATTTTAATTTAATAAATCCCTTATAAAATTAAATATGTTTTTTACAAGAATAAATTTCAAAAAATGTTTATTTCATTATTACATAATTAATTCTTAAATTTAAGAAACAAAAGTTACGTGAAAAAGTATGTTTTTACTATTCACTTGAAAATTGGATTGTTTCAGAAAATTGACAAAACATGAATGTTTAATAATTCAGAAAAACATATTTGATAAATAATATTTATTTTATGAAAATAAATTTATTTTATAGGTAATTTTACTTTTTATTATAACTATTTTATATTTACTTAATACATTAAAATCGATTTTATTAAAAACTTACCTATATTTTCTTTGACTTTCTTATCATTATATTTATTCTCTAAAATTATAAAATTTATACTTACTTATTTTAATCATGATAAATATTTTTTACATAAAACATAATTGTTTTGAGGTTAAATTAATTTTCCATCATCTAGGTTACTATTCTAAAGTTTCAGGATATTATTCCCAATGATCAGATTACTATTCAAATGGTCACATTATCTAATATAAAACCCAATTCATTAATTGAACCTATATTCACTACAACTACTATAAAGGATACATATTTTCATCTTCAAAAATGTTGATTGGTATACTAATATTATATTCATTTCTATAGTATTTTCTAGTGGGTGATGATTCTAATAGATTGGGTATGACAACCCTGATTTTATTACAAACATAAAAATGATTTATTACATAAACTATTCACTTGATACGACATGGAAGATCAAGAGGTATAGTGTCTTTGGGGCTTAGGATCATTAAATAGCAACTTAAAACATGAAATACAACATCTTTATTGAAAACCTCCTTTACATAACCACTACATTCCCTCGCACTTAGCATTGCATGGGATAACCTGAGGACATGCATAAGAAAAGGTTGATCTAAAAATCTCAGTAAGGGAATAAACATGGAATACATGAGGAGTAAAATAAATGTTAGACAATAGGAATATAAATAGAGTACAAGAGAAAAATAAACATAAAGTCATGATAAAACATGATAATCATAACATGGAAATGTGGCAACAACACTTAACATGGAATTAGAATGAGCCAAGGCTCATTGCACTTGGAGCATGAGTAAATTATCATTTCACATGAAGCACGATTAAAACCTCATTAAACTTGAATTATCATGAGTCAATACTCATTTCACATGACATATCATGATACTATACTTTACCCAATTCATTGGAGCGATATAAGGGCGCACCCTTCTTAAACATTTCATTCCATGCATAAGTGTGCCACATGAATCATAAAACATGGATTCATAAAACATAACCATTTATTACACGATAAAGGAATGTGGAATTCATACATGAAACTTTATAATAAATATGTAAATGTTCATAATGGTGAATACCCTTTATGGAGAAATGGGCATGGTATTCACTACACAATGGTATTGGCTTTGAAAATCGGTGCGATTTCGGCAGCGTAACGACGTTACATAAGAATTAATAAAAATGGTTGATGAAAGAGAAAGGGGTTCCTCATCATATTTACATGTAATGGAGAGTAATGAGGTTATATAGATACATTTACCAACAATTGTAATGGAATTTTGGTTCATGATACAAAATTATTTCTTGAATGTAAGTGAGGAGAGAGAAGTTCATTTCGAAATTTCGGCACAGTAATGGGTGTACATGGGAGGAATTTAATGAGAGAGAAAGGGTCTCCCATCATTCAAACATAAATAGGTAAGTATGAGGGAGGTTAAAAACCATACCCCAACATTCATAATTGATATTAAAAGGGAAAAACAACTTAAAGAAAATTGGACAAAAATGAGAAAGGAAGAAAAAACCCTTACCTGGAAGTGAGCTTCCAAAGGCTTGAGAGAGGCTTGATAGAGGCTTCGTGGGTGGTTGGGGAACCATGAGAGGATTATAGAGAGAGTAGGGCAGAGGTTGGACTAACTAAAAAGGCTTTGAGTGAGGAGGAAGTGGGAGCTTGGGTGGGTTTATATAGGAAAGGTGAGTGAATTCTTTATTATTTAGGTTTGCAGCCCCTTACATTAAACTAATCCAAACCACAAATAATCTCATGGTTTTTTCCAATGTTTTTTGGAAAAGGGGAGAGGGAAAAAATATTTTATAAGGCCAAAGTCCTATATTTTTAAAATAATGGGGTTACTTATGTGGAGGTGAGCCACACTCCCATGGAAAATAATTTAAAAAGACAAGATGTTTAATAAGTCTTGAGGGGTCTATTAATGCTTTGTAAAATAAGTAAAACAAACCAAAAATCACATTATATTAATGGTAAAACATATATTTGCCGAACATAAAGCTTATAGTATTTTATTATATCACTATTGGGTCATTATAATGTCATAATGCACATTATATATTTAAACGGTATTTAATTTTTACCCAAAAATTTGACTTTCTCAGATAATTATGAAAAATTCACCGTTGGATAATTTAGACATCATGATTCCAGAAATAACATTTATTTTATCTATTTTTTTTAAATATGCTAATTTTCACTTTTAAAATAAAAAACGACATTTATCAAAAATTCACATGTTTTGACAAAAATGGCTTTCAAACCTTAATAAAAATTACAATTGCATTCATAAAATTATGAGATTATTTATTTTTAATAAAAATTAATATAATAATAATAATAATAATTTTTTATTAAAATATTAATTAATTCAAAAATTCCTTAATTTAATAAAATTGAATTCTTAATTAAATAATAACTAAAAACACTATTTGTATGTTAAAAAATATTTACAATGTATCAATAATGACAAGAAAGTATATTCATTATTATATACAAAAATAATGTACATGAACATAGTACTAGAGATTTGTTACATAACCCCTTAAAACATCTGCATAAGACCTAAGGGGAAGGTGTGCGATGGTGAAAGACTCTTGGGGTGGCTCAGATAACATCGCTCGAGTTGTAATCTCTATCAACTTCACTTTTCCCGTAGACGGTATCGTTCGAGATTGACAAGGTGAAGATCAAATTGGTCTTGGTCAAAGGAAAAGCCCAAATACGCCACCTCTTTTCCGAGCTCCAAAAAATGGGCTTCGTATGTAGAAATTCTACGGGATGAGGCCATCACTTCTTTTGTCTGAGTAAATTGGGTTCGTTAAAGATGTTGACATTTTATATAATAATTTTACATAAAGAGACATTTAACTATATCAAGAGGGATTTCCATTAATGTAACTTTGGGTCGTTACAATATTCCCCCCTTAAGAAATTTCGCCCTTGAAATTTTCTTTTCCCACACTAAAATAGATGTGGGTAACTCAGCTTCATCATTTCCTCCAATTCCCTATTCGCTTCTTCAAACTTGTGGTTTCTCCACAACACCTTGATGAGGGGAATTGTTTTATTTCATTGAACTTTTTCTCTATGATCTAAGATCTTCACTTGTTGATCCTCATAAGAAAGATCATCCTCAAACTGTACCACCTCAGGAGAGTGTACATGTGAAGGGTCCGGTATGTACTTCCTTAAGAGAGGTACATGAAAGAAATCATGTAATTGGGACATGGTAGGTGGAAGTGCTAGTCGATAGGCCACAACCCCAACATGATCAAGAATCTCGAAGGGGCCGATGTACCTTGGACTTAACTTCCATTTCATTCCAAACCTCATGACATTCTTCCACGGAGATATGCATAGAAAAACCATGTATCCAACTTTAAACTCAAGGTCTCGTTGACGATTATCTGCATAACTCTTCTATCGACTCTGGGCTGCCTCGATATGCTGCTGAATGGTTTTCACCTTCCCCACCATTTCCTTGACTTTTTTCTGGTCCAAGTAGCTTACGTTCACATACCTCATCCCAACACGCCGGTGTTCTGCACCTTTTCCCAAAAAGGGATTCATATGGTGCAATTTGGATGCTCGAGTGGAAACTGTTATTATAAGAGAACTCAACCAGAATAAGATGTTGATCCCATCCTCCTCTAAAGTCTATTGAGAACGCTCTCAACATGTCCTCAAGTGTTTGGATTGTCCGCTCGTATTGGCCCTCATTTTGAGGATGATAGGCCATACTGAAGTTCAGTTCAGTATTTAGAGCATGTAGAAGACTCTTCCAAAACATAGAGGTGAATCATGGATCTTGATCAGACATAATAGATAGTGGCACTCCTTGCCGCCTTAACACATCCCTGATATATATCCGTGCAAGTTGATCCAATGAGAAATCCTCCCGAATAGAAATGAAGTGTGCAGTCTTTATAAGACGATCCACAACAACCCAGATTGCATTGTTGCCTTTGGATGTCCTTGGAAGTCTGGTGACAAAGTCTATGGTGATGTTCTCCCATTTCCATTCTGGTATGGGAAATGGTTGTATCATCCCATTAGACTTATGCCTCTTTGCCTTCACTTGATGGAACACCAGGCACTTTGATGTATATTCATCGATCTTGTTTTTCATATTATCCCACCAAAAGTTTTCTCGGAGACCCCGATACATCTTTGTGATCCCTAGGTGAATAGAGAAATTTGAACTATGTGCATCATCCAAAATTTCCTTCTTCAGCTCCAGACTTGATGAAAAACATAGTCTTTTCCCAAATCTCACAATTCCTTCTTCATTAACATTAAACTCCGAGGATTTCCCCTTTTTGATAGCTTCCACTTTTTCCTGAATTCCCACATCATCCTTTTGAGCATCATTTAACCTTTCCAAAAGAGACGGTTGAGCAATCATTTGTGAAGGGATTGATGATTTTCCCTTCTTTATGATTCCCATGTCCATCTTCATCAAGTCTACGAATATTGGATCCCTCTCAATTCTCATAATTGATAGAATCAATGGGTCCTTTATACTTAGGGCATCTTCCACCTTGTTCGGTTTCCCAAGGTGGTAATGTATTGAACATTCATAATCCTTGGTGGGTCTATCCATATTCTCTGGCACATATTAAGATCTTTCGGTGTGAATATATTTTTAAGACTCTTGTAGTCAGTATATATCTCAAATTTCTCCCCATAGAGATAATGCCGCTAGATTTTCAAGGAAAAGATCACCTCCGTCAACTCTAGATCATGAATTCAATAGTTTCTCTCATGGATTTTCAACTGCCTTGAGGCATATGATATCACTTTATCATTATGCATCATCACACAGCCTAATCCCTTCTTCGAAGCATCACTAAATACCAGAAAAATGTCCACACTTGTGGGTAAAGTGAGCACAAGTGCAGTGATAAGACTCCTTTTCAACTTATTGAAGCTTTTTTCACATTCATCAATCCAAGAAAACTTTAATCCCTTTCGAGTTAGCTTGGTAAGAGGGTTGTACAATCTTGATAAATTTATCACAAATCGCCGATAATATCCAGCTAACCCCAAGAAGCTACAGATATCCATTACCGATGTTGGCCTTGACCATCCCTCAATTGCATCTATTTTAGAGGGATCTACAGATATCCCATTGCTTGTGATGATATGGCCCATGAATGACACCTACTTAAACCATAACTCACACATGGTGTACTTTTCATAGAGCTTCTC
The DNA here is from genome assembly GCA_963277665.1 of Viscum album. Taxonomy (NCBI): domain Eukaryota; kingdom Viridiplantae; phylum Streptophyta; class Magnoliopsida; order Santalales; family Viscaceae; genus Viscum; species Viscum album. The sequence continues at coordinate 954,430,855 of OY728167.1, forward strand.
CTTGCACAAAGTCTCTACTATAGTTCTTAATTTCTCCTCATGATCCTCCATGGTTTTGAAGTATATTAGAATATCATCTATAAAGACTACCAAAAATTTGTCAAGGTAATCTCTAAAGACTGTATTCATCAAGTCCATGAATATTTCTGGAGCATTAGTGAGTCCGATAGGCATTACTATGAATTCATAGTGCCCGTATCTTGTACGAAAAGCAGTCTTGGGGACATCTTCCTTCTTCACCCTTACTTGATAATATCCTGACCGCAAATATACCTTGGAGAAGTATTTTGCTCCATGAAGCTGATCGAAAAATTCATCGATCCATGGCATAGGATACTTGTTCTTTATCGTGATTTTGTTAAGTTCACGATAATCGATGTAAAGCCACATTGAACCATCCTTATTCTTGACGAAGAGGACTGGTGCACCCCACAGTGAAGTACTTGGGCGTATAAACCCTTTATCCAGATTCTCTAGTAGTATTTTCATCAGCTCTTCAAGCTCCATGCCAACCATTCAATTTGGAGTCTTGAATATTGGTATATCCCCTGGTATAAGTTCAATTGAGAATTCAACGTCTCTTTTAGGAGGAAGACTACGCAGTTCCTCAGGAAACACTTCAGCAAATTCCCTCACAATAGGCATTTCCTCAAGGGTGGTTTCTTCCTTGGACTCAATCATCTGAGCTAGATACACACGCTGGGCAATAATATTCGTTCTTGAGATGATGGAGCTAAAGGAGATTCATCTTCCTCCTTACACTTGTAAAGAATCAGGGGCGGATTCTCCATATGGAGTGTGATTTCCTTCTACCGACAGTTTATGTTAAATCTATATAAGGAAAGCCCATCCATGCCAAGAATTGCATCAAATTTCACCAGAGGGAGTATGACCAGGTTCACCGGGAAATTAAATCCATATATTATAACAGGGGAGGACTTATATTCATGGGAAGTAATGATTGCCCCGTTTTCTGTACTCACTGATTTCTTCACTTCCATGATTTATGGTGGTGGTGGGATTGTTCTACTAATCTTTCGAGATATAAAAGAATGCATAGAACCTAAATCAAAAAGTACGGTCACTATTCTTGAATGAATAACTAGCGTACCTGTCACCACCTCATTGTCGGGGTTTACTTCGGCAGAATTGATGGAAAAATATCTTCCTTGATTCCTTTGAGGTTGTTGGTTGTGTCAAAAAACCCTTGGTTTAGGGCACTGATTTGAAAAATTATCCGGTTCTTTGCAGTTGTAGCAATGAATAACGCGTTGAGGTTCGAACAGAGCATTCCTCTCCTCTATCGCAACCGTGGGTCTTTCTTGCCGACAGTTAACATCTAGGTTCCCTTCTCTTCCACACATAAAGCAGTTCCTCGTCCCCTTGAGGCAATTTCCAGGGTGCTTCTTTCCACACTTTTGGTAAGTGGGGTGCTGGATCTTCTTTGCACCGTTGGATTTATCCATCGGATCGCCAGCATTGATGTCCACCTTATGCTTCTTGTCCCCATGATACCCCTGTGATTACCCGATATCCATTTCAACCTTGGGGGCACATCGGATAATTTACTCATAGCTTTTGAAGTCATGGATTGCTAATTCTTTCCATAGGATAAGATTAATCTCACCAAATAAGTAGTCAACCTTGCATTTGGGGGTGACGACAAAGCCCGAAGTGTATCGTGCAAGCCTTGTGATTTTTTCCTTATACTCTCTAATACATTCCTTTTCATTTTTCTAGAGGGAAATGATGTCCCTTTACATCTTAAGCTGGAGGGTGTGCAGAAAATATTTATCAAAAAACATCTTCCGGAAATCCTTCCATTCCAATACCTCGATCTCTTCCTCAGGATTCATATTTTTGATCAACGTCCACTATTGATCAGCTTCACCCTCCATACGATAATCTACCAGGAGAACCTTCTCTTGTTCATAACATTGAAGGATGAAGAAGATCATTTCAATGGAGTTGATCCATTGTTTAGCGATCGTGGGATCAAATGATCCACTAAAAGTAGGAGGCATTTGTCTCATGAGGCTCTCAATAGTGACTCGTTCTTTCTTAGGGGGGTTTTGAATGTTCCTCTTGACCCGTGTTTCTATTCAAAGCTTGAGTTAGCTGAGAGAGAAGCATGACAAAGTTCACGATTCCTGCTCTCATTGGATTGGGCATCTCATTAGTACAGTAATCACACTGATCTCAACATCGGTTGTTTGTTCGAGGCCTCCTATTACATGCCATTGGCTGGAATAAAAGGAAATTTAGGGGGTAACACATAAAGGGTAAACCAAAGATAATAGTTGATGACTTAAAAAATAAACTTTTATTTCCTTAACTCATGAGTCTATAGGCTTCAACCTAGGATTTTATTATCTACTTTCTAATATATACTCTTAGGGGAATTTTTTTTAATTTTCTTAATAAGGGTTCTTACTAAGCTTGTGAATTTATCAAAACATATCCCTTAGAAGTGTCGTAACCAAGAGTGAAACAAGGCCCGTTGTCGTGCACCAGTTCCTGTTCGAGTATAGCTCAAAGCGGTGTTTCTGGGTTTTACCCCTAGGATACATCTGTGCTAGAGCCGCCTCTACCTGGTCGTATCCAGACAGGGATGTATTTGTTTGATAAACCACTTACTCAGTACTTACGAAAACATAGGGATGTTTTTATTATACATAGTATTGTCTTTAAGGATTTACTAGGGTTTTCTAATACTAGTACCAAAAATAACTAAACCTATTCTCTGATACAAACTTTGACAACCCTACTTTTATTACAAACTTAAACATGATTTATTATATAAACTATTAACTTGATAAAACATGAAATATTGAGAGGTCTAGTGTCTTTGTGGCTTAGGATCATTACATAACAAATTAAAACATGAAATACAACATCTTTATTGAAAACTTCCTTTACATGACCACTACATTCCCTTGTACTTAGCATTGCATGGGATAACCTGAGGACATGCATAAGAAAAGGGTAAACTAAAAACCCCAGTAAGGGAATAAACATGGAATACATGAGAAGTACAATACGTGTTAGACAATAGGCATATCAATAGATCACATGAAAAGCATGAAAATAAAGGCATGATAAAGAATTATAATCATAACATGGAAATGTGGAAACAACACTTAACATGGAATTAGCATGAGCCATGGATCATTGCACATAGAGCATGAGTAAATTATCATTGAACATGAAGCACGAGTAAACCCTAGTTTCACTTGAATTAGTATGAGTCAATACTCATTGCACATGACGTATCATGATACTATACTTTACCCAATGCATTAGATCACTATAAGGGCGCACCCTTCTTAAACATTTCATTTCATGCATAAGTGTTCCACATGGATCGTAAAACATGGATTCATAACACATAATCATTTATTCCACGATAAAGGAATGTAGAATTCATACATGAAACTTTATAATAAAGAAGTAAATGTGTATAAAGGTGAAAACCATTAATGGAGAAATGGGCATGGTATTCACTACACAATGGTATTGGCTTAGAAAATTGGTGCGATTTCGGCAGCGTAACGACATGACATAAGAATTCATAAAAATGGTTGAAGATAGAGAAAGGGGTTCCTCATCGTATTTACATGTAATGTATTTTAAGGAGGTCATATAGATACATGTCCCAAAAATTGTAATGGAATATAGGTTCATGATACAAAAGTATTGCTTGAATGTAAATGAGGAGAGAGAAGTTCCTTTTCGAATTTCGTCATAGTAACGGGTGTACATGGGAGGCATTTAATGAGAGAGAAAGGGTCTCCCAAAATTGAAACATAAATAGGGAAGTATGAGGGAGGTGAGAAACCATACCACAACATTCATAATTTAAATTAAAATGGCAAAACAACTTAAAGAAAATAGGACAAAAATGAGAAAGGAAGAAAACCCCCTTACTTGGAAGTGTGCTTCCAAAGGCATGAGAGAGGCCTGAGAGAGGCTTCTTGGGAGCTTAAGGAACCTTGAGAGGATTCTAGAGAGAGAATGGAAGAGTTTGGAAGAACTCAAAAGGCTTTGAGTGAGGAGGAAGTGGGAGCATGGGTAGGTTTATATAGGAAAGGTGAGCAAATTCTTTATTCTTTAGGTTTGGGACCCCTTACATTAAACTAATCCAAACGACAAATCAAATCATGAGTTTTTCCCATGGTTTTTGGAAAAGGGGAGAGGAAAAAAATATTTTATAAGGCCAAAGTCCTAACTTCATAAAATAATGGGGTTGCTTATGTGGAGGTGAGTCACACTCTCATGGAAAATAATTTAAAAAGACAAGATGTTCAATAAGTCTTGAGGGGTCCATTAATGCTTTGTAAAATAAGTCAAAAAAACCCAAAATCACATTATTTTAATGGTAAGACATATATTGGACGAACATAAAGCTTATAGTATTTTATTACGTCACTATTGGGTCATTATGACGTCATAAAACACATTATATATTTAAACGGTATTTAATTTTTACCCAAAAATTTGATTGTCTCAGAAAATTATGAAAAATTCACCGTTGGATAATTTCGACGTCCTGATTTCTGAAAAAACATTTATTTTATCTAAATAATTTTCTAAATAATTTAATTTTCACTTTTAAAATAAAAATCGATATTTATAAAAAATTCATGGGTTTTAACAAAAATGGATTTCAATCCTTAATAAAAATTACAATTGCATTCATAAAATTATAAGATTATTTAATTTTAATAGAAAATAATTTAATAATAATAATAATATTTTATTAAAATATTATTTAATTCAAAAATCCCTTAATGTAATAAAATATAATTCTTAATTAAATAATAACTAAAAACACAATTTGTACTTTAAAAACTATTTACAATGTATCTATAATGACAAGAAGGTATATTCATTATTATATACAATAATAATGTACATGAACATAGTAATACAGATTTGTTACATAACCCCTTAAAACAACTGTATAAGACCTAAGGGTAAGGTGTGCGATGGTGACATACTCTTGGGGTGGCTCGGATAACATCGCTCGAGTGGTACTCTATATCAATTTACACTTTTCCCGTAGATGGTATTCTTCGAGCTTGACATGGTAAAGCTCAGCTTGGTCTTGATCAAGAGTGAAGCCCAAAGAGGCCACATCTTTTCTGAGATCCAAAATATGGGCTTCGTATGGAGAAATTCTACTATATGAGGCCATCACTTATTTTTTCTGAGTAAATTGGGTTCGTTAAAGCCTTATATTTATACTAATCATGTGATCACTATTCAACAACTATAAAAATAACGGTCACAACTCTTAACATAAAACTAAAGAAGTTGACATTTTATATAAACGTTTTACATAAAGAGGCATTTAACTATATCAAGATGGATTTCCCTTAATGAAACTTTGGTTCGTTACATTGGGGTATTCCATAGGTTCCCATTTTCTATTTTATGTTATATATTTTTTTTCCAATTTCAAAATATTGAATTTTCATTGGTTTTATAGCTGAATTATGTAATGATATTTTTTAATGAATTAATTTTTTTTGTTTCTTTATCTTTTGATGATTATAATACATATATAATATAGTTTGAGAAACATTTATTAGGGAAACAATTATCATTTAAGAATTTTTAGTCCTTACATTTATCCCTATTAAAAAATTATATCCTTTATACCCATATTGTCGATTGTGAATGGGTGAGGGTACTTTTGTTTCATTTTTTTCTCTAGTTAACACACCCCCTATTGGTACTTATGGTTACCCTAAATAACTCTTACTAGGTGAGTTGTCTTGCTGCATATAACTTTTTCACTATAGTTCAAGATCTTCACCTAACTCATCTCATAAGAGAGGTCCGTCTCCATTTGTACCACTTTGATATTTATTAAATGTGACTAATAAGGTATGTACTTCTCTAGGAGTGATACATGGAACACAACATGAACTTGAGCAATATTTATTGGATGTGAAAGATATTAGTCCTATTATCATATGTTACCAATGATCTCAAAGGGGCCAATGTTCATTCGACTATGATTCATTGCCTTTCCAAACTATACAACTCTCTTCCACATTGATATTTGAAGGAAAAATTTTTCTTCGTCTTCAACATCCATATCCCATTAATAGTTTTCAAAAGAGTTATTTTACCATATATAAAAATATTTTATATGATGTTTGATTGTTTAAACCTTTTTTCCATTTCTTGCACAAGATCATGTCCAAGAATCTTTTGTTAAACAACATCATCCAAACATGTAAGATTTCTAAATTGGATACCATGTAGATCTTTATATTGTTCCATTTGAATATTTTATAAGAAGCTATTGAATACCTATCTAAAATTTTGATTTAATTCTTGGATCATGATTATAAATTATTGACCGTGGCACCCCATATAGCCTCACCATTTACTTGATGAAAAATTTGGAAATTTTTTCCATCAAAAAATATTATGAAATAATAATGATGTGACAATTTATCTTTACTAGAACCACCCTAACCCATATCACATTATTTCCATTGGATGTATTCGTGAGACGAATGAAAATTTCCATAGTGACATTATCCCATTTACACATGGGTATAAGAAATGGTTGCATAATCTATTTAGACTTATATTGTTCTTCATTAAATTGATGACATTCCAATCAAATTATGATATAATACATAATCCCATTATTCATGTTGAGAAACTAGAATCGTTATAAAAGATCAAATTATATCTTATTACTTCTAGGATAGATGGATAAAGGTGATCTATGTAAATTATTCACTAACCCCTCATTTTTATCAGGTAATTAGGGAACCCATATCCTCACTAAAAATGAATCAAACCATCATCATCGATGTGGAACTCATAGAGCCTCACTTTATTTACTTCCTTCACCATCCTTTGAGTCTCCAAATCATCCCTTTGTGTCTCCGTGATCTTCCATTGGATAGATGGTTGGCTAATCATTTTTACAAGTTCTAATATAATTCTTACCATTATGATATGTTGATCCATTCTTTCTATATCCATGTTGATTGGTTTACTACCAATTTTCATAATGAATAGAGTGGTAGGTTTATTTATTCTTGGGAAATCAATTACATTACTTTCCATTCTAGGATGGTATTGAATAGTAAAATTGTACTCATTTATTAGCTATAATTTTCTTCTTTGAGGAATGTTGATATAATTTTATGTGTAAATACGATTTAGTCTCTTATGATCAGTATATATGTAACACTTTTCACCATATGGGTTCTTCCACCAAATCATTACAGAAAAGATCATAACTGATTACACAAAATCATTCATTAGATTGTTTTTCTCATGGATATTTTGTTTCCTTGAGGTGTAGGATATCAATCTTTCATTATGAAATAGTACACAACCCTATCCTTTCATTGAATCATCACTTCATATCACAAAACATTTTCCACATGTTTGTAGTGTGAGTACATGAACCGTGATTATCCTCTTCTAGAGATATTTGAATATTTAATTGAATTGTTATTTCTATTCATACTTAATTTATTTCCATATTAAATTTTTTTTAGATCTTATAAATAATAAGAAATCTCCCACAAAACTTTAGTATTACCCTATTAAAATAATAAAAATATGAATTTCTATGAAATTAGTGGTTCTAGGTTATTCATTAGTTTCTTTTTTTCTTTTAAGGGTCCATAGAAATTGCTTCACTTGTTTTAATATACCCCATAAATGTGGATTTATTCATATAAATGTTACACTTGATTAAAATATCATACATATTATCCTTATTAAACATTCCCAGTATGATCATTAGATACTCTTTATCTTCCTCCATTCTCTTGGAGTAAGTAAAAATAAGATTGATAGAGACTACCAAATATATGTTGAGGTATTATATGAAGAAAATATTCATTAAATCCATGAAAATTAGCAAGGAATTAGTAAGTTTGAAAGGAATTACTGTGAAATCATCGTGTCTATACCTTACATGAAAGGTTTTATTCTAATTATAATCCTTATTCACCGTAACATGATAATATCCATAGTAAAGTTACACTTTTGATAAGTACTAATATTCTCGTATTTGATTGAACAAGTCATAAATCCTATGTATGGGATACTCTTTCTTTATATTGATCTTTTTAATCTCTTGATAATTATCACATAGGTGCATTGGTGAGTGATTTATTATAGAGGGAACTAGTGAACTCCAAGGTGATGCACTAGGGAATATGATATATTTTCCAAATTTTGTTTGTAGCTTCTTATTAAATTACTCTAGTGAAAGAGTGGAAACACTTTAGGGTAATTGGGAGATAAAAGTGTCTCTTAGTATGATTTATATTGAAAAACCTAACCTAGGACTAGTGGGAAGTCTGAGTAACTCTTTACGAAATACATCAGTTTATTCCATAAAATGGAAATTTCTTTGTGTTTAATGCTTTACATTGACTCTAACAGTTGAGAAAGGTATGATTCTTCATAGGGTATGAAAACCCTCAAAATTGATGGATTTTATAAAGGAGATTCAAGATATTCTTTTTTTTGTGGTGCATGGGATGGATTAGAATATGAAAATATGATTCTTTTTCTTTATATTTAATGTGTGATTTGTATAACTATATTGGATTCATTCCTAGTATAGCATATAATTTTACCAGGTAAAGGATTTCAAGATTCTTCAGAATAATATTCCCATGGATTTTTATAGGATAAGAGTTCAAATCTTTGTTTTAAATTATCATACCTCTATGTGTTTTTATTGATAAATTTATATTAAGATAACATATCTTTGACTAAATAGTTCTCCAAAACATGCATGATGTAAAGGAATGCATATAACCAGGATAAATTTAATATTTTTCCATTATTGAGTGAATAAGAAGTATACCTTGTATGACTTAATTTTAAAGCTCTACCTAATCATTGGTGATGGTAGAAGATTTTCATTTTTTCCATTGGCTTTGGTGGTTGTGGAAATTGATTACCCTCAAGGACCTATAGTTTTATTCACTCGAATGCATAGATCCTTTACTGTCTATAGTTGAAGCATTGAACAACTAGTGATGTATGTGAAGGTGTCTTCTTTTCCTACATAATTTTGTAAAGATTAATCATGTATCTTAAACATTTATGGTATTTGGGGCCTTTTCTTCCACACTTGAAGCATTTTCCCATTCCTTGGATGCAGTTTACAAGATACATTTTCTTTATTTTTGACACCTGGGTTATAGGATCCTCATTCGTCCCATTTCATTTGACCCACATATTTGAAACTATATTATTCAAATATAATGTCTATGTATAAAGGTTTTATCCCAAATATCCATATCCATTTTGAGAGAAAATTGAACCCATTATTAAAAACATTAGATTTATCAGAAAACAAGAGTGTTTTGAAGGTGTGATTTTAGAACACTATTGAATCATTATATTTTTAAATATTTTTTTTGATAAAAAACCTAACAAATATTTTGAATTCCTTGTAATGTTTTTACACTAATCCATTATATATTAGAAATCCTTTCTGTTCAGTTTTATAATTTCTCCCTCCATCATTGTATAAAGAGTTCAAGATAAATACTTACTAGGATATATTTTCTTAGAGTCTTCCAAGTCAATCTATTTGATTTAATCATTTTTCATGGTGATATATATCAATGATCACCATGGATCATATTCTCTATCAAAATAATTGACATGAAAACCCACTATATCCTTCTCATAATATTGGGCAATCGAAAATATCTTCTCCAATGAGTTGACCCACTGTTCTGCGAAAAGTGGATCAGAAGATCCAGTAAATGTTAGTGGCGTTTACAACATGAAAGTCCTAATAGTTGGTTTATCCATCACAAGGAAAGGTGGATATTCTACATGGGTTAGGTTATTTTTAAATTCATGATATATATTTGATAATTTACAAAAAATTTAAATTCCACTTTCCATGGTATTTGTGATGTCATTCATAAAATTGTTTCATTTTCTCTCACATAAGTTTTTAGCATTATTTCTCTTGGTTCCCACCCCAATCTGAAACATAAATGGTTTGATAAAAAAATAAAAGAGGGAAGAAAAAATAATTTATTTATATGTGAAATTAACTCTAAAGGAATATCATATGTGATCCTAATATTTTTTCCTTTTTCTAAAACAAATCATCTTGGATTGTTACATTTACTTAGATTTATCCTGAGAGTAGTCACAAATTATTTCTTACCCCAATTTAAAAATTAACTAAACAATAAATCTTATAACAACTGTATTTTCCAAATGTTTCTTACATGATTATCACATTATTTTAAATATAAACAATATAATGGTTATATATTCATGGATCGAATAGTTTATTATCTTCAAAAAATTTGGATCATAGATCACCTGTACATAATAAAAATAATTATTATTAAAATTATTATTCTTCATCAACATAAAAACTATCCCATTATATTTAGTACATATATTCACATGAGGATATAAATCAGGTAAATGGGTGATATAAAATTCCTACAAGGGGAAGAACAACACAAAATAAGTAAGAGACACGAATATATAGAACATGGGAAGGCATAATCATCATAATCGTGCCATAATAATGGGATCATCTTCAAAGGAATGAAAGTGAAATTTGGAAAAGGCATGTAATGTGAATATACATAAAAATAAAATATCACGTCCTAGTGTTCAAACAAAACACATAGATGTGAACAAATCTAGAAACATATTTACAAATAACATATATACATAATCATAACATCATTATTGAAAATAATTATACCATCATGTTCACATATAATACACATTATATAATAAGATACATCACTTTAACCAATTCATTTTAGGGATATATAATTCCAAACCCACCCATTAAATTATAATATATACATAATCGTACATGCCCCATGAAACATATAGAAATCATAGTCATTAAATAACCCACAAAAAATGGGTTTGATAAAGATTTCTTGAATCATAGTTTCATGGATAGTTTTTTTTGTTCCCAAATGAATAATGGAACAAATATTTGGTATAAAAATAATTATTATTGGTTAAATAAATGAGAAACAACTAAAGTGCTGTCAATAATGTGTTTTAGGGAAGAAAATATTTTTTTTGATAATATTTGTAATTGGATAAAAAATCAAGGTGGAAAAAATGGGTATCCCTCAATATAAAATTTAATAATAATGAATTTATAATTATGGAATTATAGATTAAAATTTATACTAAAGATGTTCTGAAAGAGGTATAACCCAAAGAAAATGTGTTGGGTTTGAGAAACCCATTACCTTAAATCCCATTATATTTCATCAGTTTTCTATCTCATAAATAATTAACATTGTTTTGTAAAAAATTTATCCATAAGTGAATTATTATCATTTTTATCAATTATAATCATTTTATTATATTTCTTATTTTCCTTGGTAAAATTGAAGTCATTTTGATATCATCAATACCTTAAACAATTTCATGTTTATCTTAGATTTCTCCTATCTTTGTTCAAGGTCAATTATACATTAGCATAATTATTTCTAAAATTTAAGAAAACATATTCATAAATATATATATTATAAAATAATTAATTCTTACTATCAATTAGTTAAATGATAATAAAGGAGTTGGAAACATCCTCATTGGCTGTTAATGAGATCATTATACAAATATAATGAAAAAGTTTTATAATATATAAATACATTAAAATATAATTTTTATTGTTGTTAAACATAATTAGTATAATTTTAAAAATTTTCTTATTCAAATATTAGAATATTTTATTTTTGAAGTAATTGGGATAAGAGATAGAAGAAGAAGAAAATGAGAAAAGAGTATGAAAATAAAATTACTCTTTTTAGGGTAGATTCTATTGTATGGAACATAAAGATCCTTGATGAATGGATTTAGTCTAAACTAAAATTTCCATAAGGTTTTTAAGGGAGTAATAGAGAGGATTTTGGAAGATATTTGGCTTTATCATGTTCGAGATTAGTTTTTTCATATGAGAGGGACATGGCTTATTTATACTTGAGGAATGGGGTATTTTTAGAATTAAATGTCAAAAAAAGTATTTTATCAAAGGTAAAACCTGTAATAGGGAGTTTGTGATCATATAAATAATATATAAATATAATATAATGGTTTTATGGCTTTAAAATTCTTTATAATTAAAATTCATTTAGTTCATTAAAATAGACAGTGTAAAAGAGGAAAAAGATTATTTTAAGGGATCACTTTTGACACTCGGTTTTGGAAAATATTTTTTAGGATAATAAATTAATATTATATTATTTTTAATGAATCGTGTATAAAATGGAATATTTTTTCATAGGTAATAATTTTCTATAAATTATTAAGTCATTATTACATCCTGAATTATGTAATTTAGGAGACACAATTTACATGAAAACATCATTCTTACTAATTACCTAAAAATTATTGTATTTTAAAAAATTAAAGAAAATAAACCTTGGATAAATTTTATTATATAATTTCAAAAACTATATTCACTTTATAAAAATAAATTTCTAACATAGTTAATTTTATTTTTTAATATAAAAATAATTGTTTTTCAAAATAATTTAATATAATAATTTTATAAATGTGCCTTTATTTTCAATGAGTTTTTAATCAAGATATTTATTTTTAAGAATTATAAGAATTATATTTATTTATATTACACATGAAAAATATAATTTATATCACACATTATTATTTGGATGTTAAATTACAATTCCAATAGTGAAGTTTATATTCTTAATGGTCTGGTTAAAATTCTCAATGGTCTTGTTACTATTCCAAATGTAACAATTCAATTATAAGGGTAAACTTACATATTTTAAATACCAAATAAATATTTAAACCAATAATCACTTAAATCCCTCATAATGTTATATAGTTTTATTTTATATGATTTAGATTGGTTTACTAATATTTTGCGTCATTTCTATAGTGTTGGATGTGGTGCTGAGAATTCTAGAAGATTATGGCTATTTGTATTTTACCATTTGGATTTTTTATTTTATATTTTCATTCAAATCAAATATTTGTAATTTTTAGTGGTCTCAAATATAACTAATGTAATTATATTTAATAATTAATTAATGTGTTTTCAATTTTTCTATGATATATATGTGTATAAAATGTATATAATATAATATATCACACATGTTTTTAGAAAATAATTATAATTTTAGAATAATGGGTCATTATCCATATATGACTAACAAAACAAAAAATGGATTCCTAATACTAGTATAATGAAATTGATTTAGATTAATTATTTAATTTCATTTTTATTCCAAAATTTTTTTCATTAATTTACAAACACAGAAAAACATGATGCATGTAACTCCACAAGTTTTATATCATAAAATATGAATTATCTCACCAAGTATGTTTAGTAGGATTATGGTCCAATTATTGGATCATAGGGGTCCCAAAATTCTTGTTTCCTATCCAGTCACCTTCGTAACATAAAACACTAAGACAAGCTAATATTGTTTATCTACTGTTCCCATGAATGAATCACCCATTCCTACCTAATAAATAATTTTATTTATCATCCAAAAAATTCAATATATAATTTTCATAACCCCCTCCATTGGTACCCCTATTATATAATATAGGAAGAGAAGGTATAAACCCCTAAGCCATTCCCCCATTAGGCCATGGGAATGTGACTTTAACAGTGGTTGTATAAAACTGAACTATAATTCATTACACTCATTATATAAAAGGATCAAGAGAAAAGGAGAAAAACAAAAAAAATCAATCACATAACATAAAAGAAATCAATACATATCTCATGTGTATATCAATAAATACATATGAATTCAACAAAAATAAAACTAATGGGAAAACTAAATAATAATTTTTATAATAGCACCAAATTTAAAGATACTATTATCCATCATTGTCCTCGAAAAACTCCTAAAAAATGTAAAATGATTAATATATATAGGGTAAGAATAACATATATACTCAGGAGGATCATACCTAAGTTCTCAAGTGAAATTGGTAAAACGGAATACTACTACACTAGTGAAAAAATATCAAAACTAACAAGAGCCAAAACATGTTATCTATCCATAAAATCAAAAACATGTATCACAAAACAAATAATTAAATAATGTTATAATGAATAATAATATGTGAAAAATGATAAAGGAACACCACATCCACTTCCCCATGGATTTTAATCCCAAACTCCCCAAAATCATAGGATATCATTCATTCAATGAAATATCATTGACAAAAAACCTTCTTTAATGTGGGGTTGGTCATAAAACTACAAACCTTATCCTCTTACAGGAAACAACATTTAGTATTGGAATCAATAACATCACACAAATATCTCATTACACTTCCACTTCATCACACATCAATCAAAACTATTCCAACTATAGATTTAGTATATCATGAACATGAAGGAAACCAATATCACGCTATCCTCATACCATTAATGAACCCACACTAAAAATAATATCCTCTCATCATTAGTAATCCCATCCAGATGGTTCATCATAATGTTATATGATAAACCACTAATTATGTTTCTATCCAGTTCTACTTCCAAATGAAGAGAGGGTAAAAGGTGAAACTAGCCATTCCTTTCCTCACCAACTGCTTGTTAGGTAAAAAGTTCCAATAAAATCTATTTTTTGGTATATATTTCTCAACATGGGTGGGTTTGTATAAAAGTTAAATGTATATAAAAGAACACAAACACATAGAAAATACAGAATATGGCTTAATGTCTTAACATTAATAGTTCATCACCTTCACCATATCATTAATACCATAAAAATTACACCATATAATAACATCAAATAGATGAAAACCACCACACAGAACAACCATACATGTTCCATAGATTACATTCATTCAATTATAGATTTATCCCCCATTCCCATGACTGATTTTACTTTATATATGAATAAACTGCGAAAGAAAATAGCTACATTAAAATTTCTATTTTTGTTTAGAATATTTATAATTATTCACTTCATTATACTATTTACCATAGGTAAATTATATTGTAATTTTATTAAATTCTATCTCACGTCACATCCTTTTAACATTATATAATATATATTCAACATTTACTAGGATAATACAACATGAACTCACACATTGACCACTCTTTTTTTACCATAATAACCACATGTATACCACCACAATTATACTTCCTCAAACACATCCTACATCTATTGTAGTTAGTTGTTTATTACTCATTCATGTGACAATAAACACAAGTGATTAACCCTTATATTGGTGAAAATAGTAGAGATGGTAATATTTGTAATAAATTTATAGTGAAAATATATCAAACGATGAATTTTTTACATATATAATGATGAAAATATCATAATGTATATATTTACATTGAAGGAGTTAAACATGAATAAAAGGAGATAGTTGGAGTTGACCAAGGTCAATGACCTCTTAATACATTACTACCCATGAAATAAAAAATACGATTTGTGCTCTGAGTAGGTAGGATTATTCTACCTTATCCAGGATGAGGATGTATAGAGACCCAAAACTCATGGATTTGGAAATTATGGACCGAGAAATTATATGTGATGGGGAGATATCATATCTTCCCCATGTTACTACTCCCCCATCCAACAAAAAAATGATAAATGTGTCACAATAAAAGGTTATATAGTTATAGATTATGAAAATGAATAATATAGAGTTCATCCATTATAATGATGGAATTATAAGATTCATAAAGTGAATATGTATCACTTCAATACCAAAACTGAATAACGAGCTATTACAGCCCCTAATTTTATTATGTATTTCTCTTTAAATAATTCATATGTGTTCGATAGCCTATGATTTAAAAAATAATGAACTAGAATGAACAATTATTTATTTCATTTTGTTAAAATATTTTAATACCTAAGAAAATACACTATAATACTACCAAATGAAACATAATTAGTAATATTTCTAATGTAATTAAACCACAAGTAAAAAAAGATAACAATAGGTTCAAATTTATAATAATGTAGATATTCAATGAAGGTTATAAAACTAATAATAATTATATAAGTAATAAAAGATTTTTGGAATATGATAAATAATATGATAAATAATATCGATCATAGGATGAGTAATTTTAGAAATGTATATATAGCTATAAATAAGAATTTAGTACGACCATTGTATGTAGGTTGTTGGACATATGAATACTAGACATATAGTATATGGATATATGGAATTTTAGTATATGATATTTGAAAAAAATAGAATTTTATTTTTTTAATTTACAATTTTTTTAAAAAAAATATAATTTCATATGAGAAATAATTCAATAATGAAATAGAAAGATAATAAATATATATATATATATATACATATATATATTTTTATTTTTTTCACTATTAGTAATATTATAATTTTTAAAGAATTATTTTTTGTGTTTCTATGAATGAAAACAGTATCTAATATCAAAGATTTAATATAATTTTATGGTTATATGATAAATAAATAGTTTTAATAGGATTATATAAATATAATTTAATATTCTCCTCCAAATCTATTTATTGATATTTTCTAATAGCCACACCATGGGGAACTGGTAACCATACATCACAGGATTCAAAGAAATCTTAAATATTACAAAAATGCACCACATTCCAAAATCAAGAGAAAATATCACATCCCACTTCTTCCCAACCAAAGCTTCGCACAACCAACAAGGGTTTCAAATTCAAATTTCAAAAATGTAAAAGTATATTTCATACCATGTTACAACTGTCATCATTATGATTTGATCTAAGAAACACCTTGAGTCACCTAATTTGGTCCTATTCCTTGATTCGAGCCGATGATAATCCAACATCCAATCACCTCTATCATCATCGCTTCTCGGAACCACCACCTTCATCATTGTCGCTGTCGTTGTTAGAGTTTCCTTCACCAACATCAATGTTCTCATCCCACAACACCAATTTCCACTTCATAAACATCTACAACCTAAATCAACCGTCACCTTAAACAATAACTTCCAGTCCACACACATCATAAGAACACACACCTCAAAACACCTTTCTAGAACACCCTAAAACAGAAAGGAACTTCCCCATCGACGAACGAAACCAAAGAAGGGAATCACCAATTACAGCTCCATGAACACCCATCCTTTCACACGAACGCGTCATAAAGCCTCTTCAGAAGCTAACACACCCAACCAACCTGGTAGGGTGAGATGAACATAGAAACTAGAGTAGAGCACAAGTGCTGGGGACTCCGACGAGCCGAACCACAAATCCATAACCATCAACCAACCAGAGAATACAACAAGAAGTTACTATAGGACACCAAACCACTCAAACTCACATACTAGAGTACCCTAGATACCACCATGCAATCTGACTCAGATAAGGAGATGTAGACCAGATGCCAGTGCAAAGAAAAGGGTGGCCTAACTCATCATCATGAAAAAATATCCATATATAAATAGAAAGCATAGAATGATATAACAAACACTGAAGGATAAAAAAACTGGATTGAAACCCACATAGAAATTTGGGATTGAAATCATAATAGAACCTTGAGTTGACGAAACACGATAGGGGGCTACCAAGAGATAAATTGTCGAACCCGAGAGAAAAAACTGGGAGAGAGGAGATACCCGATGGGCAAGAAACCAAGAGGGGAGGTGGAGAAGAGAACCCAAGGAGAGGTGAGTCTATATAGAAGAATGAGGAGAAACATCAACCACCACTAAGAAGGAAGCTAACCCAAATAAGCAGAGAAGAAGCAGAGAGCCTGAAGGTGGATACTAGGTGAGTGAGGCCCCATCAATAAAGCATAAAATAATGAATTAAAACACATTTAATTATTAATTATTATGATATAATACTAATTAATCCTAATGTTTAAAGGCCATTTTTCTATAGAAACTTATTTTCTCTACAAAATTTATATTTCAATTAAAATATTAAATCTATTATATTTTGAAATTAAAATATATTAAATGATGGATTATTATTTAATAATCATTTTAAAATTAGGTAAACATTATGGTTTTATTTATTGTCATAATATAAAGCAATGAAGTTAAAAGTTAATCACCTTGTTGAAGACCAAAATTACATAAAAGGGTTAAATTAATAAGAGAAGACCTAAAATATAATTTAAAATTATATATAAATTAGTGTATGAGTTCTTTTTATGACTCTAAATCCATTATCCATTATTCTTCATCTTTTTATTCATACTCCATGTCAGAAGAAAACCACACACCTTAAAAATGAGTATTTACAAAAATAAAAATCAAGTTTACAAATAAATGGAATAGTAATATCCCAACATAAACACAATCCCTTTTTAGATTTTCCCAAGAAACCTACTCAATTCAATATTTAATTTGACTCTACAATATTTTGTAAACTCTAGCGCCAAAGATTCTCATATCCATAATTTCTAGGAGGCTCATTAAGGAAAGTTTCAATTATTCAATGTAAGTGTTATCCTATCCTTAATCATTATTATTAATCATATTCATCTAGACTATATTTAATATTATTTTAAAAATTAATAAAATGTTTTTTAAATCTTAATGCTTCTTGGAAAGTAATTTTACCACTATAAATTAATTTTATCATAGTTATTCTACCATTATAATGTGTTCTCATTTGCTCATGTTTTACCATCTAAATGAATGATTATATAATGGTTAAAAATTTAATTAATAAGAAACAATAATATCATAATTTTTTTAAATAATTACAAATCTAAAATTTTCTTAGGATTCTTTACTGGTAATACACAAAAGCACATTCACCAATAAATTGAACACCTTTTTTAATTAAATATCAAAAAATATATATTTTTAATCATTCCAGGTTCACGATGACCATATGTTACTTAAAATTTAAATGGTAATCTTACACTATATTAAACAAATATACCAAATTTCTATGAAAATTAAATATATGAGGATCCAACGATCAATGAAAAAGTGCCACAATCTTTAAAATGATTCATACATAAAAAAAGACTAGTTAACAGAAGAGTGTTGTTTTTTAAAATATAAAATTAATGTTTGGTTATATTTATATAAAATATAAATTAATTTATTAAATATATGAAAAATACACCTAAATGTTTTAGATAAGGTGTTATATATTTTTGAACAGAGAGAATTTCTTGGGCAAGGGTTTCTATTCAAATATAACTTTGAAATAGAGATTATTTACGCCTAAATTTATATAGTTGGAAATCATATATCATTTTCTTCTAAAACCATATTTATTTTTATATTTTTTTTTGGGTTTACATGTCTTATTACTATTTTTCCTCACTATGATTCAGAATAGAACTGAATGGTTTCTTTTACGTGGAGGTTTCTTTATCTCATCATTTTGACCCTAAAACGTTCTCCTCTAAATAAAGAATCATTATATTATTTTGTGGATGTAATTTTATATATTTTTTTATAATTGATTAAGGTAATTATCTACTTACATTGAATTTATTTAGATTTTTTTGAACGGAATCTATTTTTAAATGTTTTCCTCAAAAACTCATTTTCTTATGAAGTATTTTTTAAAAAAAAGTGTGATAGTGATATCTTTATTTAACATTATTTTCTTGATAAATGTTCATACGATTTTATTTCATTTTACTTATGAATATTTTATACCTTGTTTTCAGGGCTTGAGAAATTTTTTTAATGTTTTTTGTATTTTTCATTTTTAAATAATGTTTATTGATATTGGTAAGAGAATTTCATCTGATTTATCAAATTAATATTCTAATACTCTAATAAAGTGTTTCCAACAATTTAAATATCATTTAAAATTTATTATGCTTCACTTGGGATATAACTTATTGATATCATACACTATTTCTATATATATGCATTATAATCATGTATTATGGAAATATGTATGAAAGAGATCTCTTTATCATGAGAAAATAAATCTTTTATGGAATGGTAATTATTTTACAATTCATATGGCACACTTATGTATGATTTTAGTTCCCAACCCAGTTTTCCACTCAAATTGTGCTCCGAGATAGTTGGAAACTGGGCATTAGGCACACTTCCCATCACGTCAAAGGTTATTGACTAGTAGTTAGAGACATATTAGGTGAAAGTAGAGAGACAATAACCTCAAGTGGTGATAAAAATAATCGTATATATGTACACATAAATGTGTAATATTGACCGAAACTTAGCTTAAAGAAGAAAAAAATATCAAATAAGTATAATAAATAACAGTAGAAATAAATAATCTCAAAGGCATACCCATTTTTTTATGAATAAAACATGTTGTGACATATCATAGTAAACAATATACAAGAAAGGTTTCCCCTGACCGATCATCTCAGTACATATACATATATATATAAAGCATGAAATAACTCTAAAATAAATCTATTTCATAATGAAAGAACCCCATGGTCCATTTTCATCCCTCCCATGAAAAAGGAAAAACACTAATCACTATGGTCCAGCTTCGAATCATAAATCCTTACATGATATGAAAAGTTTAAATTTTACACAAGTCACAAGGGGCCCTTGTACGGTGTATGTATGATCATAGTAGTCCACCACCATCATGTTCTAGTATTATGTCCATAACTAAAATGGTTTATGTGAATATAAATTAAAAAACATTTCACTCATATATATTAATAAAATTGATTATCTTGTGATCAATATCCACAAGGTAGTATCTACCTTCTTCATCCATCACTAATAAAATTCCAAATAAATTCCACCAAAAATATATATATAGCCCATAAAACCTGTACGCATATTTTTTTGTGGTTATGACCCATGTCTTAGTTCCCAAAGAATTTTTTGATGAGAGATTATACCAGGTGAACCCTTAGTTTCCAAATATAAATATATCACATGACACTTTCTACCCAAAATAATGCACCATAAATTCCAATGTTACTCCCATCAAGTCCCTCTATCCTCATACCTATGCTAAAACCATCAGATCAAGAGTCGAACATCTTGAGGGAAAACATTATCTATCATCAAATAAATAATCACTGTCAGCTCAATAACTGATTCCCCAAGGAATGATGATATATTTCTATCCACAATGATGTCCCAACAACCTCAATTGTAATAGAGAGCCTTAGTCCCCAAATATTTGTATCAAAATTGTCATGCGATGGTATATCATAATCTACATGGATTTCCATTTTGAGAACCTTTAATATATCTTCTGGACAACAAAATAACCACATTCTCATTATTTATAAGGGCCTCCACCCACATTGAGTGGTCAACACCACCTCAATTGATTAGTATTTGTGTGCACATGGCTTAAGTGGAATTTTATCCAACAATAATGAGCTTCAATCACCAAACATAACCTAAGACACTTCAACTGACACCAAATTCCCATACGACCATTCCAAAGAATTCAAATGGCCAGTAGCATCAAATTTCCCACAGGCCTTTCCCTCATCTTGATGACCACTTCACCTCAAACCAATGACCATGTAGCCTATGCCTTGTGATGAAGAACACCCAATCTATCTAGGTTCATTCCATCATCCTGATAACTATTCCTCCACATTCCTTGTGATCACGATGACCTTAATCCTCAGGCATATCCTATAATATTTCCATGGAACCACATCATTAATATCCTAATATAATTTATTAATTTAAATAGAATGAAAAAATAGACCTATTTATCTCGATCCCCTTCCCCAACCTAGCATAAAATTCATAATCTAGGGAATACACAATAGAGTCCTGTAGCATTTATCAATTAGTTTAAAAGAAACAAAATAATTTTTATTGGTCTTAATCAGTCACACACCCCAAAATATATAATTATTCACCCAAAACTCTTATAAAATTAAAGATAAATCATGGAACTACCTACCTTATACAAATATGAACTTTATCATCTCATATTAGCCTCATACATGAGCTGAAATGGTAAAAATCAGTGTTTTATTTGAAAACCATGAAAAAAGGGAAAATGGATCACATATGTTTAACATTCCATATGGTGATAATGAAAAAATAAAAGTCATAGGATTAAATTCCTTATCAATATGATTATAATGATAAATATGGTTAAAAAATTAGATCTCAGATGATGAAGGTTGGAAAAATCCTTGGTAGAGACTAAAAGGATAACTCCACCTATGTATTGTGAGAAATTTTGGAGAAATAAGGAGGAGTATATGAACTAAGAGAGATGGGAATGAATTTAATTTATTACTTTTTGAAGACTCGTATTGTTTCCCGTCACGGTTTGGAAAATAGTACATCAACCATGTAGTGATCACTACCTAAGCAATACAACAAACATGGTTATGAACATGGTTTACCAAACCATGCACATAACATAAATAATCCCTCAATTCAAAACTGTAGAGGTATCAAAAGGCTGTGAACCTTCGCCAACATGATTTGAAAAAATGCATCCAGTGAAAAAGATTTGCTACACAGTTTTCCCTTGATAATAGGATGGTAAAATATAACAGGGTGCTTCTATATACACTTTACCAAAAATGGGTTTTCTACGCCTATTCACTTGAAATTCAATAAAACCTTAAAAAACATGATATTACTTAAAACCGATCTAATTATAAATCCTGGGTCCAAACATTGTTCTGGAATTATGCTCTAATGATCAAGAGAAGAGTTGGACCAACCACCAAACTTAATGAATTCAAAATGATTGGAGAACATGACCCACCCAAAAACCCATGACATTGCAATCTCTCAAAAATAATGTAGATCATCCCTAAGATATAAATATTTACTTGAATGTGGTATCTTACCTATACATATTATTAACATCAACCAGGTCTACCTCGATCTTTCATTCACAGGTCAACTCCACTTGAGTCACTCCCCACCTTTAAAGTTACCTACCCGGTCTCTTCCAAGATAAAAATTAGCAATCATATGGTTCCATTAACTATCCTAAAAAAAATACAAGTCCTCCCATGAAACACCATCATTTATTCACATCATCAGGTGCGGAAATCATTCTCATGTCTCACCAAACACCCATCATATTCTACCTCTCTTTAGATGACTATAAGTACCTATTTCAAACATGAAACCCATAATAACATGAATATCATCATATTCCAATGATACTACATCTCAAAAAATAATCTCATAAATTATTTTATTATATATATATACACATATAGGGATTCTGAACATAGTCTTGATGCCTAACCACCTCATTGTAAACCTTCATCAAATCAATTCCATAATAATTCCCGATGAAAATGCACCTCACATATATATTTCACACATCATAACTGATTACAACTTACAAAATAGTTCTTTTTTAGTATAATAGATATACATATTAACCTCACGCATTAAAACTGGCCATGTCAAAACAAAACGGGTCATGCACGTAATCACGAAAAACCTCTAACTGTCTTTGGATCCACTGCCTTCATTGAAACTGGTAGCTCAAATGAGTGCACTGATCCAAAATCCTAACTATCTAAGACATGTCCTCCTATGGAGTTGAACCAGCTACTAACCACTGATCCCACTTCTAGTATATATTTGTATTCCATGAAATCCACTTACAGTTTAATCTTTGGTATGATCTCATGTTACTTCTATTGGTCATACATTAGATCCTAATGTTTTTCTGGGTCCTCAACTCTTTGAAATCAGAGAATGATTCTAGTAGAACCAGTGTAGATGCACCATCTTTCCACATGCCTGAATGAATTTTGGATCCCACTCACAATGAGTCCATATATGTCTTAGATTCCAACACTCGAAGCACACCTCGAAGAACCCACTCCTTAGTGTATTATTTAATCATTGTCATGGATTCCATACCAAGACTCCTTGTGACCCCATGTCATTCTACCTGAAGCATCGCCACTCAACTCACCTTACACTGTGACCATTAGAAATACAACCACTGTGAAATGTTTCTCTTAGCTATCAGGGAATTATTTACTACCTTAGAGAATTATTTCATCTGGAAGGTATTCACTTGAAATCTGATGGAAATCCTTATGAAATTCTCAAAATGATGTACCCTGGTGACGCCATCACCTACCATACTAGTTGAAAATTGGTACATGTCTATTAAATTTTCCACATAGTCTATGATACATGTATATTACTACGAAAGATTCATGAACTCAAAGGCTCTATCATCCCTCATTGTCTCTAGGAATAAGTTCTTGAAGAACCTTGAAAAAAAATCCTTCTAGTCCAGTCCCTCACGTCTACCTTCCTAAAGATTATGTCAGACTAGTGATTTTCAAGTCCTCTGAGAATATATATTACTAACTTCACTGTCCACCCTAAGGGTGTCAAAATATGATCAATGATCACTTTGAATTACTCGATAACATTTTATTATAACTTATTTCCACCATCACGTTAGAATATTTATTGCTTTTGAGCGTAGAACTCTTGAGGAAAATACTCCACAGATGGATAATCTCCTAGAGCTCCCTAGTGAATAACTTGTAAGACCCGAACCATGAATTCCAAAATTTTCTCACCATTCCATTGCCCAAATCCTAAAATATTTTGTGGATTCTATTTTTATAAAGGATCTTGTACCAACATCTGATGATCAACCAACCCTCTTGGTCCTCATCATGACCCTCAGGGGCCTCATCACTTTCACTCTAATGAGTCACAATGTACCCACCCTCCCGACGATCCATGGAAACCTGTCTTAGGGGAATCACGCTGAATACCAATCACAATGGTCAAAAAACCATAATATTATATATATATATATATATATATATATATCATATATAGATAAAACTATAATAGGCATAACATCTCACGACCCTTACACTCCCAAAATGCACCCATGTCACAATACGTCTAGCCTCATGGACCATTACCTACCAATATCAGAGGTAGGTGTCGAGTTTCGTCAAACCTCATGGCCCCATGCCTATACACATTAGATTCAGGAAAAACATATCATGTATATCAATATGGGGCAGTCGAGTAGACTGCCACCAAAGTTGGTATATAGAAAAAAATTATTTAGCTTCTTTGTTGTAACATTAAACATCTTACCCCCATTCATCATACCCTCCCACTATTATCATTTTCCATCCCATATGTCTTGTGAATATATTATCTCTTAGAATCAATTCTGAACTATTTAGGAACCACATGCTAAGGATGGAAGTGTAGATTTCCCCCAAAAATTCTAAGTATGATTTAAGATTTTTTTGAAACATTAAATATCTGAACCCATCCAAAAAAATCTCATGTTCTCAAGGATTGATAGTAGAAAAACACTCATCATATGCCATATATGCCTATCATGATTCATAACTAATCTTTCCTTTCCATATTGATCTAAGGATCACAATTCATATAATAGATTACCATCAATACCAAGTGTTCCCCACAAGGTGGGAATTAATCAAATGTAAAATAATGAAGCATAAAATGAATTTACCATCCCTAAAAACATGGTATAAAATCCATTCATGAGGCTACAAGCACATAAACATAAGATTTTTATAGAGTTCTGAATACATCCTTGTCTCATTTGTACCATATCCCAAATATTTTGACTAAAAGAAAAAGAAAATGATTATAATGAAATTTTTTTCCCACGAAGCATGGGTACATTTTTCATGCCTATGATTTGTTGTGATGTAGGAAACAAAACCTACTCTGATTCAATTTTTAGCATCCCAGTCTATTTTCCACTAAAATCGTGCTTTGAGCTATTGGGAAACGAGTCTTTAGGAATGGATCCCCATATTCTAAAGGATGTAAACCAGTGGTGATGGTCTAATTGAGTAATTTTGTGAAGACTATACCCTCTAGTGGTGATAAAAATATTGTCTATATGCATACAAAACAATGTAATAATAACCACAACATAGCAGAAGAAACAAAACACTCATAGTGGAAGCATTATAATAAAAGTAGTAATAAATAAGGTGAAAGGTGCAACCCTTTGTAGATGAATATGACAATATATAGAAGGTCATAGAAAATAGAAACAAGTAATGTTTCCTATGTATGACTATCTAATTACATATATATAAAGTTCACGAAAACAACAAAAGGAAATTTATTCCTAATGAAATAACCCTCATGTTTCATTGGCACCCATACCATGAAAAATGTACGAATCTTCTCACTAAAGTTCAACTCTGGATCCTAAATCCTTACTTGATATCAAAAGAATAAAGTCTAAAAACTTCCTGAGGGGCCTATGTAGGGTGTGATTATGAACTCAGTATGCTACCACCAACATGTTCCTATCATACATAAATAATTATGTACGTGTATTTAAATATATATTAAGTTTAATTTCACATACATATATAAATTTAACCACTTCCATTATTCTCAACAGCCACAAGTAAGCGCCTATCTGCTTCAAGTATCACTGATATATGTATATATATATTCTCTTAAATATATTATAGTGGTGAGGAAACATTTCAATGTTTCAAAGGATTCCCCTATCAACATATCATACCAAGTGAACCCTTTAGTTACAAATATAAAAATATTTATTGAAACATCACTCCATCAATAAAGTACCCATCATCCTAAATGTGGGACATTAAGAACCTAGCCTGATGATCATCTTCTAATACAATTAATATCATAACAACAGCCCGATATCCCAAAGAAAAACAATATTTTCCTTAAATAAATAATCACTGACGGCTCAATAGCTGATGTCCTGAGTCATGGATATATCCATCTTACCACAGTCCCAAACCATCATATTCAAGAGAAATAATAATCCCAAACCCCCAAATGATGTTATCAACACCATAAAATGATGGTCCATCACTATCTACATGGATTTATATGGTGAGGACCTCCAACATATTTGATTGTGAAAACTGTCCCCAAAGTTGAAATATTTATGGAGGCCACCACCAACAAAGAGTGGTCAACACCACTTTGACTAAATACATTCAATGTATACAAGCATCAAACGACGTGTAAGACAACAACAGTTACTGGAAGTCATCAAAATCATCCTAAAAAATAGCATCGGGACCCCTGTTCTATTATGTCAAAATCACTAAATCTCAATGGCTAACACAATCCAAAGTCCCACAGTCTCTAAATTCATCCTGACGATCTCATCACCTTAAAAAGATGACCATGTCGCCTCAAATTGGTAATCAACATCACCCAATGTATATCAGTCTATGGACTCTTACTGAAAACCATGTCACCTTAGTCCATATGATCATCATGAAATCAGTCATCAAACATATCCCATCACATTCCCATTAAACTACAATAATAATATCACAATCCAATAAATTAATTTAAAGAAAAAGTCCTAACACACCTATATATGTCAATCCCCTTACCCAAAATTGTCTATAAGTTCATAGGCTAAGGCATACCCAATGACATCCTATATTATTTATCAATAAAATTTTAAAAAAAAATAATTATTAGAGGTACTACTCAGTTAAACACCCCACATATTTTTCATACTATAACCAAAACACTCATAAAATTAAAGAGAAAGATATGAAACACCTAAATTATACTTGTAGGTTATCGATCATCTGATATCGACATTTAAGTAGAGATAAAAAATGGTGAATCAATGTTTTAGATAAAATCCATGAAAATTAGAAAAAACAAGTCATATTCATTTAGCATTCCATATGGACATATAAATGAGTAAATCATGTCTGTTGATTAATGGTCATTATGATACGCTCCCATTAGGACCAATGATGATCAAATTAGATCTTAGGCAATAAAGGTATGCCATTTACCAGGTGGAGAAAAAAGGGAGAGCCCCCCATGTGGTATAAAAAATGGTAGAGAATGAAGGACGATGAGAAGAAATAGAATGAAGGGGAAATGTAATTATTTACTTTTTTAATTACCCTCCATGTTTGACACATGGATTTTCTAATCATGATCCAACCTTGTGGTTATCATTTTCCAAGCACGAAAATGTTCATAGTTAGCTGTTAAATTTAACAAACAATGAAAAGTCCATTTGTAACCCCTCTATTAAAATATTCCAAGGTCTCACACATTCTAACCCCACACCTACGTGGATTGAAAACCCATTTCTAGTAAAAAATGTGGGATGTAAGGTTTCTCCTAGAAATCCCCATGCTTAAATATAACTATGATACTATATCAACGATTTATCGATCTATGTCTTTGGGAACCTACACCCCTTAAACTAAACCAAAACATTAAGGAACATTCTAGTCCTTAAATCATTTTCAAAAAACAAGTCCTTGGGTCAATAAAGCTTCTTTAATTAGGTTCTTTCGATCATGTGAAGAGTTAAAAAGACCCCTGAACAAAATACATTCAAAACTGTTTAGGAATTTGACCGACCAAAAAACCTAGTAATTAAAGAATTTAATCTTGTTACTTTTGGGAGAAAAATTACATGTGTTCTAATGAATTAGTTAAATAGTTATATTTCATGAGATGATATGTGAGGTACTTGTGAGTGCACCCAATAAAGAAATGAAATATTTTCTAATATGTTTGGGGGAATTGGTAGTAAACCCAATACAGTAGGGAACATTTTCCACTCTAAATAATTTATGGGGAATAAACACAATCCACTATAATGATCTTATCAGGTATGTGTTGATGGTTTTTATGGTTATTAGTTTCATAAAAAATTATTTCTTATAATTAAATATGATCCATCATATAAAGACACCTTCAAATGTTATCAAACATTATTATTTTATGTTTTGATGGATCATGATTATTGAATCACTCTTCTATACCCCAAAATCATATGTATCATTTTATGGTACAATCCATACTCTATAATTCATAAATAATAATTGATGATTTATGTGGTATGATTTTATTTTGTTTTCTTCATGGAACATGATTATATACTTATCCCCACATGTTCATATTATTCCCACTTAAGATCTTTGTTTTTTATCACTTATGCTTACCCTTAACAAGCTTCGAGTCTCACCCCTTTCATATAATACCAAACCCCATATTTTGACGTAGGTTATTATGCATGATATTTCAAAAAGGTATTGTTGTGTTAAAAATATTTGTGGGATATGTAGAAGAATTATTGAAAATTTAGTTGATTATATATCTAATTTTCAAATACACTAAATTGATATTTCAGGTTATGCAATTTATTTTATGATGAGGGGAATATAAATGTAAATTGATTTAATTATTATAAATGTTATGGATGTTTCCTCTCAGTTTGTATCATAGTGGTGTTTAGTTTTTAGGCTTATTTTATGAAGAAATGTTTATAAAACTGAAATCAACCTATGTTGACCCAAATGTGATGTTGAATAAATCTATAATGTTATTGGTTAAAATAAAGATATCATAATTTTAGAAATATTTTAATTTTTTTCCAAAATTAAAATATTGTCTTATGTGAATATTATTATTTTCTAATCACGGTAAAAATTTCAGTTTTATTAAGTTATTCAAGACAATAACATGATATTGAGGAGGTGAGAAGTACACTCAATATTCAAAACATCATTATTGAATATAGTTCTTTGAATTTCAATATATCGTGAAAAGTATTAAAGGATATTAAATCGTATCACTAATTGTTTCATATAGAATTATTAGTGAAAACTTATAATTATAATATTATTTATTCTTTAGTCAATAAATTCTATCTAGTAAAAGTTTATAGGAATATTCATTTTGAATTTTTTTTTATTCCCCATTTAGTGAAATTTGATGCAATTTGGGAATAAATATTCACTCTTTATAGATATCATGTAAACTGATAGGGTGAGGAATTATAATTTTTATATTACAAATTAACATATCATTGCCTATCAGATCATGGGAGACTGTGAACTACCTATGGATATTACATAAACTATATTGGTCTTAATTCCTAATCATGAGCCATATTTTACTTAAATTGATCTAGAGAAACCTAATACAAATAATATTTTAATTTAGAGTGAATTAATTGATGATTTCCCATAATATTTTTCTAGAATTCCATTAGATATTGATGTTGAGTTTTTTTTCAAATATCATACTCAGTGGTATAGCCATTTTAAGGACTGTTTATGGACTATACCTTATTTAGTTAGTGGAAATAAATAATTAACTATAAGAGAACATCTATAATGGTTTTATGTGACTTAGTTATTCACTATAAGATTTTGTAGATAATGTTTTACAAAAATAATTGATTAATATGTCTCTTAATTGATTATTGTGAACTCAACAAGAACATGATCAATAACAAGTACCTTTACAACATATTAACAACTTATCTGATCCATTTAAAGGGTATAAATATTCTTTAATGATTTTATTTCAATTTTTATATCATTAATTAATGATAATAAGAGAGGATATTCTCAAGATAAACTTCTGTAATATATATTAAAACTATGAATTCCTCATTATTACACTAGGACATAAAAATACCCTAACATTATTTATTGATGTGATAAATATAATACTTATATATAACCTCAATGATTTTTTGGGTTTAATTAAGTATAACGTTCACATATATTTCAAGAGAGGTTAATATAATTATAATCATTTTAGGATTTTACTAAAGTGCATAAGAAAGGCGAAACTATTTGAAAAAGGTACCTGGCGTGAATATTAAATACCCAAATTATTATTTTTTGTTTATGTAATTATAAGAGATATTATATCATAGTATCAATTGATAGACTAGGAGAAAAATCGCACAACACAAGATATTGATCATGAAAAAGGAATATTTTCATTAAATATATGAAGGAATTATTTGTATGGGGAAATATGTGAAATATATATTAATTAAAAGATAATAATGTATATAATCTTAAAAATTGAGATAAATATGAACAAAATGAGGAGTTTGGAATTGATTAAAGATTATGAATACAAAATAAATTACCACCTTAAAAAAAATTTGGATTCCAATGCTTTATGTAAGATAGATCAAGCCTCTTTATTAATAATGAATATTGATTGATACCACCTAATTATTTATTTAAAAAGGATACACTATAAAATAATAACCAAATGATTGATATTATATTATTGAAAATATATTTTCCAACCATCTATTCATATGAAGATTAATGAGTTATCGAATGAGGATATGTGGATGTAGAATAATGTGTATCATATTCTAGAGTATATCCTTGGTAATGATGGAATTATATGATTAAAGAAAAAAATTTATTTCCCTTTAATACTATGTTTAATAATGATATTTTTTATTATTTAAATATAACATAATTCTATATCCATCAAAAGATATCAAGGATTATTTATAGTGAGAAGAACGAATTGGGAGATTAATGATTTTATAATCAATGGTGGGTACCATATAATGTTTTTCATGAATGATTTGTGACTAATAGGATTATGAAATAATTTCCCACACAAATATAAAAATAGGATAACATCATTATAGATTTTGGTAGTGGTCGTCATTATTCTTTTAAAGTTTATAACTATATTTGGGTTATATTGATCACCTGAAGAATTCAATGAATTGTAATTATATTTGAAAATATTTATTATTTAAAAAACATGAAAATATATTCTAAAATTAAGTAGTAAAGATATATGGAGTACCAATATAAAGTGCACTTAATTAGGATCCAAGGTCAACCTTTATGCTCAAGAGGTTCCTTCAATGAAAATTAGAAACAATGATTAGCTGTAATAAATCTTTTCATCTTCCACATAATGGTAAATTGTAGAGAAGTATAAAAACTTTATAATATTTGAATAGATATTATTAAATAGATTTCAAAAGAGGATATTATAATTAACTTCATATATTATATTTCTCAGTCAATAAAAATGTTTATTCTACCATTCATATGACACTATATGATGATCTGTATGAGAAGAGAAGAAAAATACCAATATGTTTAGATAGAGTTTGTGTGATTTAGATAATGAGAATACATATTTAATAATAAATATTATATAAAACATTAAATGTAAAAGAAATGATAAAATAACACAATTTTGTAAGAGGATTTAATGAAATATTCATCAATGAGATTTGTATATTGAATTCAAGGATAGAGTATTCTATCAAATATCCCCAATAAAGAGGGTAATGAAATTGGGAAGAAAATAATATTGATCCATAGAAGTATCAGCAATGTCAAAATAATCGATAATGTCTAGATGAAATAGAATATGAGATAACTAAGTAAAATATAATTTGTAATATTACTAATTAATTGAAATATTAATAATCTTAGAAATATACAAGTTTGAAATTACCATTATCATTACCCTTAATAAATATCATACCCATTATAAATATTATAATCATATTGAAAAATATTTTAGAGAATATGACGACTAATTTTAGATATTTATGTATGGATATATATATGTATA
The DNA here is from genome assembly GCA_963277665.1 of Viscum album. NCBI lineage: Eukaryota > Viridiplantae > Streptophyta > Magnoliopsida > Santalales > Viscaceae > Viscum > Viscum album. Next base: position 954,463,181 of record OY728167.1, read on the forward strand.
TATGAATGTAATTTAGTTATAATATATATGATGTTGGAAATATGGTTGTTGGATATCATGTCATTGAATATATGTTTTTTGAATAAAATTGTAGTTACATTGAATTTTTGTTATTTATAGTGATAAATTTAAAAAAATACAAGTAATATATAATAATTAATTCTTCATTGAAATAAAAAGATGAAAATTTATTTTAAAATTAATAATTTTCTGAAAGTATTACTTTTATTTTATTTTTTTATTATATTCAAAGAAATAACATAATATTATTGGATTTATTTAAATGAAAGGTTGAAATTAAATAAAATAAATTTAAATGGATGTGATTAAAATAGTTTAATTTCAATATAGATATTTTTCAATGAATTATTTTTCATTTATTGCGTATTTTTTACTTTATTTAATTGAATTGACCACTTTTTAAAGAATATTCTGAAAAAAGGAATGTGTAAATGTATAAACTGATGAACTATAACTCATTTATATAGTAATTTATTTGAAATAATATTAATAACATATAATTATTTAAAAGTAAAATTTTAAAATATGTTTTTTTCACTGTATAATTTATGTTTACAATAAAAAGTTAAAATTTTCATCAGGAGAAATTGAGGTAGATTTAATAATTTAAGATTTTTGTATTAGGATATCAAAATTATTTATGTAATTTAGTTTTATTGATAGGTATGATAATAAGTTACAAAGGAAAATGTTAGTCACCACGGTCACAGTCAATGTATGTAATAGTTTTAAATTAATGTGTAATGACCAAACATAACATAAAATAATATCTATAAATGAGTTTATGTGGTTATTTGTAACCTCCATTCATCTATTTTATATCATCTTTCCTCATTAGTTTCATAAGATATGTAAAATTTCATCCTTAAACATTTTAGAATGTGTATTTATAGAAATGCCTCTCAAGATCACCTATTAAAGGACCCATCATATATCCACAAAACCCCAAACCATTCCTTCTATTTTTTCATATATACATGATCAAATTATTACACTAACTACTTTACCTAATATTTATGAATCTCTCATGACAAGGATTCACAAATCCATCATCCCTAAGAGGAACTCTAAGAGAAGATTCAAGTCTTTAACATTAGTGTTAACCAATAATAAATCTTTTTCATTATGTTCTTCATCCAAAAAAAATTGAATATTATTTATCACTTTAATATTTTTGAAATAATTGTTATTCTATAAATATTATATTATCACTATATAATAACATATTCTTAATTGTTATTTCATTATAATGTGTTGATTCTAGGGTTTACTTTACCATTTATATGAATTATGTTATACCATTTACAACATGAATGAATATGAAAAAATATTATTCATATGATTTAATAACAACTTATTTGATAAGTTTTTATAATTTTATAGTTCTACCATGCCCATGTATATTCAACAATAAATTAAATTCCATTGTTAAATAATTACCATAAAGGAGAATTTTATGAATTAGAAGTTCACAATCACCATATGTTCTATGGATTTAACATTATAATCCAGAACAATATCAAAAACATGTCCAAAATCTATATGACTATTCTTTATATGATAAACCTTTCATGAAGGATAATGGACCCAAATCACCAAATCGAAGCATGCATGGTAAAATGGAGTAGTTAAGTCCAAAATATTAATTTCATAATATAAAATTATTACATAACTAATAAAGAGTTATAAAGTAATGGTAATAATTAATATAAATATGAATAATTTTAATATATATTACATAATAAATAAATATATATAATTCTGGGAGTTACAAACTGTTAGACTTAAAAGAAGTATAAAGTAAAGGGTTTTTAACATTATCACATTGAAATAAATATTGTATATGAAAATTTTTACATTGGTGTAAATTAAATTATATATATATATATAATTATTTATATTTTTCTCATATGGTTACTTCTTGGGTTTAGAAGTCTCCTTACTATTTCACCTACCATCGGTTCACATTTTATGTTAATGATTTTATATAAATGGAGGAAACATTATCTCATCTTTTTTATTAAAATTTTTTTCCCTCCATATCCATACTAATTATATTGATTTTTTGATTTTAATATTAATTATTTTATAATTTCTTAAGTTATTTTTCTATTAATATTTATTTTATTTACAAAAGAGTAAAAATTCCTTTTTTATATTATTTTTTAACAAGAAAATTTCTATCACCTAAGAATTTGTATAAACAAGTTTGCAATGAATCATATATTAAGTATTTTCTATGTGGAAGTTTTCTTATAATATTTTCATTAGTTTTACCAATGAACCAAAAATTTTATCTTTTTATAATTTTTTTATTCTCATTATTTTGTAATTTAGTTTTTTGAAAAGAAAAATTAATAAAAATGTAAACATTATTTCATATTATTTCCAAAAGTAAATTTCTAATGATCTTATAATGTGTTTTTATATATATTAATTTTCATTTAAATTAATTACTAATCACTAGGTATATAATTGAATGACATCATACACCTACTCTATCTATATGGAATATGATTAGGTCTTATGTGAAATCATTATGAAACCCATTTTTCCCCATAAGTAAATTAATCTATGAATCAATTGAGAATTTTTAATCTTCATGGTGAACATATTTGTATGTTTTTTCATATGTAATGGGTAAGACCATAAGTATGTATCATTATATTGTATTTTATAAAGATTTATATCACACAATATAACGTATAATGGACCAGTGAGTGAACTAAATCCACTATGGGTCCTAGTCAACTATGTTTAAAAGAATTCTAAGTAACCTAAATATAGACTAAGATTGTTTCAATTATGTTTATTTGATTGGATATTTAACCCATACCACTATAGAACACTATCCAATGAGTTTATAATAATGAGGAGTGAACCCAATTTACAACACAATGCTTTCCACTATGTGATGATAGTTTTAGTGATGAGCGTTAACATAATAATTTTTTTATATTACATATGATCCATAAAAGTATATAAAATATCAATTTTTGCATACATTATTATTTTATGCTTAATGGATATAGATTATTAACAAAAATTATATAACCCTATGAATCATGTCTTATATTATAGAAAAATAATTATGCCACGATTCATGATTTGTGATCCATGTTTTACTGGGATTGATTTTAATATATTTTGTTCAAGAAACACGATTATCTCATTTGACCTGTAAGATAATCTCATGAACTATTATGATATTTTATTTCTATATCTTAGGTTTACCATTATTGATAATCAAATCTCACACATTTCTTATGTGTCCATTCTTTAAGATGTGAAGAAGGGATTATGCGTGATATGTCTAGAAGGGTATAACGTGTGAAGAATATTTATGGTAGATATTCAATAATGTCTTTGAGCTGAGAAAGTTGTGTATATTATATCCAAATTAAATAGACCTATAGGTTTTTGGTTTGTTATTTGGTATGATAAAAAATAAATATTTAAGTAAAATAATGTAATAATGTGTGTTATGGTTGGCCAATATCTAAAATTTTTTGATGATGCACATAACCGATCATTCTTGATCCGTTATTTAATTAATTATATGTATATATATCAACAATATAATATATATTTAGATATTATAAAGAGGGATATTATAGAATATTTATCTTAAGAATTAGTCTATTATATATTTAATGTTTAAAATTATAATTATAATGGTCTGATGAAACAATTAGCAATACTTTTTTTAATTGGAAAAATTTCACAATGAATTTTTCTATTGGACATCCAAATAAATCAAATGTATATAATTACATTTTGGATGTGGTTGATCAACATATGAAGATATAGTGTTTCATTATATTTTATATGAATTATTACATGATAATATTTCTATGTTAAATATAATGTAAGTGGAAAAACTTATTGGAGTGCCACATTAAATTATATTTTATTATAATATGAGGTTTAGATTGAAATACTCAATAATTCCTCAATAATCATTTGATATAGGGAATATATTTAGAATTAATATTAATCATAAAATTGATTTTAAATATTAAAAGTCCATTCATATCTTAGAATATATAATATGAACATTCATAATTGGTTTTATATAATATAGTAATCAACAACTTACTCTGGTTATGTTCTCAAAGAACAACAATTTCATCTTTAGAAAGTAAATTGATCTATATAAGTCTCTATATGGTGAGAAATGATGAACTGAAACATGTATGGATGAATTTGGAGAGTGAATGTTATTAGAATTGTATATTTATCATGAAATTTTAAAGATGATTCAAGACATTAAATGAAATGTTAAAGATAAAAAAAGTCAACAGAAGAGTTATGGTAATAATTGATGATGAAATTTGTATTTTGAGGTTGAAGACATGGTATTCCTTCAAAAAACAACATGGAATAGGGTTGTGATAATTTGATATACTATTATGTTATGTCCTAGTTATATTGGTCAATATGTGAACTTTTATCATGTAGAGATGGTATTTTATCAAATATCACTTCCAATAAATATTTCCTAAGGGAATGATGTATTCCTTTAATTGATTTTAAGGATGTATATATCTGATCAAACACATGTACACAATCATGAGGTTGTAAAAAATAATATGATTTATCTTATAAGAAACTCCCCATATAGATCTTGGACCATAGTGATAAAGTGTTGTGAAATAATACCACTAACTTATTCAATTTGATTTTGAAGAATTATATGTTTTAGGAATCTTTACAAGAATTTGAAGATATAATTACAAAAAATTTTCTGCATTTTAAATTCATCACAATGCATATATTTTGTGGGTGAATTTATTTTATGTGGAGTAGTGACATGACCCAAGATAAATAAAAAATAAAAAACAAGTTAATATAACTTTTTAGATAATAAATCTCACAATAATTATCACAACCTTAAGACTAAAATGTTTCATTGTAATGTAGATTATCTAAATAAATTATGTTTTAATACATAATAAAATTTATGCCATAATTGATCTTATATAAAAGTAGATAAATATATTATTTAAAGATCATAAGACTATATATTATAATCCTAAATAATTATAGAGAAACCTAGGATAATAAAAAATCATTAAGGAGTCATAGAACTTGTGAAATTGATCAAAAATACTTCTAAATAATAAAAAGAGAAATTTTATTATGAAAAAATAATTTGGAATACTTTAAAACAATGTGTAACATAAAAAATGTAATATGATGAAAATTAAAATCATATTATCAATGTATAATAACTTTTTATGTAACATGGAAGTGTTAATTACCATAATCATGTGCAAAACAATGTGACGAAACTCAATATTCCCACACCTATATGAACAAGTAAATTATGTCCATTCATGAAATTGTGAGAATAATAATTATTCCTTTTCTAGTGTGAAAAAACTCACCATGTATATGCCTGATGATCTCATGATATGTAAAATTAAACCAATGAATTTAATATAAATATATGGATCCAGCCCTAATAATCCATATATAGTTATGCCACTTAAAATCAATAATCATTATATAGTAATGAAATCATGGAAAATGAATGGGATTCTTAAAAAAGTTATAAATAACAAATAACCTGAAATTAAGAAAAAATTGGATATAAAAAATTTCATTTCAGAAAAGGAATCATATTATAATAATGTATATATAGTGATCAAAACAGCACTTGATGAGTAATAAACATTGGGGGAAAATATATGTGAAAATACAAAATCCTAAAAAATTACAATTTTTTTTAATAATTTTTGACTTTCAAATTACATTAAAAAGAAATAATAATTTGATGCGGTAAATAGTAAAATTTTAGAACCCTTATTATAAAGAGTTTCAAATTTAATATCATTAAAAAGATATAATATAATTCCAATAAATCTAAACTGATAAATAATTAAGTGAAGTTAAATTATTATGATTTTAGGTCTTTTTTTGAAAAACTAAATCATGAATAATATAAATAATTTGATTTCATACAAGATGTAAGGGAGAAAATGAAAAATATATCATATATTTTAAACTAGATTTTTATTAAATAAAAAACAATTTATAAAAAAATGTGGACATCGAAGACATGATTAATTAATATGAATGTGATTTATTTATATTAACATTATAATTTTATTTTGGAAAATGTATTAAAAAATATGTGGGAATTTAATATGAGAAGTAATTTTCAAAGATATAAAGGGAAAATAATATATAGGATAGGGTAATTTAATGATTATCTAATGCTTGAAAATCATATTATTATAAGAAATACTATGTCCCAATGAATTAAGAATTATGTTGGTGAAACCCTTATGGTAAAAATAATGTAATAATCAAAGGATAGTGACAGAAATATCAAGTAGTTGAGAAACAAATACCATGAAATATAAGATATTAACATATTGGAAATAAATATTTTTGCAGAAAAAATATATAATAAATGATGGCACACAATATCAGACATTCCCCTTGGAGTAAAAAGTGAGAAAAAGAAACCCTTATTATTTTTTTAATTCTTGATTCAATGGTCCACCATTTAAATAACATTGAATAGAAAATTAAATATCATGAAATATATGATAATATGGATATAAATTTTAATGTTTAAATAGATTCATCATTTTAAATAAATCATCGTGTATAGTAAGAAATAAGTTTTAAGGGGTGAAAATTCAGACAAGATACCATTACAAGTGACATAATCATTGAGGTAAAAATCATAATATATTTAGGTAATAAAAAATAATTTTAAAAGCCATGAAAAAATAAATAAATATAATAGATATTATTCATTAGTAATAATAAATCAAACATGTATTAATAGAGTTTAATGAGAATGTTTTTAACTCAAGAGAAGAAAATTAAGTTAGCATAAACCCAAACCTTGGTCTTGATTCATTTTTCACAAATGCCTAAATACCCAGACAATTAAATTATATTACTATATACCATCTCAATAATTAAAATGATAAATAATTAATTTAATAAGAACAACTTTTCTTCATATATTATTTATCTGTAAGAGATTTATTTATTATTTTTTTCATTAAAATGGTACTTTTATTGGCTAATTTTGGTAATTTTAGTTGATAAAGATGATATTTTAATACTATGTTGAGAACATAATATAACCTTTATAGAACCATAAAAAAATTATTTTCTTATTAAATAATAATATGGTTATTTATTTATTTGTTCATTGGAATCCATGAAAGAGTTTTAAAGCATTTTTTAGGTAGGTGCTCAAACCACCTTAAACAGGAACATACCACAATTCAATGGTTGATTATAGTTATGAAATTTTTTATTTTGATGTTATATCACTATAAAAGAATCATAATGAAATTATTTTCATGTTTTTATGGGTATTAAAAATATTTTACATGTTTTGGATAAATAATAGAAATCAAGATGAGAAATGAACGACTTTACATCATGGAGGCAATAGTCTGCACAATAAAAAAATTATTGAGTTAAAGGATATAATTTCAACTTTTTTACTTCCCTTAGATTTTTGAATAAAAAAATTAGCACTTTCTTGAAACTAAATATTTCTAACTTTATATATCCCATGAGTTTTATAATTCTTTTGTGTGAAACATATTTTTCTACCAAACTTAGAAATGTTTCTAATGTAAATTTAATATAAGATTTTTATTATTCAACATGATCCATGAGATCGATTGTGAATATAGGCCGCAATACTGACTATTGATCTTTCCATTAGATAGACTAGTGATTTATCTTTCAGAATTACTAAGGCCATATACATCATACATAAAATAATTCAGATCTATTAAACTGACCATATTTCTGTTTATCAGATTAACAATATATTAGGTCTTTTAAATAACAAAGAATTATAATCAAATTAATTGGAATTATTTATATCGTATATAATTCATTACATAATTTTAATAGTGATAATAAAAAATGACATCATTTATAAGAGTTCCTATAATATTTCAAGTGATGATCATCTGATACTGTTACAAAAAACTCAGAGATTCACAGAAATATATCCATTGGAGGGATGCTTATAAATACGAGTGAATTTGAGGAGATGGGTGTTGAGAATTCTAAACTCAACACATCCAAGACATTTATCTACCTAAAAATATCATTCATACGATTTGTAATTTCTCATAGAGTTGGAGTTATAAAGATTATGAGTGATTAATTGTAAAATTCTTAGAGCGTTGTTCTTATGTATTCATATGTCTAATCATTGTATAGATCGATGGATTTCAAGGATAAGAATATATTTGAGTCTGATCCATCAAATTGAGGGAATTTGGGGATAAGAAGACATATGACATCGATATATATGATCAAGGATTCCATGTTTTTTGAGGAATTATCCATTCCAAAAAATCATATCAATGACTTTCTTGAAGTGGAATGATAGATCTTTATTGTTAGGTTTAAAACTGTGGATATCTTAAGTTAGTTTTTCTGAATTTCATATATATTATGGTTAAAGAGTATAATTACCTTAATAAATCTTGTAATCCATTATTACATTATTATATGATATTTTATAATTTGTTTCTATAAGTCTAATATTCATCTTTTTATTTACATTATAAATATTTTAAGAAATCTTTTGAATAAAATATTTTATCAGAGTGTCTTTGAGATCAATAAAAACATTGATTTATCAGATAATTTTGGAAACCCATTCAAACACTGATAATCAAATGGATTCTGATTCTGATCTTTTTGACAAAAGTGGTTTTGTGTTTAATGAGTGTTTATATTTTTTAAACTATAATTCACACCCTATTATAGTTATCGTATACTCTTATGATCCAAAAATGAGTATTTGATCATGTTCTACTGTTATACCAGCTGATATTTTTACATTTATTATCCACTAATATTTCATATTTTTATAACATATTTATTTATAAATTCTTATTTCAGTAATCTGTATTGTAGAATAGAGTTTCTATTTTTATATATGATTGGAGAGCTAAATTTTGGAACCCTTGAAAAAAGGATCCGAGTAGACAACCTATTTTGATGGTAATGATTATGAATATTGGAGAAAATTTATGAAGAGTCTTGTTCTAAACAATAGAGTTAAGAACTTGGTGATGTTGACTATACCATATAAGATTTAAGATAAGGATGTGATAGATTGTATTAATTATAAAAATTAACAATATTTATGGAATCAAAAAGTAAAGAATAATTTATTATGTTTGATGATAGGAAATATATATAGTTATTTTCTTCATGTGAAGCTACAAATAATATTTCAATGAATTTGGAATTATCTCATTTTGAAAATTCTAATGTTGTTAATACAAGAAGTTATATTCTTCATGCCTATTATAAAGATATTCATTTTCTACATAGAGAGTCAGTTGAAAAAAAACTATGCAACAATTTATAACTATTATAAACTATTTACAATCTATTAGAATGAAAAATTATGATAATGATATTTCAGTTAAGAAAATTATTTGGATCATTCCAAATGAAATTGATTCTAAAATAACTGCATTTGATGTCACACAAATTTTTACTAATATTACTGATGACGAACTTATATGAACCCTTATGAAGTATAAGGGTAGATTGAAAATAGATGAATAGAAAATGGAAAGGAATAATGGAGATGTTTCTTTTGAAAGTACATCCAATGTTCCAAGTAATGTTCAGTCTTATAAGATAGTTGTAAAGTGTTATAAATAGAATAAATTCATTGTTGAGTCAGATACTAGATCATAAAAATAGTTAAGAAATTTATTTTGTATGATAGTGATAAGGATTAATAATATAGTCAACATGAATTATTTATATTATAGATATAAGAAATGTCACAAGGATACTTGTGATAAAAAGGAATAATTCAGAAGTGATATGTTATGAGTATAATAAAGAAGGGTATATAATGCCATATTTTCCTAAAAAAATGAAAGTATAAGAAGGGAAAACAATCTAACATAAATATAAATACGTATAATAGGAACAAAAAATATGAAGATTCTAAATTATTTAGATACATGGAGTTTTAGTAGAGGAGATAATTCTTATGAATATTCATCAGAAAATGAAATTCTTCCAAATAATAATATTGGGCTCTATATTGAAATAATAAATATCAATAATTGTCTCATAGATAAGATAACTACTGAATTTTTGTAGATATTAAATTTAAATGGTAATTATCTTGCTGATGCTGAAAATAATAGTTCTACATATTCTAATAAATAATCATATTCATATGAATAAAACAATTCTGGTGAATTTTTAAATAATTTTTATGACTTTAAAAATCAATTTAAAATGAAATGTTTAAAATTTATAAGAAACTTGATAATGCTCAATAAAAAATTGTAGTGGAAAAATCAGGATTTAATACTCTTACTGTCGATATATCAGATCTTTATAATGAACACAAAAAATCTACATTTTTTAAATATTGTTATTAAAATGTATTTGTGAAACTGGTTTCTGAGTAAAATATTATATAATTTAGTATTCTAAAAAAAATTTCGAAGACATATTTTATTGAGTACAAAAATCTATTTGTAAAACTAAAATATCAAATTTCTAGTTTGATGATACTTTTTTCTATGTTTATGAATTAAATAGAAAAATTTAAAAAAATTTGAAAATAAATTTTAATTCATATAGATATTTCAATAATGATTTTTAATGGAAAAAACCTTTTTATTAATAAATACTATATTTTGAATAGTTATCCATTTTCACCAAATTTTAATGTGGTTCACATAGGAAGAAAAAATATTATTTCAACAATTTTAAATCTATTAGGTTTTAAAAATCATATTTTTAAAAAGAAATGACATTTTCTCAACATATTTAGGTTGAAAAAATATGGATATTTAATTTTTGAATTTATGATACTATCAGAACCAAGAATATTTTGGTTGTATAATGTTAATAATTTCTTTTTGAAAAATAAATCTTGTACCAATAGAAAAATATATTGGGTACATGGATCATTTTTTTGTATACATATAAATGAAAAAAATTATTTCTTTAAGAATATTGTATGGATAAAAATTTGTAAATTCACTTTAGTATATAACACTCATAGTGAAATTATTAGTATATGCAAAATAGTTCTTTTTAAAAATTATTTATTTTATTTTGTATAAGACTTAAGGACATACTTATTAGAACAATCCATTTATGTGATGAGGGTTATCTTGTGAAATTCATCATGATAAATAAAATTTTCATATTGCTACATATGAGTTTAATCTCTTTTTCAATCGATAAGATAATTTATGCACTATAAACTAAGAATACATTTGGATAAAAGATCTACAATGCTTAAGTGCAATGGATGACCAATAGTGGTTATGAAAAAGAAGATTAGTACAATATAATCATAGAACATTATAATGATTTCAAAGAAAGGACTATTTAAGTGTCTACCAAAACATAGGGTTGATACTTCTAAAGTATGCGATCTTTGTTAATTTTGAATGAAATACAAGTATATCATTAAATTAATTAGTGAAATATCAACTTCTAATGCTTCAAAGTTAGTGAAAAAGAACATTTTTTAATCTACACAAACTGTATCTGTCGAGGAAAATCACTATATATATTTTTCAGATGAGTATTAAAATAGATATATATGGTTATATTTTCTAGAAAATAAGTCCAAAACATTATTTTGTTATAAAACATTTGTAGCCAAATTTATAATTTGGAAAAACCTATCCATGATATATTCCATTGAGATCATAGTAGAGAATATTTAATCCTTTAGTAGTAAGAGATTTATTATACATAACATCTCTACACATAGAACTCAATAAAAAAATTTGTGTAGTATAATGAAAAAATAGAATTCTTCATGATATTAATAAAAAAATGATGACTGAATAATATATTGATAAACATTTTTTGGTTAAAGCAGTTAGTAGACCCTCTTCTAATATAAATTGAGTTTTAATAAGCCATTTTATTAATAAAACTCATACTTAGTTGCGGATGAGAAGGAAATAAAAAACATCTTAATTCAGTGTTTTTAGATGAAAAGTATTCATTTTAAATACTAAAGATAACATATGTAAATTTCCTCCAAAATCTGATGAAGGTAGATTTTTTGGATATTCAATAATAATTAGCCAATACATTTTTTTTAATAAAAACATAACTATTGTTTAGGACAACATACTTTTTAAATTCGATGAAACCAATGATTTTTTTAAAAAAATGAACCTACTTCATCAAATGTTGTTTAAATAATTGATTTTCAATATATGATGGAGTGATATACTCAAGAGAGAACAAATGAAAAATTTATTTCTCTAGTTATACCTCAATAATAATTTCAATATATTTTTGGATAATAAATTTTAGTAAATCCATGAAATCTATTATTTTTTATGAATCATCCTTGTGAATAAATTATTACGATGTAGAATATCTAATTAAAACTATAAGTTTTTTATTAAATATTTTTTTTTTCATTTTTATCACAGTTCAAACATAAGATTCTTCATGAGGCTATAGGTTAAGTAGATTTTTTATATTCTATATAAGATGAACTCAATTACATTTAAAGGAATACTGTCTAGAATTTGGTTGAATGATATAAAGGTAAATCAGTAAATGAAGTAAAATTGGTTTTTTTTGAACAAATTTCATTAAAATGGAATTAAAGTTATAAAATAATCTAGAATATTTTATAAAGTGTATAATAAACTTGTGGAAATATATTATGAAGAAACTTATGCACTTACATATAGACATAACAATTTTGATATTATTCTAGGATATGTAGAAATATTAAATTTTAAACTATTAAAAATGGATGTGAAGTTTGAAATATTTAAAGGATATGGTTAGGAAGATGTTTTTATAGAAAAAACACTAGTTTTGAAAATAAAAAACATATAGAACAAGTTTTAAGCAAACAGAGGCAATATATAAACATAAAAAATCTCCTTGAGCTTGATATATATATTCATTATATTTTTTATTTAAAAATGATTTTCAAGGGAGTTGTGGATCCAATTATGTTTATAAAATATTTTTTAAAAAATATTTTTTTTACAAATCTATGTTGATGGTATTATAGTTTGATCACCTTAAAAATATTTAATTTAATTATTTTTAGATCTTATGAAGTCTAATATTGAAATGAGTATGATGGGTGATTTGACATATTTTATTGGTTTTTAAAATTTTCAAAAACCCAAAAGAACATATATATGTAAACATATATATATAAAGGATATTATTAATAATTTTGATACGAAAACACTAAAAGTGTTAGTACTATTATCAGAACCCAAAATACATTATATATTAATGAAAATGGGAAGCAAGTTGATAGAAAATACCTTTATAGGAACAATTGGATGTTTACAATACAAAATAGCTAGTTTTCTAGATTTATCTTTTTTTATATAAGATTATGTTATACATATTAAGAAAATCCAAATGAGTTTCACCATAATTGTATAATGTTTTTTCATTAGATTAAGGAAACTATAGAATTCATGTATTTTTCTCTTTTATAAATTATATTGAGTTATTTTTTCGAATCGTGAATTTGGTGGATGTAGAATGTACAAAAATATTACTTATGGAACAATTCATTTCATAAGATATGCTTTAGATTGTTGGTCATGTAATAAAACATATTCAATATAGCTTTAAACTACTAAAGATGAAATATATAGAAGCTGGAAGTGGTTGTGCCCAAGTATTGTAGATGAAACACACACTCACAATATATATAAGGCCCTTTACTAAATATTAATCATTTTGTGCTAACAAATGTTCTATTTACTTATGTAAAAACCCATCACATCACTCATGAGAAAAGAACATAGATATAAGACACCATTTAATTTTGGATCACACACTTATAGAAGATATCATTTTATAATTCATCTGAATGTGAGAAAAACTTGCTAATGTTTTTACTGAACCCATTATTTTTAATAGATTTTAATATATTGTTAAGAAAATAAGAATGAATAATACCAAATTAAAATTCATGTATAATTCATGTTAACCAATATCCTTACATTAATAAAATACTTCTCAATGTGAGATTACATATGTTTTGATTTTATAAAAACATTAGGTTTCTAAAAATTTATGTTTTTTGAAACATTAGTCTTCTAATACATTTTCTTTTCTAATAACATTTTTTTTATAAAACCATTTATTTTAGAAATAAAAGTTTTATAAAATATTTTGTTTCCATATTTTGCATAAATGTTATTTTTCAAAATCAAACTATTTATATACTTTTTGGAATAATAAATTCATAAAAAATATTTCAGATATAATTTTTTTGCTTCCCATACCATAAAATTGTTAGATTTTTTTGGGAAATATATTTGTTAAAAATTTAATAATGTAAAACTTATGTAACATAAACCCATTATAATAGGATACTAATACCAAAATTAATACTTACTCTGAAAGGTATTCTTCTATTCTTTTAACATTTTATAATTATCCATTACTTTAATTATTTTATGTTATTTTACAATATTTTTACATTTATTTTTCTTTAATACAAACAAATTTTTTTATATAATTTCATTATAGTTTAATATGATAAGATTTTTTTATTGAAAAAAATAGTTATAAATACTTTTTTAAATCATTCATTGATTGAGTTTCAAACATCAAATCTGGATTCATATTTTAATATAAGAAATTATTTTTTAAGAATCTGAAACATTGCCCCATTCCAATATATAAAGGATGTGTCACCCATGCCCAACATTAGTTTTTAATATTTTTTCTCAACTATCGGCTCCCCAAATAATGATTATTCTATATTTTTTCATTTGTACATTCAATTTATTTTCATTTATTTTTAGCACCAGATTCATTTTGATGGACACATAAGAAGAATTTTGAAAGTGATAATTCAAAAGATAAAAAATGATTGAAAAGAATGGTTTTAAAAGGTAAATTCTTTTTTCAAAATGTTATTATTTTTCAAGGATGTGAGAAAATATAGGTTAATGAAGTTTATTTTGAATAAAATTATTCAGATATTCCAAAACAATTTTATTATTCAGCAGGATTTATTAAAAATGAAGATACAAAAGTAGTTGTGTTTAATATTTTTAGGGAAATTTTAAATTTAACATATACTCATATTATTTACATAGTTTAATTCACTTATAATTTGGATCATATCTTCCTTTACACAGGCTTCCATAAAATCTCAGTAGGTTTTATAAGTCAAAAAAGAAGCTTTACTATTTTCGTCCTCTTGTAAAGTAAGAGCTATATTTTATCCCACATCAGATGTGAGATCTGTAACTCACTGTATGAAAGGTTATATGATTAAATGAAAAAGAGACATAGATACATTAAAATTCTTTGACAATACCATCCTTTAATTTAAAATTAATATGAGGAAAACCAATCTTGTGATGTCTTTTTTTATTTCTATTGAATCTATTAAGAAAGCATCAATAGAGTTCATAATAATCATGTTTTACAATATTATAAATAAGATAATGGAAATATAAATGTATTTTTCTAGATATAGATTCAAAGTTATGTTCTCAAAGAAGGAATTTCACTTATTGGTGAAGAAACAATGGACATAATGAAACATGTTTTCAATTAAAGAGTGGAGAAGTTTGTGGATAATCAGAAAAAGAAATATCCAATAAAGAATTTGTGAAGGAATAATAATTGGGAAAATATAGAACAAAAGATTATAATTCACCTAAATAAGTTTAAAATAATAAAAAACAAGTCTCCAATTAGGATTCCATAAAGTTAATGTCTCATAAATCGAAAATTCATCTAGGTGACACTACATTTGAACAAGATAAATTTGAAGACTTAACAAACCAAATAAAAAAGGTGATGATATATGAGAGGATGGAAAGAAGAAAAATAAAATTAAATGGTTAAATAAATCTATAATTATAGATAAATTATTGAAATGTGTAGAAATTGAATCCTATAATCAACCTATATCATTTTCACCTTTATCACTTGTACAAACAGTTTATAGGTCTAGAAATATATTTTATGCCAATAAAACCCAAATAAATCCTTTGGAACTAGATTATAAATTATTTTTTGAAACATATACTATTATAAAAATTTTTGGTGGAAAGGGAGAAGGAAAATAAGTTTTGGAATAAGTATATGTTCAAATGTAATCTCATGTATTAGTACCAAAATATGGTGAGAATTTAACTCAGAAGAAGAGTCAAAATTTAGTAAAAATGGTTGGGAAAATAATTCCATATACTCTAAAGAAGATAAAAAATATTTATAATAAGAAGAATAATAATTGAAATAAATAATAATTAATAGAATAATTACAATAATAAATAATAGATTAAAAGAGTTCATCAGAACCATCCTCATCCACTACATTGATTTTAACCCAGTTTTATAAAAACCCGTGTTCTTAATGTTTCAGTGGATGTTAATTCCTCATCACATTATGAATTTTCAAAACAAAATTCACATGAAAAAGTGTCATATATGGATGAGAAAGATATATAAGCTTATATTGAGAAAGGTATGTATATTCATAGAGTTCTTCTAAAATAAATGTCAGATATCATACTGTCTTATGAACACATTTCAAAGGATATATCAGATTCACAAGATTCATCACCTATATAAGCACAAAGAAGTATTAACTACATTTTCCAACTATGAAATAGATTTCTCAATCAATTCTATATCTTACTAAATTTGATGCTATATGTAAATAGATTTAGAATAGTATGAATGAAAAATATAAATAATTGATGTTTTTGATATAATTAATTATCCAGAATGAGGAAAGAATTAAGGGATTTAAATAGATATATATAAGGACCATAAGAAAATAATAATTTATGTGGTGATGTTTTCATATAATGTTAATAGTGACATAAATTATCATAAGGACCATATTTTGAGGTTATCAATGTTTAATTTTACATTTCATATTCTTTGGAAAAGTATTCAACTAATGTATTAAATAGAGTAATGTTTGATGAACAATTCAAGGATATGATAGTTTCTAGTAATGAGTAAGTTAAATAATTTGAAAAAAGTGTTTCAAAAACTCATAGATAATAATATTACGATATAATATTTTGAAGATGAGTTTCTCAGGGTGAAAAAATAAAATAAGAAAATTAGTGTTCTTGAAGAAGATTTTCAATGTCTGGAGGAAAAGAATCATATGATTTCAATCATGGAGGAAATGATAGTAATTATTGAGTCATAAAGCACTGAATCATAGAAGGATAAATAAGATTTTATGAAGTAAAAAATTTGATTCCACAATTATTTATAAGAAATAATAAAAATATTTTTCTGAAAATATTGATATTTTAAGACTATTGTAAATAAAATTTTGTTCAAATGACTATTTATCCAAATATATATTTGTTCTAATTTTTACCAATATCATATTAGATGAAATTTATTTCATGTTATGTTGGATGAATAGTTATTCAAACAAAAAATGGATCATATTATGATTCTATAACAATTATGAAGGATATATTACTTTCCATATTATATTTTATAAATAAAGAGGGAGATAATTTATTTAAAAAGGAGAGTTCTTCTAAAGGCATGAAATATATCTAAGGGAGACAATTTATCAAGGGGTAGTGTCCAAAGTTACAATAAATTCTATCAAATCTAAAAAGTATTCATAAACTCATGGGGAGTTAATATTTGAAAAGGGAAAAGATTTATTATAATGAAATCATTGAATTTCTTCAAATAAAAAGGGTTTTATGTTTTTCAAACATAATTGTTTTTATTTAAAATATTATTGTTTGTTCTTTAAAAAAATTGGGATATTGTTGAGTCCAATTTTATTTGTTTTACTTCACCTTTCCATAGTTTGGAAAATCACAAACACATTAAAAAATCTTTAAACCTCTAGTTTACTAACTTTATATATCCCAAGTGTTTAACAGTTTATTTGTAAGAAACCAATTTTTTCTACCGAAAATAGAAATAGAACTAATTTAAAATGAAAATTGAATTTTTATAATTTAATATAATCCATTGACCTAACTACACATCAGGTCCATCAGACATACTAGTGTTTTTTCCGATGGATAGACTAGTGTTCTTTCTATCGGATTAATCGAAGTCATATGCATAAAACTAAATATAGTTTTATTTATCACATAAAATAAAGTTTAGTTCATCAAATTAACTATATATTAGTTATTTTAACCAAAAAATATCATAATAAGAGTAATTCGAATTAATTTTCTCAGACATAATTCATTATAATGTTTCAATGGTGATAATAAAAATGACATCATATAGAAGGGTTTTACTAAGATTTTAAGTGCAGATCATACGAAGACTTTGCAACCAATTTCTTGTTTCAGAAAAATAGATCCATTGGATGGATATCTATATATAAGAAGGAATTAAATTATATGTTATATGATTCATTTTAAAGTCAATATGGATGTTATTTTTCTTTACTTTAACATCTATTTTTTTTCAATTTTTAATTTTTCATAAAGTTGTGGTTATAAGTTTTTTGAGTAAGGAATTATAAAATAATTATATATTTTTAATTATTTATTCATATATCCATTCATGGTTCGGATTGGAGGCTTCTGAGAATAAATAGTTAGGTGAATCTGATCTATTGGATCGAGGGCATGCGGGGATATGAATATAGTTTTTGACGATCTATCATGTAAAAGGATTCATTGATTTTGGACAATATATCCATTCATATCATCATATCATGGGATTTTCTAGTGTACAAAGATAAATATTTATAGTGAGGTTAAACAATATTTATATCATAAGTGAGGGTTTATGGATTCCCTAACTCTTATGTTTTAAGTATTTAATTACATTTATAGAACTAGTATGACATTATTTCTTTATTATAATCTTTTTTATTACTTGTTTTAATAATTTTAATATTACATTTGGTCATTTAAATTATATTGTTTGTTTTAATAATATTTATAATAAACTATTTTTCATCAATTCAGCATCTCTTGTAGCCATTGTAAACTCTTATGATCCAACACAATTTATGGTATTTTATTTTTCTATATAGATGAATGAAATAAATAATTGTTTTCCATTAATATAATAAAACATAAAAATAATATTTAAACTGATTTCATTATTTTATAATTGTAACGATAGATTTGTTTGTGAATGAATATGAAGTAAAATAAAAGAATTAAGTAACACTCATTTTTAACCCTTGAACATTCTCTTGAAAATATCCATAGAAGTGAAAGGATTGATCTATCTAATGTTGATTATAGAATTTTTTTAGTGGGGTTTATATAATTATCAAAATTTAGTATTTTAAAGAATAAAATCTATGTTATGGGTGTATCATGATGGGGGTTGAAATGATCCCTTTAATAAGTGAAGAAAACAGAATATTTGTGAGACCACATTAATTTTTAATAATGGAATAAAACTATTCAAGACAAAATGGTTCAAAAGAGATAAAATTTTTAGTTTTTTTGAGATAAGTTTTATAAATCCTCATTCATGTATTTATAAGATGTTTTAAATTTGTTCAAATCCATTTACTATTAGGTTTTCAAAATTTCCATTTTTTTACCTTGGTACCAAATTTTTTACCAAGATATATATATTTTATTAATATTATATTCTAAACCCTATAAAAAATCTTAAATTTAATCTCCATTTAATATAATTATGTTTATATTTAATTGAAAATTAACTTTTAAATTAAAACATACTATATATAAAAAACCATTTTTCTTGGTTGATAACAGGTGTTTTAACCAATATGTTTCCTTATTCTTATTTTAAAAAAAGATATAAATTAAATATTCATTAATATAAATATATATGTTTAAAAATAATATTTTATTTTTTATTTAAAATATGTTAATATAATTTATTAGATAAAAATTACACAATATAAATAAAACAATTCATTGAAAATAACAGTTTCACAATTATAACTATAATTAACTTTAATATTTGTAATATTATTTTGATGATATTAAATTATATGCTCATTTTATATATGTTATACATATTTTTTCAAAATATGCAATCCATTTAACCAAATAAAATTTCTAAATGTGGTAGATATTTAATTCTCATATTAGTGCACTTTAGGTGTAAAAATATTTTTACAAAAAGTGTATCTCTGAGAATAAAATGGAATTTTCTTATTATTCCTTTAATATAGTTTCTAGAAAGTGATTACCTATATTCATTCATTTTAATTTAACAATTACAAAATAATGGTAATATTTAATAATTTGATTAATGTCACATTTTTTGATTCAGTTCAGTGATGCATACAAGGAAAACTATGATCATATTATTTAATTGAGAAAATGTAATTAGTAAAATCATGGATCATTTAACTGTACACCACATAAAAATAATTTCAAAATAAAAATTTTATCAAATAAAGTAAAATAAGTGAGGTTACTATTATCTTATTACCTCCACAAGTTCTGATGTATCCTCCTAAAAAATATAATTCATCCACAAAGCATTGAATGGAAGGGTGTAATTGTTTACCAGAACTTTATCTGTAAGATCTAATAATTCCATAGGACAATCCTCATATAAAAGTTTATAATCCTTTTTAACAAATTCCGTGAATATTAAATGTAATATGGATTATATGTACTTTATCAAAAGATAAATACAGAGCACATCGTTCTCTTGAGAGTGGTGTGGAGGGAGTGTAATGCGATAGGCTATGACCCTACCAATTGTAGGGAACTCAATGGGAATTATACATCTTGGTATCAACATTAAATCATACCAAAATATAATAAAATAAATCTAATGTTATATTCAAAGGAATACCATGTTACTAATTTTAAACACTTGATCTCATCGATGATTATATCCAATAATATTATGTCAATAATTTTCCATATTCATATGAAACTTAATAGATTTAATATTGTCTATCATTGTATAGAAAATTCATGACATGTTTTATTATATTCAGAAACTTTATCCCATCATGTTAGAGTCTCAAATCTCTTCATATAAAGAAGCTTCTATAGTTCCATCTATATGGTATATAATGTACTATTATTCTATACAAAATTTACAAGGAGAAGTTGTTGACCCAAAAATCCATCTATAAACATTGAAAATTATGTTATAATAACCATAGTCTCAATGGTCCTCTCGGATAGACCACCAATTTTATGATGAGAAAGAAATATAAAACATTGTATTATATAGAATTCATTTTGAAGATATCAATAAAATTACAAGGTAAACCACATATCTTGGTAAGAAACAATAGATATTTATAGTTCATGAAACCTTTACACATACTTTATCACTAACATGGAATTTTGGTCAAGAAAAACGTGTTCTTTAATGGTAAGAAAATGTCCTCACTTCATAAGATGGTTTACTACAACCTAGAAAATGTTATTACCTATAGATTCTTTTGGGATCGAATGATGTAATCAATGGTGATTTTTACAATTTTCATACTAGTATGGACAATGGTTACAAAACACGCTTAGAATGTTTTTGTTCAACCTGAAATTACTTGAATACTAAGCACTGTGATATGTAATCTATAATTTTTTTCTTCATGGTATCCCATAAGATTTATTGTTTCATATATTTATATATTTTTTTACTTCATAAAATAATAGAGAAGGAAAAATTATGTGCATCATAAAATAAATCCCTTTTCAATTTTTGATATTATGTGATACATTTTAGTGTTCCAAAACCAATATCTCTATCATTATAAATGTTAAACTAGATAATATATGATAACATTTTAATAGCTCCACATTACCATGGCATGCTACTTCAATCATCATGTTTATGAAAGGTTGAGAAATCAGTTGGTTAAGATAATATTTCCCTCCTCCCATAATGAATTTAAGATTCATCCTCTATAAATCTACGAGTATTCGGTCTATTAAAATCCTCATCATGGATAGTGTAACATGATCCATCATGCATAGAGAATCATTTAAATTATTTTACTTCCTCAGGTGGTAATATAGCATTCAATCATAATGTAATATCTATTTAAACCATCCCCTTTTGTGAATATTCAACTCCTGATATGTGAATATATATTTCACACTCTTATGATCATTATATATATATATATAACTTTTCCGTATAGAGATAATTCCGCAAAATATTTAATGCAAAGATCACAGATAACAACTCCAAATCATGTGTGGGTCAATTTTCATCATGCGTCTTTAATTATATTTAGTTATAATAAGTTATCATATAATTATGCGTAAGGGATATATCCATGCTAATTTTTAAAGAATCTCTATATATTACATGTATATCCCCGCTACTGTAAAATATATGTACAAGAGTAGTGGCCAAAATCCTTTTTAGTTCCTTAAAATTTTCTTCAAATTATTTCATCCAAATTAGATTTAATCCCATTAATATTAATAAAAATAATACATTAATTTCATTATTCACATTATTCATATCATAAATACACACAATATCTAAGGAGAAATAGGATTAGTGTCTTAAAAATTAACTACATAAAAATATTATTTTATGGTACATGAAAACCATAATATATAATCCTTCACTTCAAGAAAATTATATAGAATTATCTCATAATATAATCATCTTCATAACATAGTTGATGTAAACCTAAAAAGGGGTGAGTTAGATTATTAGTAATAATAAACATCTCATAATGTAACATATCATTAACATGAAAAAGAAAATGAAAAAGGTTGTAATAATATTATTAAAAATCATAATACCAAAGATGATTGTCATAAATCTTTATATGGGAACATAATATCATAAAATTTTCATTATGAGAGAATTAAAGTTAGGAAATAAGTCAAAATACATCTTCATAATCATAAAACATGTGATAATGACATATAAGGGTGGAATAATGTAAAAATAAATAATAAAGTAAAACCATTTATTATCATGAAAATAAAATGAATCTTGAAAATTCAGAATAATATTGCATGTTTTTTTATTGTTTAGAACAACTGTAAGTATATGAAAACCATTGATATCACACTCATTATTCCCATGCCCATGAGAAAACTCATTATGTCCACCCTTGAAAATGATAGTAAAATTATTTCCCCCTATCTATGTAATCAAAAAAAATATATAAATGCATGACAACATCAAGTGATTTAAATATCAACAATTCATTAGAGGGTGACATAAGACTGCACTCATTATCATCAACACATATGTGTTCCACTTAAAATCAATCATCATCATATATTATATAACCTATGGAAAAATAATGGGTTTTCTTAAAATTTTTAATAAAATAACATTAACTGAACATAATAAATCATATGATATCATAATAAAATATAATTTTACGAAATTAATATTATCATTTCAAAATATAAAGTGTTATAAAAAAATTACTTCATGAGAGATATACCATGGATTAATATATAAGTAAAAAATCAATGATTTTCACGAAACATTTTAAATGATGAAAAAAATAAGATGTGAAACATAAAATAAAATTATTTGGATATGAAATATAATAAAATTTAAGAATATTTTATAAATAATTATAAATAAATAATATGAAAAATAAAAAAATAATAAATCAAGGGTTTTATATAATGAAAAGAAATTATTTTATTCATTTGTTGAAAAAAGTGAGCTCAAAGGCTCTTATATTGATATATAATAATGTTACATGATGCGAAATTAAGGAATTTTGAATTTTTCATGTGCAAAAAAGGGGAATAATGTTTGCAGGAACATTTTTAAAATAGATGTTATCCTCTTTAGTGACTCATTTATTATCAAGACAATCAAGAATATAGTTTTCATAACTAAAAGTGTCAATGATGATGTAACTCATAGAAAAGATCTTCTCAACGAATTTAATCTTTTTACCTATGCACCATTGTGAGAGATGAATGTGACCTATCTCGATGGAATGAACAAAAGTGGTTGACTCACATTCCAACCAAATGTTATTCTAATTCCACTGATCAACAACATCAACTGTATTAATAATTCCTTGTATTTTTGTTTCCAAGGAAATAATATGTCCACACGGTCCATATATTCATTCCACTACATCCCCATTAAAGTAATAGAAGATGAACCCAAATCTAGATGGTCTTGGGTTGCCCTGTGATTCCCCATTTATAAAACATTTTATTCGTTTATAGAAAGAGGTTAAACAAAAATATTTCCATCAGTTATTTAGGTTTAGGAAAATTTCATGCAACATTTAAGTGCTTTAGAACCCTCAATTCTCTTTCTGATGTGTCACAACATCATTTGACCACACCATTGGAAGTCTACACAGCCGCCAAAATGATTGAAGTTGAAAAAGATTGAAAAAATATCTCCATATGATGGATAAAAATGTTTTTATATTTATAGATGATATGCAATAGCTCATTTCATGCAACTCTAAGTAAAGTAATGAGTAGTTTTGATTGAGGAATTCTGAAAATTACATCCAGAAAAATAAAAAGAGAAACTAATTGAGGGGAGGTGTAACTCTATGATGCTGAGAACAACACTATATATAGAATAATAAATATTGCAGCATAAAAATAGTTGATTACTATTCTCACAATATTGATTAAATAAGGCACACCTCTAGTATAGTTAAATTCTAACATCTTGAAGATCAGTATCCACTAGAGCTTTATTATGGAAAAGTCTCCAAATTAATGTAAATATTGAAAGGGAAATCCATGTATTTTTAATGTCACAAATCCATTCACAGTAAACGGAAATCACATGATTATTGAATCTCTTGAAGTAAAGATTTCCATTTGAAGTCATTTCCCAGAAAAAATGATTTGATTGATTAATGAACTCATAACCTGCAACAATTGATGAAATATACACTGGCATAACCTCCAAATTTTCCAAATATTCATTGATAGTAATACTTCTATCAATTTCATTCTCTTTAGGGTTGATTCTATCAATAGGTTGGGATCATTCCCAATTAGCATGAAAAAAACAAAGAGAATAATTCTCACTAACCAACCTGTGTAAATGTCTTTCTAAGTTATAGAATATAGATATTATCCTCAACACGATGGATGAATCAAGATAATAAGATTTACCCTTGATTAACCTTAAATGAATCCCCACTCTTAGGTACTCAAGAAATGTAGAATTGTCATTGATGAGACACAATAGAAACTTGGCCTACAAAGTCTAATTAAAAACATTGTGATTTTTAATGCACAGTCCACCAAGCTTGGGAGGTAAGAAACACTGATTCCACTTAACTGTAATTATTCTCCTCTCCATTAAACTACCACCTCATAAAACGTTTTTCAGAACTGTTTTGATTCTACTAATGACTGAAATATGAAAACTGTACACCATGAATAAAAATACAAGCATCTAAGTAACCACATTATTAATAAAAAAGATATGACCTGCCATTGATAGAGACTTTTCCATTTAAGAGCCAAGTGTCTTCTTGATTTATCATTAAACATTTGAAAATTTTGAGTGGTGGGGAAGCCCCTGGAATATTTGTACTCTAGGATAAATAGTAGTAAGTGAACCCTCCCTTATTAAAAGACTTCCAATAAGATGAACTTTCCTTGACAGTGGATTATTTTTACAAAAATAAATGAATTATTTATTCCATCCAATTTTTTATATCGAAACACTATCATAATGAATGAGAACCTTTTCTGATATGAATGATGTTACTCTTATCTCCATGTGTAAAAATTATAATGTCATCATCAAAAACAAATGATAAGTAGTATAGATACCTCATGCCTTATTCAATGTGTAATGTTCCCCCTTTTTCACCATATTGAGAAGAATTATACTCAAGTAATCATTAGAAATAAAAAAATCACTAATAGAGGATCCCCTATCTCACATCCTAGATATGGTAAAACAACCCTCCAATGACCCATTAATAAGAATTGAGATATGAGATGATTCAAAGTGTGTTTGTATCCATTGGATGAACTTCTCAGTAAATCTAAACTTGTTAAAAATCTAGCTTATAAAGCCCCAATTAATTGTGTTGAATGTTTTAATGACTTAAATATTAATAGAAAAATTTCCTCCCCAAGTGGTTTTCCTAAGAGTATTGATACATTCTGAAGCACTAAGCAGATAGTCTTAAATGTTCCTCTCTTTAACAAACCCTAACTGATTCCAAGAATTGATCTTCTCAGCAACTTGAGAAAGCATGCTAGCCATGATTTTTAATGACTTAAAGAATTGTGTTAACTAGTTAAACTATCTTAAATTATTTTATCTCACTTAAATTATATATTTTGGGAATAAGGGAAATGATCTTAGCATAAAAACCTATATTCAGCTCTCCTCCCCTGGAAAATATTTTACAATCATGCACACCTCTTCTTGAATAATATCCCAATATTTTTGAAAGAAAAGTTTGAGAACTCATCTGGTCTTGGAGAACTATATTTTTTGAGATCTTATACTTCTTCATTAATATCAAAATCCATTTGAATAGATGTAAGAGACTTATTGTCCTTCTCATTAGATTGTTTGGAAATAATGTTCTCCATAACTAGTTCATTCCTTGGTGTCCCATTTAATAGATTCTCATAAAAAGAAAAATATGATTAGAAACGTCCTTCTTCATCTATAAAATTCTCTATTCATCCTTGATGAGTGAAAGGGGTTTATTCATTCTTCTCACCCTTTAAATGGAATTGAAGAACATGATTTTCCTACCACCTTCATTGAGCCACCTGATTTTGATGGTGTCTTTCTTGATATTATCCATATGTTTCATAAGAATCATAATCTTTAAATATAATTCAGCCACATAGTTCATGCCATAAATGAATGGGAACCTAGTGGTATATTATTAAATTTTATTAATATATCACTCAATACCTTAAATTTCAAAATCGAGGGTGCTAAACGTTTCCTTACTCTAATATTTAAGCATAATCTTGAGAATTTTCAACATGGAAACACATATCAAAGGATTCCATTTACATGTGGATGAGTTCTATGTTTCATAAACAATCATTGAACAATCTGGGATAGAGACCCAAGAATTCTTTAACATGAAGAGCAGTGGTTGCCTCTTTTCACTCGAGAGAAATATTTTCATAATAGGATAGTGGTTAGAGTTACTCTTATAAAGAGTAAAAAATGAAATGGATTTCCAAGAATCAATTATTACATCATTAACAATGTTCCCTTAAATATTTCTAGCTCTTAAGTCATTGAGATGCCTCCAATACCATGTGAATTTTTCACCAAATAAATTAACTTCATAAAATCCTACATTCTCAATAAAATTTTTAAACTCATTGTTAGAGAGAGTATTTATAACTTGACCAAGTTTTTCATCCACATGGAGGATAGCATTAATGTAACCTGTGAGGACCCAAGAACCAACTATATAATTTCAAAGCTGATATATTATTCCCCATATAATTATATTTTTAACATAAAAATTCTGGGAAAACACAATAGAACAAAACATTTTCCTCCTTGCCTAAAAAACGCATGTGGTGATCTGATTGTGCTCATCCATAATTGTTGTATAATCAAAATTATTATGAGTCAGAAAAACATCAGATAAATTTTGAAATAATTTTATTTCCTGAAATATGTAACATAAATTATTAATAATATAAATGAAAAGTCCAACTTTTATATTTCTAAATAAAACAGTTTAAAAAAACCTTGATGTGAAATTGAATTATTCTTAAGAATAATATTTATTTTTACTAATGTTATACATTTATTTTTGAAGTTATTTTACCAAAGAAGTTGTTAGTAATGATCAGAATTAATATAAATAGAGAATAACCAGACATTCCCTCTAAAACAGAGGAATAAAAACAATAAATAATTCTGTATATTTATATTCAAGTAGGAAATACTATGACCCAATTAATCTTAAATTGATTCGATGAAACACTTATGCTGTTGAAAGCATAGGCTTCAAAGGATTTCAAAGGGAAGATAATTAAATGAACATTATCATCTCATTAAAGAGAATTTATATTCATATGTGAATATAATAAGTTATTTAATACACTATATATGAGAAATACTAGTGCACAATATCAAATATGTCTTCTAGAGTTGAAAATGAGACAAAGAAACCCTTACATATGTTATAATTTTCTAGTCAATACCCCATTAGATAAAGAAAAAGAAATATGAAGTTTAATATCATGAAATATAACAAGAAATACACAACATTAATAGGGGTAGTAGATAGAACATTACACATATAACATTTTGGATAATAAAAAATATTTCTCAAGCAGTGACTATTTGTGACAAGAAAACCTTACAAATAACATAATCTTTGAGGGAAGAATCATTTGAAAATTTGGTTGTAATAAATAATTGTAAACCCATACCAAAAATAGACAATATATTAAATATTAACTATTTATAATATATCTATCTTGTAAAAATAGTGTTTAATAATAATGTTTGTAACATGGTAATAAAAAATTGAGTTAGAAAAAACCCTTACCGTGGTCTAGATTAGTTTTTTGAACAAGAATAAATTTACAAATGATAAAATTTAGATTTTTTAATACATTATTAGGAACTTTTTTAACATATATTTCCTTTAGTAATGACCTTTATCATATGAAATTTATTTCTCATATATTTTTTTATTATGTTCGCGTGAAAATGGAACCAGAGTCAGCTTATTTTGTTACTTTTTGAGATTAAAGATGACATTTTAATACTATGATAAATAATTAATATATCTCTTATAGTATTATAATATAAATATTATATTCATATTAAAAAATATATTTTTATTATTTATCTTTCAATAGTCATTCATGATTTATTTTTTATAGGAATATTCATGTAGGTGGTAAGACCGTCTCAAACATGAACATACCATAATTCAATGGGAAAATATGTTTATGAAATTATTTAATTTTATATAATATAATTTATATAGGAACATAATGAAATTATCAAAAAAAATTAGGTTATGGATAATATTTTCTTAGTTTGAATATATAATAACAATCAAGATGAAAAAGATGTTACTTCATGGGGGTGATAGTCTAAAAAACACAAGATCGATGTTAATTCAATTTTATATGTGGTTGGTAAGGATTAATAATGGTTTTTAGATTAATATAATAAAACATAAATATAATAATAATACTATTTCATTATATATCCATGTTTAGGATATGTTTTTGAAGAGAAAGAAGCAGAAGAAAAAAATAAGTATTGAGTAATACTCGCACTGAGACCTTGAAATTTCTCATGAATGTATCCATAGAAAAAGAAGGTATTTGGATAACATATGGTAAAAATAATGTAATAAATGTGATAGATATTTTATTAATAAAAATCCGAGTGTACCAAGAATATAATTTAGAGGATGGGCATGGCATGAATGCGGTGGAGGTGTTCCCTTTTATAGGTGAATAAAAGGAAACTTCTAAGAGAAGACATTATTTTTCAATACTAAAATTAAACTATTAAATGGTAAATGGTTCTAAAAGTGATAATTAAGGGTGTTATGGGATAATTAATTCCATTAAATCCTCAACAATATATTTATATACATGTTTTAAAAATATTCAAGGTCATTTACCATTATTTTTTTTACACATTACCATTTTCTATTTTAACTTTGAGAACAGTTCTCAAAGATTTAATTAGTATTTTATTAGGAATATTTGGTAACCCCTATTAAAAAATTTGGGTTTAATGATCATAAATTTAGTCTATATTTAATATAATTCTATTTTTAAATTATTTAAAAATAACATTAAAATTAAATCATTTTATAAATTGAAAACATTGAAGATAAAATGTTTTTTTACCTTTTTTCATTGTTAATATTATTTATCATTGGATAAATATTAAATGTGTGATAATATAATTAAATTTGTGTGTAAAAATCATATAGGAGTCATCATTTAAAATATGTTTCATTAAATGAATAAATAAAAATCTTATAATATTAATAAATAAAATATTTAAAAATATCAGTTTCATCATTATAACAATTTTTAAATTTAATAATAATAATATTATTTTTTGGAATAAAAATAAATTGATGATTTTTATAAAATTTTTAACCTTTGATCCCAAATATTTCATCCAATTTAGTAAATAAATTTACTAACGCTGAGAAAAAAAATTTATATTAGAATACTTAATGTGTCAAAATAATTTTTCAAAAAATTGTATCTTAATGATTAAAATGGAAATTGTTTTTTTGTAGCTTATATATATATTTTTATAATGTGACTAATATTAATCAAAATGATTAATTTAATTTCTATAAAATGATGATAAAATTTAAAAAAATTACACTCACACTGTTTTGATTTTAGTTCATTGTTACGTGTAAGAAAACCTACTCACACAGTATTTAATTAAGAAAAATTAATTAATAAAATGATTTTTTTATATCAGTTTAATGTTACAACCCATGATTTTTGTTAATTTACATTTAAATATAATGTACAATATTGATGACTTGTGTTACACATAATACTATAGAAAAATGAACATTGGCTTATTTCAATATTGTTGAAAATTACAAAACAATATTAAATGTATTACATTAAAAATAATGAAACACAATTAGGGTGATTAAAAATGGAATGATACTATAGGTAAATATATATAATTCAGCATTAAAATTATAGTCATCATGAGATTCCATTAAGATCATATTGTTGATCATTACAATAGTTAGGATGGTAATTTTTTAAAATATTAAGAAACTTTTGAGAAATAAATTAGATAATATAACGAATAATTTTATTAATGTATACTATGATACATATAGAAATATAATATTACCATTATTTATATGATCATTGGCTATATGGTCATTGGTTATATAACTTCTAGATATACAGTCATTCAACACAAACATATCCAAATGGTTTAATTGACATAGTTGAAATTTATTAATTTTATTAATTACATAATTCATATATAGAAATTAATTAAATAATGATGTAAAAATATTATTATTTATTTAAAATAATATTTTAAATTATATTAAATTTTTACTTTTATTCATTATGTGTGTTAAATATCATTTATATATGACTTTTAATAAATTAATTTATAAAATACAGTGACTAATATTAATAAAAATGGATTAATATGTTAAATGAATGGTTTCTAATTTATAAAATGTTAAATCCATTCTATATTTGAAAAAGAAATATAAAAAAAACTACTTAAAAAAGCAGTTTTTTAAATTTATGAATTAAATTAATTAATTCTAATGAATTATTTTAGTATAATATGCAATATATATATATAGTAATTTTTTCATTCATTTTATGATTATTAATTAACATAAAACAAATATAATAACACTTAATGTTTCAAAAAAAATTCATTAAATAATCAATTTTGAATTTAAATTATGTTTCCAATTAAAATTTTAAATTTATAATATATAAAACATTAATTATGTTAAATAATGTAAATTTTTTGAATCAAACATTAAAAGTTAGTTAATTTATGTTATATTATATTTTTTGTAAAAATTATTTTTTATGGTAAATAACTTAATAATGTAAAATGTGGTATAGAGAGGGTAAAGTAACATATCTCAAATTTTTAGAAATTAATTTTATATTTTGAAATTATATATGTATGATGTATGGTTTTGGAATAAATTTTACAATTATATGGAACATTTAATTTCTTAACTCGTTTGTGAATCCATGTCTATCCTTCAACTAAAATTTGATTCTAAATAACTTTCCTTCACTTTTTCCTATAAATTATTATCTCTTACACCCCTTCGAAATTAATTATATCGTTAAATTTTATATATAACTCATATGATAATTTCCTCTGCTAAATTGAACCCCATATTTTTTTAGTTTCTATTCCAAATAAAGATACATAAATCATTAATTTTGATAGAACCTACAATTAGGTGAGATTCCATCCAAGTATGTATCTAGTTATTCTGTAAATTATTCAACTACCATCCCATACAAACTATTTCAAAATAACATCATATATTGTAATTATACTCTATTTACATAATAATTCATCTGTGAAAATTCTATTAATATTATATTACTCTAAACTCTTACACATTCAATAATATACAATGTTCTTGTTTAGTTCAGTTTAACCACATACATTTTGAATGCTACACCGACACCATATTTTTCGAAATGAATGAGTATAAAGACATTAAAAATTATAATATAATATGTTAGAGAAAATTTTGTTTATTTTTTATTTTTTTTAATATTAGAAAATTTAAAAAAATGATTATTATAATGTTGCTCGTTTTTTTGTAAAATTAGCCAAAACATGTTAATTATAAATCATATTATTAAAAACCATACCCCAATCATCCATCAAATTAAAATGGGACTATATACATTATTTTAATAATATGATTCCACTATCAATTTTAGTCTAGATATTGTGAACTTATTAAAAAAATGGTGATTTACTTTTTCATACCACAACCTGTATGAGTTAATGAAAAACTACTAACATCTGATGATGAAAATAATCTACAATTGCAAAATATACCATTAATAAATAAAAATTATTCAATATTATATAAGGAAATAAATATTAATTATATTTAAAATATTTTATCAAGATGGATATATATATTATAGTATAGGTTAATGCATTTTTATTTAAATCAGGAGTAATGGTAAGGGGGTATTTCCAATATCACATTGAAATCAATATTATCTACACATAAATTTACACTATAATATATATATATAAGTTATTTGATTTTTTAAATTTATATTTTACTTGAATGTAGTCATATTTTTGTTTGCTATGCATTATCTTCACTTATCATATCATTTATTCATAATTCAACCACAATGATACTTATAAGTGGAATTAACCTTACCACCTATATTTTATCAAAAATATTTTCTTTTAAATACATGATTTTCAATTTTTGTAGATTTACTTATCCAAACATCATTGATTTATTAATGTCAAACGTGACTACAAAAAGACTCGAAAGGAATTACCAATACCCACGAAATAATGAAAGGATCCCAGGAATTGAACAAAAACTAAAGAGAATTATTTATCTGAACCTTAAATTGTATTAATTTAATATAATCGTGTTAAAATAAATACTATAAAATAAATATATCATATTCAAAGAGCGATAAAATAAGTGATACAAACCAATGGTATTAAGAAAAAACACGAGTACATGTCCACAAAAACCATAAGAATAATATAAAAAATTAAAAAACTACTCTTTGTGATATATGGAATATGTCCCACAATATTAGTAGTAGGTACCAAAACCTAACTGACATAAAAAATTCCAACTCACTCCATCACCTTACCCTTTCATTCATCAAAAAATACATGGTCTGCAAACAATCAATGGAGCGTACAAGGTGTGAGGTTAATATTCTCAATATAATCCCACATAGGTTTTTCATACCATGTTTATGTAATACCATCCCAATATGCCCATATCAAATGAGAATGATTCCTTATAAGAATATTTTTATATCAAAATCACAGTAAATAATTATCTTCTTCTGAATCATCCACAAAGTAGGTAAAATAACATCAAATCAGAAAATTTATTAACTATCCCAATCAATCAGTTTCATGTATCATCACATATAAAACCAATAAGTAAAAAAAGATACCTAAAGAAAAATTCCCATGGATAACATAAGGTCACACTAGGTATCTCACTCATACCTCAATCTCAATCAAAGAATAGGGCACACTCAAGACCCTATAGTCCATGCATTAAGGTCCAGAGAATACATGGAAACCATAGAATGTGAAACCCCTATAATTTCAGTCAATTCATAGATAAAATCTATCTACTATCTAGGAATATAGGATCACCCTATAAATTAAAATCCTTAAAATATAAATAGATAATACTAAATTATACTCCTCCATCCTAAGTATGCTAGTCTCCTATGTCCATCATATGTAAAAAAAATTCAAAGGGATTTCATGTTTTGATTAAAATTAAACAAACCCTTTATACATCAAACACATTATTTGAAGACCCATTTTTCAATCCATTTCCAAATTCTTTGAAAACATATTTTATTTCACCAAAATGGTTTGAAAACCATCTTTTCTCAAAAACACATTTACACTTAAAAATCAACCAATTCAAGGATCATGAAAATACACTTATAAAACCTAATACAATAAGATAATCAATGATTAATTGAGTGTATACTATAGTTGTAACCACCTACCTCATGTGTTGGGTTCCCACCACCAACTATGGGATCTATAGAAACTATAAATGGAATAGAATACATGATAAATATATGAAGGACCAAACATTGTTTCTCGCATTGTATAATCAAATTCAT
The DNA here is from genome assembly GCA_963277665.1 of Viscum album. Lineage (NCBI taxonomy): Eukaryota > Viridiplantae > Streptophyta > Magnoliopsida > Santalales > Viscaceae > Viscum > Viscum album. The sequence goes on from OY728167.1 coordinate 954,497,491, forward strand.
TATAATAAAGGGTTAGTGGATTGGTTTGATCAAAACATACCTCATTATCCTCACACACCCCACCATAACCAACAAGGGAATGGGTCTCTGATATAATAAATCAAAATAAACATTGAAGGAGTTATATAAGAATAATCACATGATCAAAAAATCCCATAAATAAAACCCAACAACACTACTAATTCCAAGAGTATAGGATAAAATGGAAAGAGATTGATCAAACATACAAGGAGTGTTGAAAAAAACAACCTAATGAAAAATGGACTAACAATTAAATTTTAGAAGATCTAGAATCACCACATATCACTTAGATCCAACCATGGGTTTGAGGGAGATATGATGTTGGAGAAAGAAAAAGGATATAGTCACCAAAAACATATAATTACATGGAAGGTGTATAATTCACAGATATTATTTACATTACATGACATGAACTCATAAGATTGGAGATACAATGAATAAATAATCAACTCAACATGATATCCCAAAATCAATGTTCATGAAATGAATAACATTTCATGTCATGATAATCTATTACATTATGAATTAGGATCATAGAGTCAACCCAAGATTAATTCACTATATGAATATAAGCTTCACAACATCAATCTTTCCCTATATCTAGTTCCCAACCCATGTCCTTCAGATTACCCCCTGATCACATTCGACACCCCTTGAACCTAAATAATAGACTATTTAACATAAAAAATATTGAAACTTAACTAGTATATTTATATTATCCCCACCATATAACTTTTTATCCCTATAATGTCACATGGAAGATGGATTCTCCATAAAGAGGTGAGTCCACTACTCCCTCACTGATAATTTACACTCCCATGTATCATAAAAATATCATTCATCCCTCCATAACACATTGAAAAATATGACATACAACTTAGGTATGATTTTAATATTAGAATCAATGATGTACATTGGTTTTCAAAAAACTTACTATAACTCAATATTCACCCAACATAGGGAAATGGATGAATTGTTGTGTACTTCTTAAGATAATATATGTTTAAAACATTGTGAATACCCATCAATTGATCTAGAGACACCAATAAATAAAAACCATTCTAACACGATTAGTGATATAAAATGGTAAAAAATATATTAGAGACATATTTACCTATTTCGAAATCCAATGATGAACTTAAAAAGAAAAGGCATTCATGAAAACATGATCACAAAACAAAAAATATAAAGGACTACACTAGAAATTCATTTAAAACTTATGTCGACAATGTAATGTTACAGATCCATATTCCAATCAATAGTTACCCAAGCATGGTGGGACACATGGTCTCAATCTGGTCTTCCTAAATAATAGAGTCTTTTGACTAGAAGTGAGGTCCTTGGGTGGGTATGTGGAAAGATTTTGTCGTTATTAATAGTGGGTAATGCAATAGAATGACAATAATAATCAATAGTGGAAGAAAATATAACAATCAGAAAGATGATATGTAAATAGGATTGGTATAAATAAACTATTCAAAAGGAATCTCAAATAAAAAATATTAAGAAACTTTTAATGTTTCTAGACATCATTCAAAATAGGTTTACAGATATACAATACCATACTTGTATAAAAATTCTAAAAAGACCAATATTCTTTATCTCCCAATTTTATTCATGAAACTTAGTTCAGTCCCATGATCCCCTGCTCCTAGACATGGAATAATTCTACACATCAAACTGCTAGTGTGACCTTGGTCCCTAATTTTATTAATATACTATATCCAGGTTCTCAACATTGGCCTAAAAAAGATGTGATAAACAATCCCCATTGTTAACCACCCAAAGGTCTCCAACAAGTCCTGAATTCTCAATATAACTTGATAAATCAGAGTGAAATACATATCATAGGTAAGAACTAAATAAAATTAATGTCTCCATGGTATATATACTAAAAATATAGTGAGGTTATATAGCTTAATAAGGCTATCTTCAAAACGCGGGCCAAGTTCCTTTAACAAGCAAACTGTAAACAACATAGAAACAACTAACATTACCTCACCATACGTCCATACATATAATGTCCACCATGATCATTCTCTATAATATTTATATCAAATCACCATGTCCAATACATACAACCATAAATTTCATAACAACCATAGATGAGCCGTATAATTAAGTATATCACATTTACCATGGTTGTGCAGTATTATCATTGTTTCACAGATTGAATGGCTAGATCCAAGGTATAATGGACTAAGTCATCCCCATCATGTCGTGAGACAATCTTGATTGAAACATGGTTTGTCTTGAATTGGGGTCTAAGAAGTATGTCTACCGACTATGTCCAGCAAAACCAGAACCAAAATGCATCCAAGTGGTATATAGGTCCAACAGATCTGCTAGAATTATGTCCCAGGATAAATATCATCCATGTCATACACTACCGCATTCAAGACCTGTATGAGAAACATATATGGTGTCAAATGAAATCAGGGTTCAAGGTATTCAGTCCCAAGAATCCACTACCATCTATTTTTTACATTTAAATAATCAAATTACATGCATTCAAGTTCCATGAGTATACCCAGTCATATATAAATCCACCTTTAATTACATTCCATAAGGTTAAATATTCATAATATCATCTTTATTAAGAAATGAAATAAAATAATCAACATGAAAAGGATTAAATCCATCACTTATTAACAAATTCAATTCAATCCATTAATTAATAGGATTCCTCGAACTAAGAAATAACTAACTCACCCCATGTGTTTTTTAACAATGGCATAAGAAATAAATATTCACATGGGACACCCCAAGGGTGGTCTTGGTTGGTGAAACAATCTCCCAAAAGTCTCAATGGAACTAAAGGGCATCCCGAACTGGTTCCATTGAATTAATTCATTTTTTCAATTCATTATCAGGAACATGCTGAAATTTCTAACTAGAGGAACAATGGAAACTAGCTCTATAAGGAAATATAACACCTGAGAAAGAATAGACCACCTATCATTGGTTGGTAGTAGAGTGCTCATCTAGTATCAACTTCTAATTCGACTCAGATCAGAATAGAAAAAAGAATAAATGAAGAAACTGTAAATAGATAATATTATCATTCACATTAATTACTTCATATACATTAAAAAAATGAATAGAAGCAGAAATGGAATTGTGTACCCACCTATGTAAATCTAATAAGTTCACTAATGATCGATTCTAAGATTAGATGAAAAAGTGGTAGAAAATCCTAGAATTTGGATTTTAAAGAGCTCCCCACTTGTAGATTATGTCTATTGAGACATAAAAGAGAATTTGTATTAATGTTATAACAATTTTAGGGGTAATTTTCTAATTTTACGACAAAATATTGGTCACACATTTTGGATACATTTTTTCCAAATCTTGCACCCAGTTCATTAAGGAGGGGCACCTCACATGGGTTTTCAGCACAATTAGAATTACTATGGGAAAACCATGTCTCATCCCACATTCAAAAACTTCATAGTCCACCACATTGGTATGATACTCCATCATCATTGTTTGAAAAACTATTCAGGCTCCTCAAATCCACTTTCCAACTCCACCCTATTTCCTCGAATTGTGTTACTGGGGTATCATGGTTAATAGTAACCATGAAAACCAAATGTTTTCCTCTAATAGTCAGGTTATAGGATCCAAACAAGCCCCAAACACCCATGATACGAGCGCAACCTCAAAGGGTATTAAAATTAGGACATAAAAAATCATTTAACCTAAAAATAAAGGGATTAATACCTCATACAAAAACGTGAGATCTTGTAATATTTCCCCCCTTAAAAAAATTCATCCATGAATTTCCCTCTCAAGGATGGTGATGATTCATATGAGAATGACTCAAAAAACTGAGAATATACATTATCTTTCCATTACCAAGTCTCATACTATAAATGACCATGCATTCATAAAACCCATACTAGAGGAACTAACTAGCCTCAGAGAACCTTTGTTCTCCTGTTAATGATATGCATATGATGCTCTTTAAAAGATTCATCTATCTATAATTCAACCTATCCGGGAAGAAAAATATCAGATGGGTCTGAATGGTAATAAAACCACTAAAATACATTGATGATGTTGTTAAGGGTTTAATACCTCTAAAAGACTATAACTAATAGGATATCGATCTAACTCTCTCTAAAATATCAAATGCCTGAAATATCATGGTGAAATCATACTCTATCTAAAGATCAATCTGTTTCTCATCCTCATTAGGATAAATAAAAAGACATGATCCTCAATATTGAACCGTAGAAGTCATCTATAGTGATTGGTTTTAAGATTTCTATCAAGACTTTGGAGTGGTCATCTTATTTCTGATCAACTAGACCATCCCAAAATTCTCCTACACAAGATGTGTCCCTAGTAAAGGTTCCTCACCTACCCATATCCAGCATATGGTTGATAGGTCATTCCTTCCATTAAAATCATCATGTGGTTCCATCCACATAGTATCAAAATAACGGTTATAGTAGGAGAAATCAACCAGAGGAATATACCTCTCTCAAAAGTCCCCATAATCTATGATTTATGCTCAAAGTATGTCCTAAATAACTTATATCATACAATTTGACATGATATCTATCTAGGGGTGATATGACATTCTCAGAAGCGCCTATGTACATATTTTTATCTTCAAACACTTCCAAAAAATGAGACATAAATTAGGAATAACTATTTAAAGTTATCTTATAGGGGACCCCATAAATTCGTATTATATCCCAGATGACCAACCTCATAATCTCATATGCACCAAAGGGTTCCTTGATCAGTAGGAAATAAGATCCCTTCACAAGCCAATCAATAATAACCCACACAACAGCTCTGCCTAGAGGTGACCTCAAAAAACCAGAAATGAAATACATCATGACATTATCCCATTTCCACTCAAGTATAAACAAATACTATATCAGACTATATTTTCACTAATGTTCTCCCTTAAACTAATGATAGGTGGAGCATCTCGTAACAAAACTAACTACCTCTTTTTTCATACTCGGATATCGGTGCTGACGACGTAAGTCCCAGTACATCTTAGTGAGATTGAGGTTCGCTTCCCAAAAGAGACATGAAACTTCCACATCAGCTCTTCAAATATGTCCCCAAGAACCCATATATGTCCATAGATATGTAAGATCTCATTTATTCTACAGTATAACTAGGAGGTGGGTCCTCATCGACCAAACTATACTATAGGACTAGGCCCTCTTAATCTGATATCTTCCTCATCCTCACTCTATCCAATGAGAGATAGAGAACAATAGAGGAAGATAAGATAATATTTCTTTGACTATCCTAAACCTCCAAGTGAAACTAAAAAAATACATAAGATGCAACTCACTATTGGCCTACTTAACTTCCAGTATTTGAGTCCTCCTCCTCAGTGCGTCAGAAATTCAATTAACTTTTGTTGGTGTGTAATAAAGATCAAAGTCAAAATACAATTTTTATTCAATGAAAATTCATTGACTAATAATAATATAACTCTATATAAATATATACTTGAGTATTTTCTGGTTTGTGTACACCATAAAATTCTCTCATAATAAATAGTTTCACCAAATACTCAAATAATGAACAACTACATATAACTCAAGATCATGTGTCAGACAGTTCCTCTCATATGGAATCTGTATTCAACACCCATAAACAATGACCATATACTCATACATCAGTACTTCTCCAAGCATGATACATGATGTTTCATAACACATAAGGTAGTATCTTCCGAGTGTAATATGAATCAAAACTGGTAGTCAATTCAATATTATATTATAATCTCGAATGGTTGTCCAAAAAGAATATATCATAAAAAATGTCACATAATTCTTATTCATTCTTATGAGTGGTGATCCTAGGAACGAAAAGACCTGTATGAAATTCCTGTAATATCTAGATGGTCCCTGGAGAATCTATATCTGAAAGACTTTATATGGATTCTCTTAAGAAATTATAGCTCACACCATCTCTGGGTCAACTGATAGTCCGACATTTGAGATAACGTGACCCCTGATCTGAATTTGATCAATCCATAAGTGGTAGTTTGTGAGATTAACCAATAATTTTTTCTCTTTTATTGTATCCAAAATGATATCAAGAATTTTTTCACGGTTCCATCAATTGTGGGAACACACCAAGATATCATCCATGAAAGCCACCATAAAAAACCCAATAATGGATAGAAAACTCGATTCATAAGCCCCATGAAAACCTCAATCATGTCCATGAGACCAAGAAGCATATCAAGATACTCATATTGACCATACCTACTATGAAAAGAAATATGATGTATATATATAGGTTGAACATGTACATGGTGATATCCTAACTTCAAATAAATTTTCAAGAAAATCAGGGCCCTTTAATGTTGATAAAAAATATCATCTATCTATGGAAAGGGATACTGGGTCTTAACCGTCATCTGGTTGAATTTATTTTAATCCAATAAAAGCATATGGGTCCCATATTCCTCTTTTTGTAAAATTTATAGGTGAACCCTACATAGAATTATTGTGTTGAATAAACCCCTTTGCATCCAAATCCATTATATTCCTCCTGAAATATTATAATCTTTCATATCCATCCTATAAGGTGGGATGGATACTTGTGTAGATATTCACACTATATTAATGGAGAACCCTACCTATCTCTCAATAAGTAAACTACATAAGTCATCTGGGAATAAATTTTTGAAATAATCAAGCACTAGAGGGAAATCGTCAAAACTCTCTCCCTGATCATCTAGATAAAATCTAGAGATATGGGCTATCATTCCTCCCTTCCCATAATGCTCTAGTCAAACTCTAGTTTCTAGGACATACCATTCACTCTTAAGAGAATAAAATTCACCATATGGTGATGTAAAAATGACCCTACCATGATAAAATTTCATAATTGGATCGATAAGCTACTAGACATTCCATTATGAGTATGATGTCTACCTGATTTAAATCAAGGAAAAGAATACTACATATTAAGTGACAACCACCAATTTCAAGGGGGAACTCCCAATACTGACATACACCCTCCATTATGATCTCTTCAATGTTTCATGTGTCATAACATCCTTCTAAAACTAAAAAAAATCTTTTAGATCACCACAATAGTTACATATATGAAACTTGATGATGCTCATGTCTCAAAAATAATAGATAAAAGAGTTGAGGATAAAAAATCACACAACTCAAAATATATGGTATGATGCCTTGCTCCTAGAGGGTTGGATATACTAAAAATATCTACATTGAACCGCGAACCTCAAACAGAACATCAATATCTAGATTAGTCCTGCTCAAGTTTATCAGTACAACATATTATTGGATTCATTGGCCACATCCACTGCTACCTTGGCATGATCAACTGATAATGTTGTAAATCCTTTCCTAAATTAGAGCTATAATACCTACTCCTAAACCTAGTGTTGGAAATTACCTACTAGAACTCACTTCTATAGGAAGGAACTGAGAAAACATTGCATGTGGAAAATCTTTCTACAAGATCAACACTCAACTCGATCTCAATCACACTAATTCATCATGTGTCCCAATCTTCCACACACATGAATGAAAACCTCCCTGACAGCACTATTTTCCTTGTTGGTACTCATATCACATGAATCCTCAAAATGAAACTTCTTACCACTATATGTCGAACCCCTAAGTGAAAATAATAAACTACTCTACTATGCACTCCCATGTTCCCTTATTTTATTCTATGTTATTACAACATGATTCAACATTTCAGTAATATAGGTCTATCTAAGAATGTATACCAAACATTAAACAACACGTTGGAGAACTACCTCGAATCATCTCTCTATTTATAACTCATCAAAAAGGTAGGTTGGTGAAAAATGTTACCACTCTGTAAAGCTTGCAGAGTACTCTGTAATATTCATAAAATCCTTTTCTAGATGCATGGAATTTGTAGTCCACTCACCCCTCCGATTCTCAAGGTAAGAGTATTCATCTATCGTTGTTTTTAAATTATCCCAAGCCATATCTCATAGCCTGTCATCCAATTTAAGAAAATCCAACCAGTTCTTTGCTACTTCTCAAAGAATATAGGTCAGAAGATTCACTTTCCTCTAAAGAGGTATCTTTAGATGCTAGAATATTGATAGACTATTCTGATGAAATATCTCGGTCACTTATGGACCACTATCCCCTGAAAATGTTGGAGGATTATGCAACAGAAAAACACACAAAAACTCATCCATAGATAAAGAAGGTTTGGGTTCTCCCTAAAAGAACTACATAATGTGATAAAACCCCTCACAAAACCGAGTCTCATTACTTATGTATGATAAAACTATTATTTTCAAAGATGGCACTAAAGGAGGATCTTTCTATATCCCATGACACACAACCTCAGGAGAGTGGTTGTCTCCAACTTCCTAGCATAAAAATGAAGGTCATCATGGTGAAAGGCCTCTTCAATGCCAAACATATGCTTTAGAGAAGAATGATTTCAAGGTTCACAGATTAGAAGCATATAATATTTCAAAACATTAATATATTAGTTCAAACCACGCTGCTTACTACTTAGGCTAGGATTGGTAAAATGAAACAATCACAAACATCAAAAGAAACACTACCTAAATACCACTCAATATCTGGGTAAAGGTCATGTTTCTATTCACAAGTTCAATCATCTATTTCATTTCTATATTAATTTTAAATATTTATCAAAATTAGATTATAAATAGTTGAATAAAATGGTGTGTCACTTTCTAATCCATACGCCCACATACTCCTCAGAAACTATTATATGATGTACACTAAATCCATATCATAATAGATTCAAATTTATGTGAATCATGGTCCAAGACTAAGTGTGATAGAATTGGATTCACAGGGTGTCAACTATAGGCTAATTAGGGGAAAACATCTTAGGTTATATTAGACACTTTATGAAAATTCCATCTATATCAAACATTCCATGGAAGTCTTTCAAAACTATATATATATCTATTATGACACCAATCACAACATAATGAAAATAAGAAATGTAACCTATATGGAATGGTATAATTCATTTTGTGTGATTCCAATAAAGTGACTAAAATGATTCTAGAGATAAAATACCATCATCTCATCAGGTTTAAAAAAAATCCACAGTCATATCAATTAAAACATCACAATAAAATTGAATCACCCAATGGTGGAATCAAATCCACTATAATATCCAAAATCAAGAAAACAACAATTTTCATTCAAGGAAATTTGGTTTCATCCCCTATATGGGTCATCTATGCCCAGATACAACTAATTATAAAATTAAAATATATATAATCTTTATTTACTTTCTAAAAATAGTTAATCAAAATAGAAAAGAAATTATCTGATAAAACATTGTAACTTCCTAGACCTGAATGAAAATCAACAGTGCCCTTAGCTCGGTAGGCTACATGGCCTGAAGCACATTCCCCAAGCTCGGTAGGATACATGTCCTAGTATTTTTCCATGGAAAATATATACCCTCATTATGAGAGTGTAAAAAAACAGAATAAAAACAACATTGAATAGTGTAAGCAGATATAATAATAAGGCAGAAGAGATGTGAACATGACATAAATATATAAACTTTGCCAGAAAAATCTCATAAATAAAAGATGTTGATACATGTTATATTTCTACAATTTAGTAAAAAAATGCATATAGTTGGGGATTATAATAAATGTATCAATGTACAAAAATAAACAAACACAAATATCTCTTAATAGCTTCACGATCCTCAGATCAGTCCCATGCTCCCCTTATCCTAACCTTGGCCTAAAGGAAAGCATCAAACTACTAGCACTTTATTTAGTCCCTACCTTTATCCAAATAGTATTCCTAGGTACCCAATGGCATCACGAACATGGTGTGAGATAAAATCCAAATAGGTAACCAACCAAAGGTCTATAAAAAGTCATAGCTATGTAATATAATATTACATATAGATGAGTATAATACATGTCACCGCAAAATAGCAATAAAAAAATTTCTTATGGAGTATATACTACAAAGAAAGTGATATTTTATAGCCCAAAAAGGCTTCCTAAAAAAATGGGTAAATATATTATATAAAGGTAGCTACAAAAAATACAAGAAGAACTAACATGGAATCGCTGTACATACATACATATCATTTCAACCACAAACCTTATGTATAATCTGTATATCAAACAACCAAGACCACTCTGTATAACCAGAAGTGTCAAAAAAACCACGAAAAATTCGTATAATTAACCATATCACATTTACCATGTTTTATCCATATAATCATGGGTTAAGACCATGTAATTTTATATCCATGTTTTAGTTGAACAATGAATCCTCATCTAGTCCTAGGATAATCTCAATGGAAACTTGGTTAGGTTAAATTGGGATCCATGGAGAAGGTCTTCCAACCATGTACATTGAGAGACCAAAAAAACTAGATCCAAGGGGTATTAATCCCCAAGGCATCCGAAAAAATAAACCCCCAATGATCAATCTCATCTAAGGCATCCACAATAGTATTCATTACCCATGGGAGAAACATCCATGTCATCTAATGGAATCAAGATTCAACGTACACTGACCTTGGCATCCACTGTCATTCAGTTCATCACATTTTATCAATAAAATTATATGAATTCAAGTTCCATGAGTATACCCACTCATATATAAATCCATTTTTAATTACATTCAATTATTTTAACAACTCATAAAACAAATCCTTATAAACCATTAAAACAAAAGCATCAATGGGCAAAGGAGGAAATCCATATACTATTCAACCAATTAAATTTAATTCATTACTAAAATGATTCATATGACAAGGCATGCACTAAATCAACCCCTAAGATGATTTAAAAATTCATAGGTAAGGGAAATTCACATTACACACAACATGGGTGGCCTTGGATGGTGAAACAATCTCCATCATGTATCGAAGGAACTAAAGGTAATCCATAATAGGTTCTATTACATTTAATTTAATTTTGGAATTCATTTTCAGGGCTACAATATAATTTCTCGTTTTTGGAACAACTAAAAAAACCTTTATAGATAACCAAAACTCTTTGGAATAATATAAACAACCTAACATAGGTCAGTAGTAGAGTGCTCATTCAGTATGAGATTTTGATTTGATTCTGATCAGAAGAAAAATAGAGAACAGATGAAGAACCCAGATATAGGGAATATTATCTGGCACCTATGTAAATATTTCGATGTAATGTATATTGAATATAGAAAAAAAATTATTTTGTACTCACTAACACAGATCTAATGAGTCTGAAGATTTTTGATTATGAGATCAGATGAAAAAATGATAGAAATTCATAGAATTTAGATTTCAAAGGTCTATCCTTACATAGGTTATTTATACTAAGAGATAAAAGAGAATTATTTTTACTGTTATAAACATTTTAAGGTAAATTTTGTAATTTTACTCCAAAATCTAGGACCCACAATTTGGCTGGATGACTAGCCAAACTGTGTTCCAACTTTTTTCTCACTACTATAAAGAGGGGCACCTCACATGGTTTTTAGGAACGATTTGACTATCCATGCACAAAAATCTCTCATCCCACTATCAAAAACTATGTATTCCACCACATGGTCATGTAACTCAATCCACACTGTTTGAAAAACCTTACGCGATCCTCAAGTCCGATATCTATATTTTCAATGTTTTATATAACCATGTTTCTTAGGTCATATATTTACTACTATCCATTCAACCAAACTATTTTCCTCTAGGATTTAGGATTCACTCTTATAAAAATTCCCATAAACTCCTTAAAAAATCATAACCTCAAGGGGAATTAACATTATAACGTCAAAAATAATTTTAACAGAAAACAAGAGGACCCATACCTCATGAAAGAACATGGGATCTTATAGACACTAAGTTGTAATCAAGAATATATTTATATCCAAAACCCATAATAATTTCTCCTGATTAGGCATTTTTCCCACAAGAGAGTTATATCCCTTCACTTCCCAACAATGTGGTAACATAAATAGGTTACCATAGAAAGTATCTAAGGGATCCAATCAAATCGATGGAAGATAACTATTATTATAAGTGTACTTGACCTATCTAAGATTGTTTCTCCATGACCCAAAGAAATAAACATTGTTGGAACATTACATATCATCAAAAATCTGAATAAGATGATATATATTAGTATTCATATTTGAATGGTATGTTTTTTCAATCATCATTGAGTCCCAATACCTAATGTAGACTCTTCTAGAATATAGATGTAAAACTGAGATCTCTATAAGAAAAAATGGTAATGAGAAACCCATGAAACCCCAATATCTCTTAAAAATAAGTCATAATAAGATCTTGAACCTTTGGGGTTTTCATTCTTCGAAAAAATTAACAAACATAATAAATTGATTAATCATTATCTATATAACAACATTTCCTTAGGGATTCCACGTTTTCCAATGAAAAAGTCTATGAGAACCACATCTCATTGCCACATCAGCATCAAAAGAGGTTGTAGTAGAATGACATACTTAAGGTTTTTTTCCATTATATTTTGAAGTAGAATCACTAGGTCACATAATAAAAAATATCAAACATTATACCTGAAAAATAAAAACTTTTTCTTATGTCATAATAAATCTTAATAGTGCATGTGTGAACTTATCATAAGGATCAATTTAAATCAAGAATCCATAAATTTTACATAGATTATGGGACGAAATAACGATATATAAAGTGGTTTATACTATTACAAGGAATATAAAAATTAGGTATGTTCTCCCCACTACATAAATATTTCTCGATTACTCTAAACTCGTCATCCTAATGATGGTCTGATAGAATAGAGTGATGTAGATATGTTGATAATTGAATACTGGTTAAATCCATACCTGAGTCAACCTCAAGCATGTATATATTTTTCTAAGTGATAAGACACATATATTTCCCTCATCCATCAATTCCAAGATGATTTGGGAAGAAGAATCTAAGCTGAGTGAATCAGAAACAATGTTCACTTTCCTAAGTGAATAATTGATGCCAATGTCAATAGTCTAGAAATATCTGACCCACCAGCTTAGTTTTAGATATATTATCTTCCGAGAAAAGATACATATAACATTTTTTATGATCAAAAAATAAATTTAAGATCTCAAAAAATATATTATTCCACCAACACTTAAGAAAATTCGTAATAGTGAAAAGCACCAAATCATGAGTGGCATAATTTTTATCATGTTTATTTTATTTGTCAAGAGGCCTAGGTCATGCTATGATCATCCAACATAATAAAACAACATAATCTTACACCTAAAGAATCATAATATAAATAATACGCTTGACCTTTATCATGAAAGATAAAAATATGTGTTGATGTCAGATTCTGTTTCAACTCATTAAAGAATGTGTGACATTCAGAATCTCATGTGAATTTTCTCCCATTATTGGTAATAGCAGTAAATAATGAATTCAAATTAAAAATATACTTAATTAACTATTGATAGTATCCAATGAGACCTATGAAGATTCTTATCTCAATTATGGAATGTTTTTCCCCTAAAGATAATTTAACCATCACATTTTCAAGATCAAATGAGAGATCATGTTAAGAAATCATTTTCCCCATATAAATTCATTCACCAAATCGAAAAATTACATTTTATAATTTTCCCATAATCTTGGTCTCTTCATGATTCAAAAAACCAGATTCATATGTTTCTCATAGTCACAATTGGATCTAGAATTAACATGGATATCAATCACAAATATCTAGAAAATGTTATCGAGGCAATGATAAAATATCTAGTTCATTAAATACATAAAAATTGAAGGATATTTAGTTAGAAGAAAAGGAATTAAAATATTATCATAATGTCAATACCTTCTCATTTAAGTGATCTTATGGATTTTAATGTCATGAAACCTGCTGTGATGATATTATAACCGAATAATATTTTTTTTGATAATAACATATCCCCTTTAATTGATCAATGAAGGCACCCACACGGGGAGAAGGGTATTTATTATTTATAGTCACCTAGTTTAGATTTCTATAATTTGTACAGAGATACAATGAATAATCAACCTTCTTTGAAAATAGAATATGGGCCTCCTAGGGTGAAACACTATGATGATTAAATCCATGGTCTTACATTTCTTCTAACTTGTTCTTAAGATATTTATTCTTATCAATTTTCATACAATAAGAGTGTATCAAGATTAGTGACATTCATTTCACAGGGTCAATCGATAACTCTCTTTTATTTTTCTAGAGTAACTCTATAAAATTCATCTAGGAAAACATCATCGAAATCCCAAAAAATAAATATAAGATAAAAAAGAGGGTAAATACTATAATGATAAACTATAACAGATGAAAATGGACTAGTAATATTTTTTAAAAAACATCCCACAATACTATACCTTGGGTTCTTCTCTCCCTGGGACACCTAATATTTCAATTCTATAATAGAGAATGAAACACACCAATGTTAATAGTAAATCATAGTATAATGTGAAATAAGTAAATCCATTTTGATAATTATGTTCAACAGATCTATATCAAGTACTAAAAAATACCATACTAACTCCATGTCTCCTATCTATAAAAAAATAAGGGCAATGAAACCCCACTCTATTCTTTTTCAAACAAGTTTCACCATATCCAGGTAAATGGAAATGAGATACATTGAATGTTTCATCATAAAAATATATTTGGATGATATAAATGAGTGTGGGGAACTAGTATAAGAGTGAAATTTCTATAAAAGATTCCCCAAAGATGATACCTCCCACTATAGTTGGGATAACATCATCTTCCATCATAAAATCATCCATAACATGATGGTGCTTCACTCATGAAGCTTGTATATTGATACCCATATACAATAAATAATCCAACTGCACCATAATTTCCTTTGTAACTAAAGATATATGACTATAATTTAAATATATAAATCTAGGTAGAAGCTCTACAGAAAAGTTCAATGGCCAAAAGCACTGTGTATCTTAATGGGTGATGGAAAAAATTCCATGTTTTCTGTACCGTGACACACAGATTAAATTTTGGGGAAACATTATTGGATTTATCCAATAGTAAAAATGACTCCTAATGTAAAACATTCCTCAAAAACCCTTATTATTATATTTGAACATCATCTTTATACATTTTCCATAATGGAAACTAAAACTAGTTTGATTGAAAGATCCATAATATACAGTATTTTCCAACAGTTACATATATTCCATCATAGCCTTTGAGTAGTGTTATAATATGTGGAAGGATTTTACATGTGTACCTACAATAAAATGTTTGTTTTTAAGCCCTGTATGAATTTTAGTGCACTGATATGATCATTCACCATTAACTCTATAAGAGAATAAATGAGAACCACAAAAAAGATAGTGTATCATAACACATTGTTCTCTATCTACTATATGGCGATGAACTCCTAAAAACTCACTATAATCAATGAATCTATATAGAAATTCTTAAAAAAAAGTGTATTGTAAAAATTCTGATTGATGCAATCATGTCAGTTTTTAGGTAACATAGAATCCCACCATTGCTTACAGGGACCCTCAATCTTGATGTTTATACATATCACCTTGACAGTATCAGGTGTTTCTTGGAGTCAAAGGCCTGAATGATCTTTTATAAACAACCATCTACATCTTAGGGTTCATTAATACGATTAAATGGAATGTGTTTCTCAATTACGAACTCTACTGGTTGATCCTTGTATCCCTTAGCCCTTGGTATCAACTAAGACACATGGTTCTGAACCTGTGGTACATTCTAGACCATATCCTGATCAACCCATGCGATAACCTCAAAGGGATTCTATTCCAAAGGATGATGCCCATGAAGATCGTATACCACAAAACCCTCATATATAAACCACATGTGATGTCTTTAAGGAATGTTAATATATAACATAAATAAAGAAAATTATTGCACAACATGATAATATTAGTTTAAACTATATGAACTATTGAAAAACTAATTCAAGGTCACTACCGAACATAGGAGGTAGACATCCCAACATCCCATGTGGTCTTTGTTCTTTTAATGATACGAAATAACTAAGAACTCACTATATCCTACCCGTAAATTCTCAATAATCATATATTTTATCTAATAACATCCCAAGATATTGAATAAACTATCTTTGATTCCCAATTGTTTTATCCTATGATGAAAAAAACCCACCTGGGCTCCCTACCAGACCATTGAATGACATAAAGGGAATTATTAATCCCTACAGGATCACGTCATGTTCATGAGATTCAAAAAATAACACAAAGGAATTATTTCACCCAAACCGAATCACGATTCTTAGAATATATAAATATAGAGAGAAGAAAAATAGAAAATAAATATCCCATGATCAAAAAATTATAACTTATGTGATACAACCCAAAGGTAAGAAGAAAAAAAGGAAGTGTACTAACAATAAAAAAAAGAGAAATTAATTATATCAACAACTACTTCATATGATATGAAGTCCTGGAACCATCATCTCATATCCATCTATAGAAAACCCAACATACATAAACCACACCACATTATAATGGTGGCTTTCCCATTTCTATATAAGATAAATCAAGGTCTACACTCCCCTCTGAGAGTTTAAAGGGTATGTGATAAACATGATTAGCAGGTCCCAAGTAGGTGTTCCATGTCATGTATCTACAAAAAAATCATAATATTCTCATATCAGTTGAAAATTAGGGATGATAATTATTTTATCAGTTTCATATAGAAATAATAGTGAATGGTCCCCCTTTTTTAAATCATTCAAAAAATTGGTAAACCTATTTCTAATTATAATTTCAAATAACCATTTACATAATCCAAATAATGTATCATCACATATCAAACCAAGCTGTAGAAATCAAACACATTAATGAAAATACCTCAAGGATAAGAAAAGGTCAGGCTGGATGGGTCACTTATACCTAAATTTAAATCAAATACTAGGCCACAAACATATCTTTATATCACATGCATAGATGTATATGGAATAAAGGAATACTCAAAAAATTAACACCCATAAAATTTCAATCAATTCTTAGAGCCAATGAATATACAATATTGTAAAGGCGGAATAGACTTGTAACACCTCAAAATTTTTAAAAGAATATTATTTTCTGTAATATCATATATGACATGGAACACCAAAATGAGATTAGAATATAAAATCCTGAGACCCAGTGATTTGTTCTATATTTTAAATAAAATAATTTTATATATTCTAATTAATGAAATGTTTAGTTTATCTTTTATTATACTCAACCATGAGTTCATTAAAAATAATTTATTACACAGAAGACTGGGTATTACCAAAATCTATATATTATCAATATTAATATTTGAATTGAAAATTATCCCCTATAAAATAAGTTCAATATTATTAATTATATTTACTAACTTTTGAAAATATATGGTTGAATTAATTTCATACCAATAACTTATAAATGAAACTATCATGAACCGCCTTCACCAAGATGAGAGAAGAGACAATAGATTTCCAGAACCTTCCTTCTTCATGTTGAAGGAGAGATAATGACCAACGAGACCCGCCTTCAATAAGTTTCGGAGTGGCGACTAGCTCCAAGGGTATAGAATCACATACAAGATTGAAAGAATTACCCTTTTTCTTTAATAGGATCGGGAGATAAGATAGTAAATCCCAAAAACACCAAAACTGGGGGTAAAAGTAAAGACAAAGAAAACCATTCCCATATGAATGTTAAAAAAGTAAATACCACAAGTACAAGGAGACTACAAAGGTAGAGTACCAAAGAAAAAAAAACAGCAACTACAACTGTCCCACCGTCCGAGCTAGTACGACCCCACACGATTCTTGAAGCCTTCCTGGAAACCTGAAAGCAGTTCTATATACATAGGGTGAGCATACAAGTATACTACGTAGGGAAAAACGAAAGACTCTCTTGCACAAGTGGGGAGGAATTCTAATACCGTGTGAGAAAAGAGACAACCAAAGCACCTAGCAAGGAAAACTATCCACCCAAGCCTCACCAAGGCACACTCCCCAAATAACGCAAGTCAAGTAATGTATAGTAATAGCACATCGATGTTTGGGTACCCCGCGCCACTTTCCCACTGGTTGTTGATGTCATCCTATGAATCGAACCAATCTCGCCATTCTCATCATAGTCCCACTGCCACACCCCGCCCACACACACCTGGGCCACTACCACACATCTCGCCCGCAAACACCTGGGCCACAACCACCACGCATAACCGTTCCCGTAAACACCTGGACCATGACAACCACGCGTAACCATGCCCGCAAACACCTATTCTAGAACAACCACTGCCATGCGTGAAGACACATGGGCCTCATCCAAATGATTCTTGGGATACAGCCTGCCTTCACACACCGGGGCCAACCACCACAACTTCCTTGCCCCAAGAATCTTGGGCTATGATAGACCTCAGACCATTACAGCCTACTCGAAGAGTGTTGGGCTATTAGGGAAAAGGATCAGAAAAGGAGATAATAACCATCCACTCATAGGAGTTTTGGGAAAGACACCCTCCCCCATGGAATGGGGGTGTTTGGCACTAAGTGATAAACTTGGGTGGGACGTGAGTAAGAAAAATAATAACTACAATTATATATATAGGTAACAAGAACTCATCCCAACCTAGGGTTTTTGAATCCAACCTAAGCACAAACACCATATTACTATTCATTCATAAAACAAAGGAACAACACTCACGACCAAGTTGCAACTCATTCCCAAAACAAATTCCCCATTTAACTCATTCTTGTTTCCATGTTCAAGTGATCCCATTTAGGTGAATTCTACACTACTGGGAAACTAACAGGCAAGACTACAAGCTAGAGAAAAAGAAACAGCCAAACAACAATTTAAGCATTCACACTTGATTCTCTTGTAAAGTCACAACAACAAAGGGATCAGTGAGATCCTTCGAAGTATTGGAACCAATCCAAGCCTCAAGATATAGCCGCACACACCTTTAGATTCACAACCAAAAACGTGCCTCAATAAAGGATCCCATCCTCACACACGTCACCCCATAAGCATCGAGCAGAACAAGGAATATTCTGGACTCAAGTACATCATTCACCAAGTTTTCTTCTTTCTGTTTGGTTAACCAGGGTGATCACCCAAGGATTGTTATTCACTGGTCATTCATTTAATCCGTCGAGTTTATGATATTGACCAAATTTCCAGTGTTAGAGTCATTTAATCATATCAGAATAATAGGGTTCATTAGTGTGCAAGGAAAGACCACAAACGTCCTTATTTTCCACTGAACATAAGCCCATTTAGTTCACAACATATAGAAATTGGAAAAGAGTACAACAGAATTTTCAAAGGCACCCCATCATTCTTTAAAAGTCTATTTATTATCTTTGTTAAGGTTTGGTTTCATCCATTACCATGAAAAAAATGGCGTGCCTACCCCGCATGATACACAGTAAGGAGAGATGAAGGAAACTCCCTACTTGGTTGATCAAGGATCTAAGTTCTTCTCCACATGCCAAGAACTGAGAATCTGCGACATGGAGGAACGTCGGGGACTCTAAGGGTGAGAATAAAGGCTCCGGAATAGGCACACCACTAGCCTCGGGAAGGGGAACTCCCAACGCACCAGGAAGAATGGGGACCAGCCAAGAGGAAAAGAGAAATAAGAAGAAAATATTTCCATGCGAGATAAAGATGAGATCTGGTTGTCATGGGATATGGAATTTTTAATGGCTATAAAGTCAGATAATGGTTTCACCACATGGTTGGGTGGTTACACATGACTGAATTAATTGTTATTTAATAACTCTCACCGGGAAAAGGTGGTAACAACTATGAATTTGAAGGATTTTATACAAACAGAGGGGAACGTTACGTGGACACACAGCTGGGTCCGTTGAGGGTTTCCCCACTCTTAGGAATTTAAATTTTAATTAAAGGGTTAAAAATTTCCTTGAATCACTTCCCAAAAGGTTAAAAAGGATTAAAAGTGGCGTTACAGGAAAAGTTACAGAAGAAAAACTCAACAAAGCTCTGTGACACCGATTAGTCACACCGATCGGGGACTTACTATTCGGTCTCACCGATCAGTGACACACTGATTGGTCGCACCAATCGGTGACAGACCGATCAGCTGAAAACCGATCGGTGATAGACCGATCGTGTCCCGTCAGTCAGTCGCACACCAAAATGACAACCTACCACCGAGGCTCCACCCTTAGGATCTGGAGTTTGGAAAAGGGTTAGACCATGAGGTTCATGGCCATTACATTAGATACCTCTCAAACTATTCTCTCCCTCGAGAATCAAAAATAGATCTGAAGGAAAGAGGGGGTCCGAACAACCACCCCGAAAGATACCTCTCAGGAGTGAACCTCTCCGACATATAGGAAAACCTCCCTCTTAGGAAACCAGGAAACATTAAAGGGTCAATCTGTAAAATTTTATGGGTTAGGGAGTTTCTTCCTCCATGTCAAGAAACTATCTTCTCAAGGCGGCACTGACTCGTCCGCACGGGTTTAATTGCATCCACATTAATGCTTCTTGATTAGGGATCGAGTCCTCCCCTCCCTGCAGTCAGGAATTTTCACATGAATCTATAGAATAATGAAAACCATACATTCCATAGTTAACAAGGTAAAGTTTTCCATCACAAAAAATTATAACAGAATAAAACTCAAAACAACTTTGGGTATTTGGCGTACATCTATGCCTCCCGTTCCCAGGTACTCTCTTCCATCCCACCATGTCTCCACAACACACGAACTAAAGGAATGGTCCACATGCATAGCACATTTTCTTCACGATCCGCAATCCTTACTAGTCTTTCCACAAAATTCACACCGGCCTCGACATCCAGCTTTCCCCAGTCGAGGACGTGTGAATCGTCGTGTAGATACCATCAGAGTTGAGACACATGGAAGACGTCATGTATTCTCAGTAGCGGCGGTGGTAGCGCTAGATGATCAGCCACTTCTTCCACCCACCACATCACTTCGAATGGTCCGATGAATCTCATAGAGAGCTTACTCCCCCTGTCAAACCTCCATTGCCCACACTGAGGGGAGACCTTCAAGAATACGTGGTCCCCAACCCCAAACTCTAAGGGTCTCCTCCTATTATCAGTATATGACTTATACCATTCCTGAGCCGCCTTCATCCTCTCCCGTATAAGCTGAACCTTCTCCGTCGTGCTCTGCACCACTTTTGGGCCAATAACACTTCTTTCCCCAACCTCGGTCCAGCACACGGGTGGGCGACATGGCCTCCCATACAAGGTTTCAAACGGAGCCATGCCGATGGTAGTTTGGAAGCAATTATTGTAGGAAAATTCTACCAGAGGCATGTGTCGCACCAATGATCCCCCAAAATCCAAGAAAACATGCTCGTAGCATGTACTCCATTGACTGGATGGTGTGCTATGTCTATCCATTTGTCTGGGGGTGGAAAGAAGTACTAAGGCGTAGCTGGGTGCCAAAAGCATGCTGCAATCCTCTCCAGACTCGTGAGGTAAACCGTGCATCCCTATCCAAGACTATAGACCTTGGAACTCCATGAAACCGCCCCACCTCATCCACATATCTCTATGCTAAAGCATCGACTGCACCCGACTCCTTGATCGCCAAAAATTGAGACAATTTTGTCATCCGGTCCACCACTACCTAGATAGCGTCGCAGCCTCCTTGAACCTTGGGCACCCTTGTAACGAAATCCATCAAGACGTCATCCCACATCCACTCGGGGATGTCAAAAGGCTGCAAAAATCCTCCTATAACACGGTGTTCAGCCTTCAACTGCTGACACACTAGGCACCTGGCCCCAAAATCTTCTATCGCCCTCTTCACCCTGGTCCAGCAGAACTAACCCCTCAAGCCCTGGTACATTTTGGAAACTCCCGAGTGCACTACTAGTGGTGAGTTGTGGAACTCACCAAGAACCCTCTAACGCATCGCCTTTGGAACAAACAACTTTCCTCGGAAAATCATCTGATTCTGACCATCCTCTGTCCACCCTTTTAAAGCATCGCCTTGGTTAACCCAATCACACATCACTTCACTCTATATGTATCCCCATTGAGACTCCTCCACCTTCCCTAGTAAAGAGGATTTCACATTCATATGATACAGAAAACCCCTACCACTATCCATCCTTGCATCCAGGTGCATGGAAGCTAACTCTTCTATCACCTTCCAAGCATCTGCTGACTCTCGAACCACATCCTTCAGTGACTTCCTGCTCAAGGCTTCAGCTACCACATCCCCTTTTCCTGAGGTGTAGGAAATCATGATGTCTTAGTCCTGAAAGAACTCCATCCAAGTTCGATTCCGTAAGTTCAGGTCCTGCTGGGAGTAGATATACTTTAATCTCTTGTGATCCATGAAGACCATGAAGCGCTCCCCAATGAGGTAATGATGCCACAACTTTAGTGAAAAAATGACAGCTGAAAGCTTCAGGTCATGGGTGGAATAATTACGCTCATGAAGACGTAACTGTCTAGACCTATAAGAGATCAACCCTTGTCGTTTCATCAACAAACACCTGAGGCATTATCCTGAAGCATCACAGAACACCTCATATGCTTCTCCTTCTTCTAGAAATCTCATCACTGGGGCACTTACCAACTTCTCATTCAGATAGATGAAGGCTGCCTTGCACCTCCCATTCCATACGAAAGCATGGATTTTCTTGGTCAAAGCTGTCAAAGGTGCTACAAATCAAGAGAAGTTGGGTACGAACCTCCAGTAGTAACCTGCTAGTCCAAGGAAACTATGATCCTCTGCCACGTTTTGGGGTATTTTCCAAGAAACAACCGCCTCGACCTTCGATGGGTCTATATCTATTCCTTACTCGGACACCACGTGCCCAAGGAAGTGCACTTCTCGTGTCCAGATCTTGCACTTGGAAAATGTCCCATAGAGTTGGTGTTGTCGGAGGACCTCCAAAACTATTCTCAAGTGCTCAGTGTGATCCTCCTCTGATCTTGAGTAGATCAGGATGTCATCAATAAACAAGACTACAAACAGATCAAGGTATTCCTAGAAGACATAGTTCATGAGCTCCAAGAACACAGATGGAGTGTTTGTAATTATGAACGGCATGACCAAAAACACAAAGTGCTCATATCTGCATCTGAAGGAAGTATTCGATATATCAACTTTCTTCACCCTCAGCTGGTGATATCCTGACCACAGTTCAATCTTAGAGAACCAACCTGGTCCCCTTAGCTGGTCAAAGAGATCGTCTATCCTCAGAAGAGGGTAGCGATTCTTGACCGTCACCTGATTCAGTCTCCTGTAGTCTATGTACAGCCTGATACCACCATCTGCCTTCTTTGTGAATTAGACTGGAGTACCCCATGGTGACGCACTTGGTCGAACAAACCCCTTCTTCATCAGATCGCCAACTTAAATATACAACTCCCACAACTCAGAAGGTGCCATCCGGTAGGGAGCCATCGAAATCGGGCGAGCGCCAGGTTGCAAGTCTATCTCGAACTCAACATTACATCGAGGGGGTGGAGTTTCCACCTCTTCAGGAAAGACGTCCATAAAATCACCGATGACCCATGGAACTTCCACCATTTCTGCATCAACTGACTCCACTGATAGCTCAGATAACAAGGAAAGGAGGGAATCCTCTTTCCTGTTGGTTTTCTAGAAACCCCACTCGCCGTTGAAAGTTACACATCGGCTACTCAAATCTGAAAACATGACCCTTCTTTGGAAGCATTCAATGATGGAACATACAGAGAACAGCCAGTCAATTCCTAAGGTGACATTGTAAGGATGTATCTACAATAGTAAAAGATACCTGATGGACCGATGTGGCCTTATCATCAGTTTACACCCTCAGCAAACATAAAACAAGTCAGTCTGACCTCCGACTGGTGTACTCAACACTAGGGGAACTGGAAGTCTCTCAGCATCTAGACCTAGAGCATGAGACAGAATGGGAACAACAAAGGAGTGTGAAGCTCCTGTATCAAACAAGGAATAGGCAAGAGTATTAAACAATCTGATCGTACCTCGAACGACTTCCAGCCCAGTTGGAGCTGCTGCCTCCGTGGCGTGTATCTGCCCACACCCAACTCCCCTACCACTTGGCTATCAGCCATCACCCCGACCGGGCCCCGGTCTAGGTCCCTGAGGAGTTCCCTGACATCAGACTCCTCCAGTGATGTCTTCCCTCGGAGGTCCGGGAGCTTGCTGCCCCTGTTGTAGCTGCAAAAATAGTTAGCTAGAAACTGCTGCTGCTGAGGTGGGTGTTGAACCTGCCCACTACCGCCGTACTGCACTCTATCCGGGCACCAATTCCGAAGGTTCCCATGGTTTCCACAGATGAGCATCTTGGCCCTGGTCTTGAAAGAAAAGGGTGAGGGACAAGAGATCAGAATTGGAACTGCTGAGGCTTGCTTCCTACTGGTCGATACATAGAGGGCCCTGATGCTAGAGCATGTTGCTGAAGGCCTTCCCATTCGACGAGCCCAACTGGAATCCCTCTCATGATACACCTCTCAGCGTGCGCATCCTTTACACCACTTCAGCCTTATTATGGACCTCCAAGTACGTCAGTAGGGTGAAGGGAGTAACGACATACTGGGGAGAAGGCCAACGTGCCTCCTCCAAACGTATCTCCCAAGACTCATCATCTGGAAAGAGGTCTGGAGCAAAGCAGAGGAGATCCTTGAACTTGATCCCCAAATCTCTCACTGACATGCTCCCCTACTGGAGGGAGAGTAGCTCCTTCCTCTTCTCATCCTTTATCGTGGAGGAGAGGAATTCCACCCAGAACTCCCTCTCAAAGTCAGTCCATGTCACCTCAGCCTCCCTCTTCTCCCCAAGATAATTCATCTACCACTAACGTCCTGCTCCTCGCATCTGGCTTACCAACAAAAGAACCCAGTACTCCATCGAAGCTCAGATCAAGCTGAAAGCTTTTACCATCTCCTCTAGTCAGCTCTCTGTCTCTATGTCAAAGATACTGCCCTCGTACTTCCTAAGGGTCTGCCGCAGAAAAGCTCAAAGTGTCTTCTGCCACTAATCATCCTCCTCCTCTCGGTCATCCCTCTATCGATCAGCCAAGTCATCCTCCTGGGCCTCGATCACCCGCACTGCTCGTGGTCATCTCCCAGGTGCCATAACTGAAAGGTAAACAAATAATGCCTAATTCCAAGTAGTGTAGAATATTGTTCTTACATTTTATTAGACATCTTATTCATTTTAAATCCCCAAAATACCCATGAAATATAATAACACAAGTCATCATGATGCATGGACCTTCCTTAGGGTCTCTACCCTGCAATCAGTGTAGCCTCACTTAGTTGTTCGGTAGGTCCAGAGTCCTTTCATCAGATCACTGGAGGCCATAAAATCCCATGTCTTAGTGGGTATTACCTATCCTATTTCACGCACCAAGATCACCCAACATTGTTGCCCTACCATTCCATGCAATCCACACTGTGCCTAACCCCAGACTTCATCCTATCACTCAACCTGCCTCTGATACCATTCTGTCACGACCCGCCTTCATCAAGATGAGAGAAGAGACAGTATATTCCCAGACCCTTCCTTTTTCATGTTTAAGGAGAGATAATGACCCCCAAGACCCGCCTTCAATAAGTCCCGGAGTGGCGACTAGCACCAAGGGTATAGAATCATCCACAAGATAGAAGGAATTAAAACTTTTCTTTAATAGGATCAGGAGATAAGATAGTAACTCCCAACAACACCAAAACTGGTGGTAAAAGAAAAGCCAAAGATAACCATTTCCATATGCATCCTACAAAAGTAAATACCACAAGTACAAGGAGACTACAAAGGTAGAGTACCAAAGAAAAGAAAAACAACAACTGCAACTGTCCCACTGTTTGAGCTAGTACGACCCCGCACGATCCCTGAAGTCCTCCTGAAAACCTGAAAGCAGTTTTATATACGTCGGGTGATCATACAAGTATACTCAATAGGGAAAAATCAAATACTCTCATGCACAAATGGGGAGGCATTCAAATGCCTTTTGAGAAAAGAGACAACCAAAACAACTAGCAATGAAAACTATCCACCCAATCCTCACCAAGGCACACTCCCAAAATAACGTAAGTAAAGTAATGTATACTAATAGAACATCAATGATTGGGTACCCCGCGCCACTTTACCACTGGTTATTGAAGACATCCTACACATCAAACCAATCCTTCCATTCTCATCACAGTCCCACTACCACACCCTGCCCGCACACACCTGGGCCACTACCAAACATCCCTCCAGCAAACACCTGGGCCACAACCACAAAGAGTAACCACACTTAAAAAAACCTGAGCCACAAACACCATGCATAAACATGCCCGTAAACACTTAGGCTAGAAAATCCACTACCACGCCCGAAGACACCTAGACCTAATCCAGAAGATTCTTGGGAAAAAACCTACCCGCACACACTTGGGCCAACCACCACAGCTTCCTTGTCCGAAGAATCTTGGGCTATGATGGACCTCAGGCCGTTACAGTCTGCCCAAAGAGTCTTGGGCTATTCAAGAAAAGGAGAAGAAAATGAGCTAATAGCCATCCACTCATAGGCATGTTGGGAAAGACACCCTCCCCCATGAAATGGGGGTGTTCGGCACTAAGTGCTCACCTTGGGTGGGGCGCGAATAAGAAACATAAATACTACAATTATATGTATAGGTAACAAGAACTCATCCCAACCTAAGGTTTCTTATGACAACCTAAGCACAAACACCCTGTTACTATTCACTCATAAAAGAAAGGCACAACACTCAAGACCAATTCACAACTCATTCCCAAAATCAATTCCCCATTTAAGTCATTCTTGTTTCTATGTTCAAGTGATCCCATTTAAGTGAATTCTGCACTATTGGGCAAATAATAGGCATAACCACAAGCTAGTGAAAAAGAAATATCCAAACATTAATTCAAGCATTCACACCCAGTTATCTTGTGAAGTCACAACAAAAAATGGACCAGTGAGATCCCTCGAAGTACTAGAACTAATCCAAGCCTCAAGATATAGCCCCACACAACTTCAGATTCACATCCAAAAACCATGCCACAAAAAAGGATCCCTTACTCACCCACGTCACCCCATAAGCATCGAGCAGAAAAAAAAAGTTTCCAGACTCAAGTACATCATTTACAAAGTTTTCTTCTTTCTATTTGGTTTACTGGGGTGATCACACAAGGATTTTTATTCACTGTTCATTCATTTAATCCGCCGAGTTTACATGATTGAACAAATTCCCAATGTTAGAGTCATTTAATCATCTTAGAAGACAACAATTTATTAGTGCACAAGGAAAGACCACCAATGACCATGATTTTTAGTGAGCATAAGCCCATACAGTTCACAATATATAGCAATTGTAAAAGAGTACAACAAAATTTTCAAAGGCACCCCATCATTCTTTAACAGTCTATTTATTATATTTGTTAAGGTTTGGTTTCATCCATTCCCACAGAATCAGTGGCATACCCACCCCGCATGATACACTGTAAGGATATACAAAGGAAAATCACTACATGGTTGATCAAGGATCTAAGTTCTTCTCAACGCGCCAAGAATTGGGGATGTGTGACTTGGAGGAATGTCGAGGACTCCAAGGGTGCGAAGAAAGGCTTCGACACAAGAACACCACTTGCCTCCAGAAGGGGAACTCCAAACGCACCAGGAATAAAGGAGACCAGCCAAAGGAAAAGAGGAAGAAGAAGAAGAAATATCTATGTGAGAAAAGGATGAGATCTGGTTGTCACGTGATATGTAATTTTGAATGGCTAAAAAGTGGGATTGTGGTTTCACCACGTGGTTGGGTGGTTACAAATGACTGAATTAATTGTTATTTAATAACTCTCATCGGTAAAAGGTGGTAACAACTATGAATTTGAAGGATTTTTTACAAATAGTGGGGAACATTATGCGAACACATTGCTGGGTCCGTTGAGGGTCGCCCCACTCTTAGGAATTTAAATATTGATTAAGGGGATAAAAATGGACTTGAAACACTTCACAAAAGGTTAAAAAGGATTAAAAGTGGTGTTAAGGAAAAAACTGCCGAATAAAAACTCAATAAGGCCATGTGACAGTGATCGGTCGCACCGATATGGGACAGACTGTTCGGTCGCACCGATCGGCCACACACCGATAAGTGGCACACGGATCGGTCACGCTGATCATTTACCGTCGGTCGATCGCACACCAAAATGACGTCCTACTACCGAGGCGCCACCCTTAGGATCCAAGGATTGGGAAAGGGTTAGACCATGAGGGTCTGGGCCATTACAGAAATTGAAAACAAATTGAATTTAATGAAAATGTTTATATCAAGAACTATTTTCATGCCCCCAAACATTATATTAAGAAATTTAATTAATTACAAATACTCAATTAACTTAATTAAATATATATTTTATGTTAAATATAATATTTTAAAATTCATAAAATATAATTTTGAGGCATATTATATGAACAAATCCAATTTTACGTATAAAATTATGTATTTTTATAAAAGGAAATTATTCCACATTGAAAGGGAGCACTTTTTTTAAAATTAAACTTTTAAACATTTATAAATTTTATTTGAAAAAATCAATTTTAATTTTTAATTTGGAATCCAAATAATAACTTCTGGTGAAATTTTTTTCTGAGAAATTTTATTTTTGACTAATATGGGAAAATAATGAATTTTAATTGAAAACTGACTTTTCATCTAATAAATTTATAAGGGTATATTATATTTTAAATTGGGTTTGAGGTTAAATTAGATCAATTATAAATATATTATTACAATTTATGTAAGTTTAATCAATTTTATAGTGAATTTTCATAGAAAACCATTTCAAAACTTCAGATATTTTTACATTAAAAACTCGTTTTTCTTCACGTGTGTGAGATACATATTAAATAAAAATATATTCCTTCTATGAGTTGAATTTGAAAAAATGGATTCCATATTTAGAATAAAAATAATGTATAATTTATAATATGTAAAATAAATTTCAAACCAAATATATTAGTGAAAATAGTTAATGTTAATCACATCAATTAAGGTAATAATGACTTTCCCTAGTTGTTAATATTAAAAGATAACGTGTGAAAATGACCAAAAACATGACAAAAACACATTTAATAGAAATATATTTACTATATACCTTCTTTTATCGAACATAGTTCATTATTTTAGTCATATGGTGCAAGTTAAACTTTCTATTAGTGTTTACCTTTTCAAATATACAAGATTACTACTCCTCCTTCACTATAAAATGGAAGTCTCCCCTTAACATATTCACATATCCCAAGAAATTTTTTTCTTACAACCCCAACCCAATTAAATTAAAAAATTCTCAGTACTTATCTATGAATAATTAGTTTAGGTATAAAGAAAAATAATCATGGATTTTTTGTGTACATAACGATGAAACCCGAAGAAGATGTAATGTTATTCTGAAAGCATTTTTTATCTCTTTTCATACCTCCTACAATTCTTATTATTTAATGATCATATAATACCTTCAATATTTTAAATATACTGTAATTCTTTTATGTTGATTATATTAACTAAAATTTTACACACAACTATAAATGGTGTTTTAATGATCATTCGTGTGTACGGAAGACCACCACCTCAAAAACTAATATCGTTTGTTTTTCCATTACCACCTTTAAAATCTATAAATAGTGATGAAAATAATATTCATATATGAATTTTATGATATTTCATTAATATTTATGATTATATAAATAATATAATATATATATATTCATTCCTTCTATATAGTCGAATACAATAACATCATTTGTGTGTACGACAGACAACCACCTCACGAAGCAATGCGACTCGTTCACGGATTACATGGAATGTATTAAAGATTATTTTAAAATACACATAGGATATATTTAAAATAAATAGGATAATGAAATGATAATACAAAAATATATTACTGTACCTATGATTTCATCTTCAGGTATTTTTTTATTTATTTTTAGTCCAAATTTGTTTCGTTGGGTTTCCTTCTAGTTTTTGGAGAGAAAATGTGAAAATATGGGTAAATAGCTGGTGGCGGATGGTTGGTGAACCTTTTTTCAAACGTGAACCCTTTACTAGGTGAATGTATACCAAAGTGGTGTTTTTTGGGAGAGACATAACACACAGTCAGTGTGTGGTTTGTAGACAGTGCAGTCTAACCGTGAGAATTTTCCTTCTTTGACAGTAAGGGTCACACTGTTGATGCATGGTTTGAAAAATTATATTGGAAAACCATGTAGAATATTCAATCATTAAACATTGGGGTTTTCCCTATCTCCCCAATTATTAACACTAAAAACCCATATCTTCACCCACATGGGTTCCTCCACCATAGGCAATTTCTGCTCCACTATTTTCTCCCTTAGACCTCAATTTTTTGGGAAATTTTGATGTGATTGCCCCTAATTATCCATGTATGTCCCTAATTTCTTTATTTTTTGTCTACTATAGGGTAACTTGTCTTATTTCATGGAATATAATTTTTTGAGTGGGTTGGGTGCCCAAATAAGTCTCTGATCATGATTTTTGGGGTTTAATGTTGATTTTCATGCTTTGACCTTTTCTCTATAGGGTTCTTTTGGTGTGCGTTTGTTGGTTTCCACCATTTTATGCAAGTTTCTACAATTTTTATTGGTGGTTCTATTCTTACACAATATTTGATGAATTTTATATTCTTGATTGACTATTTAAATATGTTATATTATTTATTTTTGTGGTGAGATAGGTGTTTTTAAGGGTATTGATATTTGTATGGCTTGAAAGTTATTTTTCTAGAAGAATTTTAGTGTATTTAAATTGTGTTACCTTGTTTCTAAATTTAAATGTTCATTATAAATTATATAATACATTTTTTAAATAGTTTTAGTTGTGTGGAACATGTTTTAGAATGGTTTTGGCGTGTGTTTGATTAAAACGAGGCTTTAGCTAAAAATATAGTGTTTTTTCAAGGATGTTCATATTGTTTGGATTATGTTTATTTGAAAGTGATGTTGCATGTGATTTGAAAATGGAAATTGGGAATAAAGGGAGAGAATGGTATCTAGGTTTGTGGACTATAACAATTATGCTAGATGACTAAGAAGTGGTCTATCCCAATTTCATCTGGTAGGATTGAGATACAACCCTAACTAAATGATAATGATGATTCAAGACTTCAAGGCCCATGGGGGTGTCACCTCCTAGAGGTCCATACATAATAAAATAGTTTTTCTGGGTTTTTATATGAATATTTTCTGAGATACAATGTACATTGTGTCCAAATGATAGCTAGTTCTTATAGGGGGTTTTCATAACATAATGATTATTTTTGATATTGTATTCACTATCAGCATATTGTATACTACATTGAAAATTTGAAAAGAAACAATTTTTTCCTTTAAAATGTTTTCCATAAAAATATTTATGGATTTATTTTATTAAAAATTCATGTTAATTTATCTTATAATTTTTATTTCATGGTATATTTTTGTAGCGTAGAATCCTACTGGGATTTGGATCACACCCTACTGACACATTTGGGTGGATGTAATTTTTTTATGTTTGACATAGGTAAAAAAAGATGTTTAGAGATGGTGCTTCTAGAAGCTAGTAGTATTCCCTTTCTGGTATTATGGTTGTGGATTGAATTCTATGTTACCCTTTTTGTATGGTGGTTTTTGGGATAGTGTCTTGTTCCTTTTATGTTGTACAATATTTGGGTATTATTATAAGTTATAAAACATTGATTCCAAAAAATTATTATGCCTTGTTTGGTTATGATAATTTAGTTTTAGATTATTTGTTGTAGTTGGTCAGTATGGTTATTTACATTGGTAAAATCATTCCCAAGCTTTATTTTTGAAACACTAGAACTTATTACCACCCTAAGGGGATCAAAAATGATTTTTAGGCCATGCCACAGATTAGGCCAGGTGTCGGGTTGGATGGGACTCTGGCATAGTTTGTGAAAAAATGATATTAGTGTAGTTTATTCTATTTTTGATTGATGTAGTTCGAGATAAGTCTGGTTACACTAGAGTTAGGATTTTTAGGTCATGAGGTTTTTGTTGAAAGTGGTCTACATACCTAGAAGACCTCATTATAGAACTCGAGTAACCATGGTATGTTGGGATTTTTTCTTACTTCTACTTTGTTTGAGACATAAAGTCTACAAACTATATATGGAAATTGGTTGGTTGTGGAGTGGTATAGATTCATTGTTATTATGTTGTGATTAATTTTTTAGAAATAAGGAATGTTTGTATTTTATTTTATTGATAAAAAATTTTAGAATGGTTGTGTTGATTATTTTTCTTGTGTTTATTTCTTCTTTTTGAAAAATTACTCCTTAGGGAATTGTTGTAAAACATTAGGAAGAATCAGGAGAGAGTTATCCCTTAAGGATTAATCAATGAGTAGTGGAATATATGGTTTATGATATCCAATATTTAGGACACAGGTCAGGCTATGGTTCTGTTCTAGTCCGAGAATCCGGACCGGGTATTGGGAAGGAAAGGGCTTAGTCATTCCTTATGAACAAGCCTCCATCCTTCTGAGGTAGAAAAAAAATTTAGGATATAGAATAATGGCTTGAAAAAATAGAGAATATGTTTGAGTTTCTTGAAACTAATTAGGTAGTTAGGGTGAAATGTTTCTTGTTTTTTCTTGAAGGCCCTAGTCGAAGGTGGAATGACTCAGTGGTGAATGCTGGTAAGATTGAGTAGATGAGATAGAAAGACGTCAAAGCTATTTTCAATGAATAGTATTGTCCTTAGGTCTTGACCTATGAAATATCCTAGGAGATTATGGATTTTTTTGGCAGACCAGTCCTTGATGGAGTATTCAAAATGATTTTCTAAGCTAGTTCGGTAGACACTTAATTTTTTTTCCAACGAACAGATGAATTCTCAAAGGTTTTATAAGGGGTTTTAGCTAGAGATCTATTATCATGTAGTTATATTCAAGATGAAAACCTAGGTCGAAGTGGTTGACCATTCTTATATAGTATGGATGGATTATAAGGGAATGTGTAGTTACTCGGGGGCTATTTCTACAATGGGAATTGGTAGTTCATCAAAGAATTATAAGAAGTGAAACGAGAAAGGAAAGATGGGAGGGGGTAGTTTATGCCATCCTTTCTGGATATCATCGAGTATGGATTCAGATGCTATTTCAGTTGTGTGACATTATTGTGGGAAGGCTGGACACATTTTAACTATGTGTACATATCCCCTCAAACCTTTATATCGTTGCAGAGCTATGGTACACCTAAATAATTATTTCAAAGTGATGTGACCATAACCTATTGGTGTAATATCTAAAGATTACAAAGGGGTGTATGCTCATTCAGAGACATCCAAGATAGTGGGATCTAAGTATGGATTTCATGACAATCGGTCTGTATTGTTTTTTAGTAAGAGTTAATTTAGGGAAGATCCCTATACTAGTGGTCATTCTCTAGAATAAGCTGAGACCAGACAAATCTATATAGTGGATTGAGCACCTGTGGAACTGGATGTATGGCCCTACACTAAATGAGGAAGCCTTTTAATTAAATTCTATAAATCTAATGTTTTTGATACTAACTATTCTATTTTTGTTATCTCTTCCCCTATTGATAACATGTTTAATTATTTCAATGGAGATTTTGTCTTATGTGATAGAGTTAGTAACATCTCTTGTTAATAAGCAAGAGAAGGGTCTTACATGTCTGTCGCGGGCACTAACCATGTCAGGGGTAGATATAGAATGGGAATTATTTTTTTAGATATGGGCCTATTTGATGTAATCCTTTATATGGATTTGATAGTTTGATTTTATGAACATATCAATTTCCATAAGCAACGAGTGAGTTTCATGGAACCTAAAGGGAGTACCAATGTTTATCATGCAGAATGGGATCCTTAGTCAGGTCATGGTAGACCTCCACATCCGTAATTGGGTAATATCATTCTTTATATATTTTCACTCACATTAGAGGATGATGTTGGCTCCAATGAGGTTAGGTTACGTCTTGTGGTGGATGAATTCCCAAAGGTTTTCCAAAAGTACTTTTAGGGATTCTACTAGAAGGGGATGTGGTTTTCTTTATAGATTTTCCATCGGGGAAACAACTAATATCTATTACCTCATATATTATGGACCCTACAATGCTGAGGTAATTATACATACAATTGGGCTATTTGAAATCCAAATGATTCATTAACCTAAGCGTCTATCCTTAGGCCTGCACAGTTTTACTCGTGAAAAGTGATGATAGATCTCTCTAGTTGGGTATTGATTACCAGAATTTGAATAAGGTAACCATTAAGAAAAATTATCCCTTTCAAAATTTTGATGACTCTATTTGACCATGTTGAAGGGGAAGAATGTTTTTCCAAGATTGACTTGTGTTTTGGTTTTTACCAATTCATTGTCAGAGAGGTGAACACCCACACAATGGATTTTTGAAGAAGGTAGAATTTTTTTGAATACTTGGCATCAATTTTGGGTTTATGAATTCTTTAGTAGTCTTCATGGATCTTATGAATAAATATGTGACTAGTATCTTAATTCATTTATCATGGTATTCATGGATGACATCCTGATATACTCTGAATCTAAATTGGAACTTTAGTGGCATTTTAGAATCATATTAGTCTCTCATTGGAACTATCATATTTATGAAACAATTTCTAAGTGTACCTTCTAGATTAAATATGTAATGTTATTGGGAAATGTGATCTTAGAACAAGTTTTTTTGTTGGTCCCTGATAAGATTACTGCATTTATTTTATAGGAAAAAGAAAATAATCTATTTGAGATCAGAAGAATCCAAGGCCTGGAAGGATATTGTAGGTTGTTGGTTTGGGATATCTCTTAGCTAGCTTCGCCCATGACAATGCTCACTTGGAAAGGGGTGATGTTCAAATAGAGTTATGAATGTTAAGGGTCCACTGAGGTGACTAAGTAATGTTTGACCACAACCCATGTTTTGATCATTCTAGGATCTGAAAAGGGCTATGTGGTCTATTGTGATGCCCTATGTATGGGTCCTAGTCGTGTGATTAGACAGAGTGGTCATGTGGTAACATATGGATCTTACCAACTCTGAAAACATGAAAATAACTACCCAGACCATGACATAGAATATGAAGTTGTGATTCATGCCCTTAATTTGTGGCATCATTATCCTTTTGGGGAGAGGTTTGTGGTCTATTCAAGTTATATGATCCTATAATTTATTTTCTTTATGAAAGATATAAATATGAGGAATCACCATTTGGTCAAGTATATTCAGGGTTTGATTTAGATGTCATCTATAACCTAAGAAATGGTAATTCTGAAGAAAAATTGTTGAACAAAAAAATTCCAGTGCAGGCGTTTAAAGAGTCAAGTGATGAGTGAACTACGAATTGGATTTTTCTCATATGCACATGGAGAACAAGGATAATGGTGGAGGTGTGTTATTAGATATTGTTTAGTTGGATCCATCATTTATGGAGATGATTTTGCAAGAGAATAATGATGATGAGCTATTCTAGTAGTCTATGCAGTTGATTCATGGTGGAGAGATACCATGCGATCAATCATTGTCTCTTGAGGGAGTTATATGTTTCAAGGGACACTTCATGGTGTTATTACCTTTGAAGAAGGTGGTGATGAAGGATAACCACCAGTTTTAGTGGGTTGCCCATCCTGGATAAAACATGATATATTATGACATGTGTCTGTAGTTATTTTAACCTAACATGAATCAAGATATATATGCATTCGTATCGAGTCATTATACGTGTCCTCAGGTAAAAGTAGACAATTAAAGGCCCTATGGTTTTCTCCAACCAAAACACATTCCTACCTTGAAGGGGGATTAGATAGCCATAGATTTATTTATTATATTACCTCATACTTATCATGGAATAAATTACATTTTTTAGTGATTGATCATTGAACAAAATATTCCCATTTAATTTTGATCAGAATTTCTAAAAAGGTGGATAAATGGGGCCAAGTATATGTACAAAAAGTAGTGAGAATTTATGGTATTATGTTTGCAATTTTTTCTGAAAGAGACCCTAATTTTACCTCTTGTTTCTTGGATGTAATTAAAAAGTAATTTAAATCCTAGGTTAAATTGATCATGGAATACCATCCTCAAATGAATTTTTTGACAAAACTACAGAATCGTATTTTTGATGACATGCTTTAACCCTGTGTATTGGATTTGAATAGTCTGTGGGATATCCATTTTAGGATTGTTTGAGTTTTCTTATAAAACAATTACCTATCCTTGATTCAAATGAATTTTTTGAGTCACTCTACGCTTAGTCATTTCGGTATCCCTTATGTTGGGATGATGTAGATGAGACCTCATTGTTGGGATTGATCTTAGTGCAAGATACACTTGAGAAGGTCAAGATAATAATGAATCAGTTATAAACAGATCAGATTCATCATAATTTTTATTCGTATTCGAGATGTTGATATCTTGGGTTCTCTATGCGTGATTGGGTATTCCTCAATGTGGCAGCTTGATCGGGTCACCGCCTTTTGGGAATTCAAAGAAAGCTAACACCAATGTATTTTTGATATTTTGAGATTATCTGTAATATCAGTAAGGTAGAATAAATTTTTTAAATACCATCATAGTTGACAAGAAGTCATGTCATGTTTTATGTCTCCCAATCGAAAAAGTATTATTCTTATCTGTATCATGTGATAAGTTGGGAATAGTTAGAAATAAAGCATGATTTGTCTACGTTTTTACAACCAGTGTGGATTACAGATTTCCAAGAGGAAGGGCTTTGTGGGAAGTCTATTCTCATAACCCAAGTCCATCAGAAACAAGGGAATGATATGTATGATACTTGGGAGATGATGTCTTGGATTGCGTAAGAGTATACATTTATATTCACTAATCATGTTTCAATTTGACTTTCTGGGCCAGAAAAATTTTTCTATTTGGAAGAATTTCCACACCTATGCTTCCATTATGTGGTATTTTTATATTTTTTTTAGTCAATATTTTTCTGTTTGGGTTTCCTTTGAGTTTATAGTGAAAATGATAAAATTTTGTTAAACAGTAGGTAGTGCACGACTTTTGTATGGTTTTTCAAACCATGCGAGATTTCCCAGGTTATCGTGTGGACCAGTGGTGTTTTTTGGAAGAGGCATAACACAAGGATAGAGCATGGTTAAGAAAATATGTTGGATATTTATGTGTATTTTCCTTCTTGGAATGTAAGGGGAGCACTATTTCTTCATGGTTTATAAAACAATGCTTGAAAACCATGTGTCCTATTCAAATAATTAAAAATTGTTTTTTTGTTTTATGTCCTCCCGAAGCATAACCCAAAAAACCCATCTCTTCACCATCTCAGGTTCCTCCACTATAATATCTTCTCCCTAATCAGTTTTCTCCCATGTAAATCCATTTTTTGTGAGGATTTTGGTTTGGATTCCCCTCAATTCTCCAATTAAGTCCCTAATTTCTCGATTTCACCCTACTGTCTGGGGTTCATTATCTTCTATATTAGGGTTTAATTTTTCCAATGGTTTTAGTTACTGATTTAGGGTTAGATATTTATTTTTGGGGTTTAATAATGAATTTTATTTCTGATATTTTTTTATAGCGTTCTCTTGGTGTTCTATTGTTGGATTTCACCATGTTTTGAATGTTTCAAAACATGAGGTAGGTGGTTTCATTCTTAAAAATGATTTGAAAATTTTTATATACTTGATGAAGTGTTAAAATGTGTTATTTGATTTATGTGTGTCGAAAAAA